>CM019065.1:47941279-49317807 GCA_009667805.1 Leptobrachium leishanense
TATGTTATATTTGTCTGACCTACACGTGCCTCTTTGATTTAATTGTAAGCAAGATGACTGAATGATCAAAATCAATGTCAAACTGGTGAAAACACTCAATTTCAGTGGGGGTTGAATAATTTTGAACACAACTGTAGATAGGTGATAAACAGACAGATATATGAAAAGATAGATAAATAGACAGGGATAGGATGAATACTAGATTGATATAGAAAAATAGACAGAGAAAAAGATAGACAGGTAGTTAGATGAATAGATAGAGAGACAGATAAATAGATAAACAGATAAATAGGTAGACGTGTTTAGCCAGATAGATAGATAGAGCTATATTTTGGCACTGTATGATTCTTTGCTGTCACCTAGTGGCCATGTTGGGTACATGCATATATCTTGGAGCCGGGTGATTCAGTTATGACAGGCATGGTAAATCTCAGGTTAGGTGCCAGACTCAGCTCGGCGTGACATTATTGATTCCGTCATAAACAGAATTTAATGATTATCCAGTGAAATTGCACAAACAGAAATGACTCATGGCTACTTTACGGCACAGCAGTGTTTAATCCCAGTTCCGCCGCCTCGGACCACATCCTACTGCCGAGCTTTTGTCATTAGCTTGTCCTCTGTGATACCGAGCCTCTTGTTACAGTCTCCGGTGTTGTGTTTCAGTTAATGACACATTGACCCGTCTCTCTATCTCTCTCTTTTGTCTCGCCGGTGATTCTTCTATGTCTCACTTTGGGCTCAATTTAGTCGCCTTCAACTCAATCAATAGAAATCGATAGGAACAGCATCAGGATTTGTCATTCATCCGCCTGCACTCAATGTTTACACCTTAAAACGCCTTAAGCTACACTTTCCCATTACTCTTCTTGTCACCCTAATGTGAGCTCCCAAATCATTGCACCTAAAACACAACTCACAACTTCGCAATAACACTTGCAGCCGTACCAGGCCGCAGCCGCATTGCTCTCCGCACGTTATTCTACCCTTTATATGTAAGTTAAAAAGAAAATACAGCATTTTTTAGCTTTAACCCCTTAGTGACCGAGCGGTTTTACACAAATCCGTCCTTTAGTGACCGTTGCTGTTTTTACGTTTCTGCGCTGTTAGTGTTTAGGACAAATTTTCCTCTTACTCGTTTATGCAACCCACACATATTTTACACTGTTTTTCTCGCCATTAAATGGACTTTATAAAGATATCATTTTTTTCATCATTTCATATAATTTGCTATAAAAAACATTGTGAAATATGACAAAAAAATTGAAAAAACACCACTTTTTCGAACTTTGACCCCCAAAATTTCTTATGTATCAACAACCGTCAAAAAAATTTAATTCCTTAGTAGTTTCTAAATTTCGTTCTGAGTTTAGCAATACCCAATGTTTACATATTCCTCGCTTTTCTCCTTATCTTATGCAACAATAAGTGCAAGTAGCACTTTGCCATTTCCAAAGAGTTTATTTTCAAAACTAGTGATAGTGACATTGTAACACTGATATCTGTCACTAATTCCTGAATAACCCTCCACATATACATATTTTTTTAAAGTACACAAATCAAGGTATTAAACTTGGGGTATTTTGACTCTTTCCATGCAAACCATTTTACCACAAATCTATGCCAAAGTTTGAGAAAAAAAAAAGTTTTGGTGATTTTTTTTTTTTAACGCAATTTAAGAATACATGTACTGTGAACTTTAAGGTTTACTGCCAAAAAGCACCCCAAAATATGTTCAGCAACATCTTCTGAGTAAATTGATACCACCCATGTATAGGTATGTCGGGTCATTTGGGGGCTAATAGGCCTTATTTGGGGGGTTCGCATTTCAGTTTTCCAACTTGGAATTTTCACATTTCGTCATCATGCACCCATGACCTATTTGGGACATTTTTGATGCCAGCCAAAGTAATTTACCCTCTTCAAACCATATATTTTTAGAAAGGGCACACCCTAGGGTACTTCAAATAGTTGTATTTTAACACTTTCCATGCACTAGCTCTTTGTCAAACTTTCAGGTAGTCACTTTTTGTGTTATTTTTTCACACACATTGTACTTTAGGCATGAATTATCAAATCCAGTTATGGGTTACTGCCAAAAAACACCCCAAAATATGTTCAGCAACATCTTCTGAGTTAAGTGATACCACCCATATATAGATTTGTTCTGTTGTTTTTGGGGTGCTACGCCAATCTTCTGACATGTGCTTGTCATTTTTCTAATTTGACATACAGTATCTTCTTTGCTTATCTTCTTTTTAGGGGCCTTTTTACATACCCCAGTTTTATGAACGTGCATATATTTGGTAAGCTAACACCCCAAAGTATTGTAAATGGAGTGTTTTTATGCCATGGATGCAACCGTTTGCTCCAAACAAATTGGATACTGTTTGGTGGTCATTTTTCATTTTCACACCCACATCAGTTTTGGACTGTGATTTAGGAGACACTGTTGTCGGTTACTGGATGAAAACTCTCCAGGTTGTTTTCTGCAAGATCTCCTGAGTACACCCATGCCCCCCATGCATAGGTTTGCCAGGATTTTGGGAAGGTTCAAATACAATTTTTATGACTTTGTCATTGGAGTTGAAATTGAGATTATTTCTTCAGCTAGGCCTATCTTTGGTTTTGGGTCTACCGCATACCCCAGTTTGAATTATTGCCAGAAAATTGTTTATATTTGTTATGTTGACACCCCAAGGTATTGCATATGGAGTGCTTTGATGCCATGGATGCAACGGTTTTAGCCCAAAACATTTGAGAAGGTGTGTGGCGGTATTTTTTCAATTTTCAGATTTTTACGCCCACATTAGATTTGGACTGTGATTTAGGAGACACTGTTGTTTGTTACTGCATGAAAACTCTCCAGGTTGTTTTCTGCAAGGTCTCCTGAGTACATCCATGCCCCCCATGCATAGGTGTGCAAAGATTTTGGCAAAATACAGCACCAATTGTAGAACATAAAAATGTACGAATAAAATGTAAGTCTGATGCAGCAAAAGAAAAAAAAACTAAACTGAATTAACTAGACTATAAAAAAAAAATCACAGATCACGCACAGTGTGATATAGCTTGAAACAGTCCCCAAGACACAGACCGGGTTGTCCAGGGCATTCTGGGCAGTAAAAGATTGTGTCTCTCCTCTGCCCCCTCTTGAAACACACCCTGCATCTTTTTTGGGGTTTCTGTTTGCCCTCAGTAGGGGGGATTTTATAAATAAAATGTGTAGCCCCAACTCTGTCCCCCATCACCGCCCGGGGAGCAGGTGCATCCTGGTACAAAAACCCCGAAATGACCTGGAGCTGAAACTGTAAAAAGGACAGCGTCACTCCGGGGTTTGCCTTTTTGCTGAGCAAAAAGGCATTGTGGGTTGCAATTTGCATCAGGTAAATTGCAACCTTTTTGTACCAGGCCCTTGACTTCCGCATAATCTGGTAGGGCTGGAGCAGCTGATCTGCCAGATCAACCCCACCCATATGCCGGTTATAGTCTTTGATGCACACTGGCTTCCTGATGCGCTCAGCTCTGCCACGTACAGAGACCTCCACAGACCTCTCAGTGTGGATGGTGGATAGAAGGTATACATCCTTCTTGTCTCTGTACTTGACCGCCAACAGCTCCTCTTGGCGCAGAGCTGAGGTCTCCCCCCTTTTTAACCGGGTGCGGACAAGCTGTGCTGGGAAACCTACGCGGTTCTTGCGAACAGTACCACATGCTGCTGTATCAAAACAATACAGCAGCTTGAACAAAGGGACACGCGTATAAAAATTATCAACATACAAGTGGTACCCTTTGTTCATCAGGGGAAAAAGTAGGTCCCACACAATCTTGCCACTGGTTTCCATGTGTTCTGGGCAACCTGGAGAGTCAAGGCTACTATCCTTTCCCTCGTACACCCGGAAGGCCTGAGTATACCCACTCTCGCTGTCACAGAGCTTATACACCTTCACTCTATACCTGGAGCGTTTGGAAGGAATATACTGCTTGAATCCCAGCCTTCCTTTTAATTTCATTAGGGATTCATCCACGCAGATATTCCTTCCATGTGTATAAGCCTCTGCAAACCTGGCGGCGAAGTGGGTAATCAGGGGGCGAATTTTATACAGCCTGTCAAACTGGGGATGCTCTCTAGGAGGGCACAGGCTGTTGTCACTGGAGTGCATGAAACGCAAAATGTTTTCATACCTTCTACGTGACATTGATTGGGGGTAAATGGGGGTAGAGCAGATGGGGCTACTGCTCCAGTAGGAGCGAATTGAGGGCTTCTTTATTATGCCCATCAGCATAGTAAGTGCCCAGAATTTCAGAAATTCTGGCACATCTAGCGGGGTCCATTACTGCCTTGCCAAGTAGGAGTCTGGCTTCGCAGCACAATGCTGATGGGCATACAGATTTGATTGGGCCACGATGTGGCCCAACAAATCATCCCCCATAAACACCTGCAAAAACTGTGTGGCGGTAAATCCTGCAACATCAATATTGATGCCAGGATTTGCCGTGAAAGGAGGGATATCTGGCCTCTGGCGATGAGGCACTACCCACTCCTCAGCTGGAGCTGTGCGTCTCCTGCTGGCAGGTGTGGCCCAAGATCTGCATCAGAAACATCACTAGGAGATACATCAGCCAGCGTAGATGATGTATTTAGTGAGGTCTCTGAGCAGTTAGCGGGGTCAAAATCTGGGTCTGAGTCCGACGCAGATGCCTCAGATTCTGACGCCAGGATGGCATATGCCTCCTCGGCGCTGTACACCCTCTCAGACATTATATATAATAGATTATAAAATTTTATAATTATTATATATAAGCGGATTATTGGTTCTTAGAAGAACCGTTGGGTTTCACAAGAAAATACAAATAAACACCTAAATCTCTCTAAATCCCTCTAAACCTGCCTCAATTCTTCTAAATCACCCTAAAATCTCTCTAAATCTGCCTCAATTTTTCTAATCTCACTAAATCTACCTAAAATCTCTAACCTGTCAAATCTGATCTCTCTCTCTCGCTCACCAAAACACAAGTGAGGAGAGGGAGGGAGAATCACAGAGGTCACGGCCAATATTTACAAAATATTGACCTGACCAATTAGAAATTTTATTTAGTTTTTTTATAACTTCTGATTGGATGTTGCTAGCCTGCCTCTCTGATGAGGCAGGCTAGGAACATCCCACACAGCCCCAAGATGACCCTGCCCTTAGAAGGGCAGCGCCATCTTGGCTGTCAGTTTTCTTTTATTTTATACCTTTTTATTTATTTATTTTACTTTTTTTTACACTTTTTTTAGTCTGCTGGGTGCCTTGATCCCTCGAGGCACCCAGCAGAGCACCTGATCACTTATGTGATCTTTTTTGTACTGAGTGCCACGATACCTCGTGGCCCTCAGTACTTCCTGCCGCTACCGGAAGTGATCGCTCGGGGGGAGCGATCATGGAGGGACCGGCGGCAGGTAACCATATTGCAAGGATGCCTCGATGTCGAGGCATCCCTGCAATATACTCAGAGCAGCTGGAAGCGATACCGATCGCTTCCAGCGCTCTGTAGAAGTGCGGGGCACCTTTACGGTCAAACCGGATGTTGAACGCTCCCGGGAGCGATCACAAGGGGCCCGGCACTTCTGTCTGCCATTGCACGGATGCCTGGACTCCCAGGCACCGTGCAATGGCCCTGGAGCTGCTGGAAGCGATCGATCGCTTCCAGCGCTCTCTAGAAGTGTGGGGCACCTTTCCGGTCAAACCGGATGTTGATCGCTCCCGGGAGCGATCACAAGGTGCCCCGGCACTTCTAACCGCCATTGCATTGACGCCTGGACTCCCAGGCAGCCTGCAATGGCATTTGAGCTGCTGGAAGCGATCCGATCGCTTCCAGCGCTCAAAAGACCGCAGGACGTACCATGTACGTCAGCGGGTCTAAAGAGACCCGCGGCCGTGACGTACATGGTACGTCCGCGGTCTCTAAGGCTAGGGTCAGACGAACGCATTTTTCACGTTGTCCGTGAAAAAGTGCGGTCGAACGAACGTACGTATTTTTTCCCGGAATACGCGATAGCGGTCATACGATGCGCCTTTTCGTCCGTGATTTTGTACGGATCATCAATAAAACACTTTTTGCGTCTGGACGTTATGTTAGCCGGACATTAGCAGCGTCTGACTTCTCCTAATCACACACACACGCCGCTATGCGGCCGCAGCGCACTCTGTACCTCAGTAGTAGCGGTTTGACGTTCTCGAAAAAATGCGTTCGTTGGCCACTTGCGTTGCGCGGACGAACTTTCGTGCGGCCGTTCGTCGTATGTTCCCCGGCATTGGACGTCATTTGCTGCTAGTACGGCCGTGATTTCGTGCGGCTAAACGCACGTTAAAACTGCGCTAGGCTGACCCTAGCCTTAGGGGTTAAAATTGAATGGAGGTGGGTGATGGATCACACTTTTTTTAACAATCCCTATGTATGGGGTGGGGTGGGACTAGAGTTAAGGTCATCTGAATCATCTGATCCAGAAAAAGGTAACCATGCTGAGGGCATGTGGTTGCTTAGAGAGCAGCTCCTGGTTTCATTAGGTAGGACCCACCTGACCCAGAGATGCCGTGGCATGGCGGATGGGCTTACACTTTAATGGCCATTCAAGTAAACCAAAACCTCTAATTGTGCTTTGTTTCGCATAGAGCTACAGGGGTGAGCACGAATGACAACCTTTTTTCTTGTTATGTTTTATACATGGAGCAGGCTGGATACTTCTGGTCTACGCTGCTGCACTGGAAGGGAATAGGCGCAAACCGTTTTTTCCTGCTTATATGCTGAGGGCATGTCATTTGCTCTCTGCAGTGTTTATAAAATTAATATAAAATGTTATTTACAGCACCTGGTAATATCTGTATCCATGGGTCAAGTCGAGGAGGAATGCAGTTCCTGCACTGTTTTTGCAGATTGAGCAGAGTTCCCATTGGTCCCACACACTATAACGCTTGTAATCATGTGGTTAATCCTGTTCCCCTATTAAATCATGGTAGATATATTATTGCTAATAATATAAGCCGCGAGTGTCACCTCCTGGAGTCCATAGGACTTCCTGCTTCCGATTGCACAACGGAGTGATAGCGGAGGGAGACTGGGAATTATTTGTCCCCAGTCTCACTCTGCATCCTGGAGACAAGAAGCATCCGATCGAGTCACCTTTCTCACCGTTCGGCGATCTGTTCAGCGGGCCTTTGGCTGCATTCGGCGGTCTTTTCGGCGGGTCATCGGCTGCGTTCGGCGATCTGTTTGGTAGGTCGTCGGCTGCGGTTGGCTGTCTGTTCGGTGGGTCGTCGGCTGGGTTCAGCAGATCGCTTCAGCGAACTTCGGGGACCCTGCTGTGAATGCTGAATTCACCACAGAGTCAACATATTAAGGGTACGGAAGGAGAGACCACCAAAATTTCGCTGAAATTTTGGTGCTCTTCGAATAACCCCATTAATATATCCTGGATTGAAAAAGATCAGATAGCATTGAAGCAGTACTACTGTCAATCAGCTCAATACCAAGTGATTTTCCAGAAAACTACTTTCAGGAACAAGTGTTTTTTTGTAAAATTATTTTAACCTGTTATACAATAAGAAATAATTTGGAATATTTGCAATACATTTCTCACTCTAATAACCTATTTCACAGGTAGATGTCGCCATCTGCTGGGCCAAAGGAACAACTGCAACACTGGGTTCTAATGCTGGGCCAGATGGGAATATGTGTTTCAGACACATTTCTATCTGGTGTTAAAAGTGTTAGCACCTCGCATATCATGCCCAAAGTGCTAAAACTTTATGGGCATGTTCTGTTACCCAATTGGAAAAGAATTGTGTTTGCAGTAAGAGAAATGCCTTTGTATTGCACCAGAAGAACACCATATCGACTCTCCTCGATATTTGGGCACCAGCAGGTACCTTGAAGAACGAGTATAGACGATATTAGCAGTGATGGGGATCATTTCAAGCCCAGGTCATCCTGAAAAGTTATTAAGTATGGTAAAGTATGGTACCGCAGCTTGTCGCATTTCGATCCTGCAAGTGTATTCGATTGATAATTTAAAAATAGAATAATAAAAATCTGCACGTCTACAAAAAGAGCCAAGATAAAAAGTATTAATGACTGAGATTAATCACACCTAGCACAAGGCTGTTCAGTGCATGCAATTACAATACCCCAAAATATAGAACATCAACGTCATTAAAGCTGCCAGAGACTAAAAATGCACCAGACGACACAGAGCCAAAAATAATACAGCAATTATATTCCGTGGTAAAAAATTAAACATCCCGTGTGAGACGCATGGGAGTCTGAGATCCGACACTGAGTCAACACATAAATCTCAGCTGATCCTCCATGATCCAAGAACTAAAAATAATCAAATGCAAATTATGAATAGGCAGTCCAACTCAACATAAAAGCGACCTACCACGTAAATATCTATCAAGAAACACCAATGTTTATTACTGTAAAATGTATTCACACCTTTAGGGAGATGCCCCCCCCTCTCCATCCAGCCCCATTGTTTGCCAATAGTGCTCTGTAAAGAGGAGGAGTCTCCACCACCCACACGGCCATCACTCTACAGACAGGACTTTGAATATCCCACCTGCCAGGGACAATAGGCTCAATTTAACTAGTCCCGATAGTCGAAAATGTGACTTTTTTGGACATTTTTCAGTTTGGGATATTCAAATTCAAAATTAGCTGCTATGAAATTCCCAATAAATATTTGGATGAAATATCGGCTCTGGCGGCAATAATGGAAATATCGACTTTAGCGATTCAATTCGCACTTATCGATATGACGATTTCCGAAAAAATATCAGATGTTGAAAGGTGTTGATAAATGGCTTTTTGGACACTTGTATCGCCGCTTAACATAATTTTTCCAGCTCTTACAGTAAGAAGACTGCAAGTTGAGTGTTGTAATATGAAAACCCGGACATGCGCGTTGTGCCTTGAAGGCTGGGGTCAGACCAGCGCACTTTTAACGTGCGTTCTGGCGCACATAATCACGGCCGCACTAGCAGTAAATGACGGGCAATGACAGCCAATATACGAAGTACGGTCACACGAAAGTCCGGCCGCGCAACGCAAGTGGAAAATGAACGCATTTTTTCGAGAACGCAGAACCGCTAGTACGGACGTACAGAGTGCGCTGCAGCGGCATAGCGGTGTGTGTGTGTGATTTGGAGACGTCAGACACTGCTCGTGTCCGGCCAACATAACGTCCAGACACCCAAAGTTTCCTGGTTTGGATCTGTAAAAAATCACGCACGAAAATGCGCATCGTATGACCGTTTTCGCGTATTCCATGAAAAAATACGTCAATGCGTTCGGACGCACTTCTTTACGTTCGCGTGTAAAAATGCTTTCGTTTGACCCTAGCCGAAGTCCCGACGATGTTCATCTTACTGTAAACCTGGAATATATTTGTTTTACTGTAAATTTTGGACAAACGCCTTTTTACTGTAAATCTCGTAAAACGCAAGTCTTATTTTAAAGCCTGTAAATGCATATATTTCTGTGCATCCCGGACATACATGTCATAACCGTGAAAAGTGAAAATATTAAATTTTATCATTCATTCATTTTGACTTTTCACATCACAATATTTTTAATGAATTATAAAATAAGAAATATTTGGAAATATCCCAATGTATTCCTCAATGTAATAATTTATTTGGCAGGCGGATGTTGCCATCTACTGGCCAAATGGAGTTACTGCAGTTCTGGTCTATGCAGGATCAGCTAGGAAGATTTAATTCAGACACATTCCCAGCTGGTTTCAAGAAGTGTTAGTACCTTGGGTATCATGTCCACTTTGCTAAACCTTTAGAGGCATGTCCTGAAGCTCAATGCAAACAAATTAAATTTTTAATAAGCAAAATTCCTTTGCATTGCTCCTGTGGCACACCATATCAGCAATATTCGATATCGGGGCATCAGTAGGTTCCTTGCAGATCAAGTCAAGTATAGTTGATCTTGGTAGTGAAGGGGTTGAGTTTGAGCAAGTGAAATCCTCAGATTTTGTTTTATTACCTTTACTGCCACCTATTTTGTGTGTTATTTGCCATATATTTTGTTGTCACTTGATTGACCAGCTCCTTATCTGACAGGCATTTTTGGGCGTCACCTGTCTTGTCATCATCTCACACATCCCTAGGCCTGCCGAGCCCTGTCCTGATGTCATACCTCCCAATGTTGGAAGGTGTGCATAGATGTGCACAGGGGGTTTGTCGTGTGTGCCCAGACACACCCTTATTATCATTATTATACTTTATTTATATATAGCGCCACAAATCCCGCAGCGTTTTACAAGATCAGTGTACAAAGTGTTGATACATCGGAATACCACACATGGATGATACGGCCTGATTCAGGGGGTCCCTGTTCCCAAGGGAACTGTCACGGGGAGGCGAGGGTGCGAGCCCAGGATGCGGTGATATAATGGAGGAAGCCAGGATATGGTGCATAAACCGTTGGTTTATTCTAGGAATATACACAACAGGAATAATGAGAAGCAATGCAGGAAAACAGGACTGGCTGAATACAATGACTGGACACTTAATACAAGACACAGGGAAAATACTGAACACTTATACAAGAGGGAAACACTTACACAAGACACGAGACAGATGGGACAGGAAGGTAGGTCTCTAGGCACAGCTGAGGTCTTGGCACGGCTGGGGATCTTGGCACGTGGGAGATCTGACGCCGCAGGGGGATTGGCACCGCAGGAGATCTGGCACCGCAGGGGGTTTGGCACCGCAGGAGATCTGGCACCGCAGGGGTCTTGGCACCACAGGAGTCCTGGCACCGCAGGAGATCTGGCACCGCTGGGGTCTTGGCACCACAGGAGTCCTGGCACCGCAGGGGATCTGGCACCGCAGGAGATCTGGCACCACAGGGGTCTTGGCCTGGCACCGCAGGGGATCTGGCACCACAGGAGTCCTGGTACCGTGGTAAGGCAAGAGAAGCCAGGGGAGGATCCAGAAGCGTGGTCTGTGGCAAGCCGTGGTCAATGGAGCAGGAGAAATCAAGCAGGTCAATAGTATGCTGAGGATCTGGTACACAGGAGACAAATCTGGTAGGCTTCAGGCAGGTCAGAGGCAAATGATACAATGAAGCAGCATTGGAGGAAGGGGTGTGCCCCGCTTATATGAAGAAAGGTTCTGGAGTAAATTAGGAGCACCTGGTCACTGCCAACAGCAGAGGCCTGAGCCATTGGAATGCTGCTGATTATGGCAGAGCAGTGCCAGTTCTGCCCCTCCTCTTGCGCCGGCGGCGTGAACCGTGACAGGAACTTACAATCTATGAGATGTACAAGTATTTTGTGAGTAAGCGCATCCATATGATTAGGTGTCTTGCCCAAGGACACTCTCTGTGGTGTTTTCTGAGTGGGATCGAGTCGGCTTTCCACGATTGTAGATCAGTGACCTGGTGGTTAGGTTGAACCTGCTTCTCGTAAAGTTGAGACTTGCTTCTTTAGGGTTATACTGGAGGGATGTGCTGAATGGGATTTTGACTTTCTTCCCCATGGTCGAAGAGCAGAGACGTTACCACTGCCAATATAGGGCACTATTACATTCTATACGCAAACGTTAATGCTCACCTGCGTGAGCATTAATGCTTGTCGCGGTATTTACCACATTTTACAATCCAAAAGCAAACGGGTTAAAAAAACCATTTGCGTTTGGTATCTTGCGCTTTGCAGCGTGAGGTTACTGCACTTTGTGCTCCCTATACTTAACATGGGGAGCGCAAAGTGTTAATCAGCACCGGAATTACAAAGTCCCGGCGCTGATTAACGTCTGGCTCTGGTTAGCGCAGAGTTAACCAGAGTGTAATGGCCCGCTCCCTGCCCGGACCGCCATGTTGGGACACACACCATACTCACCTGAGGTCCCTCGTGGCGCGCTGCTTGGCTCGCAAGATGGAGGAGAACGCTTGCGGTACACCCCACGCTGCCGACAGGATCCGAATGCCGGGAAACAAAGCGCGCACGCGCGATCACATGTCTCCCTAAGAAACAAAACTCCTAGTACTTTGGCGCCCTCTGCATGACACCTGTTCTGGGGATCCTCGTATTCCTCCATTGACATATCAAGAACTCAGGTATCCCAACTCCACCCACGACTCCCAGGTGAACGATGTTCCTATGATCCTCTGGACATTATTTAAACCTGCTGCCTTTCTCAGTTCATTAACCAGGTTATACTGTGGCCTCACCGCTCCAGTTTCCCAGTGTTCCTTCGTGTTCCTGTTCCAGTGTATTCCATTCTCTGATCTCCTGCCCATCGACCCGGCTTGCCTCAACGACCACGGTACATTCTCCTGCCCATCAACCTGGATTGCTTCAACGACCACGGTGCCTTCTCCTGCCCATCGACCCAGATTGCCTCAACGACCACGGTGCCTTCTTCTGCCAATCGACCCGGATTGCCTCAAGACCACGGTACCTTCTCCTGCCCACCGACCCGGAGTGCCTCCTTGACCACGCAACCTTCTTCTGCCATCCTTTTGCCGCCTTATTCTGGACTTTGTGTTACATTGCTACCCAAGAGACCACCTTTAGTTGCTGCTTATTGTTCTGGACTTTTGTGTTTCATTTGCTATCCAAGAAGACCACCTAAGTCAGGCCTCAAAATTTCCACTCGCCTGCTCGCATTTGGCGAGTGAAAATTACATGAGGGCAAGTGGGAATGCAGAGGCAGGCAGGGCAGGATGGGGTTAGGTGGGGCAACTAGTGGCAAGTAACTCTTAAGGCCTGGCTAGTAGCTTGGGACTTGATATTTTGAGCCCTGACCTAAGTTATAGTCTATTGTTCTGGACTCTGTATTTTGTTTCTATTGCACTAAACCTTGTTTATTGCTACATTGTCTCTTGATCTCCTTTCCTCGATGGCTTGCCATTGGGTTTCATACGCACAACGCTAAACAGGGGCCCCAGCTCCTGCATCAGACAGAGCCAGGACTTGGTGTTAACATCAGCTTTAAAAAACAAAAGACGAATCATATACTCACCCTCTGTCCCACGGCGAGGACCGCGGCTCTGTTCGCCTCCGGCCGCCGGGAGCAGGGAAAGACTGGGGGAAAAAGTCCCCCCAGTCTCTCCCTGCATATCCCTACGCCGACTGGCCGGATCTGGCTGGTCACTTAACTGGCAGGGAGGAACTCAATGGAGTCCTATGGACTCCAGCGAGTGGATGCTTGTGGCTGCGCTCAGCGCTGCCGTGACCATCCCTGAGTTTTACGCTCGATAACAATGCAGGCAGCATTTTTTGCGCCTGCATTGTAATCCAGCATTAAAATGCGGGTGCAAGGGGGAAAACTGCAGGTGCTGTTTTTCTTCCCTTTCGCCCGCGTTTTAACGTGAAGAGCGTAATAGTGCTCTAAGTGTAGTAGGTAATTATGACCATTAGGTGTCTTGCCCAAGGACACTTACTGGAGAGGTGCTCTGGTCAGGATATGAACCTGGGCCTCCACAATTATAGAGCAGTGATGTTACCTATATTCCATCCAGCTGGTACCATAAATTGGGTGAAGAGGTCCTTGTTGACCCTCTACTATGGCACTTTGGATGGCCTTATACGATTAATAGATGGCATTAACGTTAACTGTTTCTCAATATAAGCAGGTAACATTTTTATAGAAAATATGTATTTTGATCTAACTTGTCTAAGCATACATTTTGTAAATAGTAAATGGTATGTCATACTCAATCATTGGTACAGTTGGCTCTTCATAATGGAACCATTGTTCTTGATTGAATAAAAAAATGTACACAGCCTAGTAACAATTTCCCCAAGTGTCTCTGAATGTCAGGTAAAGACCATCACCCAATATTATCTTGTAATTGATCTGGTATTCTTTTATGGGTCCCAGTGCTCCTACGGACGCTCTGAAATACGCTGAGGATTGGGTATTTAGATTGAATGCTCTTAGTGTAACAAAGATCAATTTCATTTAAGACTCATAAAAGGAATTAAGAACCGGGCGTCTTTTCATTGTATTTTAATCCCTTTGCTACCAAGCGATTTTTCTTGAAAAATTACACTTGTTTGAAACATGGGACTCATGAATAACAGTTAATTATAGAGTAAAATAGACATTTTGAGCAGAAATTGTTGTTCTGAAATAGTTAAAAAAAATAAAAAAAAAATAATGTAAGTATGTTCATTTTTCATGTATTTGTTTATAGAAATATGGCCTGGCTGTTGCAGCCGCTCTGGTGAGTACAGGCGCGACGCTATTTTTTCTGTATGTGTTTATATTATTCTGTAACAACAGTTAGTCTGTTAGTCTAGTTTGCTGTTCCATTTCCCATGTTTTTGTTTTCAACCCCAAATGGGAAGTGTTTGGTGCGTGTATAAATAAAATCCACCATTTTTCTGCCTCTCCTTAGCTGAGAAGCAGCAGGAGGGGCTTGGAGCTGCTCAGAGGAGCAGCCTTTGGTACATTGGTTAGGACTCACTCTACCGAGAGGTGCGCTGATGGGGCGAGTGAGCTTATGCTTCAATGGCCATTTAAGCAAACTAAAACCTCTGATAGTGTTTTGCTGCACATGGAAATATATATTGAAACGAGCGCAGATGACATCTTTTTTTTCTTGTTATGTTTTATACATGAACTGGGCTGTTACTCCTGGCTGTTGCAGCCGCTCTGGTGACTACAGGCGCGACGCCTTTTTTCTGTATTTACGTTTATAGAAATATTGTTGAAATGAAAGAGTCCTAGTTCTAGATGGTGTCCCTAATCTTGCAGAATTTCAAATGGGGTCTGCATTGTCAGCATATAGGCAGGAACAGCCTTTGTGTTAGATCGAGTAAATTTGATGCAGATATATAATATAAATGGTGAGATCTCCTATTTATGAGGATTAGTAGTGATTAAAATGAGATTATTAGCAATGCAGATTCCAAAAAATACCAATATCTGTATGTGTATGGCAATTACAGTAACACCTTGTATCTGTACTGTACAGGGATTTTCAATCATTATAACCCCTGAATCGTATCCCTGTACAGCAGTGAGCGACCTCAGAGCTCTCCCTGTATTCTGCCCTCTCCCGGGCTGTTGTAATGCAACAGTAACGTTTGCTGAAACTTTTTGTTAGAGTGAGGTTTGGGGCTGTAACTTGCAGCTAGTTTTAAGTCTCTCCATGGTGCTAGGAGAGATATAAAATAAAGGCTCCCTTATGACCACTTCTGGACCCAGATGAGCCCTAGGCCCCAGACGAGGCCCCGGGCTATGCAGCTGATTATGGGCCCCCCAGACTCAAGAGCCTGTGTGCCGTGGCACCCCTGCTTGGTGTATTTCACACGTATATCAGAATTGAGTAATAAAGCCCCAGAATTTTCCTAATCTCATGCATCCACAACGCATTTTCCATTTCACCCTCCATTATTTATTCAGTAAATAAGTCCACTCAGACTGCAGCAAGACCCCCCCCCCCCGGAGCGTAAGGGAGGCCAGTATAACTAAAACCTGGAGAAAACCCTGTGGGTCTAATGAATAAACCAATTGGGTACTGAAAACGCCAAAAAATGGAATGATGAGTTTTTAAATGAATAAAAATTTTATTCCAAAATAGATTATCAATAGATAAAAAGCCCAACGCGTTTCGTCTTTAAAAAAGACTTCCTCAAGGGCAATAGCAATACACAATGCATCAAAATAAAATGATGCATCGTGTATTGCTATTGCCCTTGAGGAAGTCTTTTTTAAAGACGAAACGCGTTGAGCTTTTTATCTATTGATAATTTATTTGGGAATAAAAGTTTTATTCATTTAAAAACTCATCATTCCGTTTGTTGGCGTTTTCAGTACCCAATCGGTTTATTCATTAGACCCACGGGGTTTTCTTCAGATGCTGAAGTCCCTATGTTTTTTCCTATTTCTGTGTGGAGCAACGGACCATCTCCTGGGAACCACTTCAGCGCTTCAATTTTAAGATAAGTGATTATCCCTTCTCCTATCACCCATTGCTTGTTTTTAACTAAAACCTGAAAAGATGCAAAAATGACAGATTTCAGAGTTTTCTAGAATTCCAGGTAAGGTATGTTTTCTGTTTTGGGTATAAGCGACGTATTACTGTTCATTTCAGAGCATCTCATCTAACATGTATCCACATTCAGGATAATTGCCGCCGACTCGCCGAGTACTTCCGTTCTGTGTTTAACCAGATATCATTTTAGTGATTTTGTGATGATAATTCAGATCAATTGTGCCACCAAGTGGAAAGAAATGGGAAATAGTTTCTATGTCAACCAGAAAACAATGGCTCTGACTGCAATTTGTTTGTTTTGCATTCCACATTACGTGTGAATTATCCAAATATTCTCCTATCAAAACCCTCTCCAGAAGCAATGCACTGAGTGACACAAAACATAAAAAATCATAGGGCCCTATTCCCGGGTTAGCGCTAAAATGGGGACGCTAAAGGGGAATATCTGCGCCTGCAGGTTTCTCCGTAGCATCCCCACTTTACCATGATATTCCAGGGCAGGCGCTGTCTCAGCACCTCGCCCCAGAATGCAGCGCTAATCCCTGGGATACTCGCGCCACCGCAAGTATCACCTCCTGGTGTCCATAGGACTCAATAGAGGCTTGCGCTTCTGGGGCCGCGAGCCCTGCGCGATCTCGCTCACAAAGGATCGCGCAGTGCTTCAGGGGGAACGCGGAGGGAGACTGGGAACTATTTGTTCCCAATCCCACTCTGCTCCCAGCGGCATGCAGGCGGATCGGGCCACCGTTCTAGTCGCGGGATGAGAGGTGAGGATGGGGTTTATTGGGGGGGTTTAGAGGGTGTTAAATGATTTTGCAATAGCGGAGTCATTTAGCACCAGCGTTTAGGAGTAGCTTTGTGCGTCCCTGCGGTAATTAGCGCAGGACTTTGATTAATACCTTACTTATCCGAATGCTACTGTTAGAGTTCACAATGGAATAGCACATATTTCTCATTGGAAGAAGCTTGGGTTCTTCTGCAACAAAGACATGTTTGCACGACACTGCAAAACAAACTGGACGCATCCTCTCAACAAACCGAATTATACAATCATCTTACTTAAAGCGTCTGCAAGAAATGACATAATAAAACGTAGTCAATAAGTTGTTTTTTCCAAGATCCTTGAAAATGCAATATGCACTTTTTTTTTACACGCGTATCGCGCATACGAAAAAAGCGCGAACGCGCATTGCAGCGCATTCGCGGCTATGTCTATGGCCGCGAACCCGCTGCTATACGCTCAAAAGAACCTCCCATACTTCCTTAGGCGCAGGACATTTTAAAGCGCGTTTCTGCGCGCTTTAAAACGCCTGAACAGGGAAATCCCATGTATTCCTATGGACCTGTTCACACCTGGGCGTTTTAAAGCACGCAGGAACGCGCTTTAAAACGTCCTGCACCCAAAGAAGTACGGGAACTTCTTTGGGGCGTATAGCAGCGCATTGGCAGCCACAGACATAGCCGTGAATGTGCTGTAATGTGCGTTCGCGCGTTTTTCGTATGCGCGTTTAATTTTTTTTTTTATTTTTATTTTTAAATATTTTTTTTTTTTTTTTTTATTACCTTTCACATGGTCATGTTTGGTATCATTGGAAAGGCACATTAACATTAACCCCTATCTGCCACGGATCTGGAGATAGGAACCCCTTATCTCCACCATTGGTGGCAGCTAGGGGTTAAATCCAGGACTGACGTCATTGCACTATGCACGATGACGCCAGTCATCAGGGGGAGTTCCCGGAAGCTAGGCCGACATCCAAGATGTCGACCAGCCCAGGGAGAGGATTACGATCCGGCGCTTTTTGGCGCCGAATCGTGATCCGGCACCCAAGGGGTTAAAACCAGGCACCGTTTGGAAGGGCAGGCTGTGCCCGACTTCCACTGCTGGCCCCCGGCGATCGAGAGGGAGAGAGGTCCGAAGGACCTCACCCCCTCCCTTTCAGGCACCTCTCCACACTCGTGGGGGGCACCTGAAATAGATGTCATCGCCCCCGCCGGGGTCCCAGAGTGCCGGTTTGACATCCAAGATGTCAGCCCATACTGGGGGCAGCAATCGGCCGGAATCCCTGCCGATTGCTGCCTCCTGTGCTAGGACGCGTCCATAGCACAGGAGGAGCACTTGGCAGGACGCACTGAGCTCGTCTTTAGCAGCCAAGTGGTTAAAAAGCTGCCTGCATTGTTACCAGGCACTAAGCCCTGGGATGTGTCCATAGGACTCCATTGAGTTTCTCCTGTGCCGTCACATGACCTGCTGGATCTCGCCTTTGAGATCCGGCAGGTCAGCGTAGTGATCCGCAGGGAGAGACTGGGGGACTTTTTCCCACAGTCTCCCCCGGCTCCCGCTGGATGGAGGAGGTGGACAGAGCTGAGGTCCTTGCCGGGATAGTAGGTGAGTATCTGGATTTTTTGGAGGGGTTACTGCTGGTGCTAACGGATTCTGCAGCTAACCGCAGCTGGACGTTAATCACCGTTAGGATTACAAAATACTAACGCAGATTAACACTTTGCGCTCCCCATGTTAAGTATAGGGAGCGCAAAGTACAGTAACCTCGCGCTGAAAAGTACAAGGTACCAAACACAAACGGGTTACTTAACGTGTTAGCGTTTGGATTGTAATATGCTGTGGCCACCAGGGCTAACATTAACGCTCACTCAGGTGAGCGCTAACGTTAGCACCTAGTGTGTAATGTAGCCTTAGCCTTTCCTCATAACTTAAACCTTCCATTCCCCAGTGAAAAAGAAAAGAAGAAATATGGAGGATGCTGATGCGTGGCTGTGCTAATAACTCACAGACAGAATGAGTGAGAGCCCCATTGGGCTTCCATTTTTAAAACAAGTGCCCAAAAAGGCTCAGCTTGCAAAGCCGTACATGGGATCCTATCAGAGCAAAATGAGGCCGAAGGCCTTTGTCCAGGAGGTGGAGTCACACTTGGATCTTGATGGACACCGCCTTTACAGTCTTGAAGATCCTCAAATAATTTGCCTGAAATATGCAGATATTGTATCAAACTCTACAGGGAGGTCAAACGCACCAACCACTGAGCTCCAAATTGGTTCCATACGGATCAGTATGGGGGAGGGGCTGAAGAGCTTGATATAAAAACAGAGTATTAATGGAGGTGCTCTTATCAAGGATCCTCAACAAAGGTAGACAGAAGTCCAAGGAGATGGTGCAGTAGATTTGAAAAATGCTTGGTTTATCGTGCTAAAATGATTTTTGTAAAATTTAGAAAACAACTAGATTGTCCATTTTAAACCTATTTTTCTATCTTGAAGTAGTAGAGTGGATATTTGATGACAAGAATCCCGTAGAGGAGTTTTCATGATGTACATTAGTCCATGTCAAGGTCACCTTCTAAGACACTTTGCTTTACTTTCCTCATACTTAGATAGTGAGTCTTCCGTTTTCTTTCCATCTTTATCTTAAATGTCTTCTACAGACAATCCATCACACTCCATGCAGCTATGTGCTACATTCAGTCGGTCCGGTCTGGCCGCGCAGACCCAGGTACAGTCTCGTTGGATTTTGGCATTCTTCATTGCCATTTACTCCCACAGGCCTCCAAAGTCCAAAGCCAACATTTTTGATTAAAAACATTTCCATGGCCTTACTTTCATATATCAGAAATTTATGGCTTCAAAATCGGGTAAATAACATACGTATTGTGACGTTTGGGGGCCCACAGAGCACGTGCACAATGTCTTTCACAAACAAAACAGTTTTATTCACCCTTTCAGGGCAGTCAAAAAGGCAACATAATAAGTACACGCTTTGGTTCAGCGAAATTAAAGCAAAGTCCTGATCTTCAGCACAATTAAACAGAGAAATAATAGTGGCTCACCAACGCTTTAAACAGTCCCAAACCTAGGGAATCCTTTCCCCAGTATGTAGAAGCCTCTCCAGCAAGGCACAGCACGTCTCCTGCTTTTGGAACACAAACACACAGCTTCCACTGATTACTTTCCTTTTCCTGAACTCCCACAATCCTATCTGGGAGTTGCTGGCTTTAAAACTCTTCCTGGACAGGAAGATTAACCCTGTGGTTGCCCTTAAAGGGTCCACACCCAAATAGGGGTGAAACATATTGTCCATCCAGGACCCAGCCCTGCCGACCTCTACATATCCCCCCCTCTGTCTCAACGCGGAGGTGTTTGAGGCAACAGTAGACAGCCCACAATGCATCCAGGACAGGGCATCAGCATTTTGGTGCTGTTTCCCAGGCCTGTGTTCCACCACAAAGTTAAACTCCTGGAGAGACAGGAACCACCTGGTAACCCTGGCATTAGCGTGGCGGTGCTGCCTCATCCAGGTCAATGGGGCATGGTCAGACACTAAACGGAACTTCCTGCCCAACAGGAAGTATCTCAAAGAATCCAAGGCCCACTTTATGGCCAAGCCCTCTCTTTCCACCACAGCATAGTTTTTCTCCGCTGCCGTCAGTTTCCTACTAAGAAAAACCACGGGGTGCTCTTCCCCATTGACTTCTTGGGATAGCACAGCCCCCAAACCCTCACTTGAGGCATCCGTCTGTACAATGAACTCCCTCATGAAATCAGGGACTACCAGCACTGGGTGCTGACACAACGCATTTTTAAGCTTCTCGAAGGCATCTTCAGCATTGGCATTCCATTGAATCATCACTGACTTCCTACCTTTTGTCAGGTCAGTCAGTGGTGCAGCAATAGAGGCAAAATTGGGGACAAACCGCCGGTAATACCCCACTATACCCAGAAAATCACGAACCTGCTTTTTCGTGAGGGGGCGTGGCCAGTTCTGGATAGCCTCTACTTTGTTAAATTGTGGCTTTACCAGACCCCTGCCTACGACATATCCCAGGTACTTAGCTTCCTCCATTCCTACCGCACTTTTCTCAGGGTTAACAGTAAAGCCCGCTTTCCTCAAACCGTCCAAAACCGTCTGAACCCGGGGAAGATGGGACTCCCAATCTGGACTGAAGATGACAATGTCATCCAGGTAGACCGAGGTATATCTCAGGTAGGGGCGGAGCACCCTATCCATCGCTCATTGGAAGGTGGCCAGGGCTGAGTGTAACCCAAAAGGCATCCGCTTATAATGAAAATGACCCTCTGGAGTGGAAAAAGCAGTCTTTTCCCTGGCTTCCTTAGTCAGGGGTATCTGCCAGTATCCCTTAGTAAGGTCCAGGGTGGTGATATAACGGGCCGGACCCAATTTCTCTATTAATTCATCCACCCTTGGCATGGGATACGCGTCAAATTTTGACACCTCATTAAGTTTCCTGAAATCATTGCAGAATCGCAGAGTGCCGTTGGGCTTCGGTACCAACACGATGGGGCTCGACCATTCACTCTGTGACTCCTCAATGACATCAAGCTGAAGCATTTTTTTAACCTCTTCAGAAACAGCCTTTCTATGGGCTTCTGGGATGCGGTACGGCTTTACCCGAACCTTTACATGGGGTTCCGTCACAATATCATGTTTAATCCCGGACGCATGTCCCGGTAGTCCTGAAAACATGCCTTTGTTTCTTTGCAGAAACTCCTTAACTTCTTGGGTTTGGGGTTTGGACAGGGTGGCAGCAATGTGTACTGCATCAACACCAGACTCTATACCCACCCCAACCATGGCGGACACCTCTCGGTCTCTCCAGGGTTTTAACAAATTTATGTGGTAGATCTGGTATGGTTTTCTTTTCCCAGGCTGATGCACTCGGTAGTTTACTTCCCCTACTTTTTCAACCACCTCATATGGTCCCTGCCACTTGGCTAGGAACCGACTTTCCACCGTGGGTATAAGTACTGCTACCCGGTACCCCACCTGAAATTGCCGCAGCTTGGCTGACCGGTTGTACACCCTTTTCTGGGCCTCCTGAGCTTTCTGCAAATGTTCCTGTACCAAAGGCATCACTTTAGAAATTCTCTCTCTCATCTGAGAGATATGTTCAATGAGCGATTTGTGTGGAGAGGACTCACTTTCCCATGTCTCCTTCACCAAATCTAGCAATCCCCGGGGT
Organism: Leptobrachium leishanense; assembly: GCA_009667805.1. Classification (NCBI taxonomy): domain Eukaryota; kingdom Metazoa; phylum Chordata; class Amphibia; order Anura; family Megophryidae; genus Leptobrachium; species Leptobrachium leishanense. The sequence continues at coordinate 47,963,278 of CM019065.1, forward strand.
CTGCGACCATACACCAGCTCAAAAGGTGAAAACCCGTGGAGGCCTGAGGAACCTCTCGAATAGCAAACAGCAGTGCGGGAAGCAAATGATCCCAGTCTCTTCCATCTCTCTGCACAACCCTTTTAAGCATCATTTTCAGAGTTTTGTTGAATCTTTCTACCAGACCATCTGTCTGAGGGTGATAAACAGATGTTCGCAACTGCTTGATTTGGAACAACTTGCACACATCTGCCATCACCCGGACATAAATGGGGTCCCCTGGTCTGTCAAAATTTCCCTGGCAGACCAGTTCTCGAAAACATAAAAAACAACTCCCGCGCAATGGCCTTTGATGTAGGGTTCTTAAAGGAACCGCCTCTGGATACCTTGTGGCATAATCAAGAACCACCAGGATATATCGGTGTCCCCGAGCAGACTTCTCTAAGGGACCCACTAATCCATAGCGATGCGCTCAAAGGGCACCTCAATTATTGGCAGAGGCACCAAGGGGTTCCTATAATGGGGTGCTGGGGCAGTTAACTGGCAAACAGGGCAGGAGGAACAGTACCTCTTAACTGCGGCACCGATCCCTGGCCAGTAAAACCGGTCTGTTATCCGGGCCTCGGTTTTCTCAGCTCCCAGGTGACCACCTAGAGCATCATTGTGAGCCAGATCCAGCACCATTCTCTGGTAGGGCTGGGGTACTAGTAATTGTTCCACAATTTCTCCCTGAATTTCTGATACCCGGTAGAACAGATCATTATTGACTGCAAAGTGAGGAAATCTTTTCTCTGCATCCGGTGCTTGAGGTACCCCACTGACAACAGTTACCTGTTCGCGAGCATTTATCAACATCGGGTCACCCATTTGAGCCCTGCCAAATGCACCTCTGGACACATCTAAGTCAGGGTGTACTGGATAAGAAGAACCCTCCCCCTCATCCACCCCAAGTGTAATATCTACAGGGGATAATTCCTCTTCATCCTCTCCTACCATAACCAGCACGGGAGAGGATTCCCCCTCCTTGGGTGTCAACTCAGGTTGAGGAGCTAGGACACTCACATCAGTTACAACATTCTTATTTTGAACACATTTGAGAAACTCCTCATCAACAGTGTCCACAGTCATGTTTGGTGGGGGTGACCCTGAATTGTACCCCAGTTCGATGGGCAGTTCAGTTTGTGCCAAGCACCACAGTTCAGCAAACAAGGGGCAGTCCCGTCCCACAATCACATCATGTATCAGAGTACTCACCACCCCGACCTCTTGGGTGACCGAAGTGTTCCTGGCGGAAATGGTGACAGGGATCAGCGGATACTCCCGGGTATCCCCATGGATACAGACAACCCGGAGGGTTCTTTGTACTGGACCGAGCCTTCCGACTACCCGGGCATGCACCAGGGTGACCATACTCCCAGAGTCCAGGAGAGCTTTGGCTGGGCGGTGATTCACCCACACAGTACATTCAAACTGACCCCCCTCTAGGTCAAGGTGGGTAGTGCACGTTGTGAGGGTGTAGAAAGACACTCTCCGAGCGGATCCACACTCCATGGGCTCCTCCTGTAGCGGACACTGCGTCCGGGTATGGCCCCAGGTGTGACACCTCCAACACTGTATATCGCCAGCAGTTCGGGTAGCGACAGGCCTCTGCAGAACCGATGAAGATGATTTTGGGGTGCTGGTTCCCGGGTCCAGTGACGCTTCCCTCCGAGGAACTGAAGCAGGCCTCACAGGCGGTGGCAAGACTGGTCCTCGACGACTGGTTGGTCTGAGCAGGTCCTCCACCACGGTGTATCTCTCCACCATCTCGACTACCAGTGCTGCAGTCTTGGGGTCCCCATGGCTGACCCAGCGCTGTAGATCCTTTGGTAGAGACCTCAGGTAGTGGTCCATCACAACCCTTTCGACCATTTGCTCTCTAGTCAGGGTCTCTGGCTGCAACCACTTTTTAACCAGCTGTCCTAAGTCATGCATCTGGGACCGGGGTGGCTGGTCAGGGCAGTACTTCCAGCAGTGAACACGTTGAGCCCGGACAGCAACAGTTACCCCAAGGCGGGCCAGAACCTCAGCTTTCAGCCGGTCATAATTCCTTGCATCTTCTAGGGGCAGGTCAAAATATGCCTTTTGAGGGTCTCCTGTCAGAAACGGGGCAATGAGACCGGCCCATTGGTCTTGGGGCCACCCCTCTCTCTCAGCAGTCCTTTCAAACGTGGTAAGAAATGCTTCCACATCATCACTGGCAGACAGTTTTTGGAGGAAATGACTGGCCCTTATGGAGACATGGTTACCAGTAGTGACCACTGCTTGATCACGTCCAGGTGCAAGTTGCTGCATGGCCTCCCGCAGGGCATTGATCTGCGTCTGTGTGGCTACCTGCTGTGCTGCAAGTTGTGCAGCCAGCAAATGGGTGCTTTCTTGTTGGGCAGCAACAGCCTGTGCCAGGGCTTGTTGCTGCTGAGCCATCACCTCTTCATGGCGAGTCTGGGCCTCCACACTGACAAAGACCATCTGCTTAACGAGCTCCTCCATAGCTGTGGACTTCAGTGCAGCCTTAGCCCAGGACATGCAATCAGAACACTGTCCTTTAAAAATGTCATATTTTTTTTTTTTTCACAAAAATTCCTCTTGCTTGGCGTGTGAGGGGTAGCAAATTGCCCGCATTCGAAACACCAGTTGTGACGTTTGGGGGCCCACAGAGCACGTGCACAATGTCTTTCACAAACAAAACAGTTTTATTCACCCTTTCAGGGCAGTCAAAAAGGCAACATAATAAGTACACGCTTTGGTTCAGCGAAATTAAAGCAAAGTCCTGATCTTCAGCACAATTAAACAGAGAATAATAGTGGCTCACCAACGCTTTAAACAGTCCCAAACCTAGGGAATCCTTTCCCCAGTATGTAGAAGCCTCTCCAGCAAGGCACAGCACGTCTCCTGCTTTTGGAACACAAACACACAGCTTCCACTGATTACTTTCCTTTTCCTGAACTCCCACAATCCTATCTGGGAGTTGCTGGCTTTAAAACTCTTCCTGGACAGGAAGATTAACCCTGTGGTTGCCCTTAAAGGGTCCACAACCCAAATAGGGGTGAAACATATTGTCCATCCAGGACCCAGCCCTGCCGACCTCTACAGTATATATATAAAAAAATAACACAGGACTCTGTTCAGATATACAGTCTACTCAAAACAAAAGAAGTTATCATAAACCTTTCAAAGTATTATATATATATATACACACAAACATTTTTCAATATAATGTTAGTTTAAATAAAGAAGGTATCACTGATTCACTGCATCCTGTGATACTCCGGTGATTATATAAACTATGATAAATGTATAAAACAATATATAACATACAGGGTTATTCAAAGAGATCCGAATGGCTGGAGAAAGGTAACCGAACGCTGAAAATCAGCAATCGGTTACCATTCTTGGCCATTCGGCTATCCAGACAGCAGGCAATTCGCCAAATCCTGGCGAATTGCCTGCAAATACGGTGCCTGTTCGGTGCCTCTTCGAGGGCAGTGAAATCCCCATAAAAAAGCACTGCTTCGGCTATTCAGAGAACACAAACCAGCAGTGAAAGGTTCCAGAAATGCCCTGCCATTCGGTGGTTTAATTCGGCAGGTTTATTCAGGCGAATCCCATAGGCTTCAATGATAAAAATATTCCCGTTTTAATTCAATATCTAATAAACCGTTCATTATAAAATTATGCAGTAAAGAGTCTCTTTATTTATAGATTTTTTAGGATGTTTTAAGCATTTTTCTGGATTTTTTTTTACTTTACTTCTTTTTTCTGTAACAGCCCTCTTTATTATCATTCATTGGACCTCATATGTAAATTTCAGACATTTTCGCTCAGTAGTTTCTTTGCAAACAACGTTTCAACTTTCAGACATTCAAGCAAACTGTTTTGCATTCACTCCATTCGTCTGCGGTGTTGGCTTTTTCCGGCGGCTGTGCTGCGTGTGATCGGCTCCTGCTCGGGTTTTTCCGGCGTTTTCGGCGGGTTAATCCAGATGTTTTTGCGGGTTTCAGCGTGCATTCGCCGAGTTTTGCATTTAGTTTTCATCGGGTTTGTGGCGGCTTTTCCCTGCATTATGGCGGCCCTGTAGTGCTTGCTGAATACACCGCAGGGTCGCCGATATGGGATCGGCAAAACGAACCGAATTGAAGAGAACGAAAAGTCACCGAACGTGACTTTTCGAATCTCTTTGAATTACCCTGATAGTCAATTTTGCATGCAGTGTGGCTTTCTGTTATTGGTTTGTTTGGGTTTAACCCCTTCACTATCAAGATCTGCAATGCACATGTTGGTGCCCCGGTAATAAGTAAAGCCAATATGGTGGTTCACAGGACCAATGCAAAGGAATTTCATCTCTCGCAAACATTATTTGTTTGCATTTGGGCTCTAGAAAACGCCCCTAAAACTTTCATCACCGCGGACATGGTGCCCGAGGTGCTAAAACATTTTACCTTATTAAATCATTTTTATTATGAAAAATTGTCAGCAGTACAACAAGACAATATTGTGGTCACGCAGGGCTCACCAGGAAAGTTGCACGTAAAAAGACATACAGGGTTATTCAGAGAGAGTGAAAAGCAGGAGAATGACTGGAGAATGAAAAATTCTAGGTCAAAATAGCCAAACCAGAAAAATTCTCCCTTTCATCTCACTTTCCAAAATTATGTTTTCATCCCAAGAGTGAACTCCTTTTTTAATGCATGCCAATACCTTGCTGGCCTTGGCGGCTGCTGTTTGACATTGCACATTGTTACTTAGTTTGAAGTCTATGATTATTCCCAAATCCTTCTTCTGCTTGGATTTCCATAACTCCGTACCATTTAGGGTATAAGTTACTTGTGTGTTCTTCACTCCAAAGTGCATAACTTTGCATTTATCTAGATTAAATTTCATCTGCCATTTAAGTGCCCAGTCCCCCAATCTATCTAAATCCCTCTGCAGCGTAGTAACATCCTGCTCACATTGTATCACTTTTCCTAGTTTTGTGTCATCTGCAAACACTGATACATGACTTTCAATGCCTATCTCAAGGTCATTTATAAATAAATTGAATAGTATTGGTCCTATAACAGACCCCTGAGGGACACCGCTTACCACTGATGTCCATCTTGAAAATGTACCATTTATGACCACTCTCTGTACCCTATCTTTTAGCCAGTTTTCTATCCAAGAACAAGTATTTTCATCTAGACCAATTTTTCTTAATTTAAATAGTACATTTTGTGTGGAACTGTGTCGAAAGCTTTGGCAAAATCCAAGTGGTGTATTTGGTTTTGGCCAGGTTGATAGAAATTGCCATTAACACCAGCTTTTCAAAGACGTTAAAATTATGCACGCAATCGTTGTCTGTTAAATTTTGCGCATAGATTGTAATACAATCCGCCTACCAGCGCACAAACGCATTTGCGTTCACAATGTTAAGCATAGGACACGCAAAGTACATTACGCTCGCAAAGGGTTAGCGCAAGTTCACCCGCGGTAGACGTTAACACGCATTTTTTTTGCGCGGACATTGTAATACGACGCTCTGCGCAAAGGGTTTTGCCCCTCGCGTTAATGTGTTTTTGCGCACGCGTTAACGTTTGCGCAAGGAGTGTAATAGAGCTTTAAGTGTTTCAAGAGCACAAGGGGAAGGGGAAAAAGCAGAGAAAAGAGAAGGAATACGCCGGGACCAGAAAAGAAAAATTCAAAGGTGGGGGGGGGGGGCAAGGACTAAGTATGTGTCGTTACTGGCTCTCTCCCAGAAGTCCAAAAGGACAGCAGAAGGCCATGGAAGGATATAGTCACAACAGGCCAGGGCACTCGAGGACCAGGCATGGCAGGCAGAGCTATGGTAGCTGCCACACTGGTGCGACCCGAGACAATCCTGAAAAAAAGGGTGGGGGAGTAAAAATAGGGTCCAGCACAAATCGGAAAGTAAAAATTAAGAGTAAGGGTGTACTAGAAAAACAAAATACATAAAGAAAGTCATCGGTTTCCAGCATGGAAAAGGGCAATAACACATAAAAACAGATACATATAAAACAAAGAAAGAGGAAAAATCAAAGGGGCGCTCAGGGGGGAAAAATTTAGAAAAGCCCAGCCAGGCTGGAAATACGTAAACTTCAGGAAAGTCTCAAAATCAAAGACAAAAAGAAAACAGAAAGTGGAGGGTCCGATCAACCAGCATCCCGGAATGGCAGCACTTGTAAATCAGGCAAGGTGCTGCAAGGCAGGCCAGGAAATTTGGCAAACTCAGGCCCGTTGTCAAGGAGCAAGGCACACACCTCCAGCATGTCCCATACCGCACAGCAGCTCCCGCCGACAACATCTCGGGGTAGAGCTGCATGCAGCATCGGAGCAAGGGACGGCATGAGAGACCCAGACTGCGTCTTCCTTCTGGTCATCATGGAAGGGTGCTCATCCGCCTCCATGCACTGACCGGCATCCACAGGCACCTCCAGCGCGCCAGCTGGCTCCACTCTGCCAGGCAACCTTCAGCCGACGGGCACCCCGGGGTCACACGGCGGTGACATTTCTAACAGTGAGTCGGCCGGCAGCAGCAGAGCTGGGTCCCCACACTCGTCCTGCATGTTGTCGGTCTCCTCCAGGACCGCACAGCTGTGCGCACCTGCCCCTAGTCGGGGCACCCGCTCCCCGGCCGACTTCTATGAAGTGCCGCAAGGTGCCTTGCGTCAGCAGTCGCCCTTCATCCTCCATCTGCAGCAGCAGGTCATCTATGCCTGATAGCACAGGATCCAATCCGAATTCGGGAGGAGGTGACGGGACAGTCATCCACCACCCCGCGTCCCCCCCAGCCATCCATGCCACTTGGTCAGCCGCAGCAGCTGGGAGACGTCGGCCCTCCATCTCCCCAGCCCTCTTCTCCATCATAAGGCGTATATATTGGGGTAGAACTAGCACCGAGGCACGGAGCAAGGCCTCAAGATGGCCACCAGGCAAATACACTGGCTGGGGAACAAGCAATCTCCTGGTTCAAATTCGGCTGCCGCCCTTGGGAAGTCGTCTAGAATAATGGGGGATTCAGAGGACTCCTCAGTACCGTGGTGAGAAAGAAAAATCACTCACTAAGTGCTTTAAATTATCAGAAAAGTCCAAATCAGAATGGAGCTCAGGGCGGCAGCGTCCTCTCACGTCGGCATTTAGCCACGCCCCCGCTAAAACATTTTAAAAACAGCTAGGGATGTGTCATACTGACATCTCACCAGATGATGCTGCAGAGAGCCCTGAACTCCTAACTCCATTTTGCCAGTAGATGGCAGCATCTGCCTGTCAAATAGCTTATTACAGTAAGGAATACACTGGGAATTTCCCCAAATATTTCTTACTATATGATTAATTAAAAATGATTTTTGAAAACAGCTTTTTCCTGATATTTTTTTTTTTAAACATCCTTGATAAAGAAGGGCTTAATATTCTACATAAAGCATGTTTCTTTACTTCTAACTTGACAAAGGCTTGTGTTGGAGCTGAAACGTCACAATGTAATTTATATATCTATATCTAGAGAGAGAGAAACACAGTCAAAAGTTTTGGAACCCTTCCACTTTTTCAGGAAAATGCACAGGTTTCTCTGAACTAAGTAAAAAGTGTCAAAAGTATTCGGGATCCCCTATTCTTCATTTCAAATATAATGCAACGGAAAGTTCACCTTTGATTTATGACTTCACATATTACTGTGAACAGTAAGACAAATGAGAACGGCACAGACACAAATATTGGTCCTCGTAACCTAATATTCCGAGGCACAGCCTTAGGAGACTTTAGCTGCAGACGAGCGCTTTCTGGAGCTCTGATTAAGATATCTAGTATCTACACGTCGCGATGGGAATTTGGCCCATGTTGTGAAAATGAGATTTAAAAGGTATATCAGCCGATAGCACAGGATGTAAAATCACTCACAGGGTTATTCAAAGAGAATCGAAAAGTCATCGCACGTTCGGTGACTTTTCGTTCTCTTCAATTCGGTGCAAATCGGCTTTCCCATTTCGGCGACCCTGCGGTGTATTCATCAAGCACCACAGTGCTGTCGAAGTGCAGGGAAAACCCGCCGAAAACCTGGAGAAAACCCGGCGAATGCACGCCGAAAACCCGCAAAAACATCTGGATTAACCCATCGAAGACGCCGGAAAAAGCCGAGCAGGAGCCGATCACACGCAGCGCAGCCGCCGGAAAAAGCCGACACCGCAGAAGAAGGCAGTGAATAAATTAGCAAAACAGTTTGCATGAATGATTGAAAAGTGAAACGCTGTTTGCAAAGAAACTACTGAGTGAAAATGTCTGAAATTTACATATGAGGTCCAATGAATGATAATAAAGAGGGGTGTGACAGAAAAAAGAAGCAAAGTTAAAGAAAAAAAAAAATCGGACATTTTAAAAAAAAAAAATCCAGAAAAATGCTTAAAATATCCTAAATAATCTATAAATAAAGAGACTCTTTACTGCAGAATTTTATAATGAACGGTTTATTAGATATTGGATTAAAACGGGAATATTTTTAACATTGAAGCCTATGGGATTCGCCTGAATAAACCTGCCGAATTAAACCACTGAATGGCAGGGCATTAGGGGAACCTTTCACTGCTGGTTTGTGTTCTCTGAATAGCCGAAGCATTGCTTCTCTATGGGGATTTCACTGCCCTCGAACAGGGACCGAACAGGCACCATATGTGCAGGCAATTCGCCAGGATTTGGCGAACTGCCTGCTCTCTGGATAGCCGAATGGCCAGGAAAGGTAACCAAACGTTGATTTTCAGTGTTCGGTTACCTTTCTCCAGCCATTCGGATCTCTTTGAATAACCCTGTAAGTGATGGGAATAATAAATTTACAATTAAAAAATTTGCGCGAGTCTCTAAAGACAAGCTCCTGTCGACCTACTAGTAGATCATCTTGCTCACGTAGGTTTGGGGTCATGATCGGTTAGTGCACGCTAGCCAAACGCTAACGTTGCGCTAAAGTGCATAGAACCATTTTTTGCCAGTGCAAAGTGTCTGGCCACACCTATTCCCTGCCAATAAATACATTGTGACAGCATAAGGTGTACTCACAGGGTTAATGGCGAGATGGATTAAATACACATTAGTCACACACGCCTGACTGCGCATTAAAAAAAACACTATCAGGGTTATTCAGAGAGTAGTGAAAAGCAGGACAATGACTGGAGAATGGAAAATTCTAGGTCAAAATAGCCAAAGCAGAAAAATTCTCCCATTTATCTCACTTTCCAAATCGGCTATTTTGACCTAGAATTTTTCATTCTCCAGTCATTCTCCTGCTTTTCACCGCTCTCTGAATAACCCTGTATAAAGACCTGCTTGTAGTCGAGGCATTTACAGGATATCCTGTGTGAATGCAAGGATAAAAGATCTATGGTTAACCCTTTCGCTGCTGAGGCTTTTCCCGCCCCTGTGCTGAGGTCATTTTTACCGGTTTTGCTCATCATGTTTAAACGTGTTTTGAAGGCTTATTTTAGTATATGACCCAGACATATTATATATCGTTCTTTCCGTCAGACTCGGTAGATTCATAATATGTCATTATTATATGTATACGTCATGACCTGTCTGTATATTATAACAAAATATGCAATAAAATATGAATTTTCAATAATTTACAACATGTAAAGTGTTTTTTTTTCACATTTTAACATGCGAGCAATTGCGGTTATATTTTGTATGGGGTGCGCTTGTTAAAAAAATTAGAAATGGGGTCTCGTTACATTTTTTTGGGGGGAAAACAAACGCACCCCATACAAAAATCGTTAGTGCAGCATCATTGTTCACATTATAAATTAAATGGGAACAATATTGCTGCATTAACAAAACAAATAAAAAATAAAAAACTTGTTTATTTTATTTATTTATTTTTTATTCATTTTTTTTTTCATTATTATTTTTTTAAAAAAAAACTTTTTTCACGGTCATGTTTGATATCGTTGGAAAGGCCATGCTCTGGCCGATCCAACGATATCAAACATTAACCCCTAGCTGCCACAGATCGGGAGATGGGGTTCCAATGAACCCCCTATCTCCACCATTGGTGGCAGCTAGGGGTTAACTCCAGGACTAGCGTCATCATGCTATGCACGATGACGCCAGTCCTCAGGGGGAGTTCCCGGAGGCTTGGCCGACATCCAAGATGTCAGCCAGCTCCGGGAAAGGATCACGAACCGGCGCTTTTCGGTGCCCATTCATGATCTGGCCCCCGTGGGGTTAATGCCAGGTACCATTTGGAAGGGCAGGCTGTGCCCTTCCAAACGGTGCCTGGCATTAAGCTCAGGACCCCCGCGATCGGGAGGGAGAGAGGTCCGAAGGACCTCACCCCCCCTCCCTTTCAGGCGCCTCCTCCGCACACGTGGGGGGGCACCTGAAATAGATGTCATCGCGCCGATCGAATCCGGCCGATCGCAGGCTGCTTCGGGAGGACGCGCTCAGCGCGTCTTCCGCAGCCAACCCTTCCTGTGGCAGGACGGGCTGAGGGCGTCCTCCGCAGCGAAGTGGTTAAAGCGATACATAGAATTAATTCATGCTGATGGACATTACGTGGAAAATGCCTCCTTGCAGCACGTAGAATCCATATGCTGCGGTTAAGAAATCCAAAAGGAAGCCCAGGTGACCTGCCGTGATTCACCGTCTCCAGCATATGAATTATGCATGTTACAGGGCAGCACTTTTCCATGAAATAGCAATAGGAGTCCCTTGAAACATGTCAGATACGGTCACCCTAGTAATACGCGACACATTTTGGAAGCATTATTGTATCTAACAGGGTTATTCAAAGAGAATCGAAAAGTCACCGTACGTTCGGTGACTTTTCGTTCTCTGCACTTCGGGGCAATTCGGCGATCCTATTTCGCCAGCCCTGCGGTGTATTCAGCAAGCACCGCAGGGCCCTCGTAGTGCAGGGGAAAACCCGCTGAACACTCACCGCAAAACCCGCCGAAAGGTAGAAAAAAAGAGAAACAGTACGCTTGAATGTTTGAAAAGTGACACGCTGTTTGCAAAGAAACTAATGAACGAAAATGTCTGGAATTTACATATAAGATCCAATGAATGAGAATAAAAAAGGGCTGTTACAGAAAAAAGGAAAAACTATTTTAAAAAAAAACAGAAAAAAAGTTTGCAAAATAAATTCCAAAAAATGCGTAAAAGATCCTAAAGAATCTATAAATAAAGAGACATTTTACTGCAAAATAAAATAATAAACGGTTTATTAGATATTGAATTAAAACCGGAATATTTTTAACATTGAAGCCTATGGGATTCTCCTGAATGAGACCATCGAACAGCAGGGAAATTCGGCAACTTTTCCATGCTGTTCTGTGTTCTCTGAATAGCTGAAGCATTTCTTCTCTATGGTGCCCTCGAACAGGCACCGTATGTGCAGGCAATTCGTCACAATCTGACGAAACTGACTGCTGTCTGAGTAGCCGAATGGCCCCGAAATGTCCTCGTTTGCTGACTTTCACAGGGTAATTCAAAGAGATTCAAAAAGTCACCGCACGTTTGGTGACTTTTCGTTCTCTTCAATTCGGTTCCTTTTGCTGATCCCATTTCGGTGACCCTGCGGTGTATTCAGCAAACACCACAGGGCCCCTGAATTACAGGGAAAAGCTGCCGCAAACCTGACGAAAACGAACCGCAAAACCCACCGAATGCACGCCGAAAAGCCACAAAAACATCTGGATTAACCTGCCGAATACCACGGAAAAACCAAGCAGGAGCCGATCACACGCAGCGCAGCCGCCGGAAAAAGCCGAGACCGCAGACAGAACGAAGTGAATAAATTAGAAAAACAGTTTGTATGAATGTGTGAAAGTGAAAAGCTGTTTGCAAAGAAACTACTGAGTGAAAATGTCTGAAATTTACATATGAGGCCCAGGGAATGATAATAAAGAGGGCTGTTACAGTTTAAAGAAGAAACGCTTAAAAAAAAAAATCAGGCTTTTAAAAGCAAAGTTAAGAAAAATGCTTGAAATATCCTAAAAAATCTATAAATAAAGAGACTCTTTACTGCAGAATTTTATAATGAACAGTTTATTAGATATTGAATTAAAACGGGATTATTTTTAACATTGAAGCCTATGGGATTCTCCTGAATAAACCTGTTGAATGAGTCCATCGAACAGCAGGGAAATTCGGCAACTTTTCCATGCTGTTTTGTGATCTCTGAATAGATGAACCATTGCTTCTCTATGGGGATTCACTGCCCTCGAACAGGCACCGTATGTGCAGGAAATTCGTCACAATCTGACGAAACTGACTGCTGTCTGAATAGCCGAATGGCCCCGAAATGTCCTCGTTTGCTGACTTTCACAGGGTTACTCAAAGAGATTCAAAAAGTCACCGCATGTTTGGTGACTTTTCGTTCTCTTCAATTCGGTTCCTTTTGCCGATCCCATTTCGGTGACCCTGCGGTGTATTCAGCAAGCACCACAGGGTCCCCGAATTACAGGGAAAAGCTGCCGCAAACCCGACGAAAACTAACCGCAAAACCCACCGAATGCACGTCGAAAACCCTCAAAAACATCTGGATTAACCTGCCGAATACCACGGAAAAACTGAGCAGGAGCCGATCACACGCAGCGAAGCCTCCGGAAAAAGCCGAGACCGCAGACAGAGCGAAGTGAATAAATTAGAAAAACAGTTTGTGTGAATGTGTGAAAGTAAAACGCTGTTTGCAAAGAAACTACTGAGCGAAAATGTCTGAAATTTACATATGAGGTCCAGGGAATGATAATAAAGACGGCTGTTACAGTTTAAAGAAGAAACGCTAAAAAAAAAAAATCGGGCTTTTAAAAACAAAGTTAAGAAAAATGCTTGAAATATCCTAAAAAATCTATAAATAAAGAGACTTTTTGCTGCAGAATTTTATAATGAACGGTTTATTAGATATTGAATTAAAACGGGAATATTTTTAACATTGAAGCCTATGGGATTCGCCTGAATAAACCTGTCGAATTAAACCACCAAATGGCAGGGCATTAGGGGAACCTTTCACTGCTGGTTTGTGTTCTCTGAATAGCCGAAGCAGTGCTTTTATTGGGGATTTCACTGCCCTCGAACAGGCACCGAACAGGCACCGTATGTGCAGGCAATTCGCCAGGATTTGTTGAATTGCCTGCTCTCTGGATAGCCGAATGGCCAGGAAAGGTAACCGAACGCTGCTTTTCAGTGTTCGGATACCTTTCTCAAGCAATTCGGATCTCTTTGAATTACCCTGTCAGTGTCCGGTTACAGTTCGGGGCCAGATAGACTCTCTTTGAATAATCCTGTAGGTCATATATGTAAATCGTTCAGCAGGGGATCCTCAAACATCTCACAGACAAATTAAATCAACAAGTGCATTTGGGATGCTATGTCCTGTACCCTGCCGTGCGCAGCCCGTTACATCAGGGTGTGCAGCTACCTGACATTTATTAATTGAAAAATCATGGTTATTACATTTGGCACAAAATGCACATTTTTCAATTGAAATAACGAGCCTGTAATCAGACAATCCTTTTTTATCTGATTCATCCAAAAGTACACCTGTGCCGCATTCTTAAATAGGCTCTTGGTTTTGGGTTTGGACCGGTTTGTCTTTTTTATGGAGGTAGCACCTGGGTTGAGCAGTAGCTAATATTTTGCGTTGTGCATCCCTCCGGTAATTAGCGCTAGCAACAAGTCAACTGTTAGATACGAAAGCGCTAACGATCCCTAGTGCTCCCCATGGTAAGCATAGGGCGCGCAAAGTAAAGTAAGCTCGCGCTATATAAAAGGAGCTATTCAGAGAGAGCCGATCTGACCCCAAAATGTCACCGAACAGGGGAATTCCCCGTATGGTGACATTTCGGGGCCATTCTGCTATTCAGAAAGCAGGCAGTTCGTCAAATTTTGGCAAACTGACAGCCAGTACGGTGCTGTTCGGCTCAGTGAAATCCCCCATAGAGAAGCAATGGTTAATCTATTCACAGAGCACCGAACAGCAGTGAAAAGTTGCCGAAATTCGATGCTGTTCGGTTGTTTCATTCATCAGGTCTATTCAGGCGAATCCCATAGGCTTCAATGTTAAAAATATTCTCGTTTTAATTCAATATCTAATAAACCGTTTATTATTTTATTCTGCAGTAAAAAGGCTCTATATTTATAGCTTTTTTAAGGATCTTTTGCTCAGCAAAATTTTTTCAGCAAAATTTCCTTCGCCTTTTTTTTTTTTAAAGCATTTTTTCTTTTTTCTGTAACAGACCTTTTTATTATAATTTATAGGACCTTATATGTTAATTCCAGGCATTTTCGTTCTGTAGTTTTTTTTGCAAACAGTGGTTCAATTCTGACACTTTCAAGCATATTGTTTTTTTCTTTTTACCCTGTTCGTCAGCTTGTCGGCTTTTTCCGGCGGCTGGTCTACGCTGTGATCGGCGGCTTTTTCCGGCGTGTTTTTTTCTGGCGGTTCCGGTGGGTTTTCGGCGAGATTGTGGCGGCTTTTCCCTGCACTCCAGGGAGCTTGTGGTGAATGCTGAATTCACTGCAGGGTGGGGAACTTTGATTCCCCAAAGTGCAGGGAAGTGCGGGGAACGAGAGAGCACCAAAATGTCGGCGACATTTTGGTGCTCTCTGAATAACCCCCTAAGTTAAAAAAAGGAATATTGATGTACCGATCAAGCACATGTCGTCATATGATCCCCAGTCGTCGTTTAATAAGCTTCGGGTATTCATATACACAATATCATCTGATCTCCATGTTTAACAGGCCGGTACTCGGCACGTTCAATCTGTAAACAGATCCTCTTCACATTTATAAATAAAACCACAGACACGCAATGTAATCTGGTCGTAGCAGTTAGAAGTGAGATGTAACTAAACGTAATCTGATTTACAGCACTTAAAAATAAAATGAAACATTGTAATGTGATCTCCAGCCATATTCCCTGTGGAGTTAGCTAGGAGCCTTCAGCTTGATCCGGCGAACGCAAGGAACAGAGCAGAATGAACAGAACAGACTTTTCATCTGACAGAGACTCGGGAATGTGCTCATTAAATACAGCGTTATGGTGAACCACCATGAGATTTATCCTCTTGCAAAGGTTCATCTTAACTTTCTTGGGGAAAAAAATCTTTATTTCGTACAAAATACTTTTTCCACGTCTCTGGCTTGAAAAGTTTCCAGCCTGTGACCTTGCAGAAAGGATGGGCCTGATTCCATCCAACCCATACAGCTACCGAACTGAGCACCGTAATGGAGGTCAATTAGGACTCTGGAAGGTGTGCGAATGCAGGTTTTAATCAGATTGATGTTTTGTTCCCCATCCCTCTCCTGTGTCAAAGTCACTCTGTGCTCCTTGTAGGTCCAGGGTGTCTGCCCTCCCTGTACCCTATTCCCTGATGTGTTCATGGTAGACTGTTGTGTTGTATATACTGTTCTGTTTCCATGATGTATCATGTATTGTTGTTTTATTGTCCTAAATGTTTCTCCATGTTCCCATCTAGGACCCAGAGTTGGAGTATACCAGATCTCTGCTGGTCTCAGTCCTATAACTCAAAGTAGCCAGTTCTGGAAGCGTGCTTTTTCTCCTCCTTGTCGTGAGGTGGTGGAGGTGTTCCTTCCTTTTGTCTGTTAAACCAGGGCATGTGTGAGAGTGGGGGGTGGCTATTTTAATGTTAATGTATGTTAATGTCGTGGTTTGTTTTACCTTCGTTTGGCTGTTCATCCCCTGTGTGTGTTGTCCCATTGGTTCTCCTGTTCCTTGTCTGCTTCTTGCATTCCCTAAGTATGTCCTGTGTGTATATATTCAGCTGTAAACCCAAAGCAGTTTAAATTTTCATTTTCACCCTACAATGAGCTCCGGCTATTGGCTGGGTGGGATTGGACCAGAATCAGTACTTCTCCGGAGACTGGCGGTGAGAGGAAGGTTGGGCGTCCACTGGATCCGTATTCGTGCGACAATGACATTGCACAAAGTAGTCCGTGTCATCAGACCAATCCAACAACACTATTGTGAATGTACCGTCGTCATTGCGTCAGACTTGCGACTTCCAGCGACTTTTGAAGTCTGCTGCATACTAGTAGCGATCAGACCAAAAATTTTGGAAATATCGCACAAGCAACTCAAACAGCCAGACGATCAGAGAAGGAGATGATGCTGAGAAGTTGATTAGGGGAGTTTAAAACGTTATTATATTCAATGTTTTGATATTTAAATATATATTTTGTGTATGGGAGATGGGTGGGACTAGCCATGTTTGGGTAGGGTACAGGATGAATGAATTTTGGGTCCTTTTTCAGCTGCACAAAGGGATTAAAATTCACACACCGAACTAGCGCATCCAGCTCCTCCATATCCATTTTCACACACAAAGGACTGCAGTGTTTCCAAAAGCAGAATATGCAATATGCAATAGTCTCAGAGAAAAAGAAAACAAGAATAAACAGTTTTTTGGGTCCATAGCTGTCCATAGTCGCTGATCGCTAGTCTGATGCAGTGGATGACCCTCGTCAGACCAAGTCACGCGACCGATATCGTTCCTAGTCTGACGATCAAGTCGGTCGCACGACTTCAGATCCAATGGGCGTCCAGCCGAAGCCTTTCTGCACAGAGATTCTCACCCTGGGTACAGGACTCCATTACAAGCACTATAATGATGGCTCTAACCAGTAGCTTAATGTCTCGAGTTACTATCCCAACTGTGCAGTGAACTCGAAATACTGACTCAAACCATTAACAGCTTGAGCCATTATATGTAACAGATGTAAATGGCAAGATTGGAATAGGGCTCAGTTTAAGGTAGCTGCGACGCACATGGTAAGTGTTAAGATCACTTAAGCCAAGGGTCAGCATCCTTGGCTCTCCAGAGGTTTTTAGGTATTCATCAGGTTGGCTGTACCTCATGAACAATGTAGTTCTAAAACATCTGAAGGGCCAAGGTTGCTGACCCCTGACTATGCACCGCTGCTTCACCAAAGTCAATCAAACAATGGTTAATTTATTTTTACAGTTTTTGTAACTACTGTTTGTCGCCGAACCCCTTGCTCAGAGACTGGACTGTACTAAAAGCTCACTCCTCCGCTACTCCCCTCATGTAAGCTATTTGTCTGTTTATGTTTTAATGTTTAAAGTGGTGTTTTTGTGACCCCCCCATCCGCACGTAACCAAAATGCCTTTTAAGCCGGTCCCATATGTTCACGGTGTTATCTGCCACCAGGGGAAGTCTGGGTTTCCAAGCTTGAGCTGAGTTTGAAACCCCATCCAATCACAATCCAAGGAGCTAGACGGGCCAACCAATCCAATTCCAGGACTAGCCAGCATTTACTTTAATGGAGCCATCTGCAGAAACTTTAAACCTTGGTGCCCTGAAAGCCCTTTGATCCAGCGGGGTGCTCTTTTCATTTGGGGTTGGGGTCCTCCTCATGCGAGCTACCATTGTGGTGATTTTCAGGAGGGAGCTCCATTGGGAACCCACGTTGCTGAGCCTTTCTTAACCCCAGGAGCTCAGGCAGCTCTGACCATGCGGCATCAGCTGGGAATAACTACTATATGCTGCCATCTGTGCCCCTGCCCCCAGATCTGGGCGCTTTTTGGACTGTGACACCCTAGGGGCCCGAACTATCAAAAGCTACCTCTGGATTGCTGCTGCTCCCCTGGAATCCTGTGCTCTGTTTGACTGCAGTTACAGTTATTTATAAGGCGCCACCAAGTACCGTAGCGCTGTTCAATGGGAAAGACAGGATAACCAATATACATGCAAGTTAAACACATAGAACAGTATCAGTGAAGCCCCTGCTCAAGAGCTTGCACTCTGAGAGGACCAGATGGAGAGCAGGCTGAATGGCGGTGCCGAAATGTCTTGGGGGCCGGGAATGTTAACTGTTGTTATCTGATTCTGAAAACAAATAAACGCAGGCCATGTGAAATGGCCAGAGAGAGTCTGTTTAACCCAATCTGATTGGGAGAAATGAAGTTCTGACATTGATCCAGCGCTGCGGGCTGAGGGCAGATTCCGGGAACTGGCGAAGGGGAACGACTCGAGACGGCCGAGGGAAAATATTTGACCTGGGCATCTCGTTACACTGTTCATTTCAGCTATCCAGAGAATCAAGCTTCAGGTACTGCAGCCAAAGTTGCTTCAAATAGCGGTAACCAAGGGTGATACAGTTATTCTGCAATAGAAGAAGTGCACTTGGTGTAGTCTCAGTCCAATGTTATTGAACAGAATCTTTCAACTTTGGTGGAGACAGTTCTCCGAGTTGAAGCTGGCGAACTGCCAGCAAAATGCAGCAATGCGTGAGAATAGGAGGCTTAAAGGATAACTGAACCAACATACAGGGTTATTCAAAGAGATTTGAAAAATCACCGCACGTTCGGTGACTTTCCATTCTCTTCAATTCGGTTCCTTTTGCCGATCCCATTTCGGTGACCCTGCGGTGTATTCAGCAAACACCACAGGGTCCCAGAATTGCAGGTAAAAGCTGCCGCAAACCCGACGAAAACTCACCGCAAAACCCAGCGAATGCACGCCGAAAACCCGCAAAAGCATCTGGATTAACCTGCCGAAAACCGCGGAAAAACCCGAGCAGGAGCCGATCACACGCAGCGAAGCCTCTGGAGAAAGCTGAGACCGCAGACAGAGTGAAGTGAATAAATTAGGAAAACAGTTTGCTTGATTGGTTGAAAAGTGAAACGCTGTTTGCAAAGAAACTACTGAGCGAAAATGTCTGAAATTTACATATGAGGCCCAATGAATGGTAATAAAGAGGGCTGTTACAGAAAAAATAAGTAAACTTAAAAAAAAATAATCTTACTTTTAAAAAAAAAATACAGAAAAATGCTTAAAATATCCTAAAAAATCTATAAATAAAGAGACTCTTTACTGCAGAATTTTATAATGAACGGTTGATTAGATATTGAATTAAAACGGGAATATTTTTATCATTGAAGCCTATGGGATTCTCCTGAATAAACCTGCCGAATTAAACCACTGAATGGCAGGGCATTAGGGGAACCTTTCACTGCTGGTTTGTGTTCTCTGAATAGTCGAAGCAGTGCATTTCCATGGGGATTTCACTGCCCTCGAACAGGCACCGAATGTGCAGGCAATTCGCTAGGATTTGGCGAATTGCCTGCTCTCTGGATAGCCGAATGGCCAGGAAAGGTAACCGAACACTGAGTTTCAGCATTCGGTTACCTTTCTCCAGCCATTCGGAGCTCTTTGAATAACCCTGTTAGAGAGTAAAGGATAACTGAATCAACTTAGAGAGTAATATTAAAACAATCCTAGTTTTTTTTAAATGGCAGAGCCATAAATAGTCATTCAGCCAATGCCAAATACGCTCCTACCTTAGTCAGCCATCCACAAGCTTACTTACACTTACAGGTCTATTCAATAAAGGTGAAACTCTGAAGAACTGGCAGGAGAAGAGAATAATCTAAACCGAATAGCCGATTTGGAAAGTGAAATAAATGGGAGAATTTTTCTTATTTGTCTATTTTGACCTAGAATTTTAACTTCTTCTGAGCTTCACCTTTATTGAATAGACCTTCTAGGCCGGGGTCAGACAAGCATTTTGCAGTGCGCAAGGAAAGTCCGTGAGAGTGAACTTCCTTCCACTCTGACGCCCATCTGGCCACCTCGCAGTTAGTGCACTCAGCGCAGCAAGGGAGCTTCAGGGAGCATGAGACATCATTTTCACACATGGATTGCCCACCGCACAGTCCAGACCTTAACCCCATTGAGAATCTTTGGGATAATGAGCTGGAGTAGACTTCACGCAGCGCTGCGACTCTCCCATCAATAATACAAGATCTTGGCCACAAATTAATGTAACTCTGGACGCAAATAAATGCTGTGACATCGCATGAGTTTATCAACACAATGCGACGGCGAATGCTTGCCGGAATCACAGCAATGAAATATTAGAGTGTGTGACTTTTATTTAGGCCAGGCTGTGTGTAGCTTTATTATTTTTTAATTATTATTATTTCAATTGGGTGTTTATCTCGGTCGTGCGCACAAACAGCTCTCCTACTGTCCATTTAATAGAAAAGTGGCATTTTACATAAAATTAACTCGGGCTATTAAGAGATTTACATCATCAAGTGATCCAATCAATTACTGGAAAGTTTACCCATCCATCTAGTAAAATGTAGCTTTTAATGAGCCGCATCTAAAGCCACAGAGGTGTAGTTTTACTGAATGGACACTAGATGGTGCCATTGTTCCATATAAATGGACTCCCTCAATAAATATCTTGCTAATGTCTTTTAATTGTGTCTGTACACATAAAGGATTACTGAAAATGAGCTTGGCATCAGATGTCATCAAGCGGACAAGTGCTTTATAATTCACAAATCATAATTACATATATTAAATAGATTTTGGCACGCGCTGAAATTACATTTACAGTGTTGCTCAAAACGTGTGATTTTTTTTGTTGCTTCAAAACACAAAGAAAAATAATTTGTTATTTTCATGCGCTACTTTGTTCTCTGTTTAATGTTTTGATTAAGGTTTGGACGGTTAATTGGGCATGGTTGAGGTCATCGTCACATCCCAGACTGCGCAGTGGGCCTGTTTTATCACAGGTTTAATCACTTATTCTGCAATTAAAGGTCACAGGTTGCCTGCAGCTTCAGCAACCTGTCTATACACGGGTGTATATTAATGGACTTCGTCATATGTGTGCTTTACGAGGCAGGACTTTTTATAGAAGGCTTAGGATAGAGGTTGCTGAGCCAGAAAGCCCACCATTCATCATCAGTGAGCATCGCGTTGATAAGGCTGATTTCTGGCAAAATGAATCGTAAGGCCAGAAACATAACACACAACCACATCTGCAGCGAGAAAAAGTTTAAAGGGACATTTTGCTTACACTGACCACATAAAATACGGTTTTAAGGTGGTCAGGTTGTGAGGAGTCCTCCGTCCCCCCCCCCTCCCTCGCTGTCACAATCTGGCAGAAACCACTGGGTGAATCGAGGGGCTTCCTCCAGTCCAGCCAGCGTCACCAGCAGCCGGGCTTTTTGGATTTCCTGGCTGTGTGTCACCAGATCAGAATTGAGGGGACTCCTCCAGCCCAGCCAGCGTGACCAGAAGCTGGGCTTTTTGGATTTCCTGGCTGATTGTCACCAGATCAGTCACTATTGATGTCATCAGGCAGAGAGCGTAAAGTGTGCAAGTGCCGTAGCGCTGCAAAATTTGCCTTTCCTACGTTACACAAGTTGAATATGAACACAAATTGTGCAGAAAAGCTTCAGGGACTTCCAGGATTGGGAAACCCTGAGCCAAAGAGGAAAAGCAGTAAAAGAAGCTTAACTCCTTAACTACCTAGTGATTTTCCAAAAATACAGTCAGAAACAAGAGTTTTTTTGTAAAATAATTTTATATTAATTATACAGTAATACATATTTGGGCATATACCCATTTTATTTCTTACTGTAAATAATCTATTTTGGCCAGTAGATGGCGCCATCTACTGCTAAATTGAGTTGCAGCCGTTTGAGTGGCTGGTCTATTTTCTTCTGTTTTTTCCTGCATCGGCTGCTGAATGTCCAATTTAAGAGCATCATCAGATGATTTTACAGTTTTAGTGCTTTGGGCATTATGCCGGCAGGGCTAAAATTTTGGGGCACCTTCTGCAGCCCAAAAGCAAACGAAACTAGTTTGCTGCAAACGAATTTCATTTGCTTTTGGGCTGTAGATCATCATATCGAGATATATCGCTATCAGTGCACCAGATGGTGTCTTTGAAGCCAGAGATTTCTCGATCTTGGTAGTGAAGAGGTTAAACAGAAATAATGTAAAAATAATTTGCAGAGGCAAAAAAAGGGAACTCTGTTTTTCAATAGAGTGTCCCTGTGAGTGAGTCACTTTGAACTTGGGGTAGATGGAACTAGAGATGCATTTGAGAGATTCAGGCCTAATGTTCTATATTGGTTCCCTGCCCTCTCCTATGTTGAAGTCACTCTGTACCTACAATTCTAGGACCAGGGTGTTTGTGTCGTTTGTGCTACGAACGGATACTGTTATTGTCATTATCGGTATTGTCCATGTTTGCCTGTTATTATGGTTTAAATTATTACTGTGTAGGTCACTGTAGCCTTTTCCAACACCCCTATCTGGAGTGTGTTTACATCTGTTAAAGGTTGGAGTGGTCTTTGTATGTCTGTCTTGTTAAGCATACACTGCCCAATTATCTGTAAATCTGGATCCCCTGTTTATCCTCACAATCTGCTATCGTCCTTTTGATCTGTTTTGTTGGGATGTTGCGTGATGTGTCATGATGACCAGAGTTTATTCCATTATCTGTCCTTGGTCTAATTATGTCCCAGAAACCAAGACGTCAGAGAGGAATTTCTGATGAAGCGCAGCAATATGCCAGGGAAGGAATTTTTGATGAATCGCAGTAAGACGCCAGGGTGTCATTTTCCATTGGCTACTAGGCCCGCCTGGCACTGCATATATTATTCATTAAAGGCTCAGTTCCTCTATGACTGTTCTAACCTCAAGATCTGCATGCTGACTAATTTCAGGGGAATGCTATAACCGCGCTTTCTTTGTACCCATCCTTAAGCTTCGTCTAAGGGCTGGAGAAAGGCACAAAAGACTGCTGGTGGCAGAACGGGGGTCCAGCAAGGGAGCGGCATTAACAGATGGGACCCAGTCGGTGTACGGAGATCTGATACAGTCCCTTTAAAGATATCACCCCCTGCCAAAAAAGGGACAGAGGAGGAGGGCATCGGTTGATTTGTGTTGATTTCTCTATTTACTTTTATAGCCAGATACACAAGTGGTCCCTGAAGAGTCCACGACACTGGGCGAAAGCGTGCGATCTATTCTCCAACATTTCCATTAGGTTATTACAATGTGCGTTTATAAAGCCTTTTACTAATAAAACCTTTGGGAGAAACTTCTGAAGCCGCAGCCGACATCTTTCCCGATGCGTCTCAGTCCGGATGGCCGGTCTGTGGTGGTGTCCATAGCCACCGATTTGTACACTTTCCTATGGTGTTCATGAATGCAAACCATATAACCGCTATGCAGTAGATGTTGCAATCTACGCGATTTCTGTCTGTTTTATTTTATTTTTTGTCTTTGCTTGACGTTTGATACGTGAAGTTTTGTGTTGTTATATTTTGTACTGTTTTGTGCATCAAATTAAATGGTCCGAAGGAAGAATCACTTGGATAATTTTCTCAAATTGTTTAAGTTTATTATTTTCACATCTTCATATTTTCATGTAAAATCACTTCACACTGGGTTTTTGAGCCATCATTCATTCTTTATTACTGGACCGAGCCGATTGTAATGAGGTAAAGGAGAATAGTGTTAGTTTCCAGCTGGCCGATGGTTAACTGTTCCTATACACAGTGTAGAAATCATTAACTTACATTAAGCTTTGCTTACGGTTTGGTTGGAACAGCGGAACGAGTTGTTAAAGAGTGGAGCAGATAAGTTAAAAAATGGGGCCATCACACTTAACAGTTTGGTTGACTAGACCAGTGGTCCCCAACCCTGGTGCTCCGGTCCCCGTAACAGGCCAGATTTTACAGATCACCTTGGGGAAATGCAGACTGAATCCTGCAATCAGTGAGCAGCAAATCATATCACCTGTGCTGTGCTTCAGAAATCTGGCAAACCTGGCCTGTTAGTGAACCCTGAGGACCAGTGTTGGTACCACTGGACTAGACCCTACATGAGCTGTTTGCATAACAGTTATCAACTGAGGAGTGAAGGCATGTTAACCTATGGAGATCAGCCACTGGATGCTCATCACTACTATCCATGCACTGATGGTGATTAAATATTAGCATCCGCGTAGCTATTGTTGCGGTGGGAGCACAGTCTACAGTAGACATGCCATTGTTCATCCTCCAATAGATGCCTGACAGGTGGAGGCTATTAATATAAAGTGGGGGATATCCCCCCAGCCCAACCCTCCACACATGTCTATTTCACACACCCGACGGTCCACGGTGGTGTGGATTGGGTGAACGGCATTCCCCTTCCCAACATTAAATTATTGCCAAATTGCCAATTCAGTACTTATTTTTAAGTGGTTTTAAGAATACTAAAATTAAAAGATTATCTCCATCAGATTCCAATCCACCCATTTAAAATTTATGACCCCAGTCGTCCGTGGTTGAATTCCATTGTCAGTCATCGTTGAAACACAAGGAAAGTTGAATATTTTCAATGGCATCGGCCTCTTGAGGTTAATTAATCATGGTAGAAAGTATCCAGTTGCACCGAATTTAGCATTTCAAAGGCCCTCGCTCTATGAAGTCAACACATCGGCCGTCTACCCTTCCTAAGTATCAATGTCTAGCTTGATTACGTGTTCCCTGTCTTCACCTCGCCGCCGCGATCCAAGGAGTGATGTCAAATATAAAACACTCGCGGGATGAAAACATTAAAATGACAAAGTCAACTGTTGTGGAATAAATATAGAATGCAAGGTCACCCGTGCGAGTCGGAGGATCATCCCTAAGGCGCGCCTGACAGCTCCAGGTATAAAAATGAGGCTGGCTACAAAAGGATTTTCCACATAAGAGGGATGAGAGAAAATGACAAGAGATAAAAACACAACTAAAGCTCAACAAAACGTTAGAAGTTCATAAGAGGAATCGATAAACCTATGTGTAGCTTTGTTGATGATATAAATGTATCACGGTGCGATACAAGGCTTGTAAAAAATAAGAATCGCCCCCTTTAACCTTTTTGTGTACCTGACAACACACAGTTTGTGATTTTTCCTTTTTTTAACAAGTTGTGAGATTTCATAAAATAATGATATTCCGGATGCTTTGCAGTCAGCACCTGTCAAACTTGCCCAATTTTTGTTAATTTTCCCTCAAATACCCAATTAACATTGTTTGTTTAATGTGTGTATAGATACAGGATTAGTGCAATTGTTTCTGCCACCCTTGACAAAAAAAAATTGCCACCCCCTACTTCCTAGTGTTTTCCAATGGCAGTGTTGGAAAAAAAAAGTTGAGTGTTAAAAAAAACAAAAAAAAAACGCAAGGGGTTATTCAGAGAGCACCAAAATGTCATCGTCATTTCAGTGCTCTCTCGTTCCCCATAATTCAGGGATCCAAATTTTCTGACCCTGCAAAGAATTCAGCATTCACCGCAAGGTACCTAACATGCAGGGAAAAGCCGCGGCAAAACCGGCGATTTAAAAAATATATTGCTGCAAAACCGCCGAAATTATCGGATCCGATAATTTCGGCAGGTAACTGTGGCTTATTGGATCTTTTAGGAACCGATCAATTATCGGATCAGGTCCGATAAGACGCCGTAATCCCGCCGAACATGTCTGGAAAAAGCCGACATCCACCGAACACAGCGCCAACCAGCCGCCGAAAAAAGCCGACAAGCCGACGAATGGGGTAATTAAAAAAAAACGATTGAAAGTGTCAAACTTTAAAACCTGTTTGCAAAAAAACTACTGGACAAAAACGGTCCATATAAAGTCCTATGAATAATAATAAATAGGTCTGTTACAGAAAAAAAGGAAAAACTCTAAAAAAAATCAGAAAAATAAATTTTGGCAAAAAAAAATCCCGATATATGCCTAAATAAATCCTAAAAAAAATGCATAAAGAGACTTTTTGCTGCAGATTAAAAGAAGAAACAATTTAATAGATATTGGATAGAAACGGGAATATTTTTAACATTGAAACCAATGGGATTCGCCTGATTGAACCTGCGGAATGAAACCACTGAGCAGCAGGTAATTTCACTGACATTTCTCTGCTGTTGGTGTTCTCTGAATAGATTAACCATCGCTTCTCTATAGGGGATTTCACTGCCGTCGAACAGGCACTGTATTTTTTTTTTTTGAGAAAGTATTTTACCAGGAAGGATACATTGAGATTTCTCTCGTTTTCAAGTATGTCCTGGATGGCGAGTATGTACCGTTAGGTGTCTTGCCCAAGGACACTTGCTGGAGAGGTGCTCCTGGGGATCAAACCCATGTCTCCACAGTCTCTCTCCACACAGACCAGTGATGTTACCTCTACTCTACCCAGCCGGTACAATTTGGCGAACTGCCTGCTCTCTGAATAGCCGAATGGCTACGAATTGCACCGTTTGGGGAAATTCACTGTTCGCTGACATTTTGGCTCTCTCTGAATAACCCTGACAGACAGTCTTCTCATATTTCCTATATTTTACTTTCTTTTTGTCCAGATGCAATGAGTTTCCGTACAGTACTGTACTCTCACTATGACATTACCCCCTCCCCTCGCTTGCAAGCGTTAAATATAATCCGCCGGCTGCAAACAGGGCTGACGTCGAGACAAACTGATTGAAAGGTAAACAAGTTCAAGTGGTTTTCTCAAAATATCTGCAGCTACTAGGGAAGGATGTGCACGGCTGGAAAATTTGTTTTGTTTACTTTCGTTTCGTTACATTTTTAAATCATTTCGTTTTCGTAATTTCGCAACAAATTTCGTTTCGTTTAATTTTGTTTTTCATATCGATTCGAATTTCATATATCAATTCGATTAGTTGATATCAATTCGAATTTAGGATTTCGAATTCACTAAATAAAACCCCAATTAATCAAATTTTGCTGCTGTTAAAAGAAAAACTACGGTTAAATTTTAAGTTGTGTCACAGATTTACAGGGTTATTCAAAGAGACCTGAATTGCTGGAGAAAGGTAACCGAACTCTGAAATTCAGCGTTCGGTTACCTTTCTTGGACATTCGGCTATCCAGAGAGCAGGCAGTTCGGTGCCTGTCCGAGGGCAGTGAAATCCCCATAGAGAAGCAATGCTTTGTCAAATCAAATCAAATCAAATCAAAATAAGCTTTATTGGCAGGACCAAATACATTTTAGCATTGCCAAAGCATATGGGGAGGAGGGGGGGGGGGTAGTGGGACATATATATGGGGGGGAATGGGTAAGTCCATGGACATTATCAGGGGTAAGGGATCATGTGAAGTGGGATGGGGGTGAGTCCGTGTTGGGGGATTTATAACTCCAGGATCTCTCATGTTCCTCTCAGTCTGTGACATTCTGCGACGTATTGGGCAGATATTTTCACCGCCGGCTCCTCTTCTCCCAGTAATAGCTTTGTCTATTCAGGGAACACATACCAGCAGTGAAAGGTTCCCGAATTGCCTTTGGTTTAATTTGGCAAGTTTATTCAGGCGTTTCCCATAGGCTTCAATGTTAAAAATATTCCCGTTTTAATCCAATATCTAATAAACTGCTGATTATAATATTCTGCAGTAAAAAGTATATTTATGTATAGATTTTTTCGGATATTTTAATCATTTTTCGGTGTTGTTTTTTACTTCAGTTATTTTTTCTGTAACAGCTCTTTTTATTATCATTCCCTGGACCTCATATGTAAATTTCAGACATTTTCACTCAGTAGTTTCTTTGCAAACAGCGTTTCACTTTTCAAACATTCAAGCAAACTGTTTTTTTAATTTATTCACTCCATTCGTCTGCGGTGTCGGGTTTTTCTGGCGTTTAAGGCGGGTTAATCCAGATGTTTTTTGGGGTTTTGGTGTGAGTTCGCCCTCGTTTTGTGGTGAGTTTTCGGCGGGTTTGCGGAGGCTTTTCCCTGCATTTCGGCGGCCCTGTGGTGTTTGCTGAATACACCGCAGGGTCGCCTGAAATGGTATCACCGAATCGAACCGAATTGAAGAGAACGAAAAGTCACCGAACGTGCGATGGCTTTTCGATTCTCTTTGAATCACCCTGTTAGTATTTGAGTCAAATTAAACAGTGAAACAAAATTAATTTGTTTCATAAAGTCCTTTGCTGACTATTACTTGTATTGTAAGTTTAGATCAATTCGATAGTTGATATCAATTATTAAATTTTTTCTTTTATGATGATGACACTGTAAAAATGAAATAAATTCGTTATATACCATTTTGTTTCGTTTCAAATTCGTATCGTATCGATTCGTTATTCGGAAGTACTTCCGAACTACGAATTAACGAATTTCGTTACAAATTCCAATTTTTTCCGAAACGAATGCACATCTCTAGCAGTTACTTAAAATTGAATGTATTCAGTCTATATGCGATGCTGGTGTTGTTTTGTGTGTTCATTTCACAGTACACCTAAAATATGCACAAGTTATGTATATGAGTATTATCTCCTATAAAGCTCACACATTGCCGTGCTGAACCAAACAAGCGAGCGAGTTTTTCAACCAGATCCTACATGCAGATAGGCCTTGATTAAAAGCTCAAAGCTAAATCGAGTGAAAATAGTAATGTGGCCGATACACAATTATAATGTATCTCTGTGTCCACTTGTTGTGTCAATCATGGCTACTTGTAGCTTCACAAAAAAATGACAACATACAGAATACAGGGTTATTCAAAGAAAAAATTAATTCCCCACACTTCGGGGAGTCAAATTCGCCAACCCTGCGGTGAATTCGGCATTCACCGCAGGGACCCTGAAGTGCAGGGAACAAGCCGCTGAAAGCATCCAAAAAAACGCTGCAAAACTGCCGAATCGATCGGAAAAAATGCAGCAAAACTGCAGAACGTATCCGAAAAAACTCTGAAAAAACACCAAAAAACTCTGAAAACCCGGAGAATCGATTTGAAAAACTGCCGAAAGAACACCGAATGGATCGGGAAAAAGCCGACAACCCGCCGAACAGAGCGCCGACCAGCCACCAGAAAAAGCCGACAAGCTGATGAACGGGTAAAAAAGAAACAAACAAAAAACCACTGTAATTTTGAAAAGCTGTTTGCAAAAAAATTACTGGACGAAAATGCCTGGAATTAATATATAAGGTCCTATGAATAATAAGAAAAAGGTCTTTTCCAGAAAAAAAAAATTGCTGAAAAATGCCTAAAAATCCTAAAAAATAAATTAATTAAGAGACTTTTTGCTGCAAATTAAAAGAATAAATAGTTTAATAAATATTTAATAAATATATTTTTTACATTGAAGCCTATGGGATTCGCCTGATTAAACCTGTTGAATGAAAACACTGAACATCAGGGCATTTCACTGACTTTTCTCTGCTGTTCCGTGTTCTGTGAATAGATTAACCATTACTTCTCTATAGAGAGTTCACTGCCGTCAAAGATCACAGACAGGGTTATTCAGAGAGCGGTGAAAAGCAGGAGAATGACTGGAGAATGGAAAATTCTAGGTCAAAATAGCCGATTTGGAAAGTGAGATGAAAGGGAGAATTTTTCTGGTTTGGATATTTTGACCTAGAATTTTCACTTCTCCAGTCATTCTCCTGCTTTTCACCGCTCTCTGAATAACCCTGTAAATTTCCTTTTTTTTTGGGGAAAGGATTTTACCAGGAAGGATACATTAAGATTTCTCTCGTTTTTTAAGTATGTTCTGGGTGGCGAGCATAGGCGTGCGCAGCCTATTGCATTAGGGTGTGCACCCAAAAGCTCAAACACATGAAAAAAAATGATGTTATATATATATATATATATATATATATACACACACGCACCCTTATGCATACATACACACGCACACACTCTCACACATTCAGCCTAAATATATCATTACAATCAGGGTAATTCAAAGAGAATCGAAAAGTCACCGCACGTTCGGTGACTTTTCGTTCTCTTCAATTCGGTTTGTTTTGACGATTCCCAGTTCGGCGACCCTGCGGTGTATTCAGCATGCACCACAGGGTCCCCGAATTGCAGGGAAAGGTCGCCACAAACCGCCGAAAACTAACCGCAAAACCCGGCGAATGCACGCCGAAAACCCGCAAAAACATCTAGATTAACCCGCCGGAAAAAGCCGAGCAGGAGCCGATCACACGCAGCGAAGCCGCCGGAAAAAGCCGACACCGCATACGAATGGAGTGAATAAATTAGCAAAACAGTTTGCTTGAATGTTTGAAAAGTGAAACACTGTTTGCAAAGAAACTACTGAGCGAAAATGTCTGAAATTTACATATGATCCAATGAATGATAATAAAAAGGGCTGTTACAGAAAAAACAGGAAAATGCTTAAAATATCCTAAAACAAATCTATAAATAAAGAGACTTTTTACTGCAGAATTTTATAATGAACGGTTTATTAGATATTGAATTAAAACGGGAACATTTTTAACATTGAAGCCTATGGGATTCGCCTGAATAAACTTGCCGAATTAAACCACCGAACAGCAGGGCATTTCGGGAACCTTTCACTGCTGGTTTGTGTTCTCTGAATAGACGAAGCATTGCTTTTTATGGGGATTTCACTGCCCTCGAACAGGCACCGTATGTGCAGGCAATTCGCCAGGATTTGGCGAATTGCCTGCTCTCTGGATAGCCGAATGGCCAGGAAAGGTAACCGAACGCTGATTTTCAGCGTTCGGTTACCTTTCTCCAGCCATTCGGATCTCTTTGGATAACCCTGTATGTTTATAATTCAGAGGTGCAGCAACCTTGTCCATCCAGTTGTTTTTGAACTACATTTCCCATGAGTCTCGACTAACCCAATTAGTGGCTGAGTATTGTGGCCGATTGTGTTTTATGACTATCAGGGTTATTCAGAGAGAGGTGAAACTCAGGAGAATGACTGGAGAAGTGAAAATTCTAGGTCAAAATAGCCAAACAAGAAAATTCTCCCATTTATCTCACTTTCCAAAATCGGCTATTTGGTCCAGATTGTTCTTTTTTCCTGCCATTCTCCTGGTTTTCACCTTTCTCTGAACAACCCTTAAAGAGAGGTGAAAGCCAGGAGAACTGGCAGGAGAAGAGAACAATCTAGACCAAATAGCCGATTTGGAAAGTGAGATAAATGGGCGAATTTTTCTGGTTTGGCTATTTTGACCTAGAATTTTCACTTCTCCAGTCATTCTCCTGAGTTTCACCTTTCTCTGAATAACCCTGAAAGGGTTATTCAGAGAAAGGTGAAACTCAGGAGAATGACTGGAGAATGGAAAATTCTAGGTCAAAATAGCCGATTTGGAAAGTGAGATAAATGGGAGAACTTTTATGGTTTGGCTATTTTGACCTAGAATTTTCACTTCTCCAGCTATTCTCCTGCTTTTCACCACTCTCTGAATAACCCTGTGAATGTTTAATCCCGAGGTGAGAAATAACATTGCTTTAGATGTTAAAAGCGGGCAATGAGGAAATTATGTATTTTTTCTACATGATCGTGTTTGGTCTCATTAGAAAGGTCGGGCTCTGTCCTCTCCAATGACACCTAACTTAACATTGTGGAGTGTAAAGAGAGTTTCATGGCAGTGGTTTCTGTGATACTCTTATATGCTCCGCACATTACTGGGAGTTTCATGGCAGTGGATTCTGTGATACGCTTATATGCTCCGCACATTACTGGGAGTTTCATGGCAGTGGATTCTGTGATACACTTATATGCACCGCACATTACTGGGAGTTTCATGGCAGTGGATTCTGTGATATGCTTATATGCACTGCACATTACTGGGAGTTTCATGGCAGTGGATTCTGTGATACGCTTATATGCACTGCACATTACTGGGAGTTTCATGGCAGTGGATTCTGTGATACGCTTATATGCACTGCACATTACTGGGAGTTTCATGGCAGTGGATTCTGTGATACGCTTATATGCACTGCACATTACTGGGAGTTTCATGGCAGTGGATTCTGTGATACGCTTATATGCTCCGCACATTACTGGGAGTTTCATGGCAGTGGATTCTGTGATACGCTTATATGCACCGCACATTACTGGGAGTTTCATGGCAGTGGATTCTGTGATACGCTTATATGCACCGCACATTACTGGGAGTTTCATGGCAGTGGATTCTGTGATATGCTTATATGCACTGCACATTGCTGGGAGTTTCATGGCAGTGGATTCTGTGATACGCTTATATGCTCCGCACATTACTGGGAGTTTCATGGCAGTGGATTCTGTGATACGCTTATATGCACTGCACATTACTGGGAGTTTCATGGCAGTGGATTCTGTGATACGCTTATATGCACCGCACATTACTGGGAGTTTCATGGCAGTGGATTCTGTGATACGCTTATGTGCACCGCACATTACTGGGAGTTTCATGGCAGTGGATTCTGTGATACGCTTATATGCACTGCACATTACTGGGAGTTTCATGGCAGTGGATTCTGTGATACGCTTATATGCACCGCACATTACTGGGAGTTTCATGGCAGTGGATTCTGTGATACGCTTATGTGCACCGCACATTACTGGGAGTTTCATGGCAGTGGATTCTGTGATATGCTTATATGCTCCGCACATTACTGGGAGTTTCATGGCAGTGGATTCTGTGATACGCTTATATGCACTGCATATTACTGGGAGTTTCATGGCAGTGGATTCTGTGATACGCTTATATGCACTGCACATTGCTGGGAGTTTCATGGCAGTGGATTCTGTGATACGCTTATATGCACCGCACATTACTGGGAGTTTCATGGCAGTGGATTCTGTGATATGCTATATGCACCGCACATTACTGGGAGTTTCATGGCAGTGGATTCTGTGATACGCTTATATGCACTGCATATTACTGGGAGTTTCATGGCAGTGGATTCTGTGATATGCTTATATGCACTGCACATTGCTGGGAGTTTCATGGCAGTGGATTCTGTGATACGCTTATATGCACCGCACATTACTGGGAGTTTCATGGCAGTGGATTCTGTGATACGCTTATATGCACCGCACATTACTGGGAGTTTCATGGCAGTGGTTTCTGTGATACGCTTATATGCACTGCACATTACTGGGAGTTTCATGGCAGTGGATTCTGTGATACGCTTATATGCACCGCACATTACTGGGAGTTTCATGGCAGTGGATTCTGTGATACGCTTATATGCACTGCACATTACTGGGAGTTTCATGGCAGTGGTTTCTGTGATACGCTTATATGCACTGCACATTACTGGGAGTTTCATGGCAGTGGATTCTGTGATACGCTTATATGCACCGCACATTACTGGGAGTTTCATGGCAGTGGATTCTGTGATATGCTATATGCACCGCACATTACTGGGAGTTTCATGGCAGTGGATTCTGTGATACGCTTATATGCACTGCATATTACTGGGAGTTTCATGGCAGTGGATTCTGTGATATGCTTATATGCACTGCACATTGCTGGGAGTTTCATGGCAGTGGATTCTGTGATACGCTTATATGCACTGCACATTACTGGGAGTTTCATGGCAGTGGTTTCTGTGATACGCTTATATGCACTGCACATTACTGGGAGTTTCATGGCAGTGGATTCTGTGATATGCTATATGCACCGCACATTACTGGGAGTTTCATGGCAGTGGATTCTGTGATACGCTTATATGCACTGCACATTGCTGGGAGTTTCATGGCAGTGGATTCTGTGATACGCTTATATGCACCGCACATTACTGGGAGTTTCATGGCAGTGGATTCTGTGATACGCTTATATGCACCGCACATTACTGGGAGTTTCATGGCAGTGGATTCTGTGATACGCTTATATGCACCGCACATTACTGGGAGTTTCATGGCAGTGGATTCTGTGATATGCTTATATGCACTGCACATTGCTGGGAGTTTCATGGCAGTGGATTCTGTGATACGCTTATATGCACCGCACATTACTGGGAGTTTCATGGCAGTGGATTCTGTGATACGCTTATATGCACCGCACATTACTGGGAGTTTCATGGCAGTGGTTTCTGTGATATGCTTATATGCACTGCACATTACTGGGAGTTTCATGGCAGTGGATTCTGTGATACGCTTATATGCACCGCACATTACTGGGAGTTTCATGGCAGTGGATTCTGTGATACGCTTATATGCACTGCACATTACTGGGAGTTTCATGGCAGTGGATTCTGTGATATGCTATATGCACCGCACATTACTGGGAGTTTCATGGCAGTGGATTCTGTGATACGCTTATATGCACTGCATATTACTGGGAGTTTCATGGCAGTGGATTCTGTGATACGCTTATATGCACTGCATATTACTGGGAGTTTCATGGCAGTGGATTCTGTGATACGCTTATATGCATTGCACATTACTGGGAGTTTCATGGCAGTGGTTTCTGTGATACGCTTATATGCTCCGCACATTACTGGGAGTTTCATGGCAGTGGATTCTGTGATATGCTTATATGCACCGCACATTACAGAGAGTTTCATGGCAGTGGATTCTGTGATATGCTTATATGCACTGCACATTACTGGGAGTTTCATGGCAGTGGATTCTGTGATATGCTTATATGCACTGCACATTACTGGGAGTTTCA
The DNA here is from genome assembly GCA_009667805.1 of Leptobrachium leishanense. Taxonomy (NCBI): domain Eukaryota; kingdom Metazoa; phylum Chordata; class Amphibia; order Anura; family Megophryidae; genus Leptobrachium; species Leptobrachium leishanense. The sequence continues at coordinate 47,997,481 of CM019065.1, forward strand.
TGGCAGTGGATTCTGTGATATGCTTATATGCACTGCACATTACTGGGAGTCCACCATCAAATAAAATTGTAATATTTAAAAATACTGTATATAAAAGTTGACTCCTCTCCTGCTTACCTTTTTTCTTGCAGGGAGGGGGATGAACATGTCCGTTTGCAGAGGAGGGACCGCTTCATCCAGCTTAAATCCAGCCTGTACTTCCCTGGTGGTCCGGTGGCTGTGGGCTCTGCAATGCGATCTGTGCTTCGTGCACAGAACACAGAGCACGTCCCACACTGGACCCGTGCACCGGCGATCCTCTGATCACCTTTCACCTGACTGCCGGCGCTCTCTGACATAGTCAGTGTGCGCCGTCGATCAGGTGACAGGTCATCAGAGGATCGCTAGCGCACGGGTCCTGTGTGGGACGTGCTCTGCGTTCTGATCGCATTGCAGAGCCCACAGCCACTGGACCACCAGGGAAGTATAGGCTTGCAGAGGCAAAGGGTCCCGGCGGCTATCCGTGGGTTGCGGCCAGCCAGGACCCAGAGTATGCCGCGGGTGGGATTAGGGTGTGCCTAGGCACACACGGCACACCCCGTGCGCACGCCTATGGTGGCGAGTATGTACCGTTAGGTGTCTTGCCAAGGACACTTACTGGAGAGGTGCACTTGCCGGGATTTGAACCTGTGACGTTACCTCTACTCCACCCAGCCAGTACATTTTGCTGGCAATTCGCCAATATTTGGCGAACTGCCAGGTTTTTGAATAGCCGACTGGCCACGAAATTGCACTGTACGGGGGAAATTCACTGTTTCAGCGCAATTCGGTGCTCTTTGAATAACCCCTTTAATAAATAAAACGTGGCAACAAGCATCATAAAGATGTAAACACAGAGGTATTCACTCTCGTCGCTTGCCATTGCTGAAATGATGGTAAGCTTCAGCAGTCCTGAGAGGAGGATTCAGACAGCTGCAGGAGAAGATTCATTGGTGAAGCTTCTCCTTCCGCTTTGTGAATTACTGTTGTGGGAAGCGCCAGTGATTGCAGGCGTATAATGTTGCAGGACCAGAAATATTAACATTGGTGTGCAACAAAGACAAACTTTGACGCTTTGTGGAGACCCCCTTTAATAAAGCGTTTGTGCTCGATATCCTGGCCATGGGACTGCGTAATGTCTTGTTTGGAGGTAATATGAATTACCTAACAGTTATTAAGGCCAGAGCATGTTTTGGCATTTGCCGTGATACAAACCCCTTATTAATTCTCTTCCTTGGTTTCCTGTTAATCGTTATCTACATGTAACCATTTGCTCTGCTTCCACCCAACCCCCCCCCAGGACTGGCTTTAACCAGATCTCTCTACCAATTTTATTAGCCATTGTTAGTAGACCAGGGCATGTCTGTGGGGAGGGGGAGGCTATTGGGAGGGTTTTTCCGCAAAGAAACGCTGGGACGTGTCTTACTTTTGAATGTCTGTAACTGAAAACCCAGAATAAACGCAGTCCCTGTTTGATTTCCACCATGCAAGGATCTCCTGTTATTGAGTGAGTGTTGGGCCAGACCCACTACTCCTTCGGGATAATGACGGCGAGGGGAGCATGCTGTATATGTGGGTCCTAGCATCCGTAACAAGGGGTTATTTACAAAGCATTGAATTTACATCGACATTTCTGTGCTTTTCACTTCGGTGCACTTCGATGATTAGTTTTTCGCTGAAACTACAGGGAATTCACTATTCACAATAGGGTCACCGTAGTGTGCCGAAGATGGTGTCGCCGAAAACTCATGAAAAAGTTGACGAATGTCCCCGAAGAGCACCAAAGAGCGGCAAAATGGCCTTGGTGAAATCCACTGAACTTCAAAAAAAAAAAGAAGGAACACTCCTATTCTCCTAATGTTTAAACCAATAAAAATGCATTAAAATATGTCTAAATAATAAAAAATGGCTTTTAAAAAATAATAAAAAGGTCTGTTACAGAATTAAAAAAAACACCTTTTAAAAAAATTGGGAATTAAAAAATTGCCTAAAAATTATTTAAAAAATACTAAAAGGTTAAAAAGGCTTTTTGCTGAAGATAAAATTAATGGGTTTTTTTTAAAATTAAAAATGCTGTTACTTTTCTTACATCGAATCCTATGGGATTCACCTGTTTAAACCTGTCGAACAGAATCACCGAAAATCAGGTCATTTCGCCGTCACTTCAGTGTAGTTGGGCATTCTGTGAATAGACGGACCATTACATCTCTATGGGATAATTTTGCTGCCACCGAAGACCACCGAACTGTGGCGAAATGCACTGTATTTCACCATCAATTCGCCAGTGTTTGGCGAATTGACAGCTCTGTGAATAGACGAACTGCCCTGAAATTGCACCGTACGGTGAAATTCACTGTACGGTGCACTTCGGTGGCAAGTTCAGGTCTTAGTGAATAATCCCTTATGTATCAATTCGACACAATGTGAGTAACCCCCCCCCCCCGAGCAAGACAAAGTCGAAAGTCACATTGTGAATACATCACCATAACATACAAATGAATCTCAAGTGGCATTTACTGCCAAGTTCTAGCCTGCCGTGGTGACCTCTACAAACACTCCAGCCCACCACTCATGGTGAGAGCCGGGAAGACCGCGCGGACAACGTCATGGCTGGGAAACCATTTTTATTCATGTTATATTCATATTAAAGCTACTTGTGTGTTTCTACAGACATTTCGTTTTGGTGACTTGCCTGATGAAACCTGACATGCGTATCATATATGACTTGTGTGCCAGTTTTCCTCGCATCCATTTTTCTTGCTCTGTGTCTCTCGTCGTCAGTTGATGTGGCATCACTCTCCTCATTGATTCGTCGACAGGCAGCTCGATCATCATTCCAATTTCAATGATTAGTGAATCTAGCCCACTGACATTCATCACTTTGACAACCAGTGGCTTCATGCCCAGCCCCTGGGCGTGAGTGCTTATTCCAACATATCAGATAATTATGGGAGCTCCACCAGTGTATTTATCTGAATTTGTATATCCGTATATAATGCATCCATATATCACCAAGATAGTTTGGTTGGAAAGCTCGAATAACAAAGAACTCCCAGAAGATCCAGCCACAGATTTCAGAAAGATTGAAATTTATAGATGTTCATAAAGAGTCATCTCACTGCTGACTGTGACCAGGAGGACCCCAACTTTCAAATTATTGCAGCAGGAGATTGTCCACCACCATTGTCCACATCCCAATAACCGGCAACAGTATCCAGACATTCTATAGTGAATTCCAGATATATATGAGGGTTGTTGTGTCAGACACCGTGTGTTTGGTTCTATGTGATTCTACAGACATGAAAAGAAGTTAATTGCCTGGAATACTTGGTGCCATAACGTGAGAGACTCGTCTTGACAGTGTAATTAGTCGATTCAGGGAGCTGACTGCAATTATGGTTTTTCTATTGAAGTGCACTTATATGGACTGAACAGTTAATTGCAGCATTTGCAGTATGGGTATTTAATCTTTATTGGATGCTCAGTGGTGACATTACAAGACATTCCGCAGTATCTGTATTTCCATCACGTGTATTGTGTTGACCCATGTTACTAGTCTTTGTTATCATTCTTCGATTACACCAATCCATCTGACAATACGACTTCACCAATATGGGACAACTGGAAAAAGATCACCACCTTGGTTTTGGAAAGTCAACAAGCGCATTGATTTTGGATTCAGTTTTTGCACTTCACGGGTCAACAGGATCCAGGATCCAGGATCAACAGGATCCAGAAATCTCTACAATGATCTCATTGATTCCAGATTAGGGCAGTTTGTTTAGAACAGGGATGTCAAACTGACCCCTCCCCAATGTTTCTGAACTATAAAACCCAGGATTCTTTGGCCATTTATTGCTAAAGTTATTTCTTTATCTGATCTATTAAATTCTGGGAATTGTAGGCAACCAACATCTAGGGCTTGAGATCCCTGGGTTAGAACATTGCCACCAAAAATGTTAGGATGCGTGTATGTTTTGTGTAATCCTCATTAGACTTTGACAATTATCAGGGCCTGATTTATAATTAGGCAAAGTAGGCAAATGCCTGCAGGCACCTCACCACAGGGCGGCGCTTTGCTCTGTAAAAAAAAATATATATATTTTTTATAATTTTTTAGTTTTGCAGAGAAAGGGCCCTATTACATTCTTAACGCAAAAACGCACGCTAAACACATGTTTTGCACAAAGCGTTAAACGTTAACGCACGAAAATCACCGCTGGAATTACATTCCTTGTGCATTTTTTCATCCGTCGGGATATTGCGCTCGTAAAACAGACTCTTTGGTAAAACAGGTACTTTGCGAAGAAATCAGTGAGCGCAATGTAATTTTTGACGTGAGTTTGTCATTTTTGACGGATCTAGTAAAAAAAACCTGTGCATCGACGTTCTCCGTTGTGAATCCGCAGTTTGGTACGGTCAGGTTGTTCCAATTTGCCGTTACCGCCAGCTTTTCAAAGACGTTAAAATTATGAGCGCAAACGTTGTCCGTTAAATTTTGCGCTAAGATTGTAATACCATCCGCGTACCAGCGCACAAACGCATTTGCGCTCACAATGTTAAGTATAGGACGCGCGCACTAAATTGCGCTCACAAAGGGTTCGCGCAGGGTCACTCGCATTAGACGTTAACGCACATTTGGTGCGCGAACGTCGTAATACGACGTTCAGCGCAAAGGGTTTGGCCCCTCGCGTTAATGCGTTTTTGCGCACGCACGCACTATTGTGCGCGAAGAATGTAATAGGGCCCAAAGGCTCCCTGAAAGACATATATATATATATATATATATATATAGAAAACACATGGGTTTTTTTCAACAGGCTGGTGTTATGTACCCATGCATGAAGCTGTTGTAGCAGGTTTTGAATGTGTTTGACTGGAGTGTTCTCTCCCTGGTTTTGTTTGTATTTTATTTTTGAGATGCACCCGCACTGAATGCTTAGTTTAGGTTGAGTGCTACCCCCCATGTGTTTTCTATATGAATCCCTTGGGTATGCACCCCTCCCTGCCACAGGTACTCCTCCTCCAGGACCTATTTAACCTTGATCTGCAGGAGCTCCAGAAAGGACCTGATCCTCCATGAGTTTATCCCATGATGGGCAGTCATTAGGTTTGCAGAGTAGGACCTGCCAGAGGGTGGATTACATTGATGCTGTTGGCAGGCTTAAGCAATTCACGGCCGTTCATTGCAAACTAAATTTCCACCATTTTATTCAACAAAGCTTAAATTTAAGACTTTTTCAACATGTGGTAAAAGCTGGTATTATGCACCCATGCATGAAGCTGTTGTTGCAGGTATTTGAATGTGTTTGACTGGAGTGCTCTCTCCCTGGTTTTGTATATATATATATATATATATATATATATATATTTATTTTTAAAACAATTTTTTTAAAGTTTTTATATCCTATGGAAAAAAAATTGCTGAAAAAAGACCCCCAGCCGTGGCCGAATTTTGTTCCCCAGACCTTTTTTATTTTCTGGGCTAAAATGAAGTATCACTTTCAATGGTTCAAAATTAAGGTTATGCTTAGAAATTAGGGTTAGGTTACTATTTGTGCTTATTTTAGGGTAAGGGTTAAACCTTCACGGCAAGAAACTGTTATTCAACTATTTAATTATTCAATTATTGTCATTATTTTTTGTTTCCCCGCAAAACGAAAATTATAAAAGCATTTCCTCCTGTTTTGACCACATTTCTTCACCTACAGGATGGTGAGATGTAAATCGGGCCCTGACGATTATTAGCTGCTATTTTCCATCCTTTTCTACTTGCTGAGGATGTACAGTCACATATTACATGGTAATAGACGTCTCACAAGAGGCTGCAAAGCTTTATATGGCAGATGCAGAGCTCACGTAGGGCTTCTCATGTTTCCACTTAATCCGATGAATGAGTTTAATTCCCAAAAGCTGCCCGATCAAGCGGCTTAGATATCATGACCATGAAGCGCTTAACCTCTGAAGCTGGGGCAGCAATTTCCGTACAGTTTTGTGTAAAACTATGTGACCCTTTCCTGATTTCTTCTACATATGGATCTATCACAATATTCTCGGAATATAAAATGTGTCACAAGTATTTAAATGATTCTAGGATATTTAACATCATCAAGTGGCCCTGTGTGAGCCATATCTGCCAAATAATTAGCTATACCTAAAAGCTGGTGCTGAATCAACTTTTGCTAAATCATCTAGCACCCCCTAAAACCCCCCCCCCCAATGAGGGGCGTAACTACCAGGGGCGCAGAGGGTGCAACCACACCCGGGCCCTTGAGTCCGGGGGGCCCACACTCACCTGCCTGGCCCTGGGGGCTTGTCTATAATTCTTTTTATAATTTATTTCATACTTATGTGTGAGTTTTACTTTGGAGCTCTGTGATAAAGCTCATACACACCACATATTACTGTGAGTTTTATTGCTGTGGAGCTCTGTGATATCTTCATACACACTGCACATTACTGTGAGTTTTATTGCTGTGGATTGTATGATAAACTCATACATACTGCACATTACTGAGTTTTATTGCTGTGGAGCTCTGTGATACACTCATACACACTGCACATTACTGTGAGTTTTATTGCTGTGGATTATATGATAAGCTCATACACACCACACATTACTGGGAGATGTATTGCTGTGGAGCTCTGTGAGATACAAATAGTGCACATTACATAAAAAAATGGGATGGACTGAAGAGGTCATAGTGGACCTGGAAAAAATGTGACACTGTCAACATTGTGGACCTGGAGGGGACCAATGCATGTTGACGGGAGGGGGACAAAATATGTTTTTGCCTAAAGTGGGAGAGCCCCGCCATGATTCCTGTACCTGGGCCCTGAGGTTTCTAGTTACGCCTCTGCCCCAATAAATAAGATACTCGCCTCTCATCCCACGGTGAGGAGAGTGGCCTGATCCGCCACTTCTCCGGGCTGCGAACAGAGTGAGACTGGGGCAAATAGTGCCCAGTCTCCCTTTGTGATTACTCTGTTGCGAAAGTGAGATCGTGCAGGGCTCATGGCCCTAAAGCGCAACTATTCATGGAATCCTATGGACTCCAGGAGGTGATACTTGCAGCACCGTGGAAACACTACCGTAAGTATCAACGAGGGTAGCACTTCGTTCTGGGGCATGATGCTGTGGTAGCGCCTTCACTGGAATCTAATGCTAAAATGGGGATGCTATGGGGAATGTTTTCCCCATTTTAGCGTTAGGGAGGGAATAGGGCCCTTAGTTTCTTGATAAACAAATTAGTCAAATTTACTTGATCACTTAACTACAAGCTCAATATCAATTTTAATTTCTGAAGAAAAATATCCCCCCTTTAGGTGAAAATACTCACCTTTTATCCCATAGTTGCTCCTCCCCTTCAGCTCAGGGCTTCTAAAATGCAGAAGTCCCTCCAGCCGTATAACGTAATTTGCATACATCCGCAACCTAAGCTGCGTGCGTTGCGCAACTCGTACATCGCTCGGAACGTGCATGCTTTTGTGTATTCAGTGTTGAGGAGTAGGGGAGAGGGGCATAGAGATAATCGTTCGGAGGGTAAAGTAACAGGAAACAAGCGGAAAATTTGGCCTATTACAAAAAAACGTAATAAATAACATTATTAGATTTGTTTTTGTCCAGAGATTTAGGCTAAAGTCAGACGAGCGCATTCTGAACGCACTGTGCGTGCGTGCATGACGGACGGACGTACTGACGGAAGATACTGCAGACGCCACACGATCCGTTTTTTCTTGACGGACGTAGAAAAAAAGGGAATTATGGGAAATAAAATTAATATGAAAAATGATAAAAATTTGAAAAGGATTTGAAAAGCCATTGCGTGCGTCAAGGTGCTGGATACCGCAAATGCGCTGCATCTGACATCTCATCACTCACACAGAACGCTACACGGACGTGGCGCACTCCGCGCGTCTGTTCTAGCGGTTTTACTTTCTTGCCTAACTTGCGTCCGTTTGCCACGTGCGTTGTGCGATAGTAGTTCGGTGCGGACGCACTTAGTGTGTGGGTCTCTATTGATCATGATTCTATGTTACGACGGAAGTTAAACTGTGCGGCAACATGGACGTGATCACTGCGTTCGTCTGACCTGGGCCTAAATAAACATCCTATATGGGTTTGGTGTTAGATAAAATATATTGAGGACATAATTAAATACTATGAGAACATCCCTTTAAGTAGACTCCAAGGTCTCAGCATGCAGCATAGAATGCCACAGTCAAAAGAATTTCCATGCGAGAAAAACATTGCAGAGCTGTATTAACCTGAAAGGTTACAAGGCCTTCTCTAAAGCTCCAGGACTGCAGCCAACCACATTCTTCATTCGTTCTTCAAATGGCAAAAACCCCGAAAACTGATTCGTTTTCACAGACTTGATCAGTGTGCCTGCGCAAATACACAGCTACGTCCGTCTGCACGTCTGTACAAATATGCTGCATACAGTATTTGTCTGTGTAATCATATGATTGAAAGGAAGATGGGGAAGAGGCACAGGGGTTGATGAGGGGACGAGAGAAAATAATGGGGAAATAACCTCTGATTGATATATATATACTGTACACTGAGTGGTCAGATTATTATGACCACCCCATCCGTACTTCGTTGGGCCACCTTTTGCCTTCAATACTGCGGCGATTCTTCTTGGCATTGACTCCACAAGATGTTGAAAGGGGATGAGAGGAATCTGACACCATGCCTGATGAATAGCACTGTCCAGTTCTGTGAGATTTGATAGTTGTAGAACCAGCTGCCTGATGGCTCTTTCAACTTCGTCCCACAAATGCTCAATTGGATTGAGATCTGGTGATTGTGGGGGCCACCTAAGCAAGGTAAATTCTCCCTCATGTTCTTAAAGCCACTCCTGTACAATACGTGCACCGTGGCATGAGGGCGCATTGTCTTGTTGGAAGAAGCCATCTCCATTGGGATACGCCATCAACATGATAGGATGAACTTTAGCAACGATGCTTTGGTATGTTGTGCTATTCAGACATTGTTCCACACGAAGTAAAGGGCCCTAAACCATAACACTGCCCCTACCAGCTTGAAGGGTTGTACTCCTGCATGTGGGGTGCTGCTTTCATGGTGTTTCCGCCTAATTCTCACTCTGCCATCTGTATGATGCAACTGGAAACGTGATTCATCGGAACACATGACTTTTTTCCAATGCTCGACCGTCCAATCCTTGTGTTCCTGTGTGAATTGGAGACGTTTTATCTTGTTAACTGTAGACAGCAAAGGTGTTGGAACAGGCCTTCGGCTTCCATATCCCATATGATGCAGTGTACGGCGAACAGTGCGTTCAGAGATCATTTGAGAGGATCCCTGATTAAGATCTGCAGTAATTTGATGCACTTTTGCCCTTCTGTTGTCTTGTACCAGTCTTGCCACTCTCCGTTCTGCCCTAACATTGACTAGTCACCGACGGCCACAATTCACACGTTCAGACCCAGATTTTCAGCTGACAGTCCAGTCTTTAAACACTTTAACAACAGCTGCTCTTGAACATTTAACGAATTCTGCTGTTTTGCTGATACTAGCTCCATGGCTCCGAGCACCAACAATCATCCCATGTTCAAAGGTTGTTAAATCGTGTGGTTTACCCATATCTTCAGAAAAAAATCACTTCTACTGTCGTGTTAAACAATCTGCTTCCCTATTTATAATGGTCTGGCTCTCGAGCAACTTCAGCGTCAAATTATAGCTAATTTGCCTAAAAAAGTCAGGTGGTCAGGTCATAATAATCTGGCCACTTACAGTGTTATTCAGAGAGCTGTGAAAAGCAGGAGAATGACTGGAGAATGGAAAATTCTAGGTCAAAATAGCCGATTTGGAAAGTGAGATAAATGGGAGAATTTTTCTGCTTTGGCTATTTTGACCTAGAATTTCCCAGTCATTCTCCTGCTTTTATCCGCTCTCTGAATAACCCTGCATGTGTATCGTCAGACGTCAAGTGGAGCAGGACCGCCTGGGAACGCAGTTCCTTCACTATTTGATCAGTGGGAACTTTCCTCCCTTTTGATCGATCATTCTTTTCAGACACATTTTTACAAAATGTCTATATTTAAAGGGATACTCTATGGAAAATAAAATGCCCTTTTTTTGCCCTTAAACTGCTACTTGGACTGCTGGCAGCTCAATTATTTTTTTACATTAATTTTTCTTTTTTGGTGATTTTACTTACCTTTTACCCCTTGCCGCCCGCTGCTCCTCCTCTTCGGCTCAGGGACTCAAGAATCCAGGAGTCCCTGAAGCTTTTCTACACAGCTTGAGTAGCGTAGGAGCCACAAATTGCACACCACTACAGGTCTTGTGCACTTTACGTACTCAAGTCCCGTAGCACCTGCTCAGAGCGGTGGACCGGAGCTGCACACATGCACTGATAGGCTGCCTGTCTGACACCGCTCGCTACGGCAGGTGGTCTCAGACAGGGCGTCGTTGCCACGCTCTCTGCGTGCTGATGGCACAAGTGACCGATCTGGTAACCAGCAGCCAGGAAATTCAAAAATCCCAGATGCTGGGTGGAATGGAGGAAACTCCTCCACTTCACCTCGCAATATAGTAAAAAACAAAAGAACAGCGCTCCCTTTCAAACGATAATTGTATACCAACCACACCACCACCAAAGTGTATAGTAGGGTAACAATATCTTACGTTGTTAGATGCATTTGAGGAAAGAATGATTCCCAGAATGATTGATGCACATAAAGTTGTAGAGCCACATGGGTCAATACAGATCTCAAAAGGGTAAACAAAACAGGGAAATATAATAGTGCAGATCAATTGATAACATACAGTGTATATATTATAGCCAATATAGCCACCTCGCAATATCCCCAGATCAGGGGAGCTGGGGGGAGAAGGGGGAAGACTCTACACATTCTGACCACACAGATATGTCCCTTTTAAGGGTGTTTCCAGTACTTAATTATGGAAAGAATACATAGGAATGGCTATTTTCTTTGTATTTGCCAAAGGAATTACATTCTGAAATATAAAGAAGCGCTGCAGCTGCTGATAATCTAATTTTATTACTAGAATCATCACAGGTGGACAAATCTTGGTGAGTTCCCACCCTTAATTTTTTTAGGACGTGACCCCTGCATATAATTATTTTGCACCCCTCTAAATTGACAAATAAAACTAATGGCTACCTCGCTCCTGCAGTTGTGCGTGCGCAGGGAGAGCATCCCTTACCCGGAATTCCAAAATCTGGAGTATTTCTGACCTGACAGGATGTCACAAGTGGAAAATTCCACACCTGACCTTGTGATGGGAGAGAAAACTATTAAAAATCTTGTATGAAATGCGTATGAGGTATGAAACCAATGAATTTTGGGTTTAGACTTGTGTCCGCTCACTATGATATATGTCATTATTATATGAAAATATTCCAAAATCTTAAAACATCCCAAATCCAAAAGAATTCTGGTCCCAATTATTTTGGATATGGGATACTCAACCTGTATAGACAACTCAGTGCACCTCACCAGCAGAAGCTTGGTGTCATGAGGCTGTGGTCCACAATCCCAGTATGTTAGTGGATCAGGAGGTGCCACATGCTAGCTCTCATCTTCATGGGTTTGAGGGGCCCAAGAATGCGGTCACACGGGTATTCTGAGAGCGGAAGGAACGTGTGTGAGAGTGGACGTTCCTTCCACTCTGGCGCCTGTATGGCCACCTCGCTGAGCACAGTTGGGTGTTTAGCACTTCAAAGCTTGATCCTCTTATGGAGGATCAGGCTTTGTAGCCCCCTGTATGTCCGTCATAGCTTTTTGACGGGGAGGCTGAAATCACGTCCAGTGGTAGCTTGCGCAACTAGTGAGCACGCTACACCTCGTGGCCGTCCTTGTCGAGCCGTCACAAATCTGTCACATGGACGCTTTCAGTGCACTCGTGTGACCGCAGACTACATAGGCTTGTCTATGGGTGTGGTGAGCCAAGCACCCTGGGTCCTGCACTTTGGGGGGCCCCATACCACTGCTGACACTCTCCATGTGATAAAAGTGTCTATCTGAGGGCGAGAGGGGTCAAGGGTGTATATCTGAGGGCGAGAGGGGTCAAGGGTGTCTAACTGTGGAGGTGGAGCACAAAGATGTGTGGTGTTGAAAGTGTGGCGAGGGGCCCAAAAAAATGTTCTCGCCCAGGGCCCCTCAAATGCTTGACCTAAGGCAGAGGAGCAAGGTATGTGAAGGCAATAGTGTGTAGGACCTGGGGGGTGATATGGGGAGTAGGTCAATGATTCAAGAGGGGAGGAGCGGAGAGGATGATGTAAGAGGGGCAAAGGGAAGAGAGTGAAAGGAATTGACAAAACATCCAATGCGAGTGAATGAATTGATGTAGGGGTCCTGTCACAGGTCCTGATGTCTAATTGTGCCTTCGCTAAAACATACTTATCTGACAATAAAAACTAGATTAGAACATCCACATGGAGCATCCAAGTATTACTTTATCCCTTTCACGCCAAGGTGTTTCAATCTGAAACCACATTCTCATAAGGAACCAGGACACTTAATTTTTTCGCAGACACCTGGTGGTTTCACAGCGAAACCACCTGTAATTTGTAACAATATTAAAAATATTCTCCAAATTACAAAAGTGTGATGTATATAAATAATTCAATTTTAATTTCACAGGCCTGAAAGGGTTACTCGCCATCATGTGAAACGCGTTGGCAACCACAGTTCTTCCCATAGGTGGAGTTTACGTGCAGGTACTGTAGCTGGAGGGCTACTGGGCCTCTGCGTTAAATGCATGGTGGCCGTCATGTAATATGTATTAGTATTTAGGGCAGACAATAGGCAGTAATTATTTTTTTCACAGAAAATACCCAGTTGATTATATTTTGTACGGTGTTAAGAATACATCAGTGTAGACCTTCCTTCTGCAAGACGCGTGAAGATGCTCTGATATATCGCGGCTTCCTTTTGTTATTTAAGACTGTTTGTTATATGGGAATTAGATTTAAAAGCCGCACAGGAACACTTTGATATGGCACTCATGCGTCAGAATGCATTCCTAACTTCATTTTCTTTAAATAAATAGCTGAGATTAAGTGCATTATTGGAAGAGTAACTTACACAACGTATGGATTACAGTTTTCTTTATGGAGCTCTGGGAATTACGAGAAATCTCAAAGCTGTTTTCTCTCTAGGCTAGCACTGATAGCTTAAAATGAAAGATGACAGGATACATTTAACTCCCACATTGACAACAAAGTGCATACCCATTTTTCCTCGACTATGTACACAACCTATGACTGGCTGTATTGGATTCTCATCATTTAGTTGGATTAAAAAGGGATCGAGACTCTAATACTGTAATATAGGGCAATATCCCATCAAGATTAAACAAAGCTTTAGCATGGCCCTGTCACGGATACCTCGTGACCTAACACCCAGCACCACAGAAACCGAAAAAAGGAAGTGTTGCATAAGCTACCAGTCCTTAAAGCACCAGTCTAGATTGAAAACTTAGAGTCAAGAAAAAAGCCGAGGTGAAAGGCAGGAGAGTAACATATACAGGAGTAAACTAGCCTAGGTCAAGGGCAGGAGAGTACATACAGGGACGTGCAGTCAGGGGTGGCAGGGGAAGCAGAGCCTCCCCTGCCATTCCAGTAAATTAATGTGGTCATTGTGCTCTAATGACATGTGTGATGTGTATATTTAAACTGTAAATAAAATGTTATTTATTGAAAAAAGTTCTCATACTCACCTCTCCACGCTCCCTTGCTGTGCTTCTCTGTCCTCCGCTTTTTTCTCCCCCGTACTTTCAGTTTGCCGGCTGCTGTGTGTATGATTCCCTACACAGACAGCAGGGGCAGCATTGAGCCAGCCTAGCCTACGCAATTTGCGCAGCTGAATGCTACACTAATTGTGTAGCTCAAGCCCATTTCCTGGTTCTACGCTTTTCAGTGCCTCCAGAGGCAATGAGAGCAATGGAAAGCTTGAGCCAATGGGAACTCATTGTGACTGTCCTTGTCAGTTGTGGGGGGGGGGGCAGAGCTCAGCAATCAACATGTGTGTAATAGCGCCCTCTATTAGGCTAGGGTCAGACGAATGCATTTTTTGCATCGTCTGTAAAAAAGTACGTCCGAACGCATGGTCGTACTTTTTCACGGAATACGCAATAGTGGTCATACGATGCACAATTTCGGCCGTGATTTCATACGGATCCAAACCATGAAACTTTGGGTGTCTGGACGTGATGTTGGCCGGACATGAGCAGCGTCTGAACGCTCCTAATCACGCACACACACCGCTATGCAGACGCAGCGCACTCTGTACATCAGTATTAGCGGTTCAATGTTCTAGCGAAAATGCGTTTGTTTGCCGCTTGCGTTGCGCGGCCGAACTTTCGTGCGGCCGTACTTCATGTGTGGGCTTGCGTTGGATGTCATTTGCTGCTACCACGACGGTCATAAAGTGCAGGTAAACGCACGTTCGCACTGCGTTCATCTGACCCCAGCCTTAGTCGGTATTGTAAGTGCATGCTCTTACAACATTAAAATCCTGTATGCAAACTTTTTTACAGTAAGAGTTGTAATAGCGCCCTCTATTAGTCAGTATTGTAAGTGCATGCTCTTAGCTGTAAAAAAATTAAATTCAAACTTTACTTTATAAATAGATACTCTATTCTCCTACATAACGATAATCAAATGCATAAATTGTGACTACGTAACCCTGTGTATATCTGGCTCTGATACTATCCAGTGCCTCACCAGCCGCTGACCTCACCGCACGTCACTGGTAACATATACACGAGTAAACTAGCCAAGGTCAAGGGCAGGAGAGTAACACACACAAGAAAACTAGCCTAGGTCAAGGGCTGGAGAGTAAAACATACATGAGTAAACAAGCTAAGGTTGAGGGCAGGAGAGTAACACACACAACAAAAATAGCTTAGGTCAAGGGTTGGAGAGTAACACATTCTGGAACATTTCTCAGCTTGGTTTCCTCACTTTCTCTCATCTGGCATTCTATCTCTCATCCTTGGAGACTTTAACATTCCCATCGACTCTCCATCCAACCCCCTCACCTCCAAACTGCTCTCTATCACCTCCTCCCTGGGCCTTAAACAGTGGACCAACTCTCTTACCCAACAAGCTGGCAACAACCTGAACCTTATTTTCTCCAGCCTCTGTACTATTTCCAACACCTCTCCCCCTTTCTGATCACCACTTTTTCTCCTGGGATCTTCTCCTGCTGCCAACCCAGACTCCTGCTTCTACCCCCACACCTCTTCTACCTCGAAAGGACTTTGGTGCCCTGAATCCTAAGCTACTCTCCATCGCTATCCGTCCTCTTCTCCTTTTGATCTCAACATTCAACTGCACTGACAAAGCCACTGATATCTACAACTCTTCCCTCCCCACATCACTTGACAAACTCACTCCTACCTTTCTCTGTCCTACACGGAGACCTAACTGCCAACAATGTCACGCTAAATACCCACGGCATCTTCGGCGGTGTTCTAGGGCAGCTGAACGTGGTTGGGGGACGTTTCGCACATCGGCTGACTTCCTGCACTACAAATTCATGCTCCGTTCCTACAGTCTCGCTCTATGCATCGCTAAACAGTCTTATTTCTCGTCCTTTGTCTCCACCTTTTCTCATGATTCTAGATGTCTGTTTCATACTTTCAATCTGCTAATGTGCCCCACTTCAACTCAACCTTCCACAGACCTCACCGCTATCAACTTTGCTGACTACTTCACCGATAAGATTACTAAACTTAGACTAGAAATCTCTTCATTGCCCTCCTCCGTTAACGACTCTACTTCATTCGATCTGTCACTCCTTGCCCCCTCTTCTACTATGTCTTACTTTTCTCTGGTCTTGGAGAAGGATGTCTCAGCTGTTCTCATGTCCTCCTGCCCTACCACCTGTCCGCTTGACCTATGCGCTTGCACTTTATTCGGTCTGTCCTGCTGTCATTGTCCCTGCTTTGACTCATACTTTCAAACTCTCCTCTGGACTCTTCCCCTCTGCATTCAAACATGCTTTGATCACCCCCATTCTAAAGAAGCCATCTCTCGATCCCACCTTCCTTTCAAACTACCGTCCCATCTCTCTGCTCCCCATTGCCTCCAAAATCTTAGACGCCTGATCTATAACCAACTCACCAGGTTTCCTCACTGCTAAATCTCTACTTGATCCCCACCAATCTGGCTTTCGGTCCCAGTACTCCACTGAGACTGCTCTGACCAAGGTGATTAATGATTTAGTTGCTGCTAAAACCAAAGGTCACTTCTCCCTGCTTATTCTTCTTGACCTTTCTGCTGCATTTGACATTAGTGTTGACCACCCTCTCCTGCTCCTCATGCTGCATCAGCATGGCCTCAGTGGCCCTACTCTCTCCTGGTCCTATTCCTATCTCTCTCTTCGCTCCTTGGTTATTGAACCCCCAAAGACCTTCTGAACCAGATGTTCATTGTTGTGGGCCTAAGGTGTCAGGAGGATGCATTAAATAATTGCATACAAGTTTAGTATTCCTTACCCGAAATGCTTGGTACCAGAAGTGTTTCGGAATGTTTGCATATAATAATGAGATATCTTGTGAGTGGGACAAGTATAAACATGAAATTCATTTATATTTCATGTACACCTTATACCCAAAGGAACGGTTATTTTTACACAATAGTTTTAATAATTTTGTACCCGTCACACAAAATCGGATGTGGAATTGTCCATGTTCAAACTTATTTTGGAATATTTAGAATTTCCAGACAAAGACTGAAGAATATTTCATATTCCTTCCTCATAGCTTTACATAAACATTAAGGTGTGCCTGACGAACTAAGAGCAGATGGTTTTGATTAGTCACACAGTCCTCTCTCTATGACATGAACCTGAGGAGGTGCCGTGTTCAAATACTATTATGTGATATGAATGAACACTGATTTCATCATACATTCGATAGTAACTGTGGGCTGAGTCTTTCTGGGAGTCATTCATCTGTTCTACGATCAAGCAGAACATAGCTTTCCATCTCTTTGTACCATCATTATCAAGCTGAGCAGATGTATATATTTGTAAATTACTTTCGGTCATGAAATATTTCTCGTTTTTATAACTAAGAAGTCAGATGCTTGTTATTTTTGGTGACACAGTAGTCTACACATATTCTGTGTGTGAACAGCTGCAAACTCCATCTGGTTCTACACTGATCCAAACAAAGTCACGGACAGTCGAGAAAAAATCCTACAAAGGCTACACATCTTGTACCCAGGGCAGCCATCAGAGGGTGACAACCCATGATAAGTTCAGGAGCCCAGTGGTTCCAGGGGCCCTGGCCAAGCCCTGTGCAAGTGCCACAAACATAAAGATACCCCATGCCACCCAGGACTCGACCACCAAGATATCAACAAATTTCCCAGTAGGCCGTGGCATCTGGGGCTGGTAAGAGCACTCTGATTCTTCACTGAGGGAGCGATTAGTATGGTCTGCAACAGGATGAGGTGCAGACCAAAGCTTTTTCACAATCAAACACTTTTTATCCGCCTACTGGAGGGGAAGAGTTTACTGTAATGGTCAACTGATGGAAGGAGGAACCCGACCAATGGTTTCGTAAAGGGGCCCCATGAATTCTGATGGCAGCCTTGCATGTACCTCTTCGGTCAGTGAACCACATTTAATGGCTTGAAGAAAGTAATGAATGACCATTCCATTTTAGATGTATTTTAATCCTTTCTTGCCACAGGGTGTACTATGTTGTCCCTGCGGCGAGTGGGCCTTGAAGCCTGGGGGCGTACTAGTGTGCCTCGTTGACTTCTATGGGCCGCCTCGGCTCTGCCAGGCGCCCACTGCAGTAAATGTAGATCAACCGCAAGGGCCATCAGCTGCGAGGGTTGGCCAAAGGAGAGGTGCGGCGTTAACCTACTGCCGGGTGCCAAATGCCTCACGTTAAGGGGTTAATGTCACGTAGTGTAAGTGACTGCAGAATATTGTGCATCACCTGAAATAGGATGAAAAAGGGTCATATGTGAAATGATTGTAGCGATCCTGGCAATGCAATTTAAATTGGGTCTGAGGTTCTTGGCAACGCATAGATGTGCTGTATATCACATCTTCTACAATATTCTTAATGTCCCACCGGCTTGGATTTGTTAAGCCGGCCTAATGATAAACTGCATCATTGAAACCAATGGGTGGGGAAAATCACTCACTGTCCCGAGAAAACGAAGATGGTAGCACTATAGTGGATTATGTGTTGATTTAAGGAGGAAATCGATCCGCAACTTAATCTGGAGTACTGCAAAATGAAATGCTTATCTGACTTATCGGTCTTTGTTTCTGAGCAACTTGTCTCAAGGTTTCTCTTCTCTATTTATCTAGATATGAAAAGCACAAAAATAGAAGAAATGTTCTCTGGTTCCGTCTGTATCGCATTAAGATAGCAGTGGATATGTGATGCTTTAGCTGCTACAGACTTCCATTAGGAACCTTCGCAGAGCTCCGGAGAGATCGTATCGTAATATCCATTCTTCTAGTTGCTTAATATTGCTCTAGTTCAAGGTTCTCTGCAAGATCTTGAGTGACAGCAGCGTCAGTAAATGATACTGAATACAAAAACACTTTGGGGGTTATCTACTAAACGCCAGGGTTTGCCAGCGTTGCAAAAACGTAGTAAACTTGCCGGTGTTGAAGTGCTGAGAAATGCAAAGTATGTGTAATAGATAACAGCACTCAGGTTCTCTAGTGTCCATATGATCCAAGAAAAGGTGCACTCTGGTCTCTCTCAGGACTTCTTCACAATTTAAAGGGACACTCTCCACATCCTGACCGCTTTATCTTTTTAAAGTGGTCAGGCTGTTTGAAGTGTCCCTCTTCTCCACCCGTTTGGCAGGAAATACAGTGTGAAGAGGAGTTTTCTCCTCCCACATATGCACCACCAGGCAGCCGGTATATTGAATTTCCCGGCTGCCGGTCACCAGATCGGTCACTGGTGATTCAGCACGCTCTGGGCTCTATTACATTCTTTGTAAGGCGTTAATGCGTGTGCAAAAACGCATTAACGCGAGGGGCAAAACCCTTTGCGCAGAACGTCGTATTACAACGTCCGCGCAAAAAATGCACGTTAACGTCTAACGCGGGTGAACTTGCGTGGACCCTTTGCGAGCGTAATGTACTTTGCGCATCCTATAATTAACATTGTGAGCACAAATGCGTTTGTGCGCTGGTACGCGCCCGCGGATAGTATTACAATCTATGGTACGCGGATGGTATTACAATCTATGCGCAAAAACGGACAATGTTTCCGCGCATAATTTTAACGTCTTTTTAAAGCTGGTGGTAACGGCAAATCTGAACGTCCTGGCCGAAACCAAATACAGCAAAGTATAGTTACACATTATACACATACCCAAACAATAAAATGGAGAACTTGTGCGTGTTTTTATTATTGCTGCAGCATATATACTCAGATTGATTTTGACAGGCGCTAAAACTCAACGGGAGGCAATTGTGGTTCTTAATTCTGATTGGCTGAATCACGTGAAAGAACAGTCTGCGCACCGATTTCTGCGCTCAGCGTTAATGCGCGTGCGTTTTTGCACGTCTTTTTTTACGCACGTTATTTTTTGACAGATGAAAAAATGCGCTCAGATTGTAATACCAGCGTTAATTTACACGCGTAAACGTTTAACGTTTAACGCTTCGCGCACAAATTAACGGGCTGCGCGAGAGCGTTTTTGTGCAAAGAATGTAATAGGGCCCTCTGTCTCTTAGGATCATGAATGATGAGGAAAAGCAGTATGTGTCCCTAGTAGTACCTTTATGTATCATGGAAATCCATAAAAAGGTGGGAAAAGAGTCACTCAAGGAATTGACTTTGTTCCCATGTTTTTAACCCTTTCACTACCAATCAGATGTATACCCAAGTTTTCACTGTAATACATAAAAAAAAAAAAAACTAGAATAGAATCCCCAATTTGCATATCTTTTTAAAGCATTGCCGTTTCCCCTTTGGAGAAACAACATTCCCACTCAGTGAGATCTCACTCCCGTCACTCTGTATTGCTATAGAGAAGCTACAAGGGGCAGCCCCCACCTTCACTGCAACAAAAGGTTCAACAAATTTTATTGTTGAGTTGCAGCAGCCAGGGAGAGGGCAGAAAACAGGGAGAGCTCTGGGGTCACTCACTGCTGTAAAGGGATAAGATTCAAGGGGTTATAATGAGTGAAAATCCCTGTACAGTACAGATACAAGGTGTTACTGTAATTTCCATACACAGGCATTATGCAGCACAAAGAGATACAAGGTGTTACTGTAATTCCCATACACAGGCATTATGCAGCACATACAGATACATGGTGTTACTGTAATTCCCATACACAGGCATTATGCAGCACATACAGATACAAGTTGTTGCTGTAATTGCCATACTCAGCCATTATGCAGCACAAAGAGATACAAGGTGTTACTGTAATTTCCATACACAGGCATTATGCAGCACATACAGATACAAGGTGTTACTGTAATTTCCATACACAGGCATTATGCAGCACAAAGAGATACAAGGTGTTACTGTAATTTCCATACACAGGCATTATGCAGCACATACAGATACAAGGTGTTACTGTAATTTCCATACACAGGCATTATGCAGCACATACAGATACAAGGTGTTACTGTAATTTCCATACACAGGCATTATGCAGCACATAAAGGTAATATTTTTATATTCCAATGGTATTTTTGGAAGCTGCATTGCTAATAATCTCTTTATGAATGATCACTATAAATCCCCATAAGCAGGAGATCTGACCATTTCTATTATCTGTCTCCATCACATTTACTGTATGTGACACAAAGGCCATTTCTTCCCGAATGCTGATAATGCAGACCCCATGTGACATTGTGCAAGATAAGGGACACCACCTTTTACCCCAGCAATATTTCTGTCCAGGATAAACAAATGCAGGAAAAACTAAAAGCGGGCAAATCTATAGGATTTTAATATTTTAACCCCTTTAAGGACCAATGACGGAACTGCTCCGTCATAAATGCATTGACTTTAAAGACCCTTGGTTCTTATCCTTAGGGTGATTAATGATCTCGGAACAACAATCTTTAGGCAGAACTGTGATTATTTTTTATCTCTATATTTATGTTACTGTTGTGTCATAGGATAATACATATTAAATGAATCATGTTACAAACTTTTTCTAAATAATAACAAAACTTTTACGATGCTCTTTGAAACAGCACCTAAACTACATAAATTGTAAACTCCCCATCTATGTGTCAGGACAAAATCAAATGGCACGCTGACTAGTCACTTCTCTCAAATATCTAGGTATGTGGTTAGACCCAAATCTATCCTTTGGCCCCCACATCGAAAAACTTTCATCTAAACTTTACCCCAAACTAGGTGCCCGGTACAGAAACAAATCGTGCCTGAGCCCCGCGGTAAGAAAGCAGATTGTACAACAAATGCTTATGCCAGCTATTGAATACGGAGATGTAGTGTATGCAGCCGCCCCACAAACACACCTCCAGAAACTTACTACATTGTATAACTCATTCTGTCGCTTTGTGCTACAATGTAACTACATGACCCACCATTGTGACATGTTAAAAGAGCTAAACTGGCCGTCGCTGGAATCTAGACGCACCCTTCACCTTTCCAACCTGGTGTTTAAGAGCTTTTCTGGGAAGCTACAACGCTACCTGAATAGGCTGCTTCCTCCAGCAGTTCCCTCATCCTATAACCTCCGATCCAGGACCAGCACCTTACTTACAATACCACAATACAAAAAGAAAGTGTCTCGATCCTCATTTTCCTACAGAGCACCATAATTATGGAATAACCTCCCAGACACCATCAAATCTTCCCCCAGTCTAAAGTCACTTAAGAGCTCCCTATTAACATACCTCAATACGGAATGCACCTGTAAACATGTAACATAGTGACTATATACAGAATGCACCTGTAAACATGTAACAGTGACTATATACAGAATGCACCTGTAAACATGTAACATAGTGACTATATACAGAATGCACCTGTAAACATGTAACATAGTGACTATATACAGAATGCGCCTGTAAACATGTAACATAATGACTATATACAGAATGCACCTGTAAACATGTAACATAATGACTATATACAGAATGCATCTGTAAACATGTAACATAGTGAATATATTTCCTACATATTTATTTTCTGTTAATCTGTATGTTTGTGTTTGTTTTTAATATCTTGCATTTTATTACTTTGTATTTCTGTAACCGTAACACTTCAATGTTCTTGAACCCAGGACATACTTGAAAACGAGAGAAATCTCAATGTATCCTTCCTGGTAAAATACTTTATAAATAAATAAATTGATTAATTATTACATATTTAATTCTAGAGTTATTGAGCAGTTACTGTATATAAGTGACAGAAGCAATGATAAAACAAATCCCTGGAGACGGATGTAAGACAACTTTAGAATCCAGTATGGGTGTGTGATATAATTCAGTGTGCATCGCTGTACAGAATGGGTACAGAAAGTTCCTATCTGCAGTCAAATTCTATTTTTCATTTCCAACCTAGGAACATTGCCGGTTATCAATTCCCAGAGGATTAAACCAACTCTGCAAGGGAAAGATGATTAAAGGATGCTGATGGAAGCTGCTATATAAACCATGGCAGTTCTGTGATGCAGCAAAGTACTTACACCTTGTCGCGAAATAGGTTTTCCGACAGAAATAAAAGCAGCCACTTACTAACCAAGCAGAGCATATCCAGCGAGAGCACTTCCTCAAACCTGGCAGAGACGTGACATACAATGCCACACGTTAAACAGCCTTTCACGAATATACAAAGGATGCCGTCAGCGTAAGTGACAGAGAAACAAAATATAAGCACTTTGAAGAAGAGCTGTCAATCAAAAAGCATCTAAGACGGGGTTTGGTAACGCTGCTCAAACACGTGCTGGGTGTACAGAAACAGCTCTTTGGTAAACTGTTTATTAACAGGACTCTACAAAGGACGCAAAGCCGTCTGTCGAGACTCGAGGAAAGGAGATTTCAATGGCAGTGCAGTGATTCTCCATCGAAAACACAATAATATATGGAATTCTTTGACTAAGCAGGTGGTTTAATCCAATTGCAGTTGGCCTGAAGCTTTTACAGTGGCAAGAAAAAGTATGTGAACCCTTTGGGATTACGTGGAGTTTTGCATGAATTGGTCATAAAATGTGCTCTGATCTTCATCTAAGTCACAACAATTTGAAAAACACAGTCTGCTCAAAATAGTACAACACAAACATTATATGTTTTCATGTGTTTATTGAACATAACATGTAAACATTTACAGTGCAGGGTCGAAAAAGTATGTTAACCCCATAGCCTAATGACTTCTCCAAGAGCTAATTGGAGCCAGGAGTGAGCCAACCTTGAGTCCAATCAGTATGATATTATTGGATGTGCTGCTGAAAGCTGTCCTGCCCTTTAAAAACACACACCAGTTTTGGGTTTACTGGTTTCAAGAAGCACTGCCTGATGTGAACCATGCCTCGCAGAAAAGAGCTCTCAGAAGACCTACGATCAAGAATTGTTGACTTGCATAAAGCTGGAAAGGGTTACAAAACTATCTCCAAAAACCTTGATGTTCATGTGTCCGCAGTAAGACAGACTGTCTACAAATGGAGAAAGTTCAGCACTGTTGCTACTCTCCCTAGGCGTGGTCGTCCTGTAAAGATGACTGCAAGAGCACAGAGCAGAATGCTTAATGAGGTAAAGAAGAATCCTAGAGTGTCAGCTAAAGACTTACAGAAATCTCTGGCACATGCTAAAATTTTTGTTGACACATCTACAATAAGGAAAACATTAAACAAGAATGGAGTACATGGGAGGACACCACGGAGGAAGCCATTGCTGTCCAAAAAGAATATTGCAGCACATTTGAAGTTTGCAAAAGAGAACCTGGATGTTCCACAGCACTACAGGCAAAATATTCTGTGGACAGATGAAACCAAAATTGAGTTGTTTGGAAAAAACACACAACACTATCAGGGTTATCCAAAGAGATCCGAATTGCTTGAGAAAGGTAACCGAATGCTGAAAATCAGCGTTCGGTTACCTTTCCTGGCCATTCGGCTATCCAGAGAGCAGGCAATTCGCCAAATCCTGGCGAATTGCCTGCACATACGGTGCCTGTTCGGTGCCTGTTCGAGGGCAGTGAAATCCCCATAAAAAAGCACTGCTTCGGCTATTCAGAGAGCACAAACCAGCAGTGAAAGGTTCCCCTAATGCCCTGCCATTCGGTGGTTTAATTTGGCAAATTTATTCAGGAGAATCCCATAGACTTCAATGTTAAAAATATTCCTGTTTTAATTCACTATCTAATAAACCGTTCATTATAAAATTCTGCAGCAAAAAGTCTCTTTATTAATATATTTTTTAGGATACTTTAAGCATTTTTCTGAATAATTTTTTTTTTTTAAAAGTACGATTTTTTTTATTTTATTTTTTAAGTTTACTTCTTTTTTCTGTAACAGCCCTCTTTATTATCATTCCCTGGACCTCCTGTGTAAATTTCAGACATTTTCGCTCAGTAGTTTCTTTGCAAACAGCGTTTCATTTTCACACATTCATACAAACGGTTTTGCTAATTTATTCACTCTGCGTCTCAGCTGCTTCCGCTCTGTGTGATTCGGCTCCTGTTCGGCTGCTTCGCTGCGTGTGATCGGCTCCTGCTCTGGCTTTTCGAAGGTTAATCCAGATGTTTTTGAGGGTTTTCAGCGTGCATTCACTGGGTTTTGCGGTTTGTTTTCGTCAGGTTTGCGGCAGCTTTTCTCTGCAATTTGGGGACCCTGTGGTGCTTGCTGAATACACCGCAGGGTCACCGAAATGGGATCGACAAAAGGAACCGAATTGAAGAGAATGAAAAGTCACCGAACTTGCGGTGACTTTTCGAATCTCTTTGAATAACCCTGTATGTGTGGAGAAAAAAAGGCACAGCACACCAACATCAAAACCTCATCCCCACTGTAAAACATGGCGGAGGGAGCATCATGGTTTGGGGCTGCTTTGCTGCCTCAGGGCCTGGACGGATTGTTGTCATTGATGGAAAAATGAATTCCAGAGTTTATCAAGACATTTTGCAGGAAAACGTAAGACCATCTGTCCGCCAACTGAAGCTCCGCAGAGGATGGGTGATGCAACAGGACAATGACCCAAAGCATACAAGTAATTCAACAAAAGAATGGCTTCTACAAAACAAAATACACCTTCTGGAGCGGCCCAGTCAGAGTCCTGACCTCAACCCGATTGAAATGCTGTGGCACGACCTTAAGAGAGCGATTCACACCAGACATCCCAAGAATATTGCTACACTGAAACCGTTTTGTGAAGAGAAGTGGTCCAAAATTACTCCATAACAAGGAAAAAAGGTGTCATCTGCGCTCGTTTCTATGTGTTCCATGTACAACAAAACTGAGGTTTTTGTTTGTTTCTATGGCCATTGCAACGTAAGCTCACTCGCCACTTCACGGCACCTCTTTACAGAGTGAGTACAAAAAACCTCAGTTTTGTTGTACATGGAACACATAGAAACGAGCGCAGATGACACCTTTTTTCCTTGTTATGTTTTATACATTAATTGGGCTGTTACTCCTGGCAGTTGCTGCCGCTCCGGTGAGTATGGGCGCGACGCCATTTTTTCTGTATTTATGTATACCAAAATTACTCCAGATCGTTGTGCAGGTCTGATCTGCAACAACAGGAAATGTTTAGTTGAGGTTATTGCTGCCAAAGGAGGGTCAACCAGTTATTAAGTCCAAAGGTTCACATACTTTTTCCACCCTGCACTGTGAATGTTTACATGTTATGTTAAATAAAAACATGAAAACATATAATGTTTGTGTTGTATTATTTTAAGCAGACTGTGTTTTTCAAATTGTTGTGACTTAGATGAAGATCAGAGCACATTTTATGACCAATTCATGCAAAACTCCATGTAATCCCAAAGGGTTCACATACTTTTTCTTGCCACCGTATGGCAAAGCATAGCATACAGGGCTGCGATAAAAAAAAGTAATAGGTTGTCAGTCAAGGAAAACGCTGAAGTTATGGAACCAAAAGACTCGAGGAAAGGAGATTTCAAAGACGGTGCAGTGGTTCTCCATCGTAAACAGATCAATGGTAAGACGCACCTTGAATATGCCGTGCGATTTTGGCCACCTGTTTTAAGAAAGGATATTATGGCGCAAGAAAAAGTGCAGAGACGGGCGACTAAATTAATGCGGGAATGGAAGGTGTAAGTTATGAGGAAAGACACACAGGGTTATTCAAAGAGATCCGAATTGCTGGAGAAAGGTAACCGAACGCAGAAAATCAACGTTCGGTTACCTTTCTTGGCCATTCGGCTATTCAGAGAGCAGGCAGTTCACCAAATCCTGACGAATTGCCTGCACATACGGTGCCTTTTCGGTGCCTGTTCGAGGGCAGTGAAATCCCCATAAAAAAGCACTGCTTCGGCTATTCAGAGAACACAAACCAGCAGTGAAAGGTTCCCGAAATGCCCTGCCATTCGGTGGTTTAATTCGGCAGGTTTATTCAGGAGAATCCCATAGGCTTCAATGTTAAAAAATATTCCCGTTTTAATTCAATATCTAATTAACCGTTCATTATAAAATTCTGCAGTAAAAAGTCTCTTTATTTATAGATTTTTTAGGATATTTTAAGCGTTTTTCTTTTTTTTTTTTTTAAAAGTCCAATTTGTTTTTTTTTTATTTACTTATTTTTTCTGTAACAGCCCTTTTTATTATCATTCATTGGATCATATGTAAATTTCAGACATTTTTGCTCAGTAGTTTCTTTGCAAACAGCGTTTCATTTTCAAACATTCAAGCAAACTGTTTTGCTAATTTATTCACTTCACTCGTCTGCGGTGTCGGCTTTTTCCGGCGGCTGCACTATATGTGAACGGCTCCTGCTCGGGTTTTTCGGTGTCTTCGGTGGGTTAATCCAGATGTTTTTGCGGGTTTCGGCGTGCATTCGCCAGGTTTTTGCGATGACTTTTCGTCAGGTTTGCGGCAGCTTTTCCCTGCGTTTCAACAGCCCTGTGGTGCTCGCTGAATACACCGCAGGGTCGCCGAAATGGGATTGCCGAATCGGCCCGAATTGAAGAGAACGAAAAGTCACCGAACATGCAGTGACTTTTCGATTCTCTTTGTATAACCCTGTAATAAGCTTAAACCTGTTTAGTTTAAACAAACGGCGCCTTAGAGGGGATCTGATTACTTTATATAAAAATGTCTACGGGGCCTTAGAGGGGATCTGATAACCTTATATAAATATATACGGGGCCATTATGTCAGGCACAGTTACGTATCCGAGGGTATAAATAACAGTAAGCCCAAATGCTAATAGTGATACCAGTCCTTGAGTTGGCTGGGTTATGCAATAAGCAAGGGGTGACTCTGAGGTCAGACCAACACACGTAAAATGAAAGGTGTATACAATAGTACCAATAAGGTAGTAGGAGGCAACAACCCTAGATGCGATGCCAGTCCTTGCAATGGCTGGGTTCCGCAAGTACTAGAGGTGAACCTATAAGGCAGGGACTTACGAGAAGGACAGAAACCAGTCCTTAGAGTGGCTGTTGTTTCAGACAGGAATGTAAGGAGAGGTATATATATAAACCACAGGAAGGGACAGGCAAAAAGCAGAGTTGAGTAACAATAGCCAGGTCAAGGGGTAAAGAGGTACACAAGTCCAAATAGAAAGCCAGGTCATACACAGAATATCCGTCAAATAAAAGATATGCAAGTACTTAAGGGTCAGACAAGCAGAACCAAGAAAGGGCAGCGAGGAATGACCAAAGCAGGTTTAAATCTCGCGCCCTGCCTGCTGATTGGCCAAAAACGAGTCACATGGAGGTGATGACGTTGTTCCGCCGGAGGGGCTAAGTCTGGAGCCGCCGGCGGCGCGCGCGCATACAGCGCAGGGACAGGACGCCGGGGAGACGCCGACCCCGGAGCCGCGGGGAGGGACGCCGGGATCCCCAGAACCGCCGAGGCATGACACATTATTAACCATTGTCTGGAAACCTTTTCATTAACAGGTCTATACACAGGACACGGGGTCACCCATTTAGACTGGACGAAAGGAAATTCAGCCTAAAGCATAGGAAGGGTTATTTTATGGTGAGAACAATAAAGCTGTGGAATTCTCTGCCTGCTGAGGTGGTTGGGTCAGAGACTGTACAGACTTTTAAACAAAGACTGGATGACTTCCTGCAGACACAGAATATTAAGGGTTATAATATTTAATATGTGGGTAAAAGCTTCTTGATCCAAGGAGAAATCTGACGCCATTCTGGGTATCTTACCAGTATGTTGCATATTGTGAGCGCTTCAGACAGGGGTTTATTGTCTTCTTTTGGATCAACAGCAGTAAGCAATGTATGAGAGGCTGAACCCGATGGACTCACGTCTTTTTTTAGCCTATGTAACTGTCAGGGTTATTCAAAGAGAATCGAAAAGCTACCGCACGTTCGGTGACTTTTCGTTCTCTTCAATTCGGTGCCATTTGGCTATCCCATTTCGGCGACCCTGCGATGTATTCAGCAAGCACTACAGGGCCATCGTAGTGCAGGGAAAAGTCGCCGCAAACCTGCCGAACACTCACCGCAAAACCCGGCGAATGCACACCGAAACCCGCAAAAACATCTGGATTAACCCCGACGAACACGCCGGAGAAACCCGAGCAGGAGCCGATCAGAGCGCAGAGCAGCCGCTGGAAAAACCCGACACCGCAGACGAATGGAGTGAAGAAAAAAAAAACAGTACGCTTGAATGTTTGAAATGTGAAACGCTGTTTGCAAAGAAACTATGGAACGAAAATGTCTGAAATTTACATATAAGATCCAATGAATGATAATAAAAAGGTCTGTTACAGAAAAAAGAAAAAGCGATTAAAAAAAACGGAAATAAAAATTTGCAAGAATATCCCGAAAAATGCCTAAAAGATCCTGAAAAATCTAAGAATAAAGAAACTTTTTACAGCAGAATAAAATAATAAACGGTTTATTAGATATTAAATTAAAACGGGAATATTTTTAATATTGAAGCTTATGGGATTCTCCTGAATAAACCTGCCGAATTAAACCACCGAATGGCAGGGCATTTCGGGAACCTTTCTCAGCTGTTTTGTGTTCTCTGAATAGCCAAAGCATTGCTTCTCTATGGGGATTTCACTGCCCTCGAACAGGCACCGAACAGGCACCGTATGTGCAGGCACTTCGCCAGGATTTGGCGAACTGCCTGCTCTCTGAATAGCCAAATGGCCAGGAAATGTAGCCATACGCTAATTTTCAGCGTTCGGTTACCTTTTGGCCCCAATTCGGAGCTCTTTGAATAACCCTGTGTGTAAAAGGATTGGTTCCATTTTCAGGTTGCAACTTTAACCCTTTCACTGCTGAGCCATTTCACCCCTGTGTGCTGAGCTCATTTTTACCATTTTTGCTCATCATTTTTAAACGTTATTTGAAGTCATATTTTATTATACGACCCAGACATATTATATATCATTTTTTTCCGCAGACTCAGCAGATTCATAATATATTATTATATGTATACGTCATGCCCTGCCTGAATGCTATAATACAAAATATAAAAAAATTTGAATTTCCAATCATCTACAGCGTGTAAAATAATTTTTTGCACATTTTATCATACGAGCCTTTGCGGTTATTTATTCTATGGAGTGCGCTTGTTAAAAAAATTAGAACCAGGATCCTGTTACTTTTATTTTTCTGAGAAATTACGTAATTTTAGCTAAAATCGGGCCTCTGTTCTAGCCGCGGGATGAGAGGTGACTATCTGGTTTTTGGGGGGATTTAAGCTGGCAAAAACTGATTCAGCAGAAGCAGAATCTGTTAGTGCCGGCTCCGAGCTGAGGACCCACAGCGGGACGTAATTAGCGTTAGGACTTTGTAACTAACGCTAATTAACACTTTGCGCTCCCCATGTTAATCATAGGGTAACAGTAAGCTTGCGCTGAAAAGCACAATCTCCAAATCGCTAACAGGTTTTTTTAACCCGTTAGCGTTCAGAATATAATATGGTGGGCCCGCGCTAGGGCCACTCAACTTCACCATTCACACAGCAGAGCGCTAACATTAGCGTAACGTATGTAATAAAGCCCTATCAGCTCTATTCGAAGAAAGGTGAAAATCAGGAGAACTGGCAGGAGAAGAGAACAATCTAGACCAAATAGCCGATTTGGAAAGTGAGATAAATGGGAGAATTTTTCTGCTTTGGCTACTTTGACCTAGAATTTTCACTTCTCCAGTCATTCTCCTTACATAGTTACATAGGCTGAAAAAAGAAATGCGTCCATCAGGTTCAGCCTCTCACATATCACCTACTGCTGGTGTTGATCCAAAAGAAGGCAAAAAAACAGTCTGAAGCGCTCGCCAATATGCAACATACTGGGAAAAAATTCCTTCTTGACCCCAGAATGGCAGTCAGATTTCTCCTTGGAACAAGAAGCTTTTACCCACATATTAAATATTATAACCCTTAATATTCTGTGTCTGCAGGAAGTCATCCAGTCGCTGTCTAAATGTCTGTACAGGACTCTGACCCAACCACCTCAACAGGCAGAGAATTCCACAGCTTTATTGTTCTCACTGTAAAATAACCCATCCTATGCTTTAGGCTGAATTTCCTTTCGTCCACTCTAAATGGGTGACCTTGTGTCCTGTGTATAGTCCTGTTAATGAATAGGTTTCCAGACAATGGTTTATAATGGCCCCGTATATATTTATATAAGGTTATCAGATCCCCTCTAAGGCACCGTATGTATTTATATAAGGTTATCAGATCCCCTCTAAGGCACCGTATATATTTATATAAGGTTATCAGATCCCCTCTAAGGCCCCGTATATATTTATATAAGGTTATCAGATCCCCTCTAAGGCGCCGTATATATTTATATAAGGTTATCAGATCCCCTCTAAGGCTAGGGTCAGAGTGGGGCAGTCGGAACGCGCGTGCAGGCGCACTAAATCACGGCGGCAGTAGCAGCACATAACGGCCAATGACGGCCAATATACGCAGTACGTGCGTACAAAAGTGCGCCGACACCACGCAACCGGCAAATGAACGCATTTTTATCAGAACGTGAAACCGCTGCTACTGACGTACAAAAGTGCGCGGCGGCCGCATGGCAGCGTGTGTGCGTGATTAGGAGACGTCAGACGCTGCTAGTGTGCGGCCTACATAACGCTCAAACAGCCGGAATTCCCCAGAATTGCGTTGGTGAGTACCTGCGACTGTGAAGGATGTCTGGACCAGAGATGGACGTCGAGAGGCTCATCAGCGCTGTGGGGGAGCATCCAGGGATCTGGGATACGGCCTGCGAGAGGTATAAGGACAAGGGGAAGAAGGCGAGCGCATGGGTCGAGGTGTCCCGTCAGGTGTACCCGGATTATGATACGTGGTCCGAGAAAGAGCAGCACATACAGAGTGAGTATAATATTATTTAATTCATAATCCCATAAATGTAAATCACAATAATAATAATAAACAAACAAATGTAATCATTGATGTGAAACTCAAATGCTCCCCAGCTGCCAGGGCACCTCACCTGCATCACTGATGAAATAATTAGATAGAGCATCGCGATACCTGTTGCTGTATCCATTCACAGCTATGATGTCATGGTTCACATCATCCACAAGACCGACAACTGTGAGGGTATCGTCAAAATTAAAACCATCCCTGGCCCGCACATAATTATGTAGCATGCAACAGCATTTCACTATGTCCACACAGAAGTCCACATTCACATCCAGCGGTCTATGTAGAATCCTCCACTTGTTGGTCAGTATGCCAAAGGTACACTCCACATACCGTCTCGCCCGCGACAGCCTATAATTAAATACCCGCTTCTTCACAGTCAGGTGTGTCCCTGAGTAGGGCCGTAGGAGGTGTGTGGATAGGCCGAATGCTTCGTCACCCACGAAGGCATAGGGGACTGCCACGTCACTGCCAGGCAATGGTGCGGGTCTGGGTATGTGCAGGGTCCCACTCTCAATTTCATTCCACAGTGTGGAGTTCCTGAACAATGTGGAGTCAGAGTCTTTGCCGTATGAACCGACATCCACATACACAAAATTATAGTTGGCATCTGACACCGCCAGTAGGCCTATAGAAAAGTAATGTTTATAATTCTGATACAGTAAGCCACTGTGCGGTGGCTTCACTATGCGGACATGTTTGCCATCCACGGCTCCCAGGCAGTTTGGAAAGTTGGCTCTCTCCCAGAATCCTGCTGCAATTTCCAGACATGCCGTATGTGTCGGTCTTGGCAAACATTCGCCCTTCATGGTCTCCCATATGGTTTGGCACACCTTGCGGACGATCTCACCAGCTGTTGATCTGCCAACGCGGAAGCTATAATGCAGATCCTTCAAACTGCACCCACTAGCGAGATACCTAGAAGACAAAACAAAAATGTTTGAATATGATCACATACCATGAACACAAGCTAATGTCACTCTCATCATGTTTTTCAGCACAAGAGGCGATGAACAAATGGCGCACAGTACGCGACAACTACATGCGCGTCCAGAAGAAGCAGGCCATGGCTGCGCGCTCTGGAGCTGGTGCGAAAAAGGTCCGGGGTACATATATGCCGACCAACTATCGTTCCTCCGCAGGACCCAGGAGCCGCGCAGGAGTGTCAGCAGCATGGACCAGCCATCGACCTCTGGCACACAGGTACAACAAATGGTGCCAGGAGGTTCTGCCAGCTGCCAGGAGGAGGAGAACCGGGGTGGTGCTGAGTCGCAAATGGAGGAGGATTCGGAGACACCACAGGTGGCAGGTACCGCAACCACGGTCAGCACCAGACCTGGCCAGAAGAGGAGGGCACAAGCTGCAGACCTGGAGCAGGCACATGGTCACGTTCATGGAGGCTCAGACCACCCATGCACACCAACGCTGCATGCTTGCGGACTCTGTGGACATGTCCTTCTTCAATGCATGTATGCTCCTCCTCAACAGGATGAGCGAGGCAGAGAAGATGGAGTACCGGCACAGATCCCTGGAAATATTGGAGGACATCCTTTCCCGTCCCCATCACGCAGCCGCCTACCATGCTGTGCCACAATCCGCCAGTGGATCTTCCGTCTCCAGTGAGGTGCTGTCCACCCGCCCAGCCATGCCCCCTGGAGCCAGGCCACACACGGAGTCGGGGTCCAGCTGTAGCCACACCACCGGCCCTCATGACCCAGATGCTCCGCGGTATCAGCAACTGTGATGCATGTCATGAATATTATTTAGTTTTGTTTTTGTTATGTGTTATTTGTTTTGATGTTTTATATATCCTGACCTTCTTAACGAGTTGTAATATATGTCCAGAATATATTACTGTTTTATTTCATATTATATTATTATTTTTCTACATTGTTGTCGGAGTCATTTATGATTATGTACGTGTGATGTGATGCCCGTGTGTGTGTGTGTGTGCATGTAACAGTGGGCATGTGACTACAGACATGATGCACTCATGTCAGGTGACTGGCAGCGATGTCATGTATGCAGGTGTGTGACAGTACGTACCTCAAAGTGATGACTATCATCTCCTCCGGTGGTATGGCGGGCCGCATGTGGTGTCCCTCTTGGTCAGCGGCTCCCGTACCCGCGACAACAGTTCATCAAAGGAGGCGATGGACATCCGCATCTAGTTGAAGAACTTCACGGGGTCCCTCTCTCGCAGTGGCCTGTACAGCGTCACGAAGTGTCCATGCGTGGGTCTGGCAGCGTTGATTTCATGAACCCAGGTTCGCCGCTTTCTCTTCCTCTTAAGGTACAGGTACCCCATCGCACCAAACACAAAGACATGTGCAGGATCCATCTTTGAAAAACGCCACCATACCCAAAACGGCTTTTTATAACCCTTGCCCTTATTTTTTCATTTCTCAATTGATTCGATTCATCTGATTTTTCTCTTTTTTTTACCCCACCGTCATGAAATACGTCCAGAATTGCGCATCGTCTGACCACTTAAGCGTATTCCGTGAAAAAATGCGTGCGCACGCATCAACGTACATTTTTACGGTGGCCGCAGAAAATGCGCTCATCTGTCCCTAGCCTAAGGCACCGTATGTATTTATATAAGGTTATCAGATCCCCTCTAAGGCACCGTATATATTTATATAAGGTTATCAGATCCCCTCTAAGGCACCGTATATATTTATATAAGGTTATCAGATCCCCTCTAAGGCACCGTATATATTTATATAAGGTTATCAGATCCCCTCTAAGGCACCGTATATATTTATATAAGGTTATCAGATCCCCTCTAAGGCACCGTTTCTCTAAACTAAACAGGTTGTGTATGATATAATAATTGTTAATCGATTTAAAAAAAAAAAAATAGTTACCCAAAAAATGATTCATGTCCCTTCTGCAGACACAGGAGGAACGGGCTCTAGATTGAGGCTAAGGCTTTGGTTGCTCGGCAGTGAAGTGAGGCAGCATTAACACTCTCACTGATGAATCCAGATTGTGTTAATTTGTTTTGTTTTCTATTCCAAGGTTATTTTTATTTTAGCAGATGTTTCCTAATGGACTGTGCACAGATTTGAAGCATTTGCAACATGTTCGGTTGGTTATTAAGCTCTAAACTAATTGTACAGATTTGAATCTGTTTAAATGATTTCTGTTTTGTTTCATCGAACTCCGGCATTCACATAAATATTCAGAGCGCTTTATTATTTTAGTGTGATTTCGGGGGATGCCTCCGTATTCAGAAAACAACTGCAAATCTTATTAAATGATTTAATAAAGTGTTGTGTTTTTTTTCGTTTTGTTATGTTTTTTTGTACGGTGCTAAGACTTATCTAGGGCTGTGGAAATTAAATGAATGTTTCAAATCTTAAAGGAACATCATCACATCTGAGAGTATTTCTTTATTAAATAATGAGTTATTGGTAAAATTTAACTCTAAGGCTAGGGTCAAACGAACGCATTATTTTCCAGCGACCATCAAAAAGTGCGTCCGAACGCATTGACATATTTTTTCATGGAATGCGCGAAAACGGTCATACGATGCGCATTTTCGTGCGTGATTTGTTACGGATCCAAATCAGGAAACTTTTTGCGTCTGGACGTTATGTTGGCCGGACATGAGCAGCGTCTGACGTCTCCTTATCACGCACACACGCCGCTATGCCGCCACAGCGCACTCTGTACGTCAGCACTAGCGGTTCTGCGTTCTTGAAAAAATGCGTTAGTTTGCCGCTTGCGTTGCGCGGCCGTACTTTCGTGCGGCCGTACTTCGTATATTGGCCGTCATTGCCCGTCTTTTGCTGCTAGTGCGGCCGTGATTAAGTGCGCCTAAACGCACGTTAAAAATGCGTTAGTCTGACCCCAGCCTAAATGGTTTTATGCATTTATTTATTTGATAGCCCAGACCTACGCCACCTTGTGGATGCCTGAATAAAGGATGCAACGATAACAGCTCCGATCAGAAAACAACACTCCAATTCAACGCATAGCTTCCTTTTCAGAAACATTCTTGGACTAATTGAAAATTTTCAAGAGCACCCGAATTAAATCCTCATTATTTTTTGAGTTACGTTTGTCATCAAAGGCCTGTCAGTTTTAGGGTTAGGATTACTTTTAGGGCAAACCGTAACCCTACCATACTGCTCTATTTTGCTTCATGTTTAAGCAACAGATTCTGCTTCTTTTGATGCAGCATAAAAAGTGCTTGATAATGAAAGTTTTTTAACACCTTCATTATCTGGTCATTTTAAAAAAAAACACTGTCAACGACCATTTTTGGGGGGAAATCGCTATTAATTATACGGTAAGAAAAACAATGGGAACATTCCCAATGTATTTCTTCCTGTAATATCCTTTTTTGGCAGGGAAATGTCACCACCTGCTGGTGAAAAGGAGTTACTGCAGTTCTGAGTTCCGTGCATGATCAGCTGGGAGCTGTCTGTTAGAGACACTCCCCGGCTAGTTTTAAAAAGTGTTGTTACCATGGGCATGATGCCCAAGGTTCTAAAACATTACGGGCTCCTTCTGGAACCCAAATGCAAATACAATTTGTTTGCAATAAGCACATTTCATTTGCATTGATACAACATAGCTCTAGATCGTGTTACCATGATCTTGGGCTACTTTGTCTGCTGCTGAAGATCGTGTAAACACAATCACAATAGTGAAGGGATTAAAGTACCAGCACGCAATAAAGGAATGATTTCAGTAGTACTACATGGGAATCCAAATTCAACAGTACATGTATCTGATAAAGTTATCTGGACTCTTAAGGACAATATATAATACATATTTTTTGTGGGGGGATAGATCCTACAAATCATGTAATTTAGCTGAGGTGTATAAGAGGCCGACATGCTGTCATACATAAAAGGGGGTTAGCCGGTGAGTAATAGATAGGAGCCATAAAAGAGGTATGGAAAGGAAGGGCCCTCCCATCAGAGGCGGTCCTTGTACATGGTGAGGGGACATAAAGCCGTTTTAAACCCCTCCCACGACTTCACATTTTACAACCCTCCGATATAAAATGCAGTTACAATCGGCAAAATAAAAGTTAAAAAGGAAACTAGCAATATGCCAATGGGAAATTTCATACTATTACTGGGATTTTCTAACCATCACATTGAGTTTTCATACAGCTCAACCAATCTGTAGGTTCTCATTTTTGCCTATCTCGTCTGAAGGTTAATGGGATCTGTGATCCAGGGATATTTACAATCAGGGTTGCCATTGGGCGGGGTGATAGGCAGCCCATACTATGTTCAGGGACCTGGTAGTTCCAAGAGGCTCTGGCCCTTAATAAACCATGTGCAGTGGCATAAGGTTACCAGAGACATAAGGATCCCTCCATGACACCCAGTACTGTCCATCCAAAATATCAATAATTGAGGAAAGGTAACTGAGGGAAGGGGGTGGTCCAATTAGTGCTTTAGTAAGGGGCCCCAATATTTCTAATGCTATCCCTGATTACATTTATCATATCACAGGAATGGCCTCGCTGTTTTAGCTGACAGCAGCCTGACCGCGGCTGTCACCTTCTTACTCATAGCCCACGATGAAGCAGATAAAAATCTGAGGTGAATGGAAGCAATCATTGTAGAAATTTGACGAAAGTCTCATACAGGGTTATTCAGAGAGAGACGATTTAGTCCCGAAATGTCACCGAACATCGAATTTCCCTGTACAGTGACATTTCGGGGGCCATTCGGCTATTCAGAGAGCAAACAGTTTGCCAAATTTTGTCAAACTGCCAGAAATATGGTGCCTGTTCGAAGGCAGTGATCTTGTCGGCTTTTTCCAGCGACTGGTCTGCGCTTTGATTGGCAGCTCGACAGCTTTTTCTGATGTATTCGGCGTGTTTTTTGCAGCGGTTCCGGTGGGTTTTCGGCGGGGTTCGGCGGACTTGCAGTGGGTTTTCTCTGCACTCCGGGGATCCTGCGGTGAATGCGTAATTCACCGCAGGGTGGGGAACTTTGATTCTCCGAGGTAAAGGGAAGTGCAGGGAACGGTGCTCTCCGAAAAAAAAAACATAGTTCGTCAAACTTGACGAGACCACCAGTCACCACAACGTCCTTTTGTGATGTCACACATGACAAAATTGCAAAGGAACTGCTGTTCAGTCTACTCAGCGGGGTGTGAAGATTAACACATGTAGGTCTTACAACTCTTCTGTGAAAAACGCATCATTTAGAATCTGCGAACTGCCACTTAAACAAATGAATGAAAAAGCTGTTACTAGTAATTTTTTAAATCAATTTCCATACCTTGTAATCGTCCAGGCCGTATACCGCACACATCATAAATCATGCTAAACATAAATAATGAAAACAAGAGCGCTGGTATTTAAAAAGCACATTAATCAATATATGTACTTAATTTAATACTAACTTACAAATATCCCCGCTTTAGTAGTACATTAGTGTTCTAAATGAACTGTAGCACTTCATAATGGACTGCGATTCTTATTCATATATATTATTGCATATACTTTTCAGATGTATATACAGTTGTGTTCAAAATTATTCAACCCCCAATGCTGTAAAGGATTTTAGGGAATTTAGTGTACATTTGTAATTGTATTCAGAATGAAATCCTACAAGGACTTTTTAAAGAACCATATGCAACTAAAATGACATCAATTGGTTTTGTAATACAGTAGTAAATGTTTCTTTTGTGAATTCTTCATTGACACAATTATTCAACCCCTTAAAGACTACCACTCTGAAGAACCATATGCAACTAAAATGACATCAATTGGTTTTGTAATACAGTAGTAAATGTTTCTTTTGTGAATTCTTCATTGACACAATTATTCAACCCCTTAAAGACTACCACTCTGAAGAACAGAGGTTCATTCAAGTGTTTTCAATCAGGTATTGAAAACACCTGTGGATGTCACGGAGCAGCAATAAAGCATACTAAGCACCAATTAGGCAGCTTTAAAATGACTGTGATACTCAGCTCCTTCTAGACATTTACTGGTGTGGTTACAAACATGGTGAAGTCAAGAGAATGGTCCAGGAAGACAAGAGAAGAGGTGATTACTCTTCACAGGAAGGGCAATGGCTATAAGAAGATTGCAAAGATGTTAAACATACCAAGAGAGACCATAGGAAGCATCATTCGCAAATTCAAGGCAAAGGGCAATATTGAAACGCTACATGGTCATGGCAGAAAGAACTTGCTGACTTTGACTGCTGTGCGCTACCTGAAGCGTAGAGTGGAGAAAAGTCCCGTGTGACTGCTGAGGAACTGAGAAAAGATTTGTCAGATGTGGGTACTGAAGTTTCAGCTCAGACAATACGGCGCACACTGCGTAATGAAGGCCTCCATGCCAGAAATCCCAGGCGCACCCCCTTGCTGTCTCCAAAGAATAAGAAGAGTCGACTGCAGTATGCCAAAAGTCATGTGGACAAACCACAGAAGTTTTGGGATAGTGTTCTGTGGACTGATGAAACAAAATTAGAACTGTTTGGGCCCATGGATCAACGCTATGTTTGGAGGAGGAAGAACAAGGCCTATGAAGAAAAGAACACCTTGCCTACTGTGAAGCATGGCGGGGGGTCAATCATGCTTTGGGGCTGTTTTGCTTCTGCAGGTACAGGGAAGCTTCAGCGTATGCAAGGTACCATGAATTCTCTTCAGTACCAGGAGATATTGGATGACAATGTGATGCAGTCCGTCACAAACCTGAGGCTTGGGAGACGTTGGACCTTTCAACAGGACAATGATCCCAAGCATACCTCCAAGTCCACTAGAGCATGGTTGCAGATTAAAGGCTGGAACATTTTGGAGTGGCCATCGCAGTCACCTGACTTAAATCCGATTGAGAACCTCTGGTGGGACTTAAAGAAAGCAGTTGCAGTGCGCAAGCCTAAGAATGTGACTGAATTGGAGGCTTTTGCCCATGACGAATGGGCGAAGATACCCGTAGATCGCTGCAAGACACTTGTGTCAAGCTATGCTTCACGTTTAAAAGCTGTTATAACTGTAAAAGCATGTTGTACTAAGTACTAAGATTGAATGTCACTTGGGGGTTGAATAAAACTGATAATGATGTGAGCACAGAAAAGACATTTGTGGTTATTTCATTATAAATGTTATGTTATATTTGTCTGACCTACACGTGCCTCTTTGATTTAATTGTAAGCAAGATGACTGAATGATCAAAATCAATGTCAAACTGGCCAAAACACTCAATTTCAGTGGGGGTTGAATAATTTTGAACCCAACTGTATGTATATACACTCTCTGGCCACTTTATTAGGTGCACCTGTTTAATTACTTGTTAACACAAATTGCTAATCAGCCAATCACATGGCAGCAGCTCAATGCATTTTGGCATTGAAGCTGAGCGCGTCCTCCACATGGAAGGGGATAAATGCCCCAGAAAGGACCATTTTGGAGGAGATGACCAGGGTCAGCCTCTAGTAGCATATAAAGGCAAATTAACTGACATTATGTAATGAAATTTTGGAATGTGAGCAGAAAGAGGGATAGGTAGATAACTAGATAGATCGACTTAAGCTCCCTGCTGTCTATTTGAACTCTGATGGGTGTCAAAAGCCAGGCCAAAGCTAGCATTTAAAGCATCAATTTATATCTTATTTGCTTCACACAGCATTTGCCTGCTTTAACCCCTTAATGACAGAGTATGCACAGTCAGATTTGCCGTAATGTGCTAAATAGCAATCGGAAACAGGATTTTTTCCCATTCACTGTATACTTTCAGGGTTATTCAGAGAAATGTGAAAACCAGGAGAACTGGCAGGAGAAGTGAACAATCTAGACCAAATAGCAGATTTGGAGAGTGAGGTAAATGGAAGAATTTTTCTGGTTTGGCTATTTTGACCTAGAATTTTCACTTCTCCAGTCGTTCTCCTGAGTTTCACCTTTCTTTGAATGACCTCTTAGAGTTATATAAAGTAAAATGGGTAGGATTAGTGTTCCGGTTTTTTTTTTGTAAATAATTTTATTCTGAATAATGTTTTATGAATACATTTCGAGCCTAAATTCTGGATTACACTTGTAAGACATTGAATTTAGCCTCAAAATGTCCATTTTATTTGCCTCTTTAATAGGAATATGTCTTTATGCTTTATTCCCTATATATGGGATTGTCCACATATTTTGGAGGTAGTAGTGCGATATAGACATATTCCTATTCATGATTGAAAACATTCATGTTTCTAGTCTGGTGCCCAATCAACCTGAAATGATAGATAGAAAGATAGATAGAACAGGATGTTCAGATCTTACATGGAAAAAAATTGATCCACAAACTCTTACAGTTTATGCTGATCTTATAGTTATAAGATCAATAATATCTCATGGCAGAGCTGTCATGTTTGATTCTATTCTTTAAAGAGAAAATCTTTATGAAAAAAACTGTGGTATGATGAACTTAACACTAGCAGACTGATCCCTATCTTGCACTTGTGTCTACTCATGTGATGTCTGATAAAAGAAGCATTTTCGTGTGATTTGCCTACATGTACGTAGGCTGTTTGGTGGAAGACGAGGCCCTTGGTTTATAGAGAGGAAAGAGGACGCTGGTAGTGCTTAAAAAACAAAAATCAGTAATGATTAACTTTTAGTCTACTTGCAGACATACATCCCAAAGGAACACATGTGTTACAGCTCACTAATATAAATTTCAGACATATTCCGCTGCCGCTGGTCTTAATATTCAATAAAATGTATGACGTGTGTCAATCAAAGTGACAGAAGAGATGAAGAAGGACTTTAAAGAACTACAACTAACTGAATTATTGAGAATGAAACCGGTTGCTTTTAGCATTTGTACTCTACAGTCTACAGATACAACTTCATTAATCCATTCACCATCCAGGAACTAGCACCAAGCATCAAACACTACAAGCTCACAGACTGAACGCCATCAATCCATTCACCACCAAGGAACTAGCACCAAGTATCAAACCTACAAGCTCACAGATTCAACTCCATTAATCCATTGACCACCCAAGAACTAGCACCAAGGTATTCAGGATTCAACATGCCATCCTCCACTTTACTCCAGACTGTTTCTAATCCTGCAATCTATGTTTTGTCTGCATTTATTAATTTACAGCTGCTTAGTGTGCCTTTTAATTTCCCTCCCATTTTGATAGCCTATTCCCGTGCTTTTCCATCCCCCTATGCTGTAAATCCCAGATCACTCTTGCTAAACCTCACTGGTCTTCTTCCTCCCAGCATCAAACCTACAAGCTCACAGATTCAACTCTATTAATCTATTCTGCTGTCAAACCCCCCAACCTGGCTCGGTCCATAATTTCAGGTCTCTTTTCCAGCTGTTTTCTCTTCTCTCTCTAATTATCCTTACTAAGCCCAAGCTTCTGGTCCTTTCCATGCAATCCCTACTATATTTTTTCTGGCCACCAGCTTCACCTGCCCTCTGCTCCCATTCGTTTCACATACCCCTGTCCCTCAGATTGTAAGCTCACAGGAGGGCTGGCTGAGCACTTAGCTTAAGTGCTGTATTACCTGGACAGTTATCCTAT
Source organism: Leptobrachium leishanense (assembly GCA_009667805.1). NCBI lineage: Eukaryota > Metazoa > Chordata > Amphibia > Anura > Megophryidae > Leptobrachium > Leptobrachium leishanense. Next base: position 48,039,546 of record CM019065.1, read on the forward strand.
GGGCAATGTTGTCTCTCCTCATTTATCATGTACGTCTCTTGTTTGTGCTCCCCCGTTGTAAAGCTCTACGGAATATGCTGGCACTGTATAAATGACAAACTGTAACTGTGTTTCTCAACTCTGGTCCTCAAGTACCCCTAACAGGCCAGGTTTACAAGATATGTGAAGCACAGCTCATGTGATATGATTTGCTGCTCAATGATTGCAGGATTCAGTCTACATTTCCCCAAGGTGATCCTTAAAATCTGGCCTATTAGTGGGACATGAAAACCAGGGTTGGGAACACTGGTCTATTGAATATGTGACGTCTCGGAATAAAGTGATAAAGAGAACCTCTCAGTTCACATAATTTTAACTCATTTGCTAAGACTTAAGGGGTTATTTAGAGAGGTCCGAAATGTCACCAAAATGTAACTGCACACTGAAATTCAGCATACGGTTACATTTCGGGGCCATTCGGCTATTCAGAGAGCAGGCAGTTCGCCAAATTACAATAGCGCCTCGCAACGCATTTTGAAGGTGAAGGTTGAGTACCTCAAATCCGAAATGTATGGAACCTTGAACATTTCGGACTTTTACGTATTTTGGAATCCACAGGATTCCATATTGCTGGATTGGAGGGTTGCGCAAGGCACATGCTGTTTATCATCAGTGAGTGACACAGAGGGAACCGCTGTGTAATGTTTCAGTGAGGGACATACCGTGCACCATTGTGTTCATCACTGGAGCTCTGCAGCATGTCCCACACAAGGCTTTGAATCAGCAGGAGCTTTGCTGAAGAAGCCAAAATGTTTTAACCCTAATCGTAGGACCTTTCTGAAGCCCCACTTGGCTTGATTAAAGAGCTAGGATTAGGACAGAAATGCTTCGGCTTCTTCAGCAAAGCTCCTGCTGATTCAAAGGCTCGTATGACTTGTCCTTCTCTCCTGTTCACTAGAGGGTTGGTGACCCGTGGCCATAGAAACCATGGCTGGCGCAATATACTGTTGACACGTGTCTCTAGTGCTGCACAGAGGGATATTGGTGTAGGGGACATATGATACTTGGGTACAGGTTTGGCTCCCTTTATCTGGAATTAAAACATCTGACAGATGCCAAAAAACAAAAGATTTCGGAGTCTTTGGGACATAGTTTCTAGTCACCTTCCTGCTGGTCCTCCAGATCTTCTGCCACAGTAGTGCATGTCCATCGCTAGTGCTGTGGGACACACTACTGTGGTGGAGGATCTGGTGGACCAGCAGGAAGGTAACTAGAAATGTCCCAAAGACTCTGAAAACTTTTGTTTTTTGGCATCTGTCAGATTTTTTAATTCCAGATAAAGGGAGGCAAACCTGTACCCAAGTATCACATGTCCCCTACACCAATATCCCTCAGATATATTAAATTGATCTGATCAAACGTTGGGTCTAGAATACGGCGGAGGGAGAAAGAGTTAAAGATCTGGGTAGAACAAAGAGAGCAGATTCAAAGTTTATTAAAATGATTCGCTGTTTATCCTATAGTCATATTGATCCAGGGGATTGAGGAAGTTGCTTTTAAAGGTCAGGTTTGGTTCATTTATTTGAAGTGGGAATAGATATTCAGGTTTACAGTCCACAGACGAAAGAGCAGTATCAACACGGACGTATTTAGTCATTTTGTTAATTATTTTAAGGGGTTCGGACGATGCGATGATGGTTTAAATTAACTTTTAATGCGTCATGAAAATATAAAATGAATGGAAAGAAAAACCAAAGTTAGGATTTTGGTTCATTTTCATTATTTCTTGGGTGATTCTATAATTTAAATAAATTCCAAGTTGCGTGGAATTGGTAGAACAATCTATGATAATTATTACAAGGCATCACTCTGTGGTTATTCATTGACTTGACATTCCAAGTCTTTACATCGTAAAGGCTTTAATTCACTAAGCTGTAGAAAGTATAGTGACGACTGTCCCTTATTCCTGATAAAAATATTTCAGTGCTCTGCACACACTTGGGAAAAATAGAATAGCATAAATGTTGTTTTTAAGATGCACCATTAACTGGAATTAACTGGATAACACTTTTTAAATATTAGTTTACAAAGGTTATTTTATAATCTTTGAGGGTCGCTTAACTCCCATTTCCCATTCTCCTTACTTTTCATTAACACCTTCACTGCCAGGACCCATTTGATTTATGGAAAGCAAAATTTGCATAATACATACATTGAAACTATGCTTGAAAATATCACAAGCACGTTTTCAAATGGATGCATTATTTGACAGGCAGGTGGCACCATCCGCTGGCGAAGTAGCAAAACTACCTCTCCGTTATACAACTTTAGTTCTGCTTCTTTCTTGTGCAAAAATAAGAATATTAGATTTCTCCTTGGATCAAGCCGCTTTTACCCACATATTAAATATTATAATCCTTAATATTATGTTTTTGCAGGAAGTCATCCAGTTGTTTAAAAGTCTGTACAGTCTCTGACCCAACCACCTCAACAGGCAGAGAATTCCACAGCCATATCACTCTGGCTATATGCTGTAATAAGTAGTAACCCTCTTGGAAAAGCTCTATTCCATATGGAGAAGTTACCTGCCCACCCAGGTTAGTAAAATAGCCAATGGGAAGTTAAGGCATTTATCTTTGGGATATGTTCAAGCTTTGCATAGAGGTGTGCATTTTTAACTTAGCAAAGCCTGCTTTAAATTATAGCCACACATTCACTGCGTACACATTCAAAATATAGATAACTGGGACAGGCAAATTAACCCTTTCAGGTAGGAAGGGAATATCACATTCTGGAAAGCTTTCTGGTGAACAGAGAGTGGCATACTCATAACGGGAAAGGTTTAGTTCCACAGCCAGGGACTGTCCACCCCGATCCTGTGAAGAAGGTCATATACAAAAAGCCAGACTGACACTGGATATACTTTCACTTACGGAGGGTCTGTGGCATGGGAGGATCATTTTCTGGATACCGGTGTTTTTGGCTACATCTGCCTCTTGATCCCTGGACCACATTCCTTAACCAACCCCATCCCACAGCAACCCTAGTGTGTAGGACTTGATCACCAGACTGACACTGGACATACTTTCACTTAAGGAGGGTCTTTGGCATGTGAGGACATTTTTTTGGATATCGGTGCCTTTGGGTACATCTGCCTCTTGATCCCTGGAACCCATTCCTTAACCAACCCCATCCCATAGCCACCCTAGTGTGTACAACTTGATCACCAGAATCTGTATGACCATGTGCACCTGGTATGCCTTTTTCTCTGTTTCTTCTTTATCTTCTTCACCGGATCTTTTCCTTACCTTCCCTAAGCCCTTTTCCATTTACTTTCTACCCCTGATCTCTCTCCCCCTGTCCTCTCAAAAGTCAGTGACTGTTTATCTGGCATCTCCTCCTGGATGGACTCCCACCACTTAAAGATCAACATGTCAAAGACTGAGCTCCTACTTATTCCTCCCTCCAATGCCTCCCTACCTCCTGACTTCTCTATCACGGTAGAGGGTATCACCATCTCCCCATCAAACCAAGTTCGCTGTCTTGGAGTTACACTTCACTCTGCTCTTTCCTTCATCCCCCACATCCAGTCTCTTTCCTCCTCCTGCCGATACCAACTGCGTAATATTTCCAGAATTCGGCCATTTCTTACCGCTGTCACCACAAAACAACTCATACACACCCTGGTAATCTCCCGACTCGACTATTGCAATAATCTCTTATCTGGCCTCCCTCTGTCCCTCCTCTCCCCTCCTACAATCCATCCTGAACGCCTCCGCCAGGCTAATTCACCTCACCCGCCGCTCTGTCTCTGCCGCTCCCCTCTGCGAGTCCCTTCACTGGCTCCCCATCCACTGCAGAATTAAGTTCAAAATCCTTATCCTTACCTACAAAACCCTCACTAACTCAGCGCCCCACTACCTGTCCTCACTAATCACCAAATACACTCCAGCCCACTCCCTAAGGTCAAACAGTGACCTCCGCCTAGCTTCTCCCCGCATCACCTCTTCCCATGATAGACTGCAGGATTTCTCACGCGTAGCCCCCACTCTCTGGAACGCTCTCCCTCGTACTGTCAGACTTTCCCCTAACTTATTTTCCTTCAAACGCTCCCTTAAAACGTTCCTATTTAGGGAAGCCAACCACCCAACTCACTGACACAACCATCAATCACTCTCACCTTACAGTCCTCTCCTCCTGTTTCCAACCCCAACCCTCCCAGATTGTGAGTTCCTACGGGAATAGGGCCCTCATCTCCTCCTGTACTGTTTGTCAAATGTTGTTCAATGTATTGTAACCCTGTCTATACTGTGCTTATTGTACAGCGCTGCGGAATATGCTGGCGCTTTATAAATAAAGAATAATAATAAAAAATAATAATAATTACTACATCATTCCGTCTTATGGACACAAACCCCACCCGACCCACTGGTACTGGTTTTGTTTGAGACTCATGATGCTCCCCGTGATGCGACAACATGCGACCGACTCGTGACACGACCTCATGATGCACTAAACCTCTCCTCTCGTGGACAACGTGTCTTGTTCTTGAATCGTTACCTTCCTGCGACTCCAAAGTTTTATTTAAAAAAAACATGAAAGGCAGACTGGTTTGTTTTCCGTCCATTAGAATGTTCCAGCTGTTTCAATACCTAATGCAAAACACTTTCAAAGCAGTAAATACCAACTACAGTATATCCAAATGTATTCCAAATCAATGCAAAAGATCCATCAGTGGACCACTTTTCATCAAAGAGATGTCTGAAACCGGTACAAGGGCCTATTTTATTTCGAGGCTAGCTCTCAAAATGACGACTTCATCTTAGTCGGACTCAACGACGGCTCTAATGGTTTCACGTGGAAATCATAATTCTAAAGGGCCAATTTACATGTTTAATGCGTAAGCACACAATAAAAAAGCCAAGAATGGTCTGTACGTCATGGCGCATTCTTATTTAAAGCGACATTATTCAACATTGAGTGGGTAGTCCATTGCTATGTCTGTACACCCACGACTGTGGAAGTCATTATCTCTTCTTTTCTTGTTATTCTTTTTTTTACCTCTAATTTGCATCATCCATCTTTCGTTAAATCTGTCCTCGGGGAGCTGAACAACCTGGTAATCAATGTCTTGTCTATCTATGGCCATCAGATCAAGGGGTAAAAAAGACACTGTTATAATGTCCTTTGATTATCCTATTTGCCATTAAACGCTATTAAATTCTGTAAAGTAGTATCGGGCTCGATATAGCTGTCGCTTTGCATACATCATTAAGTTCATAACTGTTGAATTCTTTATAAATTACTTGTATCCAAAAGCATCTCTTCCATCCCGATAATAGAATTAATTCAAGCCTCATCTTTACTTTATTACTGAAGGTTTGTAGCAGCTAAAAGATATAATTAATACATTTTAAAAAACCGCTAAGATCAATCTAATCACGATTTGCTTAACTTCTTAACATTTTTAAATGTCATCGCGGCTCACCACGGGGAATACAGATAAGACCTGGCGTCACCTGAGATCATAATAAGGTCACTACAAAATAAATTTCAAATTCTTAACCAAGGAGAAACTTTTTCCTTAACAATGGAGTTGTGCACCAAACTTGTCCCAGGAGTATTAACCCCTTACACCACGGAGCATGCTTTGCTTTCCTGATGGCAGACGGACTTAAAAGCTGCAGGGCAGCATAGCATGCCCCGTGGCTTTCTGGCCCTCCTCCTTTCTCAGCGGGAAGACCCCATTGTTGGCTGCAAGGGGGTGACTCAGCTGTGGAAGCCACCTGCAGTCAACGACAGCAATTGGTCCACTGGGTAGAGAGTCAGGACTGGAAGAGGGCCAGAAAGACTAGGGGCGTGCTATGCTGCCCTGCAATGTTTAAGCCCACCTGCTGCCAGGATAGGACACGACTTTCAGGGGTTAAGCAAATAATTATTCTTGACCCCCTCCTTCACTACCAAGTAATTTTCAATAACACCACTGTCTGGAAACAGTGTTTTTTTTTTTTGGAAAATCACTTTTCATTAATTATACAATCTTCTTACTGCAGAAACCTTTTAATCTCCCGGCTTGACTATTGTAATAATCTTCTTGCTGGCTTCCCTCTCTCTAGCCTCACCCCCTACAATCCATTCTGAACGCCTCTGCCAGGCTCATCCACCTCACCAGCTGCTCGGTCTCTGCTACTCCTCTCTGCGAGTCCCTTCACTGGCTCCCCATCCACTGCAGAATTAAATTCTAAATTCTTACCCTGACCTACAAAGCTCTCACTAGCTCAGCTCCCCACTACCTGTCCTCACTAATCACCAAATACACCCCAGCCCGCTCCCTAAAATCAAACAGTGACCTGCGCCTAGCTTCTCCCCGCATCACCTCTTCCCATGATAGACTGCAGGATTTCTCACGGGCAGCCCCCATCCTCTGGAACACTCTCCCTAGTAAGGTCAGACTTTCCCCTAGTTTCCCTTCCTTCAAACGCTACCTTAAGACATTCCTGTTTAGGGAAGCCTCCCACCCAACTCACTGACGCAACCAGCCCATCACTCTCACCTTGCAGTCCATCCCTCTCACCAGTCCATCTCTCTCACCTTGCAGTCCATCCCTCTCACCAGTCCATCCCTCTCACCTTGCAGTCCATCCCTTTCACAGTCCATCACTCTCACCTTGCAGTCCTCTCCTCCTGTTTCCACCCCCAACCCTTCTAGATTGTGAGTTGCCACGGGAATAGGGCCCTCGTTTCCTATTGTACCAGTTTGTCAATTGTTGTTCAATGTAGTGTAACCCTGTCTATATTGTGTCCATTGTACAGCACTGCGGAATATGCTGGCACTATATAAATAAATAAATAATAATAATAACCCTATTTGAGAAGCGGACATCACTATCTGCTGGCCAAAAAATGGTACTGAAGCTGGGAATTAATGCCGAAACAGTGGGGATCTGTGTCTTAGACACATAGGGGGTTATTCAGAGAGCACTGAAATGTCGCCGACAGTTTGGTGCTCTCCAGTTTCCTGCACTTCCAGGAATCAAATTTCCCCTCCCAGCTCCAACCGGCCGCAGAAAAAAGCGACAAGTCGTCGAATGGGGGGGGGGAGAGAACAATATGATTGAAAGTGTCAAAACTACTGAATGAAAACGTCTAGAATTAATATATCCGGTCCTGTGAATGATAATAAAAAGGTCTGTTACAGAAAAAAGAAAAAACGCTTATAAAAATAAAGGATATAAATTTTCCTGAAAAAATCCCAAAAATTGCCTTAAAAAAAATCAATAAATAGAGACTTTTTGCAGTAGATTAAAATAATAAACAGTTTATTAGAGTTTGTATAAAAATGGAAATATTTTTAACATTGAAGCCTATGGGGTTCACCTGAATAAACCTGTTGAATGAAACCACCGAACAGCAGCGCATTTCGGGAACTTTTCTTTGCTGTTCGGTGTCTCTGAACAGATTAACCATTGCTTCTCTATGGGGGATTTCACTGCCTTCAAACAGACACCGTACTTTCTGGCAGTTTGCCAAAATTTGGCCAAATGCCTGCTCTCTGAATAGCGGAATGGCCCTGAAATGCCATCGTACGGTGAAATTCCCTGTTCAGTGCCATTTCGGGGCCAGATCGGCTCTCTCTGAATAACCCCTATAGTCCCAGCTGTTCAAACTGTTTTAGCACATTGACTGTCATGCCCATAATGCTAAAAGGTTTGAGGTTCATCTTAGAGCCCATACATAGATAAATTTTGATTGCAATAAACAACATTCCTTTTCGTTGTTGCAGAATTAGACCAAATCGAGTATACACAATGTGTGATGCCCCGCGCCGCGGTCGGACCGCGGCCGCCATGTTGGGACGCCTGGCAGACTCACCTGAGGTCCCTCGTGGCGCGTCGCTCCCTGGTTCCGGCCTGCAACTCGAGGGAGGAGATCCAAGATGCGTCCCACGCCGTCTCCGCGATCCATCTGAGCGGAGGTCAGGCGCGCATGCGCGATCGTCCATCCTGGAACATGAAAACTCAGGTACTCTGGCGCCCTCTGCTGGTCAAGTTAAGGTACTGCATTCCACCTGCACTGAAGATCCTCGCATACCACCAATTAATCTGCCAAGCACTCAGGTATCTCAATTCCACCTGCGAGTCCCAGGTGAACGGTGTTCGTATGATTCCCTGAGCCCTATTTAAACCTGCCGCTTTCTCCAGCTCACTAACCAGGTGATACTGTGGTTCCACCACGTTACCCAGTGGTTCCCTTCGTGCTACGCTAAGGACATCCGGACTTCCGTTTCCTGCTTCCAAGGTGCCAGTCCTGCTTTCGCCCCGCTTCCAAGGTGCCAGTCCTGCTTTCGCCCTGCTTCCAAGGTGCCAGTCCTGCTTTCGCCCTGCTTCCAAGGTGCCAGTCCTGCTTTCGCCCTGCTTCCAAGGTGCCAGTCCTGTTTTCGCCCTGCTTCCAAGGTGCCAGTCCTGCTTCCGTTCCTGCTTCCAAAGTGCAAGTCCTGCTTCTGTTCCGGTTGCCACGGTACCAGCTTTACTTCCATTCCACACTTGCCATCACAAGTGCCCGTACCATTCCCAGGCTTGTCTCCACGACATCAGTACCGGACCCTGTCCTCAAATCCCTACGACTTTCCGTTCTGGACTTTTATTTCTGCCAAAGAAACCTTGCATTACGTTTATTCTGGACTTTCATTTCTGCCAAAAGAAACCCTGCATTACGTTTATTCTGGACTTTCATTTCTGCCAAAGAAACCTTGCATTACGTTTGTTCTGGACTTATATTTTGTTGCCTTCAGTAAAGCTCTATTAGTTATATTCCTTCTGGTCTCCTCTTTCGGCTTGCTATTGGGGTCCATACACCCAACACCACACAGGGGTTCAAGCCTCTGTCCTTACACAATGTCAGAGTACTAGCAGGTGCGTTGAGCATTGAGTATTCTCAATCTTCATAGTGAAATGGTTAAATATTATTCTGACGTTGTTTATGAAACTCACTAATATAATATGTGTGTTGAACAAAAGCTTCAGCACCATCGTTCCTCACCTCTAACGTACAGTTTACATTACACATAGGAAGGAGAGACTTCCTGCCTGTCAGAGAGTTGTGTTTGCCGGCCTCTTAACTACCGTACAGACTATGGACCTCTTGTTAGGGGCTTGGATTGGACCATTTGACGTTTCTTTGTTCTGACCACACCTATCCTCTCTATGTGTCCATGTCAAAGGGGTGGACTCTGGCATGGAATAATTTAGGCCTTGTTCGAAAAATCCTGGTGATGTGGTGCCCTACAAGCTGCACTCTCTTGTTTGTGTCACTCACAACCAAATGTTCATGTCTGTTGCATAAGTATGGCAAGAAGAGTTTTCCTGCTTAGCCAATTGCTCCTGCTTTTGACATTTTAGGTCCTAATCTACACATTTTGGGGGATTTATTATTTGGCTCATTATAAAGAACATGAGAATTAATGGTTTGGGTTAATTTATAGTATGTAAATAATAGACGTAGCATTTGTGCCACAACCTAAAATATAGGCCGTACACACCTATGGTCTGGTGTTCTGTGCATTAAATCATTAGTCCACCGCCCACTTCTTCATGTGTCTGGCTGATGTTTGTGGAGATCTCTGTTCGTGGTCACACTCTAAAGCAGTGTTTCTCAACACCGGTCCTCAGGACCCACTAACAGGCCAGGTTTTAAGGATTACATTGGGGAAATGCAGATGCAATCACTGAGCAGCAAATCATATCACCTGTGCTGTGCCTCAGATATCTGGCAAACATGGCCTGTTAGTGGACCTTGAGGACCGGAGTTGAGAAACATTGCTCTAAAGCAGTGGTTCCCAACCGCGGTCCTCGAGTACCCCCAACAGGCCAGGTTTTAAGGATAACCTTGGGGAAATGCAGACTGAATCCTGCAATCAATGAACAGAAAATCATATCACCTGTGCTGTACTTTGGATATCTGGAAAACCTGACCTGTTGGGGGGTACTTGAGGACTGCGGTTGGGAACCACTGAGCTAACGGACAAATGGCACTATCAGTCGGGCAGTGGTTGAAGAATTGGGCTTTTCGGTGGGTTTCCCCTTGGAGAAGGGTCAAACACGGAGTTGGATCAGCTGGTGTTGCAAACACTGTTGAAAAGCAGTGGTGATGAAACGCGACAAATGCCGGTAGTTTACAAAAACTAAAATTCAATAGCAACAGGAGAAACTTCACTGTGAAGCTTCTCCTGCTGCTCATTAGATTTTACGTTTCCAGATTGCTAGTGTTTGTCGACGTGACGACACTGGTGATTTGCAACAACGGCACTTACCGAATGGCCCTCGTGGTGTCTCTTGTGATGCCTACAACAGTACAGCAAATTGATATATATATATATGTCACTTATATTGTAAAATCAATAAACAAAACCATAAAGCTGTGAATTTAGACCATTTTCCTGGTCTTCATCTTGGAATAAAGACCTCATCCTGCTGCTGCATCATTCATCCTGCAAGAGCAAATGGTCCATAATCTCTCGGTAAAAGCCGAGCCAATCACTCCTCAGCGGCCTCATCATCTCCCCTGGGAGTACCTCACTCCCTCATCACCTCTACCTTCCCTTGCAGCGTGATACAGTGACATCTATAAAAACGGTGGAAGGAGAATTTATTGCGGCGTATCTCAGCATCGCTATGGTTACATTAAAAATTAAGCAGAAATCTAAAATGAAATCATGCTTATATTTTTTTAGAACACTGGTTGCTAAGTCAGTTTTTATCTTTCTCGATGGCATTGGGGTTTCAATATCCCCACCGGAACACAATATGAAAATCTTTAAATCCTGAACAGATGGGGTGCAGGAGGATTGGACGGGGATCCGTGACACACCGCAGCGTTGGGTAGAATATAATTATGAAAACAAAGCTATTTTGCCGGTGCTTGCCTCCATTCACAGTACATTTCATTTTATAACGGCGTCGTTATAAATGGGAACTTTCTATTCAGTTTTTTAATAGTCATATCTATAATTACATATTTTATTTACTTTATTGTTACTTTATGCCAGCAAACCCTAACCTCAAGGTCCCGATCCAAAATTGGATTATTCGGAGCATTTCCATGTCGTCCCGGAGGAGTGGATGTAAATTGTTTAGTATTTCTGTTCAGCATTCCCCAATATCTCAGAGAGCTCGTTGTTAGCATCCAGGGCCTAATGAAGGTGTCTCGCGGAATTCATTTCCTCTTACATTATACTACAATTGAAGGTCAATGAGTTCCTTTTAAAATTTAAGATTGTGTTCTCAAGCTAATGCAATGTAATTTGCGCCCCTGAATAAAAAGGAAGAGAAAAGAAAAAAAAAAGCGTGTAGGACTCACATCTCAGCCGCACGACGTAACAACAGGGATGATGTAATAAAAAAGCCTACACTTTCCACGCTTTTCTAAAATTTGGGGGTTATTGAGAGAGCACCGAAATGTCGCCAACATTTTGGTACTCTCTTGTTCCCCGCACTTCGGCGAATGAAAGTTCCCCACCCTGCGGTGTATTCAGCATTCACTGCAGGGTCCCTGGAGTGCAGGGAAAACACGCCGTAAACCGGCGAACACCCGACGAAAAACCCACCAAAAACCATACCGAACACACCGAAAAAAGCAACCGTGCCACCGATCACAGCACAGACCAGCCGCCGGAAAAAGTCGACAAGCTGACGAACGGGCTTAAAAAAACCAAAAAACAATATGACTGAAAGTGTCAAAACTGAAACGCTGTTTGCAAAAAAACTACCGTACAATAATGTCTGGAATTTACATATAAGATCCTATGAATGATAATAAAAAGGTCTGTTACAGAAAAAATAAAAAACGCTTAAAAAAAGAAACGGGAAAAAATTTTGCAGAAAAAATCCTGAAAAATGCCTAAAAGATCCTAAAAAGAAATCAATTAAATAAAGAGAGAACAATAAATAAAGAGGCTTTTTACTGAAGAATAAAATAATAAACGGTTTATTAGATATTAAACAAAAACGGGAATATTTTTAACATTGAAGCCTATGGGATTCGCCTGAATACAGTAAACCTGCCGAATGAAACAACAAAACAGCAGGGAACTTCAGCAACTTTTCTCTGCTGTTCGGAGTTCTCTGAATAGATTAACCATTGCCAGAGGCGTACCTAGAACATTTAGCACCCAGGGCGGATCCTATATTTGGCACCACCCCCAACTTTAAAATATAAAAATCGCACTTTTTTTAATGTTTTCAAAAATATTTTTAGCTGTAGCATTCTGGCAGTTCATGACATACACATATAATAATGATATATTATGAATCTGCCAATGGTGGATCATGCGTCCTCTGTGCTGTGCAATAAGAGGCGAGTGAAGATTATTTTTGAATAATTGTTATTTTTAAGTGATTTTGCTAACTCACAACATATCCATCCTCATGCTATGAACAAAAGTACACATGTGGCTGATTTTGTTGATGGGAGTTGTGTGTGTGTGTTGGGGTGGCTGGTTTTGTGTGAAAGGATTTGTGTGTTGGTGGCTGGGTTGTGTGTTGGTAGCTGGTTTTGTGTGATGGGAGTTGTGTGACAGGTGGCTGGTTTTGTGTGATGGGAGTTGTGTGTGTGGCTGGTTTTGTGTGATGGGAGTTGTGTGTGTGGCTGGTTTTGTGTGATGGGAGTTGTGTGTGTGTGCTGGGTGGCTGGTTTTGTGTAATGGGAGTTGTGTGTGGGGGTGGCTGGTTTTGTGTGATGGGAGTTGTGTGTATGTGCTGGGTGGCAGGTTTTGTGGATTGGAGTTGCTGAGCAGAGAATGGGTATGTGATGCTGCTCTGGTCTTTTTTCTTAACTACTCCAGTTTTTTAAGACTCCCTCTTCCCTGGCCCTGTTTACCCTGGTCTGCCTATTCCCTGGTGATGCAGTGAATGCAGCCTGGCCCCCCTCTATGCAGGACCTCACCAGGAGCCAGTCAGCTCAGTGACAAATTTCTGATCACTGCAGTGCCGGTTAAGGAAAGGTCCACTTTAAACAGCAGTAAGCAGACAGGGCTTCATATTCTGCTGATACCCCCCTTACCTACCGTTTACTGTAATCTTCTCTCTCTGCACACAAATCACATCCCCCTCCCCTCTCCTAGAGCTGCTGAGGGGCAGGGGAGGAGCTATGGAGGGAGGAGGGGGATTTTTATTCTCCTAATGCAAATGCATTGCTCCACTGCTTGTTGTTTGAGAACACAGCTCATAGATGACACACAGTGACAGTGGCACCACCTAGTACCCCCTAATGACACCCCAATAATCACTGGTACCTGTGGCGGCCCACCCCTTCCCCAAGTACACCACTGCTCTGTGATATGCTCACACACAAATTTTGGCGAACTGCCAGAAAGTATGGTGCTATAAAGAAGGCAGTGCAAATCCCCATAGAGAAGTAATGGTTAATCTATTCAGAGAACACCGAACGGCAGAGAAATGTCAGTGAAATGCCCTGATGTTTGGTGGTTTCATTCAGCAGGTTTATTCATGCGAACCCCATAGATTTCAATGTTAAAAATATTCCCGTTTTTATGCAATATCTAATAAACCATTTATTATTTTAATCTGCAGTAAAAAGCCTCTTTATTTATTTTTTTTTTTTAGTACCTCTTAGTCATTTTTCAGATTTTTTTCCCCTTTTTTTAATAGAGGGGTTTTTTTTTTCTCTGTAACAGACCTTTTTATTATTAATCATAGGAACTTAAATGTAAATTCCAGACATTTTAGATCAGTAGTTTTTTTGAAAACAGCAGGCCACGGTTTGTGGCGGCGGCATTCGGCGGCCGCCTCCCTGTACTTCAGGGACAATCCGGTGAATGGTGAATTCACTGCAGGGTGGGGAAATTTGATTCCCGGAAGTGCAGGGAACAACAGAACACCAAAATGTTGGTGTCATTTCGGTGCAATGTGAGTAACCCCTTTAGTGGTGACGTTTTTTGCTGCCCCCTGGAAAATGTGCCAGCCTAGGCCTTGCCTACCCAGGACATACTTGAAAATTAGTGAAATTTCAATGTATCCTTCCTGGTAAAATACTTTGTAAAAGTAAAACAAAATATATATTGTAGAGGTCGGCAGTGCTGGGTCCTAGATGGACAATATGTTTCACCCCTATTTGGGTTGTGGTCCCTTTAAGTGCAACCTCAGGGTTAATCTTCCTGTCCAGGAAGAGGTTTAAAGCCAGCAATTCACAGATAGGATTGTGGGAGTTTAGGAAAAGGGAAAGTAATCAGTGGAAGCTGTGTGTGTTCCAAAAGCAGGAGACGTGCTGTGCCTTGCTGGAGAGGCTTCTACATACTGGGGAAAGGATTCCCCAGGTTTGGGACTGTTTAAAGCGTTGGTGAGCCACTATTATTTCTCTGTTTAATTGTGCTGAAGATCAGGACTTTGCTTTAATTTCGCTGAACCCAAGCGTGTACTTATTATGTTGCCTTTTTGACTGCCCTGAAAGGATGAATAAAACTGTTTTGTTTGTGAAAGACATTGTGCACGTGCTCTGTGGGCCCCCAAACGTCACAATATATATATTTTTTTTAAGGGTGTCACCCTAGTGGGTGGTGTCACCCGATGCGGGCTGCCCCCCCCCTGCCCCCTAGGTACGCCCCTGACCATTGCTTCTCTGTGGGGGGTTTCACTGCCGTCGAAGAGTGTAACAATAGGCCCCCTATAGGGTGATGGGGAGCCTTTAGGCTGTGAAGTTTGAAGCCTTTAGGGCAGGTTTGTGGTTTGTTGCTGATAGGATAGCAGATTCCAGCACACACTTGCAGAACAAGAAACAAGGGAGATAGTGCAGAACACAAACACAAGAGGAAGCCCTGCACTGGGTATGATTTCTCATCTACAGACAGATTTCAGGACTGGGGAATTGCACAATAAATTCAGCAAGCTGCAGGGCAGAACTCGGTACTCGAAAAACACAACAGACTGCTGATCCTAGCACTCCCAGCCAGGGAGGTTAGACAAAACCCTGAGTACCACTCAACACCATATGGCTTTGTGGCCAAATGCCTGCTGAGTGAAATAAACTTAAAATAAACAGACAGAGAAATCCTTAAACAGACAAGGTACATACAGAAGAGAAGTCCAAGAAGCCAAGCCAGGTCATACATGGATTATTAGAATGCAGAATCAGAAATGCAACCTAGGGAACAGACTAGAGCATAAACCGGGAACCAAAGCCAATGAGTTATACACAGAAATACAGACAGCAATATAGGGAGCAGGAACTCAATGGATTTAGGTCTATCCTGATCCAAGGATCAAGAGTACTACTGGCCCTATATATAGGGCTGAGCAGGTCATGTGACCGCAGACTATCAGCCCAGTAGAGATGTACTGCAGAGCCTGGGCCTGAAAGCCATCACACAGAGGAATCCCTGCTTCCACCACCAGGGGGCAGGGCCGAAATGTGACAAAGAGGCACCGTACTTACTGGCAGTTCGCCAAAATTTGACGAACTGCCAGTTCTCTGAATAGCCAAATGGCCACGAAATGTCACCGTACAGGAAAATTCACTGTTCGGTGACATTTCGGGGCCAGATCGTCTCTCTCTGAATAACCCCTTTTGTGCCCTCCGGAAGAGAACTGATCTAAAATCCTACCGGTTTATGTTTTGCTGTTGGTGTTACTGAGGGAGGCCAGAGCTGGCGTAAAGCTAAAGTTCTGCATTAACTCTAGAGCTAAAGAGACACTGCCACGTACATACAGTAAACTGTAACTAGATTACTGGTGCATTACATACAAAACCACTTTATAACACACATGCTGCTGTTATTTTTCTTTGAAGTAATAGCATGTAAAAAGCAAAAATAAAGTAAGGTTTTGATCTCTTGAATACATTTTGTGGATTTGTACAATGATACAACATTACCAATTTGTTTTCTTTGTGGCTATTGTTTAGTAACCTACATTATTTAACAGTTAATGAGGTGGAAGAGGGTATGTTTAGATAAGACTGCAGGGGTTGTATTGTATTCTGCATCCTACTCCAGATAAGTGATGACAGCTGAATGAGATATGACAGGGAGTTTAAAAGACTTCTAATCTAACCCCTGGTGATGGCCTTTGAATACATCCCATACAATGCAATGATGAGAGTCAGTGATCGACCCATAGACTCCACTCTATGACCAAAGCTACACAGTGAGGAGCAAGTGATGGAAAGATACTGTGGATGGCAGTTTACAATACAAAATATCACACAATCAATGTAACCACTAACCAGTGACACATATAGAGTAAAATATTTTCTTAACTAAACATACAAGATAAAAACAAAGCACATGGTAAGATATCAGCAACATCAAATAAACACAATAAGGACATTTCATTTTTTTAGCGGTAGTGGCCCTTTAAAAGAGGAGGGGAGGTCAGGAGTTATTGTGTAATTCCTCAGCCCCCCCTTGCCATTTTTAATTCAAGTCATACTGTACTAAATACAACCCTCTACGATAGTCTTATTTTTTAATGCACTTTACATATATATATATATATATATATATATATATATATAGTGTTGGTAAGGCGAAGGAAATGATTTACCTCGGCCTGTATATTCACCCCATGTTTGCAAGAGAGGATTGGGCTGTTTGAACCCAGGAAGGCAATATGTGTTTTTAAATGGCTGCATGCTACAATGCTTTCCCCACCTGCTAATTGTCAAGTGCTTAAATGTTTCCTGGGTGGAAGCGAGGAGGAAGTGAGAGAGAGAGCGAGCAAGCAGCAGACAAGGTGAAGCTCTGAGGCTCGTAGCTTGAAAGAGGTTTCAAAAGTTGGTATTTATTGTTTTTGATTTTCCGAAGTTAGTGAGAGACGTTTATTTGCTAGTGAGTGCTCAGACGAGCTAGGTTTTGTTTTCTGTTCTGTTTTGTTTGGATTGCAGAAATAAACCCTAAACTAGTGAGTGACAGACAACAGAGGGTTGTGGTAAATGGAGTTTATTCGGCGCAAGGTCTTGTTACCAGTGGGGTACCTCAGGGGTCAGTACTTGGACCCATTCTCTTTAATATTTTTATTAGTGATATTGCAGAAGGTATTAATGGAAAAGTATGTCTTTTTGCTGATGACACAAAGATTTGCAACAGGGTTGACGTTCCTGGAGGGATCAGCCAAATGACAAATGATTTAGGTAAGCTAAAAAAATGGTCGGAGTTGTGGCAATTGAGTTTTAATGTGGATAAGTGCAAGATAATGCACCTGGGACGTAAAAACCCAAGGGCTGAATATAGAATATTTGATACAGTCCTAACCTCAACATCTGAGGAAAGGGATTTAGGGGTTATTATTTCAGAGGATCTAAGGGTAAGTAGTCAATGTAATAGAGCAGCAGGAAATGCTAGCAGAATGCTTGGTTGTGTAGGGAGAGGTATTAGCAGTAGGAAAAGGGAAGTGCTCATGCCACTGTACAGAGCACTGGTGAGACCTCACTTGGAGTACTGTGTGCAGTACTGGAGACCGTATCTCCAGAAGGATATAGACATCTTAGAGAGAGTTCAGAGAAGGGCTACTAAAATGGTGTACGGCTTGAAGGAGAAAAGTTACCAGGAAAGGCTTAATGATCTTAACATGTACAGCTTGGAAAAAAGACGAGACAGAAGAGATATGATAGAAACATTTAAATACGTAAAGGGAATCCACAAGGTAGAGGAAGGGAGTATATTTAAAAGGAAACAAAATAGCAAAACAAGAGGACATAGTCTTAGATTAGAGGGGCAAAGGTTTAAAAGTAACATCAGGAAGCATTATTTTACTGAGCGGGTGGTGGATACATGGAACAGTCTTCCAGTAGAAGTGGTAGAGGCCAAAACAGTAATTGAATTTAAGCAAGCATGGGATAGGCATAAGGCTATCCTAAACAAAAGATAAATCCAGGTAAAGTATCCATGTAATTGGGCAGACTAGATTAGCCGAAAGGTTCTTATCTGCCGACATTTTTTCTATGTTTCTATGTTTCTATGTTTCTAAACTACACAAAAGAGACTGTGTGTGTGCATAATTGCCCTAGAGGACCGTGCTTCGGTGCTCTGAGACTGTGCGGGATCACACTGTAAATATATATATATTTTTCCATGTAAAAACCTATTAT
This sequence comes from Leptobrachium leishanense, assembly GCA_009667805.1. Classification (NCBI taxonomy): domain Eukaryota; kingdom Metazoa; phylum Chordata; class Amphibia; order Anura; family Megophryidae; genus Leptobrachium; species Leptobrachium leishanense. Next base: position 48,057,620 of record CM019065.1, read on the forward strand.
GCTTTTGTTCAAAATTAACATTGAAATTTAGAAATGGGCCGCTCTTACTTTATTTCCAGGTAAACGAGTGTTGTTCTGCGAAGTAACGATTTGGAACGAATTTGTAACATATATCTCACAAAGGCAGCGCTTCGTAGGTTTAGTGCCCGGATATTTTATTAACTCGTTCTCTTTTAATCTCTCATTTAATATATTTAAATAAATCTATTAGGCTATTGACACTCCGCGGCGCTGAAGCCTTAACAACTAAATAAATTAAAGCCTGAGGAAGTAATACAAATTAAAAAAAACATCCCAACAGGAAAGTATATAAATAAATTACCTGTCTCACGGGGGGGGGGAGCAGCCGCTTACCTGGAATCGTCTGATTCGCTAAACTAGGCAAATTGACAGACGAATTAAACATTTTAATCAAAGAACTCATCTCCTTCCTTGTCCAAATTAGCAACCCTGGCCTAAAATGTGCAAATCTCTAAAGATTCCGCTCTAGAACAACAAAGGTTTTTCCTCCATCGCTGTATCCCCGCTTTAATTTCACTTGGGAGATATTTATCTATTGCTGCAGGTTTTTTTTTAAGAGTTTAGCATTTTTTTTATATGCCGTATGTTTCATTAAAACCGAAACCGTAATTTAAATGATGGCTGAGGGATGCGAAAAGTCAACTAGTTTGCCTTAATACTTAATAGATTTATAATAACAGCGTTTTGCTTTATCAGCTGTAATATATCTATAGCAAGCATGGGATAGGCATAAGGCTATCCTAAACAAAAGATAAATCCAGGTAAAGTATCCATGTGAAAAAGGAGAAATGGTAAGCGCCCACAATATGACCTCTAAGTACCCAGCTAACCAGATGAACAGTGGTTTCCCTCAAACCAAAAGACAATATGAACAGAAAATACGTATCTGGTCAGCGCGAAACACACGCAAGGGGACTTGAACGGCTCCTCAAATGACGTCATCCATAGTATGACATGGTAAATAGAAAACAAAAAAGACACAGAACTAAGTGCAATAGATTTACAAATTGGGTGAGTATATGTTGAATCTCTTGTAGTTAATCAACTCACAAGTGGAGAGCCCAAACACTGGCTCTGAGTGGATAAACACCTTTGGGTTGTTTGTCTGGAAAGGTTTCTCAGGTAACGCACTCCTTGTTATTGGGGGTATCTCATCATGTCCATTCAAGATGGGAAAGAGAAAAAGAAACAAAACTTGTGTGTACCTGGCGTGGTAATAAGTAATGTGAGACCATGACAATTGGAAACTCACATTTGGTGGAGCTATTCCAAGCTCGAAACGAACAGCAAATGGGTTTCGTAGGTCAAACCCAATAAAGACCCAAAACATGCAGGAACTGATTCTTCTTTAAAATTTTATAAAAGAAATAAACAATTAAAACTAGACTGCTGTCCAGAACGCGTTTCGCCGTCAAAACACGGATTCAACAGCTGGTCCTTACCTGCAGTCTGGACGGCAGTCTAGTTTTAATTGTTTATTTCTTTTATTAAATTTTAAAGAAGAACCAGTTCCTGCATGTTTTGGGTCTTTATTGGGTTTGACCTACGAAACCCATTTGCTGTTCATTTCGAGCTTGGAATAGCTCCACCAAATGTGAGTTTCCAATTGTCATGGTCTCACATTACTTATTACCACGCCAGGTACACACAAGTTTTGTTTCTTTTTCTCTTTCCCATCTTGAATGGACGTGATGAGATACCCCCAATAACAAGGAGTGGGTTACCTGAGAAACCTTTCCAGACAAACAACCCAAAGGCGTTTATCCACTCAGAGCCAGTGTTTGGGCTCTCCGCTTGTGAGTTGATTAACTACAAGAGATTCGACATATACTCACCCAATTTGTTAATCTATTGCAATTAGATCTGTGTCTTTTTTGTTTTCTATTTACCATGTCATACTATGGATGACGTCATTTGAGGAGCCGTTCAAGTCCCCTTGCGTGTGTTTCGCGCTGACCAGATACATAGTTTCTGTTCATATTGTCTTTTGGTTTGAGGGAAACCACTGTTCATCTGGTTAGCTGGGTACTTAGAGGTCATAATGTGGGCGCTTACCATTTCTCATTTTTCACATGGATACTTTACCTGGATTTATCTTTTGTTTAGGATAGCTTTATGCCTATCCCATGCTTGCTTAAATTCAATTACTGTTTTGGCCTCTACCACTTCAACTGGAAGACTGTTCCATGTATCCACCACCCTCTCAGTAAAATAATGCTTCCTGATGTTACTTTTAAACCTTTGCCCCTCTAATCTAAGACTATGTCCTCTTGTTTTGCTACTTTGTTTCCTTTTAAATATACTCCCTTCCTCTACCTTGTGGATTCCCTTTACGTATTTAAATGTTTCTATCATATCTCCTCTGTCTCGTCTTTTTTCCAAGCTGTACATGTTACGATCATTAAGCCTTTCCTGGTAACTTTTCTCCTTCAAGCCGTACACCATTTTAGTAGCCCTTCTCTGAACTCTCTCTAAGATGTCTATATCCTTCTGGAGATACGGTCTCCAGTACTGCACACAGTACTTCAAGTGAGGTCTCACCAGTGCTCTGTACAGTGGCATGAGCACTTCCCTTTTCCTACTGCTATTACCTCTCCCTACACAACCAAGCATTCTGCCAGCATTTCCTGCTGCTCTATTACATTGACTACTTACCCTTAGATCCTCTGAAATAATGACCCCTAAATCCCTTTCCTCAGATGTTGAGGTTAGGACTGTATCAAATATTCTATATTCAGCCCTTGGGTTTTTACGTCCCAGGTGCATTATCTTGCACTTATCCACATTAAAACTCAATTGCCACAGCTCCGACCATTTTTTTAGTTTACCTAAATCATTTGTCATTTGGCTGATCCCTCCAGGAACGTCAACCCTGTTGCAAATCTTTGTGTCATCAGCAAAAAGACATACTTTTCCATTAATACCTTCTGCAATATCACTAATAAAAATATTATTTTTAGTGCATTAAGAATCGTACCAATGCACTCACACAGCATAAATAGTTGTAAGCTTATAAAGGTATCTTTTCTTGTTTGTTACCACTCCGCTCGTAAATGGTCGCACTCCTGGAATGCCCCTGTGGGGTACAATATGTAGGGCGAACCACTAGGATGCTTAAAGTGCGTGTATTAGAACATTTAGGGAACATAAGAAGAGGAAAATTGGATCATAGTGTCCCAATACACTGTAATAATTGTTCAGCCTTCACAATGAAAGGCTTTAAATGGATAGGTATTGAACTTGTCAAAAAAGATTGGAGGGGGGGTGATTATGTTAGAACTCTGGCAAGAAAAGAAACTGAATGGATACATAAAATTGGGCACATGGAAATCTGGTGGCCTCAATGTGGATTTGGATATAAAAAATTGTATATGATTGGTATGGTTTTATGATTTTATGATGTAAAATTTGAGTTTTTTATAAAATATTATATTTTTATTGCTTTTCCCGTTGTCGGGAGAGTATTTTAGGGTGAACCTTTTCTCCAGGCAATGAAAGGTTAAAAAAGACATGCGGACTGATTCCCCTGACAAACCCTGCTGTTTATGAATGTGCGCCGCCGATCGGAGAAGAGAAGCCTCTGATTCGCACCTTCATTCTGAAGGACACTAATTACTAAGAAAGTCCGATACGTCACTTCCGTTTAAGAAGAACTTCCGGACATGCGCGGTAGCTGAACACGCACGGAAATGAAGTTACGACGGATTCAAGCTGTTGATCATTTATTTGATTGCCTTAACCCTTTCGCTGCTGAGGCTTTTCCCGCCTCTGTGCTGAGGTCATTTTTACCGGTTTTGCTCATCATGTTTAAACGCGTTTTAAAGGCTTATTTTAGTATATGACCCAGACATATTATATATCGTTCTTTCCGTCAGACTCGGCAGATTAATAATATGTCATTATTATATGTATACGTCATGACCTGTCTGTATATTATAACAAAAAATGCAATAAAATATGAATTTTCAATAATTTACAAAGTGTAAAGTGTTTTTTTTTCACATTTTAACATGCGAGCAATTGCGGTTATATTTTGTATGGGGTGCGCTTGTTAAAAAATTTAGAGATGGGGTCTCGTTACATTTTTTTTTGGGGAAAATTACACGATTTTTAACAAACGCACCGCATACAAAAATCGTTAGTGCAGCATCATTGTTCACATTATAATTGAAATGGTAACAATATTGCTGCATTAACAAACCAAAAAAAATAAAAAAAAGTGTTTATTTATTTTTTTATAAATTTTTTTTTAAATATTTTTTTATTTTTATTTTATTTATTTATTATTTTTTTACAAACTTTTTTCACTTTCGAGTTTGGTATCGTTGGAACGGCCATGCTCTGGCCGATCCAACAATACCAAACGTTAACCCCTAGCTGCCACGGATCGGGAGATAGGGAGTTCATTGGAACTCCCTATCTCCACCGTTGGTGGCAGTTAGGGGTTAACTCTAGGACTGGCGTCATCGTGCTATGCACGATGACTCCAGTCCTCAGGGGGAGTTCCCGGAGGCTTGGCCGACATCCAAGATGTCGGCCAGCTCCGGGAAAGGATCACGAACCTGCGCTTTTCAGCGCCAATTCGTGATCCGGCTCCCCAGGGGTTAATGCCAGGTAACATTTGGAAGGGCAGGCTGTGTCCTTCCAAATGGTGCCTGGGTTAACCCCCGCAACGCCGCCGATCGGGAGGGAGAGAGGTCCGAAGGACCTCCCTTTCAGGCGCCTCCTCCGCACATGCGGGGGGGGCGCCTGAATTAGGTGTCATCGCGCTGCCGCGATGACACCTAATTTCATCGGCGGCGGTTCCGGATGCTGGGCTGACATCGAGGATGTCAGCCCGCACCGGGAGGGCCAGCGATCGGCCGGAACCCGGCCGAACGCTGACCCCAAAGTGAGGACGCGCTCAGCGCGTCCTCAGCACACCAGGAGCCATGCGGAGGACGCACTGAGCGCGTCCTCCGCATCAAAGTGGTTAATTGTGTCCTTTGGAGATTTTTTTAAAACTACTTGTATTTAAGGGTTGGGAGAGGAATGTACTGCATGCATTTTTGTTTCCCTGATGAAGTCCTTTTCATTTATGGACGAAACATGTTGGAATTACTGTATGCTGTGTTACGAATAAATACGCTTTTTTACTGGATTCAACTTCTTTTGGTGGTCCTGTGGTGGCGGGTGTGTCACGATTCCCGGATCCCACCACGCAGTCCTTAAAGCCCAACACTCCACAGAGCCCAAGAGCTACCAACAGGGTAGCCGTAGAAGAATCCCTAACTGCCTGGTCCTTAGAATTGGCCAGGTATACTAGCTAGACAGAAAGGGTTAATCAAAGACAATGTCGTAATACAAAACCAGGTCAACAACACGGGGGTAGTCAGATGAGCCAGAATCAGGAATACAGAGTATAGAATAGTCATATGGAATAGCCGGGTCGATATCAGTGCAGAAGCGTAGTACAAGGAAATAGTCTAGGGCAACGGAAGGCAGAATAGTCAGAAAACAAGCAGTGGTCAATAACAGGTTAAATCACGAGAGAATTCAGGTACAAGGAGCTCAGGTATGGATAACCACGATCTGGCACTGCTTAGAAGGAACTGTTGGTTTTTAAAAGACCTTCACCAGACCGCGCCCCCCTCTCAAGTCGCACCTCATGCAGCCACCTCCCTGCAGGTTTCAATTTAAACCGGGTGTTGGTGAGTGAGCAGCACCAGACATGCTGCCCTCAAGCACACCGGAAAGGCTGGAAGCCCCCAACGTTACAGGGTGTACCAGGAGTGCGACCATTTACGAGCGGAGTGGTAACAAACAAGCAAAGATCCTTTATAAGCTTACAACTATTTATGCTGTGTGAGTGCATTGGTACGAATTTTATTGCCAAATGCTGCAAAGATACCTTTACAAGCATGTAACTAATTATGCTGTGTGAGTGTATTGGTACGATTCTTAATGCCAAATGCTGCAAATATATCAATCATACTGAGAAACACTCTGTGTGGTCTTAGTGCATTGGTTTACTATTTAGTTGCCAATTGCTTCAAAGTGTAATTCCCATGATTTTAGTTTTCTGAGTGTTTTGTTTAGACATTAATGGGAAGAATTGTCTTTTGGGTACCTACACTTAAGATTCTTGTATTTCTTTTAACCCAAGCTTGATTGCACGATTTTATTTATACTTTGTAATATATCTTTGCAGGATGTAATACAAAGGTTTGGTATTTTTGCTGATTTTATTCTATTGTAGCAAAAAGAAAATAATAAAGTAGCAAAACAAGAGGACATAGTCTTAGATTAGAGGGGCAAAGGTTTAAAAGTAACATCAAGAAGCATTATTTTACTGAGAGGGTGGTGGATACATGGAACAGCCTTCCAGTAGAAGTGGTAGAGGCCAAAACAGTAATTGAATTTAAGCAAGCATGGGATAGGCATAAGGCTATCCTAAACAAAAGATAAATCCAGGTAAAGTATCCATGTAATTGGGCAGACTAGATGGGCCGAAAGGTTCTTATCTGCCGACATTTTTCGATGTTTCTATGTTTCTATAAATAATAAAAGTTTGATTCTTGTGTTTCCACATTCAAACTCAGTGTCCTAATATGCATTCTTTTTCTCAAATCATTATTTAAAAACAAAAAACTTTATTGATAAAATCTCCCTTCAGCTGATCTATTGATTGCTGAATTTCCATATGATTTGGCGTAACTTTCTCGCAAAGACGTCAGAGCTCTTCCCATATTTTATGTCATCTATTCATTTTACTGTTATGCACTCCTCTCTTTCAATACTGTAATTTATTAATTCCAGATATTTTTTTTAAGTCTTGTAAAGTTCAAAGAAACAATAAAAAACTTTCTCAGCACCAGTGATCCCCGTTCAAGCTGATTAGGCAGTTGGTAGAGTAAGTAAAAAGTGTGGTGGGTGGGTACGTCATTTTTTCGTGGAGTCTCATCTAAGCTCACTGATCTACAAAGCACAATGTAGCCATATAGCGATCTCGACTTTTGATTCCTAAATGTAATTGCTGCAGATTTACTAACATAAGACATATCAGCCCCTTTTCGGGCCATATTACATAGTTGGTGCTAACTTAACCAGAGCTGTTGTAAACTTCCCAGAGCCATTATAGCCTATGGAGGTTTTAAGTTTACAACAGCTCTGGTTAAGTTAGCACCAACATTGTAATACTGCCCTTCATGTGTTAACCCCTTCGCAGTGCTGCCATCGGAAACCTTGGGGCCCCTTACTGAAACACTGACTGTGTTCCTCTCCCTCAGCTTCCCATTTCAGTAAACTAATTGAAAAACATTTTGCCTCCTCTTCTGCTCCCCTTATTTTACAGGGAGTGGGCTGAATCTCTGGTGGTCAAACAAGTGGATAATAGGTGTTCCCTGGTGGGAGAACGTCAGTCTGAACCTCTTCCTGTCGCAGACCATACGTTCTCTCAGTGATGAATCAGAGTGCTTTTACCATCTCCAGATGCATCGGCCCAACTGAGATTTCTTGGTATCTTGGTGGGCCAGTCCTTACAACTGTGGCACTTAGACAAGCTGCACAGTATTTGGCAAGGGTCAGGGCCACCTGCTGCCACTGGGCCCATGAACATGTCATGGGCTGTCATCTCTGGTGGCAGCCCTGGCCCAAGTGATTTTGCCTAAAACCAATGGTAGGACTCCAAATGGAGTTTACATAAACTCAATCACTCTGTATTTACAGCGAAATGCGTCGAGTGGCAGAGTGTATAATGAAACAAACAACTACCCAGAGTTATGTATAGGGAATGTGACACCAGCTAACTTGTACGCAGTCTGGTTGCAGCGCGGCCACCGCCATATTGTCTTAATACACACTGAAAAGCACCGTCCAGTAACTTCTTATCACCAGCTTATTAGGGAGTTTACTATTATTGTCTTCTGCTGGCTTCGACCCCAGGGGGATTAGCTTTGTATTTCTATCATGTCCTATTACCACGTGCCTTAGAAGGCTTGTTTCTCACTTTCTTAGTTAGACCCAGTATTTGGATAGTGGGTTATTAGGCTCCACAGACCATGTACTAGATATATTCCCCCTAGGAACAATTATAGCAAGCCATACAAGGTGTTCACATCTCCCACTGTGTGTGTGTGTGTGTGTGTGTGTGTGTGTGTGTGTGTGTGTGTACTTTGTGTGTTTTTCTATGCTTGATTTACAGTTGCCTTCTTGATTATATTTTGTCCGTATTTTTCCTGTGATGTGGAGGCACGCATTTTAAGCCAGCTCAATTAGTAGATAAGTGTCAGGACCCCTGTCTGGAGCCCCCCAGCACCCCACGTAAAGCCCGCCGTAGTCGTGGCAAGAAGGGCAAACCTGGTGCTGCGTTATCCTGAGTGCAGGGCAGCACTTCCATGAACTGCTTTCCAAGTGTCCAGCCTTGCTTGCAAATCTGCAGGTCCAACAGGTGCTTGCCATTACCAGCTTGTTCAGCTACTTAAGGGTGGAGCACCCAGAAGACAATGCTTCTGCATTAGTTCCTAAGCCAGCAAGCCAAGCACAGTGTGATCCAGAGTCTATCCTGAGCGTACCCTCTGCCATCCAGTATCCAATATCTTGTTACCGGTGTTCATCCTCTGCCCTCCAGAGACTGCTTCCAAGACCCCAGCATCCTGGTTTCCCGTTCCCTCTGAGCATCTGCATCCTGAGTTAAACCTGCAATCAAGATTCCATTCAGCCCTTTTCCTGTCCTGTCACGTATCCCCAGTAAGTCTCCTAAGTGTATCTGCCCTCTGTGTCTCCCTGAATTCTGTTTCCTGCATCCCTTTGTGTCCCCAGCATTGCATATCCCTCTGATCGCTCTCATTTAAGTTCTGCCCTTCACCCTGCATAATCTGGACTTCTTTTACCTGAATCTGGCAATAAATCCCTATTTTCCCACACCTTGTTTCCGTTGCATCACTGCATCTTGGGTTCGTAACCTTGCCTGCCACGCTGGTACCTAACAATAAGTTTTAACGTTAGAGAACCAGTCACATCTACGTCATAGCCGATTCATCCCGCTTCATTGTTAGTATAACCAGGATTACCTTCTATCTGTTCTGATGGATTATATCAGCACCACCGAGGCTAGACTGTTGTGGTATGTAGGTCTCTATCATTATTGTATTTGAGCTCCATGGAGTCCTATGAACAAGGCCACTATCAGGTGGGTGACAACTCATGATATGTTCAGGGGCCCTGTGGCTCCAAACCTTGCCAAACCTGTTGCAGCTTGACTATGTGGCACAGATGTAAGGGCATGTCACCCAGATGTTGCCCAACTGAATACCAGGAAACGTCCCAGTGGTGTGGCATCTGGGGTTAGTCAGAACACTCTGACTCATTATTGAGGAACAATTAGTATGGACTGCCACTGGCAGAGGTGCAGAGCAAGTGCTAGACCACAAGGAAATAATTTTTACCCTTTTTGTAGACCACCAGGAATTTAGGCCACTGGCTGTAAAACAAGCCAGTGGGACGTAAAAACCCAAGGGCTGAATATAGAATATTTGATACAGTCCTAACCTCAACATCTGAGGAAAGGGATTTAGGGGTCATTATTTCAGAGGATCTAAGGGTAAGTAGTCAATGTAATAGAGCAGCAGGAAATGCTGGCAGAATGCTTGGTTGTGTAGGGAGAGGTATTAGCAGTAGGAAAAGGGAAGTGCTCATGCCACTGTACAGAGCACTGGTGAGACCTCACTTGGAGTACTGTGTGCAGTACTGGAGACCGTATCTCCAGAAGGATATAGACATCTTAGAGAGAGTTCAGAGAAGGGCTACTATAATGGTGTACGGCTTGAAGGAGAAAAGTTACCAGGAAAGGCTTAATGATCTTAACATGTACAGCTTGGAAAAAAGACGAGACAGAGGAGATATGATAGAAACATTTAAATACGTAAAGGGAATCCACAAGGTAGAGGAAGGGAGTATATTTAAAAGGAAACAAAGTAGCAAAAGAGGACATAGTCTTAGATTAGAGGGGCAAAGGTTTAAAGGTAACATCAGGAAGCATTATTTTACTGAGAGGGTGGTGGATACATGGAACAGTCTTCCAGTTGAAGTGGTAGAGGCCAAAACAGTAATTGAATTTAAGCAGGCATGGGATAGGCATAAAGCTATCCTAAACAAAAGATAAATCCAGGTAAAGTATCCATGTAATTGGGCAGACTAGATGGGCCGAAAGGTTCTTATCTGCCGACATCTTTCTATGTTTCTTTCTAAGATACGCAGAAGAGGAGGCAAAATGTTTCATTTTCAATTAGTTTACTGAAATGGGAAGCTGAGGGAAGGGTGGTCCACTGGTGGTTCAGTAAGGGGTCCCAAGATTTCTGATGTCAGCCCTGCTACGGAGTCCAGGAGCCAATAAAGTGCCGCGTGCGGTGCCTCTGCCGGCATCAGTCTGTGCCTCTGTTTCATTCCGAGGCCCGCCACTAATAATGCAGCTGGAGCGGCACAGATAGTTAAAGGGAAACGGTAAGGAAAAGAAGAATGTGGCATTTTTTTCATTTATCGTGTATCTTTTACCCTCAACAGGGGATAGGACCCTTTGATCTTCAAAGTCTTTTGGTTCCTGGAATTCTGGTAGAGGGGTGCTCAACCATCATACATTATGGAGAGCAGGTCTCTTATGTTGCTTTGAAAATAAACCATAACCATTGGATTTCATCTAGATGACGCATGCTGGTGGCTGGTATAAGCCATTCAAAACTGGTTTAACAATTTGATCCCTTAGCGTTAGGGGTATGCTGGGAGGCAGGAGGGCTTGAACATTGCGGGGCAGCATTGCACACACTGCATCTTACTGGCACTCCTATGGCCCAGCCGCCCGATCAACATCATTGACTGCAGGGAAAGTCGCACTGCAGTCAATGACAGCAATCGTCCACTAGGTAGGGAGGCCCGACCGTAGGAGAGCAAGAATGCCGCAAGGCGTGTTATGCCCCTGTGCTGGGCAGGTCCGTCTGCCACAAGGATGGCATAGTCTACCCCGCGGCCTTAATGCATTAAAGTTTATGTTGGCATAAAGCCACCTTAAACCTGAAAACAATCCACAATACTTTAAATAAATGTACTTGTCTTGTAATGGTAGTATACAGGAATCTGAGGTAAACCGTGAACAACAAATTGTTCCACATACTTATTCTTGAAGGGACAAAATATAATCACACACTCGTTAATTCTATCTATTACCTTTGATACCTACTTAGCAGTGCTGTCAGTTTAAAGAAATTGAAAAACCGTGCAGATAAAAGTTTTGCTATAACGAAGTGTGAAAAAGCTCTCTCTTAACAATTTTATGTATGAAAGCTGAAAGGGAAAATAAATTATAAGATATGAAGTGAGGTAGACCTTGGAATGGAAGAAAAGAGGGGAGGCCATCATCAAAGAGTCATGTTTTGCTTAGAGTCACAAATAAGATACAACGCTAGAGGAACATTAAAACGTTAAACCAGGAACCCAGAGAGGTAATATTGCGTGGAGACAAAAACATTGTCAAGGGAGAGGATAACACTCACAAAAGCAGAGGCCCTGGGTCTTCATTTTGTTCTTTTAAGAGCAGGGATCAGCAAACGTGGTCCACCAGATGTTTCGAAAGTCCACCTACCGTGATGGTCGGGTAATCAATAGTTTGCTCGGAGCCTCAAGGGAAATGTAGTTCCAAAACATCTGGGGTGGACGAGGCTGCTGACCACTGATTTAGAGTAACGGGAGGTGATGATTGCCTCTGATGTCAATGAACAATGAATGTGTTAAGATCATCAGTAGGAAAGGAAGTGGGAAAAACAAGGGGTGCTAGCGGTTGCAATGTCTGCCGAATGAACATTCAAAAGATATGAAGGAAGGGGGGACCAGGCACTGCCAGTAGGTTTAAGGCCCTTCTATTTAAGACTCCAGCCTTGGATATTTTAAAGAGTTGGTGACTCTTGGGCCAATGAGTGCTCCACCATTGTAGTCTGAAGTGTCTACGGTATAGTTGTGTGCAGGAGATTCCTCTGTTTCATGAAAGAATAGTCAAATTCCCATGTTTCCAGCTTCTTCTGAATTAAGACAGAGTCGTCAGGACTTCAGATATTACCAGATGCAGAGTTACAAACATGTGCTTATGACACAAAAGTGGCTCTACCTCATTATATATGGTTTTCCATGCCTTCAAGTCGAATTGGTCATTTCTAGAAGCTTTCTTTGGTTACCCAGTTGCTTAAAGTTTAATTATGATTTACAATAACAATAGCAGAATGTATTCCTGGTAATTTAGTGTGACGACTGCCTTAAGTGAACGAAAGCAAAGCCTAGGAGATTACTGAGAATAGGCAGCAGCAAAAGTGTCCTGTTTTATGGGGAGTCCCTGCTCAAGTCTCAAAAGGTTTTACCTCGAGTTCTCATTATTTTCATAGACCTTGTTTTTGATCGCTATCAGTGTACAGGGTAATCCAGTTGTGGAAACCTTGCTAGGAGTGGCTGAAGGGGTATCCTCTATGCCAGGGCTCAAAAATGTCAAGTCCTAAACTACTAACCAGGCCATAAGAGTTACTCACCACCAGTTGCTCCACCTAACCCCTAACCAGCCCTTAACTCTGCCTCTAAACACACTCCCTTAAATTATCTTATGAAATTACATTGTTAAAGGTTTTATTTAGAACTAGGTGTTACGCCTGCCCTGAGGGCAGTCTATTGTTGAGGATCTGGCTGCTCTCGGCACAGGGGGGAGGGAGGAGGGGGGAGAGAGAGAGAGAGAGAGGAAGGGAGAAGAGGAGGGGAGAGAGAGAGAGGAAGGGAGAAGAGGAGGGGGAGAGAGAGAGAGGAAGAGGAGGGGGAGAGAGAAAGGGAGGGGGAGAGGAGGGGAAGGGGAGAGAGAGAAAGAGAGGGAGGGGAGAGAGAGGGGGAGAGAGAGAGGAAAGGAGAAGAGGAGGGGGAGAGAGAGAGAGAGGAAGGGAGAAGAGGAGGGGGAGAGAGAGAGAGAGGAAGGGAGAAGAGGAGGGGGAGAGAGAGAGAGAAGGGAGAAGAGGAGGGGGAGAGAGAGAGAGAGGAGGGGGAGAGAGAGAGAGAGAAAGGGAGAAGAGGAGGGGGAGAGAGGAGAGAGAGGAAGGGAGAAGAGGAGGGGGAGAGAGAAAGGGAGGGGGAGAGGAGGGGAAGGGGAGAGAGAGAAAGAAGGGAGGGAAGAGATGAGGGGGGAGAGAGAGAGAGAGAGGGAGGGGAGAGAGAGAGAGAGGGGGAGAGAGGAGGGAAAGGGGGAGGAGGAGAGGAGGGGAGGAGAGAGGGGGAGATGAGGGGGAGAGAGGGAGGTGGAGAGGAGGGGGAGAGAGAGTTAGGGGGAGAGAGAGAGAGAGGGGGAGAGAGGAGGGGGGAGAGGGGGAGGGGAGGGAGAAAGGGGGAGAGAGATAGAAAGGAGAGGGAGGGAGAGGTAGAAAGGGGGAGAGAGGGAGGGAGAGGTAGAAAGGGGGAGAGAGGGAGGGGGAAAAAGAAGGGGGGGAGGAGGAGGGAGGGAAAAAGAGGAGAGGGAGAGAGGAGGAGAAAGGGGGAGAATAGAGGGGGAGGGAGAGAGTAGGGAGGGGAGGGAGAGAGTAGAGGAGGGGAGGGGAAGAGAGGGGAGAGTAGAGGGGAAGAGAGAGGGAGGGGAGGGAGAGAGAGTGAAAAGGAGAGGGAGGGGGAAAAGCCCTGCCAGCCTAAACCCTCCTCCCATATCAGCACAGGGAGAGAGGGAGGGGGAAAGCCCTGTCAGCATAAACCCTCCTCCCATATCAGCACGGGGAGAGAGGGAGGGGGAAAGCCCTGCCAGCATAAACCCTCCTCCCATATCAGCACGGGGGAGGGGGGAGAGAGAGGGGGAAAGCCCTGCCAGCATAAACTCTCCTCCCATAACAGCACGGGGAGAGAGGGAGGGGGAGAGAGGGTGAAAGCCCTGCCAGCATTAACCCTCTTCCCTTATCAGCACAGGGGATCCCTTCCTCTGTCAGTTGGGGGCTCTCAGGGGCCCACAGCAAGTCCTCTGCGCCTCCATTCACTCACTGCACACACGTGCAGCCAGAGCTCTACTTCCTTCCCTCCTGGGCAACTGGGAGGAAGTGTAAAACAGCCACTTCCTCCAGTGCTGCTGCTGAGGATGGAACGAAAGCGCTGTGGGAAAGAAAAGAGGGCGTTTTCACTTGAGAGTGTGCACTCTGTGCGATCGCATTGCACAGGGTGCACACTCTTAGAGATCCACCCTGCGGCTCCTGGTAATGAGTCCGGCTGGCTGGGGTGTGTAGCAGCCGGCCCGTCTCATTATGAAGATAAATACAGCAGCGGCTGAAGACTGGCCCTACGCCGTACCCCCTACTTGTGGCACTGTGACAGGTTCCCATGAAACCGTGGTGAGGCAGATGGTGCTGCGGATTGGGAACCGAGAAGGTGACTGACTTCAGGGAGAGGGAGGAATGGCACACACTAAGCATGTGGGAGAGTGAGAGGTGCTTTGCGCGCGCCTCTCCAACGGCTAGGAACAGCTCCTCCCCCGCGCGCATGCAGGTGTTTTCCAACTGTCTCTATGCATCCGGCTTCTGTTGGATGCGCGCGCAGCCAACAGAAACCGGATGTGCGGCGACGGACAAACGATTTTATAGTTATAGATAAAGTTACAAAAATAACATTAATACCAGACATCAGACCCCAGATACATGTACCCAGTCATCAGACTCCAGATACATGTATACCCAGGCATCAGACCCCAGATACATGTATACCCAGTCATCAGACCCCAGATACATGTATACCCAGATACATGTATACCCAGGCATCAGACCCCAGATACATGTATACCCAGTCATCAGACGCCAGATACATGTATACCCAGTGATAAGACCCCAGTGTGAGCAGAGAGAGGAGGCAGGGAAGCTCCTCTCCACCACCTGCCAACGACAGAGACAAGCTGGGTCAGGTTAGGCAGCTGGTCCCTGCCACCATGCAACCTGGGGAAGGGGGAGCTGCACAGTGGCACTGCTGTAATACGCAGCATGAAATAATTTATTGTGCTGCCTGTGTGTGCATTTCCCATTCTGGGTGATAGCAGTGTGATTTGCTTATGGTATAGTCTTTGCTGTAATGACACTATGAAGCTAAAACCTTATGAGACTTGAGGGGGACTCACCGTACGGCAGGCCACTAGTGCTGTGGTCCATTCTCACTGTTCTCCTCGCAATCCTCACTTTTGATGACATGTCTTAACTTTTAAGCAAATATTGCACATTCTTGAACAAACCCATATTGGAAGCATATTCCTGTAGTGAATAATTGTTCAATAAATATATTCAAATCACACTGCATCAAGATTTTCTGGAAATCTTAGAAAAGGCTTTCCAAATGATAACTGTTTCCTTACCTTTTTAATAGAATATCCTGCACTTTCAGCTTGTTTCCTTCCACCATGCACACCTACATGATTATCTCAATCCCTCTCCTCCTCATAACAGATGAAGGTGGACAATAATCCTCACTCCCGCTGTGAACCAGAAACATAAGGAGCATAGAGACCAGTCTGCAGTATTCTCACGGCTCCTGATTGGTGCTGACATCCACAGGGCCTGCTTTGGGGCAAGGGCCTGGAACTACAGCTCCAACAACCCCATTTTAAAAGGACACGCTACTCATCCTGACCACTTTATTGATTCAATGTGGTCCAGATGTGGGCAGTGCCCCCTTCTCCCCCCAGCTCCCTCTCATGTTGAAGTGGAGGAGTTTCCTCCAACCCACCACCACCAGAAGATGGAATTTTTGAATTTCCCAGCTGCCGGTCACCAGATCAGTCACTAGAGAGTGTGTCAACATCACCCTCTCTGAGACCAATCGCTGTAGCAAGTGGACTCCGATACGCAGCCGTTGGATCGGATCTGTGCATGCACGGACCTCCGATCCCTCATTCTACGGAACTCGAGTACAAAATAGTCCAAGACCCATAGCGGTGCGCAATGTGCGCAGAAAAGCTTCAGGGACTTCTAGTTTCGGGAGTCACTGAAGCAGAAGAAGAGGAGCTGTGCATGGCAAGAAATAAAAGTTAAAACTTAAAAAGACTAAAATCACTAAAAATAAATTAAAAAAAGTATAAAAAATCAGCAGCAACTGCCCAATTATTTAAGAGCAAAAGAAGGAGCTCTATTTTTTTGCAAAAGTATCCCTTTAACCCAGGACTTATTACACAACTATATTGCCTTGCTTTTATTTATTTTATTTATTTATAAAGGATTATACCAGGAAGGATACATTGAGATTTCTCTTGTTTTCAAGTATGTCCTGGGTTCAAGAACATTGAGCTGTGTACTGTCATACTTGTTTGTGTCTTTATAGGCGTTATTGTGTATATTGCAACCTACTACATTGTACCGTTGTATGATGAGATATCTGTTCGCCGATAAAAGTTTATTTTTTTTAAAAAAATGGGCTCAATAGATTTTTCCTAAAAAGCTGAGAAAGCAGCAACGAACGGGCTGCAGTTATAAAACATAAAAAAACATGCAATTTTGCCGAACAAGTAATGAATTATAGGGTGGAGCTACGCCGATGTGATTTCTAACGATGAGACGGGGAAGATCGGCCAGAGTTTGTGTCTGCCAGAGATTGCTTGAGTGCCAGGTGTCAGCGCGAGGAAGATGCCGAAGGCTTTGAACGGCATGTCTGTGTCACAGGGCCTTACAGCCCATTCATCTTCCCACGGCTAGCATTGATTTCACGGCACAGCTATAATTACACTGCAAAGTGTACAGAGGTTGGATCAGACTCTGCAGATAATAACGGGCCCCAGCTGACAAGAGAGGGAAATAACAGCCTAATTGTTCCACTCAGCGGAGTAGTGCGATACTGACGCTGATTTATTAGAAACCTGCTTAAATAACACTCCGGCGTGAGACCGGGACAGAAGGATAGGATTCCTGATTTTATTTATATTTTTTTTTTTGTATTTTATGGAAGGAAAATGAAGCTGCGCTATTAAAAAATAATATAAATTGTTACGAAGTAACAAGACGAAAGGAATTAACCACCAAATATTATTTTCGAATGCATGCAAGCTCTTCTTTATAATGTATGACGGCTTCCCATAAAATCTGCCTTACTCCTTCATTTGGCCTGTCATGCCCCATGACTCAGGGTTTATTTGTATATTTTAATATTATGTGTTGAATCTGCATTTTGCTGCTTACAGTTGTTATTTCGTAGCTATTTTGTTCCTGCTGGGTTCCCTTAGCCTTGCTGCATCCAGCTAGCTCCACCCCTTTTTGTACAGTCTAGTTCTGAGGTACTTACTGGTCACCTAGCAGCCATCTTTGCTCAATGCTGGACAGAACTAATGTCTTTTCACCTGCATTGCTGTACACTATTACAAAGATTGTCAGTCTGATCATTAAAGTTTTCAACTGGATTCATCTTTCTACATGTTAGTTTTGCTGAGTTGACACTGTCTGCTGAACTTTCATCGTGTGAGTACTGGTCAATACAGACTTAGTTACACTCAAGCACCCACGCATCACAGCTTTGCTAACGAGGCAGAATATGGCCAGTGAGTGGTCATTTCACCATGGAGTATCAATCACACATCAACTGGTGCTGTGCAACGCTCTTCTGTGTGCTGTTCACTAGGGTTGCCAGATCGACCATGTTTTCCCAGACACACATTATTCGTGCTGATAAAAAATTCTACACTGCAGTATGTAGAATCCATTCGCTGCAGGTAAGAAATCAAACAGGAGTCCCAGGTGACCTGCCTTGATTTCCATCCTCCAGGATATGAATTATACATGTTACAGGGTAGTACGTTCTCTCTGCCCCCCCCCCTCTGCTTAAAATAGTAATATGTGTCCAGGAAAACATGGCCGACCTGGCAACCCTAAGTCTTCAGAACTTAGCGCTTATTCATCTAAATTCCACAGACTGCTCCTCTGACCTTTTTCATTTAACTCGACTAGACCCTCTCTCTCCATATAACGCTTGTTCAGAAAGAATCACCACAAATATGAAGTGTCACATTTTTTTTTAAAAGGCTTATAGAGTTAGATCATGACCGATTTCCACTAGTGGCTCATCATTAACGGCTCTATTCTAGCCGTGCCGCTGTATAAGTAGCTGGAGTCAGAAAATGTAATAGCCATTGGTCAATACTGGAAGCGGTGCCAAGCGTCGACACACGTACCATATGACTCAATGGAGAAGGGCGAATCCCTACCTGAGCTCTGCGGGACTTCTCTTGATAGTAATCATGAAGTAGCCTCGGAAGAACACTGAGAAGGATTTGTTCCCAGTCTTCCACTGCTCACGGCCAGAGGAAGTGGTAGACCCTCTGCACAGTGGGATCTCACATAAGGAATTTTTAAAGCTTTTTAGATTGAAGTGTTAAAGGGCCACTACCACCCAAAAAGTGAATTGTCCTTGTTGTGTTTATCCATTGTGTGATATTTTGTGTTGTAAACCGCCCCCCCCCCCAGTATCTTTACTCACTTTGTCCTCACTTTGTAGTTTTGGCCATCAAATGGAGTCTATGGGTCAGGCAGCCAACTCACATCATGGTACTGTGTGGGATGTATTCAAAGGACATCATCAGGGGATAGATTAGAAATCTTTTAAGCTCCCTGTCTTATCTCTTTCAGCTGCCATCTCTTATCTCAAGTAGCCTGGAGCACAATAGACCTCCTACTGCCTTATACATTCCCCCCTCCACCCTACTGACTGTTAAATACTGTAGAAGCAATGCAAGAGCTGTAAAGTAAAACGTTTGCACAGATTTTGGTAAATGGTGGAAAAATCTACAAAATAGAAACTGGAGATAAAGAAACAAACTTTATTTTTCCTATTTCCATGCAATTACTAGGGATGCACCGAAATTTCAGCCACTGAAATTATCGTCCGAAAAGAAAAAAGTTGGCTGAAAAAATCTGCCTCAAATCAGTCATCCTAACCAGTGCCTGGAGGCCCGATCGAGCCGACGGCTCACCTGAGCCTGGAGGCCCAGCTGAGCCTGGAGGCCCAGCTGAGCAGGGGGCTCATCTGATGCCCCGGTAGACGGAAGCCTACATGATGTCATTCCTGCGGAGAGTGGGAACTGGATGCCGTTGGACTGCCACCGCTGGAGGAGCTCAGGCCGTAGTATGTGGATGTAGGTGAGTATGTGTAATGCTTTATCACCCCCGGCCCCGAACCTGGGCCTGGATGCCCGGCCGAGCAGGCAGCTCAGATGGCCTCCAGGCTCAGGCGAGTCCACGCCTTGGCCGGGCCTCCAGGCCCAGGTTCGGATGACTGATTTTCGGTTTCGGATTTCGGTCGAGCTGATTCTGAATTTTCAGTATCTGATTCGGCCAGAAATTTTAATTTCGGTGCATCACTAGCAATTACTTAAAAAAAAAAACAGCAGCATGTGTTTTATAAGGTGGTTTTGTTTGTAATGCACAAGTAATCTATTTATAGCCTATGAAAGTGGTCGTCTCCCTTTAAGTGATTTTGCATAATCAGCTTTTGAAAGCCGATAATATTTTTTTTTTCCAGCACTGGCTACAGAGAAGAGCAAGCAATGTCGGAATAGCTCGTTCTTATCCATCTAGTCACAAATTAACAGCTCCTATACAGAGTATATAAAGTATAGGAGCCGTTAGTTTACAGTAAGCAACGTCCGAGCTGCAATCTCTGCTTGTAATATTGGCAGGAGTCATTAAGCCAATAGCCGGAGCCATGACGTCTAGTATGATCCAGCAAGTGTTCATGTCACTTGCCGCTTCCAAGTATATTGTGAGGTCCAGGTCTTATTACTCCTCGAAGGAGTCATACTCTGAGGGAAATAAACTAATTACCTCATCATGTATGTTATTATTAATTATTTTAACCTCTGAAATTTATGAATTCTATATAATGTCATGGTGAAGGAATGTGTTCTGTGCCCCCAATGGATATATGCATATGCCGAGGAAAGGAAATACAACAATCTGCAATCCATTCTCTATATACCTTTAGCCTCTTATAACGGCCTAATTAACCTTCTCTGTCAGGTTGATAACATATCATTTCCTGACACTTTGTGTGACATATGTGAAGGTTGATCAGTGCTCTGGAGTTTTCCTTAGGAGAACCCGTGCTGAAATAATTACCCACTTTAAAACGCATACTCAACCACGTCCAGTTCACGAAATAAATAAATAATAATAAAAAATAATAATAAATAAAAAATAATAAAATGGGCTTATTCCCATTTTATTAATCTTTATTTATTATTTATTCACTTTTCACTTTTTTATTATTTTATTTCAACTAATTGTTTGTTATTTTTTATTTCGTACTATTATTTATTTATTTTTAATTCAACAATCCTAAACAAAAACACATTTCAGATACTGGTGCGATATTATTTATCCACCCCTTCACTACCAATTTGTTTTCCATAAAAATTGATGAAAGAATCAAGTGGATTTTATAGAAGACGACTTACCATTGCAGACAGTGAAAAAATAAACAAACCCTTGATAAAATACATTTTAGAGACAGTTATTGACAGAGTGGCCCTGCTGGCCGAAAGGGTCTACTCTGACTTTCTGTAAAAAACAAAATAATAATAATAATAATAATTAAATAAACAGATCTCCAAGGTGTTCAAACAGTTCCAGAACCTTGTATGACATGTCCAAGATGCTGAAAATGTGGGGGCACATTGTGAAGCTCACTTTCAAATGGACTTTGTTGACAATAAACAAAATTCCTTATTTATTGCTCCACAATATGACCAGTTAGACTTTACTCCATGTTAGAATCCTGCAGGAGCTTTTGAAGATCTATTGAGCAAATGTATCATAGATCCAGAAGATGAAATATAAAATGTATCTACATTATAGATGGAAATATAATTTTTTTATTATAATTATTTTAAGTTTTTAGTTGGAAGTCTCGATATTTATATAAAACAATTATTTTATTTTATTTTTGTTCAATCGCCACCTGTCAGGTGGGGGTTAACGCCGGCGAGGTGTACTGGTACGCCTCGCTGACAGGTGCCTTCCCGGGCCTCTGATTTGGCCCGCCCACGCAGCCGATGTGCAACTCGCTTCATGCAGGGAGACAGTCTGAGTTCAGGCCGTCCCACTGCAGCCAATAGCGCGTGGTGCACGCCAGCTGCAGGGAGGAGACGAGACGTCCCATCGAAAGTCAGCAGGGTGTACCAGTACGCCCTTCGTCTTCAAGGCCAGCCCGCCGCAGGGACGGCATAGAACTTCCTGCAGTGGGAAAGGGTTAAATGTTACGTTTTATTCTTCATCGCTATCTTCTGAACCCATGATACATTTGCTCGATTTTAAATAAGGGGGTAACCCAGTATCAATCGAGCAAATGTATCATAGCTTTAGAAGATAGCGATGAAGTATAAGGCTAATGTCAGATGAACGCAGTCAGAGCGCACTCTGCGTGCGTGCATAACGGACAGACGTACTGACGGAAGATACTGTAGACACCACACGATCCGTTTTTCTTGACGGACGTAGAGAAAAAAAAGGAATTATGGGAAACAAAATGAATATGAAAAATGATAAAAATCAGAAAATTATATGAAAAGCCATTTTGTGCGTCAAGGTGCTGGACGTCGCAAATGCGCTCCGTCTGACTTTGTGTCATCACACACACAGAACGCTATGCGGACGTGGCGCACTCTGCGCGTCCGTCCTAGAGGTTTTACGTTCTTGCCTAACTTGCGTCCGTTTGCCACGTGCCTTGTGCGTGCGCAGTTCGGTGCGCACGTACTTCATGTGTGGGTCTCTATTGATCATGATTCTACGCTACGACGGACGTTAAACTGTGCGGCGACACGGACGTGATCACAGCGTTCCTTTGACACTGGCCTAAAACATAACATTTAATATATAATGTAGATACACTTGTTTTTACTACATGATATATTAAATGTTACGTTTTATACTTCATCTCTATCTTCTGAACCTATGATCCATTTGCTCGGTTGATACTGCGTTACCCCCTTTATTTAAACATAGGATTCAGTATTCCTTTCTTTCTCCTGGTTTTACTCGATCACTTGTATTTACTCCACAATACACAGCACCATTTCATTTGGGCTTTTGAAGATCAAGTATACTCATTCATGGTAGTGAATGGTGGTTTAAAAACCAATGAACCCACTTCGGCTATTGAATGGAAAAATATAATTGGATTGTTAATTATGAGAAATCAGTGATTGAGATGCGTCGAGAAATCTAAGTCATTTTCTGGTGTATTATTTTAATTTATATTTTACCTTTTTTCACTGACAATATAATATAAAATGTATCTAATGGGTCAGTCCATCTAATGGGACAACCTGGGCTGTTTGACCATTTTTTATTTCCATCATTTTGTTTAACAGTATGTATTGCTGTAAAACCACCAATTTTTTTTTTTTTCTTTAGTGTAATCTAGGAGTGCACAGAAGAGACCCGAAAATTTGTTGGAAAATCGTTGCAAAATCGACGAAAGTCGGCAGAAAAATCACCGAAAACGGACGCCGATACGAAATTTCAGATCGATCCGATAACCGTCGATAAAATCCCGAACGCACCCGACAATCCGTTACAAACCCGCCGAACGTGTCCGAAAAAAAATCGACAATCTGCCGGCCACAGCGTTGGCCAGCCAACGGAAAAAGCTAACGAACGGGGTAAAAATAAAAACGATTGAGAGTGTCAAAACTGAAATGATATTTGCAAAAAAAACGACTTAATTAAAATGTCTGTGATTAACATCTAAGGTCCTCTGAATAATCGTAAAAGGGACTGTTATAGGAAAAAAAAAACTAATTAAAACAAAAACGTAAAAAAAACTGCCAAAAAGTCCCGAAAAATGCTTAAACGATCCTAAAAAAAACCAATAAATATAAAGACTTTTTGCTGCAGATTAAAATAATAAACGGTTTATTAGATATTGGGTAAAAACAGGAATATTTTTAACGTTGAAGCCTATGGGATTCGCCTGAATAAATCTGACGAATGAAAGCACCGAACAGCAGGGCATTTCACTGACATTTCTCTGCTGTTCAGTGTCTGTGAATAGATTAACCATTGCTTCTCTATGGGGATTTCACTGCCATCGAACAGGCACCGTACTTGCTGTCAATTTGCCAAAATTTGTGAACTGCCTGCTCTCTGAATAGCCGAATGGCCCCGTACGGGGAAATTCTCTGTTTGGTGAAATTTCGGGGCCAGATCGTCTCTCTCTGTATAACCCCTTATACCTCAGCTCAGAAAGATCCCAGTTCCTTGGAACAAAACCTGATCTCTAAAGCCCCTTAGACTTCGTACCTAAGCCTTAATATAATGGACATGATCCCTGAAAGTTTCACTTTTAAGGTCAATTTATAATGGGTATAATGGCAAGGGCTGGGTCTCAGTCCTTTATTTTTAGAAGGTCCATAGGTAGGTTTTGAGTGGAGTGGTTAGGCTTGATTGAGGACATTAACCCTTTCCCTGCAGGTATTGACTCCCACTATATGCGGGGGACGTTCCCCACACGTCCTCCGCAAGTGGGAGCCCCCAGTGAGATACTCACCTCTCTGTCCAGGGTCCCACGTCGTTCTGACTTCCTTTTAGAGCATGGCCTTTCAAATGATACCAAACATGACCATGTTTACATTAAAGAAAAAAAAAAGAAAAAAAGAAAACCGTGTTTTTTTTGTGTGTGTTATAATGTGAACAATGATGCTGCAATAAAGATTTTTTTTTCTATGGGGTGCGTTTGCTAAAAATCACGTAATTCCCCCCCCCAAAAAATGTAACGAGTCCCCATTTCTATTTTTTTTGACAAGCGCACCCCCATAGAAAATATAAACTCAAAAACTCGTATGACAAAATGTGAAAAAAACACTTTACACGCTGTAGATGATTAAAAATTCAAATTGTATTGCATTTTTTGTTATAATATACAGGCAGGACATGATGTATACATATAATAATGATATATTATGAATCTGCCGAGTCTGCCGGAAAGAACGATATATAATATGTCTGGGTCATGTAATAAAACGTGGTTTCAAATCGCGTTTAAACATGATGAGCGAAAAGCGGTAAAAATGAGCTCAGCACAGAGGTGTGAAAAGGCTCAGCAGCGAAGGGTTTAAGGCCCTCAATTACTCCAGCATTTGTATGTCATTTGTTATATGTTGTCTGATGTACCTAAGTACAGCACTACATTATGTGTTGGCGCTTTATAAATAAAGTATTATAATAATAAGCATTCAAGATATGTACAGAGCACAAAGCGTGTGTTCCCATGAGCGACGTTCTCAAAAAGCTGACACCAGCCGAGTTGTCTACTCACACCAGCCGACACTCCCACGGTGTTTCCGAGAGACGGAGGGAGGAAATCTCACAGCTTCTACTCACACATGTAACTTAAAATTGTGGTGCATTAATCAGAAACATAATTACTGCAAAACGCTGTGCGTTTTCATGATTTGTTATGATTACATTATTTCTTTTCTCAAACCTCATAACTAAAGTAGACGTTTCCCCAGATTTCTATTATACTCAGTGCTGTGCCCAGTGGAATCCCAAAAATCTATATTTTTTACAGCAGAATGCTACCATAAAGGACTTATATCTGTGATGTTTTCAGGTTCCTATCTGTATCCCCAGCAGAGATAATCAACT
Organism: Leptobrachium leishanense; assembly: GCA_009667805.1. NCBI lineage: Eukaryota > Metazoa > Chordata > Amphibia > Anura > Megophryidae > Leptobrachium > Leptobrachium leishanense. The sequence continues at coordinate 48,082,273 of CM019065.1, forward strand.
GAAAAATTATGGAAAATCTTAAAGGGCCAGTACCACCAAAAAATGAAATGTCTTTATTGTGTTTATTTTATGTTGCTGATATCTTACATGTGCTTTGTTTTTCTCTTGTATGTTTAGTTTAGTAATAATTTACTCTATGTGTCACTGGGTGCATATATTGTGTTGTAAACTGCCCCCCCCCCCACACAGTATCTCTTTACATCACTTGCTCGTCACTGTGCGGCTTTGGTCAAAGAATGGAGTCTATGGGTCGATCACTGACTCTCATAATTGTATTGTGTGGGATGTATTCAAAGGACATTACCAGGGGATAGATTAGAAGTCTTTTAAGCTCCCTGTTTTATCTCAATCAGCTGCCATCTCTGGTCTCCGCAAGCCTGGAGAACAATAGAACACTTTAGCCTTATCTAAACATTCCCTTCTCCACCTCTTTAACTGATAACTACTGTAGATTGAAAAAACAGCAGCGGGAAAAAGAAGCTTTTGCACATATTTTGGTAAATACAGCATCATGTGAAAAATCCTAAAATGGAAACAGGAGATAAAAATCGAACTTTATTTTTGTAACCCTATCTATACTGTGCATATTGTACAGCGCTGCGGAATATGCTGGCAAAAATGTTTTGCATGAAAAATAGACTTACCCATTAGTCCTAGGACTAATTTAACCCCTTCACTACCAAGTGATTTTCCAAAAAAACATTGTCAGAAACCAGTGTTTGTGTTTTTTAAAATCATTTTCAATTGATTATACAGTAATAAATAGTTATTACTGTAAATAACTTATTTGGCCAGTAGATGGCACCATCGACTGCCAAATTGAGTTAAAGAGGTTTGAGCAGCAGCTCAATGTTTTTTTTCCCCCTGCATCGGCTGCTGAAAGCCAGATATTTCAGAGCTTTGAGCAGCTGATTTTACAGTTTTAGCTCTTTGTGCATTATGCCCACCATTATGCCTGCTGGAAAATATTAGTGGTTCAAATTTCTTTTGAAAGAAGATTTTGCACCCCTTAAAAAAATTGCGCCCGGGGCGACCGCCCCCCGAGGCCCCCCTTACGCTACGCCACTGGGCTGAGTTCCTATTGGTCCCACACACTATAAAGCTTGTAGTCAGGTGTTCAGTAATGTGTCTCAGTTAAGTCACATTAAATATTTATCATTCATTTCTGTTAAAATCTGTAAATAAAGCAGATTTAAGTGTGTGTTTGTTTAAGTGTGAGACGATAAGTGTTAATTGGAGGACAGAATGGTTTGGCTAAGTTTTACACTTTAAGGACTTGCGCATGCTTAGAATTAGAACTCAAGTCCTGAAGAACATGCAGAATGTTTATGTACAGTATGTATGAGTCTTGCAATGTGCTCTAGAGACGCTAGGACTATTCTGATCCAAGATATTAAGGTTTCTTTCACCTTTTACTCACACAATTGTTATGAATCACGTCAAAATAAGGCTAGGGTCAGACGAACGCATTCCTCGCGTCGTCCGTGAAAAAGTGCGTTCGAACGAATGGACGTATTTTTTCACGGAATATGCGATAGCGGTCATACGATGCGCATTTTCGTCCGTGATTTTGTACGGATCATCAATAAAACACTTTTTGCGTCTGGACGTTATGTTGGCCGGACGTGTGCAGCGTCTGACGTCTCCTAATCACGCACACATGCCGCTAGTGGACGCAGCGCACTCTGTATGTCAGTACTAGCGGTATCACGTTCTTGAAAAAATGCGTTTGTTTGCTGCTTGCGTTGCGCAGCCGCACTTTCGTGTGGCCGTACTTCGTATATTGCCCATCATTGGCCGTCATTTGCTGCTACTACGGCCGTGATAAAGTACGGCTAAACGCACGTTCGCACTGCGTTCGTCTGACCCCAGCCTTAAAGGGAAGATTTTATCTATCTATAGATTTCAATTTTGGATAAAATAGCTTATTTTCTAAGAAAAATGCAGTAACAGGTTCCTATTTTTGATTTTATTAAATAGTAACCCATAGAATATAACCACAAAACATTTGGAAGATGAAATGCGAAAAATTATTTTACACGTTGCAAATTATTTAAATCTGATTAGAAATTTACACTTTTTTGACATATTTTGTTATGGCATTCTGATGTGACATGATGAAGGACTTATTCAGAGACAATTTCACTGCTCTCTCTTTCGGCGACCTCAATTTGCCAACCCTACGGTAAATTCAGCATTCACAGCAAGATCCCTGAAGTGCGCCGAATCCATCCACCAAACACCGCCGATAAAACCCGGCAAACACAGCCGCAAACAGCCGAAGGCATCCGAAAAACCGTAGAAAATTCCCCAAATCGACCCGATAAACCGCCAGACTGCCGCAAGCCGCCAGAAAAAGCTGGCCAGTCGCCAAACAGGAGTAAACCCCCCTCCCGCAACTTTTAAGAGGCGTTTTAAACAAAAATAATGTATGAACATTATAATAAGGTCCTATGAATAACAATAAAAAGGTCTGTTACAGAATAATAAGAGAAAAAAAGGCATTTAAAAAATCTGAAAAAAATTCTTAAAGATAAATAAATGAAGAGACTTTTTGCTGCAAATGAAAAGAATAAACGGTTGAATAAAAATTTTATGAAAACGGGGAATTTTTTTACATTGAAATCTATGCGATTCGCCTGTTTAAACCTGTCGAACTGAACCACCAAAAAGCAGGGCATTTTGCCAACTTTCCACAGTTGTTCGACGTTCTCTGAATAGATTAACCATTACTTCTCTATGGGGAATTTCACTGACGCTGAACTGCACCATATTACGCTGACAATTCACCAAAAGCTTTCAGAATAGCCAAATGGCTGCGAAATTGAACCGCAGGGTGAAATTCACCATTCGGTGCAATTCGGTGGCCAATTCGGCTCTCTTTGAATAACCCCTGCAGCATAGGCGTGCGCACGGGGTGTGCCGGGTGTGCCTAGGCACACCCTAATGCCGGCCCGCGGCACATTCTGGGTCCCGGCTGGCCGCATCCGATGGATAGCCGCCGGGACCCCTCGTCTCCGCGGGACTGGCGGCACCCTCCGCTTCCCTGGTGGTCCCTGTGGTTCGTGGGGTGCTGCACTGCGCTCTGTGCATGGCGCACAGCACATCCCTCACTGACACGAGCGGCCGGCGATCTCTGATGACCTGTCACCTGACCGCCGGCGCTCTGACACAGACAGTAAGCGCCGGCGGTCAGGTGACAGGTCATCAGAGATCGCCGGCCGCTCGTGTCAGTGAGGGATGTGCTGTGCGCCATGCACAGAGCGCAGTGCAGCACCCCACGAACCACAGGGACCACCAGGGAAGCGGAGGCTGCCAGGCCCGCGGAAATGAGGGGTCCCGGCGGCTATCCATCAGATGCGGCCAGCCGGGTTACCCCTCTTTGACCTCCCCTCCCATCTGTGCCACTGGACCACCAATGATACATATTCAACCCCCTCCCTGCAAGCAAAAAAAAAAAACAAAGGTAAGCAGGAGAGGGGGCAATTTTCATATATGAAAATTATTTTTTAATAGTGTATTTTAAATATTTAAACAGTTTTATGGCTGTGGATTCTGTGATAGCAGTATTTGTGTATCACAGAATCCACAGCCATAAAACTCAGCAGTATATGTGTATCACAGAATCCACAGCCATAAAACTCAGCAGTATTTGTGTATCACAGAATCCACAGCCATAAAACTCAGCAGTGTGTGTGTATCACAGAATCCACAGCCATAAAACTCAGCAGTATTTGTGTATCACAGAATCCACAGCCATAAAACTCAGCAGTATATGTGTATCATAGAATCCACAGCCATAAAACTCAGCAGTATATGTGTATCACAGAATCCACAGCCATAGAACTCAGCAGTATATGTGTATCACAGAATCCACAGCCATAAAACTCAGCAGTATATGTGTATCACAGAATCCACAGCCATAAAACTCAGCAGTATATGTGTATCACAGAATCCACAGCCATAAAACTCAGCAGTATATGTGTATCACAGAATCCATAGCCATAAAACTCAGCAGTATTTGTGTGAGTTTTATGGCTATGGATTCTGTGATACACATATACTGCTGAGTTTTATGGCTGTGGATTCTGTGATACACTGACACACACTGCTGAGTTTTATGGCTGTGGATTCTGAGATACACTGATACACACTGCATACTGCTGAGTTTTATGCCTGTGGATTCTGTGATACACTGATACACACTGCATACTGCTGAGTTTTATGCCTGTGGATTCTGTGATACACATACACTGCATACTGCTGAGTTTTATTGCTGTGGATTCTGTGATACACACTGCATACTGCTGAGTTTTATGCCTGTGGATTCTGTGATACACATACACTGCATACTGCTGAGTTTTATTGCTGTGGATTCTCTGATACGCTCATTCACATTGCTTGGTTTTATTGCTGTGGATTCTGTGATACGCTCATTCACACCGCACATTGCTTGGTTTTATTGCTGTGGATTCTGTGATACGCTCTTACACGCTGCACATTGCTGAGTTTTATTGCTGTGGAGCTCTGTTACACTCATACACGCTGTATATTACTGAAGGTGTTATTGCTGCGAATCTCTGATACGCTCATACACACTGTACATTACTGTGTTTTATTGTTGTGGTTTCTGGGATATGCTCATTCACACTGCACATTAATGTGGGCTTTATTGCTACATACCCCCAGGGTGTAGGGAGGAGGATATATAGTTATGTATGTGAACGTATGGCTGTGTGTATAAATGCATGTATCTGTCTTTAAACAGGCTGCTTTGCGTAAAATTCTGCACCTGTTTCCTTGTCCGGTGTTGCCCCCTTGTCTTGTACCATAAAGGATTGTATTGTGCACAGAAATCACCACAATATCTGCTGCCTGCACTCCACAAAAAGAATTACAGCGAGCATCTTGGCAGCATCGTGAGGTACAGGTAGGAGACTGTATTGGTACAAGTCAGCAAGAGGTTAAATGGGCCACTCTACTCAAATTTCACTCCTTTTTAACATTTAACCACTTTGCTGCTGACGACGTGCTGAGCGCATCCTCTGGTTTCATGTTTGTGTGTAGAGGATGTACTCGGCACGTCGTTGAAGTCTTTGTGAGATCCGTCAGGTCGATATAGTGATTCCCAGAGTGAGACTGAGGGACTTTTTCTCCCAGTCTCCCTCTGCTCCTGGCGGCCAGAAGAGGTGAATGGAGCAGTCGTTCTTTTTGCGGGATGAGAGGTGAGTATCTGATTTTTGGGGGGGGGGGGGTTCAGCTGTTGCTGACTGATTCTGCAGAAGTGGAATCCATTAGCACCAGGTCCTGGTTGTGAGTAAATGTTCAGTAACCGCAACCGGACGGTAATCAGCGCTAGTAGATTGTAATGCTAATGCTGATTAACACTTTCCACTCCCCATGTTAAGTATAGGGAGCTGAAAAGCGCAAGATTCCAAACGGTAACTGGTTTTCTAACAGATTAGCGTTTGGATTTTAATATGGTGCGCCCGCCGCTAACTAACAATCTTTTGGATGAAAAAATGTGGTAAAATAAATTTACACGCTGCATGTGATCAAAATCCAAATTTAAATTTTTTGATCTAGCATTTTGAGGTGACATGATGTATACCGGGGTCATTGGTCCTCTAGCTCATTTGGAACTATATCTCCTATGTTGCTCGGCCAATAATTAAGATAGATGAGACTCATTGGAAATGTAGTTTCAAAACGTCTGGGTATCGAAGGTTGCTTAACCCTGAAGCATACACATAGTAATGGTGTGTGTGTGTCGTTGTATGTATGTATGTATGTATGTATGTATGTATGTATGTATGTATGTATGTATGTATGTGATATATATATATGTGTGTGTTTTGAGCTTTTGGGTGCACACCCTAATGCAATAGGCTGCGCACGCCTATGCCCTGCAGTATAGTAATGATATATATTGAATCTCCTGAGTCAACTGAACAAATGGTGTATCATTTGTCCGAGTCCTATAATGAAATCTGATTTCAAATAGCGTTTAAAGGAAATGAGCAGAAATGGTGAAAATGACCTCAGCAGCACCAAGGGGGGAAACGGCTCAGCAGCTAAATCATAAATTTGTCATGTCTCATGACGCAAAGATAGCAAACCAACAGGGTTATTCAAATAGATTCGAAAAATCACCGCACGTTCGGTGACTTTTCGTTCTCTTCAATTCGGTTCCTTTTGCCGATCCCATTTCGGTGACCCTGCGGTGTATTCAGCAAGCACCACAGGGCCCCCGAATTGCAGGGAAAAGCTGCCGCAAACCTGACGAAAACTAACTGCAAAACCCACCGAATGCATGCCGAAAAGCCACAAAAACATCTGGATTAACCTGCCGCAAGCCACAGAAAAACCCGAACAGGAGCCGATCGCAGCCTTCCACACAGCAGAAGAGGCAGTGAATAAATTAGCAAAACAGTTTGTATGAATGTGTGAAAGTGAAACGCTGTTTGCAAAGAAACTACTGAGCGAAAATGTCTGAAATTTACATATGAGGTCCAGGGAATGATAATAAGGAGGGCTGTTACAGAAAAAAGAAGAAAACTAAAAAAAACAAAACGTACTTTTAAAAAAATAATAATTCTGAAATGCTTAAAAAATGATAAAAAATGCTTAAAATATCCTAAAAAATCTATAAATAAAGAGACTCTTTACTGCAGAATTTTATAATAAACGGTTTATTAGATATTGAATTGAAACGGGAATATTTTTAACATTGAAGCCTATGGGATTCTCCTGAATAAACTTGCCGAATGGCAGGGCATTTCGGGAACCTTTCACTGCTGGTTTGTGTTCTCTGAATAGACGAAGCAGTGCTTTTTCATGGTACCGTATGTTCAGGCAATTCGCCAGGATTTGGCGAATTGCCTGCTCTCTGGATAGCTGAATGACCAGGAAAGGTAACCGAACGCTGATTTTCAGCGTTCGGTTACCTTTCTCAAGCAATTCGGATCTCTTTGAATAACCCTGCAAGTGTAATAAAAATAGCAAATTGGTGTTTTTTCAGTAACTCCATAACGGAATACTCCCAGAACCACTGCTAACTCTATTCTATGCCAATTCAGTTCTCCTCCTCACAGGAGATGCTTTCTCTTTCTTCGTGGACCAATTTGAGGTCTTTGTTTCCCGGACAGCTTTACTGGAATTTGTGACTAGCAGCACATTTAATCTGAATTTAATCTGCTACATTTTTCTAATAGGGTTATTCAAAGAGAATCGAAAAGTCACCGCATGTTCGGTGACTTTTTGTTCTCTTCAATTCGGTGCGATTTGGCATCCCATTTCGGCGACCCTGCGGTGTATTCAGCAAGCACCACAGGGCTGTCGAAGTGCAGGGAAAAGCTGCCGAAAAACCCACCGAAAACCCACCGAAAACCCGGCGAATGCATGCCGAAAACCCGTAAAAACATCTGGATTAACCCGTCAAGAACGCCGGAAAAAGCCGAGTAGGAGCCGATCACATATAGAGCAGCCGCCGGAAAAAGCCGACACTGCAGATGAATGCAGTGAATAAATTAGGAAAACAGTTTGTATGAATGATTGAAAAGTAAAACGCTGTTTGCAAAGAAACTACTGAGTGAAAATGTCTGAAATTTACATATGAGGTCCAGGGAATGATAATAAAAAGGGCTGTTACAGAAAAAATAAGTAAACTTAAAAAAAAAATCCAGAAAAATGCTTAAAATCTCCTAAAAAATCTATAAATAAAGAGACTCTTTACTGCAGAATTTTATAATGAACGGTTTATTAGATATTGAATTAAAACGGGAATATTTTTAACATTGAAGCCTACAGGATTCTCCTGAATAAACCTGTCGAATGAAACCACCGAATGGCAGGGCATTTCTGGAACCTTTCACTGCTGGTTTGTGTTCTCTGAATAGCCGAAGCATTGCTTCTCTATGGGGATTTCACTGCCCTCGAACAGGCACCGAACAGGCACCGTATGTGCAGGCAATTCGCCAGGATTTGGCGAATTGCCTGCTCTCTGGATAGCCGAATGGCCAGGAAAGGTAACCGAACGCTGATTTTCAGCGTTCGGTTACCTTTCTCAAGCAATTCGGATCTCTTTGGATAACCCTGATAGTAACTGAATATAGTGATTGAGCTATTGTTAGCTTCCATTGCGGGAATGTACAAAGCGATTTGTGGGAAATGGTTACCAGTTGTCCACGTTTAATGTTGCGTTTATGATATTTTGTTTGCATAAGCGAATAAAGGAATTTTATCTATAGCTATTGGTCCACACACTGCCTCCTTTGGGGCTTCTGGGCAACTGAGGCTAACCTCTTCTTTAAATTCATGTCTATTGACATTTTTGTCAACTTGTAAATAAATAATTGTGAATAACGTCATCTTAACCTAAAAAAAACGCCTTATCGCGGTTCCTGAAAAAGTGTTGAAAGAACATGTCTAGATTATATATATATAAATATATATATATATAAAAAAATTGTAGTAACCTTAGTTTTTTTTCTTTCTGGACTTGTCATGCAGTGTCCATGAGGCACACTATAAATGAGAGCAAGGAGGGTCTTTTTTCAGTCAAAGTTTCGGTTACAGCTGCAAGCTTTATCACGTCTGGCATGATAAAGTTTGCAGCTGCAAACTGAAACATTGCCTGATTAAAGACCCTCGTTCCTCTCACTTTTTATGCACCTAATTACCTTATTTTTTATTTTTGAAGTTATTGAAGGGTTGGCTACCCAGTATTCTGGAACCCCAGGGTCATATGCAAGAATTGAATGTCACAGGCAGGATATGATTGAAGTCAGATAGCTTAACTCATCCCCTTTTGAAAGCACACAAAGTCCTTTATAGTTTCTTCACTTTACTGGGAAAGTAACAGAAAATAAAAGGTGTCTTGTGGATGAGAGGGCTTCTCTTGGTACGCTTTGTTAGGAGAGGAAGGTAAAAACAGGATGCAATCACCCAGTACAGAACATGATCTTTGCTCACATCTGGGGGATTGGCAGCTTGCTGAAGCAGGAAATGAGGCTGGACCAAACTAAATAAGTGAGTTAGACAGGGAGAGTGGACTAATCCATTTTAAGTAAAGGCAAAGGGGGAAAACAAATAAGGAATCTGGTTCCATGATATCTGGGCTATCGGACCATACACATATTATCCAAGTTTATGGTTCCAGTTTTTCTTCACTAGGTGGATTGAAACTATCTTTATTTTTGGTTGCAGTCTCCATGGTCCTGAAACACTATACACACTATGGACCCTATTACACTCCTAACGCAAAAACGCACGCTAAACGCGTGTTTTTTTGCGCAAAGCGTTAAACGTTAGCGCACGAAAATCACCGCTGGAATTACATTCCTCGCGCATTTTTTCATCCGTTGGGAAATTGCGCTCGTAAAACCGACGCGCAAAAATGCGCGCAAAGTACCGTTGCGCGCAGAATCAGTGAGCGCAATGTAATTTTTAACGTGAGTCCGTCATTTTGTGCCAACTGCGCACAACAGATGTACGTTCTGACGGAAGACAAGGTAGTGGCCGTCATTTTTGACGGATCTAGTAAAATAAAACGTGCGTATCGACGTTCTCCGTTGTGAATCCGCAGTTTGGTACGGTCAGGTTGTTACAATTTGCCGTTACCGCCAGCTTTTCAAAGACGTTAAAATTATGCGCGCAAACGTTGTCCGTTAAATTTTGCGCTAAGATTGTAATACCATGCGCACACCAGCGCACAAACGCATTTGTGCTCACAATGTTAAGTATAGGATGCGCGCTCTAAATTGCGCTCGCAAAGGGCTCGCACAGGGTCACTCGCGTTAAACGTTAACGCACATTTTTATGTCGCAATGCCCCTCGCGTTAATGCGTTTTTGCGCGCACGCACAATTGTGCGCGAAGAATGTAATAGGGCCCTATCTGTATATGAAGACCAGTAACGATCTGCTGATTTCATCTAGAGATCATAACTTGAAAATGTCTTTTCATAGAACATGAAGATTGGTAAAAACCACGATAAGCCACCGTGAAGATGTGAGAACTGGAGAATGATTGGTAACTAAGTGAAAGGACCCAAGAGGACAACCAAGAGCCAGAAGCAAGTAGAAAGGTAAAATATTTCGGGAAGACGGTGTTACTGTTTGAAAGCACGAACTGAGGATTTGCAGGATCAATACGGACTTAATACAACAGGAACTGGAGACGTACAGTGGGCCTCGAGATAAGCAGGATTTGATAGTGCTAGAAATTGGCAGCCGAATGGAATTGGACACCAACCAGATGAGCAGATGCAGGAAATAACCAGACCCGTAGTGGAGAAAGGTGTTTCTGAGCCAATTTAAAACAGGAAATCTTGAGAGATTCTGATCCAAGTAGAATCAGAGGTCTCGTCAAGGAATGCAGATAATGATCGAGGCAAGACAGTGGTCTAGTAGACACAGCGACCACGCAAGTCTCACTTGTCCTAGAACCAAAGCGGTTATACAGAAAGCACCGCAGGCTCGCTCAAACATGGAGTGGCCAAAAAAACACCAAACTGCAGGAAAAAAAGAAAAATGAAACTCTGCTTTTCTTCTAATAAGTGTTTAAACCAATAACAATGCATTAAAATGTGTCTAAATAATAAAAAAGGTCCTTTAAAAAATAATAAAAAGGTCTGTTACAGAAATTTAAATAAAGCCTTTTAAAAAACAATTGGGAATCATAAAGTTTGTCTAAAAAAAAACAAAAGATACATAAAGATGTTCCAAAAAATAAGTAAATAAAACGATGGTTTGCTGAGAATGAAAAGAATAAATGGTTGAATAAAAAAGATAAGAACAATAATATTTTTTTACAGTGAATCGTATGGGATTTGCCTGTTTAAACCTGTCTAACCAAATCACCGAAAATCAGGGCTTTTCACGGACACTTCGGCGCACTTCTGTGAACACATTAAGCATTACTTCTCTATGGGACAATTCCACTGTCGCCGAAGATTGACGAATTGCGGCGTTCTATGGCGAACTGCACCGTATTTCTATGTCATTTCACCAGTATTTGGCAAATTGACAGTTTAGTGAACAGACGAACTGCCACGAAATTGAAACGTACGTTGAAATTCGACATTCGGCGTAATTCGGTGGCAAGTACGCCCCTTACTGAATAACCCCTTTATTCAAGCACTCAATATCTTTGGTAATTTTAAAAAGGGACCAGGTCTACATCCTAAAAATAGAAGTCAGCAGAGGTTATTTATGATCCCTATCAGGGGTGTCGCTATATTTTACCAGGAAGGATACATTGAGAATTCTCTCATTTTCAAGTATGTCCTGGGTAGGCAAGGCCTAGGCTGGCACTTTCCAGGGGGTGGAAAAAAAAAACACCACAAGAGGATATTCACCAGAGCACCGAAATTACGCAGACATTTCAGTGTTCTGTTGTTCCCCGCACTTTGGGGAATCAAATTTCCCCGGTGAATTCACCACAGGGTCCCTTGAAGTGCAGGGAATCTGCCACCGAATGCTGTCGCAAACCCGTCACCTGCTGTTTTAAAAAGAACTACTGAATGAAAACGTCTGCAATTAACATATAAGTTCCTATGAATGATAATAAAAAGGTCCGTTACAGAAAAAATAAAAAACGCTATTAGAAAAAATATATATATTTTTTTTTAAAAAAAATGCCTAAAGGATAGAAAATAAAAAAAATCAATAAATAAAGAGATTTTTAACTATGGATTAAAGGAATAAACGGTTTATTAGATACTGGATAAAAACAGGAATATTTTTAACATTGAAACCTATAGTGTTCGTTCGCCCTGAATAAACCTGCCAAATGAAAACACCGGACATTAGGACATTTCTTTGCTGTTCGGTGTCTCTGAACAGATTAACCATTACTTCTTTATGGGGACTTTCACTGCCTTCGAACAGGCACCGTACTTGCTGTCAGTTTGCCAAAATTTGTGTATGAGCATATGAGAGAGCTCCACAGCAATAAACCTCACAGTAATGTGCGCTGTGTATTATGAGCATTCCGTGTTATATGGGAGTACTGATTTATGCGTAAAAGTAGGGGGGGCCATAAATTACCGCACCGGGTGACACCAACCCTAGTGACGCCACTGATCCCTATGTCAAAAGTAAGGAGTCAGAGGAAGGCCAGGACTATAGAAAATCCGAATTGACACACAAGGAAAAAAGCCATGAAAGTCAGGCCATTAATAAGAAAATATGGCTATGTGTACAGGGACACACAACGGTAAAAGATGTCAGCTTTTCCGTTATAACTGGAGGAATGAATGGATTATAGATTGTTCCATATATAAAGCAATTACCGTAGGCAGAGAAATTCAATAAATGGCTTAATGATCAGCTGAGATTCTAAGATACCCAGGGGATCACAATGATTCCAGTTGTTAAACATCTCAAAGGACATGAGTCTTCACTAGCGCCAGGGGAGAACTCATAGCGATAGACACAAGCGATGACGTTATGGCTGTTTTACAAGTAATGAACTAATCATAATTTGAGTCATAAGATGAATTTTCAAATATGTCTAGAAAATTGTTCCATAATGGCTTTGCTTTCATTGTGTTCCCCATCATATCCGCTTTGGATTTAGAATCTATTTCTGTTGATGGTATCGGGACGCACAATGAGCAGTGTGTTTTCAACAACGGCAAATAGGCTGCTGTCAAAACCTATACAGAATTTCTCTCAGATTGATCCTCTGTGACTACCTGTACATAGAAATAATATACTGACACATATTACCATCAATTCATATTCACCAGCGTATTGTTCCATGACAATGTATAAAACACAATATGTAAAGACATGCATAGACCTCTAAAAGAATGTCAGACGCGAAGCACATAATTAAAGAAGTATAAAAATCTCAAAGACATTAAAACCAATAAAAAAGTGTTCCATATAATGTCATCAAATAAGCCTTAGAATTACTCCATGTCTTGTCTTATCCTCATAACCCCCCTATTACTCCATATAACCTCTCCCTATAACCCCCCTATTACTCAATATAACCCCTATTACTCTCATATAACCTCTCCCTATAACCCTCTATTACTCCATATAACCTCTCCCTATAACCCTCTATTACTCCATATAACCTCTCCCTATAACCCCCTATTACTCCATATAACCTCTCCCTATAACCCCCTATAACTCCATATAACCTCTCCCTATAACCCCCTATTACTCCATATAACCTCTCCATATAACCCCCTATTACTCCATATAACCTCTCCTATAACCCCCTATTACTCCATATAACCTCTCCCTATAACCCACTATTACTCCATATAACCTCTCCCTATAACCCCCTATTACTCCATATAACCTCTCCCTATAATCCCCCTATTACTCCATATAACCTCTCCCTATAACCCCCCTATTACTCCATATAACCTCTCCCTATAACCCCCTATTACTCCATATAACCTCTCCCTATAACCCCCTATTACTCCATATAACCTCTCCCTATAACCCCTATTACTCCATATAACCTCTCCCTATAACCCCCTATTACTCCATATAACCTCTCCCTATAACCCCCTATTACTCCATATAACCTCTCCCTATAATCCCCCTATTACTCCATATAACCTCTCCCTATAACCCCCCTATTACTCCATATAACCTCTCCCTATAAACCCCCTATTACTCCATATAACCTCTCCCTATAATCCCCCTATTACTCCATATAACCTCTCCCTATAACCCCCATCACTCCATATAACCTCTCCCTATAACCCTCTATTACTCCATATAACCTCTCCCTATAACCCTCCTATTACTCCATATAACCTCTCCCTATAACCCCTATTACTCCATATAACCTCTCCCTATAACCCCCCTATTACTCCATATAACCTCTCCTTATAACCCCCCTATTACTCCATATAACCTCTCCCTATAACCCCTATTACTCCATATAACCTCTCCCTATAACCCCCTATTACTCCATATAACCTCTCTCTATAACCCTCCTATTACTGCATATAACCTCTCCCTATAACCCTCCTATTACTCCATATAACCTCTCCATATAACCCTCCTATTACTCCATATAACCTCTCCCTATAACCCCCTATTACTCCATATAACCTCTCCCTATAACCCTCCTATTACTCCATATAACCTCTCCCTATAAACCCCCTATTACTCTATATAACCTCTCCCTATAACCCTCCTATTACTCCATATAACCTCTCCCTATAACCCCCTATTACTCCATATAACCTCTCCCTATAACCCCCTATTACTCCATATAACCTCTCCCTATAACCCCCTATTACTCCATATAACCTCTCCCTATAACCCTCCTATTACTCCATATAACCTCTCCCTATAACCCCCCTATTACTCCATATAACCTCTCCCTATAACCCCCTATTACTCCATATAACCTCTCCCTATAACCCTCCTATTACTCCATATAACCTCTCCCTATAACCCCCTATTACTCCATATAACCTCTCCCTATAACCCCTATTACTCCATATAACCTCTCCCTATAACCCTCCTATTACTCCATATAACCTCTCCCTATAACCCCCTATTACTCCATATAACCTCTCCCTATAACCCCTATTACTCCATATAACCTCTCCTATAACCCCTATTACTCCATATAACCTCTCCCTATAACCCTCTATTACTCCATATAACCTCCTATTACTCCATATAACCTCTCCCTATAACCCTCCTATTACTCCATATAACCTCTCCATATAACCCCCTATTACTCCATATAACCTCTCCCTATAACCCTCCTATTACTCCATATAACCTCTCCCTATAACCCTCTATTACTCCATATAACCTCTCCCTATAACCCTCCTATTACTCCATATAACCTCTCCCTATAACCCTCCTATTACTCCATATAACCTCTCCCTATAACCTCCTATTACTCCATATAACCTCTCCCTATAACCCTCTATTACTCCATATAACCTCTCCCTATAACCCTCCTATTACTCCATATAACCTCTCCCTATAACCCTCCTATTACTCCATATAACCTCTCCCTATAACCCTCCTATTACTCCATATAACCTCTCCCTATAACCCTCCTATTACTCCATATAACCTCTCCCTATAACCCCTATTACTCCATATAACCTCTCCCTATAACCCTCCTATTACTCCATATAACCTCTCCCTTTAACCCCCTATTACTCCATATAACCTCTCCCTATAACCCCCTTATTACTCCATATAACCTCTCCCTATAACCCCCTATTACTCCATATAACCTCTCCCTATAACCCCCTATTACTCCATATAACCTCTCCCTATAACCCCCTATTACTCCATATAACCTCTCCCTATAACCCCCTATTACTCCATATAACCTCTCCCTATAACCCTCCTATTACTCCATATAACCTCTCCCTATAACCCTCTATTACTCCATATAACCTCTCCCTATAACCTCCTATTACTCCATATAACCTCTCCCTATAACCCCCTATTACTCCATATAACCTCTCCTTATAACCCCCTATTACTCCATATAACCTCTCCCTATAACCCCCTATTACTCCATATAACCTCTCCCTATAACCCCCTATTACTCCATATAACCTCTCCCTATAACCCCCTTATTACTCCATATAACCTCTCCCTATAACCTCCTATTACTCCATATAACCTCTCCCTATAGCCCCCTATTACTCCATATAACCTCTCCCTATAACCCTCCTATTACTCCATATAACCTCTCCCTATAACCCTCCTATTACTCCATATAACCTCTCCTTATAACCCCCTATTACTCCATATAACCTCTCCCTATAACCCCCTATTACTCCATATAACCTCTCCCTATAACCCCCTATTACTCCATATAACCTCTCCCTATAACCCCCTATTACTCCATATAACCTCTCCTATAACCCTCCTATTACTCCATATAACCTCTCCCTATAACCCTCCTATTACTCCATATAACCTCTCCCTATAACCCCCTATTACTCCATATAACCTCTCCCTATAACTCCTATTACTCCATATAACCTCTCCTATAACCCCCTATTACTCCATATAACCTCTCCTTATAACCCCCTATTACTCCATATAACTTCTCCCTATAACCCCCTATTACTCCATATAACCTCTCCCTATAACCCTCCTATTACTCCATATAATCTCTCCCTATAACCCTGCTATTACTCCATATAACCTCTCCCTATAGCCCCCTATTACTCCATATAACCTCTCCCTATAACCCCCTATTACTCCATATAACCTCTCCCTATAACCCCCTATTACTCCATATATAATCTCTCCCTATAACCCCTATTACTCCATATAACCTCTCCCTATAACCCCCTATTACTCCATATAACCTCTCCCTATAACCCCTATTACTCCATATAACCTCTCCCTATAACCCTCTATTACTCCATATAACCTCTCCCTATAACCCTCCTATTACTCCATATAACCTATCCCTATAAACCCCCTATTACTCTATATAACCTCTCCCTATAACCCTCCTATTACTCCATATAACCTCTCCCTATAACCCTCTATTACTCCATATAACCTCTCCCTATAACACCCTATTACTCCATATAACCTCTCCCTATAACACCCTATTACTCCATATAACCTCTCCCTATAACCCCCTATTACTCCATATAACCTCTCCCTATAACCCCCTATTACTCCATATAACCTCTCCCTATAACCCCCTATTACTCCATATAACCTCTCCCTATAACCCTCCTATTACTCCATATAACCTCTCCCTATAACCCCCTATTACTCCATATAACCTCTCCCTATAACCCCCTATTACTCCATATAACCTCTCCTATAACCCTCCTATTACTCCATATAACCTCTCCCTATAACCCTCCTATTACTCCATATAACCTATCCCTATAACCCCCTATTACTCTATATAACCTCCCTATAACCCTCCTATTACTCCATATAACCTCTCCCTATAACCCTCTATTACTCCATATAACCTCTCCCTATAACACCTATTACTCCATATAACCTCTCCCTATAACACCCTATTACTCCATATAACCTCTCCTATAACCCCCTATTACTCCATAAACCTCTCCCTATAACCCTCCTTTACTCCATATAACCTCTCCCTATAACCCCCTATTACTCCATATAACCTCTCCCTATAACCCCCTATTACTCCATATAACCTCTCCCTATAACCCTCCTATTACTCCATATAACCTCTCCCTATAACCCTCCTATTACTCCATATAACCTCTCCCTTTAACCTCCCTGTTACTCCATATAATCCCCCTATTACTCCATATAACCTCTCACTATAATCCCCCTATTACTCCATATAACCTCTCCCTATAACCCTCCTATTACTCCATATAACCTCTCCCTATAACCCCCTATTACTCCATATAACCTCTCCCTATAACCCTCCTATTACTCCATATAACCTCTCCCTATAACCCTCCTATTACTCCATATAATCCCCCTATTACTCCATATAACCTCTCACTATAACCCTCCTATTACTCCATATAACCTCTCCCTATAACCCTCCTATTACTCCATATAACCTCTCCCTATAACCCTCCTATTGCTCCATATAACCTCTCCCTATAACCCCCTATTACTCCATATAACCTCTCCCTATAACCCCCCTATTACTCCATATAACCTCTCCCTATAACCCCCCTATTACTCCATATTAGGGATGAGCGGTTCGGGTTCGGACGGTTTGGGTTTCGACCCAAACGTGGCCTGTTCGATGAGATCGCGAACACCGAACATTTCCGGGTGTTCGCCGCATGTTCGACCACAATGGACCACAATGCATTTTCCCACTGGCCTGAAGCTCGTAATTGGCTACAGCCTTGCACCTGACCACAGGTCTGGTGCAAGACTGGCTCAACACTATGCCAATCACCGCTCAGAGTCCTGATTGGGCAAATTTTGCCCAATCATGGGCTCACAGAGCTAAGTCCCACAGCACACTATATAACATTTCCACGTGCCGATTCTGCACGCATTTCAGAGGAGATTTCAAAGAAGATAGTTGTGTGTGTTGTTACTGCCGGTCTGCCACGTTACTGGGGGGGTCTGGAGGGGTCTCATTTCTACCAAATATCAGGGAATTTAGGTGATGTGTGTCTTGTCACTGTGCCAGCAAGTTTTTTTGGGGTTTACAACTTTCTTTAAAACATTTGTGAATTGAGGTGATCTGTGTCTCATCACTGCCAGCAAGTATTTTGGGGGTCACAAATTTCTACAAAACATTTGTGAATTGAGGTTATCTGTCTCTTGTCACTGCCAGCAAGTATTTTGGGGGTCCCAAATTTCTACAAAACATTTGGGAATTGAGGTGATCTGTGTCTCGTCACACATCCAGTACCACGCTGTATTTTGGGGCTCACTAATTTCTTTAAAACATTTGTGAATTGAGGTGATCTGTCTCTTGTCACTGCCAGCAAGTATTTTGGGGGTCACAAATTTCTACAAAACATTTGGGAATTGAGGTGATCTGTGTCTCGTCACACATCCAGTACCACGCAGTATTTTGGGGCTCACTAATTTCTACAAAACATTTGTGAATTGAGGTGATCTGTCTCTTGTCACACAACCAGTACCACGCATTATTTTGGGGCTCACTAATTTCTACAAAACATTTGTGAATTGAGGTGATCTGTCTCTTGTCACTGGCTGCCAGCTATCAGTGTGTCTTACTGAGTTATACCAGAGTTCTTCAAAACTTTATACCAGAGTTGAATCAGAGTTCTGTATATATTAATCTATATATCACTCACCATGTCTGAAAGAACAAAAAGGACAGGCAGACGCTCCCTGACACAGATAAGAGGGCAAGCAGCCCCTGTGTCGGGAGGCTGTGCCTCTGGTCGTGGTGGACGTGGTGCATCCTCTGCAGGGGCACGCTTGTCCTTTCTAACTGGTGCTGGCCGTCTTAAGCAGCAGCAACATACAGAGGACTTGGTGGATTGGCTAACCAGGCCATCCTCATCCTCTGAGTCCTCTGCCAGCCAGGCTTCTAGTGCTTTACAGTCCACCTCAGCTGCCAAAGCATCTAATGCAGCCTCCATGTCCACAGCTACTCCTGCCGTAGCCTCACTATCACACACGGAGGAGTCAGCTGAATTGTTTGACTACAATGAGAGTGACATGCTGCTTGAGGATGCGCAGCAAGTACAGTGCTCTGATTCAATCTCTGAGGTTGAGGAAGGGAGTATAATCAACCAAGAGGAAGGGGGTGCCAGTGATGACACACAAATAACTGGCACTCATGTTGCCCCAGCAGCTGCAGCATACTGCCAAGTTGGCTCCAGTGACGAGGAGACAGGGGGTGATGATGATGACAATGATGATGAGGTCACTGACTCCACCTGGGTGCCAGATCGAACAGAGGAATTAAGTGAGGAAGAGGGGGAGGAGGCACAGCAAACACGAGGCACAACATCCTCTGTGACCAACCGTAGCACTAGCCAGTCCAAGGCATCACATGTCAGAGCTGCTCCGGTGCAGAGTGCTGTTGTCTCAAAGAACACATGCAGGAACTCTGTTGTCTGGGAGTTCTTTAAGAAATGTGCAGTAGAGCGCAGCGTTGCTATTTGTAATCTATGTCAGATGAGGCTTAAGTGTGGGAAAGATACCGGACACTTGGGTACCACATGCTTGAGGCGACATATGAATAAGTGCCACACATCCTGTTGGCGCAAAACTTTGCGTAGGTCCTCCTCATCTGTCTCTACCCCCACTGTATGTCCTGCCATGTCATTGCCTACAACCTCCACCGACAGGGATGATGCTACAGTAATGGATGTACCAGGTCCTTCCTCACAATGTGACATCATCCCAGTAGCTGAAGATTTATGCAGTCAAATTACGTTGCCGCAGCTGCTGCAGCGAAAGAAAAAATATAGTCCCAACCATCCCCAAGCACAGCGTCTAAATGCCAGCTTAGCAAAATTACTCGCATTGCAGCTGCTGCCTTTCCAGCTGGTGGACTCTGCTCCCTTCTGTGAATTTTCTGAATGTGCTGTACCACAGTGGCAGGTTCCAAACCGCCATTACTTTTCACGCAAGGCCATTCCAGCACTATACCAGCACGTGGAAGACAATGTTATCCAGTCATTGGGAAAGGCAGTCAGCAGCAAGGTGCATGTGACTTTAGACACGTGGTCCAGCAAGCATGAACAGGGTCGTTACATTTCCTTCACGGCACACTGGGTAACTCTGATTGCAGATGGGAGGGATCCAAGACGGGGCTCTGTGCTAGGGCTTGTTCATCCACCACGCCTCCAGAAAGCTGCTTGTATGAGGTCTGTCTGCTCCACCACCACCACCTCTTCCTCCTCCTCCTCCTCCTTCTCTGTCTCTGGCGAAGTGGCAGTTAAACGACGCCTGACAGGGTCTATGCAATGGCTCAAGCAAAAAGATGCCATACTGTGCTTGAGCTGGTTTGTTTAGGGGACAGGAGCCACACCGGGTCAGAAATTTTGTCAGCTCTGCAGGGGCAGGTGCAGAGATGGTTAACACCACGCCAGCTTGAGCTGGGAATGATCGTCTGCGATAATGGCAGCAACCTTCTCTCCGCCCTACGCAAGGGTAAATTGACGCATGTACCATGCCTAGCACACGTCCTAAATCTGGTGGTAAAGCGTTTCCTAACCAAGTACCCAGGGCTGCCAGAGCTTCTCATCCAGGCCAGAAAAGTCTGCAGCCACTTCAGACGGTCATTCCCAGCAAGCGTTCGCCTGGTAGAAATTCAAAGAGTTCCACCTTCCCACAAACCGTCTGATCTGTGACATGCCCACCAGGTGGAACTCGACATTAGCAATGCTGCAGCGTCTGCACAAGCATCAACGAGTACCTGTGTGAGTATGGCACAAGGACAGGTTCAGGTCAACTTGGTTTTTTCCCCCCCCGCAGTGGCTGATGATCAAGGATGCATGCACTGTACTGTCACCATTTGAGGAGGCAACGAGGATTGTGAGCAGGGACAGTGCATGCATCAGTGACACAATTCCTTTAGTGTTCCTGCTGGAGCACACTCTGCGGGGAATTATAGATGTGGCTCTAGAGGCAGAGCAGCAGGAGGAAGAGGAGGCCTTCCCTAGCTCTCAAGGCCCCAGTCTTTCCGCAGACAGCATTCCAGCGGGTCCTACTCAGATCAGACAGGAGGAGGATGAGGAGGAGGAGGAATATTTAAGTAGTGGGGGCATTGAAGGTGGGGATTCCTCAGGGAGGGTTTTGTGTGCCCAGAAACAGAAGGGCTAGTGCGTGGCTGGGAGGAGGAAGTGCACGATACGGTCATCCTCATTAACCAGGAAGACTCGGAAGCTAATGACACTTCCAACCTACGCTGCATGGGCTCCCTAATGATGCAAAGCCTGCTGAAGGACCCCAGGATTCGTGCTATCAAGGAGAGGGATCATTACTGGTTGGCAACCCTTCTTGATCCACGATACAAGGGGAAAGTTGCAGAGCTCATCCTGCCCGCACAGAGGGAGCACAGGATGAAAAAACTTGAGGACGCTCTAAAGCGACACTTGTGTAATACCTTTCCAGGCACTGGTAGATTTTTTATTATTATTATTATTCTTTATTTATAAAGCGCCAGCATATTCCGCAGCGCTGTGCTGACACACGTGCTTCTGAGGCTGCGGGTGATCAGAGGAATAGTGGTGAAGGCCAGGGCCGCTTGACTGATGCTTTTTTAACATTTTTTTAGTCCTCGACGCCCAGGGACGTCAAATGTAGGCACCCATTGCCAGCGTCTTCACCATATGGTGCAGGACTACCTATGGGCAAGGGCAGACCTGGATACCTTTCCAGCAGATGATCCACTGGCTTACTGGGTGTTGAGATTGGATCACTGGCCAGAACTTAGCCAATATGCTATGCAGCTACTAGGTTACCCTTCATCTAGCGTGCTTTCCAAAAGGACGTTCAGTGCCGCTGGAGGTTTTGTCACAGACAAAAGAGTGTGTCTGTCCACCGACTCTGTAGACCGGCTGACATTTATAAAAATGAATCAGTCCTGGATCAGTAGCTATCAATCCCCTGATGCCGAAGTAACAGAATAGATCGGGTATGTCTTCTGCATGCACAAAACCTCCAGCACTGAACTCTTCCACAATCCACAAAAGGGTTACGGTGTGAATGCACTTGCTGCCATGAAAGGCACAATATTTGGCTGCACTGACGCCTGTGCCAGATTTATATCATTTTAATTTTTTGAACAACAGGGTCCAACCCTGCACTCTTCCACAATACCACAGAGGGGTTACTGTATGATGATACTTGCTGGCCTGGCATTAAAGGCACAATATCTGGGTGCACTGACGCCCATTACCAGATCAAAAACTTTCAATATAGGACCGCAAGGTCCACCCCTGCATTCTTCCACAATACCACAGAGGGGTTACTGTATGATGATACTTGCTGGCCTGGCATTAAAGGCACAATATCTGGGTGCACTGACGCCCATTACCAGATCAAAAACTTTTCAGTATAGGACCGCAAGGTCCACCCCTGCATTCTTCCACAATACCACAGAGGGGTTACTGTGTGATGATATTTGCTGGCCTGGCATTAAAGGCACAATATCTGGGTGCACTGACGCCTTGACCAGAATCATATCTTTTCAATATAGGACCACATGGTCCACCCCTGCATTCTTCCACAATACCACAGAGGGGTTACTGTATGATAGTACTTGCAGGCCTGGCACCAAAAGCACAATATTTGGGTGCACTGCCACTGACGCCTGTATCAGATTCATATCCTCAGAGGGGTTACGGTGTGACGGCACTGTTGGGGACGCTAAAGGACCAATTTTAAAGCACCTATTGTTACTTTATCCAAAGCCTGCATATATTTCACAATAATTTAGCCAAAAAAATCAGTAAACTTTTTCTGCGTGTACGAAAATGTCTCCTCTTTTCATACAGACTGCCGCCCCAAGCAATTGTTTATGGATAGATTAAAGGAAAAGCATTTACCGTCATATGAAACGTCATTTTTTTGTTTTTAAGTGTTTCTGTACATCCTAGAAATCCGCCACTTCACGGGCAGGTTATGGGGACCTCCTAGGCACGATATTTGAAGGAATTTTTGGTTTTTATTTTTAACCCTTATTTCAAGGAAAACTCACTGTCCCTTTAAAAACTTTTTTTTTTTACTTTTTGTTCTTGTTTCCTGTCCCCCAGGGCACTACCCGGACCCCCATACACCTTTTATGGCAAATATGTAGCATATATGCCCTCTTGGAGGGCACTCTAAAAACCGAATTTTCAGCCCCATTGACTTGCATTGGGTTCGAGTTCGGGTTCGGAACCGAACAAATGGGAAGTTCGGGTTCGGGCTCGAACAGAACTCGGGAGTGTTCGGCTCATCCCTACTCCATATAACCTCTCCCTATAACCCCCTATTACTCCATATAACCTCTCCCTATAACCCCTATTACTCCATATAACCTCTCCCTATAACCCCCTATTACTTCATATAACCTCTCCCTATAACCCCCTATTACTCCATATAACCTCTCCCTATAACCCTCCTATTACTCCATATAACCTCTCCCTATAACCCTCGTATTACTCCATATAACTTCTCCCTATAACCCTTGTATTACTCCATATAACCTCTCCCTATAGCCCCCTATTACTCCATATAACCTCTCCCTATAACCCCTATTACTCCATATAACCTCTCCCTATAACCCCCTATTACTCCATATAACCTCTCCCTATAACCCCCTATTACTCCATATAACCTCTCCCTATAACCCTCCTATTACTCCATATAACCTCTCCCTATAACCCTCCTATTACTCCATATAACCTCTCCCTATAACCCCCTATTACTCCATATAACCTCTCCCTATAACCCTCCTTTACTCCATATAACCTCTCCAATAACCCCCCTATTACTCCATATAACCTCTCCCTATAACCCTCTATTACTCCATATAACCTCTCCCTATAACCCTCCTACTACTCCATATAACCTCTCCCTATAACCCCCTATTACTCCATATAACCTCTCCCTATAACCCTCATATTACTCCATATAACCTCTCCCTATAACCCTCCTATTACTCCATATAACCTCTCCCATAACCCTCCTATTACTCCATATAACCTCTCCTATAAACCCCCTTATTACTTCATATAACCTCTCCCTATAACCCCCTATTACTCTATATAACCTCTCCCTATAACCCCCTATTACTCCATATAACCTCTCCCTATAACCCCTATTACTCCATATAACCTCTCCCTATAACCCCTATTACTCCATATAACCTCTCCCTATAACCCTCTATTACTCCATATAACCTCTCCCCTAACTACCCATCACTCCATATTACCTCTCCCTATAACCCTCCTATTACTCCATATAACCTCTCCCTATAACCCTCTATTACTCCATATAACCTCTCCCTATAACCCCCAATTACTCCATATAACCTCTCCCTATAACCCTCTATTACTCCATATAACCTCTCCCTATAACCCCCATCACTCCATATAACCTCTCCCTATAACCCTCCTATTACTCATATAACCTCTCCCTATAACCTCTATTACTCCATATAACCTCTCCCTATAACCCTCCTATTACTCCATATAACCTCTCGATATAACCCCCCTATTACTCATATAACATCTCCCTATAACCCCCCTATTACTCCATATAACCTCTCCATATAACCCCCTATTACTCCATATAACCCTCCCTATAACCCCTATTACTCCATATAACCCTCTCCCTATAACCCTCTATTACTCCATATAACCTCTCCCTATAACCCCCATTACTCCATATAACCTCTCCCTATAACCCTCCTATTACTCCATATAACCTCTCCCTATAACCCCCTATTACTCCATATAACCTCTCCCTATAACCCCCCTATTACTCCATATAACCTCTCCCTATAACCCCACTATTACTCCATATAACCTCTCCATATAACATCCCTATTACTCCATATAACCTCTCCCTATAATCATCCTATTACTCCATATAACCTCTCCCTATAACCCCCTATTACTCCATATAACCTCTCCCTATAACCCTCTATTACTCCATATAACCTCTCCCTATAACCCCCCTATTACTCCATATAACCTCTCCCTATAACCCCCTATTACTCCATATAACCTCTCCCTATAACCCCCCTATTACTCCATATAACCTCTCCCTATAACCCCCTATTACTCCATATAACCTCTCCCTATAACCCCCTATTACTCCATATAACCTCTCCTTATAACCCTCCTATTACTTCATATAGCCTCTATATGTAATTTATCCCATCATTCCTTATCATCCTCTCTGTATACTTTCTATGTAGCATCTCCCTAGAATTTATTCTAGCTCTCCATTTAAGACCTCCTTATAATTGCATTTATTACTCATTAACTTATCTATTACTGCAGATAATTGAACTGATCTAATTGATTTGGCGCAGAATTGAGTGTAGATTACTAGGTTCCTGATGATAAAGATGGTTTTTCCCATGAGTAATGCCGTCTATAAATGCAGCCAAACCTGACACAGTCTATGCCACATGGATAGAGGTTCGGAAGATGATCTTATAGAGCTTTTCCTGCAGGCTGGTAGTGAGACGTTTTGAGGCAGTACCACTGTGATGAAACAGCCGCCTCAACGTTTATTTGCAGTTATTTTCTTTACAGTTTATTGTCTCTGTATATAGTGTAGAGTGTTGTGTGATGTGCTATGCTGTTGTCTAAGTGTGTATCTGCATGTTACAGTTATAAGTTGTTATATTTTGCACTCACAAAACAGTAGGAGAGGACTCTGCTCAAGAGCTTGCAATCTAACCTCTTGTCGGCTTCCACCCCCCCCCCTCTGCATATTGTATACTTACTGCTTTAAGAAGACTCCTGTTTCCCTCTAGTCCTAGCAGACTGTTTAGATAAGAGTGCATGTGCAAACACTCCATTGTGTTGAATGTCTTTTCTATTGTCCAGTGGCTGTAGTCTGGTATCTGTAATGTATTCTGGAAGGGAGGGGGTTGTCTCAACTGTGTGTATTTGAAATAAAGAGTCAGTCTCCATTTGGATTTTGAATCTGCAGGAACTCATCAGAGTTTATGTGTCGTCTATTCTGTGTGTGGATACAAGCACCGTTTTATACAGTGTAAAGGGGTGCCCAGACAGAGGGTACCGAGCATGAGGATACCCCGATCCGTAACAACCACTCCATGTGGGTCTGTGAACCTCTCTGCTACATCGCTACCAGTAAGTATTCAGGATAGAGTTTTTAGCGAGTCCCATCACTGTTGGTAGGGTTATTTTTAGGGTTAATATAATGATAAGGTTTAGGGATAGTATTAGGATTAGGTTTATTAAATCTGCTTGTTTTAGGGTAAAGGCTATTAATTAGGGTTAGGATCACCATTTATACTAGTTTTAGGATTAGGGTTAGGCTAGTATTGGGTAAATATTTTTATTTCTGCTTGTTTTAGAGTTATTAGTTACGGTTAGGGTCGCTGTTTATACTCATTTTTGGATTAAGGTTACTTTTAGGGTTAGGGTTAGTGTTGGGTTTAGTGTTACAGTAAACAGTCACTTATATAGCTCCAAAAGATTCTGCAACACTTTACAATGGGGAAGCACAAACATGTGACATATTAAAGATACATAAGGAACAGACAGCCCTGCCTCTAAGGTTATCATTTCTGCTTATTTTACAGTTGGGTTTAGGGTTAGTATTTGGGTTCAGGGTTATTATTTCTGCTTATTTTAGGGTTAGGTTTAGGGTTAGTATTTGGGTTCAGGGTTATTATTCCTGCTTATTTTAGGGTTAGGTTTAGGGTTAGTATTTGGGTTCAGGGTTATTATTTCTGCTTATTTTAGGGTTAGATTTAGGGTTAGTATTTGGGTTGGGGTTATTATTTCTGCTTGCTTTAGGGTTAGGGTTACTTTGAAGGTTAGCGTTAACAAAGCATTTGATGGCTAAAACAGCTCTTAGCCCTTAGCTCTTAGTTCAAACAAGTGGCCATGATGGCAAAAGCTTATCAAGTGCTTAAAAAATAAGTCACGAGGGGGGCGTGGCCAGCCGTGGAAGGGAGAAGACGCATCTTGCTTGAGCTCCACAGTGTTTCCTTCTCACCGGGACCAATTTTTGTCTTTACCCGCCAAGATTTCCTTTTTTTGGGCTCCTGAACGGCAGGCCACCGGGAGTGTGCTGACTGGGGCCCGTCCCCCCCCCCTCCTGGTCCAGAGGCTCACCTGTGGGATGCCATCTCTGGCTGAAGACTGATGCCAGAGGCCATTTTGCTTCCTATTTCTTGGCCTGCCCAGTATCGATGAGCCGAGTGCCCTGATCCTGCCGGGGACCATACTGAGAGTCGTAGAGACAGAGGGCCCCCTTCTCCCGGCCATCCTGGGTGCTTTATTGCAGCTGCTGGAGGGTGAGGAGTGAATGTTGATGTGGGGCGATATGTGCTGCGTCATGGACGTGCTGTGATCTGGCCAAGAGGCTATAGATTTGAGCGGCAATGCTCCGGGGGGGGCGACAGGCCTGATATGGCTCAATACGGCGGCTTGTCTCCAGAGACTATGGAGGCCTGTGTGCCAGTGGACGAGGATAGGGAGCCGGATCACCTGACACCGTTGACTGTTTTACAGATAAAAGTGCTGGTGAGAGTAGAGATTCCCCCCGTGCCCGAGAAGAAGAAGAAACCACCTGGACCCCTCCTACGGCGCCGCCTGATGTGGATGAAGAGGTGACCCTGCGAGATGGCTGCCGCAGGCACCCCTGAAATGTCTACATTGCTGGGAGAGCAGAGTTTTGAAAGACTGTCAGTTGGTGGGCTGATCGGCCGACCTCGGCTCCGTGTGGTGACTCGTGCCACGAGGGGGGCCGTCTGAGGGTGAGGGCTGGTCGGTCGCAGGGCTTCACGAGAAATGCTCACATATGAAGGTGCCACTAGCCCTGCCTGGTGGCTGGACACGGGCTGAGATGGCCCGCCTTGCTTGGCCCTCGGTTCCCAACAATATGCCCTTGTTTCCCTGCTATGCTTGAGACATTTGCCGAGGATTCTTGATGTTCTTTTTCTCTGCTGAGGACTACAGCCTTTGATTTTTGACTACTTTTTGTCCGCAGAGTTTTATTTTGGACTTTCTGCGAGGTGTTTTTGTTTGTTATAACCCCACCCCCCTTTTTTGATATTTTGCAGCTTTCTTGCGAGACCCCCCCCCCCCGTTTTTCCCGTTTTCCCCTATTCCCTGTACGCATTACTGATGCCGATGTCTTTTTGATGTTACCTTATATCTTGCTGTTCCATGTAAAGATGGCATATTATCAAAATAAAAACTTTTGGCTCTATTAAATACTTCGCACAAACGTTAACGCGTGCGCAAAAAAGCATTAACGCGAGGGAAAAAACCCTTTGCGCAGAACGTCGTATTACAATGTCCGCGCAAAAAATGCACGTTATCGTCTACCGCTGTGAACCTGCGCGAACGCTGCGCGAGCGTAATGTACATTGCGCGTCCTATACTTAACATTGTGAGCGCAAATGCGTTTGTGCGCTGGTACGCATGGTGTTACAATCTATGCGCAAATTTTAACAGGCAACGTTTGCGCACAAGATTTTAACGTCTTTTAAAAGCTGGTGGTAACGGCAAATCTGAACGTCCTGGCCGAACCCAAATACACCAGCCCGAAAAAAAATACAGCAATGTATACATTCTACGCATACCCAAACAATAAAATGTTTTTATTATTGCTGCAGCACATATACTCAGATTGATTTTGACAGACGCAAAAACTTAACGGGAGACAATTGTGGTTCTTAATTCAGATTGGCTGAAAAAACAGTCCGCCCACCAATTTCTGCACGCAGCGTTATTGCGGGCGTGTTTTTGCACGTCTTTTTTTTCGCTATTTTTTGACGGATGAAAAAATGCGCTCGGATTGTGATACCAGCGTTAATTTAGACGCGTTAACGTTTAACGCTGCGCGCAAAAAAAATTGTGCTGTGCGTGCGCTTTTGCACGAAGCAGTTAATAGAGCCCTTCAAATATAAAAAAAAAAATTAAGTCAGTGGTGGGTGTGTCTAGGGGCATAAAAATATAAAATATATAATTTGCAAATCTAGGAAAATAGCTTAAAACCTTTGAAAAAATCTAGATATAATAATTTCGAAACTTTAGCAAAACATCGATCTCGACATTATTTGTAGGATGAACCCGATTCATAAAGAAATCTTTCACAGCAAAAAAAACGCATTTCAGGACCAGCATGTTCTGTAATAGAAAAAACATTGCGGCAATGCTGCATTGACAAAGTGTCGCTAGTCCAGAAACGTTTACCATGCGTTGCTCTACAACTTTAAATTTTGGGTTGCACCAACGAACCCTAACAGGGTTATTCAAAGAGATCCGAATTGCTTGAGAAACGTAACCGAACGCTGAAAATCATCATTCGGTTACCTTTCTTGGCCATTCGGCTATCCAGAGAGCAGGCAATTCGCCAAATCCTGGCGAATTGCCTGAACATACGGTGCCTGTTCGGTGCCTGTTCGAGGGCAGTGAAAACCCCATGAAAAAGCACTGCTTCGGCTATTCAGAGAACAAAATGCAGCAGTGAAAGGTTCCCTAATGTCCTGCCATTCCGTGGTTTCATTCGGCAGGTTTATTAAGGAGAATCCCATAGGCTTCAATGTTAAAAATATTCCGGTTTTAATTCAATATCTAATAAACCGTTCATTATAAAATTCTGTAGTAAAGAGTCTCTTTATTTCTAGATTTTTTAGGATATTTTAAGCATTTTTCTGATTTTTTTTTTTTTTTAAAAGTCCGATTTTTTTTTTTTTTAAGTTTACTTATGTTTTCTGTAACAGCCTTCTTTATTATCATTCCC
Source organism: Leptobrachium leishanense (assembly GCA_009667805.1). Classification (NCBI taxonomy): domain Eukaryota; kingdom Metazoa; phylum Chordata; class Amphibia; order Anura; family Megophryidae; genus Leptobrachium; species Leptobrachium leishanense. Next base: position 48,112,154 of record CM019065.1, read on the forward strand.
TGGACCTCATATGTAAATTTCAGACATTTTCGCTAAGTAGTTTCTTTGCAAACAGTATTTCACTTTTCAATCATTCATACAAACTGTTTTCCTAATTTATTCACTGCCTCTTCTGCTGTGTCGAAGGCTGCGATCGGCTCCTGTTTGGTTTTTCTGTGGTTTTCGGCAGGTTAATCCAGATGTTTTTGAGGGTTTTCGGCGTGCATTCGCTGGGTTTTGCGGTTCCCTGCAATTCGAGGACCCTGTGGTGCTTGCTGAATACACCGCAGGGTCGCCGAAATGGGATCGGCAAAACAAACCGAATTGAAGAGAACGAAAAGTCACCGAACGTGCGGTGACTTTTCGAATCTCTTTGAATAACCCTGAAAATTTTGAGCTTTCTCGCTTTCATTTTTTTAAACTTCCTGGCTGCCGGTCACCGGATCGGTCACTAGTGACGCCAGCACGCCAAGAGCGTGTCGACATCACCCTCTCTGAAACCAATCGCTGTAGCGAGCGCTCTTAGAGAGGCAGCTGATACGCACCGCTCCGATCCATTGTTATGGAACTTGGATGCGCAAAACGGGCGAGTCCCGTAGTGCTCCGCGATTAGTGGCAAGTAGCGTGGCAGCGCAAATTGCGCAGAAAAGCTTCAGGGACTTCCAAGTTCGGGAAGAGGAGTAACGCGGAGGGAGACAAAAGGTGAGTAAAAACACCAAACAAAAAAGTAAGAAAACGGAAAAAAAAGGCAGAGGATGTCAGAAGCTTCCGCCCAATTATTTAAGGGCAAAATATGGAAACGCTCTATTTTTTAATAGTGTCCCTTTAAGGGGGTGTGTGTGTGTCGTTGATTCAAACAGTCAGTGTGCAGTAGATTCATATATCACACACCACTATCCTTCATATGAATAATGTTAGTGTCTGTATACGGTGAAGGCCAGGGTAAAACAAAAATGGAAGCTATGTCAAGAGACATGGTATATTTCAGTAAGAGTCAAGAGGTTTATCTAACCAGAGAATAGATAATGAATACATATTGATTTGTTACAGTCAGGGCATTCATTCCGGAGGCCACAATGAAAGTGGAGAGACAGGTACGAAGAATCTTTAGAAGAACCAAAAAGGTACCTCAAGACAGGACAAGGAAAGTGGGTTACCCAACATCCCAAGAGATCTACCTAGTGTTTGGAAAGAGTGCAAGTGAGGACGGCGACGACAGATACAAATGACAGCGTGAGAGGCCAGGCGTTGGCTAAGCGGTGGAGGAGCGTGGTGAGACAGCAAGAACGTGGAATAAAGCAACCAATGCGGATCCAGAGTTTGCAATGATAAATGGCAGGCTCGATTATAGTAGAAGGTGGAAGGGGTTAAAGTAGTAGACAGTGCTAAAAAGAGGCAGAAACAAACAAGGATTAAAAAAACAAGCAAGAACGCGATGACATGTAGGGAGAAACCAAATAAAATAAATCGAAATATACAAAGAACAAACTAACAATCACATGTTGGACAATCACCAACAAACTAGGGGACGATATTTTAGTGGGAAATATTCCATACGTACAGAACGTTTAAATACATATGCTCAATAATAGTGTATATATATAGTATTATTTTTTTTTGAGAAAGGATTTTACCAGGAAGGATACATTGAGATTTCTCTCGTTTTCAAGCATGTCCTGGGTGGCGAGTACGTACTGTTAGGTGTCTTGCCCAAGGGCACTTACTGGAGAGGTGCTCTTGCCAGGATCGAACCTGTGTCTCCACAGTCTCTCTCCACGGTTATAGAGCAGTGATGTTACCTCTACTCCACCCACCCGCCCCTTTTGTGAAATCTCCTCCAGTCTCTGTATAGTGGTATGAATGACTAGTGTGGAAACCTGTCTTAGATTCAGATTAATGAACACCTTGACATTATTCTACATAATGAGTAGAATGTAAATGTATAATAGAGTAGGAGTCTGAAGTGATGTGGGGTTAGAGCAGGTCTGTCACTTTCTGGATTATCCTTACGATTATCTGTGCCTCCGTGTTACTTTTCCATATGCAGATGGAACATGTTTCATGGTTTCAGAACACACGCATTAGGATATCGGTGCGTCCGGGATACACAACTTCAGATCAGTAGTTGTGGTTGTTGGGGCATTTTAAATGAAGACACCTTTGTGTCGGTGATTTATTTAACCAACACAATATCTGCTTAGTCACTGTATTTATAATAAACTGATTTCTCTCAATAGTGGTATAATTTGTTTTCACATATAGACAGTTTCTATAGTGATGTGGGGTACATTGAGTTTCTTCCCTCCCCTTTCTCCCTCTCCCTTTCTATCTCCACTTTCTCTACCCTCTCTCCTATTTCTCCATCCTCTCTCCTCTTTCTCCATCCTCTCTCCTCTTACTCCATCCTCTCTCCTCTTTCTCCATCCTCTCTCCTCTTTCTCCATCCTCTCTCCTCTTACTCCATCCTCTCTCCTCTTTCTCCATCCTCTCTCCTCTTTCTCCATCCTCTCTCCTCTTACTCCATCCTCTCTCCTCTTTCTCCATCCTCTCTCCTCTTTCTCCATCCTCTCTCCTCTTTCTCTATCCTCTCTCCCCTTTCTCCATCCTCTCTTTCTCCATCCTCACTCCACTTTCTCCATCCTCTCTCTACTCTTTCTCCATCCTCTCTCGCCATTCTCTCGCCATCCTCTCTCCTCTTTCTCCATCTTCTCTTTCTCCATCCTCACTCCTCATCCTCTCTCTCCATCCTCTCTCTCCCCTTTATCCATCTCTTCTCTTTATCCTCTCTCCTCTTTCTGCCCCCACTCTTTCTCCTTCTTCCCTTTATCCCTCTCTCCATATTTCTCGCCCCTTTCTCCCTCTTCCCTTTATCCCTCTCTCCTCTTTTTCCCCTCTCTCCATATTTCTCGCTCTCTCCCTTTATTTCTCCCTCACTCTCTCTACTCATTCTCTTTCTCTGACACTCTGTCTCTCCCTCTTTTTTCTCTCTGTCTTTCTCTTCTATTTATCCCTCGCTCTCTCTAACAGGTCTATTCAATAAAAAGGTGAAACTCAGGAGAATTGGCAGGAAAAGAGAAGGTCAAAATAGCCAAACCCAGACAAATTCTCTAATTTATCTCACTTTCCAAATCGGCTATTTGGTCTAGATTATTATTATTATTATTAATTTATAAAGCGCCAGCATATTCTGCAGCGCTGTACAATAGATTGTTCTCTTCTCCTGCCAATTCTCCTGCGTTTCGGCCTTTAGTGAATAGACCTGTAACTCCTCTCTCCCCCTCTTTCTCTCTCCCCCTTTCTCCCACCCTCTCCTATGTCTCCCTCTCGGTCTGGTTTTACAGCACTTTCATATATGTTGGAAACAACAGACAAAAGCAGCCAGTATTCATGAAACTTTTAAGCATTTCCAGTCATGGTCTATAGAGCAACAAAATATTGATCTTTGCATTAAAAATACCTTCTGCAATATTTAAAGGCCTAGAGGATGTCCCGAATGTCCATGTTGTCTCCGGTTGCTTTATTTAGTATAAAGTCAAACTTCTTGTTTGATACAGAGGAAAAATCCCAACTTTACTGTGTGTTACAGTTACAAGTACTTATACAACGCCAACAGATTCCGTAGCGCTTTACAATGGGGAAGCACAAACAGGAGACGTACATGATACAAGAGGAAAGACAACCCTGCCCGTAGGATAGCTGTCCAGGTAATACAGCACTTTAAAAAAGTGCTCAGGCAGACATCCCGTGAGCTTACAATCTAAGGGACAGGGGTAACAGAAACAAACGTAGCAGAGGGAAGGTGAAGCTGGTGGCCAGAAGAATATAGTAGGGATTGCATGGGAAATCTAAATATAGATCTAGAGAGAGGGACAGACAGATGGCTAGATACATCATGGGGCCATATTCCAAACTTAATGTTATGCACAACGGCTGCTTTCTGTAAAACATACCGACTGCCAGAACCTGGTGTTAAGTGGTTTTGTTTTTGCGTGCTCTTGATACAGTGGCTGTGCTGGAATAGGTCTTGTAAAACGGAGCCGGTAAGTGTACCGTAAGTGACAATTTTTTTTCCCTTACTGGGACCTGTAGAACAGGGCCCCAGCCATGCACGCATTAATTTTCTATTGGATATTAAATATACATGACATTAGACATCTACCTCATACTATTAGATTTCTTGTATGTCCCCTGACCATTGTTACAACCAAAGTCAGTATGGTGGACTGGCTACCTATGGACCTTACTGCACTCGGTGCGCTTCTCTCTTTACTTCTATTCTGCCAAGACCATTGTTAGTCACAGTACCAGCAAAATATTTAATTTCCCACTGGTCGAAAAAACTAGATTCACATGAACAACGGTGAATGGGAATCTGTGCCAGTGGTATCAGCTCGACGTCATCTTGCACTCGATTTCTGTGGCTTTGTGGCAAGTTAAACTATGGATTCCAGGAGGGGATACTCGTGGCGGCACGTTAGCGCTGCCTCGACCTTCCTGAGGCTTAGCGCTGCATTATGGCAGGCTGCTGAACCCATAATATGGAGCTAAAACAGGGACACTAAGGGGAAACCTGCAGGTGCAGCTTTTACACCCTAGCGTCCCCGTTTTAGCAGCTACGATGTAATATTGCCCTTAGTGTCTGTATTAACCCAGGCATTTTATGGACTGGTATGCACATTGTTAGAGGTTTCTTTGGGTTCTGGGTCTGCCTGTAAAAGGTGACAATCCATGACATAGCCAAAGTAGAACTATCAAAAAAAATCTCAAACTCATCCCATAGTCCAAAATATCTAGCGAAAAAAGGGTAGGGTCGGTGGGGGCACTCTTATCTCTTTATTAGGATTTAACTAGTGCTGCCAGATAGGAAAAGGCACAGACTCTCGAAGGGGTGTGCAAATGTACAATCGGAAAAGAAAGGGGGGTTTCCTGATGGCGCAATGAATATTAATCATACAGTAGTATTTGCTGATATTACTTCACGAACTGGCATATGCCAATTTTCGGATATCTATGTATACCATATACAATAAAGTGCTTCTTAAATAGTGCAGCTGTAACATCTCAATAAATATAAAGTGCTCTCGTGACAGCATATATGTGTGGTGACACAAAGTGCAAATGCAGCAGTAAAGTGCATATAGTGCAATACAGTGCAAATTCGTCAATATCACTAAAATTGACGTATCCAAAGACCAAATCCTAGTGACCAATATAAATTATTTCTGCCATATGGCAAAGTCCAATGCGTACTGTAGTCCTAGTGTCCTTATTTTCCACTTCTGGAGTTCCTAAGTGGAAGGGTTGTGCAACCAATGTGCTCAAAAGTTAATCAATGTTACCCTTTCCACATGAATTGGGGGTTAGTCCTCAATATGACAGTTCTTTCTGTAGTCCCGGTAGGCTCCGAAATAGAATGGGAGACAAAGAAGAGGAAAAAAATAGTGCAATATTGTCTTTGCACATAGACAACGTAAATTTTAATATTATCACACTTACAAATTCCAGAGCCTCATAATGTCCAGGCTCTGGATTGGAACGCGTCGGGCCAAACAGCACTGTCTCTCTTCTGTTTCTCTGTCTGAGGTAACAAGGCTGGTGTAAAGAAGGGTAGCGGCTACTCTATATTTGCACTATTTTTTTTCCTCTTCTTTGTCTCCCATTCTATTTCGGAGCCTACCAGGACTACAGGAAGAACTGTCATATTGAGGAATAACCCCCAATTCATGTGGAAAGGGTAACATTGATTAACTTTTGAGCACATTGGATGCACAACCCTTCCACTTAGGAACGCCAGAAGTGGAAAATAAGGACACTAGGACTACAGTACGCATTGGACTTTGCCATATGGCAGAATTCATTTATATTGGTCACTAGGATTTGGTCTTTGGATACGTCAATTTTAGTGATATTGACGAATTTGCACTGTATTGCACTATATGCACTTTTCTGCTGCATTTGCACTTTGTGTCACCACACATATATGCTGTCACGAGAGCACTTTATATTTATTGAGAAGTTACAGCTGCACTATTTAAGAAGCACTTTATTGTATATGGTATACATAGATATCCGAAAATTGGCATATGCCAGTTCGTGAAGTAATATCAGCAAATACTACTGTATGATTAATATTCATTGCGCCATCAGGAAACCCCCCCTTTCTATTCCCATAGTCCAAAATATGTTTGACGAACACCACCAAAAGAATATGGGTGGAGTAGAGGTAACATCACTGCTCTGCATGGAGAGAGCCTGTGGAGACATGGGTTTGATCCCAGCAAGAGCACCTCTCCAGTAAGTGTCCTTGGGCAAGACACCTAACGGTACAGACTCGCCACCCAGGACATACTTGAAAACGAGAGAAATCTCAATGTATCCTTACTGGTAAAATACTTTCTAAAAAATATGCAATCTGTATGGGGGATTACTGGAATCGCACCATCATAAATTACCAATGGTTTATTAGGCAGGCCTATTCCATAGCACAGTTGGACTAATGTATCTTTATCCCCCTCCCCCCTTAATTCCAATTATCTTGTGCTCCCACTCATTAAATCTGTGTTCAGTCACTTTCAGACACACATTTTTTTATTCCTGTGTAAGTATTTCTGGGTTTTGTGAAAGTATGTTCCCCTCATGGTTGAAGAATTTGAACAGCTTGCAGAATGACGTTTGAACAGCAACATTTCAGAAACCAAGCTAAAATATTCTGTATTATACAATCCGATGCCAGATTTACCATCCGGCAAAGAACAGAGCACGGCTTTATATCGAAACATGATTAAGAGAGAGCGTGAGACAGAGAAACCAGAAGAGCAGATCTAGGTGAGGGAGGGACGGGTGAAAGCAGAGGAAGAAAACAGGGAAGGTGCGAGAGAGAGGTGGAGAAGGGGCAGGGAAGAGAAGCGGAATCCGTTAACACCAAGTCCTGGCTCTGGTTAACTTTTTGTTAACCGCGGCCGGACGTTTATCAGCGTCAGGACTTTATAATCCCAACGCTGATTAACACACTCACAATGTTAAGTATAGGTCACGCGAAGTACAGTAAGCTCGCGCAAGGTTCGCGCAGGTTCACACGCAGTACACGATTCCACGCGGTTGTAGCGCTGAGTATGTAACTCGGAAGTCGGCGCAAATGGTCTTACCCCACGCGTTAATACCAGCGCAAACGTTTGCGTCAAGATTGTAATGTGGCCCAAGGTGTTGCTTTAATTCTTATACACAGGCATTATGCAGCACATACAGATACAAGGTGTTGCTGTAATTTCCATACACAGGCATTATGCAGTAGACATGTGCATTCGTTTTAGTACTAAAACGATTTAGTCCGAATTTTGGGATAATTTAGTTTTCATATGACTTAAGAGAAACGAAACTGCTCAGTACAAAAAACGAAAGAAACTAAAATAAAATGCACTACATTTTAGTTTCAGTCCTTTTTGTGATATTACATTGATGAGTGAAGGAGATCAGCAATGAAGAGCAAAACATCGCAACATCCGAAGTTCTGCACCCTCCACATGCCAATGCAGTAGGATGTTCTATACAGAGAGGGGCATTAATTAATGCAGGAGGATGTTCTATACAATATACAGAGAGGGGTATTAATGCAGGAGGATATTCTATACAGAGAGGGACATTAATTCAGGAGGATGTTCTATATATATTATACAGAGAGGGGTATTAATTAATGCGGGTGGATGTTGTATACATTATACAGAGAAGGGTATTAATTAATGCAGGAGGATGTTCTAAACATTATACAGAGAGGAGCTTTTTTTTTTTTAGCCCTTTAAATACAGTGGCTGTGAGCGCTGAGATTGGCTGCTTGTTACATTATCTCTCAGTACAATGTATCAGGCTCAGTTGTTACAGTAATTGACTGTAACAGCGCTCAGAGTTTCAGTAAAACAAGGAAATAATATTGTTCTAACCTCTTATATATAAAAATATTATTTACTAGTTTTACTGAAACTCTGAGCGCTGTGATAAGCAGCAGTCAGTTACTGTAACAGCTTTGCCTGACACGGGGCAGTATTACAATGTTGGTGCTAACTTAACCAGAGCTGTTGTAAACTGAAAACCTCCATAGGCTATAATGGCTCTGGGAAGTTTACAACAGCTCTGGTTAAGTTAGCACCAACTATGTAATATGGCCCATAGTGTGCGGAGAGTGAGAGATACTGTAACAAGTAGCGATCTCAGCCCTCTGAGGAGCCACCACTACAATAGTAAAATGTATCCACTGGTTTTCGGATGAATGAAATTAGTTTTCATACTAAAGAACTGAAAACGAATTTCTTTAGCAACTAAATAAAGTGCATTTTAGGACTAATCCATTAGATCAAAACGAAATTTTGTGCTGTGCACATGTCTATTATGTAGCACATACAGATACAAGGTGTTATGGTAATTGCCATACACAGGCATTATGCAGCACATACAGACACAAGGTGTTGCTGTAATTTCCATACACAGGCATTATGTAGCACATACAGATACAAGGTGTTGCTGTAATTCTCATACACAGGCATTATGCAGCACATACAGATACAAGGTGTTGCTGTAATTTCCATTCACAGGCATTATGTAGCACATACAGATACAAGGTGTTGCTGTAATTGCCATACACAGGCATTATGCAGCACATACAGATACAAGTTGTTGCTGTAATTGCCATACTCAGCCATTATGCAGCATATACAGATACAAGGTGTTGCTGTAATTTCTAGACACAGGCATTATGCAGCACATACAGATACAAGGTGTTACTGTAATTCCCATACACAGGCATTATGCAGCACATACAGATACAAGGTGTTGCTGTAATTTGCATACACAGGCATTATGCAGCACATACAGATACAAGGTGTTACTGTAATTCCCATACACAGGCATTATGAAGCACATACAGATACAAGGTGTTACTGTAATTCCCATACACAGGCATTATGCAGCAAATACAGATACAAGATTACAATCTTGGCGCAAACGTTTGAGCCGGCATTAACGCGTGGGGTAAAACCATTTGCGCTGACTTCCGAATTACATACTCAGCGCTACAAACGCACGGAATCGTGTACCGCGTGTGAACTTGCGTGAACCTTGCGCGAGCTTACTTTACTTCGCAGAACCTATACTTAACATTGTGAGCACAAAGTGTTAATCAGCGTTAGAGTTATAAAGTCCTGACGCTGATTAACGTCCGGCCGCAGTTAATGAAAAGTTAACCAGAGCCAGGACTTGGAGTTAACAGATTCCGCTTCTCTTTCATTTTCTTCCCTTGTGCGCTGTAATTGCCATACACAGGCATTATGCAGCACATATGTTTTTGTAATTTCCATACACAGGCATTATGCAGCACATACAGATACAAGGTGTTACTGTAATTCCCATACACAGGCATTATGCAGCACATACAGATACAAGGTGTTGCTGTAATTGCCATACTCAGGCATTATGCATCTTAAACAGATACAAGGTGTTGCTGTAATTTCTATACACAGGCATTATGCAGCATATGCAGATACAAGGTGTTGCTGTAATTTCTATACACAGGTATTATGCAGCACATACAGATACAATGTGTTACTGTAATTCCCATACACAGGCATTATGCAGCACATACAGATACAAGGTGTTGCTGTAAGGAAGGTATGTAGAAGAGGATAAAAGTCTCGCTGACTGCCTCAATGAATATTTTTGTTCAGTCTTTGCAGAAGAAAAGGAAGGAAAGGGACCTCAGTTAGGAGGAAACACTAACGAGACAATTACATATCAGTTTACAGAGGAGGAGGTTCTACAGCAGCTGTCTAAAGTAAAGACAAATAAGTCAATGGGGCCTGATGGGATCCACCCTAAATTATTAAAAGAGCTCAGTGATGTAATAGCAAAACCGTTAACAGATTTATTTAACCAATCCTTGCTAACGGGAGTCGTCCAGAAGACTGGAAATTAGCAAATGTTGTGCCCATTCACAAGAAGGGTAGTAGGGAGGAATCTGGGAACTATAGGCCAGTTAGTCTTACGTCAGTAGTGGGGAAATTAATGGAAACCATGTTAAAGGAAAGGATTGTTGACCATCTAAAAATACATAGATTACAGGATCAGAAACAACATGGGTTTACCTCAGGGAGATCATGCCAAAATAATCTTATTGATTTTTTTTGATTGGGTAACAAAAATAATAGACACAGGTGGTGCAGTAGACATTGCTTATTTAGATTTCAGTAAGGCTTTTGATACTGTTTCCGCATAGAAGGCTTATCAATAAATTGCAATCTTTGAGCTTGGATTCCAATATTGTTGAATGGATTAGGCAGTGGCTGAGTGACAGGCAACAGAGGGTTGTGGTAAATGGAGTTTATTCGGCGCAAGGTCTTGTTACCAGTGGGGTACCTCAGGGGTCAGTACTTGGACCCATTCTATTTAATATTTTTATTAGTGATATTGCAGAAGGTATTAATTGAAAAGTATGTCTTTTTGCTGATGACACAAAGATTTGCAACAGGGTTGACGTTCCTGGAGGGATCAGCCAAATGACAAATGATTTAGGTAAACTAAAAAAATGGTCGGAACTGTGGCAATTGAGTTTTAACGTGGATAAGTGCAAGATAATGCATCTGGGACGTAAAAACCCAAGGGCTGAATATAGAATATTTGATACAGTCCTAACCTCAACATCTGAGGGTTGGGATTTAGGGGTTATTAGTTCAGAGGATCTAAGGGTAAGTAGTCAATGTAACAGAGCAGCAGGAAATGCTAGCAGAATGCTTGGTTGTGTAGGGAGAGGTATTAGCAGTAGGAAAAGGGAAGTGCTCATGCCACTGTACAGAGCACTGGTGAGACCTCACTTGGAGTACTGTGTGCAGTACTGGAGACCGTATCTCCAGAAGGATATAGACATCTTAGAGAGAGTTCAGAGAAGGGCTACTAAAATGGTGTACGCTTGAAGGAGAAAAGTTACCAGGAAAGGCTTAATGATCTTAACATGTACAGCTTGGAAAAAAGACGAGACAGAGGAGATATGATAGAAACATTTAATACGTAAAGGGAATCCACAAGGTAGAGGAAGGGAGTATATTTAAATGGAAACAAAATAGCAAAACAAGAGGACATAGTCTTAGATAAGGGGCAAAGGTTAAAAGTAACATCAGGAAGCATTATTTTACTGAGAGGGTGGTGGATACATGGAACAGTCTTCCAGTAGAAGTGGTAGAGGCCAAAACCGTAATTGAATTTAAGCAGGCATGGATAGGCATAAGGCTATCCTAAACAAAAGATAAATCCAGGTAAAGTATCCATGTAATTGGGCAGACTAGATGGGCCGAAAGGTTCTTATCTGCCGACATTTTTCTATGTTTCTATTTCCATACACAGGCATTATGCGGCACATACATATATTGGTACTTTTTGGATGCTGCATTGCTAATAATCTCATTATGATCACTCCAAATCCCCAGGAGATCTCACCATATTATTATCTCTATCACATATACGGTGTATGATACCATTTCTGTCTCTAAGCTGATAATACAGACCCCGTGTGACATTGTGCGAGATAAAGGATGTCAGCTTCAGTTCAGAATATTTAGTTGTTATCGCCTCATCCCACGTTTGAAATAAATGTTATGATATTATTTGTTTCAACAAAAAAAAGCACTTGCTAGTGAAGGGGTTAAAGGTTTTCTCAACAGCATGGTGCGTGCTCAACTCCCATCACTCTCAGCAGGAGCAACGCCATGCCAGCAGCCACCCCCAACTTTTGAGCACATGTGATAAAAATGAATTTATTTTCGATGTGATTTTCCTATTTTCCTCATATAAATAAAGTTATGGGACTTATATATACTACATAACTTGAACAGGCAAACAGATGCAATTTCATTTAAATGGATTTGTAGGGTTGGTTACCTACTGTATGTATATATATATATATATATAATTATTTATAACGTATTTTACCAGGAAGGATACATTGAGATTTCTCTCATTTTCAAGTATGTCCTGGGTTCAAGAACATTGAATTGTTTCTGATTGAGATTTGAGAATTAATTTCCCTAAAACATCCTAATATGCTGCATTTAACTGGTGTTTGAAAAAAATCTAAAGCAATGTTATTTTTCACCTCGGGATTAAACATTCACAGGTTATTCAGAGAGCGTGAAAAGCAGGAGGAATAACTGGAGAAGTGAAAATTCTAGGTCAAAATAGCCAAACCAGAAAAATTCTCCCATTTATCTCACTTTCCAAATCTCCAAATCACGCACACACGCCGCTAGTGGACGCAGCGCACTCTGTACGTCCGTACTAGCGGTTCTGCGTTCTCGAAAAAATGCGTTCATTTTCCACTTGCGTTGCGCAGCCGGACTTTTGTGCGACCGTACTTCGTATATTGGCCGTCATTGCCCGTCATTTGCTGCTAGTGCGGCCATGATTAAGGGTGCTTAAACGTACGTTAAAAATTCGCTAGTCTGACCCAAGCATAAATGGGAGAATTTTTCTGGTTTGGCTATTTTGACCTAGAATTTTCCATTCTCCGGTCATTCTCCTGCTCTTCACCGCTCTCTGAATAACCCTGACAGGGTTATTCAGAGAAAGGTGAAACTCAGGAGAATGACTGGAGAATGGAAAATCTAGGTCAAAATGCCAAACCAGAAAAATTCTCCCATTTATCTTACTTTCCAAATTGGCTATTTGGTCTAGATTGTTCTCTTCTCTTGCCAGTTCTCCTGGCTTTCACCTGTCTCTCAGGGTTGTTCAGAGAAATTGAAAACCAGGAGAATGGCAGGAAAAGAGAACAATCTGGACCAAATAGCCGATTTGGAAAGTGAGAGATAAGCTAGGTCAGACTAACGCATTTTTCGCAGCGACCGTCAAAAAGTGCGTCGAATGCATTGCCGTATTTTTTCACGGATTGCGCGAAAACGGTCATATGATGCACATTTTTGTGCGTGATTTTTTACGGATCAACCCAGGAAACTTTGGTGTCTGGACGTTATGTTGGCCGGACATGAGCAGGGTCTGACATCTCCAAATCACGCACACACGCCGCTAGTGGACGCAGCGCACTCTGTACGTCCGTACTAGCGGTTCTGCGTTCTCGAAAAAATGCGTTCATTTTCCACTTGCGTTGCGCAGCCGGACTTTCGTGTGACCGTACTTCGTATATTGGCCGTCATTGCCCGTCATTTGCTGCTAGTGTGGCCATGATTAAGGGTGCCTAAACGCACGTTAAAAATTCGCTAGTCTGACCCTAGCCTAAATGAGAGAATTTTTCTGGTTTGGCTATTTTGACCTAGAATTTTCCATTCTCCAGTCATTCTCCTGCTCTTCACCGCTCTCTGAATAACCCTGACAGGGTTATTCAGAGAAAGGTGAAACTCAGGAGAATGACTGGAGAATGGAAAATTCTAGGTCAAAATAGCCAAACCAGAAAAATTCTCCCTTTTATCTCACTTTCCAAATCGACTTTTTGGTCTAGAAGTTTCCATTCTCCTGCTTTTCACCGCCAAAAAAATCAGTAAACTTTTTCTGCGTGTCCGAAAATGTCTCCTCTTTTCATACAGACTGCCGCCCCAAGCAGTTGTTTATGGATAGATTAAAGGAAAAGCATTTACCGTCATTTGAAATGTCATTTTTTGGTTTTTACATATTTCTATACATCCTAGAAATCCGCCACTTCACGGGCAGGTTATGGGGACCTCCTAGGCACAATATTTGAAGGAATTTTTCATTTTTATTTTTAACCCTTATTTCATGGAAAACTCACTGTCCCTTTAAAAACGTTTTTTTTAAAACTTTTTGTCCTTGTTTCCTGTCCCCCAGGGCACTACCCGGACCCCCATACACCTTTTATGGCAAATATGTAGCATATATGCCCTCTTGGAGGGCACTCCAAAAAACCGAATTTTCAGCCCCATTGACTTGCATGGGGGTTCGGGTTCGGTCCCGAACAAATGGGACGTTCGGGTTCGGGCTCGAACCGAACTCGGGGAGTGTTCGGCTCATCCCTAGTTTACAGGTGCATTCTGTATATGGTCACTGTGTTACATGTTTACAGGTGCATTCTGTATCCAGGTATGTTAATAGAGATCTCTTAAGGGACTTTAGACTGGGGGAAGATTTGATGGCGTCTGGGAGGTTATTCCAGAATTGCGGTGCTCTGTAGGAAAATGAAGATCGAGCCACTTTCTTTTTGTATTGTGGTATTGTAAGTAAGGTGCAGGTCCTGGATCGGAGGTTATAGGATGAGGGGACTGCTGCGGGAAGCAGCGTATTCAGGTAGGGTGGTAGTTTCCCATAAAAGCTCTTAAACACCAGGTTAGAAAGGTGAAGGGTGCGTCTAGATTCCAGCGACGGCCAGTTTAGCTCTTTTAATATCAATAGAAAGTGCCGCAGCCTACCTCAGTGGGAGCCGCTTACAAAGTGCCATAAATCTCTGCGAGGCTTCCTCCAGCAGGGACGCCGATGTCCCAATGTGATATCAATGAGAAAAAGAATCAAGCCTCAAGCAGAGTGGAGTGATGAAAGACTTTAATTCAGGGGAACAACAACCCCCGCTAGACGTTTCGGCCAAATGGTATTAATCATATGATCTTATGATTAAGGCCATTTGGCTGAAACGTCACGTCTAGCGGGGGTTGTTGTTCCCCTGAATTAAAGTCTTTCAGCACTCCACTCTGCTTGAGGCTTGATTTTTTTCTCATTGATAGCTCTTTTAACATGTCACAATGGTGGTTCATGTAGTTACATTGTAGCACAAAGCGGCAGAACGAGTTATACAATGTAGTAAGTTTCTGAGGGTGCGTTTGCGGGGCAGCTGCATACACTACATCTCCGTATTCAATGGCTGGCATAAGCATTTGTTGTACAATCTTCTTTCTTACCGCGGGGCTCAGGCAGGATTTGTTTCTGTACAGGGCACCTAGTTTGGGGTAAAGTTTATATGAGAGTTTTTCGATGTGGGGGCCAAAGGATAGATTTGGGTCTAACCACATACCTAGATATTTGAGAGAAGTGACTATGGTCAGTGTGCCATTTGATTTTGCCACAACACATAGATGGGGATTTTGCAATTTGTGTAGTTTAGCTGCCGTTCCAAAGAGGATCGTTACAGTTTTGACAGTATTTAAAAAAGAAATAAGCGAGAGGGGGGGGGGGGTGGAATTAAAATACATTTGTATATATATATACCATGGAGAATGAACAACAACAACTAAAAGGCATTTGTCGTCTCGCAATGTAATTATTACACTGTATTTATGGCTTGGGTTTCTTTTATGAATATGATTTCATGTAATCTAACCCTTTAAATGGTTTAACGGATAACATTCCCGTAACATTGCAGCACCCAGTCTTTAAACTCCCATTCTATAGAGACACGCTTTAAATGAGCAGGACACAGTATGCATGTACAATGAACGATCAAACGTGAGTCTGTATAATCCATGCATATTGAAACTCTCGGAAATATATTTTCAGTTTTTTCCTCCCTCTCTCGCTTATTTTTTGACCTGCATGCAAATGTTTTCTTTCAAGGGCAATTTAACTCACGCAGGTATTTTAATTACGGTCCAATTCCGCCTCGACACTTCAAATCTGTAATACCGCCTGACAAAACCAGATTTCAAATCTAATTGAGACTAAACACTCTGTCATACAACCATCTCCGCTTTACGACATCGCACCAGGTATGGCCCACTGCCATCATTTAAAGCTGTTCACGTATTCGGAGTGACTGAAAGCAGACAGTCCTGATGGTAAGAGCTTCATGGATATTGTAACGTGGTGAAGGGTCAATTATCTGTGTCGTGTCGGCTGAAATGTTACGTTTGACAGATGATGCTACTGGGTAGAATCCATGTTCTCCCCGATATTTGTCTTGTCTTCATGCTCATCGACAATTCGTGGATAAATCCTTGCGCACTACTCCATAGTTGGTGCCAATGTAGCGTCTCGATATGTAATCGTGAGTTCTAGCGCTATTCCGATCCAGATGCTAACCTGGGGTGAAAAGGCTTTGAGCCACGCAGCTTGCACGGACTTATTCTACTTTGCGTCTCATATACCTAACATGGGGAGCGCAATCTATTTTTAGCATCTTGACAAGTGAGGTATTATAAGGTGCAGGAGCAATTTACCGTCGGTATGCGCAAGCCAAAATTTTAAGTCCTCCTAATAGCTGGTGTTTAACAATTCTGCAAAATCACTTAACACACTCTAAACCCCCCACCACACTAAAAATTCCATACTCACCTCTCATCCTGCGGTGAAAGGGGTGCCTGATCCACTGCTTCTTTTCATCGGGAGAAGAGTGAGACTGGGAGCAAACAGTTCCAAGTCTCCCTCAGCGTGGTGGTGCTGCGAAAGCGAGGTCACGCAGAGCACGTGGCCTGGAAGTGCAAGTCTCCATGGAGTCCTATGGTCTCCAGAAGCTGAAACCTGCAGTAGAGCTTCCGCGCTGTCGTGAATATCAGGGAGGTTAGTGCTGTGTTCCGGGGTGAGGTACTGAGATGGAACCATGGAGCCTTCCCCGGAATTCGACATTAACATGGAGGCGGTAAGGGCTTACCTGCAAGTGCAGATTTTCCTGCCTACCATCTCCATGGTAGCACCCACAATGGAATATAGACCCTCGTGGGGAAGGTTACAGCACTCGGGACAAGCGTGCATTAGTTATGGACATCATAGTAGATATTAGGACTCTAAGAAGCTTTTTTTTTTTACAACTGGAATTATGTGGTGTGAGCCAGTAATGAATCATGGCTTCCTATAAGCCCCTTCACTACCGAGATCGAGAAATTTCAGGCTTTAAAGGCACCATCCAGTGCGCGATAGAGATATCTTGATCTGCAGCCCAAAAGCAAATTAAATTTGTTTGCTGCAAATTAATTTCGTTTACTTTTGGGCTTCAGAAGGTGCCCTCAAAGTTTTAGCCCTGTGGGCATAATGCCTGAAGAGCTAAAACTGTAAAATCGTCTAACTGAATGTCCTGACATCGGACATTCAGCAGCCGATGCAGGGGACATGAGCTGCACCTGTCCCTCAATTTGGCAGCAGATGGCAACATCTCCCTGACAAATATGTTATTACAGTAAGAAATACATTGGGAATATACCCGAATATTTCTTACTTTATAATTTAAAAAAAATGATCTTTCAAAAAACCACTGGTTCCTGACGAAGGTTTTTTGAAAATCACTTGGTAGTGAAGAGGTTTAGAGAGAAAGCCTCTATATTAGTAGCTCGACTTGTATTATACAGGAACCACCAACTCGTACCAGCAGCAGTGTCATGCACACCTCTGGTAGTGTCTTCTGTAGACTGTAGGGCTTTGTGGAATCCAAAGAAAGTCTTCCTTGAGATTAGTGATGGGCCGAACACTCCCGTGTTCGGTTCACATTCGAACACCCAAAAAGTTAGACCGTGAACTCGAACACAATTCGAACACCATGTAAGTCAATGGGGCTCGAACGTTCGGAAATTAAGGTCCCCTCCAAGAGGGCATATATGCAAGATATTGGCCATAAAAGGTGTATGGGGGTTCAGGTACTGCCTTGGGAGAAAGGAAACAATGAAAGGAAAAAGTTTTTAACCCTTTCACTGCTGAGTGTTGAGCCATTTCACCATTGTGCGCTGAGCTCATGTTTACCGCTTTTGCTCATGTTTAAACACGATTTGAAGCCATGTTTGACCAACAATGAGTGGGAAATGTTTGACCAACAAAGAGTGGGAAATGTTTGACCAACAAGGAGTGGGAAATGTTTATGAATCCAATAGGCTTCAATGTTAAAAATATTCCTGTTTTAATTCAACATCTAATAAACTGTTTTTTATTATATTCTGCAGTAAAGAGTCTTCTTAATTTTAGATTTTTTTTAGGATCTTTTAAGCGTCGTTTGGAATTTTTTTGAAAAATAAATTTTTCTCGAACTTTCCGCAAATGTCCCGAAAAGTTTGAAGTTCGCGAATTTTCGAACAGCCGATGTTCGAATCGAACTTCGAACCAATTCGAACCGGCAGCCCATCCCTACTTGAGATCACACGTTTGTAAGCTTGCAGAGCTGATTGAAGGACACTAGGAGCTATTCGTTCCCGGGGTCCTTCTGCTAGAGGAAGTGGTTGATCATGGTGTTCTCTGCAACATGGTACTAGAGGTGAATGTAAATATTTTTGAGGTTTTCGATTTTTTTTTTTGTGTTACGGGATTTTGTAAATGCAAAATCACTAAACACATTGGGCAGTATCCCCTTCTTAACACTAGCGCTAGCGCTCACATAGATGAGCATTAGCACTAGGTTAATTGAAGTGCTAGTGTGCCGCTTAAATCATCTCCCAATTGCTAATGGGTTAATAAACCCGGTAGCGAATCGGTATTAGCGCTTTTTTGCACCACCTTACCGTACTTTGCACTCCCTATATTTAGCAGGACATGGAATGTCAACACATTTGGTTTGAGCAAGTGCATAGGGTGAGAGTATTGAGGGCATTGGGTGGGGATACATGGGATATGAGGGCATTGGGTGGGGATACATGGGCATGGCCCCCCTGGCTGTCCTCCTCAGCAAGGTGGCTGTGGCTGACACGGAAAGCACAAGAAACACAAGCATCATAAGCATGGCCATGGAAAGGTGAAAATTATTCAGTTTGGTTAGTTAGGCCATTGTGCTGTTGCTCGTTCTCAGGACCCTCACAAACACCCCTCTTGTTTCTCACTATAATTGTAAAGGGTCATCCAGACGTGGACCCCTTGCTTGATGTGCCTAGAGGGGTGTCAGCTATACCCTCCTGACGAGGCCCAAGAAGGCCGAAACAATCGTCGGGGTTGCTGCACCTCTCGTGCAGGGATGACGTCCTTGGCAATCAGCACTGGCCACCCTTTCTGGGTGAGAGCAGGCTGATTTGCATATGGAAAATTCATCCCTGTAATGGCACAAGCAAGCTAAAACCTTGTTTGTGAGACCTGAGCGGGCACCCACCGTAGAGCAGGCCATTGTGCTGTTGCTCGTTCTCAGGACCCCCACAAACACCCCTCTTGTTGGTTAGTTATTAGTACCAAATTTTAATATATATGCACGTCAATGGCTCAATAATATAGCCGAGTGTCAGCCACGCACTGTCCCCTCCTGCACAGTCACATAGAGGGTCTGCGGCCACACCCCAAACAAGGCTCCACGCCCACTGACTGTACTCCTCGTCTCGCAAAGTCACACATGCAGGCGTTTTCTGAATGGCTTGGACCAATGGTGCTTTCCCATTGTTCCAAGCTGTTCCATTGCTCTCTCAGTACCTCTCTGAGGCACTGAAGAGCAATGTTCAGGAAGTAGGCAGTGCTCGGACATCTGTTGAACAGACACACGCGCCCTGCAGACTTACGCGATTAGCGTAGCAGGGAGGTGTACCGCTACACATATTGCTGAGGCTGCTGTGAA
This sequence comes from Leptobrachium leishanense, assembly GCA_009667805.1. Lineage (NCBI taxonomy): Eukaryota > Metazoa > Chordata > Amphibia > Anura > Megophryidae > Leptobrachium > Leptobrachium leishanense. The sequence goes on from CM019065.1 coordinate 48,131,565, forward strand.
AACTAATGCATGCACGCGCAGAGGCAGAGGACAGAGTTGGAGGCGGATGACGGCAGAGCAGGTGAGCTAATGAGTTTGTTTAATTTTATTATTTACATTTGTACTTAATGGCAGCACTTAATGGCAGATGAGGCTCTGCCTCACCTGCCTCCCCTGACGGCACGACCCTGATGTTGGTGATATTTCAGTCCTCTTTGAATAACCCCTTAAATAAATGGTGTTGATAATAGTTATATCATGTTTATATAACAGCTTAATAGTTGGGTCAGAATAGGCCCAAACTGCTTAATAATGTTGAATAAAAATACAACTGCTGCAGTTAAACAATCCTCTTCCCCAGTTGCCGAGGGGAGCATCACAGGAGTAAGCTGTCAGACGGCCTAGATTTTCTCTACATTGAAAAGGATTTTTAGAGCTAAATTGGTGAAAAGAATTGTACAAGTCAATTGCCCTTTTGTATGCCCACATTATCCTGTAGTTTTTCATTGAATGTCAAAAAAAAGGATGTTATTCCGACAGAATTGTCGAAAAAACAATTACCCACATGCATCATTAAAAAGGATCTATAAAAAAATAGGCAGACAAAAAAAGTATGCAATTTTACATTCCTTATTTTTGTTTTGCTTTTAACCTCGGAGATAAAAAAAAAACACGGAGCAAAAAGAGTAACAGGTAATATATAAAGGAAATGCATTTTGCATTGAGGCAGTGACTGGGTTTATCATTACAGAAGATACAGGTAACACACAGGGCCGGCACTAGCGTAAGGCGGCACAGGCGGCCGCCTTACTATCTGGCTTCCTGCCAGTTTGTGGGGGCGGAATTCCCCGGCATCGAGCGCCGCCATCTTGGTCGGCCGGGGAGAACCGGCACAGCGCTAGGGGCCGAACCACCTGACATCGCGCCGCGCGCGATCTCGTGAGAACGCGGCTGTGCTGGTCATGTGGTTCCCGCCCGACGAGCAGCAAAGCTGCATCATGTCAGTGGCCGCTTGCCACCATGAGGAACGCCGGCGGAGCCTGGGGGGCCTGGCAGCAGGTGAGAGCTGGGGGCAGATATATCCATATGTGAGCTGGGGGCAAATATTTCCATATCAGCTGGTGCAAATATTTCCATATCAGCTGGGGCAATATATACCCATGTAATCTGGGGGCAAATATATCCACATGTGATATGGGGGCAAATATATCTATGAGCTGAGGGCAAATATATCCATGAGTTGGGGGCAAATATATATATATCCATGAGCTGGGGCAAATATATCCATGAGCTGGGGGCAAATATATCCACATGTGATCTGGGGGAAAATATATCCACATGTGATCTGTGGGCAAATATATCCATGAGTTGGGGGCAAATATATATATATCTATGAGCTGGGGGCAAATATATCCATGACTTGGGGGCAAATATATCCATGAATTGGGGGCAAATATATCCACATATGAGCTGGGGACAAATATTTCCATATGAGCTGGGGGCAAATATATCCACATGTGATCTGGGGGCAAATATATCCATGAGTTGGGGGCAAATATATATATATATCCATGAGCTGGGGGAAAATATATCCATGAGTTGGGGGCAAATATATCCATGAATTGGGGGCAAATATATATATATATGCATGAGCTGGGGGCAAATATATCCATGCATTGGGGGCAAATATATATATATATCCATGAGCTGGGGGCAAATATATCCATGAGCTGGGGGCAAATATATCCATGAGCTGGGGGCAAATATTTCCATATGAGCTGGGGGCAAATATATCCACATGTGATCTGGGGGCAAATATATCCATGAGTTGGGGGCAAATATATATATATCCATGAGCTGGGGGCAAATATATCCATGAGTTGAGGGCAAATATATCCACATGTTATCTGGGGGCAAATATATCCATGAGTTGGGGGCAAATATATCCATGAATTGGGGGCAAATATACATATATCCATGAGCTGGGGAAAATATATCCATGAGTTGGGGGCAAATATATATATATCCATGAGCTGGGGGAAAATATATCCATGAGCTGGGGGGCAAATATATCCATGAGTTGGGGGCAAATATATCCACATATGAGCTGGGGCAAATATTTCCATATGAGCTGGGGCAATATATACCCATGTAATCAGGGGGCAAATATATCTACATGTGATCTGGGGGCAAATATATCCACATGTGATCTGGGGGCAAATATATCCATGAGTTGGGGGCAAATATATCCATGAGTTGGGGGCAAATATATCCACATGTGATCGGGGGCAAATATATCCATGAGTTGGGGGAAATATATATATATCCATGAGCTGGGGGGCAAACATATCCATGAGTTGGGGGCAAATATATCCATGAGCTGGGGGCAAATATATCCATGAGTTGGGGGCAAATATATCCACATATGAGCTGGGGGCAAATATTTCCATATGAGCTGGGGCAAATATATCCACATGTGATCTGTATATATATCCATGAGTTGGGGGCAAATATATATATATCCATGAGCTGGGGGCAAATATATCCATGAGTTGAGGGCAAATATATCCACATGTTATCTGGGGCAAATATATCCATGAATTGGGGGCAAATATATATATATCCATGAGCTGGGGGCAAATATATCCATGAGTTGGGGGCAAATATATATATATCCATGAGCTGGGGGCAAATATATCCATGAGCTGGGGGCAAATATATCCATGAGTTCAGGCAAATATATCCACATATGAGCTGGGGCAAATATTTCCATATGAGCTGGGGCAATATATACCCATGTAATCTGGGGGCAAATATATCTACATGTGATCTGGGGGCAAATATATCCACATGTGATCTGGGGGCAAATATATCCATGAGTTGGGGCAAATATATCCATGAGTTGGGGGCAATATATCCACATGTGATCTGGGGGCAAATATATCCATGAGTTGGGGGCAAATATATATATATCCATGAGCTGGGGCAAATATATCCATGAGCTGGGGGCAAACATATCCATGAGTTGGGGGCAAATATATCCATGAGTTGGGGCAAATATATATATATCCATGAGCTGGGGGCAAATATATCCATGAGTTGGGGCAAATATATCCACATGTGATCTGGGGGCAAATATTTCCATATGAGCTGGGGCAAATATCTCTATATGAGCTGGGGCAATATATACCCATGTAATCTGGGGGAAAATATATCTACATGTGATCTGGGGGCGAATATATCCACATGTGATCTGGGGGCAAATATATCTACATGTGATCTGGGGGCAAATATATCTACATGTGATCTGGGGGCAAATATACCCATATGTGCTGGGGCAAATATACTTATGTGAGCTGGGGCAAATATACTTATATGAGCAACCCTAGTGTGTGTGTATATATGTGTATATATAGAGATTATCATGGCACCTCTATCCTGATTGGCTTGACATGACACGGATGGGGGGGCACCAAAACGCACCTTCGCCTTCCTAGATAAAAATGCTTGCTCCGGCCCTGGTAACACATTAGGGGTTATTTAATAGTAGCCGAACTTGCCACTAAATTGCACGATCGGTGAATTTCAGGAGAGGTGCTGTCAGAGCAGGTGGCCTTCTTGATCGCCTTTGATTTAATCCCTCAACTGCTGGTCATGAATATGCGTTACAAGAGTGATGGAAGAGTCCCTCTATTTTTGAGAGCCATGGACTTTAAAAGAGGGTTTGCTTTTTGGCATTCCACCAATTCTCCAGATTAACTCATCATCCATGATCAACAACAGCTGAGAGTTTAATGACATAATCAGTTAGTTGTGCGGTATCGAGTCTTTGCGCATGCACACAGGCAAGGGAAATTAATTGCTCTTAACAGAACGAAACATTTTGACCAAATTTTTGACAAACCGAAACATTAAAAATAGACATCACCAACCCCTTCCTGCAACTATACCGTAAAATCGAGGTTGTCATGAAATTCACTTGTCAGCCATCTTCTCGTGACCATATAGTAATGACAGTAAGGTAAGCCTACCACCCGACTCACTGACGCAACCAGCCTATCATTCTCACCTTGCAGTCCATCACTCTCACCTTGCAGTCCATCATTCTCACCTTGCAGTCCATCACTCTCACCTTGCAGTCCATCACTCTCACCTTGCAGTCCATCATTCTCACCTTGCAGTCCATCACTCTCACCTTGCAGCCCATCATTCTCACCTTGCAGTCCATCACTCTCACCTTACAGCCCATCACTCTCACCTTGCAGCCCATCACTCTCACCTTGTTGTCCATCATTCTCACCTTGCAGTCCATCACTCTCACCTTGCAGTCCATCATTCTCACCTTGCAGTCCATCACTCTCACCTTGCAGGCCATCATTCTCACCTTGCAGCCCATCACTCTCACTTTGCTGTCCATCATTCTCACCTTGCAGTCCATCACTCTCACCTTGCAACCCATCATTCTCACCTTGCAGCCCATCACTCTCACCTTGCTGTCCATCATTCTCACCTTGCAGTCCATCACTCTCACCTTGCAGTCCATCATTCTCACCTTGCAGTCCATCACTCTCACCTTGCAGCCCATCACTCTCACCTTGCAGTCCATCATTCTCACCTTGCAGTCCATCACTCCCACCTTGCAGTCCATCACCCCCACCTTGCAGTCCTCTCCTCCTGTTTCCACCCCCCAACCCCTCTGGATTGCAAGTTCCCATGGGAATAGGGTCCTCGTTCCTCCTGTACTGGTTTGTGAAAATGTTGTTCAATGTATTGTAACTCTGTCTATACTGTGCTCATTGTACAGCGCTGCGGAATATGCTGGCACTATATAAATAGAGAATAATAATAGTAATAATTTCCTCTAGGTCTCTGTATGCATCGTTTAAAGAAGGGGTAACAAATCTCTCCCCCCCCCCAGATCTTCTGGAACTACATCACTTGTGATCCTCAGATTCCTCAGCCACTTATTAGATAGACTGACTTTCATGAGAAATGTAGTCGCTAAACATCTGGAGGACCAAGGTTGCTTAACGCTCTTTTATCGTGTTAAGCCTGTAAGGATGATGTACATTTCCCATAGGGAAAAGCTAAAGTTCAAGTGATTGTTTAATAAAAAATACCAAGAAAATTAGATTAGTACTCCATATCGCTTCCTCACATGAGGTTGTCTCGTATATTGGAATTGGATTTCACATTACACAGTGCTTCTGGCACTATAGGAAATTTCCCATTATTTTCAAAATTCCATGCCGCACTATTATTTATTTTTTGACAATTTGTTTCTAAGATGCAATTTTTTCCTTATCTTATTTTTTTTTAATGAAGTTGATGCCTCTGTTTTACTAATATTTCAATGCATTGACTTTAAAGCTCCTTGGTTGACTTTGTTCTAGCATTCTTCTTTGTGTTTAACATCAAAAAGAATATTGGCAGGAAAGACTATGCATTTCTCTTAAATGTAATTAAGACATCGCTTACTGTTCCACGAAAAAAAAAGGAAGAAGAGAAACGGTCAGAAAGTAACCTAGGAGATCGACTGAAAACTGAAAGATTCCAGCAGTTTTACTACGGGGTGTTACGAAAAAGGAGGTTCTGCCAATTTTCAGCGAAATCATCAAAACCAGGACGTCTCACTGTCGCAAATGATGAATCAAAGGGGGTCTTTATTCGCCACCACAGATGACAACACTGCATTACCCTCATGATCTGATGAAGGTTCAGTGAGGAACAAGACATCGCCTGTCTGGTTGCTGGAACAAGGCCATTTCTGATCATCTTTATGAATTGTAGACGGCCTGTGTTGATACAAATCCAAAAAGGGTCTTTTTACAACAGACCGATTTACAGTTGTGGTGAAATCACAAAGCATTATGGGAAATGTGGCCTTTGCCTGGTAAAGCATCATAGGGGATGTAGTTCTGCAAAAACTGGAGAGTTACCAAGTTAGTGACAACATTACCGAAAGGTAATATGAAGCAAAAACCCTATTAGAGGAAATATATTGATTAGGGCTGGACAAGACAGTAGGGACACCAATGACCACAAAGGCTTGGGTCATAGGTCAGTTGGGAGACAAGAGGCACTATTCCCTTCTTGACGCTAGCGTTAGCTCTCGTAAGCGGTAAAGCTAGGTTAAATGTCTTTAACGCATGCCCCCCATATTACCCTTACCTTAACCACTTCCATGCGGAGGACGCGCTCAGCGCGTCCTCCGCATGGCTCCTGCTGTGCGGAGGACGCGCTGAGCGCGTCCTCCCTTTGGGGTCAGCGTTCGGCCGGGTTCCGCGCCGATCGCTGGCCCCCCGGTGCGGGCTGACATCCTCGATGTCAGCCCAGCATCCGGAACCGCCGCCGATGAAATTAGGTGTCATCGCGGCACGCGATGACACCTAATTCAGGCGCCCCCCCGCATGTGCGGAGGAGGCGCCTGAAGGGAGGGGGGGAGGTCCTTCGGACCTCTCTCCCTCCCGATCGGCGACGTTGCGGGGGTTACCCAGGCACCATTTGGAAGGGCACAGCCTGCCTTCCAAATGGTGCCTGGCATTAACCCCTGGGGAGCTGGATCGCGAATCGGCCTGAAAAGCGCCGGTTCGTGATCCTTTCCCGGAGCTGGCCGACATCTTGGATGTCGGCCAAGCCTCCGGGAACTCCCCCTGAGGACTGGCGTCATTGTGCATAGCACGATGACGCCAGTCCTAGAGTTAACCCTTAACTGCCACCAACGGTGGAGATAGGGAGTTCCAATGAACTCCCTATCTCCCGATCCGTGGTAGCTAGGGGTTAAAGTTTGGTATGGTTGGATCGGCCAGAGCATGGCCGTTCCAACGATACAAACACTACAGTGAAAAAAGTTTTTTAAAAAAAATAAAAATTAAAAAATAAAAATAAAAATATATTGAAAAAAAATTATAAAAAAAAATAAACATTTTTTTTTCTTTTTTTTTGGTTCGTTAATGCAGCATATTGTTCCCATTTCAATTATAATGTGAACAATGATGCTGCACTAACGATTTTTGTATGCGGTGCGTTTGTTAAAAATCGTGTAATTTTCCCCAAAAAAAAATGTAACGAGACCCCATCTCTAATTTTTTTAACAAGCGCACCCCATACAAAATATAACCGCAATTGCTCGCATGTTAAAATGTGAAAAAAAACACTTTACACATTGTAAATTATTGAAAATACATATTTTATTGCATTTTTTTGTTATAATATACAGACATGACATAACGTATACATATAATAATGACATATTATGAATCTACTGAGTCTGACGGAAAGAACGATATATAATATGTCTGGGTCATATACTAAAATAAGCCTTCAAAACACGTTTAAACATGATGAGCAAAACTGGTAAAAATGACCTCAGCACAGAGGTGTGAAAAGCCTCAGCAGCGAAAGGGTTAAAGGGTTAAAAAAATCTGTTGAGCGCATCAGTGATAGCACTCATTTGTGCGAGCTTACTGTACTTTGCGCACCCAATACATAGCACGGTGTCACGTTTCCCCGTTCCAGCCCTGTCCCCCTGCCATGTGTATTCTTTATGCCTGCATTTCCCTTATGTTTCTGTATGTGCTTTCCCTGAATGGCAGCTAGGGGATTAAGTGGCTTCCTTGTTAGTTCTCCTGCTGGTGATGTGGGCTGATCACCTCCCTATATATTGCGATGGGCCCTTATCCCATCGCTCTTGCATTTTGGTTCACTTCAGTTCCTGATTCCTGCTGAGTGTTTGTTACTGAGAGCTCCCTGCTGTTATTTCTGTTCAAGTTTGTGCTTTCATGTTTACCGTATTTCTTTGGTCTAGTCTGTCTGCAGTTGCTATAGTTAGTCCAGGTTCTAGTTCATGACCAGTCTTTCCTTTGTAATTAGTTCAAGAGTTGCTCCTTTGTCTGGTTAATGTTATATGTCTGACTGATTACCTGGTTCTGACCCTCTTGCCATGCTGACTTATCTTCTGGTTCTGGATCCCCGGCATCTGTATAACGTATACTTTCTGGTTTATGACTTATGGCTTTTTCTTGACTTCTCTATTTGGATACTTCTTGTCTGTACTGTTTATATATATATATAGTTATTCCTGTCTCGTCTGTATGTCCTTAGACTCTGCACGGCGCTGCTGTATTATTTTTCTTTAGAGCAGATCCGGCTATTCTAAAGACCAGTCTTTCAGAATAGGGCTGCTGTGTACCGTGCAGGGTCTCTGGCCTAGGCTGTCTACTCTGTATCATCTGCATATTGGGGCTTTCCTTTGTACTAGTGCCTCACCTTAGCTAATGCAAGGTGCCCCCCTTGTGACTGATTGTGACACACGAGGAGCGCAATCATTAATTAGTGTTAGGATTATAAAGTCCTACGCTAATGAACGCAGCGATGCAGTAACTAAAAAGTTAACCACAGCTAGAAGCTGGTGCTAACTGACTGCGCTTCCGCAGAATCATTTAGCACCAGCTGAAACCCACCCAAAAAAAAATCAGATACTCACCTCTCCTCCCGTGGTACGAACAGTGTCGTGATCCGCCGCTTCTGGCCCGCAAGAGACTGGGGACAAATAGAAAGCAAGATCGCGCAGGGCTCGTGGCCCAGCAGCACAACCCTCCATGGAGTGCTATGGACTCCAGGAGGTGATACTCACGGTGGAACGTTAGCGTTGGGTTGCGCTGCAGGCTGCTGAATTAGCACCTGACCCTTAATATGGTGCTAAAACGGGGACGTTAAGGGGAAGCTTGCAGGCGCAGGTTTTCCCCGTTAGGGCCCAAGATCGCCCAGCTAGCCCATGTATGGCCAATGCTTCATGTTGGAGTTGGACGAGAGATAAAAAACAGGCCTGGCAGCAGGAGCCACAACTTTAATTCAAGGAACCACAGTATGAATCCCACTCCCCACTAATCCCTGGGCTTAACCCCTCCCATTCAATGCATACCATATGGATCCAGCCTGTCCCCCTGGGTCCAGTTTACCCATAGCGCAGTCTATGATACAGCCCATGACTTTGTCTCCTGCATCAGTTTGTTTTTGATCACTTTTTATCTGTGGACTGTAGTACTGTACAGCATTAGATTGTCAGGGTCCACATCGTGCCCTGTAGACAGCAAGGTATGGTCACCCCTTCAGGGTATCTGCTTGAAGTTGAGCCTTCAACCCAGCCCTATTCAACCAGGTTCCCTAGCCTGTGCTCCACAGGGGCAAGTATCTGACCTGCTTAGTTCTAGCATACTTAAAAGTCTACTTGCACTGCTGGACTCCACCTAATCCTCTGGCCTTTGATATTCACCTGTAACAAGTGGTGATTATGAGACAAACCTTGTGGCAGTAAATTGCCTCTATACACCCCTCACAACAGAGGGAAGGTGCTCAGATGTTTTGTAGCTGTCCTAGTGGTGTGAACTGAGTGTGCCATTCCGATGGATTTACCTGGTCATCGACTTCTGCTTTGTTTACTGGAATACCATGCCCGCCGTCTGTCTTGTGACCTTCTGTAATGAATGACCCCAGCCTTTTGCATGCAATTGTGACCTTGCCCCGTTTCCTGACCACACTTCTTGTCACACTGCCGCCAGAACAACTCAGCCATCTGTCAGCGCTACCAATATGTGCCTGGCTTACCGGTCACTGCCACGACTTTCATCTAACCGGTCCTTCGTGCAGTGGTTGACCCACACAGGTCTGCATCTACTTGCCTTCATGTCAGGAAGGAGAAGTCTGTGGACTCTTCTTTTAGACAGGAATAAAATTGCTTCGGGTAAGAAATAAATAATGGATTAAATTAAGAAATTACTTGTTTTAACATGAAGAATCGATTTGGGAGGTTATTCAGAGAGCACCGAAATGTCGGCGACATTTCAGTGCTCTCTCGTTCCACGCACTTCGGGGAATCTAATTTTCCCACCCTGCGGTGAATTCAGCAGTCATCGTAGGGTCCCCGAAGTGCAGGGAATCAGCCGCCGAATGCTGCCGCCAACCGCTGCTGCGAACCCGCCACAAGCCCAATGCCATCTGCTGCCAACCCGCAAACCTGCCGAGGGCCGCCAAACGCTGCCGACAAGCCACCGGAAGGGTAAAAAAACCAACATAAAACAATACGAGTGTCAAAATTTAAATGCTGTTTGCAAAAACACTACTCAACGAAAATGCCTGGAATTAATACATAAGGTCCTATGACTGATAAAAACGCTTTTAAGAAAAAAAAATGAGAAGAAAATGTTGCAGAAAAAAATCCCGAAAAATGCCTAAAAGATCCTAAAAAAATCGAATCAATAAATAAACTTTTTGCTGCAGATTAAAATAATAAACGGTTTATTAGATATTGAATTAAAACAGGAATGTTTTTAACATTGAAACCTATGGCGTTCGACTGAATAAACCTGCCAAATGAAAGCACCGAACAGCAGGGCACTTCGGCAACTTTTCACTGCTGTTTGGTGTTCTCTGAATAGATTAACCATTGCTTCTCCATGGGGGATTTCACTGCCTTCGAACAGGCACCGTACTCGCTGGCAGTTCACCAAAATTCGGCGAACTGCCTGCTCTGTAAATAGCCGAATGGCCCCAAAATGTCACCGTAAAAGGGAAATTCCCTGTTCCATGACATTTCAGGGCCAGATTGGCTCTCTCTGAATAACCCCTTATGTTGAAGTTCAAAAAGCACTTCAATGTCCCTTTAAGCAGTGTAAAAATAAGGTTGGCCTTGTCAACCTACTCTTTGTTCCTCTGTTACATTATGCCAGTGATCGTCCTCAGAATGTTACCTCAGAATAAGTACGACGTTAATTGTTCCATTGTACCATGTATGTTAGGACCTTTCAGTCCATTCTAGACATTTGGGCATCATGTTTTTAATTAGCTTCCAACAGCGGTAATTATCACGATGTCCCGTCTGTAGGGACTTGTCTGACTAAGGACATGTTCTACAGCTCAACGTTTTCAAATTCTCTTAATCAATTACGGTGCAGAATTACAGCGAACAAGACATGTACACCAGGCCTAGTTAATTTTTAACTATGGAGGCATTGCCTGCCGTCCGCCATGATATCCTTGATAACAATGTTGGCAGCGCAAGGTCTTTTTTGCAGCTTGGCTGTTCTCCTGAGGGGAGACTTACAAGTTCACAGAAATGGAGCATCAACGATCTGGAAATTGTCAACCAAGCAATTACACCTGAAGACCTACAAACGGAGGAATACTTTTATCAGCGAATTTAAGCCCTGATTACTATTCTGCCGTTACATTTTTTTATTTTTGTCTAGACACGCTACTCCACCTTTGAAAATTACTATTAGAGGTATTTCAACTTTATCTTTTGAAACTTTCCTTTAGGTAAAAGAAAAAAGCCAGTCACTCAGTTTATAGATATTTGGCTGTGATTTCCAGCTGCTTTTCTCCTTGTTTTTTGCAAACTTGACACTTTGTTTGATACACAGATTTGCTACGGTTTTACAGAATTGGCAAGTCTCCCCTCCATTTCTTACCGCTGACACCACAAAACAACTCACCCACGCCCTTGTAATCTCCCGACATGACTATTGTAACAATATTTTAGCTGGCCTCCCTCTCTCCCACCTCTCCTCCCCTACAATCCATTTTGAATGCTTCTGCCAGGCTCATCCACCTCATCCGCCGCTCTGTCTCTGCGAGTCCCTTCACTGGCTCCCCATCCACTGCAGAATTAAATTCAAAATCCTTACCCTGACCTACAAAACCCTCACTAACTCAGCTCCCCACTACCTGTCCTCACTAATCACCAAATACACCCCAGCCCGCTCCCTAAGGTCAAACAGGGACCTGCGCCTAGCTTCTCCCCGCATCACCTCTTCCCATGATAGACTGCAGGATTTCTCACGCGCAACCCCCACTCTCTGGAACGCTCTCCCTCCTACTGTCAGACTTTCCCCTAACTTCTCTTCCTTCAAACGCTCCCTTAAGACATTCCTATTTAGGTAAGCCGACCACCCGACTCACTGACACAACCAGTCCATCACTCTCACCTTGCAGTCCTCTCCTCCTGTTTCCACCCCCAACCCTTCTAGATTGTGAGTTCCCACGAGAATAGGGCCCTTGTTTCCTCCTGTACTGGTTTGTCAAAATGTTGTTCAATGTACTGTAACCCTGTCTATACTATGCCCATTTTACAGCGTTGCAGAATATGCTGGCACTTTATAAATAAAGATTAATAATAACAATAATAATAAATTGGCATGATTAAAATGTAATTGCCCAACATAAGTAAACTCCTGAGATGCACTAAAGGTTTCATGTCCCTGGCCGGAGTCCAGTCGTGCTTGGAAGTGGAGTCGCTCTGAACTTTTTGCAGCCGTAACCAAGTTCCTACCCAGCCCACAGTGTAAACTTTTATTTGTATGTTCCATTATATGTTTCCTTGTCAATGATATAATCTTACACTCTTGAAAAGTCAGTAAGATGAAATGCGTCAAGTGCGCGGATTCATGGTGACCGGCCCAACCGCATTGAGGTTTGAGAACAGCCAGTGGGCTTCCAATACTTGTGAGGTTTGTGCTAATGATTTTATTTGATGCATCTGGATTTATTTTTATCTTGTAAGAATAATACATTTTGCTTTCTTTATTGATTTGAGGTCCTGCGCTATGGTGGTCCTTCCCTTCTTATTCCCCTGAAGACATCCAGTACCTTCTATGAAGAAATTAAGAGGTTGAGATGATAAACGCCTATACTTTCATCTGTTTGTGAGTGGCCACTTCGTGCGTCGCTATATATATTTAAGGGGCTTCACCCCCTGTTTGTTTGTTTTTTTGTTTTTTTTTTACATATTTTGGTGGCTTAAGTGCAAGATGACATTAGTTGGGAGGCAGCATTCTTAAAGAATTTCAGCACTTATTTTTTAAATACCCAACCACTACCTGGAGCTGATGATTTGGGATGGCTCTACCCTCATCCATCTCATCTCTATTGTGCCTCCTCAAATCACTCTCACCTACATCGAGCCTCTTTCACATCCATTTTCCTTCAATTGTGATTCTTATCTAACCCTCTTCCCTCCTTTAAGTGTCCTACCCATCACTTCCACCTTCATTTTGCCTCTTTCACATCCCTGTTGCGTCCTTTGTGCCTTTTACCCATCTCTCACCCTCATTGGTATATTACCCTCCGTCTCACCTTCACTGCACCTCTAACTCATTCCTTGCTCTTCTATTGTACTTCTTACCCATCCCTCTCCTCCATTGGGCCTCTTACTCATCCCTCTCACCTCAGGTGGTGCCTTTTACCCATCCCTCTCCTCCATTGGGCCTCTTACTCATCCCTCTCACCTCAGGTGGTGCCTCTTACCCATCCCTCTCCTCCATTGGGCCTCTTACTCATCCCTCTCACCTCGGATGGTGCCTCTTACCCATCCCTCTCCTCCATTGGGCCTCTTACTCAGCCCTCTCACCTCGGGTGGTGCCTCTTACTCATCCCTCTCACCTCAGGTGGTGCCTCTTACCCATCCCTCTCCTTCTTGGACCTCTTACTCATCCCTCTCACCTCGGGTGGTGCCTCTTACCCATCCCTCTCCTCCATTGGGCCTCTTACTCATCCCTCTCACCTCGGGTGGTGCCTCTTACCCACCCCTCTTGCCTTCATAAAATATCATACAATCACCAGAAGGTGGAAACATATTGGTGAATTTTATGGAATGATTTTCACACAAGAACCAATGAAAGCTACAGAAAAATTTAATTTTGGGTGGAAAGAATCAGAAATTGTTGAAAGATCAACAGCCCAGAAACACACACTCTCTCTATTTCCATGTTGCGTGTAATGGTAAGTTCACTTAAAATTCACATATAAAATGAGACAAACTACCAGGTTCACCTCACTGCATTAACCAATGTGAATTTGACTGGGACAATAAGGAGCTGTAGTGTCACACTACCAGAATGTCATGGGTTGATAGCAATATACTTGATACCGGTTTATTTCACAGCTTCAGTGTCGCAATGGCCATTGTATATGTAAAGCATATGGCTGATATACAGTGGATAGAAAAAGTCTACACACCCCATTTCAGAACCTCTTCCACCTTTAATGTGACGTATAAACTGTACAACGCAATGAAAAACAGACTGAAATTAATTAGGTGGAGGGAGGAAGAATAAAAAAACTAAAATTATATGGTTGTATAAGTGAGCAGACCCTCTTATAACTGGGGACGTAGCTAGGTTTAGAATTAAGCAATCACATTGAAAATCATGTTAAATAGGAGTCAGGAGGACACACCTGCCATCATTTAAAGTGCCTCGGATTAACCCTACATAAAGTGCAGCTGATCTACTAGGTCTTTCCTGACCTTTTCTTAGTCGCATCATACAGCAAAAGCCATGGGCGGCAGAGAAGCTTCCAAACCATCAGAGGGATCTTATTGTTACAAGGTATCAGTCAGAAGAAGATACAAAAGAATTTCCAAAGCATTAGATAAACCATGGAACACAGTAAAGACAGTCAACATCATCAAGTGGAGAAAATATGGCGCAACAGTGACAAGAACTGCACGTCCCTCCAAATGTGATGAAAAGATGAGAAGTAAGCTGGTGAGGGAGGCTGCCAAGAGGTCTACAGCAACGTTAAAGGAGCTGCAGGAATATCTGGCAAGTACTGCTGTGTGGTACATGTGACAACAATCTCCCGTATTCTTCATATGTCTGGGCTATGGGGTAGAGTGGCAAGACAGAAGCCTTTTCTTACGAAGAAAAACATTCAAGCCCGGCTGCAAAAACACATCTGAAGTCTCCCAAAAGCATGTGGGAAACTGTGTTCTGGTCTGATGAAACCAAGGCTGAACGTTTTGGCCATAATTCCAAAAGTTATGTTTGGCGCAAAAACAACACTGCACATCACCAAAAGAACACCTTACCCACAATGACGCACGGTGGTGGCAGCATCATGCCAAGGGGCTGGTTTTCTTCAGTCGGAACTGGGACCTTAGTCAAGGGTGAGGGAATTATGAACAGTTCCCAATACCAGTCAATATTGGCAAAAAACCTTCAGGCTTCTTCTAGAAAACTGATCATGAAGAGAACTTCATCTTTCAACATGACAACGACCCAGAGCCTACATCCAAATCCACAAAGGAATGGCTTCACCAGAAGAAGATTAAAGTTTTGGAATGGCCCAGCCAGAGCCAAGGCCTGAATCCGATGGAAAATCTGAGGGGTGATCTGAAGAGGGCTGTGCACAGGAGATGACCTTACAATCTGACAGATTTGGAGTGTTTTTTCAAAGAAGGGTGGGCAAATATTGCCAAGTCAAGATGTCCCATGCTGATAGACTCATATCCTAAAAGACTGAGTGCTGGAATAAAATCAAAAGGTGCTTCAACAAAGTATTAGATAAGGGTGTGCACACTTATACAACCGTGTTATTTTAGTTTTTTATTTCCCTCCACCTAAATTGAGTTGTACAGTTTATAGGTCACATTAAAAGATGGAAGAAGTTATGAAATTATTTATCTTTGTCTCATTTTTTTACCTGACATTTTAACAGGGGTGCGTAGACATTTTCTATCCACTGTAAATACACGGCGCTTGGTAAAAGTGTTTCAGCACTTCGGACAGTTCCACATAACATTCTATACATAACATCCTGAAAAGGTTTCTTTTTTTATTTTGAGACAGAAGCAGATTTTACCAAATGCAAAAACCAAACATTTATTGCCTAAAATCCTTATATAAAATCTACAGCAATAGATTGCCTGGAAAAGTCGCATCGGTGGAATAAAATAACCATATTCATGTCTAAGGGTAAAACCAATTTGACAGCGAGTCTGAGCAAACGGCATCATAAAGAGCGAGAGGCCATCAAAGCGCGTCCTGATGAAGCACCAACCAGGTATTAGTTACAAAAAATAAATAATATTGCACATTTTAAATGTTCCCTGCCACTATAACATTCATTATCAACAGATTATATAACTGCATACGCTGTCTGGAGACGTTCATCCAACAATGCAGAAGGATAAATAGAGAAATGATTGAGAAGCCAGTGGAAACAAAGGATCTGGACAACTCTACAGATAAGATGGAAGGACCTGTCCAAGAGAGAACTCAATCCAAGATGTTACAGAAAGCTTAGCTTCACATCTAGTAGAAAAAAGAATCTCTCTTGAAAAATGCTCCGAACTTTGCTAGGGAGCCATCGTACTGGGGGGAGTACCAGAATAACATTGCTCTTCTTGGTGCCCTATGAGACCCACACAGGGCAACTGTTCTCCCCCTACTGCAAGACAGGGAACTGTAGAGCATCCTCATTTTCCAGGTCGACCAACTGATTCACATTCCAAGGAAACTGTCTCCAAGCTGGCAGCATGGTGTCACGCAACAGATCCGGGGACTCGCGGGGTCCAGATAAAACCCTCGTTCCAAAGCCAGCCCTGTGGTGAAATGACCTCCGGCAGCACCTTTCATGCTGCATGTTCCTGTCCTTATTTTTCATCTGCCACGCCTGGCCGGAGGGAGACTATAGGGAATAATGTGTTAACCTGTGGGCTTCTTATTTAAAGTAGCCTCCCATGGCCTCAGATGGGAGGCCAAGAGATGGGGCCAAGAGAACACAATGTG
This sequence comes from Leptobrachium leishanense, assembly GCA_009667805.1. Classification (NCBI taxonomy): domain Eukaryota; kingdom Metazoa; phylum Chordata; class Amphibia; order Anura; family Megophryidae; genus Leptobrachium; species Leptobrachium leishanense. The sequence continues at coordinate 48,148,112 of CM019065.1, forward strand.
CTGCATTCCTTTCAATTGCCTGTTAATTTGGTGCAAGGACCATTTTTGGTTGTTTTTTTTTCTTTTTTGCTCCGTTCTGTCAGTTAACACCAAGGTTGATCAGTAAGTAAATTTTTACGATAAGTGTCCGTGTTGAAATTAGTGCCAAACTGATCTGTTGGTTACAATAGCGCAAGTGATCTCTAGCGCTCCCTATGTTAAACATAGGACACGGTAAGTATAGTAAGCTCACACTACGAATCGCAAATTACCGTGCGCTAAGGGGTTTTCTCCATTTGTAGCAAGAGGCAAAGGATCTGTTGGTCCGGCGCTAAACTTAATTAACCTGGCGCTAACGCAAAAACATGCTGACGCTAGGGTTAGCTCACAGCGGGTGATAGTGGCCCTAGTTTATTTTATTTTCTCCGCCTTTTCTGTTCTGTGTTGCTAAACCTGATCCTTGTAAATAAACCTTCCTGTGTTTTCTGTCTGCAGCTGGCTTTGTGACCCCAAACCTCGGTTCTACTTGCACACCTGCACCATGAACGTGACACACAGACATGTCCAAGCCAGTCAAGCACAACTCAACTAGGTACCCTAGAGCTCCGCCAGTTTGATAGATTCCACGATGCGGCAGGCACTCGATATAGTGATGGGTAGGTTTGGGAGACGAGGCCGAGAGCCTGGGGAATGGAGCCGAGTTACGCCCGACTGGTTTGGACTTGCCTGTGGTATCTGACATCGTGCTGCAGGCTTGGAGATGGTATGTTGGCCTGCGAATTGGCCGATCGACCTGGAAAGCGAGCATGCCCTACCGGCCCTGCAGAAGAAGGAGGGCTGTCACTGCTTCAGGAATTCTGTCAAAAGAAAGAAGCAGTGTCACAAAATAAGCGATAGAAAAGTCGCATCTTGAAAAACAAGTCACTCCAATTTGGTTACAGCAGAATTGGATGCCTGCATAGTTCCGTCGTGGAAGAATTTGGCCAATCCAATTAAGGCCGTTGACGAATTTGACACCCTGGGCCAAAAAGAAAGCATCATTCGCCATATCTAGGGTAAGAAATTAGGGGTAGGACTAGTGTTATGTTACTTTAGGGTTAGTTAAGCCTAGCATTCTGCTCCAATTTTTAGGAGACAGATTCTGTCCCTTGTTTTGACATGAGCACAGCAAGCATAATAGAAGGGATGGAACCTGTTGCCCAAAAATAAAGCAAAAATGGAACTGAATTTTAGGGTTTATGGGTTAAGGTTAACTTATCTGTCTTTTTTTACCTAACTGTTTTAAGGAGGATTCTAGGCAGAAATATAAAAGAGCAGAAGTGAATGAGTCATTTCGCCCCGGTACATGGTGACAGGGAAAACAAAATGAATCTATGACAGAATTGTAATTAGCGGTGAAGGAAAGTCCACTAGATTGTTTGCTCTTTATATTTTTATAGGGAATTGGGTTTTGCAGTCCCTGTTCCATTTGAATTTGGGCTTGGGAAAAATTTAATGCATTACCTTTTTATAGAATACCAGAAGAATGAGTACCACTTGCCATCCACATATATGAATTATAAAACATGTATCATTCACCATCATAGCATGGCATATCATTCAATATGTCTACTTTAACTGCACTATGTTATGCATTCAAACATGTTCTGATCACCCCCATTCTAAAGAAGCCATCTCTTAAACCCACCTCCCTTTCGAACTACCGTCCCATCTCTTTGCTCCCCTTTGTCTCCAAAATCCTAGATCGCCTGGTCTATAACCAGCTCATCGGTTTTCTTGCTGCTAACTCTCTACTTGATTTGCACCAGTCCAGCTTTCACTCCCAGCACTTTACTGCGACTGCTCTGACCAAGGTGACTAATGATTTAGTTGCTGCTAAAACCAAAGGTCACTTCTCCCTGCTTATTCTTCTTGACCTTTCTGCTGCATTTGACACTGTTGACCACCCTCTCCTGCTCCTCACGCTGCGTCAACTTGGCCTCAGTGACCCTGCTCTCTCCTGGTTCTCTTCCTATCTCTCTCTTCGCTCCTCCAGTGTCTCCTTCGATGGTGCCTATTCACCCCCACTTCCTCTTTCAATTGGGGTAACTCAAGGCTCTGTTCTTGGTCCCCTACTCTTCTTGAACTACACTGCCTCTCTGGGCAACCTCATTTCCTATGGACTCCAATATCATCTCTATGCTGCCAATACCCAAATCTACCTTTAATCCCCCGATCTCACTCCTGTGTTGGACCGTGTTACAGCCTGCCTGTCAGCTGTCTCCGACTGGATGACCTCCCGTTTCCTAAAGCTCAATCTCTCTAAAACTGAACTTCTCGCCTTCCCTCAATCTAAAACTAACATTCCTGCATCCATTTCCCTTCAGGTGGATGGTGCCATCATTACTTCTACCTCTCAGGCCCAGTGCCTCGGTGACCTCTTAGACTATGATCTCTCCTTCACTTCTCACATTCAGTCACTAACCAAATCTTGCTACATCCACCTAAAAAACAATGCACATGTCCCTATCTTAATCAGGACTCCGCTAAAATGCTCATCCAAGCTCTTATTATCTCCCACATTGACTATTGTAACCTCCTCTCTGGCTCTAAGAGATCCCAGATTATCCTTCTTCGGTCTGTTATAAATGCCTGTGCCAGACTCATACACCGCACCTCGCCCCTTTGTCAATCTCTACACTGGCTTCCTGTTTCCTTCAGAATCCAATTCAAAATACTGGTGCTCACATACAAAGCTCTCCATAACCGCGCCCCTGCCTACATCTCCTCCCTTATTTGCAGGTACATCCCATCCCGACCACTTCGCTCTGCCAATGATTTGATGCTATCAGTTCCTCGTACCTGCACCCCATAATCTCCCGCCTTCAAGACTTCCTCTGATCTGCCCCCTTTCTATGGAACTCCCTTCTCTGCAACATTAGACTCTCCCCGTCTCTCCAGTCCTTCAAGAAGTCTCTGAAAACCCACTGTAATCCGCTGTACATTTCTTGCTCCATCTTCCCACCCAGCCCATATGCACATCGCTACTTCATGTTCTCTATTTACCCTCACCTAGTGCATCACCCCTCTCCTCTTAGATTGTAAGCTCTCGAGCAGGGTCCTCTCTCCTACTGTACTGTGTGTTTGACCTGTATGTATATTAGATATACTGTCTCACCCATTGTACGGCCCTACAGAACTTGTTAGGGCTTTATAAATACTTGTAACTGGATGTCAGGTCCCTAGCCGCCGGCACCATAAAAGAACTAAAGGCAAAGTGTCTCAGCAAAATACTAACAGTGATTCTCCTACAGAACCAAGTTGTTCCAGCAACCAGGTGCTAGCCATAACATCTTGATTTCTCCACTATAAAAAAGGGCCACTCCCAAAGCAAGATGCTTCTGCATTGTTCTGGTGAACCTCACTAGGAAGGAGCTGTCTTCTGTCTCTGCCTGCTATAACCTGTTTTTGTCTTGGTTCCCACCATACTGGTCATAGTTCCTGCTACAAGAATCCTGCTGCCCTGCATCCTGCAGAATCCACAGCCTGCTATCATACATCTTGCAAGTACCCTCTGATCCTGCTCCCTTACAACCTACAGAATCCCCAGAGCCCGCTGTCTTGCATCCCACAGGTTCTCCAATTATTGCTGCCCTGCATCCCGCAGGATATACAGTAGTTGCTGCCCTGCATTTCGCAGGATCTACAGAAGGTGCTGCCCTGCATCCCGCAGGTCCTTCAGTTGTCACTGCCTTACATCTCGCAGGATCTACAGAAAGTGTTGCCCTGCATCCCGCAGGTCCTTCAGTCGTCGCTGCCCTACAACCTACCGAATCCTCAGCCTGTTGCCCTACATCCAAACCTTCAGAGCCTACTACCCTGCATTCCGCTGAATCTGTCGCTCTGCAGATCCAGGACCTCTCTGCAGATCCAGGACCTCTCTACAGATCCAGGACCCCCTTGCTCTACAGATCCAGGACCCCCTTGCTCTACAGATCCAGGACCCCCTTGCTCTACAGATCCAGGACCCCCTCGCTCTACAGATCCAGGACCCCCTAGCTCTACAGATCAAGGACCCCCTCACTCTACAGATCCAGGACCCCTCGCTCTACAGATCCAGGACCCCCTCGCTCTACAGATCCAGGACCCTCTTGCTCTACAGATCCAGGACCCCCTCGCTCTACAGATCCAGGACCCCTCTGCATACCCAGGACCCTCTGCCTCAAAGAATTTTCCGTTTCTATTTTTCCTATTTATTCTTTCTAAAGATCTCCTTCTCTCTTCCTTCTCCTATTTCTCTTTATATCTGGTTTAACCCTGCTCTAAGTTCAATCTACTCTTTTCCTTTATATGTAGTTTAGTGTAGTTTAGTTTTGTTACTTTTGGTCTACCTTTTATCTCCTCTTGCCTTTTAGTTTCTTATTTCTGATTTATTATTTATACAGTGTTTTCCTTTCTTATTACCCAGCTACATAATTGTTTATTCATATTTGTTTACTGCCCCTTTTGCCTTAGTCTTAATAAACCCCTTTTTGTTCATATACGTTTTTCTATTTCCCATCATTGCATATTGGGCTCACACTTGTCACCCCGGAACAGCTCCCTGACACTGGAACTGGAAAGAAATCTCTAATACCGCTAATTTATTTGTCCCTAATATTCAATACGAATCCTGTATTTTCTATCAGTAAACATATTTTCCTGCATAAAGGTATAACAAATATTTGACTCATAATTTTTGTTTTCCAAATGACAAATAGTCAAAGCCTCTCATTTTCCATTCGCATTCAAATGAATCTCCTTGGCTTATATGTGCCGCGTGAGACAGCATTAGAGTACAGCGTGGGTTCGAAGTCACAGCCAGAAATCCTGCCCACAGACAGCTGCTTGAATATCAGGATTTATCTGTGAGAGGCCCTGCTCCTCAACCCGAACGAAACAAAACGAAGGGAATCAGTACCAGCAGCATATGTAACATTCTGCTTTATCAGGTCATTGATCTCGATCAGGGACAACAGTTTTTTCACACCACCAATTTTTCAACAAACAGCAAATACAAATTTTAAATTGCATTTAACTCAACTATCCAGTGCTTTTTTTCTGGAAAAATAGGTGGGGGTACTCTCACGCCCAGGGAAAAACTGATTATTATGACGATTTTTCATGTCCTAATAAATACTCCTTTATTCACACTGGATATATTGCCCCCAGTTCACACTGGATGTATTCCCCAGCTCACACATGGATATATTGCCCCAGCTCACACATGGATATATTGCTCCAGCTCACACATGGATATATTGCCCCAGCTCACACATGGATGTATTGCTCCAGCTCACACATGGATGTATTGCCCCAGGCCAGCTCACATGGATATATTGCCCCAGGCCAGCTCACATGGATATATTGCCCCAGGCCATCTCACATGGATACAAAAAGGGGGTGTAGATCCTAGTGGCGCAGTTTAATAAATGACTTCTATGCCTAGGTAGTGTTACTAGACATATATCAAACACGTCAGATGAGTACTTCAAATGAAGCCTAGATCTGCATTAATGATAAAGCAGTGATAACATCACATGTAACATTCAACAATTATTGAATCACTGAGGGATACTTTTTACATGTGATGTTATCACTGCTTTATCATTAATGCGGATCTAGGCTTCATTTGAAGTACTCATCTGATGTGTTTGATATATGTCTAGTAACACTACCTAGGCATAGAAGTCATTTATTAAACTGCGCCACTAGGATCTACACACCCCCCTTTTGTATACCTTTTTGCACATTTTGTTGAGGTTTATGTGCAACACCTTTGTAGCAGCAGACCCAGAGCTAGTACGTACTCTAATAATATAGCGTCTCCGCAGATATCAATATATCCAGCTCACATGGATATATTGCCCCAGTTCACATGGATATATTGCCCCAGTTCACATGGATATATTGCCCCAGCTCACATGGATATATTGCCCCAGACCATCTCACATGGATATATTGCCCCAGGCCAGCTCACATAAATATATTGCCCCTGGCCAGCTCACATGGATATATTGCCCCAGCTCACATGAATATCGCGGCGTGTTCATTATCAGCGTATATATACTCGGTATCATTAAACGGCGCGGCGTGTTCATTATCAGCGTATAGATACTCGGTATCATTATACAGCGCGGCGTGTTCATTATCAGTGTATAGATACTCGGTACCAATATACAGTGCGGCGTGTTCATTATCAGCGTATAGATACTCGGTATCATTATACAGCGCGGCGTGTTCATTATCAGCGTATAGATACTCGGTATCATTATACGGTGCAGCATGTTCATTATCAGCGTATAGATACTCGTTATCAATATACAGCGCGGCGTGTTCATTATCAGCGTATAGATACTCGGTATCATTATACGGCGCGGCGTGTTCATTATCAGCGTATAGATACTCGGTATCATTAAACGGCGCGGCGTGTTCATTATCGGCGTATAGATACTCGGTATCATATATACAGCGCGGCGTGTTCATTATCAGTGTATAGATACTCGGTACCAATATATAGTGCGGCGTGTTCATTATCAGCGTATAGATACTCGGTATCATTATACAGCGCGGCGTGTTCATTATCAGCGTATAGATACTCGGTACCAATATACAGTGCGGCGTGTTCATTATCGCGTATAGATACTCGTAATCATTATACAGCGCGGCGTGTTCATTATCAGCGTATAGATACTCGGTATCATTATACGGCGCGGCGTGTTCATTATCAGCGTATAGATACTCTATATCATTATACAGCGCGGCGTGTTCATTATCAGCGTATAGATACTCGGTATCATTATACAGCGCGGCGTGTTCCTTATCAGTGTATAGATACTCGGTATCATTATACAGCGCGGTGTGTTCATTATCGGCGTATAGATACTCGGTATCATTATACAGCGCGGCGTGTTCATTATCAGCGTATAGATACTCGGTATCATTATACAGCGCGGTGTGTTCATTATCGGCGTATAGATACTCGGTATCATTATACAGCGCGGTGTGTTCATTATCGGCGTATAGATACTCGGTATCATTATACAGCGCGGCGTGTTCATTATCAGCGTATAGATACTCGGTATCATTATACAGCGCGGTGTGTTCATTATCGGCGTATAGATACTCGGTATCATTATACAGCGCGGTCTTACTCAGGGAAGAGATGAAAGATGTATGGAGATACTCAGCACCAGCATGCATGGCAGCATGTTAATTACATGGCTCATTACACGTGCACAAATTACAGAGGCACGCATTTTAAGTTCAGGTGGATGTGAGCGTGGTGCCGTGTACACACAGCCCTGACACATATGTCACACTCCCACAGGAGTGAAGTACTCCAGACAATGTGTACACGCGAACACAGGTGAGATCCATCACATAATCTCGCAGTCACATGTGCAGGATCCTGGGTGCGCGTTTCATGTGCGGAGACGGGGGGGGATGTGCACAAACGCTCTTCATATACAGAACCGAGTACATCAGGCTTTATTTACTGGCCGCTAAAAAAGTCACTCAGCACTTACACTGTCAATAAACACATCCCCAGCCCAGCGGTCACACACAGGCACAAAACACTGCCGGTAAATGGAAGTATATATGTATACACCAAAAAGGCTGAGGAAAACCCACACGCATGTAGTCTGTTAGGTCATGTGTTCAGCATACAGCTTGGGATCTGTCCCATGTGTGCAGGATTTGGAACAGCTCTATGGAATATGTCAGTGCTATACCGTGAATAAAGAATGCGCACATTTATTACCAGGACAGCATACTGATATAGAAGCGGAACGTATAATCGTTACAGTAAATCCATGCCGTGCTCCGGCGTCGTGCTCCGAGTTAGAAACATTATTATGCAACGAATCCCCATTGTAAAAGTAGATGAGCAAAGCACAGACACACACACACACACACATACACACACACACACCTCCCTGTCCATCCTCTCCCTGGCCAGGCTCTTTTGTCATTGTCAGCATTCTCTCTCCCCCTCCTTCTCCCACAGGCCAGCATCAGCACCAATGTGCACAAACAGCCATAGAGCAAGCGGACAGAGAGCTTGTGCTTACCTGAGCCAGCCTGGCCTGTAACATGAGAAGCAGGAAGATCATGCTGTAAAGGTGCATGCTGAGGGGTACATGGGGGCTCCTGGCACCTCTATACAGACCCCCAGGGCTGATCCTACCCTCATCTACTGACTCCCTCCACATCCGCCTCTTTCCTGCTCCCTCCCGCCCTCCTGCCTCTGATTTTTTTGTCTCTTCCTCTCGCCCTCCCTCCCCTTTATTCTCTCTCTCCACCCTTTATTCCTCAGTATATTTCTCCCTCCCTGATTTCCTCTTTTCCCTTTCTCCTCGTACCCCCTTCTCTCCTTCCGCCTGTGTCTGTCAGGCTTTTTTCCGCCTTGATGTGCTCTCTGTCCCTCTCCTCTCCGCAAGCTTCTAATCTCTTTATTTCTGTCTCGTTCGACCTCCTCCCACCTCCCTTACTTTTTTTTTATATTTTTTCTTTTTATTTCTTTTATTTTTTTTTTCTTTTCGTTTGTCTTTTTTTTTTCCCCAGCCATTTTTTTTGTCCCTCGTTATTCTTTCTTCCCTGACCCCAATTCAGAAAGATTTTAAGGTGCATTTCCTCTTCTCCCACCGCTTTGTCCCCCTCCCCTTGTTCCTTTTAGTATTTCTGGTCAATGCCTTGATGTTCTAGAGCAGGGCTGTCTAGAACTCATGGCCCTCCAATGTTGATGCTTACAATTCCCAGAATTCCTTCAATGCAATAGATGGCCAGGGAATCATGGGAGTTGTAGTTCAGAAACATATGAGTGGGCCAGAGCTTGTCAGTCCTAGTCTAGACCACTGCTGGCAAACCTTGGAACCCCACATGTTTCTGAACCACATGTCCCACGATGTTCAACCATCCTTATCATTGTCTAAGCATGATGGGACATGTAGTTCCATAAAATGTGGGATATCAAGGTTCGCCACCACTGCTCTCGACAGTTTTCGACGCCCTCTTTACTTGTCCCAATTCCTCCCCATCTCCTCTCACCCATTTATTTCTTATCAAATCGTTTTACCATTAAATTTCTTCGCTCCTCCATCACTCGGCCACACTCCCCTTTGCTCTTCATCGTTACTTCTCCCACTCCATCATCTTCTCCGTTCCACCTCCTATCCCTGATTGTTTCCAAGCTGCTGAATTCTTCCATTTGATTGATTTCTAGTCTTTTTTATTTTTTTTGACACTTTTCTTCTTTAATCTTCCATCGCTTTCACACCTTGTCCAGCAGCAACAGAACATATATGATGGGTGGGGGGGGGAGTGTAACGTATCATTCAACTAGAACTAGAAATATATGATACAATGTGCATTATAAATTATTACTTCCAAAACAGCAGCTGTTTCCATGACAACCTCTTTCCACAAGCTAGTGTAGTACACACTGGCAGCGTGCGTGAGGGTGCAGTTGGCATACATTGGCTGCCTGCCGTGTGCACAACGTGTAACCCTTTGTATGAGGATGAGGAGCCTGGCACTTCCTATTGTGTATGGAGATCCAGCGATGTATGGTAAGAATCTGAGATGTACCCAAACCAAGGCAAACTCTTTACAGCTACAGGACCTGACTGGTGGAGGCCTACTGAACCTCAGCTGAATGTACCCGGCCCTAATATGTTAGGGTTAGGAGGGGTTCAGGTTTTGGAAAGCCGTAGAGGTCTTAGATTTGAATTCAGGGGAGGTTAAGGGTTAATGCGGATTTAGGATTAGGCTAGGGTCAGACGAACGCATTTTTCACGTTGTCCGTGAAAAAGTGCGGTCGAACGAACGTACATATTTTTTCCCGGAATACGCGATAGCGGTCATACGATGCGCCTTTTCGTCCGTGATTTTGTACGGATCATCAATAAAACACTTTTTGCGTCTGGACGTTATGTTAGCCGGACATTAGCAGCGTCTGACTTCTCCTAATCACACACACAGGCCGCTATGCGGCCGCAGCGCACTCTGTACGTCAGTAGTAGCGGTTTGACGTTCTCGAAAAAATGCGTTCGTTGGCCACTTGCGTTGCGCGGACGAACTTTCGTGCGGCCGTTCGTCGTATGTTCCCCGGCATTGGACGTCATTTGCTGCTAGTACAGCCGTGATTTCGTGCGGCTAAACGCACGTTAAAACTGCGCTAGTCTGACCCTAGCCTTAGCTAGACCTGCTTTGAGCGTGGTAACTCCCATGATTCTGAGTCAGACTTCCAGGTGAGACCGACATAAGGTACAGTCCATTGGTTTGTCACTCGTTTAGTTCAGTTTAGAGCTGAGACATACCTAATCCTTCTCTAACACTAACCCCAAGCCCAAGTGTCCTCTATCTGTAACACTCCCCAATGTTAAGCATAAACACTCCATAACTCTAACCAGACACACATTGAGCTAGAATTAGAATTAGAATCTTCGCGCAAAAACCCTCGCGCAAAGCGGGAATTTTTGCGCCAAGCGTTAAACGTTTTCACGCTCAAATCACCGCTGGAATTACAATCCTAGAGCGTTTTTTCATCCGTCGATCAATAACACGTGTAAACCTGACGCGCCCAAATGCTCGCGCAGTACCGTTGTGTGCAGAAATCAGTGTGCGGACTGTTTTTTTCAAGCGATTCAGCCAAACAGAATTAAGAACCACAATTATCTCACGTTAAGAAATTGCGCCTGCCGAAGTCAATCTGAGCATATATGCTGCTGCAGCGATAATAAATGCACACACAACTTCTCCATTTGATTGTTTGGTATGTGTAGAATGTGTAACTATACTTTGCTGCATTTTTTTTATGGGCTGGTGTATTTGGTTTGGCCAGGTTGATAGAATTTGCCATTAACACCAGCTTTAAGGAGTTGCTAAAATTATGCACGCAAAGGCTATGAGTTAATTCCAGCGCATAGATTGTATTACCATCCGTGTACCAGCGCACATTCGCGTTTGCGCTCACAATGTTAAGTATGGGACGTGCGCAGTACAGTAAGCTCGCAAAGAGTTCGCGCAGGTTCACCGCTGTAGATGATTACGCGCGTTTGTTGCGCTGACTATGTAATACGGCATTTGGCGCAAAGGGTTTTACCCCTCGAGTTAATGGGTTTTTGCGCCGGCACAATCGTTTGCGCGAAGATTGTAATTTAGCCCAATATATAGACAAAGGTGTTTCAGTCAGACCCATTGCCACAGGTGTATAAAATCGCATACCTAGCCATACAGTCTGCCTTTACAAACATTGGTGAAAAGCTTGGATTGTTTGGGAGAGCTCGGTGAATTCATGTGGCGTGGTGCTGTGATGGGAGTCACTTTTACAATAAGTCAGTTTCTGAAATGTCCTCCCTGATATTCCACGGTCGCTGTAAAGTGTTTTTTTTTGGAAAGTGGAAGCGTTTAGGAACAGCAGCAGCTCAGCCACGAAGCAGAAGACCACGTAAAGTCACAATGAGGGGTCACCGAGCGCTAAACCGTATGGTGCGTAACGCTCTGTCGATTCCACAGCTGAAGAGTTCCAATCTTCCACTGGCATTAATATCAGCACAAAAACTGTGCGATGGAGGGAGCTTCATGGAACAGGTTTCCATGGCCATGTAGCTGCCTGCAAGTCTCACATCACCAAGTACAATGCCCAGCATGGGATGGAGCGGTGTAAAGCACACCGACACTGGATTCTGGAGAAATGGAAACATGTTCTGTGGAGTGATAAATCCAGCTTCTCTGTTTGGCTGTCTGATAGGTGAACAAGAGTTTTGGTGAATGCCAGGAGAGAGTTACCTGTATGACTGCTTTGTGCCCACGGTAAAGTTTGGAGGAGGGATAATGGTATGGCGCTGTTTTTCGGGGTTTGGGTTAGGCCCCTTACTTCCAGAAAAGGGACGTCGTAACACTTCAACATAACAAGACATTTTGGAAAAATGCTATACTTCAAACTTTGTGGTGAAGGCCCTTTTCTATTCCAGCACGACTGTGCCCCAGTGCATAAAAGGTCCATAAAGACATGGCTGGATGTCGAACCCATTCAACACTTTTTGGATGAACTTTAAAGGAGGTTGTGAGCCAGATCTTCTTGTTCGACATCAGTGTCTGACCTCACAAATGCTCTACTGGATGAATGGGTGAGAATTCCCACAGAAACACCACAAAATCCTGCGGAAAGCCTTTCCAGAAGAGTGGGAGCTTTTAAGGCTGCAAATTTTAAAATGTCCTCAAAAATATGGCTGATCTCGCAATCCCAGAAGGAGCAGACAGGATGAGATGAGAAGTCACTGTGTGAGAAGCAGACCATGCACATCACAATGTGAGGCCACCAGAGACAAATTATATCAAGCATAGACGAGCGCAGAGGGATGTGCCTTATGTCCCTAATGGTCGGTGAAGAGGTCCTCTTTCACCTACTACATTGATATTTTAGATGTCCCTTATCTGGTCATGATGAATAACATAACATTCGACGGTATCTCCGATTACAGGCTTGTTATTTCTTATGAAAAATATGTTTTGAAGATTTTGTAGAAAATGCACAAGTTTTCACTTAATAAATGTTCCATGTGTGCACATCGTACTGTAACGGGCTGCGCATGCCAGTGATATCACGGTTACATGAGTCTGTGCAGTGATTAGAAGAGTTTCTTGCAATTTCAAATCAATGTAACAATGGTGCTCATGGGAAAAACTAGTTATGCCTAATCAATTCTCACAGCTATATATAGGCTAATTAAATAATTCTTGCAATATCTTGGAAGCAGTGGGAGCGTGGGCATTAAATATTCTCCATTACCTATCGTGAAGGGGTTAGGGTCTGACTTGGGGAAGAGGTATTAGAGTTGAGGATAAAAGAGGTTGGGGGTTACGAGCATGGCTAGAGGTTAATGGGTCCCCATCTTCAAACACTGTTGGGCATTTGTCACTTACTACCTTGCCTGCTCTCAGGAGTGCCTCTGTGCCCTGTGGAGGAGTGTACATGCCAGCCTCCTACCAAGGCACTATGGGCCTATTATAGTAAGGGCTACACAAAAGCAATACAGGGATTAAAGGGATACTCTATTAAAAATAGAGCCCCATTTTTTGCCCTTAAATAATTTGGCAGATTTTGCTGATTATTATATATTATATATATATATATTTCAACGTGATTTTACTCACCTTTTGTCCCTCGCGGCACTCAGCTCCTCCTCTTCATCTGTCCCTTTTTAAAGGTGGTGTCTCTCCAATAGAAGAAGCAGAAAGCTGTGGCATACCATGGAGGGAACCAGGAGGACAACCACCTCCAACAGCATGTCAGTAGGGGTGGGGTAGCAGCAGACACTTGATGCGCATGCATGCCACATTCAGTTGTGTTCAAAATTATTCAACCCCCAATGCTGTAAAGGGTTTTAGGGAATTTAGTGTACATTTGTAATTGTATTCAGAATGAAATCCTACAAGGACTTTTTAAAGAACCATATGCAACTAAAATGACATCAATTGGTTTTGTAATACAGTAATAAATGTTTCTTTTGTGAATTCTTCATTGACACAATTATTCAACCCCTTAAAGACTACCACTCTGAAGAACAGAGGTTCATTCAAGTGTTTTCAATCAGGTATTGAAAACACCTGTGGATGTCACGGAGCAGCAATATAGCATAATAAGCACCAATTAGGCAGCTTTAAAATGACTGTGATACTCAGCTCCTTCTAGACATTTACTGGTGTGGTTACAAACATGGTGAAGTCAAGAGAATGGTCCAGGAAGACAAGAGAAGAGGTGATTACTCTTCACAGGAAGGGCAATGGCTATAAGAAGATTGCAAAGATGTAAAACATACCAAGAGAGACCATAGGAAGCATCATTCGCAAATTCAAGGCAAAGGGCACTGTTGAAACGCTACCTGGTCGTGGCAGAAAGAAGATGCTGACTTTGACTGCTGTGCGCTACCTAAAGCGTAGAGTGGAGAAAAGTCCCCGTGTGACTGCTGAGGAACTGAGAAAAGATTTGTCAGATGTGGGTACTGAAGTTTCAGCTCAGACAATACGGCGCACACTGCGTAATGAAGGCCTCCATGCCAGAACTCCCAGGCGCACCCCCTTGCTGTCTCCAAAGAATAAGAAGAGTCGACTGCAGTATGCCAAAAGTCATGTGGACAAACCACAGAAGTTTTGGGATAGTGTTCTGTGGACTGATGAAACAAAATTAGAACTGTTTGGGCCCATGGATCAACGCTATGTTTGGAGGAGGAAGAACAAGGCCTATGAAGAAAAGAACACCTTGCCTACTGTGAAGCATGGCGGGGGGTCAATCATGCTTTGGGGCTGTTTTGCTTCTGCAGGTACAGGGAAGCTTCAGCGTGTGCAAGGTACCATGAATTCTCTTCAGTACCAGGAGATATTGGATGACAATGTGATGTAGTCCGTCACAAACCTGAGGCTTGGGAGACATTGGACCTTTCAACAGGACAATGATCCCAAGCATACCTCCAAGTCCACTAGAGCATGGTTGCAGATTAAAGGCTGGAACATTTTGGAGTGGCCATCGCAGTCACCTGACTTAAATCCGATTGAGAACCTCTGGTGGGACTTAAAGAAAGCAGTTGCAGTGCGCAAGCCTAAGAATGTGACTGAACTGGAGGCTTTTGCTCATGACGAATGGGCGAAGATACCTGTAGATCGCTGCAAGACACTTGTGTCAAGCTATGCTTCACGTTTAAAAGCTGTTATAACTGTAAAAGGATGTTGTACTAAGTACTAAGATTGAATGTCACTTGGGGTTGAATAAAACTGATAATGATGTGAGCACAGAAAAGACATTTGTGGTTATTTCATTATAAATGTTATGTTATATTTGTCTGACCTACACGTGCCTCTTTGATTTAATTGTAAGCAAGATGACTGAATGATCAAAATCAATGTCAAACTGGCCAAAACACTCAATTTCAGTGGGGGTTGAATAATTTTGAACACAACTGTATATGTGCCAATGACCATAGCAAATATGGCAGACGGTAATGACAGGCTGTCAGCACGCAGTGACAGTCACACTGTGCATGCATGGTGACAGCCCATCATTGCCGTCGGCCATTTTTGTTATGGTCATCAACATATAAATATATAGGCAATGCGCCGACCTTTCACCCCGAGCAATGAAAAACCACAATACACCCCTGGAAGAAAGAAATCATTATGAGAACATGGAAATTGGATGTTAAAGAGTGGACTTTATACATAAGATTAATAAATCCAGCAAATTAAAGCAAGGGGAAACTATTTACTTATATTATTTCTCTTCATGGAGATGTTATTTCTCCGGCATACAGAAGAAATCTCATGGAACTGACTCGCATGCTGTGGAGGAGTATAGGAGTGGGACGGGGAGATTTGCTGTCTCATACGTTCCCGAGGCTCTGTACAGTCTGTACTGACTGATATTAAGAGGAGACAGCGCAGAGGAGTGAAGTGACATGGCTTGTGTCCCTTGTTTCTGATGGTCTCAGCTTTGGTACAGAAAAACAACCTCTACAACCCCACCACCCCACAGACATATCCGCAGCACATTTTTTCTTCATCTACAATGGGAAAATATTTCATGATTTTTCAGTTCTGTTCAAACCTTTAAGTCGCCTACTGATGACCGAGTCGTACGCAGGGAGACAATAAATACTCAAAAATACACGACACATAACTGTGGAATAATATATATATTTATTATATATAGGCCACAGCTAAAAACTCCACACAATAAACCCACCACCATGACAAAAAAATTCCCATAACATAATAATACAATAACCCAGTGCTGAAAGAGGACTCCACACAACCACCACACACCTCCAAACCAACCAACCACAAAAATCTCCCAACTCCCAACCATCTGACCAAAATTAGCCTAAACAAAAGGAACCCCAACCCAGCACTGCTTACAAGCCCCCGCCAAGAGCTCCTCACATAACCCCCTTATGGGAGAGCTCCCCCACCAAGGAAAAACAGGGCTCGTTCAATCCCCTCCTTGAGTCCCAGGATGAACAGAACCTTGCCCACATCATTCAGGTGAATGCCATCCTCCATAAAATAACACGCCTCCTCCTCCTCTTCAAAGGGTAGATGCCACACCACCACACAATCCATCCGCCTCACAAACCTTCCCATACAACGATTCACCTTGATCCGGCAAAGCCGTACCGCCTTCTCATTCGCCGCCTGCATCCACACCATCCTTGGCAGCACCTCGGACCACACCACCACTGTCCATGGTGACCACTCCCTCAACTGCCGCAGATCCGCCTGCATCTGCTCCAGCAGCACACCAAGAGGGACCACACCCAAATCGTTCCCTCCCGTGTGTACCACCAGCACATGGGGAACTTCACCGTGCCTAAGGGCACCCAAAACCATCGGCTTAAACTCCTCCCACAGGAGCCCATGGATTCCGAACCACCGTACCCGTGTTGCCGACCCATGCAAACCCATCTGTACTCCAGATGTTCGCACCAACTCCCTTCTCCTCGCCCAAAAAACCAACGAGTCTCCAACGATCCATACAACTCTCGAAGGATCTGCAAAAAAAACAAAAACAAATTACCAAAATCTCCACCACACAAAATACTCAGAAAAAAGAAAAAACTTCCTGCCAAACCAGGGGCGTCATAACGTGGGGGCGGGGGTGCGGCCCGCACCAGGTGACACCCGGCCCTTAGGGTGACACCGTCACCCTAAGTGCGGGTGTCTCACCCTGCGCCGCGTGTTCGCTCTCTGCAAGCGTCCGAAGCTATGCAGCTTCAGCGCTCGCCTGGGGGAAACACGTCACCAGCCGGGTTCTCGCCGATTTTTTTTAAAAAAAATGTAACTTTACTTATTTTTTCTGTAACAGCCCTTTTTATTATCATTCATTGGATCTTATATATTCAGTAGTTTCTTTGTAAACAGTGTTTCACTTTTCAAACATTCAAGCATACTGTTTTTTTAATTTATTCACTCCATTCTTCTGCGGTGTCGGGTTTTTCCGGCAGCTGCGCTGCATGTGATCGGCTCCTGCTCGGCTTTTTCCTGCGTTTTTGGAGGGTAAATCCAGATGTTTTTGCGGGTTTCGGTTTGTGTTCGCCCTCGTTTTGCGGTGAGTTTTTTCCGTGACTTTTCCCTGCATTTCGGCGGCCCTGTGACACCACAGGGTCGCCGAAATGGGATCGCCAAATCGAACCGAATTGAAGAGAACAAAAAGTCACCGAACGTGCGGTGGCTTTTCGATTCGCTTTGAATAACCCTGTATGGGTCGATCACTGACTCCCATCATTGTATTGTGTGGGATGTATTCAAAGGACATCACCATGGGGTAGATTAGAAGTCTTTAAAGCTCCCTGTCACATCTCATTCAGCTAACTCTTATCTCAGGTAACCTGGAGAAAAAATATCCTCCTGCCGCCTTATAAAAACATTCACTCCTCCAACTCCTTAACTATTAAATAATGTAGATTAAATAAACAAGAGCCACAAAGCAAAGGTTTTGGTAAATGTTACATCATGGGCAAAATACTCAAAATGGAAAAACGAGATCAAAAGCTTACTTTATTTTCCCTTTTTACAAGCAGTTACTTCAAACAAAGAAGAAAAAACAGCAGCGTGTGTTTTATAATGTGTTTTATGAATTGATTTTATTTGTAATGCACAAGTAATCTAGTTATAGCTTATGTAAGTGGTAGTGTCCCTTTAAGCCAGAACATAACTGAATAGATGAGAATATATGTCCATGATAAAACTACAAGAATGACCCTTTAAATGTTAAAGATTATAGAATATTTTATGCTTTTCTTAAAAACGCTCCCACCTTTCAACATCAGATTGGGAAAGGTTCTTCAGCGAGTGAAGACATTACAATCAGAGGAGGTTTATTGAAAATGCCCCTGGAATGCCTACATCCATCAACTTGCAATAGCTTTTGAGACTTACAAGATCAAGCTCTTCGATCATTCAAGCCTCATGAAAACCTTAAAAATAATTTGATAAAAGTATATTTCTATGGTATTATGTACGGTATGTCTTTGTAGGCCGAGCTGTACTCAATCTCACGCAGAAACAGCCTTTTGGCATTAGCCGATTTTTAAGACAACTGTACCTCCTGCTAAAATGTTGCTCTCGGGGATATTCTAGTGATCATATACTGAAACCAGTTTAGCATTTTAACCCTTACACTGCTGTGATCAAGAGAATAATCTAGTTATTCCGGACAGTTGGAAAGAAATTATTTTTATTGCAAATGAGTATTGTTTGCAAAGGACTCCAGAATAATTTCCTAAACTTCCTGCACCTCGGACACGCCAGCCGGAGCATGTAGTGGGAGTTGACAGCCTGGGTGCTGTAACTGGATTCACCAGCAGAGGGAGCCCTGTGCCTGACATATATACTGGATTCAGTGTGAATCCGCTGTACTGACAATGAAGGGGAAGATCGTAGCGGTGTGTGTGTTGGTTATGGTGTTAAGAGGTATTTTTAAAGATTTAACTGAAATTCCTAAGAAACCTTGGTCCTAACAGTGGTTTTGTGGAAAACTACTTGGTAGTGAAAGGATTAAAATTTGTGTTTTCTTAGTAAATACGCATTATTTATTTCAAACCTTTTGTACAATTATTTCTATTCAAAAGAAGAGTCTGCAGCAGGGATCCCAAACCCCGGCCCGGCCCCCAGATGTTTATTGCCTACAATTCCCAGAAATCCTTGAATGCAATAAAAGGCCAAAGAATTGTGGGAATTGTAGTTTAAGAACACAGGATATTAAGGGTTATAATATTTAATATGTGGGTAAAAGCTTCTTGATCCAAGGAGAAATCTGACTGCCATTCGGGGGTCAAGAAGGAATTTTTTCCCAGTATGTTGCATATTGGCAAGCATTTCAGACTGGGTTTTTTGCCTTCTTTTGGATCAACAGCAGTAGGTTATGTGGGAGAGGCTGAACACGATGGACGCATGTCTTTTTTCAGCCTATATAACTATGTAACTATGTATCATTGTGAGGGGGAGATTGAGATTCTTGGTCTACAGACTTCTCCCATCTTACCTAAACACAATTTCTCTACTTCCCAGCCAGGTTCCTGCACCCTGTCCGCTTACTGACGGGCACTGCCATATGACACATAGGTCCCTCTACAGCTCTGTGTTCCTGCATGTAAATAGTGTCAGAGTGAGTGTGTGTACCATGCCAGTATGTGTGCTTCTCTTTCCTGAGATTACTGGAATGTTCATGTAGGAATCACAAGCATTTGCACTGCACGTTGTGCATCAATACATACTGCAGTTGTAAGGTATGTCAAAATCAGATACCCCATTAAAATAAACCAGGTACACCATAAATATACACAAATAATTGTTACATTATGAAGTAAACTAATGGTATTTCTATTAAACCACCAGTAGATGGCAGCAGAGTGAAAAGCCTGAATGAGGAGCACGTGTTTATCTAAGATGTTTCCCTTTAGCAGAGGGAACCAAAGAGCAGAGCTTCTGTTTCTGGTAGGAACCAAATATCAAAGTACATCCTACCAGAACTGAAGTCATACTTTATGTGTTGCAGGTAAGAGGGAGCATATCCAGTGTTATAAACAGGGCAAAAGTGATTCAATTCACATCCCTGTAGTTAGAAAAGGCTGTTGCTACTGCTGGGAATTAGATAAGACACTATAAGGATGTCAGTGTGTTGTGCTGATGTTTTATAGCTCACCAGCATACAGGGAATGTGATGACTATAGGATCTCAAGTTATATTGTATTGATTATATTGCACATTAGCCTACTACAATGTAGATTGAGTAATCACATATCTGTACATGTTTAATTGTTTATAATTTTCTAGATGTAGCAAATGCCTTTAATAACTATTATGTTGGATGCGCCAACACCCTGATTGCAAAGCTAGAAATTGAAACACATTCAGAAAGGCAGCACACAAGTCAGATCCTTCCAACTGCACAAAAACCCTGTATCAAAGGGAAATTCAGTTTTAGACCGGTGCCTGTCAGTGCCATTACTAAACGTCTCTGTAACCAAAAAATTAAACACCAGTCAGGACCTGACCAAATCCCAGCAATGCTGCTGAAAATCAGCGTACCGGCAATTGCAAAACCTGTTACAACCCTAATCAATAAATCACTAGCGACTGGATATATACCCAAACTCTGGAAGACTGCAAGACTGGTACCTATCCATAAAAGTGGAGTCAATACTTTGGTATCCAACTACTGTCCAATATCATTGCTTCCTGTAATGTCAAAAATTCTGGAAAAATGTATTTACATTTAATTACGCGATTACTATCCGTATTGGAACTATTTAACCCCAGATCAATCCAGCCTCCGTCCAAATCAGTCAACCACAACTGCCCTTTTAAAAGTTTGCAATGATATCCAGGCTGGCATGGAACAAGGAAACCTAACTGGAGCCATGTTCCTTGATTTTGCCAAGGCCTTTGACACAGTAAACCATGTCATCTTAAAAACTTCGGTATTGGTGATCGCACACTAACCTGGTTTCAATCATATGTGTCTGATTGATCGGTCGCAATATGTGTCCATTTCTGACAGCACTTCCCTCCCCCTCCCTGTCACGTGCGGTGTACCCCAAGGCTCGATACTCGGCCCCTTGCTATTCACAATATTCATAAATGATCTGCCCAATGTCTGCAAAGCCTCAACTGTACACGTGTACACAGACGACACTGTAATCTATACCAGCAAACCAGATCTCCCACAGCTGGAGGCCGTGCTGCAAGAACAATTCACAGAGGTAGAAAAGTGGATCAAAGATAACAAACTTTATTACTCTAAATACTGACAAAACTGTTACAATGCTCTTTGGAACAGCACTTAAACTACACAAATTGCAAACACCCCATCTATGTGTCAGGACAAAATCAAATGACACGCTGACCACTGTCACTTCTCTCAAATATCTAGGTATGTGGTTAGACCCAAATCTATCCTTTGGCCCCCACATCGAAAAACTTTCATCTAAACTTTACCCCAAACTAGGTGCCCTGTACAGAAACAAATCCTGCCTGAGCCCCGCGATAAGAAAGCAGATTGTACAACAAATGCTTATGCCAGCTATTGAATACAGAGATGTAGTGTATGCAGACGCACCTCCAGAAACTTACTACATTGTATAACTCATTCTGTCGCTTTGTGCTACAATGTATCTACATGACCCACCATTGTGACATGTTAAAAGAAATAAACTGGCCATCGCTGGAATCTAGACGCACTCTTCACCTTTCCAACCTGGTGTTTAAGAGCTTTTCTGGGAAGCTACCACCCTACATGAATAGGCTGCTTCCCTCAGCAGTTCCCTCATCCTATAACCTCCGATCCAGGACCTGCACCTTACTTGCAATACCACAATACAAAAAGAAAGTGGTTCGATGCTCATTTTCCTACAGAGCACCACAATTATGGAATAACCTCCCAGACGCCATTAAATCTTCCCCCAGTCTAAAGACCCTTAAGAGCTCCCAATTAACATACCTCAATAAGGAATGCACCTGTAAACATGTAACATAGTGACTATATTTCCTACATATTTATTTTCTGTTAATCTGTATATTTTTTTCTGTTAATATCTTGCATTTTACTACTTTGTATTTCTGTAACAATGTTCTTGAACCCAGGACATACTTGAAAATGAGAGAAATCTCAATGTATCCTTCCTGGTAAAATCCTTTATAAATAAATAAATAAATAAATAAATAACATAAATAAGAACGTTAGTCCTGCATAGGTGAATGTTATTGTTATACTGTATATCTAAATGTGTATTAGTGTATAAGGAACAAATATCAAAGTACAATCCTACCAGAACTGAAGTCATGCTTTATCTATTGCAGAAAACGTTTGAATAAAAACACTTCTGGTTTCACCCAGCCTGCTCCCTTCGCACATTGGAATTATTGACCATACTTTCAGCATATGTGCAACACAGGGTATGGCAAGTAATAGAATTATGACATCATAAAACACGTACCTCCATACCCAAAAACACTTACGGTCTGTTCACTGATTCACTGTTGTCAGGTCTATTCAGAGAGAGGTGCAAACCTTGAGAATTGCTAGGAGAATGAACAATCAAGACCAAATAGCCAATGTGGAAAGTGAGACAAATGGGAGAATTTTTCTGGTTTGACCATTTCAACCTAGAATTTTCAATTCTCCAGTCATTCTCAAGGCTTTCACCTCTTTCTGAATAACCCTGTGTGTTTTATTGCTGCCATCATATAATTCTTGCGCTATGTGCGCCTGTGTTTTTATGCCAGTATTGTCAGTTTTCCTTTTTCTATTATGTTTTAGTTACCACCATGTAATGAGCTCCCCTGTGTCTGTATTAGCCAATCTGTATCTCTTAACTCTTTTCGGGAACATATTTGTTCTCTTTAAATTACTGACTTCGTATAAAGCAAAAGGTTATATGAATTACTCTTTATTATTACTAATAAGATATATATATATATATATATATATATATATATACACTATATGCTAAAAAGTCTTAACTACTTATCAGGGTTTATTATACTTGTCAAAAATATTGTGTAGTGTTACCCAGTACACAGACAAAACCCAGCTAAGCGATGAAACCCCTAATCTGACAGCATGGTCCTTAGACTAGCCAGATATATGCTGAACAAAGAATATAAACACAAGGACAATACATTGAGGTTCTGAACCCACAAGGACAAGAGAGATCACAGTAAAAATACAAAGCCAAGGGTTGGTAATGTATACAGAATCAGTATAATATACAGTATATCTATTGAGGGAATACAGAGAAAAATCAGAGTTCAAATGCAATAGACATACAGGGTTATTCAAAGAGATTCGAAAAGTCACTGCACGTTTCGGTGACTTTTCGCTCACCGCACTTCGGGGCGATGCGGTGATCCTAGTTTGCCGACCCTGTGGTGTATTCAGCAAGCACCACAGGGCTCCCGTAGTGCAGGGAAAACCCGCTGCAAACCCGCCGAACACTCACCGCAAAACCCGCCGAACGCTCACCGAAACCCGCAGAAACAGCTGGATTAACCATGCCAAAGACGCCGGAAAAATCTGACTAGCCGCCGATCACAGAGCAGAGCAAAAAAGAAAAAAAAGTTTGCTTGAAAGTTTTAAAATTGAGACGCTGTTTGCAAAAAAACTACTGAACGAAAATGTCTGAAATTTACATATAAGCTCCAATGAATGATAATAAAAAGGGCTGTTACAGAAAAAGAAAAAAAACATTAAAAAGTACGGAAAATAAGTTTGCCAAAAAAATCCCAAAAGAGCCTAGAAGATCCTAAAAGATCTGTCAATAAAGAGACTTTTTACTGCAGAATATTATAATAAATGGTTTATTAGATATTGAATTAAAACAGGAATATTTTTAACATTGAAGCCTATGGGATTCGCCTGAATAAACCTGTTGAATGAAACCACCAAACAGCACAGCAGGGCATTTCGGCAACTTTTCACTGCTGGTTTTTGGCCGCTGTATAGACAAAGCATTGCTTCTCTATGGGGATTTCACTGCCCTCGAACAGGCACCGAACAGGCACCATATGTGCAGGTAATTCACCAACATTTGGCGAACTGCCTGCTCTCAGAATAGCCGAATGGCCAGGAAATATAACCGTACGATGAATTTCAGTGTTCGGTTACCTTTTCGGGGCCAGATAGGCTCTCTTTGAATAACCCTGATAGTCAGTACACAGAATCAGTATAATATATAAACATTAACCTGTTCACTGCGAATGGCGTGTGGGGGGGACATCCTGGGGATTCCCCACTGTGTGTGGAGGACATCCACCCCCCACATGTCATGGGGTCTCCGCAGCAAAGGGGGAAACCCCAACTGTCCAGATAAAGTCCCGGGGAGGTGTAACTTCTTTAGACTCCTGCTGGCGCACTGACGTGATCGTAAATGCGATGATGTCATTTTCAGGTGCCCTCCCTGGCAGAGCTGGGGTTGTTTCGTTTGGAACCCTCTCCCTGCCGATTGGTAAGGCTTACAGAGAAAAGAGAGGCTTCGCTGGAAAGGTCTTAACTTTCCAGCAATACCTCACTTAACCCTTTAGGTGCCAGTCTCGCAACCCGACTCCAATCTGCAGACTTCTCCTGGAGGGGGCTGACATCTTGGATGTCCTCCCCTGCCCACTGATGTCAGTGAGGGAATTAACCCCTACCTGCCGGATTTCTCTATGGAAATTCCTAAGGTGGCGATAAGGGGTTCATTTAGACCCCCGTATCTCCCGATCGATAGCAGCTAGAGGGTCATGTTTGGTATCATTGGAAAGGCCAGGGCATGATATGAAACATGACTAGCATTTGTGTAATCGTAATCTATAACTATAAAATCGAATGTCCGTCGCCGCGCATCCGGTTTCTGTTGGCTGCGCGCGCAGCCAACAGAAACCCGATGTGCAGCGTCGGACAGACGCTGGATGCGCACACAGCCTCTACCCGTCGGCTGTGCGCGCATCCAGGAGAGGTTGTAGGCCCAAGCCAAGCCGGGGACTCGCCTAAGCCTGGAGGCCGGCTGAGCAGCCTGCGACAGCCGGAGGACAGTCACCGCTGGAGCTCAGGGCCGAAGTAGGAGGATGTTGCCTACACATACTCACCTACATTGGCCCTGAGATCCAGCGGTGACTATCCTCCGGCTGTCGCAGGCTGCTCGGCCGGCATCCAGGCTCAGGCGAGCTCCCGGCTTGGCTTGGGCCTACAGGAGCTCAGGGCCGAAGTTGCCTACACATACTCACCTACATTGGCCCTGAGCTCCAGCGGTGACTGTCCTCCGACTGAGCAGACTGCTCGGCCGGCATCCAGGCTCAGGCGAGCCCCCGGCTTGGCTTAGGCCTACAGGCCCAGCCGAGCCGGGGACTCACCTAAGCCTGGAGGCCGTCCGAGCAGCCTGCGACAGCCGGAGGACAGTCACCGCTGGAGCTCCGGGCCAATGTAGGAGGATGTTGCCTACACATACTCACCTACATTGGCCCTGAGCTCCAGCGGTGACTGTTCTCCGGCCGAGCAGGCTGCTCAGCCGGCATCCAGGCTCAGGCGAGCCCCCAGCTTGGCTTGGGCCTACAGGCCCAGCCGAGCCGGGGACTCGCCTAAGCCTGGAGGCCGGCCGAGCAGCCTTCGACAGCCAGAGGACAGTCACCGCTGGAGCTCAGGGCCGAAGTTGCCTACACATACTCACCTACATTGGCCCTGAGCTCCAGCAATGACTGTCCTCCGGCTGTCGCAGGCTGCTCGGCCGGCCTCCAGGCTCAGGTGAGCCCCCGGCTTGGCTTGGGCCTACAGGCCCAGCCGAGCCGGGGACTCGCCTAAGCCTGGAGGCCGGCCGAGCAGCCTGCGACAGCCAGAGGACGGTCACCGCTGGAGCTCAGGGCCGATGTAGGAGGATGTTTCCTACACATACTCACCTACATCGGCCCTTAGCTCCTCCAGCGATGGCAGTCCTGTGCCCGCTCTGTGTCGGTCGCTGGTATGACGTCACGAAAGCCTTTGACCCAGGGTCAAAGGCTTCCGTGACGTCATACCGGCGACCAACGGAGAGAGGACACTGGAAGTAGGACTGCCATCGCTGGAGGAGCACCGGGCCGATGTAGGTGAGTATGTGTGGAACCGGTGTGGAACCGGTGGAGGACTCGAGGCTGATGTAGGTGAGTATGTGCTCTCCACACCCACCCTGCTTGCTCGGCCGGCATCCAAGCTTAGGCGAGCCCCTGGCTTGGCTTGGGCCTAGAGGCCCAGCCGAGCCGGGGACTCACCTGAGCCTGGAGGACGCCCGAGCAGGCAACTCGGCTGGTCTCCATGCTCAGGCGAGCCCCCGGCTCGGCTGGGCCTCTAGGCCCAAGCCAAACCGGGGGCTCGCCTGAGTCTGGATGCCAGCCATACACACACACACATATAAAGTATGGGGGTTACAGGGTGTGTGTGTATATATATATATATACCCACATGGGGTTACAGGGTGTATATATATATATATATACACCCACATGGGGTTACAGGGTGTGTGTATATATATATATATACACCCACATGGGGTTACAGGGTGTGTATATATATATATATATACCCACATGGGGTTACAGGGTGTGTATGTGTATATATATATATACACCCACATGGGGTTACAGGGTGTGTATGTGTGTATATATATATATATATATATACACCCGCATGGGGTTACAGGGTGTGTATAAATATATATATATATACACCCACATGGGGTTACAGGGTGTGTGTATATATATATATACACCCACATGGGGTTACAAGGTGTGTATATATATATATATATATATATATATATATATACACCCAAATGGGGTTACAGGCTGTGTATGTGTATACAGTATGTCATGTAACAGCATATCTAGATTGTAAATTCCCACGGGAATAGGGCCCTCACGTCCTCCTGTATCTGTAATACTGACCTCCTGTATGTATTGTAGAATTGTCCTGTCTTAAATAAATAATAATAATACCATTCAACTGCTAGACATTTCTTGACAGTTGCATTAACTCCTTCACTACAAGTGATTTTCCATAAAACCAGTGAGGAGCTAGTGTTTATTTTTAATTTTTTTTGATTAATTACAAAGAATTATTCCCGAATGTATTTCTTACTATAATAACCTATTTCGTTGGCAGATGTCGCCACCTACTGTCCAAAAGGAGTTACTATAGTCCTGAGCTCTCTGCAGGATCAGCCGGAGAGAGGGCATTGAGATATATTCCCAGCTGGATTTAAAAAGTGTTAGCACAGTGGGCATGATGCCAGAGGTGCTAAAAAAGTTGATGGGCACCGTCTGGATCCCTAATGCAAATTAAATTAATTTGCAAAAAACTAATTTAATTTGCATTGATACAGCACAGCCACAGATTGTGTTAACACGTTCTTGGGCTGCTGTGTCTGCTACTGCTGATCGTGTATACACAATCACGGTAGTGAAGGGGTTAAGTTTGCTCTGATATATATTTTAAGCATACTAATATCAAATAACGTACTGCAATAATAAAAATTGATATAAATATATTGTTTTTAGATTTCCCTAGGTGGTCTATTGGGTTTCATTTTTCTATATTTAAATCCCAATTTCACAATTTCCTCTTTTCTATAATTTATTTCATGCACATAAACTCTATTATATTTAGTTTTGTCTGGAAATTTAAATAAAATAGTCAGACTCACTTGATGCCATCTGAACTATGTTGTTCATGCTCTCCATTACTGCCGCATATATCTCCAATTATTGTTTAATAGAACTGCTTACAGGCCTGGCTGGGTTTCCGTATTTTATATCAAAGTCCCAATTTCACATTATTTATTCTTTTATCTCTTTCCTTCAACACATTTTAATAATATGATGCAGTTTTTAGTTACGTGACGCTTTATTTTTATATCACTTTTATACTGACAGATTTTTTTTTCCCTCCGAGGCCCGTGTCAGACGAACGCAGTGATCACGTCCGTGTTGCCGCACAGTTTAACGTCCGTCGTAGAATAGAATCATGATCAATAGAGACCGACACACGAAGTACGTGCCCACCGAACTGCGCACGCACAACGCACGTGGCACGGATGCAATTTAGGCAAGACCGTAACACCGCTAGAACGGACGCGCAGAGTGCGCCACGTCCGCGTAGCGTTGTGTGTGTGTGATGGAACGAAGTCAGACGCAGCGCATTTGTGACGTCCAGCACCTTGACGCACAAAATGGATTTTCATATCCTTTTCAAATTTGTATCATTTTTCATATTAATTTTATTTCCCATAGTTCCCTTTTTTTTCTACGTCCGTTAAAAAAAAGGATCGTGTGGCGTCTACAGTATCTCCCGTCAGTACGTCTGTCCGTTCGTCACGCACGCAGAGTGCGTTCGGAATTAGGGATGGGCTGCCGGTTCGAATCGGTTCGAAGTTTGATTCGAACATCGGCCGTTCAAAATACAGAAAAAATGGCGTCGCGCCCATACTCACTTATTTTTGGAGCGGCGGCAACTGCCAGGAGTAACAGCCCAGTAAATGTATAAAACATAACAAGGAAGGAGAGTGTCATCTGCGCTCATTCCTATGTGTTCCATGTACAACAAAAATGAGGTTTTGTTTGTTTCAATGGCCATTGCAACGTAAGCCCACTCGCCACTTCAAGGCACCTCTTTAGAGTGGGTACCTAACAATTGTAACCAAAAGGCCGCTCTACTGAGCAGCTCCAAGCCCCTCCAGCTGCTTTTCAGCAAGGAGAGACAAAGATGGTGGGTTTTATTTATACACGCACCAAGCACTTCCCATTTGGGATCAAAAACAAAAACATGGAAAGAGGAACAGCTGCAAAACGACGGACTGGTGTTACAAGCATGATATACATAAATACAGAAAAAATGGCGTCGCGCCCATACTCACTTATTTTTGGAGCGGCGGCAACTGCCAGGAGTAACAGCCCAGTAAATGTATAAAACATAACAAGGAAGGAGAGTGTCATCTGCGCTCATTCCTATGTGTTCCATGTACAACAAAAATGAGGTTTTGTTTGTTTCAATGGCCATTGCAACGTAAGCCCACTCGCCACTTCAAGGCACCTCTTTAGAGTGGGTACCTAACAATTGTAACCAAAAGGCCGCTCTACTGAGCAGCTCCAAGCCCCTCCAGCTGCTTTTCAGCAAGGAGAGACAAAGATGGTGGGTTTTATTTATACACGCACCAAGCACTTCCCATTTGGGATCAAAAACAAAAACATGGAAAGAGGAACAGCTGCAAAACGACGGACTGGTGTTACAAGCATGATATACATAAATACAGAAAAAATGGCGTCGCGCCCATACTCACTTATTTTTGGAGCGGCGGCAACTGCCAGGAGTAACAGCCCAGTAAATGTATAAAACATAACAAGGAAGGAGAGTGTCATCTGCGCTCATTCCTATGTGTTCCATGTACAACAAAAATGAGGTTTTGTTTGTTTCAATGGCCATTGCAACGTAAGCCCACTCGCCACTTCAAGGCACCTCTTTAGAGTGGGTACCTAACAATTGTAACCAAAAGGCCGCTCTACTGAGCAGCTCCAAGCCCCTCCAGCTGCTTTTCAGCAAGGAGAGACAAAGATGGTGGGTTTTATTTATACACGCACCAAGCACTTCCCATTTGGGATCAAAAACAAAAACATGGAAAGAGGAACAGCTGCAAAACGACGGACTGGTGTTACAAGCATGATATACATAAATACAGAAAAAATGGCGTCGCGCCCATACTCACTTATTTTTGGAGCGGCGGCAACTGCCAGGAGTAACAGCCCAGTAAATGTATAAAACATAACAAGGAAGGAGAGTGTCATCTGCGCTCATTCCTATGTGTTCCATGTACAACAAAAATGAGGTTTTGTTTGTTTCAATGGCCATTGCAACGTAAGCCCACTCGCCACTTCAAGGCACCTCTTTAGAGTGGGTACCTAACAATTGTAACCAAAAGGCCGCTCTACTGAGCAGCTCCAAGCCCCTCCAGCTGCTTTTCAGCAAGGAGAGACAAAGATGGTGGGTTTTATTTATACACGCACCAAGCACTTCCCATTTGGGATCAAAAACAAAAACATGGAAAGAGGAACAGCTGCAAAACGACGGACTGGTGTTACAAGCATGATATACATAAATACAGAAAAAATGGCGTCGCGCCCATACTCACTTATTTTTGGAGCGGCGGCAACTGCCAGGAGTAACAGCCCAGTAAATGTATAAAACATAACAAGGAAGGAGAGTGTCATCTGCGCTCATTCCTATGTGTTCCATGTACAACAAAAATGAGGTTTTGTTTGTTTCAATGGCCATTGCAACGTAAGCCCACTCGCCACTTCAAGGCACCTCTTTAGAGTGGGTACCTAACAATTGTAACCAAAAGGCCGCTCTACTGAGCAGCTCCAAGCCCCTCCAGCTGCTTTTCAGCAAGGAGAGACAAAGATGGTGGGTTTTATTTATACACGCACCAAGCACTTCCCATTTGGGATCAAAAACAAAAACATGGAAAGAGGAACAGCTGCAAAACGACGGACTGGTGTTACAAGCATGATATACATAAATACAGAAAAAATGGCGTCGCGCCCATACTCACTTATTTTTGGAGCGGCGGCAACTGCCAGGAGTAACAGCCCAGTAAATGTATAAAACATAACAAGGAAGGAGAGTGTCATCTGCGCTCATTCCTATGTGTTCCATGTACAACAAAAATGAGGTTTTGTTTGTTTCAATGGCCATTGCAACGTAAGCCCACTCGCCACTTCAAGGCACCTCTTTAGAGTGGGTACCTAACAATTGTAACCAAAAGGCCGCTCTACTGAGCAGCTCCAAGCCCCTCCAGCTGCTTTTCAGCAAGGAGAGACAAAGATGGTGGGTTTTATTTATACACGCACCAAGCACTTCCCATTTGGGATCAAAAACAAAAACATGGAAAGAGGAACAGCTGCAAAACGACGGACTGGTGTTACAAGCATGATATACATAAATACAGAAAAAATGGCGTCGCGCCCATACTCACTTATTTTTGGAGCGGCGGCAACTGCCAGGAGTAACAGCCCAGTAAATGTATAAAACATAACAAGGAAGGAGAGTGTCATCTGCGCTCATTCCTATGTGTTCCATGTACAACAAAAATGAGGTTTTGTTTGTTTCAATGGCCATTGCAACGTAAGCCCACTCGCCACTTCAAGGCACCTCTTTAGAGTGGGTACCTAACAATTGTAACCAAAAGGCCGCTCTACTGAGCAGCTCCAAGCCCCTCCAGCTGCTTTTCAGCAAGGAGAGACAAAGATGGTGGGTTTTATTTATACACGCACCAAGCACTTCCCATTTGGGATCAAAAACAAAAACATGGAAAGAGGAACAGCTGCAAAACGACGGACTGGTGTTACAAGCATGATATACATAAATACAGAAAAAATGGCGTCGCGCCCATACTCACTTATTTTTGGAGCGGCGGCAACTGCCAGGAGTAACAGCCCAGTAAATGTATAAAACATAACAAGGAAGGAGAGTGTCATCTGCGCTCATTCCTATGTGTTCCATGTACAACAAAAATGAGGTTTTGTTTGTTTCAATGGCCATTGCAACGTAAGCCCACTCGCCACTTCAAGGCACCTCTTTAGAGTGGGTACCTAACAATTGTAACCAAAAGGCCGCTCTACTGAGCAGCTCCAAGCCCCTCCAGCTGCTTTTCAGCAAGGAGAGACAAAGATGGTGGGTTTTATTTATACACGCACCAAGCACTTCCCATTTGGGATCAAAAACAAAAACATGGAAAGAGGAACAGCTGCAAAACGACGGACTGGTGTTACAAGCATGATATACATAAATACAGAAAAAATGGCGTCGCGCCCATACTCACTTATTTTTGGAGCGGCGGCAACTGCCAGGAGTAACAGCCCAGTAAATGTATAAAACATAACAAGGAAGGAGAGTGTCATCTGCGCTCATTCCTATGTGTTCCATGTACAACAAAAATGAGGTTTTGTTTGTTTCAAT
This sequence comes from Leptobrachium leishanense, assembly GCA_009667805.1. Classification (NCBI taxonomy): domain Eukaryota; kingdom Metazoa; phylum Chordata; class Amphibia; order Anura; family Megophryidae; genus Leptobrachium; species Leptobrachium leishanense. Next base: position 48,179,619 of record CM019065.1, read on the forward strand.
GGCCATTGCAACGTAAGCCCACTCGCCACTTCAAGGCACCTCTTTAGAGTGGGTACCTAACAATTGTAACCAAAAGGCCGCTCTACTGAGCAGCTCCAAGCCCCTCCAGCTGCTTTTCAGCAAGGAGAGACAAAGATGGTGGGTTTTATTTATACACGCACCAAGCACTTCCCATTTGGGATCAAAAACAAAAACATGGAAAGAGGAACAGCTGCAAAACGACGGACTGGTGTTACAAGCATGATATACATAAATACAGAAAAAATGGCGTCGCGCCATACTCACTTATTTTTGGAGCGGCGGCAACTGCCAGGAGTAACAGCCCAGTAAATGTATAAAACATAACAAGGAAGGAGAGTGTCATCTGCGCTCATTCCTATGTGTTCCATGTACAACAAAAATGAGGTTTTGTTTGTTTCAATGGCCATTGCAACGTAAGCCCACTCGCCACTTCAAGGCACCTCTTTAGAGTGGGTACCTAACAATTGTAACCAAAAGGCCGCTCTACTGAGCAGCTCCAAGCCCCTCCAGCTGCTTTTCAGCAAGGAGAGACAAAGATGGTGGTTTTATTTATACACGCACCAAGCACTTCCCATTTGGGATCAAAAACAAAAACATGGAAAGAGGAACAGCTGCAAAACGACGGACTGGTGTTACAAGCATGATATACATAAATACAGAAAAAATGGCGTCGCGCCCATACTCACTTATTTTTGGAGCGGCGGCAACTGCCAGGAGTAACAGCCCAGTAAATGTATAAAACATAACAAGGAAGGAGAGTGTCATCTGCGCTCATTCCTATGTGTTCCATGTACAACAAAAATGAGGTTTTGTTTGTTTCAATGGCCATTGCAACGTAAGCCCACTCGCCACTTCAAGGCACCTCTTTAGAGTGGGTACCTAACAATTGTAACCAAAAGGCCGCTCTACTGAGCAGCTCCAAGCCCCTCCAGCTGCTTTTCAGCAAGGAGAGACAAAGATGGTGGGTTTTATTTATACACGCACCAAGCACTTCCCATTTGGGATCAAAAAAAAAACATGGAAAGAGGAACAGCTGCAAAACGACGGACTGGTGTTACAAGCATGATATACATAAATACAGAAAAAATGGCGTCGCGCCCATACTCACTTATTTTTGGAGCGGCGGCAACTGCCAGGAGTAACAGCCCAGTAAATGTATAAAACATAACAAGGAAGGAGAGTGTCATCTGCGCTCATTCCTATGTGTTCCATGTACAACAAAAATGAGGTTTTGTTTGTTTCAATGGCCATTGCAACGTAAGCCCACTCGCCACTTCAAGGCACCTCTTTAGAGTGGGTACCTAACAATTGTAACCAAAAGGCCGCTCTACTGAGCAGCTCCAAGCCCCTCCAGCTGCTTTTCAGCAAGGAGAGACAAAGATGGTGGGTTTTATTTATACACGCACCAAGCACTTCCCATTTGGGATCAAAAAAAAAACATGGAAAGAGGAACAGCTGCAAAACGACGGACTGGTGTTACAAGCATGATATACATAAATACAGAAAAAATGGCGTCGCGCCCATACTCACTTATTTTTGGAGCGGCGGCAACTGCCAGGAGTAACAGCCCAGTAAATGTATAAAACATAACAAGGAAGGAGAGTGTCATCTGCGCTCATTCCTATGTGTTCCATGTACAACAAAAATGAGGTTTTGTTTGTTTCAATGGCCATTGCAACGTAAGCCCACTCGCCACTTCAAGGCACCTCTTTAGAGTGGGTACCTAACAATTGTAACCAAAAGGCCGCTCTACTGAGCAGCTCCAAGCCCCTCCAGCTGCTTTTCAGCAAGGAGAGACAAAGATGGTGGGTTTTATTTATACACGCACCAAGCACTTCCCATTTGGGATCAAAAACAAAAACATGGAAAGAGGAACAGCTGCAAAACGACGGACTGGTGTTACAAGCATGATATACATAAATACAGAAAAAATGGCGTCGCGCCCATACTCACTTATTTTTGGAGCGGCGGCAACTGCCAGGAGTAACAGCCCAGTAAATGTATAAAACATAACAAGGAAGGAGAGTGTCATCTGCGCTCATTCCTATGTGTTCCATGTACAACAAAAATGAGGTTTTGTTTGTTTCAATGGCCATTGCAACGTAAGCCCACTCGCCACTTCAAGGCACCTCTTTAGAGTGGGTACCTAACAATTGTAACCAAAAGGCCGCTCTACTGAGCAGCTCCAAGCCCCTCCAGCTGCTTTTCAGCAAGGAGAGACAAAGATGGTGGGTTTTATTTATACACGCACCAAGCACTTCCCATTTGGGATCAAAAACAAAAACATGGAAAGAGGAACAGCTGCAAAACGACGGACTGGTGTTACAAGCATGATATACATAAATACAGAAAAAATGGCGTCGCGCCCATACTCACTTATTTTTGGAGCGGCGGCAACTGCCAGGAGTAACAGCCCAGTAAATGTATAAAACATAACAAGGAAGGAGAGTGTCATCTGCGCTCATTCCTATGTGTTCCATGTACAACAAAAATGAGGTTTTGTTTGTTTCAATGGCCATTGCAACGTAAGCCCACTCGCCACTTCAAGGCACCTCTTTAGAGTGGGTACCTAACAATTGTAACCAAAAGGCCGCTCTACTGAGCAGCTCCAAGCCCCTCCAGCTGCTTTTCAGCAAGGAGAGACAAAGATGGTGGGTTTTATTTATACACGCACCAAGCACTTCCCATTTGGGATCAAAAACAAAAACATGGAAAGAGGAACAGCTGCAAAACGACGGACTGGTGTTACAAGCATGATATACATAAATACAGAAAAAATGGCGTCGCGCCCATACTCACTTATTTTTGGAGCGGCGGCAACTGCCAGGAGTAACAGCCCAGTAAATGTATAAAACATAACAAGGAAGGAGAGTGTCATCTGCGCTCATTCCTATGTGTTCCATGTACAACAAAAATGAGGTTTTGTTTGTTTCAATGGCCATTGCAACGTAAGCCCACTCGCCACTTCAAGGCACCTCTTTAGAGTGGGTACCTAACAATTGTAACCAAAAGGCCGCTCTACTGAGCAGCTCCAAGCCCCTCCAGCTGCTTTTCAGCAAGGAGAGACAAAGATGGTGGGTTTTATTTATACACGCACCAAGCACTTCCCATTTGGGATCAAAAACAAAAACATGGAAAGAGGAACAGCTGCAAAACGACGGACTGGTGTTACAAGCATGATATACATAAATACAGAAAAAATGGCGTCGCGCCCATACTCACTTATTTTTGGAGCGGCGGCAACTGCCAGGAGTAACAGCCCAGTAAATGTATAAAACATAACAAGGAAGGAGAGTGTCATCTGCGCTCATTCCTATGTGTTCCATGTACAACAAAATGAGGTTTTGTTTGTTTCAATGGCCATTGCAACGTAAGCCCACTCGCCACTTCAAGGCACCTCTTTAGAGTGGGTACCTAACAATTGTAACAAAAGGCCGCTCTACTGAGCAGCTCCAAGCCCCTCCAGCTGCTTTTCAGCAAGGAGAGACAAGACAAGACATGCTTGTAACACCAGTCCGTCGTTTTGCAGCTGTTCCTCTTTCCATGTTTTTGTTTTTGATCCCAAATGGGAAGTGCTTGGTGCGTGTATAAATAAAACCCACCATCTTTGTCTCTCCTTGCTGAAAAGCAGCTGGAGGGGCTTGGAGCTGCTCAGTAGAGCGGCCTTTTGGTTACAATTGTTAGGTACCCACTCTAAAGAGGTGCCTTGAAGTGGCGAGTGGGCTTACGTTGCAATGGCCATTGAAACAAACAAAACCTCATTTTTGTTGTACATGGAACACATAGGAATGAGCGCAGATGACACTCTCCTTCCTTGTTATGTTTTATACATTTACTGGGCTGTTACTCCTGGCAGTTGCCGCCGCTCCAAAAATAAGTGAGTATGGGCGCGACGCCATTTTTTCTGTATTTATGTATATCATGCTTGTAACACCAGTCCGTCGTTTTGCAGCTGTTCCTCTTTCCATGTTTTTGTTTTTGATCCCAAATGGGAAGTGCTTGGTGCGTGTATAAATAAAACCCACCATCTTTGTCTCTCCTTGCTGAAAAGCAGCTGGAGGGGCTTGGAGCTGCTCAGTAGAGCGGCCTTTTGGTTACAATTGTTAGGTACCCACTCTAAAGAGGTGCCTTGAAGTGGCGAGTGGGCTTACGTTGCAATGGCCATTGAAACAAACAAAACCTCATTTTTGTTGTACATGGAACACATAGGAATGAGCGCAGATGACACTCTCCTTCATCGGCCGTTCAAAAGTTCGCGAACTTCGAACTTTTCGGGACGTTCGCAGAAAGTTCGAGAAAAAAAGTTTTCAAAAAATGCTTAGAAGATCCTTAAAAAAAAAAATCGAAAAATAAAGAGACTATTTACTGCAGAATATAATAATAAACGGTTTATTATATATTGAAATAAATCGGGAATCTTTTTAACATTGAAGCCTAAACATTTCCCACTCCTTGTTGGTCAAACATTTCCCACTCATTGTTGGTCAAACATTTCCCACTCCTTGTTGGTCAAACATTTCCCACTCAGTGTTGGTCAAACATTTCCCACACATTGTTGGTCAAACATTTCCCACTCATTGTTGGTCAAACATTTCCCATGGCTTCAAATCACGTTTAAACATGAGCAAAAGTGGTAAAAATTAGCTCAGCGCACAGCGGTGAAATGGCTCAGCACTCAGCAGTGAAAGGGTTAAAAACGTCCCCCAGGGCAGTACCCGGACCCCCATACACCTTTTTTGGCCAATATCTTTCATATATGCCCTCTTGGAGGGGACTTTAATTTTCAAACGTTCGAGCCCCATTGACTTGCATGGTGTTGGAATTGTGTTCGAGTTCGCGGTCAAACTTTTTCGGGTGTTCGAATGCGAACCGAACACGGGGGTGTTCGGCCCATCACTACTCAGAATGCGCTCGTCTGACATTAGGCTGAACAATGACTTTTGAAAAGCAAAGCGAAAAAACTGTCAATTCTGTGGCGTATCGGCTTACATTTCAAAACTCAGTTTATATAGATATATTTGCACTTCCGCAGCTTATTTTCCCATATGTAAATAAAAACAGGTAACATATTATTGTATGACGTGGGCTTAACCTCTAACCCCTTGACTACCAAGTGATTTTCCAAAAAAACGTTTTCAGAAACCAGTGTTTTTTTGAAAAAATATTTTTAATAAATTGTACAGTAATACATATCTATTGCTGTAATAACCTATTTGGCCAGTAGATGGCGAACTCTACTGCCAAATTGAGTTACAAAGGTTTTAAACAGCAGATCTATTTTCTTCTGTTTCTCCTGCATCGGCTGCAGACAGCTTCTGAAAGCCCAATATTTCAGAGCTTTCAGCTACCGATCTTACAGTTTTAGCTCTTTGGGCATTACGCCCACAGGGCAAAAACATTGGGGGCAACATCTGCAGCCCATAAGCTAACAAAAATTTTTTCCAGCAAACTAATTTCAGCAAATTCATTTGCTCTTGCGCTGCAGATTAGCAGATGGTCCCTTTGAAGCCCGAGATATCTCGATGTCGGTAGTGAAGGGGTTAAAATAGTTCAACCATGAAAAATTCTAAAAAAATAAAACACCAACAATACAGAACTAGATACACATTTGTATTTGATGCTGAAATGATGAGGGCTGCATCTAAATGATAATAATAATAATAATAAAATATGTACTTCTGCTTACTAGTGTTGGAGCTATTTAGAGTTTAGAAATGGTTATTAAATTAAAGAATTTGAACCCCTTCACTACCAAAACCAAATGTACTCAATCTTCTAAAGTACCTTCACGTGCCCCAATATCAAATATTCATAATGTGGGCCAATTCTGGAGCAATGCAAAGGAATTTTGTTTAATTTAAGCGTGGTTCACTTGGAAATGGACTCTAGAACGTGTCTCTGAAATTTCAATACATGGACAGCCGATGTGCTGAAATTATTTGAAATCTTTTGGATCTGTTTTTCCTTCACAGAACCATGGAGATCCAGCTGCAATATAAATGCAATAAGGTTTTTGGCCAGAAAAAGGGAGCCTTCTGCCTGTCACTTTGAGCTTACCTACAGTGAACATATACAGAAGGATGTCTTCGTATGCATTTACTGTGTAGGTAATGGGGGGTCCGGGCTGAAGATCAGAAGAAAAGAAGATATAAGTAAAGAAGACTGAAGAAAAGGAGAAGAAAAGAAGAGCTGAAGAAAGGAAGACAGCGGAGTGGTGAGCCAGGGCCCAGACCCAGGGCCCAGACCCCGAGACCCAGACCCAAAGGCCCAGAGCCCAGACCCCAAGGCCCAGACCCCAAGGCCCAAACCCCAAGGCCCAGACCACAAGGCCCAGACCCAGGGCCCAGACCCCAAGGCCCAGACCCAGGGCCCAGGCCAGACCCAGGGCCCAGACCCCAAGACCCAGGGACCATGGACCAGACCCTGAGCCCAGACCCCAAGGCCCAGCCCCAGAGCCCAGACCCAGGGACCAGGCCCCAGACCCCAAGGCCCAGACCCAGGGGGGCCCAGACCCCAAGACCCAGGGACCATAGCCCAGACCCAGGGACCAGACCCTGAGCCCAGACCCCAAGGCCCAGCCCCAGAGCCCACACCCAGGGACCAGACCCCAAGGCCCAGACCCAGGGACCAGACCCCAGGGACCAGGCCCCAAGGCCCAGCCTCAGGGACCAGACCCCAAGGCCAAGACCCAGGGACCAGAGCCCAGACCCAGGGACCAGACCCCAAGGCCCAGGGTCCAGACCCCAGGCCAGACTGAGGGACCAGACCCCAGGCCAGACTCAGGGCCCAGACCCAAGGGACCAGACCCCAAGGCCCAGTCCCAGGGACCAGAGCCCAGACCCAGGGCCCAGACCAGACCCCAAGGCCCAGGGACCAGGCCCAGTCCAGACCCCAAGGCCCAGAGCACAGACCCCAAGGCCCAGGGCCCAGACCCCAAGGCCCAAACCAGACCCAGGGACCAGGCCCAGACCCAGACCCAAAGGCCATTATATACAGCCCGTTACTGTGAGATTTATTGCTGTGGATTCTGTGATACGTTCATACACACTGCACATTACTGTGAGTTTTATTGCTGTGGATTCTGTGATACGTTCATACACACTACACAATACTGGGAGTTTTATTGCTGTGGTGCTATGTTATGTCCTTTTTTTTTTGAAGGGGGAGAAAAGCTGTTAGAGGTTGAGGGAGTGCCGGGGGAGGCCCGGGGGCCCCATCATGAGGTTCAGTAAGGGGCCCCATCATTTCTGATGGCTGCCCTGGCTCTTTGGGTCAGATGGTCAGAGGCCTGGCAAGATGCAGGGAAATCCTGGAGCGGATTGTGACAACGGATGGGAGTGGTAAGATCTGGCCTAGGTTATTAACAACAGGGGATTCCGGGTTTCTATGGGTCTCCAGGCTGGAAGCATGACAAAACCACGGAGTCCTGTCAGTGGTTTTATAGAACACCACAAGGTATTGAAAGGGTTAAAGAAGCTTAAGTTTGGTTTGGTCAAAGAAGCATTTTATCAACAGAAACAATGGGCTCTATTACATTCCTAACGCAAGCGTTACCGCTCACTTGCGTGAGCATTAACGTTTGCTACGGTATTTACCGCATATTACAATCCAAACGCAAACGGGTTAAAAAACCCTTTTGCGTTTGGTACCTTGCGCTCCTCTGCGTGAGGTTACTGTACTTTGTGCTCCCTATGTTTAACATGGTGAGCGCATAGTGTTAATCAGAGCTGGTATTACAAAGTCCCAGCGCTGATTAACGCCTGGCTCTGGTTAGTGAAAAGTTAACCAGAGCCAGGACTTTGTGTTAACGGATTCCGCTGCTGCAGAATCCGTTAACACCAGCTTTAAAAATAATAAAATGAATCCTATACTCACCTCCTGTCCCGCGGCGAGGACCGCGGCTCCGATCGCCCCCTCCGGCCGGCAGGAGCAGGGAAAGACTGGGGGAAAAAGTCCCCTCAGTCTCTCCCTGTGTATCCCTACGCCGACCGGCCGGATCTCGCGAGGCGAGATCCGGCTGGTCACGTGGCCGGCAGGGAGGAACTCAATGGAGTCCAATGCGCCTGCATTGTAATCCAGCGTTAAAACACGGGCGCAAGGGGGAAAACTGCGGGAGCAGTTTTTCCTCCCTTGCGCCCGCGTTTTAACACTAAGAGCGTAATAGGGCCCAATGGATTTTCTGACTACAAGGAGTTCGATTTTATTTCGCAGCCTTCAGTGGCCCAGCGGACCATCTTGTTCATGGGAAGGGCTGGGAATTTCTAATCTTGTGCTAAATCCTGAGGACAATGGCAGGGGGATTGAGATCGGGTTTCAGACGGATAAAGGAAAAGAGATGGTTGCAAAAAACAAGCCGATCTGCTTTGTTATTCAATCAAACGAGGTAATAAATGTGTTTGGCAATCCTTTTTCAAAGATCTAAACACTTTCCCTTTAAGAGCAGGGCTGTAAAAACTCTGGGCCTCCCAGATGTTTCGGGACTACAATGCTCATGATTTTCTGGACATCTATAACATTCAAAGCATTCTGGGACTTGTAGGCAATCAATATCTGTGAGGCCAGAGTTTGAAGCCCTGGGTTAAGGGGTTCTCAGTTTTGCTAGAGACTTAAAGGTCTATTCAATAAAGGTGAAATTCAGGAGAATGGCAGGAGAAGTGAAAATTCTAGGTCAAAATAGCCAAACCAGGAAAATTCTCCCATTTATCTCACTTTCCAAATCGGCTATTTGGTCTAGATTGTTCAATTCCCCTGAGTTTAACCTTTAGTGAATAGACCTGTCTGTAGATGCAGAGGCATCTGTAGGTTCTCTGACAGGTCTTCCTCATGATGACTGATATGTCAAGACTTTTTAAGCACCAGTGGTTTCAGAAAGTCCACCTGCACGAACCTGGTTCAAACAAAGACTTATTCGAGTTTCCTGATGGAAACGCAATGAAAGAAAATAATTGCTGGCAGGTTTCCGCTTTGAAAGGTTAATGTTAAACCTGTACAGAAAGTCAGCATACATTATAGAGATGCTCTAATACTGTCATGATAGAAAAATGCCACAGGGAAGTGAAAGAATCATCAATAATATCCAGCCACATTGCAGCAGACGTTCCATTTTTGATCTACGTGTAGTGCAGGGCCCTATTCCAAGCGACCCGTTCGTGTTAACGAGTGGGGCTGTTATACTTAATGGCTCACTCGTTAACCATAGCAGTTTTCCCTGCTATTCCAGCCGAGCCTCAGTTTAGCTTGTGGTTCAGCCGTTGCGGAAGAACATAACAAATTCACGCTTCCTACACCTTGTGTGGAAAGCGATAATTTGTTGGCCACAGGGGGAAAAAAAAAAACAGCTTTTCACAGTCACTCATCATTCTTACCTTCAGCAGGGATTTAAGAAATATATATAATATATATATATCTCAGCTCTGAGACTCTGATGTTAAGTGATTTGACACTGGCAAAATCACTTAACCCCTTATTTATTTTATTTATTTATTTATAAAGTATTTTACCTGGAAGGATACATTGAGATTTCTCTCACTACCATGTTGTTTTCCCTAAAACCATCGCCAAAACCCAGTGGATTTATGATAAGAATTTTTTTTTTTTGCTGTAGCCATACAGTGAAAACGTGATTTAAAAACTGAACAGCACATTTTCAAACCTTATGCATTATTTGGCAGGATACTGGCACCATCCTCTGGCCAAAAAACTCTACTACACCTCCATAACACAGGTTTGGCTCTGTTTTTATTTTGTGGAATTAAACATGGATCTCAAACTGTTTTAGCACCTTGGCTGTCATGTCTGAGGTGCTAACTCATTACAGGGCATATTCTGGAGCTTGTTTGCAAAAATATTCCTTTTGATTGCTCCAAAATTTGAACAACGTCGAGTATACTCGATATCAGGGCACCGGCAGCTGCTTCTGAAGAGCGAGTATACTTGAAGGGGATAACACTTGGAGAAAAAAAAAGTTGGAAAAAAAATGTCAGATATTTAGCTCTGCTCCTACATTAGATCTGTGGCCTCGCTGATAGCAGAAGGTACCTAGGTGTGACCCCACTTATGTGAGATTGTGCAAGACTCGGTCTGTACTCCAGGAGCTGATATTATCAAAGTGCTGGGTGCTACTTCTGGCATCAATTAATGCAGGGCTGTCAAACCCATGGTCGCCCCAGATAGTGATGCCTACAGTTCCCAGAATTCTTCCATTGCAACAGATGGCCAGGGAAACATGGGAGTTGTAGTTCAGAAACAACAGGGAGGCCGGCGACAGACAGCCCTGAATTAATGGCTCCTTCCTATTGCTAGTCGAGCCACTAATTAATAGGGCCAGTAATAAGGAGCTGCTAAGGTAAACCTTATGCCAACATGAGCCTTTAGCTGCTACCGATTACCAATCCTGGTGATGTTTTAAAATTGTAGAGATCACGACTGATAAATGCTGCATCTGTATGTAGGGGACCAGAAATCTCAATGTACAGTATATTTGTTACAATCAGGGCTGCCATCAGAAATCTTGGGGCCCCTTACTGAAACACTGGTTGTGCCCCCCTTCCTTCAGCTAGCTATTTATAAAAGGTGTTTCCTGGTGGGAGAGTGTTCGCGGTGCACCTCGACCTGGTGCAGACCATGCTATTCGCTCCCTGAGTGATAAGCCAGAGTGCTTCTGCCAACCCCAGATTCTACGGCCCACCGGGAAATTTCCTGGTATCCTGATAGGTCAGTCCAGGATGGCAGGGAGGGGCCCTAACATCTGAGGCACTTTGACAAGTTACCCAGCATTTGATATGGGTGAGGGCCCCCTTCATCCACTGCGGCCCTGAACATATCATGGGCTGTCACCTCCTGATGGCTGCCGAGGTTACAATAACCCACTTATGAAGCTATTTCAAAAAGGTTATCATATATATTTTCTATACTCCGTGATTAATGTAATTTCTTCCTGATGTCAAGTCTGCAATAATGAGAAATAAGCAAGTAATTGAATTTCACATCGATCAGTGGTGCGTAAAAATCCCGCATGTGTGGTGGAGTTTTGAATGTTAATATTGCACATCATCTATAGTGAAAATATGTGAACAATTAATGTTTCTAGGGGGTGATATTTATAATTTTATATTTTATACTGAAAAAATATTTGAAGGCGACCAACATGATAAGACAGTTAGCCAATTTAGGGACATATTCCCTTCCTAGCGCTATAATGGGGATGCTAACAGGGAAAATCTGCGTCTGCAGGTCTCCCCGTAGGGTCCCCATTTTAGCGTTAGAGTCCGGGGCAGGCGCTACCTCAGCACCTTGCCCCAGAACGAAGCGCTAATCTCAGTGATACTCGCAGAAGCACTTCTGAGAGTATCACCTCCTGGTGTCCATAGGACTCCATGGAAGGTTGCCCTTCCAGGCCACAAGCCCTGCAGCGCTGCGGGCTGATCGCGGAGGGAGACTTGGAACTATTTGTCCCCAGTCTCACTCTGCTCATTCCCAGGAGAACAGGTGGATTGGGCCATCGTTCTCGCCTCGGGGTGAGAAGTGAGTATCCGATTTATTGGGGGGTTTTTAGGGGGTGCTAATTGATTCTGCAAATTGGAATCAGCAGTGCACCAGCTGTTAGGAGTAACTAAAATTTGGTTTAGCCCATCGCTGCGGTAATTAGCGCTAGCACTTACTACCTTACTTATCCTAACGCTAATTACTGATTGCACTCCCCATGTTAAGTATAGGGTGCGCAATGTACAGTAAGCTCGCGCAAGCTAGCACAATCACCGATGCGCTAACAGATTTTTCACAGGTTTAGCGTTAGGAAGGTAATATGGGGGACACGCGTGAAAGCCACTTATCTTGACGTTACTGCTCACTCATCTGAACGCTAACTGTAGCGTTCACTGGGGAATGGAGCCCTTAGAGTTGTGTTCAAGCAGTATGGTTGTTTGCGGAGAGAAATTTGGTAAACTCTCCTTGGCTCTGATAAGTTTACACCTGACTTGGAATCTAGCCCCCCCCCCTCCCAGAATTTAATGTTTCCTGAAGAACTTCACTATAAACGAGCTAATTATTACTCGGCTACAGTATATAAGCTACTCCAATATGACTTCAGCTCTGTCTTCCAAGAAAAGGTCCCATAAAAATATATATAGATCAGTGGTTCCCAACATGGGTCCTCAGGTATCCCTGACAGGCCAGGTTTGCAGGATATGTGAAGCACAGCACAGGTGATATGATTTGCTGCTCAGTGATTGCAGGATTCAGTCTGTATGTCCCCAAGGGAATCCTTAAGGCCGGGGTCAGACGAGCCTCCCGGCGTCCGTCGCATCGTTGTGACGCTTCGATGGGGCCGGTCACATGCTGTAACGCATGCACGAATTGCTCGCACTACAAATGTACGTGCAGAAAGCTTCCCCGTCGAGACGCTAGATGCGCGTTGGACAGGGCTGCAAAACGCGATGTTCCATAGGGGAATCGAGCCTTGCAACGCTGAGCGCACTAACTACGCTCAGCGAAGTGGCCAGATGGGCGTCAGAGTGGAAGGAACGTCCACCCTCACGGACGTTCCTTCCACTCTCAAAGACGCTCGTCGGACCCCAGCCTAAAACCTAGCCTGTTAGGGGGATATGAGGACCAGAGTTGGGTAACATTGATAGAGGATGGTGCAACCAGGTCCATTTTTGTCCCACAGTTTGCTAAAAATGGAACTATAATCCGATGCCTTTGGGTCCAGGAGAATGTTTGCTCTTCCTCTTTTCCCTATTTAAATCAGGGATGTACATACATTACCGGAAACCCGTTGCTTGAATATTTTCACATAATGAAGCAAACCTCCAAAGATAAGAGTGAGTGGTCTCTGATTGATCCAGATAGTTCCTTGCTTTTGCTGACCTATTTAACCCCTTCAATGCCAGGTTATTTTCTATAAAACCAATGGCAGGGCACAGGAAAAATGGATTTTAAAACCTTTCATATCATTTAAACACATCGGCTGTCATGTCCGTTGTGTTGAAATTTCAGGGAAGTGTTCTGTACTCTATTTGCAAATGAACACCTTCCTTTGCTTTGCCCAAGAAGTGGCCAACATCGCCTATACTCAAAATTGGGAACCATCAGGTGCTTTTGAAGATTGAGTATACTTGATCATGGTAGTGAAAAGGTTAATGCATTTCCGGATGACCACTGGCCATCTAATATGTTCTTACTCTAGCATAAACCCAGTTTATAATTTTGTATTATCTCAAAGTATAAGAGGAGCAAAATACATAGGAATTTCTGTCTATGGCAGCATATTTTTTAACATCAAAAGACTCCTGCTGGGTTTAAAGTAACTCATCTAATATAAAATCCTTTTAATCATTTATTAATTGACACAAAAGTCAGATAAACATAAGGTTCCACGATAGCATTACTGTTTCCTTATAAAAATCTTTTGGTTAGAGGGAGACTGTAGTAAAAATAGAAGGGGTTATTCACAAAGCACCGAAAAAAAAATTAAATGCAAAATTTTCCTTTTTTTCCCCCATTTCCAAAGCGGTAGCATTATGCGCTTTTACTTGTAAATCTTTTGGTTAAAGGGAGATTCTAGTAAAAATAGAAGGGGTTATTCACAAAGCACCGAATAAAAATGAAATGCAAAATTTACTCCCCCCCCCCATTTCCAAAGCGGTGGCATTATGCGCTTTTACTTGTAAAGCAAACAATGCCACTGCACTAACTCACCTTCTTATTCCCTACGCCGGGACCAAATGTGGAGGTGATGGCACAAAGCATTATTAAACATTGGCCCAATTACAGGGTTAGATATACTATTACAGCTATTGTTAGAGTTACTTTAGCGCTAGAAACATAGAAACATAGAAAATGTCGGCAGATAAGAACCTCTAGTCTGCCCAATTACATGGATACTTTACCTGGATTTATCTTTTGTTTAGGATAGCCTTATGCCTATCCCATGCCTGCTTAAATTCAATTACTGTTTTGGCCTCTACCACTTCTACTGGAAGACTGTTCCATGTATCCACCACCCTCTCAGTAAAATAATGCTTCCTGATGTTACTTTTAAACCTTTGCCCCTCTAATCTAAGACTATGTCCTCTTGTTTTGCTACTTTGTTTCCTTTTACATATACTCCCTTCCTCTACCTTGTGGATTCCCTTTACGTATTTAAATGTTTCTATCATATCTCCTCTGTCTCGTCTTTTTTCCAAGCTATACATGTTAAGATCATTAAGCCTTTCCTGGTAACTAGGATTAAGTTTAGGGTTACTTTCTTGGTTAGGGTTATTATTTCGGCTTGTTTTAGGGCTAGAGCTACTTTAAGGTTACGGACAGAGTTAATTTTTGGGTTTAGGTAATTAGGGACGGTTAGGGTTGGGGATACTACTGCTGTTTTACAATTAGAGTTAGGGAATTTGTATCGGACAATGAGTCCAATGTAGTTAAATAATCTCAGTCAATCCGATTATATTCTGAAACTGATACGAATTGGTGATTTGCCAATTCGGAATTCGGATAGTTCAAATCGTTGAAGTTTGGTCAAATTTGCTTTCAGTCCAAACCAAATCGCCTAAATCTAATTCAAACACTACTGATGGTAAACAAAATACCAAATGTGGTCTCTTTCTTTCCAATTTTGATCAAAAGAATGCTGAAGAGAAGGCAAATCCCTACAGCTAAAAAAAGGACAGACCAAATAAGGGCTATATTACATTGCTCACACTAAAATGGGAACACCATCGGGGAAACCTGCACCAGCAGGCTCCCTCGTAGCGTCCCCATTTTAGCGTGAGAATCCGGGGCAGGCACTGCTTCAGCACCTTGCACCGGGAACAAAGCGCTACCCTTGGTGGTACTCAGGGCTGGATTAACATAGGGGCTGATGGAGGAGCAGCTCTAGGCCCATGCCCCAGAATAGGCCCAGAGAAAATATAACTTTGTCTGCATTGATGGACATTTGGACCCCTTTATCTCCAGCTGCATACCAGCTACAAGGTAATGTGAGGTATCTCTGGAAAGGCCAGAGCATTGCCTTTCCAATGATACCAAACCTGACCAGGTATTATGCAAGAATAAAAATAGAATTAAACATATTTATTTTTTCTTTCTAACACAGAATTGTTACATCAAAAACTTAAACTGCCGCACTGCAGGGAAGAGCACTGGGGGGGGGGACTTAGGATACCTGCGTCACTAATCTTCACCTCACAAGGTCAAGTGAGGCGTCATTGGACAGGTCAGAGTCTGGCCTTTGCATTGATACCAAACAAAAACAAACAAAATTTATTTATTTATTTTTAGTTCCAAAGTGATGGCATTGTCCATTTATCTCGTGTAATGAGCAATACCACTGCCATTACTCACGTTCTCATTTCCCGCGCTGGGAGCAAGGTCTGTGTTTTATACATAGTCATAGAAACATAGAAAAATGTCGGCAGATAAGAACCTTTCGGCCCATCTAGTCTGCCCAATTACATGGATACTTTAACTGGATTTATCTTTTGTTTAGGATAGCCTTATGCCTATCCCATGCTTGCTTAAATTCAATTACTGTTTTGGCCTCTACCACTTCAACTGGAAGGCTGTTCCATGTATCCACCACCCTCTCAGTAAAATAATGTTTCCTGATGTTACTTTTAAACCTTTGCCCCTCTAATCTAAGACTATGTCCTCTTGTTTTGCTACTTTGTTTCCGTTTAAATATACTCCCTTCCTCTACCTTGTGGATTCCCTTTACGTATTTAAATGTTTCTATCATATCTCCTCTGTCTCGTCTTTTTTCCAAGCTGTACATGTTAAGATCATTAAGCCTTTCCTGGTAACTTTTCTCCTTCAAGCCGTACACCATTTTAGTAGCCCTTCTCTGAACTCTCTCTAAGATGTCTATATCCTTCTGGAGATACGGTCTCCAGTACTGCACACAGTACTCCAAGTGAGGTCTCACCAGTGCTCTGTACAGTGGCATGAGCACTTCCCTTTTCCTACTGCTAATACCTCTCCCTACACAACCAAGCATTCTGCTAGCATTTCCTGCTGCTCTATTACATTGACTACTTACCCTTAGATCCTCTGCAATAATAACCCCTAAATCCCTTTCCTCAGATGTTGAGGTTAGGACTGTATCAAATATTCTATATTCAGCCCTTGGGGTTTTTACGTCCCAGGTGCATTATCTTGCACTTATCCACATTAAAACTCAATTGCCACAGCGCCGACCATTTTTTTAGTTTACCTAAATCATTTGTCATTTGGCTGATCCCTCCAGGAACGTCAACCCTGTTGCAAATCTTTGTGTCATCAGCAAAAAGACATACTTTTCCATCAATACCTTCTGCAATATCACTAATAAAAATATTAAATAGAATGGGTCCAAGTACTGACCCCTGAGGTACCCCACTGGTAACAAGACCTTGCGCCGAATAAACTCCATTTACCACAACCCTCTGTTGCCTGTCACTCAGCCACTGCCTAATCCATTCAACAATATTGGAATCCAAGCTCAAAGATTGCAATTTATTGATAAGCCTTCTATGCGGAACAGTATCAAAAGCCTTACTGAAATCTAAATAAGCAATGTCTACTGCACCACCTGTGTCTATTATTTTTGTTAACCAATCAAAAAAATCAATAAGATTAGTTTGGCATGATCTCCCTGAGGTAAACCCATGTTGTTTCTGATCCTGTAATCTATGTGTTTTTAGATGTTCAACAATCCTTTCCTTTAACATGGTTTCCATTAATTTCCCCACTACTGACATAAGACTAACTGACCTATAGTTCCGATTCCTCCCTACTACCCTTCTTGTAAATGGGCACAACATTTGCTAATTTCCAGTCTTCTGGGACGACTCCCGTTAGCAAGGATTGGTTAAATAAATCTGTTATCGGTTTTGCTATTACATCACTGAGCTCTTTTAATGATTTAGGGTGGATCCCAACAGGCCCCATTGACTTATTTGTCTTTACTTTAGACAGCTGCTGTAGAACCTCCTCCTCTGTAAACTGATATGTAATTGTCTCGTTAGTGTTTCCTCCTAACTGAGGTCCCTTTCCTTCCTTTTTTTCTGCAAAGACTGAACAAAAATATTCATTGAGGCAGTCAGTGAGACTTTTATCCTCTTCTACATACCTTCCTTCCTTTGTTTTTAATCTAACTAATCCTTGTTTTACTTTTCTTTTCTCGTTTATGTATCTAAAAAATGTTTTGTCCCCCTTTTTTACTGACTGAGCTATTTTCTCTTCTGCGTGTGCTTTGGAAGCTCTTATATTATTCATAAAACACTATCCTCCAAAACACAAGGGAAATATTTCATTTTATTTTTCATTTTTCAGTTAAATATGTATATTGTATATAAATGTATAAAAATGCAGTAACAGGTTCCCTTTCATTTTTTTATTTAACAAGAATTCCCTATAGAATATATAACCACAAAAGGTTTGGATAAAATGTGTTTCAATAATTTTACACGCTGTAAATGATTGAAATCTGATTGAAAAATGAAATCACACAGTATCTGCCTCGTTAGATATTCCCGTATCTGCACTATTAAATAACCTAAAATATGGTTTCATTTCACTAAATTCCCAAAAAAGCCACCAAAATATTCAGCTCCAGGCCCATAGAACTCTTAATCCAGCCCTGGTGATACTGGCTGTAGCGCTTCCCCGACACAGTGAATATCACCTCCTGGAGTCCATAGGACTCCATGGAGGGTTGCAGTGCCAGGCCACGAGTCCAGTGTGATCGCACAGCACGGCGGAGTGATCACGGAGGGACACTGGGGACTATTTGTTCCCAGTCTCACTCTACTCCCAGCAGCAAGAAGTGGCGAATCGGGCTACCGTTCTCACCGCGGGATGAGAGGTGAGTATTTGGTTAATTGAGGGGGTTTTTAGCTGGTGCTAAACAGTTCTGCAAAAGCGGAATCAGTTATCACCAGCTTTTAGATGAGGGTAAAAATATGTTTAGCCCATCAGTGCTGTAATTAGCGCTTGGACTTTCTAACATCTTACTTATCCTAATGCCAATTACTGATTGGGCTCCCCATGTTAAGTATAGGGAGCGCAATGCAGGACGTAAGCACAATCACCAATGCGTTAACAGAATTTTAGCGTTATGAAGGTAATATGGGGGGCGTGTTTTTCCGAACGCTACAGTCAGCCCCAAAGGGGGTTAATCAGAGAACACCAAAATGTCACCGACATTTCGGTGCTCTCTTGTTCCCCGCACTTCCCTGCACTTCGGGGAATCAATGTTCCCCACCCTGCGGTGAATTCAGCATTTCTTAGAGTGCAGGGAAAACCCACTGCAAACTTGCAACGTGACCGGCCGAAATCCCATCGAAAACCTGCCAGAACTGCTGCAAAAACACGCCGTACACGTTGTAAAAAGCTGATTATCACAGCGCAGACCAGCCGCCGGAAAAAGCCGACAGGCTGACGAACAGGGTAAAAAAAAAAAACAGTACGAATGAAGGTGTCAAAATTTAAACGCTGTTTGCAAAAAAAACTACAGAATGAAAATGCCTGGAATGTACATATAAGATCCAATGAATGATAATAAAAAGGTCTGTTACAGAAAAAAGAAACGGAAAAAAATTTTGATTGAAAAAAAATACGAAACAAATGCCTAAAAAATCATTAAATAAAGAGACTTCTTACTGCAGATTAAAAGAATAAACGGTTTATTAGATATTGAGTAAAAACGGGAATATTTTTAACATTAAAACCTATGGGATTCACCTGAATAAACCTGACTAATGAAAACACTGAACAGCAGGGCACTTGGGCAACTTTTCACTGCTGTTCGGTGTTCTCTGAATAGATTAACCATTGCTTCTCTGTGGGGGATTTCACTGCCTTCGAACAGGCATCGTACTTGTTGGCAGTTTGGCAAAATTCGGTGAACTGCCTGCTTTCTGAGTAGCCGAATGGCCCCGAAATGGCTCCGTACGGGGAAATTCCCTGTTCGTTGACATTTCGGGGCCAGATCGTCTCTCTCTGAATAACCCCTAAAGTGAAGGGCGCATCAGGAACCCAAACCTATTCTTGTTTTGGTAAATGATTGGACCCACATGCATAGAACCTGTATCTAGAAAGGTGCCGGGTGAATCACTTATTCATGAGGAAAAAAAAATTCTGCCTCATTATTTCGAGAAACCTTTACAAATATCTGACTAACACAAAATTACCCTGATTCAAAATCCAAGCATTAAATGCTGTAATAAGCGAAGAAGACGTATTCATCCCGATACTGTTCCTACATAATGACAATGGCAATTGTAAAATAATAGCATTCAAAAGTATTGGCAACCTTTGAAATCTATCAAATTGGAATATGTATAGAAGAATGTAGGTCATTAGACATGCGGAGGATAATGAGAAAATTACAGAGATATCAGAAATCAGATGAAAGGAATCTAAAGCATGAACATTCCAAACAAGGAAACCTACGTCTTTAAAATGAAGCCAGAATACTGACTTCTGGGGATTAAATCGCTTCGAACGCTTTGCACAGTCAGTCAGATCCAGTAGATCATCATTTCTTTTTCTGTAAACAAACATGAAGAAATGCATGGTCATTTCTCCAGAGAAAAGGAGAAGCACACAGCAGTAACCCCTTCACTACATAGAATTTTTGCTGGAAAAAATTCTATCATAACATTTATTTGAAACATGGGATGTGAAGTTAACAATTAAATATGAGGTAAAATAGAAGTTTCGCGCAAAAATTGTTATTCCCAGGACATAGTTAAAAACGAGAGAAATCTCAATGTATCCTTCCTGGTAAAAATACATTATAAATGTATAAATTCCGAGACAGTTAAAAAATTTAAATAATGTTAATTTGCTCATTTTTAAATTTTTCATGTATTCGTTTATCGTTTACAGAAATATTGTTGAAATAAAAGATTCTGAGCTCTAGATGGTGTCCTTTATCTTACACAATTTGAAACTGAGTCTGCATTATTATCATATAGGCAGAAAAGATCTTTGTGTTACATATAGTGATGGTAATAAAAATTAAAAAGTGGCCAGATCTCCTGCTTTTGGGGATTTGTAGTGATCATAATGAGATTATTAGCAATGCAGCTTCCAAAAAATACCAATAGAATATAATAATATCTGTATGTGACATAATGCCTGTATATGGGAATTACAGCAACACCTTGTATCCAGGGGTGGACTGACCCATCGGGCCCTCGGGCGCTGCCCGAGGGCCCGCGGGTCTGTGGGGGCCCGGTTTTGTAAGGGACCACGGCGGTGGCACTCCAGCGTGCCTTCCTGGGCCCCACATGCACCCTGCATTGACACCGCCCCCTCACATGAAGCGCGCACATCACGTGGGGGGCGGCGTCAATGCAGGGTGCACATGGGGCCCAGGAAGGCACGCTGGAGCGCCGCCACCATGGTCCCTTACAAAACCGCTGCTAGGGTGAGTATATATCCATGTGTGAGCTGGGCAATATACATCCATGTGTGAGCTGGGCACTATACATCCATGTGTGAGCTGGGCACTATACATCCATGTGTGAGCTGGGCACTATACATATATGTGTGAGCAGGGGCAATATACATCCATGTGTGAGCTGGGGCACTATATATCCATATGTGAGCTGGGGCAATATATATCAATGTGTGAGCTACTGGGGCAATATATATCCATGTTTCAGCTACTGGGGGCAATATATATCCATGTTTCAGCTGCTGGGGCAATATATATCCATGTGTGAGCTGCTGAGGGCAATATATATCCATATGTGATCTGCACATTACTATGGGTTTTATTGCTGTGAAGCTCTGTGATACGGTCATACACTCTGCACATTACTGTGAGGTTTTTTGCTGTGCAGCTCTGTAATACGTTCATGCACTCTGCACATTGCTGTGAGTTTTATTTCTGCAGAGCTCTGTAATGTGCAGTGTGTCAGGATTCTACAGTATCTGTTAAAGTGATCGGCAGTTTCCCACATTTTCCACAGGGACTTTCTGTGCCGGGGTGTAGCCTTAGCTGCAATGAGTGGGTGATGGCTGCTGCAGCAGTGCGGTGGCCATCTGTAAGTATGGAGGGGGAGCAAAATTCGCTGCTGGGTCCAAGTGGATTTTCAAAACAGTTATTTTTAGGAGTTCAGAAATGAATTCTTTAGCACAATAATGTACATGTGGGTGCTGCGTTGTAGTGGGTGGTTTTTTTATGGTTGTGGCCTCCTGTGGGTGCAGAACAAGGGGGGCCCCATGACCTCCTATTGCCCGGGGGCCCCATTAGTTGTCAGTCCGCCCCTGCTTGTATCTGTACTGTACAGGGATTTTAAGTCATTATAACTGCCTGAATCTTATCCCTGTACAGCAGTGAGTGACCCCAGAGCTCTCCCTGTATTCTGCCCTCTCCCTGGCTGCTGTAATGCAACAGTAATCTATTTGAACTTTTTGTTACAGTGAGATTTAGGGCTTCTATTTGCAGCCGGTTTTATGTCTCTCCAGGGTGCTTGGAGATATAAAGGTAGACAAAAATTAGGATTTTGTTTCTCCACAGGGGACACACTAATCTGTCTTTAAAAAGGTGTGAAAATGGTCTTTTGATATGCAAATGAGTGGTTTTCAATGCATTACATTGCAAAATCGAGGTAAATCCTTCACACCCAAAATTGAGTTAAGAACACTAATAAACTCATTGACCTATTTAATAATGCACATTAATAAAAGCACAAAAAATGAGATTTTATATGCAGATAACTGTTCAAGAAACAAAAATAATAAAACAATCCATCAAACACTTACAAAGACTAATTTGGCAATTTGTCTTTTCCGGACATAGTGAGGGTTAAAAAAATGGATATCTTCTTTTTCAATTCTAAAAGGATAAAGAAACATGCGTGCATTGTTCTCCAGGTGGAGGAGAGGACAGTAAAAAACAACCTAAGGCATTTCATGCTTTATGCCCCACTTAGAAACACCTATGACTAATGGGAAATGGAGAATGAAAGGAACGAGGCAGAGAAGTAGGAATTAAAGGAATTTGGTAGAAATTCATGGAGAGGAAAGGGAATTCTTCTTATTATTATTTATTTATAAAGTGCCAACATAATCTGCAATGCTGAACAACGGGCACAATATAGACAGGGTTACAATACATTGAGACCGAACAACATTTGAGAAAATCAATACAGGAGGAAATGAAGGCCCTATTCCTGTGGGAATTTACAATCTAGAAGGGTTGGCAGGTGAGAAACAGGAGGGAAGGACCGCAAGGTGAGAGTGATGGATTGGTTGGGGCAGTGGGGTGTATTAGTGAGTCGGGTGGTAGGTTTCCCTGAATAAGAAAGTCTTAAGGGAGCATTTGAAGGAAGGGAAACTAGGGGAAAGTCTGACAGTACGAGGGAGAGCGTTCCAGAGGCTATGCGTGAGAAGTCTAGCACTGGAAGAGGTAATACGGGGAGAAGCTCGGTGCAGGTCACTGTTTGACCTCAGGGAGCGGGCTGGGTTGTATTTGGTGATTAGTGAGGACAGATAGTGGAAAGCAATAAAATGAAACAATAAATATTATTTAGAAAATTAAAAAAACACGGTGGAACATGTTATTAAAGCGGTCAAAGATATAAGTAGATAACCACTTCTATACCCAAGACAGGACATCATGTTAATTGGGATTGTTAGTGTTAAATTGTTAGCTAAAGTAAACTAACATTAAAAAAATTTGATAAAATCTTAAACATTCTGGGCTCTATTACATAGTTAATGCTAACGTTAGCGCTCAGCTGTGTGAGCGTTAACGTTAGGTTAAGTGGCCCTAGCGCAGGCTGACCACATTACATTCCGAATGCTAACAGGTTAAAAAAAAACATTAGCGATTCAATGATTGCAATTTTCAGCGTGATCTTACTGTACTTTGCGTTCCCTCTGCTTAACATGGGGAACGAAAGAGTTAATTAGTGGTAGGATTAAAGCTAATTACTTTCCGCTGCGGTTAACTGAAAAGTTAATCACAGTTAGGAGCTGGTGCTAACTGATTGCGCGAGAGATGAGATCCTGCTGACCGGCAGTCGAAGCCCCAATGGAGTCCTATGGACTCCATGGAGCAGGGGCGGACCCAGGGGGGGGGGAAATATCACCCACCCGGCCAGCGCCAGGAGAAGCTTTAATTAGTTCTCTATGCTCGCTGGTTAAGTTGTGCCGTGATCCGGCTATTTCCCCTCCTTTGATCAACACCTGCAGTATCACAGTGCTGCCTCTGCTGATTGGCTGGCAGTAGGAGAAATGCCCCTCCTCCCTTGTCTCCAGTTCTCAGCTCTCAGTTCTCTGACAAGTTGAACAGATTCCTGTGGTGACTCTCTGGCCTGCAGATCTCCTGTTTCTGGCCAGCCTTCCACTTACATGAGGTCAAATGTCTTTTTTTTCTTTCTTTCTTTCATTCAGGGTTAGCAGGGG
The DNA here is from genome assembly GCA_009667805.1 of Leptobrachium leishanense. NCBI lineage: Eukaryota > Metazoa > Chordata > Amphibia > Anura > Megophryidae > Leptobrachium > Leptobrachium leishanense. The sequence continues at coordinate 48,203,040 of CM019065.1, forward strand.
GCAGGGAGGCTTGAGTCGGGTCCTGACTCCTGCACCATCAGAAGGCTCAGTGCTGGTTTACAATGCCCATAAATCATCAAACTCCTGTGATAAGGGCTGTCCTGAGTTCAGCCCAGCAAGAGATAAGGGGGCATATTTCCATCCCTCTTCAGTTGGAATTGAGCTGTTGTAGTATTGTGCTCTGCTGCAACCCACTGGCAGCTCCTTGTGCTGGCCATGCTGAATAGAGGGAGAGTGTGTGCATGCCACGCTCTGTCTACCCATGCCATTCGTACCCATAGAGGCGGGCAAGAGAGTGTCCTCAACCCCATCATGAGCACCTTAAGCTCTGCACAAGGGTAGGGGGTTATTGGTCTATGCAGAGGAGGGTTGGGGACTATGTGTGTGTTTTGAGCACTTTGAGCAGAGGTTTGTGTCTTTAACCCCTTAGTGACCGGGCGGTTTTACACAAATCAATCTTTTAGTGACCGCTGCTGTTTTTACGTTTCTGCGCTGTTAGTGTTTAGGTCAAATTTTCCTCTTACTCGTTTATTCGACCCACACATATTATACACCCTTTTTCCCGCCATTAAATGGACTTTCTAGAAATACCATTATTTCCATCATATCGAATAATTTACTATAAAAAAAATATGAAATATGAGGGAAAAAATGGTAAAAACACACTTTTTCGTATTTAATCCCCAAAATCTACAACCACCCAAAAAGACCCCGGCTAAATAGGTTCAAAATTTGTCCCGAGACTAGAAATACCCAATTTTTACATGTGTTTGCTTTTTAACCCCTTCACGGCTGAGACAGTTCACCTATGTGCGCTGCGCTCATTCTGACCATTTTGTGCTAATTATTTTTAGATGACAGCCTAGGTCCTATTTAATTAAACTCCCAACAGACAAAAAAAGTTTTAGAAAAAAAAAACATTTTTTTATTTTATTTAATTTTTTTATTATTTTTTTTATTTAATTTATTTTGTTTAATATTTTTTTAAAACCAAACCTGGTCATGTCTTTCAAATGATGTCAAATATGACCATCTAGCTGCCATGGATCGGGAGATAAAGGGATCCTTAGGATCCCCTTATCTCTACATGGCAGCTAGATGGTTAACTAGCCCACTGACATCCTCACACATATGGTGAGGTTGTCAGTGGGTGTGGGGGACCTGGAGGCTTGGCTGACATCCAAGATGTCAGCCCCCCTCCAGGTTTGAATCGCGTTTTGGCGCCAATTGGCGCCGCAACGTGATCCAGCGACGAAACTGTTAATGCCATACACCGCTGAAAAGGGGAGGCTCTCCCCTCTCCAGCAGTGCAAATGGCATCTCCCTAGCTTCAATGGTTGGGGAGGAAGAGGGCTCCGAAGGAGCCCCCCTCCCTCCATTGAATTGCATGGGGACGCCTGCTGATGACGTCACCACGCAGCGTGGCGACGTCATCAGCCTCGCCTGCCCATGTAAATCACATGGGCAGGCTTCCTCCCTGCCAGATCGCCATGGGATCCAGCGAGGGAGGTGAGTATCGGGCGGGAGGGGGATTAGGTGCCGCTGACGTACCCTGTACGTCCGCGGGTCTAAGGGAGCCTGTGGACAGGACGTAGCCCTTAAGGGGTTAAAGGATTGTCTCTGGGTCTGTGTGTCTTCAATGGGTTGATCAGGGTCTGTGTGCGAGCACTGTGGGATAGTCAGCTTCTGTATGTGTTTACTAGGCTTGTGCACCGATTTTTTTTTCGGTTCGATTTGATCGGATGTTTAAAATTTTCGATTCGGCTCGTTTCGACCAATTTCTGTTTTGATTCGGCTCGGCTCGTTTTTCGTGTACATTTTGTTTTCGGAATATCGACCATTTTTCGTATTTTCGGGTCACTTTGCTCGTTATTTGTATCGACTTTTCGGAAATTTCGGAAATTTTCATTTTTTCGGAACTTCTGTTCTCCTCGTTTCAAAGTGTCTACGATAATTCTGGCGATTCTATCGTGTTTTTTTTTATTAAATAAAGATACTTTTTTTCTTATGAATAATTGAATATACATTTCACAACTTTATTTAATCATATTAAAATGGTATGAAAGCCAAGGAACAAAAAAAATGAACAAAGCGATTTAAAAAACGCTAAACTGACCCGAATGCCACAAGAAACAAGTGATACGCATTTACAAATACAAAATTTACAGAATCAGCGATATAACCGATAATAGTTAAATATACAATTTCCAGAATTACCGAAATGGAACCGAAATCACGAATGGAACCGAAATCATGAATAGAGCAAAAATAAATTTCGATTTGACACATTTCAAGTCCATTCGAAAAATCCGAAATTTTTTCGTTTCGGCTCGGAAAACTTTTCGGATCTATCGGTTTTCGGGTCCGATCCGATTCGGAAATTCGGCCGAATCCGAAGACACGAGTCAGGAAATTTCGTGAAAATTCCGAAATTCCAAAACCCGAAACGCACATCCCTAGTGTTTACGGTGTGGTGGATAGTCAGCTGTGTTTACGGTGTGGTGTGTTGGTTAGGGTCTGTTTTAGAGGTGGTGAAATACTACTGGAAAACGGTTGTGAGTAGGGCTGCAACAATTATTTTCATATTCAAGTTATCCAAATATTATTTTGAATTTAATATTGTCATCGGATAAAAAATATATATAAAATTGCTTCCCCACTGTCATTTCCTCCTCTTCCCATTCAGCCCTCATGCAAACCACCACTTCACTTACCCTATTCACCCTCACCTAATGGGTCACCCCCCTCCTCTTAGATTGTAAGCTCTCAAGCAGGGTGACTTGAAACGCCCTGTTCATTTAAATTAAACCCAGTTTAGTAGAATGAGCAGAGCTTAATAAAAGGAGTATTTATTAATACTCACGCCCAGGGAAAAACAGATTATGACAATTTTTCGTGTAAATAAAATATTGTTCTGTAAGCAACACCTTATTTTCTGTCAGTGCCCCTGCCGAGACTAGGCTCTGGATCCGCCCCTGCCATGGAGGGGATGCTCACAGCGGTGCTTAGCGCTGCCTTGAGTATCCTGAGGCTTAGCGTTGCGTTACGGGGCAGGCTGCTGGATCAACTCCCGGAATATGCAGCTAAAACGGGGACGCTAAGGAGAAACATGCAGTAGACTTGTGCACCGATTTTTTTTTCGGTTCGATTCGGTTCGGTTCGTTCGGATTTTGTAGATTTTCGTTTCGGCTCGTTTCGGCCAATTTCCGTTTCGGTTCGTTTTCGTTTCGTTTTTCGTATCGACTTTTTTCGGAATTTCGGAAATTTTCGTGTTTTTCGGAACGTCTGTTCTCCTCGTTTCAAAGTGTCTATTCGTTTTGACGTAAACTAATGGTTTTTCGGATCCGATATTTCTGTCGATACGATAATTCTGTCGATACGATAATTCTGCCATTGAGATTTCTCATGTTTACCAAGAAGGATACATTGAGATTTCTCTGGTTTCCCGGGAAGGATACATTGAGATTTCTCTGGTTTCCAGGGAAGGATACATTGAGATTTCTCTGGTTTCCCGGGGAGGATACATTGAGATTTCTCTGGTTTTACAAGAAGGATACATTGAGATTTCTCATGTTTTACAAGAAGGATACATTGAGATTTCTCTGGTTTTCCAGGAAGGATACATTGAGATTTCTCTGGTTTTACAAAAAGGATACATTGAGATTTCTCTGGTTTTACAAGAAGGATACATTGAGACGGGAATGATACAAAATTACAAAATCAACGATATAACCAAAAAATACGTTGTCCGAAATTACTGATATGGAATCGAAATTCCGAATGGAATGAAAATGATTTTAGATTTTACACATTTCTAGACCATTAGAAAATTCCGAAAAAAAATTCGTTTAGTTTCGGAAATTTTTTCGTATCTGCCGTTTTCGGATCTGAAAATTTTCGGAAAATTGGCCGAATCCGAATGCGCGAATCGGGAAATTTCGTGAAAATTCCGAAATTCCGAAACCCGAAACACACATCCCTAACATGCAGGCACAGGTTTTCCTCCTTAGCATCCTCGTTTTAGAAGGCAGTATTGTAATACTCTATGTTTGAAAAATAGTACCCAAACAACAAGTTGTTTTTAGGAAAGGATTATCTCTGTAAAATATTCTTGTTCCAAACACATCTTTCAATCCAAGAAAATCGACTACAGGGCATATGAAAAGGTTCCGAAAATGCTCTAACTCAGGGGTCAAGTCGAGCAGGAACACATGGGAACGCAGTTCCTCCACTACTTTAACAGGAGGAACTCAGTTCCCTTTTCCCCACACACGTTGAAGCTTTTTCTTTAGGGGTTTAATCATGTTTTCCATGTTAAACCATAATAAATATTTTTTAATTTGAATTTTCAATAAAAGGCTGCCTATATATAAATCACGTTAATATTAAATTAGAGTGTGGTTGTTATGTTAAGTGAGAGATCCCTTGGTTGTTTAGGGGGTCAGAAATCTTGGAGTTACTGCACTTCTTTTCTAAGGACATGACCCCTGTTCTAACTGCAAGACATTTTTGGATAATAGGACTGTCATAGAATTTTGCTGGATCTCAGCAGAAGCAAATTTTGAAAATCAACTTATCTACTGAGTGTCATTCTAAGTCCGTAATATGGATGTTGATTTGAAGTTGCAGCCTAAATATTTTGGATGAACCTCAAGAAAACGTAAAGTCAGGATACTTGAGCATCACAATAATAGAAACATAGAAAAATGTCGGCAGATAAGAACCTTTCGGCCCATCTAGTCTGCCCAATTACATGGATACTTTAATACTTTAATACTAAAAGGAGAATGCAAATCACTTGGCTCCAGGCTAATATAAGAAATGGAAGTATACGTATCTGGTAAGCGCAAATTCAAATGCTTTGGAGTGCAGATGGCTCATGCAGGCCCGCACTCAATTACGCGATTACTATCAGTATTGGAACTATTTAACCCCAGATCAATCCGGCTTACGTCCAAATCATTCAACCACAACTGCCCTTATAAAAGTTTCCAACGATATCCAGGCTGGCATGGAACAAGGAAACCTAACTGGAGCATCTTCCTTGATTTTGCCAAGGCCTTTGACACAGTAGACCGTGGCATCTTATTACAAAAACTTAAATACTCTGATATTGGTGATCGCACGTTAACCTGGTTTCAAGCATATGTAACCGATCGGTCGCAATATGTGTCCATTTCTGACAGCACTTCCCTCCCCCTCCCAGTCACGTGCGGTGTACCCCAAGGCTCGATACTCGGCCCCCTGCTATTCACAATATTCATTAACGATCTGCCCAATGTCTGCAAAGCCTCAACTGTACACATGTACGCAGACGACACCGTAATCTATACCAGCAAACCAGATCTCCCACAGCTGGAGGCCGCGCTGCAAGACCAATTCACAGAGGTAGAAAAATCTAGACGCACCCTTCACCTTTCCAACCTGGTGTTTAAGAGGTTTTCTGGGAAGCTGCCACCCTACCTGATTGAGCTGCTTCCCTCAGAAGTTCCCTCATCCTATAACCTCCGATCCAGGACCGGCACCTTCAGGGCCGTCTTTAACGAGAGGGGCAGCTGCCCCAGGCCCATTCATTGTTGAGGGGCCCAATTCGGAAGCTCAACAGTCCCACTCCCTTCAGCCCACAGAAATCTCGATCTATAAGGCTGCCTCCTCTCCGTGGTGGCAGGTGACCACAGAGAGGAAGTGACATCATCCCAATGTGGATCATGGAGCTGCAGCTGTACCAGCAGCACGCTGCCTCTGGACTGGAGCTCTCCTTGAGGCCCCATGGGAGATGTGATTGGCTCCTCCCCTAATCACCATGCTGTGTCCACCTAGCAAGGAGAAGACAGGCAGTGCTCTGCCTTGCCTGGCTGAAAAATACAGCACTATGCAGGTAATAAGCATGGGCCTAAACAAGTCACTGTTTATAGGACCCCCCCAGCTCCCCCACCGCCTCCATCACCCCCTCCCTCCATCTCTTAATTTTGTCCAAATTTTATTTGTTAATTAAATACATATATTATGTAGAAATGTGCATATGATGAATAACTAATGTGTATATGATGAATATCTAATGTGTATATGCTGCCTAAATGTGCATATATGATGTGGAAATGTATGTATATATATATATATATATATTATATATATATTATTGGAAGTGTGTGTGTACGTATGAATATACAGTTGCAAGAAAAAGTATGTGAACCCTTTGGGATTACGTGGAGTTTTGCATGAATTGGTCATAAAATGTGCTCTGATCTTCATCTAACAGGGTTATCCAAAGAGATTCGAAAAGTCACCGCACGTTCGGTGACTTTTCGTTCTCTTCATTTCGGTTCCTTTTTCCGATTGCATTTCGGTGACCCTGCGGTGTATTCAGCAAGCACCACAGGGTCCCCGAATTGCAGGGAAAAGCTGCCGAAAACCTGCCGAAAACTAACCGAATGCACGCTGAAAACAAGCAAAAACATCTGGATTAACTTTCGAAGAAGCCGAACAGGAGCCGAACAGGAGCCGAACAGGAGCCGAATCACACAGAGCCGAAGCAGCTGTGACGTAGAGGAGGCAGTGAATAAATTAGCAAAACCATTTGTATGAATCTGGGAAAATGAAACGCTGTTTGCAAAGAAACTACTGAGCGAAAATGTCTGAAATTTTCACAGGAGGTCCAGGGAATGATAATAAAGAGGGCTGTTACAAAAAAAAATAAGTAAACTGAAAAAAAATAAAAAAAATCGGACTTTTAAAAAAAAAAAATCGGACTTTTAAAAAAAAAAAAAATCAGAAAAATGCTTAACGTATCCTAAAAAATCGATAAATAAAGAGACTTTTTGCTGCAGAATTTTATAATGAACGGTTTATTAGATATTGAATTAAAACGGGAATATTTTTAACATTGAAGCCTATGGGATTCTCCTGAATAAACTTGCCGAATGAAACCACCGAATGGCAGGACATTAGGGGAACCTTTCACTGCTGGTTTGTGTTCTCTGAATAGCCGAAGCAGTGCTTTTTCATGGGGATTTCACTGCCCTCGAACAGGGACCGAACAGGCACCGTATGTTCAGGCAATTCGCCAGGATTTGGCGAATTGCCTGCTCTCTGGATAGCCGAATGGCCAGGAAAGGTAACCGAATGCTGATTTTCAGCGTTCGGTTACCTTTCTCAAGCAATTCGGATCTCTTTGGATAACCCTGTAAGTCACAACAATTTGAAAAACACAGTCTGCTTAAAATAATACAACACAAACATTATATGTTTTCATGTTTTTATTTAACATAACATGTAAACATTCACAGTGCAGGGTGGAAAAAGTATGTGAACCCCTAGCCTAATGACTTCTCCAAGAGCTAATTGGAGCCAGGAGTGAGCCAACCTTGAGTCCAATCAGTGTGAAATTATTGGATGTGTTGCTGAAAGCTGTACTGCCCTTTAAAAACACACACCAGTTTTGAGTTTACTGGTTTCAAGAAGCACTGCCTGATGTGAACCGTGCCTTGCAGAAAAGAGCTCTCAGAAGACCTACGATCAAGAATTGTTGACTTGCATGAAGCTGGAAAGGGTTACAAAAGTATCTCCAAAAGCCTTGATGTTCATTTGTCCACGGTAAGACAGACTGTCTACAAATGGAGAAAGTTCAGCACTGTTGCTACTCTCCCTAGGCATGGTTGTCCTGTAAAGATGACTGCAAGAGCACAGCGCAGAATGCTTAATGAGATAAAAAAGAATCCTAGAGTGTCAGTTAAAGACTTACAGAAATCTCTGGCACATGCTAACATTTTTGTTGACACATCTATAATAAGGAAAACATTAAACAAGAATGGAGTACATGGGAGAACACCACGGAGGAAGCCATTTCTATCCAAAAAGAATATTGCAGCACGTTTGAAGTTTGCAAAAGAGGATCTGGATGTTCCGCAGCACTACTGGCAAAATATTCTGTGGACAGATGAAACCAAAATTGAGTTGTTTGGAAAAAACACACAACACTATGTGTGGAGAAAAAAAGGCACAGCACACCAACATCAAAACCTCATCCCCACTGTAAAACATGGCGGAGGGAGCATCATGGTTTGGGGCTGCTTTGCTGCCTCAGGGCCTGGACGGATTGTTGTCATTGATGGAAAAATGAATTCCAGAGTTTATCAAGACATTTTGCAGGAAAACGTAAGACCATCTGTCCGCCAACTGAAGCTCCGCAGAGGATGGGTGATGCAACAGGACAATGACCCAAAGCATACAAGTAATTCAACAAAAGAATGGCTTCTACAAAACAAAATACGCCTTCTGGAGTGGCCCAGTCAGAGTCCTGACCTCAACCCGATTGAAATGCTGTGGCATGACCTTAAGAGAGCGATTCACACCAGACATCCCAAGAATATTGCTACACTGAAACAGTTTTGTGAAGAGGAGTGGTCCAAAATGACTCCAGATCGTTGTGCAGGACTGATCTGCAACTACAGGAAACGTTTGGTTGTGGTTATTTCTGCCAAGGTCAGCCAGTTATTAAGTCCAAAGGTTCACATACTTTTTCCACCCTGCACTGTGAATGTTTACATGTTCTGTTCAATAAAAACATGAAAACATATAATGTTTGTGTTGTATTATTTTAAGCAGACTGTGTTTTTCAAATTGTTGTGACTTAGATGAAGATCAGAGCATATTTTATGACCAATTCATGCAAAACTTCACGTAATCCCAAAAGGTTCACATACTTTTTCTTGCAACTGTATATATATATATATATATATATATATTAGTTTAAATGTGGAAATTGGGTGTGTCCATATATATATGTAGACACACAATTTCCACATTATATACACATTTAAACACATATAGTATATATACACACACTTCCAATAAAATCTATATATATATATATTATATGATGTGGAAATGCAAATGAGGTATGTGTGTGTGTGTGTGTGTGTATATATAATATATATATATATATATATATAGTGCCTGTATATGATGTATATAAGATATGTATGTGTATACAGGTTGTGCACACAATGGTACGTGTATATAGCATGTGTGTGCACAGAGATATACAGGGTTATTCGGAGAACCGTGAAAAGCAGGAGAATAACTGGAGAATGGAAAATTCTAAGTCAAAATAGCCAAACAAGAAAAATTCTCCCATTTATCTCACTTTCTAAATCGGCTATTTTGACCTAGAATTTTCCATTCTCCAGTCATTCTCCTGCTTTTCACCACTCTCTGAATAACTCTGATAGTGTGTTATATATGATGTGTATGTGTATTAAAGATGTGTATATGATGTATAATTGTAAAATAATATATAAAATAAAGGTTTATTTTAGACAAGCCTCAGTGCGATTTTTATTTATTTATTTTTTAGGATGTTGTGGTGGACAGCAAAATTGCATGGAGGGGCCCAAGAAAATGTTTGCCCAGGGTCCAGTCAATATTAAAGACGGCCCTGGGCACCTTACTTGCAATACCACAATACAAAAAGAAAGTGGCTCGATACTCATTTTCCTACAGAGCACCACAATTATGGAATAACCTCCCAGACACCATCAAATCTTCCCCCAGTCTAAAGTCCCTTTTAACATTCCTCAATACGGAATGCACCTGTAAACATGTGACACAGTGACTATATATAGAAAGCACCTGTAAACATGTAACATAGTGACTATATTTCCTACATATTTATTTTCTGTTAATCTGTATTTGATTTTGTGTTAATATCTTGCATTTTACTATTTTGTATTTCTGTAACAACTCAATGTTCTTGAACCCAGGACATACTTGAAAACTAGAGAAATCTCAATGTATCCTTCCTGGTAAAATCCTTTATAAATAAATAAATAAATAAATAAATAAATAAATACATCATATGGTTATATGAAAGAAGCAAACACAATATACATAGTGCAATATGCAAAGAACACCTATTGAAATAGTATAGTATGCAAGATATTCCACTCACAAACGCTGAGCCCAAGCACCGGCTCTGAGTGGAACTGCACCTTTGGGTATTTATTTATTTTATTTATTTGAAAAGGATTTTACCAGGAAGGATACATTGAGATTTCTCTAGTTTTCAAGTATGTCCTGGTAGTTTTTCTTCCTCCTTGTTTGCAGGCGACTCCCCCTTTTTCGTGGCAATGATCTCCAATTACCGTATGACAATATACTGTAGATGGGGTAAAGAGGATAGAAACATAGAAAAATGTCGGCAGATAAGAACCTTTCGGCCCATCTAGTCTGCCCAATTACATGGATACTTTACCTGGATTTATCTTTTGTTTAGGATAGCCTTATGCCTATCCCATGCTTGCTAGAAAAGGAGGCGCTCTCCTAGTGTAAATCTGACTTATATTGTAAAGACTATTTTGCTGAATCAAGACTCACCCTTGGTGGAGCTACCATAGCTCGAAGTGGAACGGCCATGGATTTTTTGTGGAAAAAATCCAAAGAAAAAAACGTTCTGGATACTGGGACATGGTCTTTAAAAATTTATTAAAACAAAGTTTAAAATAAACAAACAAGCATGACTGCCAGGACGCATTTCGCTGCTCCAGGAAGCTGCCTGGAGCAGCGAAAGGCGTCCTGGCTGTCATGCTTGTTTTAAACTTTGTTTTAATGCATGAGCCATCTGCACTCCAGAGCATTTGAATTTGCGCTTACCAGATACGTATACTTCCTTGTATTCAATGGTGCAGGGGAAACCACTACTTGCTGGTATAGCATTGGAGTTTGGGGTGTCACGACGTGTTCAGTGGCGCTTACCATCTTTCTTTCTAATTATAAGAAATGAAAAAATAATAAACCTTATAAAAAGGTTGAAAAATTTAATTTTATAGACATTGAAGAAACAGCCCACTCGTTGGTTAACCATAAAACTCAATCGGAACAGGGCCATTTGGAAACCTTGTGGACCTGATTCTGATTGAGTTGCTAACAAAAAGTCATTGTAACGGTCAAGGGACATGTTTTTTTAGAGATGTGTTGCATGTTTAAAGGTATGTGAACTAGCACTTCCTGGTTTAAAGAGCTGTATACACCAGAGACAGTAGGCAGGAGTGCCCACTAGCTGTCACGTTCACTGTCCCGCTCACCCTTGATAACCGTGATGAGGATCCTTTTGGACAGACCTCTATCCCTCCGATCCTTGAAATGGTCGGGACCGCTAACCCTATGACTCCCAGCCAGGGAGAACAGACGCACCAGTAACACAGAATATAACCAATTGACAGCAGGTTTCAAGGCAGAGTGTGTAATGGGACTCAAAGGGTTAATCTCTTTGACAGCAGGTTTCATGGCAGAGTGTGTACTGGGACTCAAAGAGTTAATCTATCCAACAGCTTGAGTATAGTTATATACCAGGGATCAGCATAAGAGTGGTCATATACACGTTCCGGATTGGCAACAGGCAGAGTTCTCATACACTCTAGTTTGGCAACAGGGTAACTTGAAAGATTCTTAGACTTAGCGTTCAACAGAACAGACATGTATTCAGGATCAGCGAGGTAATACCGCATCATACACTCTGAAGCAGTATTGAGCGTGAAAGGCACATAAACACAATGAGAAGAAGAATGGTCGAAAAGGCAGTCCGGGTCAATAACAAGCAGGGTCCTCATACAAACTCAGATCGGCAACAATGCAAGTAATAAGTGAAACACTCAAAGTGGATACACCAGGCGATGAGGGAATAACTCCACGTCAGGGCGACGAGCTGATTCTCGCGCCCTGCATTTAAGGCCGGCGGCTCCTCGTCACCACGCCAAGTCCAACCCCTCCAGATGCAGGACGATCAGCCGGAACTCCTGGCACCCGGCCAGCCAGCGATGCCGCCGGGTGTCCAGCCCCCCCCCTGAAGGGCCGCAGGTGCCGAGGATGTGACACTAGCGTCCTGTTAGAAAGCTGCTGGAGTAGAGAGAGCAGTGTGTTGCATAACTCCTCAAAAGAACTTATCTGCATGTGGTCTACAGGCGCACGCAATAATTTACCTCTGTATTTGTTTTATATTGTGTATAATGTTGGTTTTTATATCCCTTTACATGTAAAATGTGATCTGTTAATGCTGTAACTGGATTTATCATATCTCTGTCGGAAGGACATGTTCATTTTGCATGAGAGATTTGTAAAGGACTGTGTTTGTGCATATTTTGAAAATTATCTGGTTATATCTCACAATGTCAGCTAAAAAGAGAGAGACAAATAAAAAGCAAAAAGGCATCTGTATGAAGCATGCCATTTCTTTAGACCTGTACAGCTACAGTCATTATTGGGAAAAATTGGTGTGAGGTAATAACCCTTAGTGGCTCCCGGTTACTGCTACTAATATATATTTATTTATTTTTTGTTGGTTTGGTTTTTCTCAACGACCCTTGAGAACCCAATCCCTAGTTTCAGTATTCATGGAGCAAATGGTGATCCAAGATATATTGCATTTTGATGACTTTCTCTCATTTCTAGAGTTTAGGTTGCTTGTTGGAGATTTTTTTTTAAAATCTTGGCCACTGAGCACAGTATATCAATAATTTTTATATTTAATGAATACATATATTTAAAAAAAAGAGTATATAATTATTTTTTTTTTCTTTCATTTATATTTTATATGCGCAAACCTCTTTATGTAAAGGCAAACATAGTTTAGTTAATGAGCACTTGTTAATTCCAAAGCGTACTCTATTATATGCTCTTGATCGATTTTCAAGGTCTTTGGAATTTTTCTATAAATCTTTCCTTTAGATGTTGACTTTTTTTTCCTCACCGTAATAATCCAGGATCAGCGGCTTTAACAGGAATTGACAGCGGGCTGATCCTGCTCTTATTTGCATTGTAAATAATGTAAGAGAGACGATGAGAATGTCAGATCAGAATCAAGGTAATTTTCGTAGGGAACGCAAGCAGCTCCTGCCCTTGAAATCGAAACACGGGCGCAGAAAGTACTCTATTATAACATTTTTCACGACTGCCTAATAATGTGTCATTTTCATTGAAAACGGCTCTAGATTATCTTCAGCGATGGGGGATCTGTTATGTGGGGGACCTATTCAGATCAGTCATGTTATCTGTTTTTGTTCAGCAAAAATTCCCAAACGTAGTAATCTTAAATTACATTTATAAAGAACAGTGTGCATTTTCTACAAAAGGTAATTTTATAGACAATAAAGACAAAAATGTGGGCTACAACTGAGGCTACAAATTAAGTAGACTAGGAATGTCAAAAGAGAAGGAATATAGTATATCTATGGCATAGACGTGTGAACAGGGTGTGCCTGGTGTGCTCAGGCACACCATAATGTTGGGTAAAGGGTTCATCGTTGACCCCCTACATAGATATTTTGGATATTCATGATAAATTACATGAATATTGATTGTATCGCTGCATAAACAATGGTTATTTCCAAGAAAAAGTAACTGTTGGGCACAAAATTGTCCAATTATAAATATGTAATTAATAAATATTCCATGGGAGCACACCCTATTTAAGTGGGCTGCGCACTCCACTCATCTATGGTAACTATCTACTAAAAAAAGTCTGTATAAACTGATCTGGCCTAGGCATCAGAATTAAGAGTGGAGTAATGGGTGGATTCATGGATGGGGTGTGGCCATGTTCACTGTAGGGTAAGAATGTCACATTTCGCCCACCAGATGTTGATGGCCTACAATTCTAAGAACACTTTGAATGCGATCGATGGCAAGAAAATCATGGAAGTTGCAGTTCAGAAACATCTGCGGGGCTGGAATTTGACAGCCCTGCTGTAGGTATGGCTGGCCGTGTGTACACTGGAAAATGCACTCCCCATTTTCTGTAGCCACAGTTTGACCGCTAGAATGCCATACCTGCCAACTTTTGGCAGATTTAGGATTGGATTCAGGAGTGTGACCGCTGTGGGGGGCGTAGCCATGATACTATTTGCATCGTCGGCACAGCCTGGCCATCACAACAGAGCATGCATGGTAGAGTGGCCAGCTGCCAGTCATGGCTGCTCATACACAAGCACTGCATTTAAGAACCTCAAGTTCCTTTAAACAGTCTAGGCCGGCCAGGTGATTTCAGACCGGGAGGTCTGAGAGAAAATTATGTGTCATATAGTCAGATCGGGTGAGTTGGCCAGTCTGGCTTGGAGACACTTTGAATGAAGGACCAGTCATAAGACCAGGCCTTGTAATTGCATTATTGGACTCTAAGGCTAGGGTCAGACGAAAGTATTTTTCCCTGCGAACGTGAAAAAGTGCGTCCGATCGCATTGACGTATTTTTTCACGGAATGTGCAAAAACGGTCAGACGACGCGCATTTTCGGGCGTGATTTTGTACGGATCGTCAATAAAACTCTTTTTGCGTCTGGACGTTATGTAGGCTGGACATTAGCAGTGTCTGACGTCTCCCAATCACGCAAACACGCCGCTATGCCGCAGCTGCGCACTCAGTACGTCAGTACTAGCGGTTCAGCGTTCTCAGAAAAATGCGTTCAAATTCCACTTGCGTTGCACGGCCGGACTTTTGTGTGGCCGTACATCGTATATTGGCCGTCATTGCCCATCATTTGCTGCTAGTGCGGCCGTAATTATGTGCGCCAGAACGCACGTTAAAAGTGCGCTGGTCTGACCCCAGCCTTAGGGTTATTCAGACTTGTGGTTACTGGCTTTTCAGGTGTTGTGTGATTTAAACGTTCAGCCAGGAAAAGTATGTATCCACTGATGCTTGACATTAGGAGCAGGAATGTGATGATTTTATTGCAGAAACATTTGTAACTTAGAAATAAAATATAGCTGATCCCTTCAAATTAAGATAAAAAAATAAGAAAATCGGCAAAGGCATCAAAGGCTCGTTTAATGATCTATATCTCAATTGCTCTTATAGATCAAAAGATAGCGAGCAAAGTAAATTGCAATGCGTATGATTTTTTTATGAGAATGGTTTTTAAAGGGTCTCCCCAGACCATGACAACAGATTTTATGAGACAGTTTCTCTGCCAATAGAACCTTCTATAATACTGTGAGCAATAGATAAATAAGGAATTTATTCTAGTATTCGACCATGTTTGTAACGCTAATATAGTCTTTATTTGTATACCTGTTATATGTAGATTTATTTTTTGCATTTTTTTATTTATAATATTCTGGTTTAATTATTCACTATGTTATATGTTTTTATGTTATTGTGATGAGAGAAGACCCCCCTCTTTTCCATCTTAATCAACACTTGGTATCTCCCATACTCCTAATTAATCTTAAAGTTCTTCATTTCCTATCTGTCACGTTAGGTGTTATGACCCAAGAGGCAGAAAGCAGACAGCACAGAAGAAGACAGAAAGGCTATGCTGGAGCCAGTCAGTATAATGGCTGGATAACTCTAAGGCTAGACAAAGACTAGTCAAGGAAACAGGCTGAGGTCAGGACAACAGCGATACACAATAGTGAGAAAAGTAAAGCCAAGGTCAAAGAGAGGACAACAGAGATACAAAATAGTGAGAAACCCAAAGCCAAGGTCAAGAGGACAACAGAGATACAGAATAGAGAGAAAACTAAAACCAAGGTCAAGGAATGGAGAGGTACAGAAGGGCCAAAGAAAGCCAAGGTCTGGTACATGGCAAGGACAAAAAAATATGGAATGCACTAAGGGGGTTTTCCCTCTGCTTCCATCTATTTCACTTACCCCGTCCCTTAGATTGTAAGCTCACGGGATGTCTGGCTGAGCACTTGGTTAAAGTGCTGTACTTTCTAGAAAAGCTATCCTTTGGGCAGGGTTGTCTTTTCCTTATTTATCATGTATGTCTCATGTTTGTGCTTCCCCATTGTACAGCGCTATGGAACATGCTGGCGCTTTATAAATAAAAGATAATAATAATAAGGGGGTAAGTGAAAACCAGGACAGGGCACAGAGCAAAGTGAGCCATGAGGGCACCTCAGAAATTACACATGATGCAGAATCACAAAGGTTTGATGTGGGTAAGCGTCCACCATCAAAATGGCTAAACGATTGGGAACACTGTCAGAAAATGACGCCACAATGCATACAGGGAAAGTTGACACAACAAAAGTGTAACGTGCGCTATGGCGCTCAGCCCGGATCAGCGTTGTCTGGATCTTTATGGACAGATTTCTTTGAAAGCAGTAAAGACTGTAATACCTATAATCCCCAGCCAGGGAGGTACTACAAAACTCTAGATACCACTCAGTCTCAAATGGTTTCCACTGAGAGAGAGACCGCTGAGCGAAAACACGTTAACTATTTTATGCAAGATACAGTGATTCAAGACTTGTACAGTACGAGCGTGATTATTCGTAGAATTCAGATCGTACCAGTAACGATTGTGGTACATGCAGGATTGATAACAAAGGTAATACTCATAGACTTGATCTCAACCATATAGAGTAAATACTCACTGTATTTGGCAACCTGCAGGGCAGGCCTACAATCAGAGATAATGCTTCTGTACTGGGACTTGGTGTTAAACAGACAACTTGTAGGAATATTGTATTTAGCAACCTGCAGGGCAGGCCTACAATCATAGATCATGTGATATGCTTTAGAAACAGTCCAGACATTATTCAAGCAATAATAACTGTTGAGTGGTCTAGTAACATAAAGGACAGACCCACATACTGACACGATACATGGTACTGCAGAGCGAGGCCCGGTACCCATTAGGCAGATCGAGCGGTTGATGAAATGAGCAACCTGCAGGGCAGATCTCCCAAGTGAAACCATGCGGTACAAAAACACATGTAACACAAACATACACACAGGGATCAAGAGTAAGAATCATCAGTGGGTATTCCGGGTCAATAACTAAATCAAGGTCCTCCTACAAGCAAAGATCGGCAACGAATACAAATTAACAGAGAGACAGACTCAGGAGTCAGCTGATGATGCAGGAAAATTACTCCACGTCAGAGCAACGAGCAAAGGCGCGTGCCCTGTACTTAAGGCCGGCGACTCCGCGCCACCACGCCAGGCCCTGCCCCCTCAGACGTTGATCGGCCATCTCTATTCCCTTGCACCCGGCCTGCCAGCGACGGTGCCAAGACCCCCCAGGAAGCGCTGCAGGGGCTGAGGACGTAACAAAAAGGTAGGAGTCATGACACTTGCCCTGGCAAGACAGTTACTGTATGTTTACAATTGAGTAACAAAAATAAACTTGTTTTTTGGCCCTTTAACTTCCTCAATAGCATTGTGTGTTGTATCGAATGGAATCCCAAACACCCCTATGAGATTTACTGCCAGATACTTGAAGTCCATTGGAGTAGCATTTGGAATTTTCTGACTTGTGTGATAAGCAACCAAGAATACATACACCCTGATGTTCTTAAGGACCTCATAATGGTGACCACCATGGCATTTTTCCTTATATAAATATGACTAATGCCATGTACCAAGGGCTGCCTTTTTCACATTAAAGAAGCGGATCAAGGCGCTTGTTATTAGGTTTCTGCTCCATGGCTACCACCTGGTCTTGTTTATATGATTTTTACAATGGTGATTCCCAGATGTTTAGATCATAGAGTGGAAAGAGTATTGCATGGGGATATTTGCTATGTATCCCCTGACAAAAGATGTGTTTAGTGAGTCACCTAATCCCATCAAGTGAGGTAGATTTGCCGGAATCACTTCTTTCAATCTTGTTAAATTCTTAATCCCTATTCTTTACTCACTTGTTGTCTTGGTGTAAACCTGCATCCCATTAGTCTTCGTCTTTGTCTACACTTGCATTGCAATTATCTCACCTGCTGTGCACAAAAGTAATATGTTTGGAGCATTAAATCAATTTGCCTTTTACCATGAAAGGGGTGCTCAGAGCTTTGTTACTGAAAGAAATGTAACATGTCTACAGTACCAACAAGAAGAGAAGAGATTCGCAGGGAGAGCGGCTTTCGATTTTCACTGAAGCCTTTGGTACATCGGTAATTTCCATCAGCCATCCTGAACAGCTTATTCTTCCATTTCAGCACCGGCAACTCCAAGGTAATTTTTAGTAGGTAGAAGATTCCTGTAGATCTATAGCCTGCTCAAAGAGAATGTTTTTACGCTCTCTTGTCATAGGCCTTATTACCAATACCATGTACTTTTTGCATACAAGGTGATATATTACAAACCTAATGCCAAGCTCAGCACCTTGCCCTGGAACGCAGCGCTAACCTAAGTGATACTCGTGGTAGCGCTTCCACGACAACGCAAGGATCACCTCCTGGAGTCCATAGGACTCCATGGAGGTTTGCACTTACAGGCCGCGAGCCTGATGCGACCGCACTCTTGCGGAATCGCGCAGTGTCACAGAGTGATCACGGAGGGACACTAGGAACTATTTGTTCCCAGTCTCACTAGGCTCCCGGCACAAGAAACGACAAATCAGGCCACCCTTTACGCTTCAGGATGAGCGCTGAGTATGGAATTTAATGGGGGGGGTAGGGGGGATATGGTTGCACCCCCCCATGTTAAGTATAAAATGCGCAAAATACAGTAAGCTTGCGAAGCACCGATGCACAATCGGATTTCGCTTCAGTTTAGCATCAGGAATGTTATATGAATGCCATGTGTTAAACACCTTTATCCTAACGTTTATATATCGAGACGCTACATTAGTGTCCAATCTCCCAGGACACTCTCCATTGCATGCAATCGGGGACCAGATGATGTCCACACGCTGACATCTGCGGCGACCGATTTGATGACCAGCAGCTAGGCAATTCAAATTTCCAGCTGCCTAGTGACATATGTGGGGGTGGAGGAAACTCCTCTGCTTCACATGGTGTTTTGGAGATAACCCTGCACTGGAGGGGGGTACTCCACTCAGTCTGACAACTTTAACTGGCTCATGGTGTGTAGATAGACCCTTTAATACTGTGTACTAATACAAGAGTACTGCAATAGCAAGGATCCTGGTAGCCTGATCTTTCCTTTCAAGGGCTGAAGAAGATGGTAGATGTGAGGTGGGAGAACATTAGGCATGTAAATAAGTCCTGTTCTCCCTACTGTGAACAAGGAAGATAAGAAGCAGAGAGCTGAGTCTGCAGTATCCTGAAGGTGGCTTTTATAGAGCAAAAAAGGCAGATTGCCAGACTGGATTTATTACAGCTCACTTTAAAGGGCCACTACCACCAAAAAATTAAATGCCCTTACTGTGCTTATTTTATGTTGCTGATATCTTACATGTGCTTTGTTTTTCTCTTGTATGTTCAGTTAAGAAATTACTTTACACTATATGACACTGGGTGTATCCATTGTGCGCCCCACATTTTTTTTGCAATTTAATTTTTTTTTTTAAACCATATAATATTTTTTAATGTTTCTTCTGTCATTTAACGTGTGCCTGATTGATAAAATGTATTATGTCCCTTTTAAGCAGCTTCCTGATCTCCTCAACTGTTGCTAGGCAGGGTAAAAAAAAGATAATCTGATCATTTGTTGTGGTCAGAGTCCAGAAATCAGATAAGGGCTCCATGGGAGGGCTTAATTTTCACAGACCACATGTGTTGTTTACTTTTTCTTTCTACCAGCTATTTGAACGCTGATGGGTGTCCAATAAAACTGACTTAAACAAGGTGCATGTTTCAATGTAGATCTTACCTGGCTCACACACCAGTATGCCTGCCTTAACCCCTTAATGACAGAAAATGCACAGAAACATTTGCCTTAATGTGCTAAATAGCAACCTTAAACAGGATTTTTTTTCTTTCAAAACACTGAAGTTTCGTATAATCTGATTTATTTAGAATAAAATGAGTAGGATCGGGGTTCAGTGTGTTTTTTTTTGGTAAATAATAAAATCACTTTTTTCCATTTTAGATTTTCTATACTGAAAAAAGTTTTATGTATACATCTTGTGACTAAATTCTGCATTTCACGTCTAAAACATTGAATTATACCTCATAATGGCCATTTTATTTGCCTCATTAATAAGAATAGGTCTTTATGCTTTATTCTCTATATATGGGATCATGCACATATTTTGGAGGTGGTAGTGCCATATATAGACATATTTCTAGTAATGATTAAAAACATTCACGTTTCCAGTCTGGCACCCTACTAACTTGAAATGTCACCAGCTGCCACTGCTCGAATAGCTTTGGCAACAACAGACCCCTGCCACCTTATCTAAACATTCCTTCTTCCACCTCATTGACTGTTAAATACTGTAGATTGGATGAATCACAGCAGAAAAGTAAAACATTTGCACAGATTTTGGTAAATGTTGCATCATGGGAAAAATGCACAAAACAGAAGATAAAAAAACTAACTTTATTTTACCATTTTACATGCAATTATTTCAAACAAAGGAAAAACACCAGCAGCATGTGTTTCATAAGGTGGTTATATTTGTAGTGCACAAGTTACATAGTTACATAGGCTGAAAAAAGACATGCGCGCATCGGGTTCAGCCTCTCACACATCACCTACTGCTGTTGATCCAAAAGAAGGTAAAAAACCCAGTCTGAAATGCTCGCCAATATGCAACACACTGGGAAACAAATCCTTCTTGACCCCAGAATGGCGTCAGATTTCTCCTTGGATCAAGAAGCTTACCCACATATGAAATATTATAACCCTTAATATTCTGTGTCTGCAGGAAGTCATCCAGTCGTTTTTTAAAAGTCTGTACAGTCTCTGACCCAACCACCTCAACAGGCAGAGAATTCCACAGCTTTATTGTTCTCACCGCAATATAACCCTTCCTATGCTTTAGGCTGAATTTCCTTTCGTCCAGTCTAAATGGGTGACCTCGTGTCCTGTGTATAGTCCTGTTAATGAATAGGTTTCCAGACAATGGTTTATAATGGCCCCGTATACATTTATATAAGGTTATCAGATCCCCTCTAAGGCCCCGTATACATTTAGATAAGGTTATCAGATCCCCTCTAAGGCGTTGTTTCTCTAAACTAAACAGGTTTAAGCTTGTTAGTCTTTCCTCATAACTTAAACCTTCCATTCCCGGCATTCATTTATAAAACAAGCAGGTCAGCGCCACAAATCACGTCCACCACCAATCTCCCAAAAGCTTGATCAAACACAGTGGTCTTCCCTATACCAGGTGAATGGAAAAAAACATATACGTATCTTGATCAGCGCAATAAAAATTGCTCTCAGGATCTTGGTGTCTCTCATTGATCAGCAGACCATATTTTGGTACATAAAACAAAATATAAAAATACACAATGGTGAAGTATATCAAATATATACTATAAATAAAATGCAATGAATGATGTTTCACTCACAAACATAGAGCCTAGCACTGGCTCTAAGTGGAACTGCACGTTTGGGTTGTTTTTTCTTCTTTATTGTTCACAGGTGACCCACACCTTGCACGGCTGTTTCCAGTTGTTGGAGCTTCAATAGCTCTAAGGTTTGCGCATATGGATTTTTTCAGGCTCGGGCAAATCGACAAACCACCGAAAGACACAGGCTGGATCTTCTTTTCGAAAGAAAATTTAATAAAATAAAAACATGTAAAACAAATGGATAAAACAGGTACCCAGGATGCGTTTCGTTGCACTATGCGACTTCCTCAGCTGGTTCCACAGCTTTATCGTTCTCACCGCAATATAACCCTTCCTATGCTTTAGGCTGAATTTCCTTTCTTCCAGTCTAAATGGGTGACCTCGTGTCCTGTGTATAGTCCTGTTATTGAATAGGTTTCCAGACAATGGTTTATAATGGCCCCGTATATATTTATATAAAGTTATCAGATCCCCTCTAAGGCCCCGTATATATTTATATAAAGTTATCAGATCCCCTCTAAGGCGCTGTTTCTCTAAACTAAACAGGTTTAAGCTTGTTAGTCTTTCCTCATAACTTAACCCTTCCATTCCCCTTATTAATTTAGTCGCCCGTCTCTGCACTTTTTCTAGCTCTATAATATCCTTTAAGACAGGTGCCCAAGTAATCTAGCTATAACTTATGTAAGTGGTAGTGTCTCTTTAAAAAAATCCTTGAATACCTTCAAGTACTCAACATGAACTCGTGAACTCAAAATAACAAAGGGCAGCACGTTAAGGCCTGAGTGATGGTTATGTACCCAACACCAATGATGGTGAACCTTTGCTCTCCAGATGTTTCCTGATGCTTAGTCTCACGTAAGGCTGGCTGAGCATCATGAAGTTCAGAAACAACTGGGGTGCCAAGGTTCGTCATCACTGCCCTACATCCTCCCACTTAAAATGAGTGACTTAATTTAGGACATTTTTGAAAATGTGTGCACTTTATTGATATGACAAGTAGGGAGTTGAATGGATGTCGGTGTTTCAGTAATAGATAAGGTTCATGTACAGTACAGCGCCATAAGCAAACAAGCCTATGTATGGCAGTTGGTTGCAATTAGCTGAAATTGTTTCTAGTAAAAATAAAGAAAAAATAATAAATAAATAAAAATCCCAGGATACAGGCAGAAAATAGAATATGCAAATGATACTATTATTTTTCTCGTTAGCTGGGCTGGAGCTGGCAATTAGAGAAATTAGGCAGAATTAAACAGGGCTCAATCATTCCTGGGTTAATTGTATCAAGTGAAACTAATTTGATTTTGCTAAAATTCGTTCTGTGAAATTGATTCCCGCCTCCACCCATATTAAAGTCAAACATGTGATTAAATATGCACAGCCATAGCACGCCTAGCATGTGAAACTGATTAAAATTACCGGGGATCTAAGACATAGTAATTAGAATTTAATGTCGGAAAGCTTTACTGCGGGTTTGTAGGTGTGATTGTCAGTGGGGGTCAGGCCCGGAATGGTCATTGAGTACACCAGCAATAGCCTGATTGGTCGCTGTGTCTTTAGACTAGGCATGTGCATTTCATTTCGTTCAAACTTCGTTTTTGGCCGAGATTTCCATTTTCATTATTTCGGATGCATTTCCGAAACGAAAATCGACCATCCGAAATTTCGAATCGATCCGAAATAACGAATCGCGATCCGATTTGAAATGATCCGATATGAAAAGGAATCGATTCGAAACGAAAAAAAAGGAACTAAATGATCTGAAACAAAACAAACCGGAACAAAATGATCCAAAACAAAGTTTAAAGGCAGCATATGAATCTGCACACTGCAGGGAAGCACATATCTGCAGTATAATTAATGCAGAGTTGGAATCCTACAAGAAAAGAGAAGTGAATCACACACGCGAATTTGAACAAGATGTATATACGCTGTTTTCTTGTTAGACGGACACGTTTATAGCTTACATTGCAAATGCAGTAGTACCAGCTGTATTTATTTTGAGACAATGTAAGCCATAAACTGGACCGTAGACATAGGCATGTGCATTTCGTTTCGTCCAAACTTAGTTTTCATCCGAGATTTCCATTTTCAATATTTTGGATGCATTTCCGAAACGAAAATCGGCCGTCTGAAATTTCAAATCGATCCGAAATATCGAATCATGGTCCGATTAAATTGACTGATCCGAAATGATCCGAAACGAGAAAAAACACGACTAAATGATCTGAAACAAAAAATACCGCCGTGCACATGTCTACTGTAGACCCTTAAACCTCATCCATGTAAACTCCCAAACCCTGCTTGTGATGACCTAAACTCATCCCACTGACCCAGAGATTGCCACCGGTGTGATCATATGTGGGGCTCACACAGGTTGTCAGGGATGGATCGGTGAAACTCAAAATGCAAGGTGGCAGCCCATGCTAAGCAACCACCTGCAACTGCCTGTAGTGGTGTATCATGCAGCTCGGGTCAGGGGTTAGTCCACGGTGGCTGGAGGTAAACTTTGGTTTCGCGGTACAGGCAGGGATATCCAGAATCGTATTTGGTAGAATATTATTGCTCAATAAGCAGGCTGCAAACAAGGGTTGATGTCAGGAGGAAAAATATAATACTGACTCTTCTGTATTTTCAGTGAAGATGGGTTTATTTCCCCAGCTGTGAGGAAAATGGGAGGGACTAAATTTTATTTGGTTTTAGTCATCGTCCTTTAGGACCAAAGCTAAGTGGTATTTTAGCCATTTTAGTCGACGACTAAAACTTTGACGAACACCTATTGACATTTTCATCAACTGTCGAGAACCCAATGTAGGAGCATGCATGAAGACGCGTGCTCGTGTAGGTCCAGTTTCTTATGATTCCAGAAATAACTTCCGTGCCCAGAGTACTCCATGCCAGACTATCCCAGTCATACCGATGGATCCACACCAGGTATGAGTGGCTACGTTCTGAACACCTTCACCTCTGCTGGAAACAATCAGTGTGCTATTGGACTCCTTTAAAAGGCGATACACCCAAAGCGCAGGGTTTCTGTATTTTCAGCATTTCCAATGACCAAGATGGATCCCTGGAACCTGCTCTCTGTCTTCCTGGTTGATGCCATAGAACCTTGTTTCCTGTCATGAGTCTGTGAATCTGTTTCCTCCCTTGTCTTCTGCCTCTAGCTCCAATCAGCAAGTCCATATTCTCAAGTCCTGGAGCTGTTTATGTTACAGCTACCCCCTTGTTCCCGCCTGAGTTGCAGCTGAACCCCCTGGACCTGTTTTTGTGATCCAAGTCCGCTGTATCCTGTGGTCCAGGTCTACTGTATCCTGTGGTTCCTAGTCTGGTGTCTCCTGTGGACCCAAGTCTTCTGTACCTCGAGAAGCCTACTATCCTGTTTCCCTGCGTCCATTGTGGTGTTTCACATGCTCCTGTTCCAAATAAAGACTGTTGTAGCTCAGAACCAATGCCCTTACCTGTATTGACTGCATATCGAGCTCAAAAAATTCCCTGTAAACCTAACACAGTTACATAGTTTTACATAGTTACATAGAAAATCAACTATCCCGATGAGAACCATCAGGATACAGATGTCTACCTGAGACAAATTGATATAAAACTTAACTTTTAATCTGTGTATAAAACAAATAATAAGAGGGGGCGTGGCCATGACAGCAGACGGAGCTGGACGTGTAAGTGCTGAGCTCCGTCTCCCGAGCGCCATTTAAACACTTCAAGGGGCCTGCAAGCTGTAATGGGGCAGCATAAATGGACCTCCCAAGCCTCCCATCCTGCTGGCAATCGACCTGCAGCGAAAACCGCCACTTTATTGCCGTTTTTAAGCGGTTCCCCGCACTCGCGGCCTCCACCGCCGGAATCCAAGATGGCGGCCGCGACAGAAATACACGAGGTGGACATGGTGGATGATCCGCTTCCAGACAGTTCTCCCAAAGGCAACTCAGTGACCACAGCGGACCTTGAGGTGAGAGATATTCTCAGGAATCTCCCAACAAAACGAGATTTGACCACCCAGCTTTCAGCTATGGCGAGGAATGTCAATGGCAGGATTGAGGCCCTGGGCTCTGATTTAAAACATTTAGGGGGACGCATTCTTGATTTAGAAGAATGTGATATCTCCATATCTTTGAAAGCAGAGACAGGCTGTGGAAGGTTCTTATTCTTTATTTACAGGAGCTGCACACAGCGTCTGCATGCTGCCTTAGAACTCTACCATGTGATGATGAAACTTTATTTACAATGAACAGGAACACAGATAATACCTACAACATGCGCCCTCTAGTGGTGGATAGATATAACACTATGATATACTACATCCCCTTCCCTCTGATAACACTAGTTTCAAAAATACCACCCACATGACCCTAGGCACAGAAAAACTCCCACTAAACTTGAGACTTTGGGTAGACTACCTCCGTCCCAGTGAGTTCCAGGACGCATTCTTGTCCTGTGGCTGGGGAACTCACTACTAAGCTAAGTATAATCCTGTAGATAAGTTGGTGCTTTCTTTGTTCTGGTGGATCGCCGTAATTCTTGCTCCCCCTCCACATGAGCAGTCTCTGATGATTTCTCTGTGACAAGCTCCCCCTCCATCTGTCCCTCTTCCCCGGCTTCTGCAAGTACAACACCGGAAAGGGGAGCCAAAATCTCCATATCTTGCGTTAATGGTTCCGCCAAACTCTGTAGATCCTCTGGATATGCAACATGTCTATTTCTCATCTGATCTATGTGACGACGCACAATCTGGCCATTTCCAAGTGCAACAGTGCATGACACAGGACCTGTCTGCTTCTGAACAGTCCCCGGAATCCAGGAAGGTCCCACACCAAAATTTCTAGTGTATACTTTGTCACCTTCCCGCAGATGTCTCTCCTTGGCATGTTGATCATGATAAAGTTTTTGCTTCACCTGCTTTTCTTGCACCTGGCCTTTAAAATCCGGATGTATGAGATCCAACGTGGAACGCAATTTCCTCCCACACAAGAGCTCTGCAGGTGATTTTCCAGTCGTGGACTGAGGAGTTATCCTGTAACTAAACAACGCTCTGGCCATCTTGACCTCAATGGAATCTCCTGAACTTTTTTTTATCAGCCCTTTAAATGTCTGCACCGCCCTTTCGGCCAGTCCATTGGACGCTGCATGGTAAGGCGCTGTGGTCACGTGCTTAATACCATTTCGAGCCATGAATTCTTGAAACTCCATACTCGTAAAACTGGTGCCATTGTCCGACACCACCATTTCGGGAATTCCATGCTGGCTAAAGCTCTGTCTGAGGCATTGAATAGTCACTGCGGAGGTGGATTTACTTAACGGGTACGCCTCTATCCATTTAGAGTAAGCATCCACCAAAATCAAAAACATCTTGCCCATCCACGGGCCCGCATAATCAATGTGAAGTCTTCTCCATGGAAGGTTTGGTACTTCCCAAGGATGTAAAGGTGCACACTGGGGAGAATTTCTATTTTCTTGGCACATGGTGCAAGTTTTTACCATTGCTTCTATATCGGCATCCATCTTCGGCCACCACATATAGCTCCGCGCCAGCCCCTTCATCCTGATTATTCCGGTGAGTCGTGTGTAAGTGCTTCAGTAGGTCTGTGCGACCTGGGGGTGGAATGACCACACGGGCACCCCACAAGACACAACCTGCCTCCACACTAAGTTCCTCCTTCCTTTTCACATAAGCTCCAAACACTGATTTCTCCACTCTTTTTGGCCATCCTCTGAGGACGAACTCTCTAACCCGTGCTAAAACGGTATCTTTATCTGTCCATTTCCTCACCTGGTCGGCTTTAACCAATGGTACGCCATTTTCTTCCAATAGAAGTACTCTCTCTTCCTCCGCAGGCGTCTCCACCCCTGTTTCCGCGACTGGCAACCGGCTCAAGCCATCAGCATTTTGATGATCCTTGCCTGCTTTGTACACGATGGAGTACTCATATCCACATAATGTCACAGCCCATCTTTGAATGCGTGGCGAGGCCATTTGTGGAACCTCCTTCAGTTCATTAAATAATGAGATCAGTGGTTTATGATCTGTAACAATGGTGAATTGTCTCCCATACAAGTATGTGTGAAACTTCTTCACCCCAAATATCACCGCAAGGCCCTCCTTCTCAATTTGAGAATAATTTTTCTCAGCTGCATTCAGTGTACGTGAGACGAACCCTATTGGCCGTTCAGATCCATCCCCCATCCTGTGCGACAACACAGCACCCACACCATAAGGTGAAGCGTCACAAGCCAGGATAATAGGTTTGTTGACATCATAATGTACCAACAAGGCATCCGACTGGAGAAGATTTTTGGACTTTTCAAAGGCCTCTTTTTGCTCACAACTCCAGGTCCATTTAGTCTCTTTCCTCAATAGTGCATGCAGCGGTGCCAGTAACGTGGACAGGCTCGGTAAGAATTTGTGGTAATAGTTCAATAGGCCTAAGTAAGCCTTTAGTTCACTCACAGACCGCGGTGTGGGTGCCTCTTGTATGGCCTGGACCTTTTCTGCGACTGGCTGCACACCCGCAGCACTGATCTTGTGACCCAGAAAAACCACTTCTGTTCCCAGGAACTTGCACTTGCTCCTTTTCAGTCTCAGGCCACTTTGTTTTAGCCGAGACAAGACCTCCTCCAGATTTCTTAAATGATCGTCCTCGCTGACCCCAGTAACTAAAATGTCATCTAAGTAGACTGTGACGTGCGGCATGTTTTGTAGGATGCCCTCCATCGTGCGCTGGAAAATGGCTGGACTCGACGCCACTCCAAACGGCAATCTACCATAAGTATACAGTCCTTTGTGTGTATTAACAGTCACATACTTTTTGGCGCTTTCATCCAGCACGATCTGCTGATACGCATGACTCATATCCAGTTTGGAGAATTTGTTGCCGCCCGCCAACTGAGCAAATAAGTCTTCCACTTTAGGAATAGGATATTGTTCCACACTGGATGCTCGGTTTACTGTGAGTTTGTAATCTCCACAGATGCGGATTGAACCATCCGGCTTCCTCACCGGTACTATGGGAGCTGCCCATTCCGAAAATTGTACTGGTTCTATAATTTTCTCATCTACCAGTCTCTGCAGTTCTGCCTCCACCAGAGGTTTGACAGCAAAAGGTATCCGTCGTGGCTTATAGAATCGTGGCTGGGCCCTCTGAGTTCACATGAATTTTGGCCGTGGTGCCTTTCAGCTGACCTAGCTCATCTTTGAACACCTCAGCATATCGATCTAGCAGGTCAGCCAAATGTAGCGTTGGACTGGCTGTTACTGTATTCACCAGTTGTGGCAACACTCTTAAGTCTTTCAGCCAGTTTCGTCCCAATAAATTTGGCCCGCCCCTTCAACCACTACCATAGTAAGTTTCTTGTTGTCCATCTGACTCTGCACTGTTCCTATAACCTGACCTAACACCAGCATCTTCTCACCTGTATATGTTTTTAATGTCAGGTTGCATGGTTCCCACTCTGGTATGTCGGTGTTTTTCCATAGCTTAGAGTATTGCTTTTTGCTAATAATTGTAATGCCACAACCTGTGTCCACCTCAAATTCGATGTTCATGCCATTCACCTTTAACTTCTGTAGAATAGGAGCCACTTTAGGCATTTTATGTGAGACACTGTATATCGTGTTTATGTCACCTGCATCTTCTGTCTCACTAACGTCTTCTTCTTTCACTAAATGCGACCTCCCAGCCTTCTCCTTTCCTTTCCTCTCCCCCCTCAGTCCTTGAAATGGGGTTTTGTGACTCTGCATCACGTGCTTGGATTTGCACGCCCGCTTGATGTGTCCACGTTTCTGACAATGGTGGCACAGTTCATTTATAAATTTGCATTCGTGGGGTGCATGATTCCCTTTGCACCTGAAACACTCATAGTCCGTCTTCCACCCCCTCTTATCCACTGCACCCACATTATGCACCACCGATTGTCCCTGATGAGACCTTTGAGACTGTGATTCTTCATCCCCAGAGAAGCCTTGGAGATCTTTTATATTTCTGTCAGCCGACTCCATCGCCAGACACATAGTAAGAGCCTTTTCAAAGGTTAAATCCACTTCTGACAACAGCCGTCTCTGCATCCTGTCGTCATTTACTCCACACACCAGCCTGTCCCGCAGCATTTGTGGTAGTGTAGGCCCGTATTCACAATACTGCGCTAACTTTTTCAACTCCGCCACATAATCAGCCACCTTCTCGCCAGTATGCCGTGTGCGTGAATTAAATTTATATCTCTGCACAATTTCACTTGGTTTTGGATTATAATGGCTTTGAGCACGACGACAAGTTCCTGATATGTTTTCTCTGCTGGCGTCATAGGACACAGCAAACTTCTCAGCAAACTATAAGTTGACGCGCCGACCCCGCTTAATAACACTGCTTTCCTCTTACCGGCATCAGTAATCTCATTAGCTTGAAAGAAATAGTCCAACACTTCAATATATTCGTCCCACGATTGCAACTCACAGTCAAAGGGCTCACTGTTCCCACAAGAGCAGCCATTCTGTCTCAGCAATTCACGTCCTTGTAGTTTCTTCTGTTTCTTATTTTTTTTTTTTTCTTCTGCTCTGCAGACCTTGAAACTGCACATACACGTTCCACAGTACAACCTGTTTACCCTCGTCGCCAATGTGATATCTCCATATCTTTGAAAGCAGAGACAGGCTGTGGAAGGTTCTTATTCTTTATTTACAGGAGCTGCACACAGCGTCTGCATGCTGCCTTAGAACTCTACCATGTGATGATGAAACTTTATTTACAATGAACAGGAACACAGATAATACCTACAACATGCGCCCTCTAGTGGTGGATAGATATAACACTATGATATACTACAAAGAAGATAGAGACTCTTTATTTACACATG
Source organism: Leptobrachium leishanense (assembly GCA_009667805.1). Lineage (NCBI taxonomy): Eukaryota > Metazoa > Chordata > Amphibia > Anura > Megophryidae > Leptobrachium > Leptobrachium leishanense. The sequence continues at coordinate 48,233,098 of CM019065.1, forward strand.
TGGAGCACCTAAATGTACAAGTAGCAGAACAGGCTAAACATCTTACGATCCTACACCGTCACCTGGACGACATTGACAATAGGGGCAGGCGTAACAACATTCGGATTAAAGGATACCCAGAATCAGACGAAAGTTCCGAAAATTTACCTGATCTCCTGCGGCACCTCTTTAATGATTTATTGCATAGGCCAGAAGATGCCAAAATCTAATTTGACAGGGCCCACAGGGCGTTAAAACCTTGCGGTGCGCTGACAGACCAACCACGTGATATTATATGCAGATTGCATGACTTTGTCGTGAAAGAGGAGATTTTGCGTGCCGCCCGTAAAACTGCAACCATAAAGGTGGATGGATGCTCTGTGGCCTTATATCAAGATGTGTCATGGATTACATTACAGGCCAGGCGTATTTTAAAACCGATCACGGTTGCTCTTCGTGAACGTGACATCAGGTATAGATGGGGTTTTCTCCTAGCACTGCATGCTCAGAAAGGCAACACTACCCACTCCATAATCGCCCCTGCAGATGTACCGGGCTTCTTGTCTGCTTTTGGCCTACCTGAGATGGATGTAGCAGACTGGTATGGATCAGCGGCCACATTGGCACCACCATCCCAGCCACAACGGCAACGCTGGAACCAAGTTGCTAAAAAACGTAAAGCGAAACCCCCTTCAACACCCATGTCGAGCTCCCCGGGCCACGGCTCTGGCCTCCTAGCAGTTAGCCCACAACGGTCAACACAAGAGCCGACTTAGGACCCGGAGGTCTTCGGAGCTTTCTCCCTCTTTATCTTTTTCATATTACTGCCCCATTGATCCAAAGTTCTCAGTCCATTCCCTGACTCTCCTTACGAAGCTTGCCCCCCTTGTGACTCTTTAGCTTCAGAGGCGCCTGGGATGTATGCTGGGATTGTGGGTCCCCCATATTGCAATCTTTGATTCTACCACTCTGCTCTACCCTGTACTATGGTGGTGTGGAGTAGGTGGGCCCCATGGACTCGGCTCCTTTTCCTAGGTGTCACGGCCATGTCTCCTGAACGGTGTATATCGTTTTTGTTTTCACCCTCTGTTGACGTCCGAGCACAGAGGTTTACACTGTTTTATTATGTACATACGAGTTTTGATTTCTTGTTTTTTATATTATTGTTATTGATTTTGTGTGTCGTGGTCGTGGAGGGGATTGAATCATCCAGGGACATAAGCATACAACAGGTATTTCCATCAGAGTATTTGAGTGGTGCACAATTTTTAATGGCTGATCTCCGTCTGATTACATATAATGTTCGGGATCTTAACTCTCCCCATAAACGTCGCCGTGCTTTACATGAATTCCAGCGTCTAGGGGGCGATGTGATATTTATCCAGGAGACACATTTTCAGGAGGGGCGTGCCCCGGCTTTTCATAATCGCAAATATCCTCGGGGCAACTTTAGCAACTTTGGGGAAACTAAAGCTAGAGGGGTGGGTATATTAATTGGGAGCCATGTCCCCTTTCAAGAACTAGGGGTGTTGACGGACCCACAGGGGCGATATATCATGGTGAAAGGAATGATTGGGAATACTAGGGTCACCTTGGTTAATATATATTTACCCAATAGGCTGCAGACTACCCTTCGGGAGATCTTGGGTAAATTGCCCTCGTTTGTAGACGGAATGTTGATTATGGGTGGGGACTGTAATGTAGCTCTGGATTTGCCGGTCGAGGGTTTGGCGGGGGCCACGACCTCGGCGGGATCCTTGAGGCGGCAGTTCCAGAAGCTGTTGGGAGATGAACGCCTTTATGATTGCTGGCGGACTCTCAACCCGTCTGAGAAAGACTACACCTACTATTCACATGCTTTTTCGAGATATTCCCGACTAGACTATTTTTTTTTACCCCACCGCTATTTAGATCGTATTCGTAGATGCTGGATCGGCATGGTCACTTGGTCGGACCATGCACCAGTCATGATGCACTTGACCTTCCCGCAGTCGTTTAAGGGTACTTTGCACTGGAGACTCAATGACACACTGTTGTCAGATGAAATCTACCGGTCTGAATTACAATTGGCCCTTACTCGATTCTTTGAAGAAAATGAGTCTCCCGATATAAAACCTACAACGCTCTGGGAGGCACATAAGTGCGTTGCTCGAGGTGTACTTATACAGATGGGAGCTAGAAGGAAAAAAGACTATGACGCTAAAGTGACACAACTCCTCTCCGATATACGGGATCTTGAGAAGGTGCACAAGGAAGACCTTGATCCGCAATCTTTTCGGAGCTTGGTTTTACTGCGTGCAGAGCTCAATAAGATCTTAAATGACCGGGCTTCTCGATCGATTACTCTTACTAATCAGACCTACTACTCTCAGGGGAATAAATGTGGGAAGTTGCTGGCCCGCGCCTTTTTGTCTGTGAAAAAGTACGTTCGAACGAATGGACGCATTTTTTCACGGAGTACGCGATAGCGGTCATACTATGCGCATTTTTTGTCCGTGAGTTTGTACGGATCATCAATAAAACACTTTGTGCATCTGGACGTTATGTTGGCCGGACATTAGCAGTGTCTGACATCTCCAAATCACGCACACACACCGCTAGCGGACGCAGCGCACTCTGTACAACCGTACTAGCGGTTTTACGTTCTCGAAAAAATGCGTTCATTTTCCACTTGCGTTGCGCAGCCGGACTTTCGTGCGACCGTACTTCGTATATTGGCTGTCATTGCCCGGCATTTGCTGCTAGTGCGGCCGTGATTAAGTGCGCCAGAACGCGCGTTCGCACTGCCTCAGTCTGACCCTAGCCTAAGAACAGACATCAAACAACTTTTATCCCTAAATTAAGAAGAGGAGGGGGGCGAACTCTGGCGTACACGACAGGAGAAATAGCCTCTGAATTCCACCGATATTATTCCACTCTATATAGTATTCGCCCTGACCTTCTGCCTCAAATGGTTATTGACTCTTTCCTGGCTAAGACAGTAGGCCCCACCCTGGCCCGTACCCGTAGAACCTTATTAGACTCTCCCATAACAGCTGCGGAACTGAAACAAGCCCTGAAACTGACTCCTCACGGGAAGAGCCCAGGCCCAGACGGTTTTACCACCTTATACTATAAGACGTTCCAAAATTTACTGACCCCATTTTTTGTACGAGCCTTTAATAGCGTGGATGACGAGACTCGACTACCCTGAGATATGATGGCGGCCTCTATAGCGGTCATCCCGAAGCCGGGGAAGGACCCTCTTGACTGTGAGAATTACAGACCCATCTCGCTTTTAAATATAGACCTGAAACTGTTCACTAAAATCCTGGCCCTTCGTTTACACCCGCTCCTGGGTGGCCTGATACATGCGGATCAAGCAGGCTTTGTCCCGAGACGAGAGGCTAGAGACAACACTCTGCGCGCTCTGTCGGCGCTTCATGGGGCGTCTTCCTCTTCCACACCTATGTTGGTTCTCTCTGTCGATGCCGAGAAGGCGTTCGACAGGGTGAACTGGCAATATCTTTTCTCGGTCCTACACACAATGGGCTTCGGCCCACGCTGGTGCCAGTGGATGGCGACCCTCTATGATGCCCCGCATGCCCGGATTAGAGTTAATGGTACTCTCTCTGTTTCGATTGATATTAGAAACGGTACTCGACAGGGGTGCCCTCTATCCCCACTGTTGTTTTTATTATACTTGGAGCCTCTACTGCAGGAGATACGACGATGTCGGGATATTAGGGCCTCTGTTTAGATGGACAAGAATACAAGGTCTCGGCCTATGCAGATGATCTGCTCTTTACTCTGACCGACGTAGACCACTCTCTGCCATCCCTGATGCGAGTCCTCACAGATTTTGCTAACATAGCAGATTACAAGATTAACCCCTCCAAAAGTGAGTTTATGGGACCTCTGATTCCCAGAGGCTCCCTAATCTCTATACAAGAGACTTATGGTTTTAAATGGAAACCCGAAGGACTTACGTACTTGGGAATAAAGCTAGCTACTACCCAATCTCAATTGATAGCCCTCAACTATGACCCGCTTCTTCGCTCGGTAGTGGCGGATTTACAAAATTGGAATTTACCACACATATCATGGCTGGGACGTTTGAACGTAATTAAAATGAATATTTTGCCCCATTTCTTGTACTTATTCCAAGCCCTTCCAATATTGCTGCCCCGTTCATTTTTCCTCTCACTTCGGACCCTACTCACACGATATATTTGGAGAGGTAAGAGGGCTCGCATCTCGTTCGCGGAATTGGCCAGACCGGTAGGAAGGGGGGGTTGGGAATGCCCCATTTTCACTATTACTATCTAGCGTCTCTGTTCTCTATCCTCTATCATTTCTCAAAGCCGACGGCACACCGACTATGGATTAAGATACTACAGGCAACCTCGGCATTTCCTCTGGCCTCTCTCCCTTGGCAGACGGCCTCGCTTCAGGCCCTGGGGCTCACGAACCATCCGATTTTAACCCCGATTTTGAAACTGTGGAGGAGACATGGGGTGGCGTTGGGCTTGACGGCGGGGGGTTCCCCGTTGACCCGGTCACCCACAATCCCCTTTTCCCACCGGGGGTAAATGGAGGACTATTGGGCCTCGAGAATGGGGTGCCGTACCTTCCTATTAGTCAGATTGTTGAAAACGGGGCCCTGTTGCCCCTTAATGTTCTCATTTCCCCCACCTCGCCTACGTTTGTGCACGCTTTTACTTATACCCAATTGCGCAATTTTTTTAACTCAGACCTCAGGGAAGCAGCTGCCGGACATACGCTCACTTCCTTTGAATCGCTATGTTCGGCGACTGGGGGAACTGACTCTATTGTGTCCATTATTCAGACTTACTTAACAGACGGAGGATACTGTTCGGACTCACCGAGACTGGCGAAATGGGAGGGCGATTTAGGAAGGGATATAGATCCACAGGATTGGTGCAAGGCCTTTCTCCTCACATTTTATGCCTCCCGGAGCATGAATCTCAGAGAACAAAATTGCGAACTGTTTTTACGCTGGTACATGACCCCGTCACAACTACATCGGATCTCCCCATCGGAACTGGCCTCTTGTTGGCGTTGTCTAGGAGGCGAGGGGGACTACCTACATATTTGGTGGTCTTGTCCTCGCCTGCGCTTTTATTGGGGGGAGGTGGCAGCCCATATAAAAGGGATTACTGGCATTGATTTACCATTTGAACCTGCATCCGATCTGTTAAACATGCTTCAGTACTCAACTGATACCTTTAAAAATTCCCTACTGGCCATCCTCTTGTCGGCGGCTAGGGGAGCGATCCCGGTGTACTGGCGCCAAAGGGTCGTACCTTCTGCAAGAGACTGGGTGACGCGGGTTGAGAGGATCAGAGGATTTGAAGACTTGCATTACACCGCACAGGGTAAGTTTGATCTTTTTTACGCTGTGTGGTGGCCATGGATTAACCGGTTGCCTTCCCTGGCAGAGGGCGCTAGAGTGGTGGAGGTCACGGACACATGAGACATTGCGCTTCGGTAGTCGATCACGGGGTGGCATTACCCCACAAGATGTACCTGCTTAGTCTCGTTACATTTCCCTTCACTCTTGTCCCGACCACGATTGGATGACACACTGTTATATTTCTTGTTTTTAATGTTGTTTTAGTATTATAGACTGTTTTCTTGATTTAATATGTCCTTCCTCTATGCCAAATAATAATTGACAATAAATTAACCCCAAAAAAGTGCAAAACCACCCATCACTTAAAAACAAAATTATACAGTATCGGTGGCGATTAGTACCGAAACGTGTAACATGGATAGTACAATTCATTTATAATCCCAACATTGTATCAGGCCACTATATAACGCCACTATATATATTCTAGGTTGTATAAACTGGCCAACATGCCATTATTATGCACACCAATACAAGACAGCGATACCAATTGTATAGAAAAACTAATACTCGGACCTATGGATTGTCCGAAACCAAAATATTTCTTTCATTCATGGAATCTCCAAATGGAGCAGAGTGCATGCCAGTGCGATATTTGGTCACAATTGCCTAACAGCATAAACACTAAATAGCCCAACATAAGTTTTCTAAGACCTCTAAACTAGGTCCCTGTGTACAGACGCACCCGACGCGCGTTTCGCCAGGAATGGCTCGTCAGGAGTGCTTACAGATGAAGAAAGGAAAAGGCTACTATTTAAACAGTGCTCATTCAATTCAATTTGCTCATTAACCAATGGGACGATAGGAATGAGAACCGCCTACTATTTAATCGGTCACAGGATGATTGACATTCATTTTCTCCAATCCTAATTTCTTGTTTACTTCCATTGCCATGGTAACCCGTAAAGGTTCCTTAGATCAACCCAATCCGAGTCCAGTTCAAAAACAGAATATATAGTCTCGAACCAGGCACTAGATGATTGAACCAAGTAATAAAACATTAGGTTCAACGAGTGACATCAATATATAAGTATTGATTAGCTAAATGCAGATATTCAGTTTACAGAGGTTAAACATTAGCAAAACACTGTATTCCCTCATATATTACAGCGATACCCCCTTAGGTCAATGATGGACGGATCAATTGTCAAATGACACGTCTGCTTAGCTTCATGGGTGTGTTTAATAAGCTAAGCAGACCTGTCATCTAACAACACAATTATTATACAGTTTATTCTGGGTGTCAACACATACCTGGACCAGTCAGCTCCCAGAGAAACATCTAAAAGAAAGGTATGGACAGCCCAGATTTAAAGGAACACTCTAACAAAAAAATCACCCCTCCGTTTTTTAATCCTAACCTATCCCTATTCCCTTAATAAATAGTTATTTTTTGGGTTTTTTTTGTAACTGTAATACTTACCCTAAAATCCTCTTGTTTCCAGCGCTGTTTTTTTTTTTTTTATACTCACCTCCCTCCTCTTCCGCTCCCGTCCTTCTTCTATCCGACTTGCCTTCTGGTTTACGTGAGAAGCGCGCATGCGCGCCTCTCACGTAAGCCAGCCAATCGGCAGGCTTCCTCCCGGCTCCCTCTGAGGATTAGTGTTGCGCGCAAGAGGATGCGCGCAACACTAACCCTCAGAGGGAGCTGCCAGCTTCTGCGGTGAGTTGGAGACGTCATCGCGCTGAAAGCGCGATGACGTCTCCTACTCGGCAAAGTCGTCAGAAGCGGGAAATATGATTCCTGCTCTGCTGACTGACAGCTGGGAGGGCGAGTAAACTCCTCCGCCTCTCTCAGCTGTTTTCAGCATTTTCTGCTGAACCGCTGAGCGGAGGGAGGGGAGACAGAGGGCAGCATACTCTGGGCATCATGACCACCTAAAATAGCTTAGGTGGTCATGTTGCTTAGAGTGTCCCTTTAAGAACTGAGACAATGTTATTCTAAAGTCCCATAAAATCTTGATAAAGACTCGCATGAGTCGAAACGCTCTCACTGTAGGCTGCTGTACCAATAAAATTGTCTCAAATTGGAAGTGTGGAGCAATCCTACCTTTCTTTAGGAAAAATAGTCTCTCTCTTCCTGGTCAGGAGGATGTGTTACCCCCTAGACCTGCCAAGGGTCCAAAATAACTGAATTTCTACCAGACGTCTGCAGGGTTATTCAAAGAAAGGTGAAAACCAGGAGAACTGGCAGGACAAGAGAACAATCTAGACCAGGTGTCTGCAACCTTGGCTCCCTGATGTTTTGGGAACTACATTTCCCATGTGGCTCAGTCAGCCTAATGAGCGGCTGAGCATCATGGGAGATGAAGTTCCCAAAACATCAGGGAGCCAAGGTTGCAGACACCTGGTCTAGACAAATAGCCGATTTGGAAAGTGAGATAAATGGGAGAATTTTTCTGGTTTGGCTATTTTGACCTAGAATTCTCACTTCTCCAGTCATTCTCCTGAGTTTCACCTTTCTTTGAATAGACCTGCTAGTGTAATTAAAATGGCCATCCTGAACATACCTTGTAAATCCAGCGTTCTGTATGTGTGGAAAGTGCTTGTTATAACCTCTGAGGTTGATAAGCAGATATATCTTGGTAAAAGATGCCGCACTATAACTGTATCAATTTATTACAGCGCTGCGGTATGTGAAAAAATAACCGGGCTTCAATCTGTCTGCTGTATCGAAAGCCTCACAGACTAATTGGACAAGAGAGGTGAGCTGTCCTGTCACCAAAGAAATATCTGAGGCTAGGGTCAGACGAAAGCAGTTTTAACGTGCGTTTAGACGCACGAAATCACGGCCGTGCTAGCAGCAAATGACGGGCAATGACGGCCAATATACGAAGTACGGTCGTACGAAAGTCCGGCCGCGCAACCCAAGTGGCAAACGAACGCATTTTGTCGAGAACATCAAACCGCTAGTACGGTCGTACAGAGTGCGCTGCGGCCGCATAGCAGCATGTGTGCGTGATTTTGAGATGTCAGACACTGCTAATGTCCGGCCAACATAACGTCCAGACACAAAAAGAGTTTTATTGATGATCCGTCCAAAATCACGAACGCAAATGCGCATCGTATGACCGCTATCGCGTACTCCGTGAAAAAATGCGTCCACTTTTTCACAGACAACGCGAAAATGCATTCGTCTGACCCTAGCCTGAGTCGCTCCTTTTGTAAGTCATCAGAAAAGCAGCAACAAAAAAACACTGAAAAAGTACAGCAATCCTCAATCTAATATTTATAAACTTAATGAGGGATACGGGAAATGTACGAGTACTTTAAAGATCTAGAATAAATTCTTGCACTTTTTCCTCTGTGTTTATTTTTTGCCTTTAAGGCTAGGGTCAGACGAACGTATTTTTCGCGTTGTCCGTGAAAAAGTGCGTTCGAACGAATGGACGTATTGTTTCCCGGAATACGCGATAGCGGTCATACGATGCGCATTTTCGTCCGTGACTTTGTACGGATCATCAATAAAACCCTTTTTGCGTCTGGACGTTATGTTGGCCGGACATTAGCAGCGTCTGACGTCTCCTAATCACGCAAACACGCCGCTAGCGAAACAGCGCACTCTGTACGTCAGTACTAGCGGTATCACGTACTAGAAAAAATGCCTTTGTTTGCCGCTTGTGTTGCACGGCCGCACGAAAGTGCGGTCGTACTTCGTATATTGCCTGTCATTGGCCGTCATTTGCTGCTACTACGGCCGTGATAAAGTGCTGCTGCACGCGCGTTCGCACTGCGTTCGTCTGACCCAGCCTTATTCATTTCGTTACTCGAGAAAGTTTCCTGGGTGAAGCAATGGCGGTTCTATTTTCACATCCTTTACCAGTTTCCCATTTAAGGCTAGGGTCAAACAAACGCATTATTCGCAGCGACTGTCAAAAAGTGCGTCCGAACGCATTGACTTATTTTTTCACGGAATGCGCGAAAACGGTCAGACGACGCGCATTTTCATGCGTGATTTTTTATGGATCGTCGATAAAACCCTTTTTGCATCTGGACGTTATGTAGCCTGGACATTAGCAGCGTCTGACGTCTCCTAATCACGCACACACGCCGCTAGCGGACGCAGCGCACTCTGTACGTCAGTACTAGCGGTTCTGCGTTCTCAAAAAAATGAGTTTGTTTGCCGCTTGCGTTGCACGACCAGACTTTTGTGCGGCCGTACTTCATATATTGGCCGTCATTGCACGTCATTTGCTGCTAGTGCGGCCGTGATTAAGTGCGCCTAAACGCACGTTAAAAATGCGTTAGTCTGACCCTAGCCTTAATCATGCTCATCTTCCAGGCAGTGCGTTCCAGGTGCTGAGTTCATATTGTTGTAATCCCTTGCTTCTTATTACGAATATTTGTCTGAGGGATGTGGAAGAAACCTTTCGTGTTTCCAACCAACCAACCAAGAAAGAGATGTCCTTTAAGGCTCGGGTCAGATGAGCGCAGTGTTCACGTCCGTGTTGCCGCACATTTTAACGTCCGTGGTAGCATACAATTATGATCAATAGAGCCCCACACAAGAAGTACGTGCGCACAGAAGTGCAGACGCACAGCGGACGCGGCAAACGGACGCAAGTTAGGCAAGAACGTAAAAGCGCTAGAATGGACGTGCGGAGTGCGCCACGTCTGCAACGTCCGCATACCTTTGTGTGTGAGTGATGGAACGTAGTCAGATGGACTGCATTTATACGTCCAGCATTTTTGACAGACAGAATGTTCTTTCATATTAATTTTATTTCCCATTTACATCCGTCAAAAAAAACGTCAGTCACAAAAACAGACTGTGTGGCCACTACCTTGTCGTCAGCTAGAAAGTACGTCCGTTGTGCACGGACGCACAGTCTGCACAGAATGCGTTCATCTGACCCTAGCCTTACGCCAAAGGCGTTAGTCATAGAGAGCCGATCTGGCCACGAAATGTCACCGAACAGTGAATTTCCCCATACTGTGCCATTTCAGGGCCATTCAGCTATTCAGAAAGCAGGCAGTTCGCCAAATTTTGGTGAACTGCCAGCCAGTACGGTGCCTGTTCGACGGCAGTGAAATCCCCCATAGAGAAGCAATGGTTAATCTATTCAGAGACACCGAACAGCAGTGAAAAGTTGCCGAAATGCCCTGATGTTCGGTGGTTTCATTCGGCAGGTTTATTCAGGCGAAACCCATACAGGGTTATTCAGAGAGTGGTGAAAAGCAGGAGAATGACTGGAGAATGAAAAATTCTAGGTCAAAATAGCCAAACCAGAAAAATTCTCCCTTTCATCTCACTTTCCAAATCAGCTATTTTGATCTAGAATTTTTCATTCTCCAGTCATTCTCCTGCTTTTCACTGCTCTCTGAATAACCCTGATAGGTTTCTATGATAAAAAATATTCCCGTTTTAATCAATATCTAATAAACCGTTTATTATTTTATTCTGCAGCAAAAAGTCTCTTTATTTATTGATTTTTTTAGGATCTTTTAGACATTTTTCGGGATTTTTTCAGCAAAATTTGTTTAATTTTTTTTAAAGGCGTTTTTTTTTTCTTCTGTAAAAGACCTTTTTATTATCATTCATAGGATCTTATATGTAAATTTCATGCATTTTTGTTCAGCAGTTTTTCTGCAAACAGCGTTTCAATTTTGACACTTTAAAAAAAAAAAAGTTTTTTTTTACCCCATTCGTCAGCTTGTCTGCTTTTTCTGGTGGCTGGTCTGCGCTGTGCTCGACGGATCGTCTGCATTTTCCAGATGTTCTTCGGGTTTTTTCTGTTCGAGTGATTTCAGTGGGTTTTTGGCAGGAGTTTGGCGGGTCTTCGGCGGTTTTGCAGCGGATTTTCAGGTCCAATCCCTGCACTCCGGGGACCCTGTGGTCAATGCTGAATTCACCGCAGGGTGGGGTAATTCTATTCCCCGAAGTGCAGGGAATGGCAGAGCAATGAAATGTTGGCGATATTTCGGTGCTCTATGAATAACCCCCCCATACGTAAACGTAACCCTACAACAAGCACAATAGTAACATAATCCATAATACAACCCCTAACCCTAAATGTAAACTAAGTCTAAAGAAGAAAACCATTTGTTTCAAATACAGTTTATACCACAGCCTGAAGGATATTTTATACAGTATTTTTAATCATTTTACACCTCATTTAATGAGGTCAGGTGGAAAATTTCCTTGTGTGGGTTCATGTCAGAACACAAATAGTTTTAGGATCATTTTGCACTTTCGGATACAGGATACTCAACTTGCATCATACTGTATATATAAATTATGACAGAGAGCTTGGGTTGGGTAACAGAATGTCTGCAAGTGTAACCGAGGGAAGATATTTAGGACCCAGAATCCTCTATGCCCTCTATTCTCTTGCACACTTGTTGCCAATTAATTAATTAAGCAACAGGTAAGTTCTCAGGCTGCTGACTTGTGGCAAAAGGTGTTTTAATCAGCCTGCTGAGAACAGGGCGGGGAGGAGTAACTCGTCTAAGAAATGCTATGATTTTCTTTTTGTTTATTAGATTATGTTACCTGGATAGTCAGGATCGCTGTATGTTTAGTAAGTGCTCTAATTGAGCTAGGATTTTGTTTGAGTTTTTTTTTTTAATCACCTGCAATAGTAATTGAAAGCCAAGTGTGGCGTTTGTTTATGCTGAAATAAAAAGACCTGTCATTTGCACAACTTCAAGTCTACGGCTGGTTATAACCTAAAGGACCGTGTTGTTTGGATGGAACCAAGTATCCGAGATTTTTAGAGGTAGGGATTTGAGGGCTTGTAGACTAGCAGGGTTATTCAAAGAGCTCTGAATTGCTTGAGAAAGGTAACCGAACGCTGAAAATCAGCGTTCGGTTACCTTTCTTGGCCATTCGGCTATCCAGAGAGCAGGCAATTCGCCAAATCCTAGCGAATTGCCTGAACATACGGTACCTGTTCGGTGCCTGTTCGAGTGCAGTGAAATCCCCATGAAAAAGCACTGCTTCGGCTATTCAGAGAACACAAACCAGCAGTGAAAGGTTCCCGAAATGCCCTGCCATTCGGTGGTTTCATGCAGCAAGTTAATTCAGGAGAATCCTATAGGCTTCAATGTTAAAAATATTCCCGTTTTAATTCAATATCTAATAAACCGTTCATTATAAAATTCTGCAGCAAAGAGTCGCTTTATTTATAGATTTTTTTAGGATATTTTAAGCATTTTTCTGAATTGTTTTATTTTTTTTTAAAAGTCCGATATTTTTTAAGTTTACTTCTTTTTTCTGTAACAGTCCTTTTTATTATCATTCCCTGGACCTCATATGTAAATTTCAGACATTTTCGCTCAGTAGTTTCTTTGCAAACAGCGTTTCATTTTCAAACATTCACACAAACTGTTTTGCTAATTTATTCACTGCCTCCTCTGCGTCTCAGCTGCTTCGCTGCCTGTGATCGGCTCCTGCTCGGCTGCTTCGGCTGCGTGTGTAATCGGCTCCTGCTCGGGTTTTTCGACGGGTTAATCCAGATGTTTTTGGGGGTTTTCGGCGTGCATTCGGTGGGTTTTGCGGTTCGTTTTCGGTTGGTTTGCGGTGGCCTTTCCCTGCAATTCGGGGACCCTGTGGTGCTTGCTGAATACACCGCAGGGTCACCGAAATGGGATCGGCAAAAGGAACCGAATTGAAGAGAACGAAAAGTCACTGAATGTGCGGTGACTTTTTGAATCTCTTTGAATTACCCTGTAGGCTAGCTTAGGCTAGGGTCAGACGAACGCATTTTTCGCGTTGTCCGTGAAAAAGTGTGTTCGAACGAATGGACGTATTTTTTCACGGAATACGCGATAGCGGTCATACGATGCGCATTTTCGTCCGTGATTTTGTACGGATCATCAATAAAACACTTTTTGTGTCTGGACGTTATGTTAGCCGGACATTAGCAGCGTCTGACGTCTCCCAATCACGCAAACACGCCGCTATGCGGACGCAGCGCACTCTGTACGTCAGTAGTAGCGGTTTGACGTTCTCGAAAAAATGCGTTCGTTGGCCACTTGCGTTGCACGGACGAACTTTCGTGCGGCCGTTCGTCGTATGTTCCCCGGCATTGGAAGTCATTTGCTGCTAGCACGGCCGTAATTTCGTGCGGCTAAACGCACGTGAAAAATGCGTTAGTCTGACCCTAGCCTAAGTCATGAATTTAACTGCTGCAGTGTTTGTGTGTATGTGTATGGGTGTAGGTGTAGGTCTGTGAATTTGTGTTTTGTAACAGAGTAGGCAGAACAACAAGAAAGTGAAAATCTCCCATGATCTATCTACTACTCAACAAAATCTTTAATGACGAAATATAAATGTTTTCTTTATTTTTTTTGCACTAATGCATTTAAAATATGTTGCAGTGAAATGTTCATTAAGTTAAAGTAGTGACATTTCCGCCCTCATTATAAGCAAAAGAGAATCACGCAGTTGAGTTTCTTTAAAATAAGTATCAATTTCCCGACCTCCCATTCTGTGAATTATCGGATGTTTTTCAGAGACAGAATCCTGAGCAAAATATCTATTTTTAGGATGCTGAAGATAATGTACAGATACTTTAATGGTAGACGAAAAACGGTACATATTGATTTTTTTTTTTTTAACCAGTAACACATCTTGTATCCAAGGCAACTCAGCATCCAAATCCTTTTAATTCCTTAAAAATACTTACCATCAAGCGTCGGCTGGCATGTCCTTAAGGGATGTAAGAACTACCTGGGCAGCGTCATAAATATATGTGATCAGCTGGAGTGTTCTAATGGAAAACGAAGAGCAATGAAGGTCAGGCTGAAAACGTGTACAATAATTACACCATGCAGATGAACTGGCAAAAAAGAAAAAAAAAATCCTATTACACAATTACAGTAATAAATAAAAAATATAAATTGTGATATTATAACCCAAGCTAGCACTGGCATAGTCAGCAAAAACAGAATCCTGTCATAGTGCATTTCATAATGGCAGATCTTGGTTACTAATTAATTCCAAATTATAGTTACATAGGCTGAAAAACAGGCAAGCGTCCATCAGGTTCAGCCTTTCGCACATCACCTACTGCTGTTGATCCAAAAGAAGGCAAAAAAAACAGTCTGAAATGCTCGCCGATATGCAACACACTGGGAAAAAAATCTTTTTTGACCCCAGAATGGCGTCAGATTTCTCCTTGGATCAAGAAGCTTTTACCCACATATTAAACATTATAACCCTTAATATTCTGTGTCTGCAGGAAATCATCCAGTCATTGTTTAAAAGTCTGTACAGTCTCTGACCCAACCACCTCAACAGGCAGAGAATTCCACAGCTTTATTGTTCTCACTGTAAAATAACCCTTCCTATGTTTTAGGCTGAATTTCCTTTCTTCCAGTCTAAATGGGTGAGCTCGTGTCCTGTGTATAGACCTGTTAATGAATAGGTTATCAGACAATGGTTGTTAATGGCCCCGTATATATTTATATAAAGCTATCAGATCCCCTCTATGGCCCCGTATATATTTTTATAAAGTTATCAGATCCCCTCTATGGCCCCGTATATATTTTTATAAGGTTATCAGATCCCCTCTAAGGCGCCGTATATATTTATATAAAGCTATCAGATCCCCTCTATGGCCCCGTATATATTTTTATAAAGTTATCAGATCCCCTCTATGGCCCCGTATATATTTTTATAAAGTTATCAGATCCCCTCTAAGGCCCCATATACATGTAGCGCTCACTCCCGGAGGAGCCGCTGAAAATGAACCACGGGTCAGTCTCCCCGCACTAGGGAATAAATATACTCCAACACAGTTGTGAGTTTTTATCATTTAAATAGTTTACTAAAATATTTGAGCAGATGTCGAGACACGGTATTCACAAGTATTATTACAGTATTTTCGTATCACGGTAAAACGCGTAGCGGAAAAGAAACGAAATATGAGGCTTCGTATTTCGGAAAATAAAATATTCGCAACCGAACATAAAAGCAATGCAATTTCCCGATAGTTCAGAAAAGGGGACACGTAGCAAAAACCCCAAATATACAATCCCTTCGTATTACGGTAAACGCGCAGCGGAAAAAGAGGAAAAATATATTCGGAAAGTATCTTTATCTGTAACCCCTGTTCCGATTCGTAAAAGAAAATGAGTCCTGCACAAGTTAAGTCCCAGAATGTGAAAGGTGTATATGTGTGTGTGGTACCCGGGTACTGTTCAACTGGCCAGTGAGTTTATTAAAGGAAGGTCTTCGACTAGTCAGTTGGGGCCCTGTGGACTTTAAAGAGAAAACAGCATAGCATCCTTTAATCATAAAACAGCCTTGGAGGCCTCTCACCCATCCGACGATTGCTTTAGGCTCCGCTGACCCAGGACGTCTCTCCACCCGATTTTGACTGGGGATACTAGCGGCCGGATCCGTTGTCTGACTTCGTGCAGCTTGTCCAGCTCACCGCCTGCTCTCCATTCGATTCCGCCGGTCTGCAGCAATGTCTGGGCTCTGACAAGTCTCCTTCTCCTCAGGTTGAGTGACCCAAACAGGAATAACAGGTCTCCCTCGGGCTTTGGCCTAGGTTCTCCCGCGATCTCCTCAGTGCGTCTGCTTTCTCCTGTTCCCTGGCGCGCTCTGGAACTTTCTCCACGAGGCAGAGGATGTAAGTGTCCAGTCCCCACCCACTTCCTGTCTTCTGGCAAAGCATGCCGGCATTGTAGTCCCAATGTCCAGTATCTCTGATCGCGATAGTCTCCATCTTGTGGCCAAAAATAGGTACTGCCACAGCAAGATTTTTAACACAGCGCTACACTCTCCCCCTCCTAGAACTCTTGGGTCTCTCCAAGGAGGTACAACACAGTTACATTACATTTCCACAATATTTGAATACAGTTTACATAACATGTACAGGTTCAGCAGCATACAGGCAGTGGGTTAGGAACACTTCCTCAAGTTGACTCATATTTTGGGCTACCTCAGCTAGCATAGCAGACACTTCGGGCAACCTCCGCACCGTGGTGATGGCCTCTTCAGTGCTATGTCCTGGTGAGTCGTAGGTGAGTCGTTGGGCGGTCGAACAGAGCGTTTTGGTTCTGGCTCAATCAGTTCCTCTTCAGGTGGAAGTACTATAGGCGTTGGCTCAATTCTTCTCTCTATCACTGGAGCAGACGTTTCTTCAGAGTATGATCCCTCCAGTGAAGGCATAGAACTATAATCACCTGAATAAGCCTCCGGAGCTACCGGGATCCCCACAGCCTCAGGGACTTCCAACTGAAATTCAAGAGGCTCAGGGATATCAACAGTCTCAGGGACTTCTAGCAGAAATTCAGGAGCTTCAGGCCTCAAGTTACTCTCCCACCGTTCAGGGACAACGACAACCTCTTCAGGCTCCGGCGAGCGCATCCAATCTAGACAATAACTCTCTTCTTCACTGTCTCTTTCGCTCTCTTCGGCAACCCGGGTCTGTTGAGACCGAGTAACAGGAGGCAAACATGGAACAGGCGGATTTGGCCGAGGCAATTCGTCCCCAACTGGCATCCTTACAGCCTCTTTCAAAGGTAACAAATGATTTCGGTGCCAGTTCTTAAGAGGCCCAGCCTTTCCATCCGGGCGAATCTGATACACTGGTAAACCCGGCAGTTGTTTGCAGACAATGTAAACCTGGGAACTCCACCTATCCGCCAACTTGTGTCTCGCAGCAGCACCCAAGTTCTTCAATAGAACCCTATCACCGGGTTGTAGATCTTGTATTCGAACTTTCAGGTCATAGTTCCTTTTGTTTCTTTGCTCCCTGTTTCCCGAGGTCAAACGGGCCTGTTCAAACGCAGAAGCCAGATTCTTTCGAAGTCTATCCACGTAGTTTCTATGGGAAGCTACTGATGTCTGGTCTAGGGATAACCCAAATGCCAATCAACCGGCAGTCGAGCCTCCCTTCCGAACATAAGACGGTACGGTGAATATCCAGTTGCATCGCTCTCCGTACTGTTATATGCATGCACCAGAGTAGCTATGTGACGACTCCAACTCTGCTTCTCCACATTCGACAAGGTCCCCAGCATGTTTAGCAGTGTGCGATTAAACCTTTCAGGCTGAGCATCACCTTGCGGGTGATATGGTGTGGTTCGGGTCTTTTGGATTCCCAACAGCTCTAACAACTGCCCCACCAGTCTGCTTTTCAAAGTCTCTACCCTGATCAGAGTGTATCCTCCTTGGTAGTCCGTAGTGAACAAAGAACTTTTCCATCAACACCTTGGCTACAGTCGGAGCGCGTTGATCTTTCGTGGAAAAAGCTTGGGCGTAACGAGTGAAATGATCAGTCACTATTAGAATGTTCCCTTGCCCACTAGCATCCGGCTCTAAGCACAAGAAGTCAATGCACACCAAATCCATGGGTCCCTGGCTCTGCAGATGGCTCATTGGAGCAGTTCGGGTCGGTAGAGTCTTTCTCTGAATACACCTCAGACAGGAATGACAATAACTTTCTACTTCAGCCCTCATACAAGGCCAATAGAACCTATCTCGCACCAGCTTAAAAGTTCTCTCTGCACCCAAATGTCCATGCTCATCATGTAGTGATCGCAGCACACTCTCCCTATGTTTAATAGGGAGGAATAACTGTTGAATCTCTTCAGAGTTGGTTGAGGGGCCCCTTCGGTAGACCACCCCATCCAACATCTTTAACCGCTCCCACTCTTTGTAGACCAATCTGGCTCCACTCGGGGAGTTGGTTAACAAAATCTCTCGCTGGTTTGCAGACAGGGCCTTTATGGTCAAGGCAATTAAAGGGTCTCTGGCCTGATCCGCTTTCAGGTCCTGTCTCGAAAAGGTAGGTAAACTTTCATCCCTTAACTGCGTAGGGTTACAGTAGAACTCAGGAACAGCCGCAGCCATAACTCCTATGGCCTCTGCTTCAATCCCTCCTTTGACCCGGCGCTCTGTTCCTTGACACAAAGCTTGCACCCCGTCTGGAGTCAACTGAGTCCATTCTGTAGTGTAGGGTCTTCTCGATAACGCATCAGCATCTCGATTATTCACCCCAGGGCGATACTTCAGGCTGAACCGAAACCCTGACAGAGCGGCCAACCACCGATGTCCCGTTGCGTCCAGTTTTGCGGTAGTAAGGATGTAGGTAAGAGGATTGTTATCCGTCTTGATCACGAACTCAGCTCCATACAGATAGTCTTTCAACTTGTCCACCACTGCCCACTTCAAGGCTAGGAACTCCAGCTTGTGAGTAGGATAGTTCTTCTCTGAAGGCGTAAGGCTCCGGCTCAAGTACGCCACAGGCCTCAGCAATCCACCATACTCCTGATATAGGACTCCTCCCAGACCTTCTCGGCTGGCATCCACATGTAGTTCATACGGCTTGTGAGGGTCCGCATAGGCCAAAACAGGAGCTCGGGTTAGGCTCTCTTTCAGCTTTACGAAAGCTCTTTCACATTGACTGGTCCATTCACCTTGTATAGACTCTCGAGCTTTCCTTGGCCCCGGAGCTGACGGGTTTTTGTCAGAGACCTTGCAGCCTTCTTCTGTGGTTTCCTTCTGCAGGAGTTTGTTCAGTGGTTGAGCTATTTTCGCGAATCCTCCCACAAATCTTCGATAGTATGAACAGAATCCCAAGAGAGATCTAAGCTCAGTGACGTTTCGGGGTCTAGGCCAAGAAGCTACAGCCTCCAACTTCCGAGGGTCTGTTGAAACACCTTCCGCTGAGACCACATGTCCCAAATACGTAACAGACGGTAGACAGAATTGGCATTTCTCTAGAGACAGTTTCAGCCCCTCTTCATGGAGCCTCTTCAAGACCTTCTCCAAACGTTGCTCATGTTCTTCCAGAGTCTTCCCAAACACAATTATGTCATCCAGGTACACTAATACTTCGATTAGATTCATATCCCCGACTGTCTTCTCCATCAACCGTTGGAACGTGGCTGGAGCCCCCGTAAGGCCTTGAGGCATCCTTTTGAATTCAAAGAACCCCAATGGACAGATGAACGCAGTTTTCTCCTTGTCTTCAGGATGCATCGGTATCTGGTGATACCCGCTTCGCAGGTCTAGTACACTAAACCACTTTGCTCCAGACAAACACTGTAGGGCATCTTCTATCCGAGGAGTGGCATATTGATCGGGGATGGTTCTCCGGTTCAATGTGCGGTAGTCTATGCATAAGCGGACAGAACCATTTTTTCTTCCGGACCAACACTATGGGAGATGCGTATGGACTCCTGGACTCTTGAATCACCTTGGTTCTTTGTAATTCGTTCAGCTGCTCTCGCAGATCATCTAAGTCTCCTAGCGGAACTCGCCTTGATCTTTCTCGAAACGGCTTATCTTCTTGTAACCGAATGCGGTGCTCAGTACTCTTAGCTAGGCCCACATCGAACTCATCTTTCGAGAACAATTCCTTCCACTTTAGGACTTGAGACTGAAGACGTTTCTTCCACTCAGGTGAAATGGGAGCGTCCTTGGGGTAGAATATTTCATCTGGAATCTCTTTACCCACTCCCCCTCCTGAATCGGTAGAGAGGGGTGTAGCAGACTCTACTTGCCCGATAGGCATTCGTGCTTTAAGGACTACTGGAGAATCCGTCACATTGCATACGCTGACCGAGACTCTTCCTCGTGTTCTCTTCAGAGCTTTGGTGGAGATTATCTCAGGAATTACTTCGACTCCGGTTTCACTCCCATGATCAAAATCGGTTCCCAGCACCACATAGGGGCCTGGTTGCGATCCATTCAACTTGACTGAAGCCCGGAAACTCGCTACTTCTCCTGCTTGCAGAACCTTCTCTGTTCCACCCAGTCTCCACAGTCTTCCCACCTCGGCAGGTGCCTTTCGTTCTTCGACCATCCTCTGATAGACCGGACGTAACATTGGGTGTACTCCTTGAGTTGAACCTTCTTCCAACACGATAGGCGTCAGGAGACGCCGCACTAGGTCAGTATTCGTCCCCACTATCAGGGAGCTTCTGTTCGCACCCGAGGGTCGAGGACACACAATAGCCAATGCATCACAACCCCCAGACTGCCCGATGACTTCAGATCCGATCTCCAACTTCACCTGCAGGTACCCGTCATAAGGGAGTTTCTCAGTGCCGATACCCCATATTTCCAAATCCTTCAATTCTTGCAAAGGAATGTGCTTTAAGTGTTTCTCATAGAAGTCTCTGTAGATCAATGTCACTTGAGCCCCTGAATCCAACAGGGCTTTGGTGTAGACTCCTTCCACTTGGATTGGCACAACAGGAGAAGGACCTATCAGTTGGTCAGGAAATTTTGTGGCGGTATCCGGACGCTTAGACCCAGTTTGCTGTACCCTGGCCTTTTTCTTGGCCCGTGCAGGTTTTTGGCGTGCATTGCCTCCCCATGACGTAGACCCGGATGCTAAGGGAGTGACTCTTTCAGTCCTGGCAGGCTCTACAGTTGGCTCGGCTTTGGGCCTTCTCGCCCTCTTAGTCTTTGCTTGGTTTCTGGAGCGGGGTTCAACCCTCGGGCACTCAGGTTGCTCCTTTACTGGTGCCCACTGGCGTTTCCCGCCGGTGAGGTAGATGACAGTCCTTCCAGGGCTTCCAACAGTCCCTTGACTCTATCCTTCTCAGGCTTTCGGCCTTTGCACTGTGCGCGGAAATGGCCCATTTCTCCACACCCGAAACATCTCTTCTTAGAGAGCGGAGACGTAGTTGCTGGTGAGATTTGGTTAAAGGATTTGGACCAGACGCCACAGCAACTCCCGTCGTCTGCATACCTGTGAGGAATTTCTGCATTTCTGCCTGCATCTCTGTCACCTTCATCAATACCCGGCACAGTTCCGCATGCGCTGTTGCAATTCAACTTGAGCTTCCTGAACTTTCTTGACGGTTTTGGACAATTCACCCCGTTCAGGGAGGTTCGACTCTTTGCCAGCCTTCTCTGTAGATTTAAAAACAACTAGATGTTCTTGTTCGTCCTCGTCAGATCCATAGGTATCTAGAGAGTCGCTTTCAGGTTGCAGGCCGTCATTATGTCTCACAGGTTGTGCATAAGCCCTTTCCCCCCGCCTGAAAGATTTCTCTTCTAGTAAAGCCTCTTCCTCTCGTATAACTCGGATCAGTTCCAGGTACTTTAACTCTTGGTTACCTGCTCTGCTTCTCAGCTGCATCATCACTGGATCTAGAGGTTGAAAGCCCCTCAGGATCTGTTTTATTCGGATCTTATCTACTTCGGCCGATTCGGCCCCTTTCTTCAGGAGTATCTGGTGTAGAATCTTATCCAGGCGCCTCATGTACTCGGTCATCCTTTCACCTCTTCTCTGATAGGTGTGTTCGTACTGATATACCAATTCGCGCCTTTTCAGTTCGCCCAAAAACTTCTTCAAGAACGTTTAAATAATCCAAAGCAGTACAATCTTTTTCTACTCAGTTTTAGGTTTCTCACCGCTTCTGACGCAGGTCCCTTTAAGCTCTCGGTGATTCCTTTGCTTTTTCTGGGCCTCAGGGACATCCCACTCATCCAGAGCCTGCATCGCCTGTTCCACCCATTCTTCAAACGTTTCTTCTCCCGCCGGAGTTGGTACGTTTCCTGTAAAATTTCTTAACCGTCGATAACCGAAGTTAGTGTGAGGAGGGCTTGTTTTCTGAAATTTAGCCAGTAGATCTCCAATAGCCACGATAAATTCAGGCCCTATCATGGCCAACGGACTAGGCGCGGAAACACTTGCGGATTCGCCACGTGGCGTACTTGGCTTAATTAGTTGGACTTCCACCTCTTCGGCCAGTTTCACGCTCGTGCCCTGAAAACATGGCGGAACACCCTTTCTCCATTCGAGAAGAACATACATGTGAGAAGTATCTGGTTTTTTTCAATGTCCAGTATTAACCCCCGATGATCTGGTGCTAGCGTGGCCACGGCCTGGCGAATCTGATCTTCAGCCCAAGTGTCTGCTGGAATATCCATAACTATACAACATTCTGACTGGCTACTGTGCTCCCCACACCACTCGGCAACAGTGTCTGGATCCATATTTAACCCTTTAGATGCAGTTTTTCCAGAGACTGGATCCCGGAAACGAGCCCCCACGTGTAGCACTCACTCCCGGAGGAGCCGCTGAAAATGAACCACGGGTCAGTCTCCCCGCACTAGGGAATAAATATACTCCAACACAGTTGTGAGTTTTTATCATTTAAATAGTTTACTAAAATATTTGAGCAGATGTCGAGACACGGTATTCACAAGTATTATTACAGTATTTTCGTAACACGGTAAAACGCGTAGCGGAAAAGAAACGAAACACGAGGCTTCGTATTTCGGAAAATAAAATATTCGCAACCGAACATAAAAGCAATGCAATTTCCCGATAGTTCAGAAAAGGGGACACGTAGCAAAAACCCCAAATATACAATCCCTTCGTATTACGGTAAACGCGCAGCGGAAAAAGAGGAAAAATATATTCGGAACGTATCTTTATCTGTAACCCCTGTTCCGATTCGTAAAAGGAAATGAGTCCTGCACAAGTTAAGTCCCAGAATGTGAAAGGTGTATATGTGTGTGTGGTACCCGGGTACTGTTCAACTGGCCAGTGTCAGGTTCGTGTTAATGGAGCTCAGGATGCGGGACAAGCCGTTGTTGGGGTTGAGTCTGGATGCGATAAGGTGTATGGTAAATAACGTAAAGGTTTTAGTACCTGGCCAGGTTTGGTTGAAGAGAGTCGTCGATGATGCAGGCTGGGGTTCGGTACACGGTGAGAGCAAGCAGAACGTCGTCGTTGATACAAGCCGGGGTTTGGTACACGGTGAAAGCAGGCAGAGCGTCGTCGTTGATACTAGCCGGGGTTCGGTACACGGGGAAAGCAAGCAGAACGTCGTCGTTGGTACAAGCCGGGGTTCGGTACACGGTGAAAGCAGGCAGAGCGTCGTCGTTGATACTAGCCGGGGTTCAGTACACGGGGAAAGCAAGCAGAACGTCGTCGTTGGTACAAGCCGGGGTTCGGTACACGGTGAAGACAAGCAGAACGTCGTCGTTGATACAAGCCGGGGTTCGGTACACAGTGAAGACAGGCAGAGATCTCTTTTAGACAGGTGTGCTCAGGTAAGGGAGGTTTACAGGGAGTAACAGGACAACCAAGCAATGAGTCTTGGAGAGGTTGGTGTTTAAATAGGGCGCCTGTGGGAATTGGGCCAATCAGGGGAGAGGTGTATCTGGTTGCCTAGGGATACTGGGTTTTGGTTGGTGGGGGCGCCATCTTGGAAAACCACGTGGGACGCCGAGATGCGAGGAGGCTGGTGCCGGAGAGCAAGCGCTGGGGAAGGACTCGGTGGTGTCGCGGGGGCGCGCAGCCGATCGAGTGGGTCCCTGGCATGGAGCACCGACGCTGGGGCCATGGCGCTGCAGGGACAGCCCTCACCACCAGTAAGGACGCCGTCGGGGGTCCGGAACCGCGGCGCAGGGCGGAGGCCGGGCGACCAGCAGTGGGCGAGTCAGTGGGTCCGGCGGGACCTGATAGTACCCCCTTCTTAGGACGACCCCTCTGGGGCGTAACGGGCCAGGCTTGGAAGGGTGTAGGGAGTGGAAGGCTCGTACCCGAGAAGGGGCATGGACTTGAGTCGCGGGTTCCCATGAATTTTCCTCGGGTCCATATCCCTTCCATTGGATGAGATACTCTAATTTTTTGTAGCGAAAACGGGAATCGAGAATACGTTGGACTTCGAATTCCTTAAGACCCTCTATGGTGATTGGCCTGGAGGAGGGGGTGAGCGCTGGGGAAAGTGGTCCTCTGTCCAGGGCTTTAGAAGGGAAACATGGAAAACCGGATGTATTTTAAACGAGGGAGGGAGTTGGAGGCGGACAGCGACAGGGGAGATGATGGAGACGATGGGATAGGGACCTATGTATTTGGGACCTAATTTCTTTGTGGGACATGACAGTTTGAGATTTTTTGTAGATAGCCATACTTTCTGTGATGGTTGGTAAGCAGGGGCTGCTTTGCGATGTAGGTCGGCATATTTTTTGTAGGCGTTTTGGGATTCTAATAGGGTGTTCTTCGCGAGGATGAACCCTTGTTGTAGCTTCTGAATATGGTCGTTGACCAGAGGTAAGGGACTCCGGGGGGGAGTGTCTGGAAGGACTGAGGGATGAAACCCATAGTTAGTGTAAAAAGGGGATACTTGTTCTTTACGGTGATTTTGTTTAGTTCCCGATAGTCCACGCACGGGCGAAGACCCCCATCCTTCTTTTCAACAAAAAAGATGCCTGCTCCCGCGGGGGAAGAGGAGGGTCGGATAAAGTTCTTCTCTAGATTTTCCTGAATATATCCTTTTAGTACCCGTAGTTCGGGTCCCGACAACGGGTAAATGCAGCCATAGGTATGGCAGCTCCAGGAAGGAGGTCAATGGGCAGTCGTATATACGAGGAGGGGGGAGTTTTTCTACTCCTTTCTTGCAGAAGACGTCTGCATAGTTCGCGTATGCTTGTGGTAGGGTCACTTGGGTGGTTCTCAGGTTCTGGTCAAGAATGGATAGGATGGTACCTGTGGTGGGTGCGAGACAATGAGCCCTGCAGTGGGGAGAGGAGAAGGTAAGTCGACTAGTGGTCCAGGAGATTGTGGGGTCGTGTTTTACCAACCAGGGTAACCCTAGGATGATGGGAAATAGGGGTGATGTGACCAGATCGAATCGTAAGGTTTCTTTGTGTCGGTCACCTATATATACCGTAAGAGATATGTTTCGGTAGTGACCGGACCGGATATCAAGGGAGATCCATCGACACTTTGAATGCTCAAGGGTTTAGCTTTATTTTGGTGAGGGATACAAAGAAGAGTAGCCAGAGTAGTGTCCATAAAGCAGCCACTCGCGCCGGAGTCGATCATAGCAGGAAGGGTCACTGAGCGCTCATCCCACTGTAATAGAATGAATACAGACAAATGTTGAGACTCGACCGGGTGCAGATCTCCTAGGCGCGGATCATCGGGTATTTTATGGTCGTTACCTTGATGGAGTTTGATCTTATCGGGGCATTCACGGGCAATGTGGTTGGGTTTGCCACAGTAGAGACACAGATGGTGGTTCCG
Organism: Leptobrachium leishanense; assembly: GCA_009667805.1. Classification (NCBI taxonomy): domain Eukaryota; kingdom Metazoa; phylum Chordata; class Amphibia; order Anura; family Megophryidae; genus Leptobrachium; species Leptobrachium leishanense. The sequence continues at coordinate 48,258,448 of CM019065.1, forward strand.
TCGTCTTGCAAGTTCTTCAGGCGGTAGATGCCCCTTTACTAGTCCAATTTGCATGGCTTCTCCGAAAGGTGTCGAGGTAGCAGGAGGGGAGGTGACGGGAGTGGGTGTGGAAAAGAAAGGTCGCCTTGTAGACGGAGTGGAGACTTGGGTGACTCGTTCTTTTTTCCGTTCTCGTAGGCGTCGGTCTATGTTGGTAACCAGTTGTATGAGGGGTTCGAGGGAGAGAGGGGCTCGGACGTGGGATAGGTCATCCTTTATCTCGCTGGATAATCCGACCTTGAACTGACTGACCAGTGCGGTTTCGTTCCAACCCGTCTCTATGGACAGAGTCTTGAATTCAGCAACATAGTCCTCCACCGGGCGTTTCCCTGTTTCAGGTCTCGTATGGAGGTTGGGCTGACTCAAAACGATATGGGTCATCATACAAGTCATCCAGTGCTGTGATAAAGGCTTCCCAGGATACAAGAGCGGGATCGTTGCTGGTAATGAGATGGTGAGCCCACAGTCTGGGTTCGCCTTGTAACAGCGATATCACTGTCTTGATTCTGATATCTTCGGAGTGGTAGGTTCGGGGTTTGAGGGAAAACAGGAGTTGACAATCCGTAAGAAACACCCGATATTTGTTCCGGTCACCGGAAAATCGGTCTGGCAAAGGCACAAGAGGTTCAGGAGCCATAGCATCAACCAAGGGTAGATGAGTTGGTAGGCTTGGGATAGGGAGGGGGGAGGTAGCGGCCATAAGGTCCGAGACCTGGTTCTGGAGTTGAGCCTGTCCGGTTTGTAGGCCTTGGACGGTCTGGTTTAGATTCCCGATCTGGCGGGACATTGTGTTGAGGGCTTCGGCTATATCCGCGAGGTCCATTCGGTAAAAGGCTTGGTTGTATCTGTCAGGTTCGTGTTAATGGAGCTCAGGATGCGGGACAAGCCGTTGTTGGGGTTGAGTCTGGATGCGATAAGGTGTATGGTAAATAACGTTAAAGGTTTTAGTACCTGGCCAGGTTTGGTTGAAGAGAGTCGTCGATGATGCAGGCTGGGGTTCGGTACACGGTGAGAGCAAGCAGAACGTCGTCGTTGATACAAGCCGGGGTTTGGTACACGGTGAAAGCAGGCAGAGCGTCGTCGTTGATACTAGCCGGGGTTCGGTACACGGGGAAAGCAAGCAGAACGTCGTCGTTGGTACAAGCCGGGGTTCGGTACACGGTGAAAGCAGGCAGAGCGTCGTCGTTGATACTAGCCGGGGTTCGGTACACGGGGAAAGCAAGCAGAACGTCGTCGTTGGTACAAGCCGGGGTTCGGTACACGGTGAAGACAAGCAGAACGTCGTCGTTGATACAAGCCGGGGTTCGGTACACAGTGAAGACAGGCAGAGATCTCTTTTAGACAGGTGTGCTCAGGTAAGGGAGGTTTACAGGGAGTAACAGGACAACCAAGCAATGAGTCTTGGAGAGGTTGGTGTTTAAATAGGGCGCCTGTGGGAATTGGGCCAATCAGGGGAGAGGTGTATCTGGTTGCCTAGGGATACTGGGTTTTGGTTGGTTGGGGGCGCCATCTTGGAAAACCACGTGGGACGCCGAGATGCGAGGAGGCTGGTGCCGGAGAGCAAGCGCTGGGGAAGGACTCGGTGGTGTCGCGGGGGCGCGCAGCCGATCGAGTGGGTCCCTGGCATGGAGCACCGACGCTGGGGCCATGGCGCTGCAGGGACAGCCCTCACCACCAGTAAGGACGCCGTCGGGGGTCCGGAACCGCGGCGCAGGGCGGAGGCCGGGCGACCAGCAGTGGGCGAGTCAGTGGGTCCGGCGGGACCTGATAGCCAGTGAGTTTATTAAAGGAAGGTCTTCGACTAGTCAGTTGGGGCCCTGTGGACTTTAAAGAGAAAACAGCATAGCGTCCTTTAATCATAAAACAGCCCTGGAGGCCTCTCACCCATCCGACGATTGCTTTAGTCTCCGCTGACCCAGGACGTCTCTCCACCCGATTTTGACTGGGGATACTAGCGGCCGGATCCGTTGTCTGACTTCGTGCAGCTTGTCCAGCTCACCGCCTGCTCTCCGTTCGATTCCGCCGGTCTGCAGCAATGTCTGGGCTCTGGCAAGTCTCCTTCTCCTCAGGTTGAGTGACCCAAACAGGAATAACAGGTCTCCCTCGGGCTTTGGCCTAGGTTCTCCCGCGATCTCCTCAGTGCGTCTGCTTTCTCCTGTTCCCTGGCGCGCTCTGGAACTTTCTCCACGAGGCAGAGGATGTAAGTGTCCAGTCCCCACCCACTTCCTGTCTTCTGGCAAAGCATGCCGGGCATTGTAGTCCCAATGTCCAGTATCTCTGATCGCGATAGTCTCCATCTTGTGGCCAAAAATAGTTACTGCCACAGCAAGATTTTTAACACAGCGCTACATACATTTATATAAAGTTATCAGATCCCCTCTAAGGCACCGCATATATTTATATAAAGTTATCAGATCCCCTCTAAGGCGCCGTATATATTTATATAAAGTTAGCAGATCCCCTCTATGGCCCCGTATATATTTTTATTTATCAGATCCCCTCTAAGGCCCCATATACATTTATATAAAGTTATCAGATCCCCTCTAAGGCACCGCATATATTTATATAAAGTTATCAGATCCCCTCTAAGGCGCCGTATATATTTATATAAAGTTATCAGATCCCCTCTAAGGCGCCGTTTCTCTAAACTAAACAGGTTTAAGCTTGTTAGTCTTTCCTCATAACTTAACCCTTCCATTCCCCTTATTAATTTAGTCGCCCGTCTCTGCACTTTTTCTAGCGATATAATATCCTTTCTTAAGACAGGTGCCCAAAATTACACGGCATATTCAAGGTAACTCTTACCACTGATTTATAAAGAGGCAAAATTATGTTTTCATTCCTGAGTAGGATTATGTAGGATTTCCAGTTAGTATGACAACATTTTACTTTATTTAAACAATTGGTATGAATTACGTTGACTTTCAGAAATTCTAGAACTTCAAGACCCATATTGAGAAAGCACTATATGAGCCTTGATTCCCAGCAGATGGGAAACTGCCTGGTTTGTTTAACCCCTTCACTATCAATTTATTTTCCATAAAATCATTATCAGGAACCAGTGGTATTATGGAATAAATCACTCTGCAGTATCCATACCGTGAAAATGTATTTGGAAATCTTGAAAGCACATTTTCATACTGTATGCACGATTTCACAGGCAGGTGGTGCCATCTGCTGGCCAAAAAGTACTACTGCATCTACATAACACAGCTTGGGCTCAGTATTTCCTTAAAGGAAAATAACCCTCCAATTTGATCAAACTGTCTCAGCACCTCTGCTCTCATGTATCAGGTGCTAAAACCTATGGGGCACATTCTGAAATCCCCACACAAATGAATTTTATTTGCACTAAATGAAAGTAGTTTTCACACTAATGGACTTTGTAAAGATAAAGTAACTCTGTCAAAACAGAAGAGACCCAGACCTGGATTAAAGTTAAGATTAAACATATTCTCTACTAAAACAGTGATGAGGCTGGCGCAGACAGTAGGGGGGTTTATATTTAACACCCCTCACTCCCTGCTTTGCTACTGCTCACCCTTGGCCATTCAGATGTTACGGAACTACATCTTCCATGATACTCAGACACTCATCAGGTCAATACAGCTTTGTGGGAAATGTAGTTCTGAAACATCTGGATGTTGAGCACCCCTGCTTTAGAGTAACCTTTTCATCAGGTCAGTCATGCAAGATTCAGAGTTTGTTATATTTACAGAAGGAGGGGGAGGCTATATTACGTAATTTCTCACTATTTTGTTTTTTCCTGTTAACGTTGCTTATCCAGGTCATAAAAATGTATTGGCACTACTTAAACCACGTTATTTCAATTCATTTATTTCACCCCTTATGCTAAATGCACGAGACCAAAAGTGTTTTGGATTTCAGAATTTTGGGATATTTTTGGGATATTTGCATAAAAAAAATGCAAGTCTAAACACAAAATTCATTCATGTTTCATACACACCTTATGCAGACAAAGGCAAGGGAAAAAAGTGAGGGAACTCACCCAAGAATTCTACAGCCCCCATTAACTGAAGAAGAAGAAAAAAGGTATATATACACCCCCTGAAAATCATGTATAACCAGGCACAGGCACCCAGAGTTATATATACACAGAGGCACAGACCCCAGAATTATATACACACACAGACACAGACCCCCAGAATTATACACGCACAGACACAGGCCCCCAGAATGATATACCCAGGCAGACCCCAGAATTATATACCCAGGCACTGGACCCCCAGAATTGTATACCAAGGCATTAGACCCCCAGAATGATATACCCAGGCAGACCCCAGAATTGTTTACCCAGGCACTGGACCCCCAGAATTATATACCCAGGCAGACCCCAGAATTGTATACCCAGGCACTGGACCCCAGAATTACAGGCACTGGACCCCCAGAATTGTATACCCAGGCACTGGATCCCCAGAATTACAGGCACTGGACCCCCAGAACTGTATACCCAGGTGCTGGACCCCCCGAACTGTATACCCAGGCACTGGACCCCCAGAACTGTATACCCAGAACTGTATACCAAGGCACTGGACCCCCAGAACTGTATATCCAGGCACTGGACCCCTAGAACTGTATACCCAGAGCTGTATACTCAGGCACTGGACCCCCAGAACTGTATACCCAGGCACTGGACCCCCAGAACAGTATACCCAGGCACTGGACCCCCAGAATTGTATACCCAGGCCCTGGACCCCCAGAAATGTATACCGAGGCACTGATCCCCAGAATTACAGGCACTGGAACCCCCAAAATTGTATACCCAGGCACTGGACACCCAGAACTGTATACCCAGGCACTGGACCCCCAGAACTGTATACCCAGGCACTGGACCCCCAGAATTACAGACACTGAACCCCCGGAATTGTATACCCAGGCACTGGACCACCAGAATTGTATACCCAGGCACTGGTCCCCCAGAATTACAGGCACTGGACCCCCAGAATTATACTTACCAGCAGCTCAGACCTCCGGATCAGGTGTCCCGTGCCGCGGGATCTTCCCTGCTCCAGATTCCAGCCTGCTTCACAGCCTTCACAGGGCTGAGGACGGCGGCCGCGCACAGGGAGCAGGCAAGCACAAAGGCGCTTGGGGGACGCGGCCTGTCGAGGGGGCTGCTAGCGGAATGCGGTTAATGCATTCCACTGGCAGCCCCAGCAATAAGTTGGCCCACAGTGGGAACATGTGTTCCCGCAACGTTCCTGCTGCGGGAGAAGTGCGGAAACGCCATTCCCGCGCTTTCCCGCAGGACTCGAGTCCTAGGCAAAGGCCATTTTATACATTATTTTTTAATAATTTTGCCCCATGTCACATGAGACCAGATGAGGGATTTTCCACTTTAACAGGGTTAATCAAAGGGCACCGAAATCCACCGAAATAGTCTTTCGTTCCCTGCATTTCAGGGAATCAAATTCCCCGACCCTGCGGTGAATACAGCATTCACTGCAGGGTCCCCAAAGAAAAATGCCGCAAAACCACTGATTCAAATGCAAAAAATGCTGAAAAAAAGTGATCCGAAGAAATCAAATGCACCCAACAATCCGCCGCAAAACCGCCGACCGCATCCGAAAAAATCAAATGCACCCAACAATCCACCACATAACCACTGACTGCATCCAAAAAAAATCACACACACCCAACGATCCGCCGCAAAACTGCCGACCGCATCCAAAAAAAATCAAACGCACCCGACGATCCACCACAAAACCGCCGACCACATCCAAAAAAATCAAGCGCATCCAATGATCCACCACAAAACCGCCGACCGCATCCAAAAAAAGCCAACGATCTGCCAAACACAGCACCAACCAGCCGCCAAATAAAGCCAATGATCCACCAAACAGAGTGCCAACCAGCCATCGAAAAAAGCCGACAAGCCGAAGAACGGGGGTAAGAAAAAAAACACTTCAACTTTGAAAAGCTGTTTACAAAAAAAACTACTGCATGAAAATGCCTGGAATTAATATATAAGGTCCTATGAATAATAATAAAAAGGTCTGTTACAGAAAAAAGAAAGACCGCTTCAAAAATTTGCCAAACAAAATCCAGAAAAATGTCTAAAAATTCCTAAAAAAATAAATAAAGAGACCTTTTGCTGCTAATTAAAAGAATAAACGGTTTAATAGATATGGAATAAAAACAGGAGTATTTTTAACATTGAAACCTACGGGATTCCTGATTAAACCTGCCGAATGAAACCGCCTAAAATCAGGGCATATCTCTGACATTTCGGTGCTGTTCGGTGTCTCTAAATAGATTAACCATTGCTTCTCTATGGGGGATTTCACTGCCGCCAAACAGTACTGCATTTCGCTGGCAATTCGCCAATATTTGGTGACCTGCCTGCTTTCGGAATGGCCACAAAACTGCACCGTACGGTGCAATTTTGGAGCCAATTCAGCTCTCTTTGAATAACCCCTTTAATGTGTTTTTTTCTCATTGCTCTATAAATATCAGGAATTGGAATATTTAGTAAATCGAGGTAACGGATATTCATCCTGTATATGAAATGTTTTAGCTGAGAATTGTTTTATTATTTTTTTTTTTAAATCTAGCAATGTCGCCAGTACTTTACGAAAGAATCCAATAGTTTATTATTTGTGTCGGTGCATCTTTAATTGATGAAGATTAACCTTTTAGAATGGCGGCACTACTAGCAGAGAAGAATTATTACACAGCAGATTAGTTACCAAACACGGAAACGTTTTCCACAGTAAATTTCAGCCTGATCAATGCAAACCAATAAAACTCGGAATTATTACAAGACACATTAATTACCCAACATGGGAACCTTGTCTTGGCGTATATTGTGGTGCAGTCACTGTAAATCAATGAAGCTTAATGGTACAACAAGGGTTACACATAGAAATATATCTCTAGGCACTGGGTGGCTCATAGGTTTTTGTGACTTTTTCCTCCGTAACAGTCCAGTCCAGGGCTGGACTGGCCATTGAGGCCGGTTGGCAGGTGGCCCTCGAGTTGGCCGACGGCCTCGCGCCATATGGCTGGCCGGCATAGCCCAAGGCAGCCTGCTCCCTCGGAGCAATGCGGTTTGTGCTGCAATCGCGCACAGACACTTATTAGGTTAGAATCTAGGGCTCAAAATTTCAAGTCCCAAACTACTAGCCAGACCTTAAGAATTACTCGCCACTAGTTGCCCCACCTAACCCCTATTCTACCCTGCCTGCATCTGCATTCCCACTCGCCCTCAAGTAATTTCCACTCGCCAAATGCTAACCGTTAGATGAGCTCCATGCGAGATGTAGTTCCAAAAAATCTGGGGCCCTACTACAATCTTCGCGCATACATTTGCGACGGCGCAAAAACGCATTAATGCGAGGGTAAAACCCTTTGCGCTGAACGTCGTATTACAATGTCAGCGCAACAAACGTGCGTATACGTCTACCGCGGGTAAACCTGCGCGAACGCTGCACGAGCTTACTGTACGTCGCACGTCCTATACTTAACATGTGAGCGCAAATGCGTTTGTGCGCTGGTACGCGGATGGTATTACAATCTATGCGAAGGAATTAAACGCACAGCCTTTGCGCGCATAATTTTAGCAACTCCTAAAAGCTGGTGTTAATGGCAAATTCCATCAACCTGGCCGAAACCAAATACACCAACCCAAAAAAAACCACCCAGCAAAGTATAGTTACACATTCTACACATACCCAAACCAATAAAATGGTGAAGTTGTGTGTGCATTTATTATTGCTGCAGCATATATGCGCAGATTGACTTTGACAGGCGCAAAAACTGAACGGGAGACAATTGTGGTTCTTAATTCTGATTGGCTGAATCGCGTGAAAAAACAGTCCGCACACTGATTTCTGCACGCAACGTTGCTGCACGCGCATTTGTGCACATCCGTTTTACGCACGTTATTGCTCGACGGATGAAAAAATGCGCGAGGATTGTAATTCCAGCGGTGATTTAAGCGCGTTAACGTTTAACAATGGGCGCACAAATTCACGCTTTGCGCGAGCGTTTTAACGCGAAGATTGTAATAGGACCCCTGGAGGGCCAAGTTTGATGATCCCAGCTTTAATGTAAGCAACCAATGCAACCTCTTTTTATTTTTCCATCCCCACATTGGCTGCATTAAATAATACATGCTATCAACTGTCATTACAGTGTTCCGTTATCACTGTCACAGGATGATGGAACAATCAGATAAAAAAAAGAAAAAAAAGGAAAGGCAATCAGGCGAATGCCATATGTTAAAAATATTCCCATTTTTATCCAATATCTATTAAACCGCTTATTATTTTAATTCGCTGCAAAAAGTCTCTTTAATTTATTATGATTTTGTTATGCATTTTTCGACAAAAAAAATCAGATTTTTTTTTAAATAGCTTTTTTTAATCTGTAACAAACCTTTTTATTATTATTCATAGGACCTTATGGGCTCTATTAATTGCTTCGCGCAACAGCGCACCCGCAGCGCAATTTTTTTTGTGTGCAGCGTTAAACGTTAACGCGTGTAAATTAACGCTGGTTTTACAATTCAAGTGCATTTTTTCATTCCTTCAAAAAATAACGCGCGTAAAAAAGACGCGCAAAAACGCGCGCGCATTAAAGCTGCACACAGAAATCGGTGTGCAGACTGTTTTTTCACGCGATTCAGCCAATCTGAATTAAGAACCACAATTGTTTCCCGTTCAGTTTTTGCACCTGTCAAAATCAATCTGAGTATATATGCTGCAGCAATAATAAAAACACGCACAACTTCTCCATTTTATTGTTTGGGTATGTGTAGAATGTGTAACTATACTGTGCTGTATTTCTTTTTTCGGGCTGGTGTATTTGGGTTCGGCCAGGATGTTCAGATTTGCCGTTACCACCAGCTTTCAAAGACGTTAAAATTAACCCTTTGCGAGCGTAATGTACTTTGCGCGTCCTATACTCAACATTGTGAGCGCAAATGCGTTTGTGCGCTCGTACGCGCAAGGTATTACAATCTATGCACAAAATTTAATGGACAACGGTTACGCGCATAATTTTAACGTCTTTTAAAAGCTGGTGTTAATGGCAAATCTGAATGTCCTGGCCAAAACCAAATACACCAGCACGAAAATAAAATACAGCAAAGTATAGTTACACATTCTACACATACCCAAACAATAAAATTGAGAAGTTTTGTGGTTTTTTTTTCTTTTTTATTGCTGCAGCATATATACTCAGATTGATTTTGCTCCTGTCAAAATCAAACGTGAGACAATTGTGGTTCTTAATTCTTAATTGTCTGAATCGCGTTAAAAAACAGTCCGCACACCGATTTTTGCTCTCAAACGTTAATGCCCGCGTTTTTGCGCGTCTTTTTTACGCGCGTTACTTTTTGACGGATGTAAAAATGCGCACGGATTGTACTACCAACGTTATTTTTCACGCGTTAACGTTTAACGCTTCGCGCAAAAAAAATAGCGCTGCGCGTGCGCTTTTGGGCGACGAATGTAATAGAGCCCGTAACATTTTAAAAAAAACAGATAAAAAAATAGATCACGATCAACAAATAGAACAGTTTCCACGTGATATAAACGCGTGCATGTGTTTATATATACTATGATAATTTCCCATGATTATACAAACTCGGCGCTTTGTAACATAAATAAAAATTGCTCTCTGGAGAAAGAGACGCGCGTTCCATTAGGAGAGAAAATGTCTCGGCGACTGACGACTGAACTCGTAGCAACGTTAATACATCTTACATTAAACTTCCAGACAATTCCGTCGCATCGCCGCTTTAATTAATCTCATAGAAGGCAAAACATGCCTGACACATTGGTAATAAGGCTAATAGTGGAGACGCTAATAAATTATGCTCGCCGCCTCCGCCTCTTACTAACCCTTGCCGAGCTGAGAGAGTGTAAACGCGGGGTGTTTTAAGCAGATTTTTCCGTTATATACTAATATTTATTTACGTGGAATCCTATTTAACGGTATATTGGTGTGTTCAGGTTCAGCCAATTAGGTGGAAATCTGTGGAGCAGTATTACTGTCTCCTCCTGAGCAAAACGGGGGTTAACCCTTTCATAGACACCAATATTCCTCGGAGGTACAGTGTTTAGGTGGTCGTATACGAAAATTCTCGAAAAATAAAACTTAGCTTTTATTATGTCGCTTAAAAAGTTAAAGACACATAATATATGTCACAAAAAGTGCAAAGACCCATACCTTTTGGGGTTTGTTTGAAAGACAGGACTACACAATACAAGAAAAAAAGGGGGAAGGGGTATTTTAAGCCCATTGAAGACAGCGGGGCGTATCTGTACACCCTGCGTCTTCAAGGCCCATGCGCCGCACAGACAGCAGATTGTACAGCAAATGCTTATGCCGGCTATTGATTACGGAGATGTAGTGTATGCAGCCGCCCCGCAAACACACCTTCATAAACTTACTACATTGTATAACTCATTCTGCCGCTTTGCGCTACAATGTAACTACATGACCCACCATTGTGACATGTTAAAAGAGCTAAACTTTCCAGCCTGGTGTTTAAGAGCATCTCTGGGAAGCTGCCACCCTACCTGAATAGACTGCTTCCCCCAGCAGCTCCCTCATCCTATAACCTCCGATCCAGGACCAGCACCTTACTTGCTATACCACAATACAAAAAGAAAGTGTCTCGATCCTCATTTTCCTACAGAGCACCACAATTATGGAATAACCTCCCAGACACCATCAAATCTTCCCCCAGTCTTAAGTCACTCAAAAGCTCCTTACTAACATACCTCAATACAGAATGCACCTGTAAACATGTAACCTAGTGACTATATTTCCTACATATTTTTCTGTTAATCTGTATATTTGTGTTTTTTTTTTTTTTTTAATATCTTGCATTGTATTACTTTGTATTTCTGTAACTGTAACACTTTAATGTTCTTGAACCCAGGACATACTTGAAAACGAGAGAAATCTCAATGTATCCTTCCTGGTAAACTCCTTTATAAATAAATAAATAAATAAATAAATAAATCCTGCGGCTGCAAGGGGTTAAACTACCCTTTTTCCCTTTTTGTTTGTTGTATTGTGTAGTCCTGTCTTTCAGTCAAACCCCAAAAGGTATGGGGCTTTGCACTTTTTGTGACATATATTATGTGTCTTTAACTTTTTAAGCGATATAATAAAAGCTAAGTTTTATTTTTCGAGAACTTTCATATACGACCACCTATACACTGTACCTCCAAGGAATATGGCATTTATTTTTATGCCTATTATATAATGTCACTTGCTCATTATTTTAATGGGGCTATATTCCAATCCTGGTGTAGACTTAACTGGTAAACCTAGCATGTCCATGGTCTTTCAACCTTTCCCTTGTAGTATGCCCCACTGACTTCAATGGGCCTCCTTCACCTCGCCCACCAGCCAGCACGCACCGTTGGCTGCCGCAGGATGGCCTGGACTCAGCTTCGGAAGCAGGTCGGAGGAGGGGCCCGCTACAGCAGCCGGCAAGTGTGGTATACTTCAAGACCACCAGGCACTACCTGCCTAGCGGCAAAGGGTTAATGGCTCTGATACCAAACTTGGAATCTAGCCCTCTATATTCAGAGTCAGAAAATTATGAAGGGTGTTAGTAATGTAGCAGCTGATACACATATATATACACACACACACACAATGAAGGAAAGTTCATTTTCCAAGAAAAAGACCTTATTCTGGCTGGACCACTGATTAGGAGGACCCTCACAAACCTTGTGATGTTACCCATTCTCAGGGCCCTCAAACTTTGGTCACTATTAAAGTACAGGGTAATCCAGACGTGGACCCCATGAGGTGCCTGGAGAGGTATCCACTATGCCCTCATAAAGAGGCCAAACAATGAGGAAATGAACGTCGGGGATTGCATTTCTTCTCAAGCAGAAGAGGCCGTCCTTTCTAGATTTTATTTATTTATTTTATTTATTTATAAATGATTTTACCAGGAAGGATACATTGAGATTTCTCTCGTTTTCAAGTACAGTGGCAAGAAAAAGTATGTGAACCCTTTGGGATTACGTGGAGTTTTGCATGAATTGGTCATAAAATGTGCTCTGATCTTCATCTAAGTCACAACAATTTGAAAAACACAGTCTGCTTAAAATAATACAACACAAACATTATGTGTTTTCATGTGTTTATTGAACAGAACATGTAAACGTTCACAGTGCAGGGTGGAAAAAGTATGTGAACCCCTAGCCTAATGACTTCTCCAAGAGCTAATTGGAGCCAGGAGTGAGCCAACCTTGAGTCCAATCAGTGTGATATTATTGGATGTGTTGCTGAAAGCTGGCCTGCCCTTTAAAAACACTCACCAGTTTTGGGTTTACTTTTTTCAAGAAGCACTGCCTGATGTGAACCATGCCTCGCAGAAAAGAGCTCTCAGAAGACCTACGATCAAGAATTGTTGACTTGCATGAAGCTGGAAAGGGTTACAAAAGTATCTCCAAAAGCCTTGCTGTTCATGTGTCCACGGTAAGACAGACTGTCTACAAATGGAGAAAGTTCAGCACTGTTGCTACTCTCCCTAGGCGTGGTCGTCCTGTAAACATGACTGCAAGAGCACAGCGCAGAATGCTTAATGAGGTAAAGAAGAATCCTACAGTGTCAGCTATAGATTTACAGAAATCTCTGGCACATGCTAACATTTTTGTTGACACATCTACAATAAGGAAAACATTAAACAAGAATGGAGTACATGGGAGGACACCACGGAGGAAGCCATTGCTGTCCAAAAAGAATATGGCAGCATGTTTGAAGTTTGCAAAAGAGCACCTGGATGTTCCACAGCACTACTGGCAAAATATTCTGTGGACAGATGAAACCAAAATCGAGTTGTTTGGAAAAAACACACAACACTATGTGTGGAGAAAAAAAGGCACAGCACACCAACATCAAAACCTCATCCCCACTGTAAAACATGGCGGAGGGAGAATCATGGTTTGGGGCTGCTTTGCTGCCTCAGGGCCTGGACGGATTGTTGTCATTGATGGAAAAATGAATTCCAGAGTTTATCAAGACATTTTGCAGGAAAACGTAAGACCATCTGTCCGCCAACTGAAGCTCCGCAGTGGATGGGTGATGCAACAGGACAATGACCCAAAGCATACAAGTAATTCAACAAAAGAATGGCTTCTACAAAACAAAATACGCCTTCTGGAGTGGCCCAGTCAGAGTCCTGACCTCAACCCGATTGAAATGCTGTGGCATGACCTTAAGAGAGCGATTCACACCAGACATCCCAAGAATATTGCTACACTGAAACAGTTTTGTGAAGAGGAGTGGTCCAAAATTACTCCAGATCGTTGTGCAGGTCTGATCTGCAACTACAGGAAACGTTTGGTTGAGGTTATTGCTGCCAAAGGAGGGTCAACCAGTTATTAAGTCCAAAGGTTCACATACTTTTTCCACCCTGCACTGTGAATGTTTACATGTTATGTTAAATAAACACATGAAAACATATAATGTTTGTGTTGTATTATTTTAAGCGGACTGTGTTTTTCAAATTGTTGTGACTTTGATGAAGATCAGAGCACATTTTATGACCAATTCATGCAAAACTTCACGTAATCCCAAAGGGTTCACATACTTTTTCTTTCCACTGTATGTCCTGGGTTCAATAACATTGAATTGTTACAGAAATACAAAGTTACAGTTACAAGTACTTATACAACGCCAACAGATTCCATAGCGCTTTACAATGGGGAAGCACAAACAGTAGACTTACATGATACAAGAGGAAACACAACCCTGGTCGTAGGATAACTGTCCAGGTTATAGATGATGGGAGTCCGATTTGCATATGGTTCAGCCTCCTTTGTAATGGTACCATTGAGCTAAATCCTTGTGAGATGTGAGCAGGGACCCACAGTAGGGCGGGCCACTTATTCTGTTGCCTCTTCTCAGGACCTTCACAATGCTCAATAATTGGGAACCGTCTGGTGGAAATATTTGCTGCAAACCGTTAATTATTATTGACTCCCTTTTACTCGCAGTGAGCCGCTATATTAGCTGCTTGTCTTGTCATAAACAGGTACCACTAACAGTTACCTTAGTGCCACCACGTACCACCATTGGTAGTGCCTCCTGTAGACCAGAGGAATACATCAAGACCAGAGAGTGCACTTTGTCAGATTAGATACACAATCTTACACAGCCAGCAGAAGGACTCTGGGAACAATTTGTTCAAAGTATCCTTCTGCAAGTGGAGAGAGGAGATGGCGGATCACACCATCCTCTGCACCGTGGGACCAAAGAGCTTCTATTTTTGTAGAGAGCACCAAGTGAAGATAAAGAGGGAAATGGAAAATTAGAGAATAATATGATGGGTTGATGGAAGACATTGGTGGAAGGTCTATCAGGAAACAATGGTATGTATCAGATCCATAGTCTGGGGTCATGCCCAGATAATGACAAAATCTGTTGAATTTTGGATGATCATTGATACGTGTTGGAGCGTCCATGTGTTGGTGGGCAACAGCCAATAGTTATTCTCATAGCGAATGAGTAGCAGAAGCATTAAGTACACATTAAGATCTAGAATAAGCACTGCAGTGTTTACGGAGAAGACATAAGGTGAAGCGATGCCAGCATGGCTATGTAGTATTCCATGCAGAAATCTTCAGGGCATTGGAAACACTCTGGAAGACTTTATTTGGGACCAGATCCAGCTGGACAGCCTCCAGATTCCGTAATTTGCAGATGCTGGTATTGGATTATCCAGTTCATTTCAGGTCAGAATCGTCTCTGAGAAAATATCCCATTGCTATTTTTGTGATCAAGAAATAATAATGAGATTTTTTTTTTACAGTAAAAAAAAAATAAATGCGTTGGCTGGCCTTTTCGGCATTCAGCCAGAACATGCAGCTCGTATTTCTTCCAGCAAATGACAGGAGATTCTAAGATACAAGGGAAGGCAAAGATAAGGATATAGGGTTTCTCTCCTGTAAACATTTATCTCTGGTGTTTCTGGAATCCTTATCTAAATGCATGCAGTGATGTCATTTCTGCATACCAGATATCTCTCCACTTTTTGAGTTGGCCTCCTTTACCTTAGAATAAAGGGAAAGAACACAAAGGGCAGTATTCCCTATTTCGAGCTAACATGGGGACGCTATCGGGGAAAATCTGCGCCTGGAGATTGTCCCGTAGCGTCCCCATGTTACCACAATATTCTGGGGCAGGCGCTACCTCTGCACCTTGCCCCGGAACGCAGAGCGGATACTCGTGGTAGCGCTTCAGCGCTGCCTTGAGTATCACCTCCTGGAGTCCATAGGACTCCATAGGACTCCATGTATGGTTGTGCTTTTGGCTGCGAGCCTTGCGCGATCTTGTTCTCATGAGATCACGGAGTGATTGTGGAGGAGACTGGGGGCTATTTGTTCCCAGTCTCACTCCGCTAGTGGACAGAAGAAGTGGCGCATCCGGCCACCATTCTCGCCATGGGGTGAGACATGAATATCGGATTTATTGGGGGAGTTTAGGAGGTGTTAGCACACTTATCCTGGCGCTGGTGCTTACATATGGAGGCGCCAACTATGGAATAGAGCCCAAGGTGTTCCATTGGACTCGAGCATCAACTTTGCATCCTTTTCTAATAACACATTTATAAAGGAGAATACCAGGAGTCATCAGCGTGCACTGGGTTGTATCTAGTGTGTACCGGCACATTCGAATGGTGGACAAACCGGTCCTACATGTCTGCTATTTAGGACTTTAAATGTACATTATAGATGTTCAATATCTGGGTCAATATAAAAGAGCATTAATATTGACTGTATCTCTTTATACACATTAATGAAATGGGCTGCGCACTCCAGCGCCAAAAGCCTTTATCACTCAAATTTTTGCATAGGTTTTATTTCGTGGAGAGTCTCTGGTCCTGTCTCCCTCACAGTGTCTGTCTGGTTGATTAGTGGCTGCTGACAAACCTTAAACACATGCCCTGCTGTTCAGTGGTTTCATTCGGCAGGTTTATTCAGGTGGACCTCACAGGTTGCAATGTAAAACATATTCCCCTTTTTATGCAATATCTAATAAAGCATTTATTCTTTTAATCTGCAGCAAAAAGTCTCTTTATTTATAGATTTTTAGGATCTTTTAAGCATTTTTCATGATTTTTTTCAGCAAAATTTTCTTTCCGTTTTTTTTTTACAAAAAAACACGTTTTTTATTTTTTCTGTAACAGACCTTTTTATTATCACTCATTGCATCTTATGTGTTAATTCCAGGTATTTTCGTTCAGTATTTTTTTTTGCAAACAGCGTTTCAATTTTGACACTTTAAAATCTATTGTTATTTTGGGGGGTTTTTACCCGTCCGGAGGCATGTCGGTTTTCTCCTGCAACTGGTCGGCGCTGTCCACCACGTTTCACCGGCTGTCTGGTGTGTTTGTGGCGGATGTTCAGTGGGTTGGCTGCGACGGGTTTGTGGCAGGTTTGCAGCAGCGGGCCGGTGGGATTCGGCGGCCGATTACCTGCACTTCGGAGACCCTGCGGTGAATTCAGCATTCAGCAAATCTGATTCCCCGAAGTGCAGGGAACGAGAGAGCACCGAAATGTCGCCGACATTTCGGCGCTCTCTGAATAACCCCCTTGGTAGTGACGGGGTTAAAACTGAATTGTTCACATTTTTGATTGGTGAAGTTAATTAATTCAGCTAAACAGAGTTTAAATAACACACCAGTCATAAATGTAGATGATGATCCATTGTTATTCATGTCAGATGTTATTCTTTGCATGTGAATCCTGTGTCTGCGATTCAACAATTTCGCTATCGTCTGCCATTAAAACGCAGCGCACTTGGACATGATTATTTAATCACAGAGAAAGACAGGTAGAAAAAAAAATTCTACAGAAAGAATAATTTAATTAATCTAAAAATAAAAGAGTGTTGACATTGTTACAAAGCAATCCGTGCCGTACATTTCAAATCCCACCTATAAGCAACCTTACACGAATTAATACACCATAAAATGTCCAGCCAGCAGCGGTTCAGTAAACCCCACAAACAGCCAGATCACATGACCAATGATAAATTATCAATCAAAGCAGAAATTAATAATTAAAAAAATCAGTGAGTAATTTGCGGTGATGAATTGAAGATACTCTGTGTTATAGATTTGATCGTTAAATCTCTTTTGTTTTACTTTGAGATCTTTAATAATGTCAGCCTGTAGCACCATTAGCCTTGATGTATAGCAACCAGCATCATTATCTGAGCAACCTTGGCCCTCCAGATGTTTTGGAACTACACGTTACATGACGCTTCATTACTCATTAGGTTGCCTGAGGCTCATGGGAAATATAGGGGGTTATTCGGAGAGCTCCGACATTTCGGTGCGCTCACGTTCCCTGCACTTCGGGGAATCAAAGTTCCCCACCCTGAGTGCAGGGAAAACCCACTAGAAACCCGCTGGAACCGCAGCAAAAAACACGCCGAACACGTCGGAAAAAGCCGACGATCACAGTGCAGACCAGCCGCCGGAAAAAGCCGACAAGCTGACGAACGGGGTAAAGAAACAAAAACAAACATTACGCTTGAAAGTGTCAAGATTGAAACGCTGTTTGCAAAACAAACTACTGAATGAAAATGCCTGGAATTTACATACAAGATCCTGTGAATGATAATAAAAAGGACTGATAAAGAGAAAAGAGAAAAAACGCTTTAAAAAAAAAACTGAAAGAAATTTTGCCGAAAAAATGCCTAAAAGATCCAAAAAAAATCAATAAATAAAGAGACTTTTTGCTGTAGATTAAAATAATAAACGTTTTTTTAGATATTGGATTAAAACGGGAATATTTTTAACAAGGAAGCCTATGGGACTCGTCTGAATAAATCTGCCGAATGAAACCACTGAACAGCAGGGAAATTCTGCAACTTTTCCCTGCTGTTCTGTGCTCTCTGAATAGACAAAGCATTGCTTCTTTATGGGGAGTTCACTGACCTCGAACAGGTACCGTATGTGCAGGCAATTCGCCAACATTTGGCTAACTGCCTGCTCTCTGAATAGCCAAATGGCCAGGAAAGGTAACCGTACACTGAATTTCACTGTTCCGTTACCTTTCGGCCACAATTCGGATCTCTTTGAATAACCCTGATAGTTTTTTTTAAAAAAACAAAAAACTAAACTCTTTGTTTTGATTCAGGCAATCCGTTGCTGCTGTATTTTCTCCTTTTTTTTTAACTCTCGTCTTTTGTTTCTTTTTTTCAATTGTATTTGTGTTTGTCTTGCGATATTAATTATATATTATTTATATATTAAATAAAATAATTAAATATTTTATGATTACATTTACTATTATACTATTAATCAAAGTAAATAAAAATGTAAAATATTAACTTTAATTTAAAAAAATACAATATTTAACTTTAATTAAATTTATATCTAGATTTATTATTTTTCCTACAGAGCACCGCAGTTATGGAATAACCTCCCAGACGCCATCAAATCTTCCCCCAGTCTTAAATCACTCAAGAGCTCCTTACTAGCATACCTCGGTGCAGAATGCACCTGTAAACATGTAACATAGTAACTATATTATTTACATATTTATTTTCTGTGTTAATCTGTATATTTTGTGTTTTTTTTTTAATATCTTGCATTTATTACTTTGTATTTCTGTAACTGTAACACTCAATGTTCTTGAACCCAGGGCATACTTGAAAACGAGAGAAATCTCAATGTATCCTTCCTGGTAAAATACTTTATAAATAAATAAATAAATTATTGATAAACACTCGTGGATTTGCTAAAAATTCAGAACGGTAAATTGGCCAATAAATGCACAAGTCTACTTTAATTTCATGCTATTATTGCCACTCATTGGCTTACTTTGACTGCTCCTGCATAATTAGTATAAGATGGTCTCTTACAAGCAAGTTTGAACAACAAAAGAATCCTGCACTCCACGCTGTTGAAGAGGCCACTTTATTCGGTGCTCAGCATTAGCACCTTATTGGCTGTAAGACCAGCCTTTTTCAATCTTGTCTCTTCAACAGTCTAGAGTGCCGGGTTTCTTTGCTGCAGTAAGTATCTGTGAGGTTGGGCTTCCCCTGGTTCTCTGAGCACCTGTCTTCTGGTTTTTAGAAGTTACAGTTACTTATAAAGCACTAACAAGTTCTGTAGTGCTGTACAATGGTTGAGACAGAACAACAAATATACATACAAGACAAAAAGATAGTGTAGCGATAACAATGTCCTTCTTGAAATGTAGTAGGCCCCAGAATTCCTGTGGTCTTCTTCTCAAGATATCCCTCAAATGGAGACAAAAGGAGAATGTATCATAGTGCGACCCATATGGAACCATATAGCGAATATAGGTAAATTTCACTCACATGAGATGGAACCCTCCTGGTTCTGGGTCAATCGCTTTAGGGTCGTTACTGGCCACCCAAGTGCCCCTTCCGAAGTAGATCAGGTCTCACGCCCACATAGGCGCTTGTAAAGGCCGGAATGGTATATCTGAAAGTCTGCTCAAGAGGAGCTATATATAAGAAAAAATCCAAAAATAATGAGCTGAGGAAGCTGAGGAAGCCGTTGATATATTATCTATTTTGGCGAAACGCGTCCTGGCTATTGTAATTGTTTTTATTTCCTATTAAAATATTTTTTATTTCATTATTTTTGGAGTTTTTTTTATATATAGCTCCTCTTGAGCAGACTTTCAGATATATCACCATTCCGGCCTTTACAAGCGACCTATGTGGGCGTGAGACTTGATCTACTTCGGAAGGGGCACTTGGGTGGCCGGTAACGACCCTAAAGCGATTGACCCAGAACCAGGAGGGTTCCACCTCATGTGAGTGAAATTTACCTATATTCGCTATATGGTTCCATATGGGTCGCACTATGATACATTCTCCTTTTGTCTCCATTTGAGGGATATCTTGAGAAGAAGACCACAGGAATTCTGGGACCTACTACATTTCAAGAAGGACATTGTTATCGCTACACTATCTTTTTGTCTTGTATTTATTTTGATGGTTGAGTAAAAAGGACCATTTTTGTGTATGAGTGATTTCCTTATACAGTTGTGTTCAAAATTATTCAACCCCCAATGCTGTAAAGGGTTTTAGGGAATTTAGTGTACATTTGTAATTGTATTCAGAATGAAATCCTACAAGGACTTTTTAAAGAACCATATGCAACTAAAATGACATCAATTGGTTTTGTAATACAGTAGTAAATGTTTCTTTTGTGAACTCTTCATTGACACAATTATTCAACCCCTTAAAGACTACCACTCTGAAGAACAGAGGTTCATTCAAGTGTTTTCAATCAGGTATTGAAAACACCTGTGGATGTCACGGAGCAGCAATAAAGCATAATAAGCACCAATTAGGCAGCTTTAAAATGACTGTGATACTCAGCTCCTTCTAGACATTTACTGGTGTGGTTACAAACATGGTGAAGTCAAGAGATGGTCCAGGAAGACAAGAGAAGAGGTGATTACTCTTCACAGGAAGGGCAATGGCTATAAGAAGATTGCAAAGATGTTAAACATACCAAGAGAGACCATAGGAAGCATCATTCGCAAATTCAAGGCAAAGGGCACTGTTGAAACGCTACCTGGTCGTGGCAGAAAGAAGATGCTGACTTCGACTGCTGTGCGCTACCTGAAGCGTAGAGTGGAGAAAAGTCCCCGTGTGACTGCTGAGGAACTGAGAAAAGATTTGTCAGATGTGGGTACTGAAGTTTCAGCTCAGACAATACGGCGCACACTGCGTAATGAAGGCCTCCATGCCAGAACTCCCAGGCGCACCCCCTTGCTGTCTCCAAAGAATAAGAAGAGTCGACTGCAGTATGCCAAAAGTCATGTGGACAAACCACAGAAGTTTTGGGATAGTGTTCTGTGGACTGATGAAACAAAATTAGAACTGTTTGGGCCCATGGATAAACGCTATGTTTGGAGGAGAAAGAACAAGGCCTATGAAGAAAAGAACACCTTGCCTACTGTGAAGCATGGCGGGGGTCAATCATGCTTTGGGCTGTTTTGCTTCTGCAGGTACAGGGAAGCTTCAGCGTGTGCAAGGTACCATGAATTCTCTTCAGTACCAGGAGATATTGGATGACAATGTGATGCAGTCCGTCACAAACCTGAGGCTTGGGAGACGTTGGACCTTTCAACAGGACAATGATCCCAAGCATACCTCCAAGTCCACTAGAGCACATGGTTGCAGATTAAAGGCTGGAACATTTTGGAGTGGCCATCGCAGTCACCTGACTTAAATCCATTGAGAACCTCTGGTGGGACTTAAAGAAAGCAGTTGCAGTGCGCAAGCCTAAGAATGTGACTGAACTGGAGGCTTTTGCCCATGACGAATGGGCGAAGATACCCGTAGATCGCTGCAAGACACTTGTGTCAAGCTATGCTTCACGTTTAAAAGCTGTTATAACTGTAAAAGGATGTTGTACTAAGTACTAAGATTGAATGTCACTTGGGGTTGAATAAAACTGATAATGATGTGAGCACAGAAAAGACATTTGTGGTTATTTCATTATAAATGTTATGTTATATTTGTCTGACATACACGTGCCTCTTTGATTTAATTGTAAGCAAGATGACTGAATGATCAAAATCAATGTCAAACTGGCCAAAACACTCAATTTCAGTGGGGGTTGAATAATTTTGAACACAACTGTATATCTATCAGCGCTACTACTCCTCCTTCTTCAAATATACATACAAGTTAAACACACAGAACAGTAGGAGAGAGGACCCTGCTCGAGAGCTTACAATCAAAGAGGAGAGGGGTGACACACTAAATGAGGGTAAAGGAGGTGAAGTTTCGGAGTGCATGTGGGCTGTGTTGGAAGGTGCTGCATGAAATGTACTGTGGGGAAGATAAGCTTCTCTAAAGTAAGTGTTTTCAGAGACTTCTTGAAGGACTGGAGAGACGGGGAGAGTCTAATGTTGCGGGGGAGGGAGTTCCATAGAAAGGGGGCAGCTCGGGAGAAGTCTTGAAGGTGGGAGTTGGGGGTGCCGGTACGTGGAGCTGATAGCATCAGATCGTTGGCAGAGCGAAGTGGTGGGGATGGGATGTACCTGCTAATAAGGAAGGAGATGTAGGAAGGGACATGGTTATGGAGAGCTTTGTATGTGAGCACCAGTATTTTGAATTGGATTCTAAAGGAAACATAGAGCCAGCCTGGGCGAGATGCGAGAGGTGCAGGAGGTGAGGTGTATGAGCTTAGCACAGGCGTTCATTACAGACTGCAGAGGGAAAATCTGGGACCTCTTAAGGCCAGAGAGAAGGAGGTTACAGTAGTCACGGCGGAAGATAAGTTGCTGCTTTAACAGTATGTGCATTCCCTCCACTGTATGCCGTTTACAAGCAAGTAACATGTAGATAAAGAAGCATAATTAGACAAAATAAAATAGAGGAATGAAGAGAAGGAACATCACGCATCTCTACCAAGTGGTGGAATAGTTGCATTGCTCTAAACAAACACTAACTGATCCTGGACTCTTTCCACTTGAAGGAAGTGGAGATATCTGGAACAGGACTCTTAGCACTTGTCATGCTTTCATTCATCTTCACGTTTTTTGACTTGGAATGAGTGCCAGTGTGTAGTCATGCAGTTGATGATTGAAGCCTTTTTCTTGTAGTCAACACGTTGTAGACTTGTGCTCTGCTTCAAACCACTCTCCCTCTGTCCCACTGTGTCTCTTGCTCTATTTATGCATCCTCCTTTCTGCATTTTGCTATCTTCTGTTCAGCAGTTTTTCTTTGTCATTTTGTCTCCTGTCCACCTTATCACTCAAATCCCTCCTTGTCTCAAATGGTCCTCTAGTTTTTGACTTACAATGCTTCCAGTGGCGTTCCACCAAATTAGAATCCACATTTTTCTTAACTGGCAATGTGATGCTCACCCACCTTGTGACCCTCTCGTAGAACGTTTTCCTTTCAATATTCCCAATGTCCTATTATAAACTTGCCTTTTCTTCATCTTCTTCATATGGTACCAAGCTATGGATCACCAAAATGCTAAGGCAGAACAGTTCTCCACTCGCCCTTCTTTTGTGTCACAACCAAAGCAAAGAGGCTCTGTGCTTAGGCTGGTTGTTACACGATATGTGGACAGACCGAAACTCCGTTTCATAAAATATCATAATCCAAATATTAGGATTTCAGAATTATTCTTTTCAGATTGATACAAAAATTTTGAAATGTTTCGTAAAAATCTAAAATCTTGGCAGCGCTCATCTTTAGCCTCTATAACCCCCCCCATTTACCTCCTCGATTCTACTATATATTATTATACTGTCCATTATACCACTCTCTATACCAGTGGTTCCCAACCGCGGTCCTCAAGTACCCCCATCAGGCCAGGTTTTCCAGATATGTGAAGCACAGCACAGGTGATATGATTTGCTGCTCAGTGATTGCAGGATTCAGTCTGCATTTCCCCAAGGTGATCCTCAAAACCTGGCCTGTTGGGGGTACTTGAGGACCGCAGTTGGGAACCACTGCTCTATACCCATAAATGTTAGGATAAGCATTAGGCGTTAGGGCTAGGCCCAGGGTTAGGAATAGAGTTAAGGGTTGTGTTACGGTTAGAGTTACTGGTTTTAATTGCGTTAAGATTAGGGTTAGGGTTAGTATTACAAAACGAGTGCAAATTTTTTTCAGTTAGCAAAAGAATTCGAAATCGATCTGAAAATTTTCAGATCGATTAGAAAACCGTTTAAAATTTACGATCATTTTGGATTTTCCTCGATCCAAAATTTCAGATGCTCCTGACTTGCAATAAAGCTGATATTCCATTTGAAAATCAATTCGGACAAAACGAACATGAAATGAATCACACATACCTTGTTGTTACTCTAACCCTTGTCTCGGCATCAGTAACTAGGATAAGTATTTCTGCAGTCCTGCATCAGGGTGTCACGTTTCTAGCTCTGAGCCCTAAAGGTGAGCCGATCTGGGCCAGCTCTTACTACTTCATCCCTCAGCACCTTTTGCTCCAGGATTTCCCTGCAGCTTGTCAGGTCTGACCACCTGTCAGGTCTGACCACCTAATCTTGAGCACTTGCCTCTTTAAGAGCATCTCTCCCATTCTGCAGTGCTCTGTTATAAGGGTCATTTTGCCTTTTCTGCTGACTGTATTTGTCTGTGTTATTTTTCCTTTTGAATATTTTATTCAGTTTGTATTTGCGTTCCTGTTTCCCTTGTCTGTTTGTCCCTCCAGTTGCCTTTTCCTTGTTACAGTCAGGTCGAGAAATATTGGGACATCGACACATTTCTAACATCTTTGGCTCTATACACCACCACAATGGAGTTGGAATGAAATAAACACAATGTGCTTTAACTGCCTGTCAGCTTTAATTTGAGGGTATGTACATCCAACTCAGGTGAACGGTGTAGGACTTACAGCAGTTTGCAGATGTGCCTCCCACTTGTTAAGGGACCAAAGGTAATGGGACAGAATAATAATCATAAATCAAACTTTCCCTTCTTAATACTTGGTTGCAAATCCTTTGCAGTCAATCACAGCCTGAAGTCTGGAACGCATAGACATCACCAGACGCTGGGTTTCATCCCTGGTGATGCTCTGCCAGGCCTCTACTGCAACTGTCTTTAGTTCCTGCTTGTTCTTGGGGCATTTTCAGTTTTGTCTTCAGCAAGTGAAATGCATGCTCAATGGGATTCAGGTCAGGTGATTGACTTGGCCATTGCATAACATTCCACTTCTGTCCCTTCAAAAACTCTTTGGTTGCTTTTGCAGTATGCTTTGGGTCATTGTCCATCTGCACTGTGAAGCGCCGTCCAATGAGTTCTGCAGCATTTGGCTGAATGTGAGCAGATAATATTGCTCGAAACACTTCAGAATTCATCCTGCTGCTTTTGTCAGCAGTCACATCATCAATAAATACAAGAGAACCAGTTCCATTGGCAGCCACACATGCCCACACCATGACACTACCACCACCATGCTTCACTGATGAGGTGGTATGCTTAGGATCATGAACAGTTCCTATCCTTCTCCATACTCTTCTCTTCCCATTACTCTGGTACAAGTTGATCTTGGTCTCATCTTTCCATAGGATCTTGTTCCAGAACGGTGAAGGCTTTGTTAGGTGTTGTTTGGCAAACTCTAATATGGCCTTCCTGTTTTTGAGGCTCACCAATGGTTTACATCTTGTGGTGAACCCTCTGTATTCACTCTGGTGAAGTCTTCTCTTGATTGTTGACTTTGACACACATACACCTACCTCCTGGAGAGTGTTCTTGATCTGGCCAACTGTTGTGAAGGGTGTTTTCTTCACCAGGGAAAGAATTCTTAGGTCATCCACCACAGTTGTTTTCCGTGGTCTCCCGGGTCTTTTGGTGTTGCTGAGCTCACCGGTGCGTTCCTTCTTTTTGAGAATGTTCCAAACAGTTGTTTTGGCCACGCCTAATGTTCTTGCTATCTCTCTGATGGGTTTGTTTTGTTTCTTCAGCCTAATGATGGCTTGCTTCACTGATAGTGACAGCTCTTTGGATCTCATCTTGAGAGTTGACAGCAACAGATTCCGAATGCAAATAGCACACTTAAAATGAACTCTGGGCCTTTTATCTGCACATTGTAATTGGGATAATGAGGGAATATCACACACCTGGCCATGGAACAGCTGAGAAGCCAATTGTCCCATTACCTTTGGTCCCTTAACAAGTGGGAGGCACATCTGCAAACTGCTGTAAATCCTACACCGTTCACCTGAGTTGTGTGTAAATACCCTCAAATTAAATCTGACAGTCTGCAGTTAAAGCACATTGTGTTTGTTTGATTCCAACTCCATTGTGGTGGTGTATAGAGCCAAAGATGTTAGAATTGTGTCGATGTCCCAATATTTCTGGACCTGACTGTATTTGTTTATATTTAGGATATTCCTTTTTGCTTTCTCCCTTCCTTGCTCCTGTGTGGTTTGTTTTGTGTTTTACCCTTGCTGTGCTGATCTTCCTGTGTACTGATCTTGGCTTGTCTGATTTCCTTTTCTGGTTCTGACTCCTGGCTTGTATGACTTCCCTTTCTGGTTCTGACTCCTGGCTTGTTTGGCTTCCTTCTCTGGTTCTGACTCCTGACTTGTATGACTTCCCTTTCTGGTTCTGACTCCTGGCTTGTCTGACTTTCCTTTCTGGTTCTGACTCCTGACTTGTATGACTTCCCTTTCTGGTTCTGACTCCTGGCTTGTCTGACTTCCCTTTCTGGTTCTGACTCCTCGCTTGTCTGACTTCCCTTTCTGGTTCTGACTCCTGGCTTGTATGACTTCCCTTTCTGGCTCTGACTCCTGGCTTGTATGACTTTCCTTTCTGGTTCTGACTCCTGGCTTGTATGACTTCCCTTTTGGTTCTGACTCCTGGCTTGTCTGACTTCAGACTCTGTTTGCTTTTGACTCTGTATTTTCTGCTTTTGGTGCTGCCTTACCCAGCACTACTATTTCATTAGCAATAGAAGTCAGTGTATCAAGTTATACCCAAAATTAATTCAGATAGAAGAGAATATCAATCCACGGTGGGAAGGAAAGAATAGGGTATATCTATATAGCCCCAGGCCATGAACCCTTTTTATGCTATACTTTGCATCTCGGTGAATATTTAGAGGGGTTACAAACAGGGCGTTTATTTACAAACCAGTTTTGAGAATATCCTTGTTAGTCGTGTCGTTAAACCGTAATTTATGACATTGTATTTCAGAAGGGGAAAAAAATTCTACAGCTTTATTCTGAACTATTCTGGCTCTGATAAATTCCCGCACCTCTCGCTCTGTACAATGGTTTGTACAGCTTGTTAGAAATCCTCCATAAAAGAAATATTTTTAAAACTTGGCAGCTGAAAGCATGAACGACATAAGCACTTTAATGATCTTTGTTAAAACTTGCATTAAGCGGATGCGTCTTAAATATTTGCCAGAATGGCATTGACAAGGTCATTTCCCTTAACAATCCAGCAAATCAATCTTACATTTGTATGAAGGGGTCAATATGATACAGCATCGGATGAGGGGGGGGGGTGCTTTAGATTTAAAACCTAGAATAAGAAAAGAAAGCTATTTATGGTTTACAATATAAAAGATACTGATAAGCATAATGCTGCAATGATCCCTAAAATGATAGATGTTTTTGCAGCTTTTTTTGTTTTCTCTTTAAAATCCTCTCTTTTAACCCCTTCACTACCAAGCAATTTTGTTGAAAAAGAAAAATGCTATCATAACATTTATTTGAAATATGGGATTAATAATTAAATATAGGGTAAAATATGCATTTTGCACAGAACTTGTTATTCCAAGAGAGCTAATATATTAAAACAAAAAAAAAATTAAAAATGAGGAAATTAACATTGTTTATTTGTTTATGCATTTCAAAAATATTGTTGAAATGTAAGATTCTGAGCGTTACAGTAGATGGTGTCCCTTATCTTACGCAAGTTCAAACGGGGTCTGCATTATTATCATACAGGCAGAAATGGCCTTTGTGTTAGAAACAGTAGGGGCTCTATTACATTCTTTGCGCAAAAACGCTCGCGCAGCACGTTAATTTGTGCGCGAAGCGTTAAACGTTAACGAGAGTAAATTAACGCTGGTATCACAATCCGAGCGCATTTTTCATCCGTCAAAAAATAACGCGTGTAAAAAAGATGCGCAAAAACGCGTGCGCATTAACACTGTGCGCAATAATCTGTGTGCGGACTGTTTTTTCACCAATCAGAATTAAGAACCACAATTGTCTCCAGTTAAGTTTTTGCGCCTGTCAAAATCAATCTGAGTATATATGCTGCAGCAATAATAAAAACACGCACAACCTCTCAATTGTATTGTTTGGGTATGTGTAGAATGTGTAACTATACTTTCCTTTTTTTTTTGTGCTGGTGTATTTGGGTTCGGCCAGGACGTTCAGATTTGCCGTAAACATCAGCTTTTAAAAGACGTTAAAATTATGCGCGCAAAGGCTGTGTGTTAAAAACTGTGCATAGATTGTAATACCATCCGCGTATCAGAGAACAAACGCATTTGCGCTCACAATGTTAAGTATAGGACGCGCGACGTATAGTAAACTCGTGCAGAGTTTGCGCAGGTCCGCCCGCGTTAGACGTATGGGCGTGTTTGTTGCTCTGACGTTGTAATACGACGTTCTGCGCAAAGGGTTTTTCCCCTCACGTCAATGCGTTCTTGCGCAGGCGTTAACATTTCCGCGAAGAATGTAATAGAGCCCTAAATGTGATAAAGATAAATAAAACTGTTCAGATCTCCTGCCTTAGGCTTGAAAAAGGCACGAAAATACATTAAGGACCAAAAGTCTAGTGCTGCTTAGCTGACAAAGCGTGTGCAAAATGCAAATATGTTAAATACGTAGGAATAATTGGAAAGAGAAATTGCCTTGGGAAATGCTGTAAGTTGGGATGCAGCATTCTGGGCAGGCTGCAGTCGATTATTTCATTGGAAAGGGGTAATGATCAAATCTGCCGAGAAATTAGGCTTCATCCAGGAGCGAGGCGGAATGTGTTATGTATATTATTGTCATTGTAATCAGGAGATGGAAACCCTAACGCACAGAAACTAAGTAACAACCTAGCTGCCGGTCCTTAGAATGGCCGGAACATAAAACTAACGGAGAATAGGCCTAGCAATAGCGATATATAGAGAAAACCAGAGCGAGACAAACCAGAGGTCATACACAAGTAGAATATTCATACAAGCCAAGTACACAGGAAAACAGAATACAACAAGGAGCACACTCTCGAGTAAGAATAAACCTCAAGAGGGCACTGAGAGAATGACGCCCAGGACATTCAGTACTGTATATAGCCAAGGACTAAATCTCATTGGGCCGCGCCATAAGTCTGACACAAGCAGAGAGGGCTAAAGAATCCTGACACCAACGAGCATTATTCATGTCACTCGATGGGAGGACTGCATCAACACGCTGCCGCGATGTGCTGGAGTGACACAAGGATCTGCAAGGAGAGGGTAAGAGGTGTTGAGCCTGATTCCTGACAATAATTGTCCCAGTACATATGCACTCACAACCCACTTTATTAACCTCCCTGGTGGTATTCCCGAGTGTGACTCGGGGTTAAATTTCACTACCGTGAACGGTAACCCCGAGCCACACTCGGGCTGTTTGCATACTCACCTCCTCCTGGCTCCCTCGCTGTCCCCCACAGTGTGATCGCAGCGAGCTGCTTCCTGGAAGGCTCCCTGCGAGTCACACGGTGCAGGGTGGGCAGGAACCATCAGCAAACTTATAAACAATTCATAAAATACTGTAATCCAAAGTGCAATGTTTATGAACGGCCACTGGGTGGCAGTACAGGATAATAAATAGACCATACATCCTCTTACCCTTGTTTTCAGACAGATTCCAGTGTTTTTTGTTTTTTATTTTATTGAATATCATTTATTTGCATTATTTTGGATAATTATTTTTGGGATAATAAATTATTATTTCGTGTTTCAAACTTTATCGGACTCAGTGTATTTACTATTTATTTATTTATTTATTTATTTATAAAGGATTTTACCAGTAAGAACTCTTGATTGCACGGATTTCAGTGCGTGATTCCTAATTATTACAGGCTAACTATGTACAAAAACACGCTTCCTTTAAAAATAATGAGACGCTTTTAGACACGAAATTTTTAAAAAATTAGACCGCCAGGGAGGTTAAGTACACCTGTTCAATTGCTTGTTAACACAAATTGCAAATCAGCCAATCACATCGCAGCAGCTCAATGCATTTAGGCAACTAGACGTGATGAAAACGACTTGGTGAAGTTCAAACTGTGCATCACAATGGGGAAGTAAGGGGATTTAAGTGACTTTGAACGTTACATGGTTGTTGGGGCCAGACGGGATGGTCTGAGTATTTCAAAAACTGATTATCTACTGGGATTTTCATGCACAACCATCTCTAGGGTTTACAGAAAAATGACTGAAAAAGAGAAATTATCCAGTGAGCAGCAGTTGTGTCAATGAAAATGCCTTGTTGATGTCAGAGGCCAGAGGAGCGTGGGCAGACTGGTTCGAGATGATAGAAAGACAACTCAAATAACCACTCGTTACAACCAAGGTCTGCAGAATACCATCTCTGAACACACAACACGTCCAACCTTGAAGCAGATGGGCTACAGCAGCAGCAGACCACACCGGGTGCCACTACTGTCAGCTAAAACCAAGAAACTGAAGCTACAATTCGCACAGGTTCACCAAAATTGGACAAAAGAAGATTGGAAAAACATTGCCTGGTCTGATGTGTCTCGATTTCAGCTGCGACATTCAGATGGTAGAGTCAGAATTTGGTGTAAACAACATGAAAGCATGGATCCATCCTGCCTTGTAGCAACGTTTCAGGCTGGTGGTGGTGTAATGCTGAGGGGGATATTTTTCTTGGCACACTTTGGGCACCTTAGTACCAATTGAGCATCGTTTAAATGCCACAGCCTACCTGAATATTGTTGCTGACCATGTCCATCCATTTATGACCGCAGTGTACCCATCTTCTGATGGCTACTTCCAGCAGGATAATGCACCATGTCACAAAGCTCAGATCATCTCAAACTGGTTTGTTGAACATGACAAAGAGTTCTGAAGGCAACCCAGTACAAACAAGGTGTACCTAATAAAGTGGCCTGTGAGTGTCTATACACACATTTTATTATACTTTTTTCTTTTTTCCTTCCACTATTGAAGTTGTTTTGTAGGGAGGTCAACCAAGACATAGGTTACTTAATTTGTAATGACATATGTATTAACCTCCCTGGCGGTTTTCCCGTGTGTGACTCGGGGTTAAATCTCATTGCTGAAAGCGGTAACCCCAAGCCACACTCGGGCTGGATACCTTTATCTGCTCTCCCTCGCTGTCCTCCTGCAAACGCATTCTCCTCCATGCAATCGCAGCATCCTTCTACCTGGAAGCATGACGCCGCAATCGCATGGAGGTGACTGCAGGGGACAGTGAGGGAGTGCAGGGACAGGTATATATCCAGCCCGAGTGTGGCTCGGGGTTACCGCTTTCAGCAATTAAATTTAACCCCCGAGATACACTCGGGAAAACCGCTAGGGTAATAAAAAAAATTGTTCCGATTCTGACATATAAAATTTGTCAGAATCGGAACGCCAAGGACATTAATCTCGTTATGATTTTCTTGTATTTCATGAATGCAGTGTGACGTCTAATCATTCTGTGTAATTTGAGCTTGCATAGCACATGCTAACTCACATCCTCATTCCTATTAAGTATTTTTTATCTTCTGTATCTATTCTGGCTTTAGTAACATGTCTAGTTTATATTTCTTTTACTGTCTATGGAAAATACATTTTTTTTTAGTTGCCTTAAAAACACAAGTCTTTAAAAATGACAGCCAGTTCAGACGCGGACGGCTTTGAACGTGCAGAATTCAGCCAAGGCTGAATTGGTCACACTTGCTGCATTTCCAGCTCAGACGCGATTCAGCCATGCCTGAATTCATTGCTCTGAATTAAGGTTAAAAATTAACATTAGGTTTATGGTTAGTGTTATGGTTAGTGTTATGGTTAGCAAACGTCAAAAGAAGGAGCAGAATCTGTTGCCTAAAAATGAAGCAAAAATGGAGCAGAATGTTTAGGTTAGTGTAAAATCTAACCCTAAAAGAAGCTGAAATGGTAACCTAACTCTAATCTCTAACCCTAACCCTAGTTTCTATCTCTAAACCTAGTTTCTAACTCTAGCTATGAGACATGACATTCCTTTTTGGACTTAAGCTTCCAATTCAGCCACAGCCAAATTCTGTGCTTTGAAAACCATCTGCGTCTGAATTGGAAACACGGTCAAATCGGTGCTTCATTTCTAAAACCGCATCTTTAACATATCCTTTTTTTTCACACCACTTTTTTAGCATGTCTATACTATAGTAACCCATCAGTAGCCACATGATCACTTTCTATTGGTGGGTATCCACGAGATTTGGTGCCATCTTTATCATCATGCAAAGCAGCTCCACACCGTCTTGTTTGAACATGCTCACATCATTCACTGTCTTATTGGCAGGGTAATTTTATGATTTTTATGATAAATATCATGTGTGTGCAACATTCCTTGAAAGCACTGAAATATCTTATGGAGACATATCAAGGTTTTCAAGAAGTGGACTTTAATTTCCTATCAGTGTGTCCTTTATTTTATTTGTTAATTATACTGTAGAGTAGTGGTTCCAAACCTCGGTCCTCGAGTATCCCTAACCGACCAGGTTATAAAGGATGACCTTGGTGAAATGCAGACTGAGGCCGGCGTCAGACGAACACAGCATTAAAGTCTGTGTTGGCACACAGTTTCATGTCCGTTGTAGCATAGAATCATGAGCAATAGAGACCCACACACAAAGTGCGTCCGCACCGAACTGCGCACGCACAACGCACGTGGCAAAAGGACGCCAGTTAGGCAAGAACGTAAAACCGCTACCACAGACGCGCAGAGTGCGCCACGTCTGCATAGCGTTCTGTGTGCGTGATGACACAAAGTCAGACGGACCGCATTGGCGACGTCCAGCACCTTGACGCACAAAATGGCTTTTGATATCATGTACCAATTTTTATCATTTTTCATATTAATTTTGTTTCCCATAATTCCCTTTTTTTTTCTACATCCATTAAAGCAACGGACCGTGTGATGACTACAGTATCTTCCGTCAAAACATCTGTCCGTTATGCACGCACGCAGAGTGCGCTCAGTATGCGTTCGTCTGACCCTAGCCTTAATCCTGCAATCAATGAGCAGCAAATCATATCACTTGTGCTGTGCTTCACATATCTGGAATAATTGGCCCGTTAGGGGTACTTGAGGACCGCGGTTGGAACCACTGCTGTAGAGCCATTGACCCAGCATCTACGAATGTGAACATGTAATAAAAAATATAAAGAACATACTCTATATCAAATGATGGAGACAAAAAAAGGAAATTGTGGATTTTATTTTGCCTGACCTACCCAGACTTCCCTGCTGCATATAGGAAGTGTGGCTATAGCCACTGGGGCCAAAGCAAGTCAGATTTTTTGCTCAGGTGCGTAACTGTTTTTCGTAATGATATTTACACACACACACACAGTATATGTACACCAAATCTCTTCTGCATGTTTCTTTGCCTGCTTCAGAATAGCTCACCCTACCTGAACAGAAAATGGTGCTGTACGTATAACTATAAAATGTTAACACACACGTTATTTATAGAAAGTAATTTTCAGGTTTGGCTTCTGTTGCCAGACACAAAAAAAATTGACGACCAGCTAGATATATAATCGCTTCGTACATCCACTTTATGAACTAAAAACTGTAAAAACTTTGCACCCCACTGTAACCGGAATCCACTTGGTTCACTCGGGACGAGGCCGGGCCGACACGAGCAAGGATTGTCTAGACACGAGTCTCTTCAGGAAAGGCAAACTTTATTGTGATATCACAGATGCTCAGACAGGATTGAATCGCTAAGACTGAGCCCCGAACCCCCCGTGACATGAGGTTTTATACCCCGAATACATAATTAGGTACATCCCAATTAACCCACCTCCCGGTGACACTATCCCACCCCACGTGGGTCAGTACCTCCCTTGGTCAATTACAAAGACATTCCATACATTGGTCATAAATTGGCAAGCTTCATGTTGGTTTGACAGAAGATGATTTGCTGCTACGCTCAATCCGGCCTGTGCCCACCTCCCTAGAGCCTGTTTGTTATTTGTTGTAGATAAGACCTGGTCTGTTTCTACGCTCTTCTTTGTCTCGCTACAGGCCTCTGTGACCTTGGTGTATCCATTCCTCATCCTGTCCCTGTGTGCCAGGAACGACCCGGATCTTCCTTAATTTTAATTGCTTCTCTGCTAATCTAACACATTCCTAAAATTCTATGTAAGCTTCATTCTAGTTCCAACTAAAATATACCTAGTTATATTCAAGTGAACCAATATTCTGAACAAGATGGCTGCCTGGCTCACAATGGCGACCATCTTCTGGCCTGATTCTCCTTCATTCCCCCCTTGGCTCAAGCCTCAGGTTCTCCTCCTGAGACTTGTAGCCATTACACCCCACTAATATTATTCTTAAATTCCTCGTACTTTAGGGGACCTATTTTCGTCGGGAACATGTCTTGTGGGATAATCAGTGGTATCTTTTGTGTCTGTGTAGGTGTCAGTGCTCTCTTGCATAGTGGCCATAGACATAGCCCTATGCGGTACAGTAGTGTCCCTATGACCAAGATCACCACCAACATCAGAATCATGGATCCAATCTGTGAAATAAATCTCAGGATGGATCCGAACCACTCTCCAAACGCTCCGAACCCACGGAGTGGATTCCAGCCTTCAGCAGCGATCCGTCTTGCTGTGTTCTGCAACTGTGCTACCTTCTCCTGGTGATCTTGGATTACCTGGTAGTAGTCAGGGACGCCATGTGTGGTGTTCTTGATGAAGGTGCAACATTCATAATGCATTGTCATCTCACACAATCCATTCAGAGCCGCACTGATCTGTTCCAGTGCCATATCATGTATCATTTGTACCTTTCGTATATCTCGTACTTCCAGATTCAGCAACTGAATATCCATACTAGTCTTATTCAAATCTCGTCCATCAGACTGGCATAACTGTTCATTCTTACCATTAACTCTCTCCCCCATCCAGTCCATGCTGGGAACCATGCCCATATCCGATCCGCTTTCCTGAACAACTCTCTCTTCTGTCTCTCAAACACCAGTAGGTACCTAGGGTGAAGTGCTGTGTCTGTATCAGTGTCATCTCCTCTTACTCTGAATTGGAATCAGTTTAGCCAGATAACACATTCCCGTTATTGTAGGTGGTACCCATGTGTAACACACCCTTTCACAACACACCTGGTACCCCCCTTTCAATATAAATGGTGATAAATGTAGTGTTCCCTTTGATATTTCTATCATCAGTTGTCTCAGTCGTTTCATCATATCCAATGCACTCTGCCTTCCATTGGTCACATTCGCAATCACCTCCTCCTGGTCTTTTGTGAGATTTCTACATCGTATATATAGAAAATTTGCCTTCTCTTTTGTGTTGAATGTGTAAATGTATGATGTCCAGTTGAACTTACTCGAATTACACAACCCACCCTCGTTACTTGTTTCTTTATCTGGTCCTAATTGAAAACACCATTCTGGTGGGTACACTGGTCCTGTTATTGGGTACCCGGGACTGAACGCTTCTGGCTTTTCTCGTGGTGCATCGAAAGCATGTATTGTGACATTTCCTGACGCAAACATACTCAAATTCATTGGAACAGAGGCAAATGGTATATGAATTGTCTCTGGGTGCAGTCTACTACACACCCAGCATGTGGTTTGCCCAGACTTCTTAGCATAGTCATATTTGAATTGCACAAGTAAATGTCCTCTTGGCATAATCTCGGATATCGCCTCTCGCTTCTGTCTCCACATGGTACGGTTCTCCATCACCGGGTGCGTACCATTCCAGATATGGGAGATATCCACTTTCTTGGTGGTGCTTGGGCACCTGGGGCATGCTCCATGTGATAGTCCATAAATCAAATTTGCAAGGTACAAAATCAGCACCACAAATGCCCCAAATGTCAAAATCCCCTGGGCAATTCTTTTCACAGTCACATAAACCCAATCCCTCCCCACCGGAATTTCAAAAACAAAAGACATTTCCGGTTGATCAAGGGTCGGGGCCGGGCCCCTAAAAATAGCCCTTGGGGTATCCCCTGGGGGATCCCTTTGTTCCCTTGTTGGTGGATGGTCAGGCATTATTGTGTCCATCAAAACACCCACTTGTTGAATCTTTTGGGTGCTCACAACTGAATCTTTTAGGTGCTCGCAACTGTGGTCTTTGTCAGCTTTAGCCTCAATGGATTGGTCACGTTGGTGACGACCTTCCACTCTGGTTCAGGATTGGCAGCAGCTACCTTCAGTCTGGAGTGATGTATCCACGGGACCACCTCGGCAACCTTCACTGCTGTAGGGGTTGATAACAGGACAAGGTAAGGACCTCTCCATTTTGGGCCTAGTGGGTCATTTTTCCACTCCTTCACCCATACTGAGTCACCTGGACAATACTTATGCAGTGGGGGATATAAAAAGTGAGGTATATTATCTCCCACCCAGGTATTCAATTTCTGCATTGATTTACCTAACAGTACAACCTGATCATTTAGTTTAGTTTCCCCCAATGCCCGAAGGTCCCCCCTTAGTCCATTAATCAGAGGGGTAGGCCGTCCGAACATAAGCTCGTACGGATTTAGCTTCAATTGGGGGGTTGGCCTGCACCTAATGTGCAATAGAACTATCGGCAGCACATCCAACCGCCTAGTGACGTCTCTTGGCACAGTTTGGACATCAAAGTCTTTAGGGTGCGGTACATTCTTTCGACTTTATCCCGAGCTTTGGGGCCTGTAAGCAGTATGTCGCTTCCAGGTGATGCCCAACAGACGGGCAAGCTGTTGTAAACAGTTCTGTATAAATGCGGGGCCATTGTCCGACCCTATCTCGAGGGGAAGTCCATAGCGTGGTATTATTTCTTTCATCAGACTTTTCACCACCTCCACTGTCTTCTCCGTTCTCGTCGGGAAAGCTTCTACCCATTCTGTCAGGGTACACACCATTACCAGTAGATATTTATATCCTTTGCAGGGCGGGCAGCACTGTGAAGTCTATCTGTAATGATGCCACTGGGGACAGCCCGATTGGCTGCTTCCCTGGAGGTTGAGATGGGCCTGTTCTTGGATTATTTTTGGCACATGTCACGCACTGCTGGGCTATTGCTTTGCAGACTACTGACAGTCCTGGCACGTAGAAATGTGGCTCCAACTGTTGTTCCATCATTTCTCTTCCTCCATGGGTACTTGCGTGAAGCGTTCTCACAATCTCAGGCGCCAATGTTGCTGGTAGGACTATTTGTCCGTTCTTCAACTGGAACCATCCATCTTCTCCATATCCACCTTGTTCTTCTGATAGCCATTTCTTCTCTTTTTCTGAATACACAGGTGTCCATTCACTCAGTGGCGCCGGTAGGAGTGCAGCCACCACCGGTGTTGCTTTGTATCTTCCCATTTCTTCCTGGTTTCCCCAGACAAATTTTTCTTTCGGGAAATAATATCGCCAGGCAAAGAACAGCAGATCTTGTCTCTCCTGTGTATCTCTCACTACTGGTACAAAAAAGTTCACACTTTTCTTCATTCTTGGCAATTTATTCTTGATAAGGGTCTTTTTGAGAAAGAACCTCACCAACGGGGCTTGGTATTCTTCTGCTCCCAACTCTCCCAAACTTAGCAGTATTCGTGTGATCCTTAGATTATTATGAGGGTTGGCTGTTAGATTGTCAAAACGTGAGGCGAAATTTTCTGCTCGTTCAACTTCGGTTACTTCTGTATCTTCTCCATACTCCCCCACTATTTTTACGGCGAAGAATTTCAGCATCATTTTGTATGCTCTGCGGAGTCTTTGCTGTACTTCTGAGGTGTTAATCATAAGACGTGTTTCTTGAGGGTGAAGAGGAGAGGAGTAGAAATTTCGGCCTTGGAACCGTGTTGGGAAGAGCCACTGTATATAGTCATGGTTTTCTTCCAGCATTTCGTAATTGTTATGCCATTTTAGCAGAATGGTCTCAATGAATTCGCCTCTTGGTTCGAATTTTCTCAAATTCATATAAAATTCGTAATTTGGCATTGGGAGTTGATCATCTTGCTTTCAGAGCAGGACCTTGGCTTGATCAGGAGGTATTAATGGCTTTGCAGCAGCTTTTGCAGCTTGGTCAGCGCGTCTATTGCCTTTTAGGGATTTCATCATGGCCTTTCTGGTGGCCACGACAGTACGATACTGACAGCACTTGGTTTCTATACAGCTTCCAGAAGGGCTGCAATTTCAGCTGCATACTTGATTTGTTGTCCCGAGGAAGTAAGTAGGCCTCTTTCTTTGTAGAGTGCACCATGTGCATGGACAGTCATAAAGGCATATTTGGAGTCAGTATAGATATTCACTCTTTTGCCTTCAGAGATTTCCAGGGCCCTGGTCAGGGCTGTTATTTCAGTCAGTTGTGCTGACGTATGGCCTGGTAGAGAATTTGCTTCAATAATTTCTTCTGCTGAGACAACTGCATAGCCGGAGACTTTCTTCCCATCATCCATGTAACTGCTACCATCAGTGAATAACTGTAGATCGTATTTGTCTAGGGGTACGTCTTTCAAATCTGGTCTGCTACTGAACACTTCTTCCATGACTTGGAGGCATTCGTGATTTGGATCCTCTTCACAGTCAGGCAGTAAAGTAGCAGGGTTCAGGGTAGCGATGAGGTCCAAATGAACCTGTGGATTCTCACACATCATAGCTTGGTACTTCGTCATCCGGCTATTGCTGAACCAGTAGCTTCCCTTCACATCAAGCAGGGCTTTGACAGCATGTGGTACCTTAACATGAAGAACTTGTCCAAGGGTCAGCTTGTCTGCTTCTGCTATCAGCATTGCGGTGGCTGCCACAGCTTTCAGGCATGGGGGTAGGCCGCAGGCCACAGGGTCAAGTTGCTTGGATAGATAGGCCACAGGCCTCGGCCATGAGCCAAAGTTCTGAATCAGCACTCCTGTAGCTGTTTGGTTGTGTTCATGCACATACAGCTGGAAGGGCTTGCTGTGATCTGGCAGACCCAGTGCTGGAGCTTCCATCAGGAGAGTTTTTAATTTTAGGAAAGCTGCTGTTTGCACTTTTTCCCAGAGGAAGGGGTCTTGCTTTCCCCCCTTGGTGGCTTGATGAAGGGGCTTAGCAATATCTGCAAAGTTGGGGATCCACAGGCGGCAGAAGCCTGCAGCTCCTAGGAATTCACAGACTAGTCTCCTTGTCTTTGGTTGGGGTATTCGGCATACCGCTTCTTTTCTTTCTGCCCCCAATGCACGCTTGGTACCTGTTAATTGAAAACCTAGGTATTTTACACTTTGTTTGCATATTTGTGCTTTCTTTTTGGAAACTCTGTAACCTGCAAGGCACAGCAGATGCAGCAGGGCTTTTGTGGCAGAGAGACAGTCTTTTCTGTGGGAGAAGCCAGTAATAAATTGTCTACATACTGTAGTAAAACAACTTTGTCTGGCTGAGCGTTGAAGGTCAGGAGGTCCTGGCTGAGCGCGCATCTGAAAATTGTGGGCGAGTTTTTGAAACCTTGAGGGAGGCGTGTCCAGGTCATCTGATTGCGTGCTCTCGTGGTAGATTCCTCCCACTGAAATGCAAAAAGGGGCTGGCTTGCTGGAGCCAGACGGATGCAAAAGAAAGTGTCTTTTAAATCAAGCACCGTGTAATATTTTGTATCGCCGGGAATTAATGCCAATAAATTGTATGGGTTCGGAAGCACAGGGTGTAGAGTTACTGTGGCTTCATTGATGGCCCGTAAATCTTGGACTGGGCGGTACTCTTGTGTGCCCTCTTTCAGTACTGCCAACAGTGGTGTGTTCCACGATGACACGCAGAATTTCAATATGCTGTGGTCTTTAAGTCTTTGCAAATGTGTCTGGATATTCTGCTTGGCTTTTTGTGGGATATGGTATTGTCTTAGAGCCACAGGTGTTGCACCTGGTTTCAGATCTACGTACACTGGAGGGATATTTACAGCTAGTCCGGGCGGGTTTTCCTCCGCCCAGACTCCAGGGATTCCCAGGAGTAGTGTGTACGGGTCTGGGGCGGCCAGCGGGGTTGGTGCCATGCGCCATTCTTCTTCTCTTGGCATAATTACTGCAATTTTTACAGGTTGGGTATTCTGGCTGGCTGGGCTGTACTGACGTGTAGAGCTGCCACTCTCAGGAAGGTCTAATCTAGCGTGACCCCCGGGAAGAAATGTAATTTGGGCTTGCAATTTGCAAAGGATATCCCGCCCCAGGAGCTGGATGGGACATTCGGGCATATACAAAAATTCATATTCTACATTGTGCCCACCCACACTACATTTCCGAGAAGCAAAAAAGGGGTACTTCGCGGACACCCCCATTGCTCCCATAATATCAACCTCATTTCCCATTGGGGGTGCAATTTGCTGTGTTACAACAGAATATTTGGCACCGGTATCAACCATAAAAATTTCATCTTTATCTCCCACTCTCATAGTGACCGTGGGCTCGTGATTACCGAGCGGGATGGGCCCAGGTCCGTGTCAATATGTACATTGCCCTTCAAATGACGTTCCCGCCAAACCAACAAACCCTGCACCGGCACCATCGTTTCTCTCATATCTGCCGTTTGTTACCTGGCCATTGGAGGCTTGACCTCCCGATTCCCCAGCCTCCCCCGTACCCCAAATTTAGCCAAAAATGCAGGACAATCATTTTTCCAGTGACCTTCACCCCGGCACCATGCGCACTGGTTGGGTCCCAGGGGTTCCCTAGGGGCTCCCCTACCTCTACCTCCTCGACCCCTTGCTCTCCCTCCCTCTGGGGCACCTCTTCCTCCTCCGTTACCCATGTAACCGACCACCCCGGTATGTCCTCTTTGCTTCCTTATCTCCTCCCGCTTTTCTTCTAGATCCCAGTTATGAAACACTTTATTAGCAATTTCTACCAATTCACTAATACCTTTTCCTAGAAACCCATCTACAGTTGTGTTCAAAATTATTCAACCCCCAATGCTGTAAAGGGTTTTAGGGAATTTAGTGTACATTTGTAATTGTATTCAGAATGAAATCCTACAAGGACTTTTTAAAGAACCATATGCAACTAAAATAACATCAATTGGTTTTGTAATACAGTAGTAAATGTTTCTTTTGTGAATTCTTCATTGACACAATTATTCAACCCCTTAAAGTACGACTCTGAAGAACAGAGGTTCATTCAAGTGTTTTCAATCAGGTATTGAAAACACCTGTGGATGTCACGGAGCAGCAATAAAGCATAATAAGCACCAATTAGGCAGCTTTAAAATGACTGTGATACTCAGCTCCTTCTAGACATTTACTGGTGTGGTTACAAACATGGTGAAGTCAAGAGAATGGTCCAGGAAGACAAGAGAAGAGGTGATTACTCTTCACAGGAAGGGCAATGGCTATAAGAAGATTGCAAAGATGTTAAACATACCAAGAGAGACCATAGGAAGCATCATTCGCAAATTCAAGGCAAAGGGCACTCTTGAAACGCTACCTGGTCGTGGCAGAAAGAAGATGCTGACTTTGACTGCTGTGCGCTACCTGAAGCGTAGAGTGGAGAAAAGTCCCCGTGTGACTGCTGAGGAACTGAGAAAAGATTTGTCAGATGTGGGTACTGAAGTTTCAGCTCAGACAATACGGCGCACACTGCGTAATGAAGGCCTCCATGCCAGAACTCCCAGGCGCACCCCCTTGCTGTCTCCAAAGAATAAGAAGAGTCGACTGCAGTATGCCAAAAGTCATGTGCACAAACCACAGAAGTTTTGGGATAGTGTTCTGTGGACTGATGAAACAAAATTAGAACTGTTTGGGCCCATGGATCAACGCTATGTTTGGAGGAGGAAGAACAAGGCCTATGAAGAAAAGAACACCTTGCCTACTGTGAAGCATGGCGGGGGGTCAATCATGCTTTGGGGCTGTTTTGCTTCTGCAGGTACAGGGAAGCTTCAGCGTGTGCAAGGTACCATGAATTGTCTTCAGTACCAGGAGATATTGGATGACAATGTGATGCAGTCCGTCACAAACCTGAGGCTTGGGAGACGTTGGACCTTACAACAGGACAATGATCCCAAGCATACCTCCAAGTCCACTAGAGCATGGTTGCAGATTAAAGGCTGGAACATTTTGGAGTGGCCATCGCAGTCACCAGACTTAAATCCGATTGAGAACCTCTGGTGGGACTTAAAGAAAGCAGTTGCAGTGCGCAGGCCTAAGAATGTGACTGAACTGGAGGCTTTTGCCCATGACGAATGGGCGAAGATACCCGTAGATCGCTGCAAGACACTTGTGCCAAGCTATGCTTCACGTTTAAAAGCTGTTATAACTGTAAAAGGATGCTGTACTAAGTACTAAGATTGAATGTCACTTGGGGGTTGAATAAAACTGATAATGATGTGAGCACAGAAAAGACATTTGTGGTTATTTCATTATAAATGTTATGTTATATTTGTCTGACCTACAAGTGCCTCTTTGATTTAATTGTAAGCAAGATGACTGAATGATCAAAATCAATGTCAAACTGGCCAAAACACTCAATTTCAGTGGGGGTTGAATAATTTTGAACACAACTGTATTCTCTGTATTTTATTCCGTATGTCTCTCTGTGACTGACCCACAAAGGAATAATTAATTAACCTCTGAATTTCCACAGCCTCAGGGTCAATAGGACTATACATCCTATATGCATCTAGTAATCTTTCTAAAAATGCACTTGGGGTTTCTTTAGAATCTTGCACAATATCCGCTATTTTCCCCATACTCGTGGGTTTCTTGCCTCCCGCCTTAACACCCATTATTACCGCTGTCCGGTACGTCTGTAAGTGAGCAATGCCTTCAACAGTATTATATGGCCATTTGGGATCTGTTTTGGGGTAGTGTTCGTCTGCCCACGCTTCTGGCAGGGGCTTGCTATCTTCTACGGCTTGGGCAAGTAAGATTTTTGCGCGCTATTATTTATTCGGGCTCTTTCCTCAGTTGTGAACATTGTCAGCAATAGTTGCTGACAGTCTGCCGATGTGGGGTTATGTGTAAGCATAACTGACTATCATACTGGCCACTGCCGCGGGATTAGTGGAGTACAGTGGTGTGTGTGTTTTCCAGTTAAATAAATCTGTTGTCGTGAATGGGACATACAGTTGTGTTCAAAATTATTCAACCCCCACTGAAATTGAGTGTTTTGGCCAGTTTGACATTGATTTTGATCATTCAGTCATCTTGCTTACAATTAAATCAAAGAGGCATGTGTAGGTCAGACAAATATAACATAACATTTATAATGAAATAACCACAAATGTCTTTTCTGTGCTCACATCATTATCAGTTTTATTCAACCCCCAAGTGACATTCAATCTTAGTACTTAGTCCAACATCCTTTTACAGTTATAACAGCTTTTAAACGTGAAGCATAGCTTGACACAAGTGTTTGCAGCGATCTACGGTATCTTTGCC
Organism: Leptobrachium leishanense; assembly: GCA_009667805.1. Lineage (NCBI taxonomy): Eukaryota > Metazoa > Chordata > Amphibia > Anura > Megophryidae > Leptobrachium > Leptobrachium leishanense. The sequence goes on from CM019065.1 coordinate 48,301,535, forward strand.
CATTCGTCATGGGCAAAAGCCTCCAGTTCAGTCACATTCTTAGGCTTGCGCACTGCAACTGCTTTCTTTAAGTCCCACCAGAGGTTCTCAATTGGATTTAAGTCAGGTGACTGCGATGGCCACTCCAAAATGTTCCAGCCTTTAATCTGCAACCATGCTCTAGTGGACTTGGCGGTATGCTTGGGATCATTGTCCTGTTGAAAGGGCCAACGTCTCCCAAGCCTCAGGTTTGTGACGGACTGCATCACATTGTCATCCAATATCTCCTGGTACTGAAGAGAATTCATGGTACCTTGCACACGCTGAAGCTTCCCTGTACCTGCAGAAGCAAAACAGCCCCAAAGCATGATTGACCCCCCGCCATGCTTCACAGTAGGCAAGGTGTTCTTTTCTTCATAGGCCTTGTTCTTTCCTCCAAACATAGCGTTGATCCATGGGCCCAAACAGTTCTAATTTTGTTTCATCAGTCCACAGAACACTATCCCAAAACTTCTGTGGTTTGTCCACATGACTTTTGGCATACTGCAGTCGACTCTTCTTATTCTTTGGAGACAGCAAGGGGGTGTGCCTGGGAGTTCTGGCATGGAGGCCTTCATTACACAGTGTGCGCCCTATTGTCTGAGCTGAAACTTCAGTACCCACATCTGACAAATCTTTTCTCAGTTCCTCAGCAGTCACATGGGGACTTTTCTCCACTCTACGCTTCAGGTAGCGCACAGCAGTCGAAGTCAGCATCTTCTTTCTGCCACGACCAGGTAGCGTTTCAACAGTGCCCTTTGCCTTGAATTTGCGAATGATGCTTCCTATGGTCTCTCTTGGTATGTTTAACAACTTTGCAATCTTCTTATAGCCATTGCCCTTCCTGTGAAGAGTAATCACCTCTTCTCTTGTCTTCCTGGACCATTCTCTTGACTTCACCATGTTTGTAACCACACCAGTAAATGTCTAGAAGGAGCTGAGTATCACAGTCATTTTAAAGCTGCCTAATTGGGGCTTATTATGCTTTATTGCTGCTCCGTGACATCCACAGGTGTTTTCAATACCTGATTGAAAACCCTTGAATGAACCTCTGTTCTTCAGAGTGGTAGTCTTTAAGGGGTTGAATAATTGTGTCAATGAAGAATTCACAAAAGAAACATTTACTACTGTATTACAAAACCAATTGATGTCATTTTAGTTGCATATGGTTCTTTAAAAAGTCCTTGTAGGATTTCATTCTGAATACAATTACAAATGTACACTAAATTCCCTAAAACCCTTTACAGCATTGGGGGTTGAATAATTTTGAACACAACTGTATGTGTACTGTACTGGCCCAGGTGCTCTGTTTTCCAGTAAGGGACCTGGCACCTCCCGTAGGGGCAATTGCATTTTACTTTTCCCGGGGTTGTGCTGGTATGGATCCCGGGGTTTATATATATTGTTCGCTGCGCGAGTGGTGGCCCCTTGATTTACATTTCCACTCTCATCATCACTGTCCTCTGGGGTTACTAGTTTATATACGTTCCCATCAGGCATTTCAATCCTTCCCGGTGGGACCTCTCTGTCTCCTCCACCCGCAGCCCTCTGGTCTTCTTCCGCAATACGAGCCGGAGCGGAGGGAGCTGGCCGGGAAATAGCAGCTGCCTGCTCCCCCCTCCCCGCTCACGCAACCGCGGCACTCAAAGCTTCTCTGGCTACCCCATAACATGATGGATAGGGTGGGGGCAGGGAATCAATCTCCTCCGGTTGTTCTACCAACACCGGTTTCCCTTTTTCATCATTATCTTTATTATTCGGGGGTACCTGTTTCTTGTTTTGTCCTGCCATCATTATAAAATGACTTTTATCTTTAACACAATACCTCCATATATCTATATATGGGTACTGTTCTGGATGACCACATTTCCCGGTTACTTGGGAGTGCACTTTCTGTATTAACTCCGGGTCCATAGACCCCTGTTCTGGCCAGTCTGGAACCAGCAGTGGCCATACTATTGTACACATTAATTCCAACTTTTCTTTACTCAAATCCACACCATAATCATGTGTTGCATACAACACTTCCAAATTCCGCACCATATACTCCAAGGGCGTCTCACCCTTCTTAACCTTCTTGGGTTTGGACGACCCGTTACCCATTGTTACTCTTAAGGGCGGTAACTTTCTCACAATGCAGATATTACTTTTAGCAAAAACACTTGAAATTTACTGTCTGGTACTTCAGTCAACAATTCATATATATCGTATTCGCTTCCTCCGTCAGTAGCCGACTGCAGTCGCCTGAGCCGGAAACGTACTTTCAGATTTGCTTCCTCGCTAGGCGAGTAGGCGCCCAATCACTCACAGCACTCACAGCACCACTCACAGCACACACTTGTACCAGATACATTCAGCACAAAACAATACATAAACAATTCTACTCTCTCTACTAGCCGAGGGCACGCTGTCCCTCCTTTCGGCTCCTTCTACCCAGTTAATTGAACTCTAACTCTTGTCTGCTTGTGACTATGTGCACCCCGTTCTATAACAACACTCCCGTCTGCAATTCCAATTTGCCTATGGGTAATCTACCCACCCAGCACCACTTCCGCTGCAGCTACCGCTGGCCCCAATTGGCCCCCTTCACTACACGACGTACACACTAGCACTGACTCAGGGCTCTTAGCCTAGTCACAGAAATCCCTCTTCCTTTCCTTGTCCACGTGCAGAAGCTTTGTTTACAAACACTGAGTATGACTATGCAACTCCACGTGGCTACCCTCTCCCTCTCTTACAGAACTACCCTTTGGTTAACATCTGATCACCCGGGTTCAGACACACGCTAGCCACTCTGGCTCCTTTGCTTGTCCGTGCTGTCGGCGGTGGGTTCGGTATGTGAACGAGACCGTGGCCGCGGGTCTCCTTATCTGACTATGGTCGGACGTTCCCCTTATACCGGTATTTCCATAACACATACAAACATAGAAGACACTTTACCTATCGCCGCGCTGCTCGCTGTTTCCTCAGACTCGGTGGTGTCCCAGCTTCCCGGACCGGGGGTCCGTTTGGGATGAGATGAGGTCCACTGAACAGGAAATCCTGCTTGGCACCTGCAGATGTCAGCTCACCTTCAACGGACACCCAACCAGCGGGATCACTCGCACCTGCAGTCAACCGCTACAGTGTCCAACACTCATTGCCGGCAAAGGGCCCGTATCCCGGCTCACGAGCCCCCAGAAATGTAACCGGAATCCACTTGGTTCACTCGGGACGAGGCCGGGCCGACATGAGCAAGGATTGTCTAGACACGAGTCTCTTCAGGAAAGGCAAACTTTATTGTGATATCACAGATGCTCAGACAGGATTGAATCGCTAAGACTGAGCCCCGAACCCCCCCCGTGACATGAGGTTTTATACCCCGAATACATAATTAGGTACATCCCAATTAACCCACCTCCCAGTGACACTATCCCACCCCACGTGGGTCAGTACCTCCCTTGGTCAATTACAAAGACATTCCATACATTGGTCATAAATTGGCAAGCTTCATGCTGGTTTGATAGAAGATGATTTGCTGCTACGCTCAATTCGGCCTGTGCCCACCTCCCTAGAGCCTGTTTGTTATTTGTTGTAGATAAGACCTGGTCTGTTTCTACGCTCTTCTTTGTCTCGCTACAGGCCTCTGTGACCTTGGTGTATCCATTCCTCATCCTGTCCCTGTGTGCCAGGAACGGCCCGGATCTTCCTTAATTTTAATTGCTTCTCTGTTAATCTAACACATTCCTAAAATTCTATGTAAGCTTCATTCTAGTTCCAACTAAAATCTACCTAGTTATATTCAAGTGAACCAATATTCTGAACAAGATGGCCGCCTGGCTCATAATGGCGACCATCTTCTGGCCTGATTCTCCTTCACCACGACCCAATTAAAAGACTAATTTGATGCAATTTATACAAGATGAGCAAGAATTTTAGTTGAGGCTTGCTTATGTTTACAGCGACTGGACGGAACTCTGAACAAACCATCAGTGTGCGTACAGAATGCGGACTTCAGTTTCCAACAGCAATTCCATCCAGCTAAGGCTGGGGTCAGACGGATGCAGCGCGAACGCGCGTGCAGCCACACTTTATTACGGCCGTAGTAGCAGCAAATGACGGCCAATATACGAAGTACGGCCGCACGAAAGTTCGGCCGCGCAACGCAAGCGGCAAACGAATGCATTTTTTCGAGAACGTAGAACCGCTAGTACTGACGTAAAGAGTGCCCTGCGCCTGCATAGCGGCGTGTGTGCGTGATTAGGAGACATCAGACGCTGCTAATGTCCGGCCTACATAATGGCCAAATTGATTTGGTTACTCATATTTCTCGTTTTATTGAAGATCCGTAAAAAATCACGCACGAAAATGCGCATCGTATGACCGCTTTTGCGTCTTCCGTGAAAAAATACATCAATGCGTTCAGACGCACTTTTTTACGGACGATGCAAAAAATGCATTAATTTGACCCTAGCCTTAGCGGGAATGCAGCGTGGGCAGTCCAGGGATCAGCGATCAGAATGTCCATCAAGGCGGCAGTTAGGTGTGTCAGTGTGCTGATAGCCATAGTGTAGCTCAGGTGTCGGCAACCTTGGCTCTCCATATGTTTATGTACTACATTTCCCATGAGGGTCTGTAAACCTATTAATTAGCTGAGCATCAAAGGAGATGTAGTTCTAAAACATCTGGAGGGCAAAGGTTGCTGACCCCTAGCAGCACACTGACACACCTAACTGCCAGCTTGATGGATCTGCACAATACAAGGGTGGTTGGTGTGAGGGCTGGTGCACCCATTAGACCAACTGGGCAGTTGCCTAGAGCAGTGTTTCTCAAACCTGTCCTCGGGACCCCCAACCAAGCCAGATTTTGCAGATCACCTTGGGGAAATGCAGACTGAATCCTGCAATCACTGAACAGCAAATAATATCAGCTGTGCTGTGCTTCAGATATCTGGAAACTGGCCTGGTTGGGGGTCCCGAGGAGAGGTTTGAGAAACACTGGCCTAGAACACCACTAGCAGGAAGAGGGAGTGCGCCGCTCTGAGATAATATAACCATGGATTCTATGGCAAAATAGATCTATGGCAAAATAGAGCTCTCTGACTGCGAGTGACCTCTGTCTCACAATGAGCTGCTAATTGAACAGGCACTGTTGGGCAATAAAAATGGTGGGAAGGGCATTCAGCATCCTGCATGTGCTGCCTGCAAGTGTTTAGAGACATCACAAGAGTATGACACTTATTAGAGGAACAGAGACAATATTTGATGCGGAAACAGTAGGGAGCAAGGGGGGACCTAGAGCGACAGAAATCTTTGCAACGGCCCTATTAGTGTCTTACAAAATCTGGCTACAGTAGGGAGTGAAAGTTGTAGAGGTTTTGCTTGGCGAGTGAGTGCAATAAATACCCTACAAGATAGCGTTAGGTAAATACACCGAATACAAAATGCATATAAATAAACCAAGCAGCTTCCTTGTCCCCATTAGGACTTCTGTCAGGTGTGTATTCATCCCGCAGTCCAGTCTAGGTGGGAGCAGCACCAAAGAAACCAGCAGGCTAGGGATAGACCGATACTTTTTTTGGCGCCGATAACGATTATCGCCAGCCTTTCAGGCCGGTAACCAATATCATATACCGATATTCTGTACATTGAAATTTTTGAAAAATTATAATTTCTACACAAATCTGGCATCAACTGAAGATGTTTAATAAAATTCTGATCATTACAACAACTGAGAAAACTTAAATAGCTTTCCGGAACGCAAAAAAAACCCTACCATACACTAAACATCACTACTAGAAAGCTAAACAATATTTTGGGTTAAGGAATCACAGCGTTTAGTGTGACAAGTTAAAATAATAAAACTCACAGTATTGTGGTTTGTATGAGCGTAATATCGAGAGCTCCACAGCAATAAAACTCACACTCATACAAACTGCACATTACTGTGTGTTTTATTGCTGTGGAGCTCTGTGATACATTCATACACACTGCACATTACTGTGTGTGTTATTGCTGTGGAGCTCTGTGATACACTCATACACACTGCACATTACTGTGTGTTTTATTGCTGTGGAGCTCTGTGATACACTCATACACACTGCACATTACTGTGTGTTTTATTGCTGTGGAGCTCTGTGATACACTCATACACACTGCACATTACTGTGAGCTTTATTGCCCTGCAGCTCTGACACGTTCATACACACTGCACACTCCTAAGAATTTTATTGTTGTGGCACTCTGATAATCGGTCGCCCCCTACAGCAGTTACAAGTACTTATACAGCGCCAACAGGTTCTGTAGCGCTTTACAATGGGGTAAGCACAAACATGAGCAGACCAACTAGCTACAAGCAAGATCAAACTCTTCTATAAGCTGCTATGTGTTTGTTTTGAACAGTGAGTTTAAATTTCCTTTGGCATCAGAATGGTGTAATGCATTCTTTCTAAGTTTGGTCCCTCTAGGAGCCGGTCATTATGTCTCCACTTGATTGACAGCACTGAGAAAAGGAGCTGGATTTATAGTTGCATTGATTTTTTTTTAAATCATAACAGTAATAATTTCTGTAGAAAGACATGGGTAAGGGACCTCTGTTCCCCATTACCTATGTTACAGTCATAGATGGTTATGGTGCTTGTAGCACCCCAAGACATAGGCTTCCAGTCTGTGCGAGCTTATGCGAAATGGTCCTGAATGTCCACCTTCTAGGTCTCTCAACAACATTTTGGATTTTCCTCGATTGGTTTATGATAAAAGCATGAAAGGTGACTGTAAAATTGACTTACCGTAATATATGGCCTGCCTATGCCCATAGTCCTGGGCTATATTAACGCTCACCACACTCATCCCATCTTCATTCTGATTGCAACTCCCATCACCATCAAGCAATCCTCAGGTATACCATGGTTTCACTGAAGATACTGCCCCACAGTTTCTCTTTCTTATCTGCATTGTCTGTATCTTTACATTGTATCATGCTAATCTCTTGCATTTATTATTTTTCTGGATTTAAATCTATTTTTCTACCATATATTTTGCTCACTGTGGATGTTTTTTTAGTGGTCATCATTCCACCCTCCTCAACTTCCTTTGTCCATTCCATATTTTGAACTGGTCTGGACTCACTTTGCTTCCTGTGTCCTCATATATCACCAGTCTTCATTCTGACTGCCCTCCCACCCTGTCCCCTGACTTACTTTTATGCTCTCCGCCTCCAGGTGGTTTCACTTTTCTGTGTGCATGTTTTCAACTCCATCACTGACTATTCAGGTTTTCCTGCGGCATCTGGCTATCTATTCCACACACTCTCTGCTCCCTTTTGTCTCACATCCACTCATGACCTTTAGATTGTAAGCTCACAGGATGCTGGGAGAGCATTTGCACTAGTGCTCTATTTGCAAGATAGCCTCAAGGGCAGCATCACTTGTTTCCAGTTTTATCGATATGTCTCTCGTCTATATCCCCATTCTTGTACAGCGCTGTAGAATCCGATGGCACTATATAAATGCTTGAGCAGGTAGCGTAACATAGTGGCAGTTTGAGTTGAAGCCTGGTCCACTTGGGCAGACTAAAACTCTCCTTCTATATGCCTGATATTCCATGATCATTTATCTGTCCATTCTACGAGTATTGAGGGACCCCTGGAACATGGACCCAAGCATTTCCGGAGTGTGGATTCCTTTATTGTTTGTTGTTGAGTTGAAGCTTTTGGCCCAGTGAAAACGTAACGAATATGATACTAACTACCTTCAACCACATAGTGATAAGGCCTGGAGACTCTAGGTAGCGGAGGCTGATTCTGTATATAACGATACGAGCTATACAAGGCTTGGATGAGATTCTTTGGAGAGAAACAATGAGAGGGATGCAGTGGCGATGAGAGCGAGACACTAGACAGAATGGAGGCCAGAGGGTTGGGACAGAGGCTCATCAAAATCTTAAGCTATGTGCCAACCCACAAAGTGTGTTCATTCAAACATATGACAGTCAACCCCAAAAACAATTCTACTTATGCTGTGCTATATCTGGTCGAGATTCTCTGGCTCCAACCTTCACATCTGCCCTAATCATGTGCCACTATCTTGTACCAGTCTCACTGCATTGTGAATTTTTTTCCTTCTTCGATAACTCATTTTTAACCTGCCGCAAATGTAGCAGTGTCCACATTGTCAGTGCATGGAATAAAATAAATAAATCCGGTGTTTATCACTATTTTATGATCTTATCGCAGCTTGCTGCTTGTCGAGTACACTCAGGACAAACAAAGGATGGATACCAGCAACCCTCGCTATAAACAAATTTTTATTGAAAGCAGACGATAATGCAGTTCACTGATCGCTACTCTAAAACAGAAGACCTCTCCAGGGACGCGTGCAGTTCAATAATATTCATAAATAAAAATGTCATGGACCAAAGCTTTCCTTGGATTAGACTTTCATGAGTAACAATATTTCAGCTATACATGGCTGATATATTGGTGCGCTTTCATTCAGCTCGCAGGCGCAGCACATGTGAAACGAGACAGAATGGTTTCCAATGCATCTTATAAAGAAAAGAAAAAAATATCAGAAATTTTGTAACTTTTCTTTATATATTGTTGGCATTTTTGTTGCATTAATAAACTCAGCAACATTCTAATTTAGATTTTTTTTTCACTATGCTCCACCAATATACATACATACAGGAAAAGTGGTATCGCACCTATTCCCCCCAAGGGCAGTTGCAACGACCAGGAGTAACCAACTTAATTCATGTATAAAACATAGCAAGAAAAAATAGGTGTCATCTGCGCTCATTCCTATAGCTCTGTGTGAAACAAAACACAGAGGTTTTCATTTACTTGAATGGCCATTAAAGTGTAAGCTCACCTGCCCCGTCAAGGCACCTCTGGTAAGGCTAGTCCTACCTAATGAAACCAAGAGCGGCTCCACAGTCTGATCTTCAGTTAACCAGAAGACCCCTAGCTGCCCAGAGATTTCCTATCTCCCGATCCGTGATAGCTAGAGGGTCATGTTTGATATCAATGGAAAGGCCAGAACATTCCCTTTCCAATGATACCACACATGACCATGTTATAAGTAAAAATAAAATTTAGAAAATTAAAACAATAATAATAGAAAAATAAATAAAAATAAAAAAACGTGTTTTTTTGTTTTGTTTTTTTATTACTGCACTAACGATTTTTTTTGGGAGGGCTTAGCTAAAATCCTGTAATTTCTTAGAAAAATAAAGTAACGGGTTCCCAGTTCTAAATTTTTTAACAATCGTACCCCATAGAATATATAATCGGATGATAAGATGTGAAACAAATTACGTTACACACTGGATGATTGGAATTTTATTGAAAATTTAAATTTTTTTAACATTTTTTGTTACAGCGTTCAGGCAGGACATGACGTATACTTATAATAGTAATATATTATGAATCTGCTGAGTCTGCCGAACAAAAGGATACATAATTTGTCTGGGTCGTACAATAAAACATGACTTCAAATCGCGTTTAAACATGATGAGCAAAAACGGTCAAACTAAGCTCAGCACACTTCTATTTTTGAAGAGTGCCGAACTTGTAAAATTGCACCCGTCCTTAAGGGGTTAATAAACTGCCTACATCAATTATACACATGGAGGGTTATTCACCAAGCTCTGAATTCGCCACCGAATTGCACCAAATGGGGAACTTCACCGTATATGCATTTTCAGGGCAATTTGTCTATTCAATAAACTGTCAAATACAGGCAAATTGACACCAAAATATGGTGCATCCGGCCCCAGTTCAGCTGCACCAATATAGTCCCATAGAGAACTATTGATCCGCCTATTCACAAAACGCCACATTGCACCGAAATTGTGGCAAAATAACCTGATTTTGGTGATTTCAATTTGACGGGTTTAAATAGGCGAATCTAATAGGTTTTAATTTGATGATTGTAATATTGTTTTAAAATTATTTTTAAAGACCATTTATTTATTTTCCAAAAACCCACATATTAAAAGACCTTTATAATTTTTTTAAAAAAAGATATTTTAACAGACTTTTTATTGTTTTTCAAAGGACCTTTTTTATTATTTAGTTTTTTTTTTTTTTTTTTTACTAACAGGGCTATTCAGGGAGAGGTGAAAACCAGGAGAATGACTGGAGGAGTGAAAATTCTAGGTCAACATAGACAAACCAGAAAAATTTGCCCATTTAGCCCACTTTCATAATCGGCTATTTTGACCTAGAATTATAACTTCTCCAGTCATTCTCCTGGTTTTCACCACTCTCTGAATAACCCTGTATATTTTTATTGATTTAACCTCATATTAGGAGAATAGTAAGACATCCTAATTTGTTTTTCTGTTTGGTGGAATTTGTCGAGGCTAATTCTGAGCTTTTTGCCAAAGTTCGATAACTGCTTCAGCAGATCAAGTTTTTTGCGCAATACGGTGAACATTCGGTGAATAGTGAATGCACAGAATTTTCAACCGAATGGAATCGCCAAAATGACTTGAGCTGCAACTATAAGTCAAAAAGAAAGTGGCTCAATCCTCATTTTCCTACAGAGCGCCACAAATATGGAATAACCTCCCAGACGCCATCAAATCTTCCCCAGTCTAAATTCACTTAAGAGATCTCTATTAACATACCTTGATACAGAATGCACTTGTAAACATGTAACAAAGGGACTATATACAGAATGCACCTGTAATCATGTAACATAGTGACTATAAACAGAATGCACCTGTAAACAAGTAACATAGTGACTATATATAGAATGCACCTGTAAACATGTAACATAGTGACTATATACAGAATGCACCTGTAAACATGTCACAGTGAATATATACAGAATGCACCTGTAAACATATAACACAGTGACTATATACAGAATGCACCTGTAAACAGGTAACATAGTGACTATATATAGAATGCACCTGAAAACAGGTAACACAGTGACTATATACAGAATGCACCTGTAAACATGTAACATAGTGACATATACAGAATGCACCTGTAAACATGTAACATAGTGACTATATACAGAATGCACCTGTAAACATGTAACATAGTGACTATATACAGAATGCACCTGTAAACATGTCACAGTGAATATATACAGAATGCACCTGGAAACATGTAACACAGTGACTATATACAGAAGCACCTGTAAACATGTAACAGTGACTATATACAGAATGCACCTGTAAACATGTAACACAGTGACTATATACAGAATGCACCTGTAAACATGTAACATAGTAACTATATACAGAATGCACCTGTAAACATGTAACATAGTAACTATATACAGAACGCACCTGTAAACATGTCACAGTGAATATATACAGAATGCACCTGTAAACATGTAACACAGTGACTATATACAGAATGCACCTGTAAACATGTAACAGTGACTATATACCGAATGCACCTGTAAACATGTAACACAGTGACTATATACAGAATGCACCTGTAAACATGTAACATAGTAACTATATACAGAATGCACCTGTAAACATGTCACAGTGAATATATACAGAATGCACCTGTAAACATGTAACATAGTGACTATATACAGAATGCACCTGTAAACGTGTAACATAGTGACTATATACAGAATGCACCTGTAAACATGTAACATAGTGACTATATATAGAATGCATATGTAAACATGTAACAAAGGGACTATATACAGAATGCACCTGTAAACATGTAACATAGTGACTATATACAGAATGCACCTGTAAACATGTAACATAGTGACTATATATAGAATGCACCTGTAAACATGTAACAAAGGGACTATATACAGAATGCACCTGTAAACATGTAACATAGTGACTATATACAGAATGCACCTGTAAACATGTAACATAGTGACATATACAGAATGCACCTGTAAACATGTAACATAGTGACTATATACAGAATGCACCTGTAAACATGTAACATAGTGACTATATACAGAATGCACCTGTAAACGTGTAACATAGTGACTATATACAGAATGCACCTGTAAACATGTAACATAGTGACTATATATAGAATGCACCTGTAAACATGTAACAAAGGGACTATATACAGAATGCACCTTTAAACATGTAACATAGTGACTATATACAGAATGCACCTGTAAACAAGTAACATAGTGACTATATACAGAATGCACTTGTAAACATGTGACATAGTGACTATATACACAATGCACCTGTAAGCAAGTAACATAGTGACTATATACAGAATGCACCTGTAAAGAAGTAACATAGTGACTATATACAGAATGCACCTGTAAAGAAGTAACTTAGTGACTATATATAGAATGCACCTGTAAACATGTAACATAGTGACTATATACAGAATGCACCTGTAAACATGTTACAGTGAATATATATAGAATGCACCTGTAAACATATAACACAGTGACTATATACAGAATGCACCTGAAAACATGTAACAAAGGGACTATATACAGAATGCACCTGTAAACATGTAACATAGTGACTATATACAGAATGCACCTGTAAACATGTAACATAGTGACATATACAGAATGCACCTGTAAACATGTATTATAGTGACTATATACAGAATGCACCTGTAAACATGTCACAGTGAATATATATAGAATGCACCTATAAACATGTAACACAGTGACTATATACAGAATGCACCTGTAAACACGTAACAAAGGGACTATATACAGAATGCACCTGTAAACATGTAACATAGTGACTATATACAGAATGCACCTGTAAACGTGTAACATAGTGACTATATATAGAATGCACCTGTAAACGTGTAACATAGTGACTATATATAGAATGCACCTGTAAACATGTAACAAAGGGACTATATACAGAATGCACCTGTAAACATGTAACATAGTGACTATATACAGAATGCACCTGTAAACAAGTAACATAGTGACTATATACAGAATACACTTGTAAACATGTAACATAGTGACTATATACACAATGCACCTGTAAGCAAGTAACATAGTGACTATATACAGAATGCACCTGTAAACATGTAACGTAGTGACAATATACAGAATGCACCTGTAAACAAGTAACAGTGACTATATACAGAATGCACTTGTAAACAAGTAACTTAGTGACTATATATAGAATGCACCTGTAAACATGTCACAGTGAATATATATAGAATGCACCTGTAAACATGTAACATAGTGACTATATACAGAATGCACCTGTAAACATGTAACATAGTGACTATATACAGAATGCACCTGTAAACATGTAACATAGTGACTATATACAGAATGCACCTGTAAACATGTAACATAGTGACTATATACAGAATGCACCTGTAAACATGTAACACAGTGACTATATACAGAATGCACCTGTAAACATGTAACACAGTGACTATATACAGAATGCACCTGTAAACATGTAAAATAGTGACTATATACAGAATGCACCTGTAAACATGTAACATAGTGACATACACAGAATGCACCTGTAAACATGTAACATAGTGACTATATACAGAATGCACCTGTAAACATGTGTGACTATACAGAATGCACCTGTAAACATGTAACATAGTGACTATATATATAGAATGCATGTAAACATGTAACATAGGACATATACAGAATGCACCTGTAAACGTGTAACATAGTGACTATATATAATGCACCTGTAAACGTGTAAATAGACTATATATAGAATGCACCTGTAAACATGTAACAAGGGACTATATACAGAATGCACCTGTAAACATGTAACATAGTGACTATATACAGAATGCACCTGTAAACAAGTAACATAGTGACTATATACAGAATACACTTGTAAACATGTAACATAGTGACTATATACACAATGCACCTGTAAGCAGTAACATAGTGACTATATACAGAATGCACCTGTAAACATGTAACGTAGTGACAATTACAGGCACCTGTAAACAGTGACTATATACAGATGCACTTGTAAAAAGTAACTTAGTGACTATATATAGAATGCACCTGTAAACATGTAACATAGTGACTATATACAGAATGCACCTGTAAACATGTCACAGTGAATATATATAGAATGCACCTGTAAACATGTAACACAGTGACTATATACAGAATGCACCTGTAAACATGTAACATAGTGACTATATACAGAATGCACCTGTAAACATGTAACATAGTGACTATATACAGAATGCACCTGTAAACATGTAACATAGTGACTATATACAGAATGCACCTGTAAACATGTAACACAGTGACTATATACAGAATGCACCTGTAAACATGTAACACAGTGACTATATACAGAATGCACCTGTAAACATGTAAAATAGTGACTATATACAGAATGCACCTGTAAACATGTAACATAGTGACATACACAGAATGCAGCTGTAAACATGTAACATAGTGACTATATACAGAATGCACCTGTAAACATGTAACATAGTGACTATATATAGAATGCACCTGTAAACATGTAACAAAGGGACTATATACAGAATGCACCTGTAAACATGTAACATAGTGACTATATACAGAATGCACCTGTAAACATGTAACATAGTGACTATATACAGAATGCACCTGTAAACATGTCACAGTGAATATATATAGAATGCACCTGTAAACATGTAACACAGTGACTATATACAGAATGCACCTGAAAACCTGTAACAAAGGGACTATATACAGAATGCACCTGTAAACATGTAACATAGTGACTATATACAGAACGCACCTGTAAACATGTAACATAGTGACATATACAGAATGCACCTGTAAACATGCAACATAGTGACTATATACAGAATGCACCTGTAAACATGTCACAGTGAATATATATAGAATGCACCTGTAAACATGTAACACAGTGACTATATACAGAATGCACCTGTAAACATGTAACATAGTGACTATATACAGAACGCACCTGTAAACATGTAACATAGTGACATATACAGAATGCACCTGTAAACATGCAACATAGTGACTATATACAGAATGCACCTGTAAACATGTCACAGTGAATATATATAGAATGCACCTGTAAACATGTAACACAGTGACTATATACAGAATGCACCTGTAAACATGTAACATAGTGACTATATACAGAATGCACCTGTAAACATGTAACATAGTGACATATACAGAATGCACCTGTAAACATGTAACATAGTGACTATATATAGAATGCACCTGTAAACATGTAACAAAGGGACTATATACAGAATGCACCTGTAAACATGTAACATAGTGACTATATACAGAATGCACCTGTAAACAAGTAACATAGTGACTATATACAGAACACACTTGTAAACATGTAACATAGTGACTATATACACAATGCACCTGTAAGCAAGTAACATAGTGACTATATACAGAATGCACCTGTAAACATGTAACGTAGTGACAATATACAGAATGCACCTGTAAACAAGTAACAGTGACTATATACAGAATGCACTTGTAAACATGTAACGTAGTGACTATATACACAATGCACCTGTAAACAAGTAACTTAGTGACTATATATAGAATGCACCTGTAAACATGTAACATAGTGACTATATACAGAATGCACCTGTAAACATGTCACAGTGAATATATATAGAATGCACCTGTAAACATGTAACACAGTGACTATATACAGAATGCACCTGTAAACATGTAACACAGTGACTATATACAGAATGCACCTGTAAACGTGTAACATAGTGACTATATATAAATTAGCACCTGTAAACATGTAACATAGTGACTATATACAGAATGCACCTGTAAACATGTATCACAGTGACTATATACAGAATGCACCTGTAAACATGTAACACAGTGACTATATACAGAATGCACCTGTAAACATGTAAAATAGTGACTATATACAGAATGCACCTGTAAACATGTAACATAGTGATTATATACAGAATGCACCTGTAAACATGTAACATAGTGACTATATACAGAATGCACCTGTAAACATGTAACATAGTGATTATATACAGAATGCACCTGTAAACATGTAACATAGTGACTATATACAGAATGCACCTGTAAATATGTAACATAGTGATTATATACAGAATGCACCTGTAAACATGTAACATAGTGACTATATACAGAATGCACCTGTAAACATGTACCATAGTGACTATGTACAGAATGCACCTGTAAACATGTAACACAGTGACTATATACAGAATGCACCTGTAAACATGTAACATAGTGACTATATACAGAATGCACCTGTAAACAAGTAACATAGTGACTATATACAGAATACACTTGTAAACATGTAACATAGTGACTATATACACAATGCACCTGTAAGCAAGTAACTTAGTGACTATATATAGAATGCACCTGTAAACATGTAACACAGTGACTATATACAGAATGCACCTGTAAACATGTAACGTAGTGACAATATACAGAATGCACCTGGAAACAAGTAACTTAGTGACTATATATAGAATGTACCTGTAAACAAGTAACTTAGTGACTATATATAGAATGCACCTGTAAACATGTAACATAGTGACTATATACAGAATGCACCTGTAAACATGTCACAGTGAATATATATAGAATGCACCTGTAAACATGTAACACAGTGACTATATACAGAATGCACCTGAAAACATGTAACAAAGGGACTATATACAGAATGCACCTGTAAACATGTAACATAGTGACTATATACAGAATGCACCTGTAAACATGTAACATAGTGATTATATACAGAATGCACCTGTAAACATGTAACATAGTGACTATATACAGAATGCACCTGTAAACATGTCACAGTGAATATATATAGAATGCACCTGTAAACATGTAACACAGTGACTATATACAGAATGCACCTGTAAACATGTAACAAAGGGACTATATACAGAATGCACCTGTAAACATGTAACATAGTGACATATACAGAATGCACCTGTAAACATGTAACATAGTGACTATATACAGAATGCACCTGTAAACGTGTAACATAGTGACTATATACAGAATGCACCTGTAAACGTGTAACATAGTGACTATGTATAGAATGCACCTGTAAACATGTAACAAAGGGACTATATACAGAATGCACCTGTAAACATGTAACATAGTGACTATATACAGAATACACTTGTAAACATGTAACATAGTGACTATATACACAATGCACCTGTAAGCAAGTAACATAGTGACTATATACAGAATGCACCTGTAAACATGTAACGTAGTGACAATATACAGAATGCACCTGTAAACAAGTAACAGTGACTATATACAGAATGCACTTGTAAACATGTAACGTAGTGACTATATACACAATGCACCTGTAAACAAGTAACTTAGTGACTATATATAGAATGCACCTGTAAACATGTAACATAGTGACTATATACAGAATGCACCTGTAAACATGTCACAGTGAATATATATAGAATGCACCTGTAAACATGTAACACAGTGACTATATATAGAATGCACCTGTAAACATGTAACATAGTGACTATATACAGAATGCACCTGTAAACATGTAACATAGTGACTATATACAGAATGCGCCTGTAAACATGTAACATAGTGACTATATACAGAATGCGCCTGTAAACATGTAACACAGTGACTATATACAGAATGCACCTGTAAACATGTAACACAGTGACTATATACAGAATGCACCTGTAAACATGTAAAATAGTGACTATATACAGAATGCACCTGTAAACATGTAACATAGTGATTATATACAGAATGCACCTGTAAACATGTAACATAGTGACTATATACAGAATGCACCTGTAAACATGTAACATAGTGACTATGTACAGAATGCACCTGTAAACATGTAACACAGTGACTATATACAGAATGCACCTGTAAACATGTAACAAAGGGACTATATACAGAATGCACCTGTAAACATGTAACATAGTGACATATACAGATTGCACCTGTAAACATGTAACATAGTGACTATATACAGAATGCACCTGTAAACATGTAACATAGTGACTATATACAGAATGCACCTGTAAACATGTAACATAGTGACTATATACAGAATGCGCCTGTAAACATGTAACATAGTGACTATATACAGAATGCGCCTGTAAACATGTAACATAGTGACTATATACAGAATGCACCTGTAAACATGTAACACAGTGACTATATACAGAATGCACCTGTAAACATGTAACACAGTGACTATACCAGAATGCACCTGTAAACATGTAACACAGTGACTATATACAGAATGCACCTGTAAACATGTAACATAGTGACTATATACAGAATGCACCTGTAAGGCTGGGGTCAGACGAGCGTAGTGTTCACGTCCGTGATTGCGCCTAAAAGTACGTCCGTGATAGCATGAAAGTAAGTCCATTGGAGCCTGACACATGAAGTACGTCCGCACTGAACTGCGGACGCTCAACGGCCGCGGCAAACGGACGCAGGTTAGGCAAGAACGTAATACTGCTAGAACGGACGTGCGGAGTGCGCTGCGTCCACAACGTCTGCATAGCTTTGTGTGTGAGTGATGGAGCGTGGTCAGATATACTGCATTTATACGTCCAGCATTTTTGACGGACAGAATGTTTTTTCATTGTAATTTATTTTCCCTCCCTACATCCGTTAAATAAATTTCAGTGAAAAAACGGACTGTGTGACCACTACTGCGTCATCCGTACTGACGATGTCCGTACTGCACGGACGTACAGTCCGTAGAAATCACGCTCGTCTGACCCCAGCCTAAACATGTAACATAGTGATTATATACAGAATGCACCTGTAAACATGTAACATAGTGACTATGTACAGAATGCACCTGTAAACATGTACGTAGTGACTATATTTCCTATATATTTATTTTCTGTGTTAAGCTGTTTTTTTGTGTTCTGTTTTTAATATTTTGCATTTTATTACTTCGTGTTTCTGTAACGACTGTAACAATTCAATGTTCTTGAACCCAGGACATACTTGAAAACAAGAGAAATCTCAATGTATCCTTCCTGGTAAAATACTTTATAAATAAATAAATGTAGCATATCATGTGGTCATCGGATGCAGAGATGTGGTAAAGCCCTACAACAGTTGGCGCTTGGGTTTCCACCTTTTCTTCAAGCCACACCCAAATACTCTAGTGCCATATACACGTTGCGTATGAAGGATGACTGAGGTCTCCCTCTGATGTTGCTTGTGTGGCTGGGTCAGCATCCAGTCATACACGTGCGTTGCCGGTTGTATGGTGTCTAGGTGTCATTATGCAAGTGAAAACAGGAGTCTATGGATTGTGCCGTCCTCTGCACTGTGTGACAAGAGAGCGCAGATACTTTCTGAATAAGATTTTTGCAAATTCATTACATACCGGGCTCTCACAGCCAGTATTTTATTTTAAATAAACGGCACAAGTTGAGAATAATGAGCGACATTGAAATCACTTGTTATTCTCCTGCTGCCTGTAAAACAATCCATCTTCATCCCATGTACCTCTACTCTATACAGTCCTCAGCCTATCTACACTTGTTAGTACTAAAGCCCCTCATCCTATATTTATTTATTTATAAAGGATTTCACCAGGAAGGATACATTGAGATTTCTCTCGTTTTCAAGTATGTCCTGATGTCTGGGGGAAGGGAAGCAGGCAGAGATGTTTATGCGGCCCCTGGGCCGAGATCGCTGTACTTCCCCAGCAGGATTCAGTAGCAATAGCTGCTGCTCCTAATTCTGGCTCACGGGAGCAAGCTACGTACACAGAGATGCATGGAGGGGCTCCCGGATGTGCAGAGCGGTGGAGCTGTAGTTCTTCCTTCTCAGGCATGAGAAAGGAACAAGAGCTGCAGCTCAGGCTGGGGAGGTACAGAGCACACAGTCCAGGCTGAATCATAGAAACATAGAATATGTCGGCAGATAAGAACCTTTTGGCCCATCTAGTCTGCCCAATTACATGGATACTTTACCTGGATTTATCTTTTGTTTAGGATAGCCTTATGCCTATCCCATGCCTGCTTAAATTCAATTACTGTTTTGGCCTCTACCACTTCAACTGGAAGACTGTTCCATGTATCCACCACCCTCTCAGTAAAATAATGCTTCCTGATGTTACTTTTAAACCTTTGCCCCTCTAATCTAAGACTATGTCCTCTTGTTTTGCTACTTTGTTTCCTTTTAAATATACTCCCTTCCTCTACCTTGTGGATTCCCTTTACGTATATCATGTGTCCGGGTGGCAGCTTCCCTGAAACCTGAACACATGACTCACAACCTAAACTGTCCGGGTGAAACCCGTACAGGTGACAACCCTATTCTGTGCATTTAGCATTAGTGGACACCTGGTATAGAGTTATAATTTTGCACCACTGTCAATACACATGCACCAAGATTCGGGTTGCCAGATCTGCCATATTTTCCTGGACACAAAATTCAGGCTGATGGGCAGTGCATGAAAAATATAACCCTGCAGTAATGTCATGACCGTGGTAGAGGGAAAGAGGGTATGAGCCCAATGTGCAGAGATATAAACGAGCTGAGCAACGTAAATAGGTATAAAGGGGGGTTTCATTATATACAGCAGTATGGATGGGGAAAGAAGGGGCAGGAATGGAACTGATTGAGGCTGTATGTTCAAAGGGGGAAACAAGACATGGAAAAACACTGAGGGAAATATAATAGGAAACTTACTAGAGACACGAGACAGGAAAAGGGCTGACTGAAGACTTGGAGCAGGGGGAACTGGAGACTTGGAGCAGGGGGAACTGGAGACTTGCAGCAGGGGGAACTGGAGACTTGCAGCAGGGGGAACTGGAGACTGCGAGCAGAGGGAACTGGAGACTTGGAAGCAGGGGAACACGGGAGACTTGGAAGCAGGGGAACACGGGAGACTTGGAAGCAGGGGAACACGGGAGACTTGGAAGCAGGGGAACACGGGAGACTTGGAAGCAGGGGAACACGGGAGACTTGGAAGCAGGGGAACACGGGAGACTTGGGAGCAGAGGAACGCGGGAGACTTGGAAGCAGGGGAACACGGGAGACTTGGAAGCAGGGGAACACGGGAGACTTGGAAGCAGAGGAACACGGGAGACTTGGAAGCAGAGGAACGCGGGAGACTTGGAAGCAGGGGAACACGGGAGACTTGGATGCAGGGGGCACTGGAGGCAAGGATACAACAGTAGGCAGCAAACGTGGTACAGTCCATACAATGGGTAGTGGCAGGGGGCTGGCAAACACAGTATTAAGTCCAAGCAAGGTTCGGTGCACAGGTAATCCATCTTGTAGGGAAGGAGCACAGGGAAGGCGCACGCTTCAGGAGAAAAAGCTACCAGGTTAGACAATGATGGAGCACTGCATCATGGGTACTCCACCCTTATAAAGGGAAACACAGGTCACGTTATAGGGAGCACCTGGTGAGAGCACAGCCAGAATCTGCCTGAGGGAAAAAACAGTGTGGAGTTGCAAGAAAGATGCTGCCCAGGAATCAGGTAGCATTTCTGGTTTTGGCCGTCCTACGAAGGCGGCGACATGGTCCATGACAAGTATGTAGAACTCACGAGCTGCAGGCTCAAAGTGGAATCCCATGTGACCTGCCCTATTAAAATACCACATTTCCCTCCTGCAGCTTATAAATTACACATGCTGCACTGTTCTCTCCCTCTCTTCCCCATGAAATAATATATATATCCAGGAAAATATGGCCGATCTGGAAACCCTGGCAAAGAATTAGCATTTTTCAAACATACAAAATATATACAATCACGTAGCGCACAAAAAAGGTGAGGCGTAGGTGAACAGTCGCTAAAATATCCAGTGCTTAAGGTGCTCCCCCGACCAGTTATAGTTACAAGTACTTATACAGCGCCAACAGGTTCAGTAGCGCTTTACAATGGGGTAGCACGAACGGGAGACATAATAAATAATAATACATAAGGAACAGGTGACCCTGCCCGTAGGATAGTTGTAACAGAGTAAAATAAAAAGAAGCAATGCATTGCCTCGCGTCACTCAGGAAATATTGCCATAAAGAATAACAGCTTAAATAGAAACAAACTGGCAATGGTCCAACAAGGCCAATATTTTAAAAAGCCAAGGCAACCTCAGAGAGATAAAGAATATATACAGGGTAATTCAAAGAATCGAAAAGTCACCCACTGCACGTTCGGTGACTTTTCGTTCTCTTCAATTCGGTTCCTTTTGCCGATCCCATTTCGGCGACCCTGCGGTGTATTCAGCAAACACCACAGGGCCCCCGAATTACAGGGAAAAGCTACCGCAAACCCGACGAAAATGAACCACAAAACCCACCGAATGCACGCCGAAAACCCTCAAAAACATCTGGATTAACCTGCCGAAAACCACGGAAAAACCCGAGCAGGAGTCGATCACACGCAGCGAAGCCTCCGGAGAAAGCAGAGAACGCAGAGTGAAGTGAATAAATTAGGAAAACAGTTTGCTTGAATGATTGAAAAGTGAAACACTGTTTGCATAGAAACTACTGAGCGAAAATGTCTGAAATTTACATATGAGGTCCAGGGAATGATAATAAAGAGGGCTGTTACAGAAAACATAAGTTAAAAAAAAAACAAACAGAAAAATTATTAAAATATTAAAAAGTCTATAAATAAAGAGACTCTTTGCTGCAGAATTTTATAATGAACGGTTTATTAGATATTGAATTAAAACGGGAATATTTTTAACATTGAAGCCTATGGGATTCGCCTGAATAAACCTGCCGCATGAAACCACCGAATGGCAGGGCATTTAGGGAACCTTTCACTGCTGGTTTGTATTCTCTGAATAGCCGAAGCAGTGCTTTTTCATGGGGTTTTCACTGGCCTCGAACAGGCACCGAACAGGCACTGAACAGGCACGGTATGTGCAGGCAATTCGCCAGGATTTGGCGAATTGCCTGCTCTCTGGATAGCCGAATGGCCAGGAAAGGTATGCGAACGCTGATTTACAGCGTTTGGTTACCTTTCTCAAGCAATTCGGATCTCTTTGAATTACCCTGATAGTGTAATATAGCTAAACACGTATTATACATAACATAGCGGAGCTTCAGCGCTCTCACACAAACAGTTCACAGCGTATAGGCGCTACATGAAGAGCTAGGAGCTCTTGTTTGTGTGAGAGCGCCGGAACTCTGCTATTTTATATATGCATTTAGCTGTATTACATTGTATGTTCTTTATCTCTCGGAGGTTGTCTTGGCTTTTTATGAAAATATTGGCATGTTGGACCATTGACCATTTACACAAGTGGCCAAAATTGTGGATAAACCTTCTGGTTTGTCAGTTTTGGTTGACAAGAAAATTCCTCTGCTTCCCTGGACTGGAAACAGCCCTGACTTGAATATCATCGAAAATCTGTGGTCAAGATTGAAACGCATGATCTCGAGAAAGAATCCAAGCGACAAGCGAGGACTCATTGAGGCTATAATCAATTGCTGGCATCATTTGATCACAGCAGAGGATGTCAAAAGAATTGCAGAGTCAATGCCTAGAAGGTGTCAGGCAGTAGTGAAGGCCAAAGGCTTTCCAACCCGTTATTGAAAAAACACATTGTGACAAACTTGAAATTATAATTTTTATGCTCTATAATAGCCAAGATGCATTATGGGACATTCCCAGCCAAAATTTAACTTATTAAAAGAAGAAAATTGTTGTTAAGGCATTCATTTACTATATTAAACGTTACTTGTGTTGTGACATTTTTAGAGATTTTTTTAATATAAAAAGTACTTTAAGCTGCAAGTTTGTAAAAATGTAAGATGTATCCATAATTTTGGCCACCAGTGTATCTCTATGTGAGCTGGTACTTTTTACGTCAATATTTTATGAGTGACACACGGCTCTGCACTGCTGTATATTGGTTCTTTTTAAGTTTACAAATATAATCAGAATTAGAAATCCATTTGATGCCTTCGCAGTATCAAAAGGCCTCGCAGGTCCCAGTCACACCACCTGCATGAGAGCCAGGAAGTGTTTTGATCAACAGGACTTCATCTTGAAGGTAAAAGCTCGGCTTTGAAGACCCCCCCCCCCCGGCCTATTGGAATACAAGAAAGATGAGACATGGTCCTAACAATATAAGCACTTTATTAAGATGAAGCTGTCATGGTGCCTAGAGCACGTTCAACATTTTCAGAAAAAAACACCCAGCCTGTTCTATTCTGATCTGTTAGCTATACATCAACGATAAACTTCCAGATTTAAGAAAAAAAAAAGTAAGAATAAATAAATAAAAAAGGGAAGAATGCTACATATTCCATGCATCATACTGTGTCATAAGAGGATTCATGGTTCTAGGCCAACTGATCCCAACAGTATAAAATAAAAGAGCATAACATTTTGCAGGATGCTGATCCATCTTAATATAGGACAGGATAGAAATCCCCGCCTTAGGCCTTTAGCAGATTTATTTACATACACTTCAGGGCCTTATGAAGGGGAGGAGGATGGTTGTGTTTTTTTTCCGTAGCGTGTGATACTGCGTCGATGCCACTGCAAGTCATAGATCTAGTTAACAAGCGATAGGTTTGTTACGGAAAACACCGTTAATGATTTTAAGCTTAGCGATTACCAAGCAGAAGGATCGAATGAATCCACGGTAGTTCATTGAATATAGCCATTTTCACTGGGGGGGGGGTAATAAAACGGTAAACGTTAAGTGCCTTGATGACTCGTGGGCTCGTGACATTGCGCATCGTTCGGCTACGTTAACATTGTTATCTGGAAGCTAAGCCATTAAAACACCCCCAACAGGTTAAATCCCAGAGTACGTCAGGGCTAATTAAAAAGTTGATTATTGACAGTGCTTTTGCGTCTAGACCATAACTACTAAAACACCAAAGGGGAACAAAAACCTGATTAGCAGCCTGCTCTTCTTCTTGCGTAGAACTAGCGAACTACGGATCCGATTCTGCACTTCTAGCAGCATGCTGGGACAACTCTGCACCCCCCGTGCGTCTGCGGTAACTAATGCTTCAATTCATAGTCCATCTGGAACACGCTCGTTACAACATAAACTTGGTACAATTAAGCTTTAACAGCTCTGAATATTTCCAGTAGTAATGAAGACACTGGGATTCCAAAGGTGTTCTCCAACCGGAATGTAAGATGCAATGTCAATGTATTCGGTGGATAATGGCACAAAAAAAAGACACATTTTGCACGTCCATTGCTATATAGCTACTCGTGTATCATTGGGAACCCAGCTGTCGGGTAGGGGTTAATCCTAAAGCACTTCAAGTGGTTTAATGTAGTTTGATTTAAAAAATATTAGGAAAATCACAGTTGCTGGAGTCATTACCTCTGAGTATTGAAATCAGTTTAAAATATAGAATTATTATAGATATATTATTTTTTACAGCAGCCTCCGTTGTAACATGGCACAAAGCTAATTTTGGCTCTGCAGATGTTTACAGAACCCTCAATATCTAAGCTCAGGCTGATCACGGTCCCCTGGAAGAAGATCCGTTGACTGTCGGAACAGTGCAGGGTGCGTGTACATATATTGACATCCTTTTACACAAAATTGTTCCTTAGGAGTGAAACTCGAACGGAGTCTCCTTGTCCTATAATTTACAATCTATTTTTTTAAGGGGTACCCAAGTATAATATATTTTTAGAAATGACAAGTTTCTTTGTCATGGGGCGAGATGGTGTTATTGTACGGTGCTATGGAACTTGTTGGCGCTTTATAAATACTTGTAACTGTAACTCATAACTGTTAAAACAAATGAATTAAAGGTTTTCACAGATTTCTACTTGCCCTAGCTCTGTTAGGCCCGTGTCAGATGAGCGCACTGATCGCATCCGTGTTGCCGCACATTTTAACGTCTGTGGTAGCATACAATTATGATCAACAGAGACCCACACACGAAGTACGTCCGCACAGAAGTGCGGAAGCACAAGGGACACAACAAACGGACGCAGGTTAGGCAAGAACGTAAATCCGCTAGGATGGACGCACAGAGTGCGCTGCGTCCGCATAGCTTTGTGTGTGAGTGATGGAAGGAGGTCAGACGGACTGCATTTGTGCGTCCAGCATTTTAATTTATTTTCCCTGCTACATCCATCAAAAATAACGTCAGTGGAAAAAACGGACTGTGTGGCCACTACCTTGTCGTCAGTCAGAAAGTACGTCCGTACTGCACGGATATACAGTTCGTACAAAATGCGCTCGTCTGACCCTAGCCTAACCAGCAGCAACCCAAAGGTTTGAAGGACCCCTCACAATTGTTAAATCGCTTTCCAGCACCATAAATAAATACATATACATACAGGGTGTCAGTAAAGTCTCTTTACAATTTCAGAAATGTATTACAAAGGCAAATGAAAAGACAGATAAGAGAAAATTATTACCGAATGAGACGTATATATTTAAGTTTTTTTTGCCTCATTTAATACACCTCTAAATGGGCACCATTAGTTGCACGAAGCTCATCAAAACGGTATTCGATTTCTTGCCATGTTGGCTGTAGCATCCCCTCATCAATGGTGGCAATGGTATCAGTGATCCTCTGCTTTAGATTAGTGATGTCCCGTCCCTTTGTTCCATACACCATATCTTTATCGTATTAAGCAACAGGTAAATTCCCAAGCTGCTGACTCCTGGGGAGAAATGTTTTTTTTATCAGACTGCTCAGAGTAGGGCAGGGAGCAGAAACACTTCTAATAAAAGAAAATCTGTTTATCTAGAAACCATAATCTGAAGACAGTCAGAATCGCTGTGTGTGTAGTAAATACTCAAATTTGAGCTAGGTTTTCATTTGTAGTTTTGTTTAATCACCTGCAATAGCGATTTGAAGCAAAGTGTAGCGCTGGTTTATACTGGAATTAAAAGACCTCTCATTTGCGCAACTTCAAGTCTGCATCTGTTTATACCCTAAAGGACCGTGTTGTTTGGCTGCAACCAAGTATCCCGAGTGGTTGCTGTATTACAATGAATAACGAACAATATATATATATAGTGGATAAGACTCCAACCTGAAATGCTCTGGATGCACAATATACAGGTTGGCCATTTGTCCTATCCTCCTACGGGCAGGGCCGTCTGTTCCTTATGTTTTGTTATTGTCACCTGTCTGTGCTTCTCATTGTAAAGCACTACGGAATCTGTTGGCGCTGTATAAGTAGTATAAGTATAACACTGCAGCGTGTCACGTGCTTCAGCTGCAGAGTCTCCCAGTGTGTTCCTTGCAGTGTTACAGCCCTTGGGAGGAGCACTGGACTGCAGAACCTGTAATGGTGGCAAGTTAAAAATCCAGACCTGAAGAACTGAAAAGGTCAAGGCTTTCCAGACTTTGGAATTTTGTTTGTAGAACAGTAACAGGTTACTCCGAATTTAACACGGAGAATAGGACACTTCTTATAAATTCAACTAGTGCTGAAACAACTAAATCGAGAATGAAAATAATAGATAATGAAAATAGTTGTCAACTAATCGGTGTCGATTAATCGATTTGTGTACAGCACACACGGTCAGACTGCGTTAAATGTTGAAACCTCAGATTCTGCATCAGAGTTGATTGCTGAAGACGTGCTGCTGCTTTACTCGGTATGAATTAGTTCTAGGTTTATGTCAGACATAACCACTTTGGTTTTATTCAGTTTACAACTGTAGCAGCGCTATAACAGAAACCCTGGGATACTGCCACTGGGCACTGGTGTATTTTGGCCTAGGCCAACAAGGCCTAGGCCTAGGGCGGCACTCTCCAGGGGGCGGCGGCCCGCCGGGTGGCCCCACCCCTAAAAAAAAAAAAAACTTTTTTTTTTTTTTTTTTACTTTTGCAAACTATTTTACCAGGAAGGAAACATTGAGATGTCACTAATTTTCAAGTATGTCCTGGGTAGGCAACGCCTAGGCTTTCACTTTCCAGGGGGCAACAAAAAACCTCACCACTAATTGGGTTACTCACAGAGCATCGAAATGACGCCAACATTGTGGTGTTCTGTAGTTCCCTGCACTTCGGGGAATAAAATTTCCCCACCCTGCAGTGAATTCACCATTCACCGCAGGGTCCCCAAAGTGCATGGAGTCGGCCGCTGTATGCTGCCAACGCAAACCCATGGCCTGCTGTTTGCACAAGAACTACTGAACGAAAATGTCTGGAATTTACATATAAGATCCTATGATTGATAATAAAAAGTTCTGTTACAGAAAAAGAAGAACCGATATTGAAAAAAGGGGGGGGGGATTTTGCCAAAAAAATTCTGAAAAATTACTAAATGGTACTAAAACAAAAAATCAATAAATAAAGACTTTTTACTGCAGATTAAAATAAGTGGTTTATTAGATATTGCATAAAAACGGGAATATTTTTAACATTGAAACCTATGGGGTTCGCCTGAATACCTGAACCTGCTGATTGAAACCACCGAACATCAGGGTATTTCACTGTCATTTCTCTGCTGTTTGGTGTTCTCTGAATAGATTAACCATTACTTCTCTATGGGGATTTGCACTGCCTTCAAACAGCACCGTACTTGCTGGCAGTTCGCCAAACTTGTGTGTGAGCATATCACCAGAGCAGTGGTGTACTTAGAGGAGTGGCGGAGGGCGGACCGCCCCAGGTACCAGTGATTATTGGGGTGTCAATAGGGGGTACTAGGAGGTGCCACAGTCACTGTGTGTCAGCTTTGAGCTGTGTTCTCAAACAACGAGCAGCGGAGCATGGCATTTGCATACGGAATAAAATCGAATAGAATAAAAATCCCCCTCTCCTCCCTCCATAGCTCCTCCCCTGCCCCGCAGCAGCTCTAGGAGGGGGATGTGATTTGTGTCCAGAGAGAGAAGATGACAGTAAACGGCAGGTAAAGGGGGGGGGGGGTATCAGCAGAATATGAAGCCCTGTCTGCTTACTGCTGTTTAAAGTGGACCTTTCCTTAACCAGCACTGCAGTGATAGAAATTTGTCATTGAGCTGCCTGGCTCCTGGTGAGGCTGCGTGCGTGCAGGTCACACTCGGTCCGGCCAGTCAGGTGGTACTGAGTCTCAGTACCACCTGACTAGCTGAACCACGTGACACACACGCAGCTGCCCATCCTTTCGTTAACATGGACTGTCACTCTATTCTGGACCGAACACCCACCAGGAAGGGAATCAAAGCCACGGTGCACACTCTGGCAGTGGCACCCCACTGCTGACAAGATGGCTCCACGCACAGGCACAGCCGCGATCCTAACATGGCCTGGAGGGACCTGCTGCTGAGTCTGTACACAGTCCCTGCTGACTCTGCACACAGCCCTACCGAGGACGGAGGCCGGTAAAAGTAGAATAAATAATTGCTGTGTGCACATATACACTCGGTTTTCTGGGAGTTTTATTGCAGTGGATTCTGATGCACTCATACACTCCACACATTGCATTGCTGGGAGTTTTATTGCCGTGGATTCTGATACGCTGACACACACCACAAATTGCATTGCTGGGAGTTTTATTGCAGTGGATTCTGATGCACTCATACACACCGCACATTGCATTACTGGGAGTTTTATTTCTGTGGATTCTAATACACTCATACACACTGCACATTGCATTGCTGGAATTTTTATTGCTGTGGATTCTGATACACTGACACACACCAAACATTGCATTGCTGGGAGTTCTATTGCTGTGGATTCAATGATACACACTGCATAGTACTGTGAGTTTTATTGCCTTGGAGCTCTGGGATACACTCATACACACTGCACATTACTGTGAGTTTTATTGCTGTGCAGTTCTGTGATCTGCTCATACACAGTGCACATTTCTGTGGGTTTTATTGCTGTGCAGCTCTGTGATACGGTCATATGCAGTGCACGTTTCTGTGTATTTTATTGTTCAACCAATTAGAGTGGCTGTGATCCAGTATACTTAACATGCGTGGCTGTTCTTTGTAAAAATGCTTGCATTTAAACATTTCATAATTTTATTTATCTCAATAGATACATTTGAAATGGTATACAAAATATACAAGTAGGCACTTGGTATCCACTTTTAATATAAAGAGAGGAAAAGGTGGAGCTTAAAGAGGAAGGGTGGGGATTAACCAGGAAGAGGTGTGGCCTTGACAGGAAGGGGTGTCTCAAATTTAAATTAGGGGGTGCACGAGTTTAGTCAGGCCTAGGGCAGCACAAAACCTAAATACACCACTGCCACTGGGTATGGGCACTGTAGCACTGGTGTTTTATTCTTACTTGAAGCTGGAGTCCTGTGTCACTACCCAACCCTCCCTACCTCCCCCTCTTTGTTCTGGGAGTTTCCATTCCCTCTCTTCGGTCTGGTTCCCACAAATGGTGTCCCACACCCAGGTCCGGTCTTTTGCCCAAACCCACTCCCTCATACACTAGGGTCAAGTCTCTTGTCTAAACTCGCTCCCTTGCACCTACAGACCCTCTGCCGCTCAGTTTGTTCATGAAATTATTTTAAAAAGGGACACTATGACTATTTTAGCTTATTAAAGGCTGCGTGGAGTGCCCCCTTCTCACCCCACTTTCATACTGACCTCATGTCTATCTGAGCTCTCGTAGCAGCGTTCGTTTGGGAAGAAAGCAGACATGGACTTAAGCCCCGCACATAGCATCAATCCTTTGCTGTGACCAGGTGGTCGTGCACCTTGTGTGTGACAGTATGCAATGTGCGTATGTACGTACGCAAGTAATGTACACTACTCAAATTGTATATGAAAAAAAAGGGGGAAGCAATTAAGAATTTTGTTTTACATAATGTTCCTTTTTTATCCGATGAATCGATTAATAGAAAAAAAAAAATAAAAAAAAATCAGCCAACTAATCGATTGAGAATAATCATTAGTTGCAGCCCTAAATTAAACCTAAAAGTGGTATATATTATTTAGGGATCTCGAGCACTACAACCGGAATGAGCCAGAGAAAGAATGTGGAAAACGTTTATACAGGTTTTTATGTATAGACATATACCATGTAATGTGTGCTAAAGATCAGTTTTTGGTTCTAGAAACCATCCTGAGCAGACATAATGAGGTCTCCATAAACAGCAAAGTTTAAATTTGCTGGGCGCCATGAGGAAAAAAAATAATTACACAACCAGCTTACTTAATCACGCAAAAACAAAATTGAGGAGATTAAAAATGGCCACACAACCAAGTTCAATTATTGGACCACTCGGGATGGTTTGGCACATGAGCAATTCTTTTTAAGAAACCTATCTATAAAAATTGCAAGAAAATGTTTCTGTATTGTATTACATATATTGTAGAACAAATTGAAACGACTCTTGGATTTCTCATTTTATTGTAACAAAAAGAAAACCTATACAATATATTTTCAAGCCCCAGATTGATTCTTTAGATTTCTCCAAATCATAAGTGGTTTTAGAGCCTGCGGTGGCCGGTCTGGAGCACGTGCCGTGTACTGGGAGACAAACACAAAGTGATAGA
Organism: Leptobrachium leishanense; assembly: GCA_009667805.1. Lineage (NCBI taxonomy): Eukaryota > Metazoa > Chordata > Amphibia > Anura > Megophryidae > Leptobrachium > Leptobrachium leishanense. The sequence continues at coordinate 48,332,916 of CM019065.1, forward strand.
GTGTGCAGAGTGACAAATCTCCCATACATTGCAGCTGCACTTTGAAGAATAGATTATTTCTGGGGAATCTTCAAAAATTTTCTAACAGGCGAGTCTTCCACTGGTTTAAAAGATTTAGATTCTGCAATTGAAAGGAATACATACATAGCGTGAGTTACACCAACACAAAACTACAAAATATTTATCAGACATTCATCATAGACATTCTAGAGGGAAAAAAAAAATCTAACTTCACTTAATTTCACTCGTGTCGCTTAAGGGGTTAGTCAAAGAGCACCTTTGTGACATGTTAAAAAGCTAAACTGGCTGTCGCTGGAATCTAGACGCACCCTTCACCTTTCCAACCTGGTGTTTAAGAGCTTTTCTGGAAAGCTACCACCCTACCTGAATAGACTGCTTCCCCAGCAGTTCCCTCATCCTATAACCTCCGATCCAGGACCTGCACCTTACTTACAATACAAAAAGAAAGTGTCTCGATCCTCATTTTCCTACAGAGTACCACAATTATGGAATAACCTCCCAGACGCCATCAAATCTTCCCCCAGTATAAAGTCACTTAAGAGCTCCCTATTAACATACCTCAATACAGAATGCACCTGTAAACATGTAACACAGTGACTATATACAGAATGCACCTGTAAACAAGTAACTATATACAGAATGCATCTGTCAACATGTAACAGTGACTATATACAGAATGCACCTGTAAATATGTAACACAGTGACTATATACAGAATGCACCTGTCAACATGTAACACAGTGACTAGTCACTATGTTACATGTTTACAGGTGCATTCTGTATGTAGTCACTATGTTACATGTTTACAGGTGCATTCTGTATATAGTCACTGTGTTACATGTTGACAGGTGCATTCTGTATATAGTCACTGTTACATGTTGACAGGTGCATTCTGTATATAGTCACTGTTACATGTTGACAGGTGCATTCTGTATATAGTCACTGTGTTACATATTTACAGGTGCATTCTGTATATAGTTAGTCACTATGTTACATGTTTACAGGTGCATTCTGTATATATATACAGAATGCACCTGTCAACATGTAACACAGTGACTATATACAGAATGCACCTGTAAACATGTAATACAGTGACTATATACAGAATGCACCTGTAAACATGTAACAATGACCATTTCCTACATATTTATTTTATGTTAAATCTGTAGATTTGTTTTGTTTTTAATATCTTGCATTTTACTACTTTGTATTTCTGTAACAATTCAATGTTCTTGAACCCAGGACATACTTGAAAACGAGAGAAATCTCAATGTATCATTCCTGGTAAAATACTTTACAAATAAATTTAAATTCAGCATTCACCGCAGGGTCCCCAAAGTGCATGGAAAAGCTGCCGAACAGAAAGTAAAAACCGCAGCAAAGCATCGGATCCAATAAGCCGTTGCATACACAAAGCCCAACCCGACCCTCACCAAAATAGTTTCAAAATTGATGTTAATCCAGCGATGGTACCCATCTGAACCTTGTCAGTTGACCGCAGGGTAACTGGATGCTCCAGCCAACCTAGTGCCTTCTAGACACTGAGAGCCATTGGTGGTACTTGGATCCTAAAAGTCCCAAAGCCCAACAATATGAGGTCAACTCTCAGATTCTGGGTTAGACTAAGCCCCTGCCCTCCAAACCCCCCTTCTTATTGTGCCAAATACAGCTTTCTTTTCTAGTGTTGTTTTTTGAAATCTGCTACTTTATCAGGTCCATTCCATCGGTCTTCACAAGGTGGTTTACTTGAGGGGATATTCAAAGAACACCGAATTAGCCCCGAAATTGCACCAAACTGAATTTTTCCCCGTACAGTGCAACTTCATGGCCATTCGACTATTCAAAAATCTGGCAATTTGCCAATATCACATTGGCGAATTGCCAGCGAAATCTGGCGACCTTCGACGGCAGTGAAATTCCCATAGAGAAGTATGGGTTAACCTATTCGGAGACACTGAACAGTAGTGAAATGTCAGTGAAATGCCCTGATTTTCAGTGGTTTCACGTAATTTTTTTTTACATTGAAACCTATTGTATTTCAACAGTTTATTCTTTTAATAAAAAAAATTCCTGATTTTTTTTTAAAAAAATTGTGAATTTTTTTTCTCTAACAAACCCTTTTGTGTTTTTTTTTTACCCCTGTTCGGCAGCTGGTTGGCTTTTTTTCAGATCGATTCAGCGGATCATCAGATGCATTTTTCGATGGGTTATGGCAATGGATCCCAACCGCGGTCCTCAAGTACCCCTAACAGGCCAGGTTTTGAGGATCACCTTGGTGAAATGCAGACTGAATCCTGCAATCACTGAGCAGCAATCATATCACCTGTGCTGTGCTTCAGATATCTGGCAAACCTGGCCTGTTGGGGGTACTTGAGGACCGTGGTTGGGAACCGCTGGATTATGGGATCGCTAGTTTTGCGGATGCTTTCTACAGATTTTTGGATCGATGCAGTGGTTTTGAGATTTGTTCGGTGGTTTCAAAATGCGTTCGGCAGGTCGATTCGCTACACGTCGGGGACCTGCAGCGAATGCTGAATTCATCGCAGGGTCGGCGAATTTAAACTTTCCGAAGTGCAGCGAACTGGAGAGCATCATTTCGGTGCTCTCTGAATAACCCCTTTGGTTATCAATATTCTAAAATAAAATCAAATGGTCTCTATACAGTGTCTACAAGCTTCACCATTCAGTCCGGTTTCATCATTGTACCTCACTACTTATCTTTGTCACCAAATTCCCTCACCTCTGATCTAGTCACTGTCAAACGGGGTCAGCACCCTGAATATTTGCAATAGAAAGGTCACACGAGCTCTGTATATATTACTATAGTCACGACATCTGCATTTTCCGAAAACCCCATCGCTCATATGGTGCGATAGCTCTTCAAAAAAAAAGTGGAAAGCCGGAAAACAAACAACCCCCTCGGGTCCAAACCCTCCGGAAAGGGAGCATCATTCATTCTCTCTAACGCATTGAAACAGGTCTCCTCCAGCCCGCCGTGTGCCTTCAGTAATAGATAGTTATGCTATGGCTGCGTAAGATACATATGCACTTACTGAGCTGTGCTGACATTTTCTGTAAGTGTTGATTGCTGCCGTCTAAGAAAGAATTTAGTGACTGCATGGATTCCTGGAGTTCACCCAACTGAAAGAAAAGAATTAAGGTGGAATGTCAGTGATGTCCTTCATGATAATAAATATATCTGTCCAACATAAAGAACCGAACACCATGATACATATTAAAAGATATGAGAGATTACATCCACGTACACTTAAAGGGATATTATACATTACAGAATTATCAATTTCGATGACTTGGATTGATTTTAAACGCAAAATAGTATTTATTCTCTTATTTTCATGAATGGATATTGACACGGAACGGACATGAGAGCTCTTTCCAGCGAGCCACATGACTAAAGACTGAACACTTTTTAAAGACCATTTTTCCGGTTTTCATTTTGGTTTTGCGTGTGAGCCTATGGACCTCTTATTTTATTGCTAGATGTGGTTTTATTGGTGTAATGTAATAAAAATGTACCCTGTATGATGTGACTGTAAAAGTATGAAAGAAACCGTTTGTATGTGTTTTTCCCCGTCGCCATTTTGCTCATCCCATCATGGTTTCACAGAACAAAGGATCTCATGCCCCAAGATGGAGGATGCAGCGGGCCAGAGGATTGGAGGCTTTTCCAAGACCTCATCTGCCTAATCCCCTGGACAATGGGGGAGTCTGAAAGGGCAAAATAGAGGATACAGCAAGCCAGTTGATTGGAGGCTTTTCCAAGACCTCATCTGCCTAATCCCTGGACAATGGGAAGGCTGAAAGGGACCTGATAGGGAACAGGAGGCTGGGAAAGGAGCCAATCAGTGCTGGTTGTGTGGGTGGGGGAGTTGGTAATCGGTTTGTGTGAAGTTGTATAAATGACCCTGTTGAAACCCATAAAGTTCAGTTCACGGTTTTAAAGCATACAGCCGCGTCTGGTGTCTTCATTTCAGAGCTACAATCACTATTGCAGGAGACACTCAGCGGTCTCCTGCATCACCACTCAACCCAGGAACGGGATCCCCAAGGCAACACCGCATCATCTCTCCAGACGCCGGACCAACGCCATTTCATCCTCCAGGCCGCTCGAGACGCTGAGTGCCGTGCCACTCGGTAGTCGGGCCGGACGCCACCAAAGGGGGGGGGGGGTCAGATAGAGCAGGACCGCAGGCGGACTTCCATCCCGCCACAGATATGCCTTATAAGCTGTATCAGCAAACCTTAGCATCTACAAATCAAAAGGTTTGGAGAAACGGTGTCCCAGTAAAAATTAGCCGAATGTGCACATGTTGCACAAATAAAATGCATTAGTCCCTTCCCTACCGTGCTAGAGCTATCCTGATCAGAAAAAACACCTGTGTGTGATTTTCCATAAAACCATCGGTTCCTGCTAATGGCTTTATGGAAAACCACTTGGTAGTGAAGGGGTTAAACGATGTACGGCAGATTAGACCATTCTTGCACAAGCATCCCCTTTGAAATTTTGGAAACCTTCGCATCTTCTGTAGCGTACAATGAAACAAGTTTATGTAATAACATAAGGTAAGCATAGAAAAATAGATTTTCTAGCAAAATACTGAAGAAAAAAAAGACATTAATATGTATCTACATATGAGGTTTTAATAAAGTCTCAGAAAATCAGAGCCTGCATGGCCGCACTTGTTTATGGTGGTGAAATATGCGATTTTCAGTTCATATGTTTTGATCTTGAGGTTTTGGGTGGAATAATCGTGGCGTCCAACTGGGGGTGCTGTATGATGGTTTTCTAAAGTGTCTCTGCGTAGGTTCATTCTGAGATGCAGCCTAAGGCACGATATGCGGCGCACTGCATTATTTCTACCACATTTAAATACTTCAAAACATCTGGCCCCCCATCACTGAATATTCAGCTTTCATGGCGTTTTTCTCTACGTACATGCAGTCACAGACCATGTGCAGGTTTAAGATTTATTTATATATTTTTCGCTGTGTCGTGCAGAGGTAGTTTTCCATTTCAAACAAAGTGGAAGGTCTTTTTTCCTTGGTCGGGACCTTATTGTGATGCACGCTAGTTGATTTGGTACTTCCCATTTTAAAAAGGGGTCATTCATTAACTGCCCATCTTCACCATTGTTGCAAAAACAAGAGCAAAAACAACTGTTGTACCTACTGGGGCTGCATCAAAATTTCGGATGCCGATACAGTTCTTACAGAAAGACAGGAATAAAGGCTCAAAATCAGCCAAATGCGACAGTGGCTTTTTTGGGAGCTAGGGTTAAAAATTTGGTTACGAAGAGGATGCATCTTGCAGGAGCTCCGTCTGGCATCTATGAGAAGGGGATTTTCTGGGTGACCCTCCTTGCGGTGAACCCTTTATTTGGGTCCCTAAACGGCTGGCCATTGGGGTGTTCCCACCGGAGCCTGTGTTACCCCCCCCCTCTGGAGCCAAGACGCGGGTTTTGTCCACCAGACCCTCGACTGCTGTGCTCTGCTGGCAGCCATCTTGGGGCCTGTTTCCTGGCCTTGCTGTGCTATACCTCCTGCTACGTGAGCGGATTCTGGCCGGGCGGACATTTCCCCCCCCCTTTCTTCTTTTCCCTCCTGCACACGCTCCGAAGCGTACACAGGTCCTTCTCCCTCCCTTTTTCTTTTTGCAATTTTGGGCTGAGTCGGGGTGTGCGATTGTGGCGGCCACCATGGCTCTGACCACCATCCCTGGCCCTTGATTGCCCTGGCCTGGTGACCTGCACTCTTCCATGGCCTCCTTTTGACTCCTGTGACTGAGTCAGGAAGGTCACATATTAGGCCTTTGCCATTCCCAACATTGTTGTTTTTTTTTTTACTTTTTGGGCCCCGGGGTATTTTCTAGAGGTGTGTCCTCCCTCTTTCTTTAATATTCTCTCCCTCCTCGTCCCTTCCCTCGTTGATGCATACCTTTGCAGATATTTTGTATTATTCTTTGTCTGTTTCATAGATTTCTTTATATCTGAGACTTTCTGTGTCGGTCCTGAGCGACCGCTTTACCGTTTATTTTCAAAGCTTTGTTGTACTTATGACGGGCTTTCAAAATAAAAATTTTGAATACAAAAATTTGGTTACAAATCAGAGATTAAGTTACAATTTGCGCTTGTTTTAGGGTTATATTTTTAGGTACCAGATTTTGCCCCTACCTTTGATATTCACGTCAAATAAGGGACGGATCTGTTGGCAAAAAAGTAAAAGTTGAAAACAAAAAGTAAGTTTTGCCAAGTGCTTCCCCAGTTTTCTATGTCAGGCCAGAATTTTCATATCTTTGCAACGCTAGAAGCTGCGTTGAGCATTTGCTGCTAGGTTAAATATTGGCTCTCCAGGACGACGAAGATTCATCAATATTCAGCAAAGCTGCTGTAAAATAAATTATGGTGAACAACAGTACCGCAGATATTTGTCCAAAAAATTTAAGTGCAGCTATTCTGCATTCAGCGTTGTTCCATTTTTGCTTGTAAAAACAAGTGAATTAGGGTGGCAATCTCCATTGTACTACGAAAGACACTACGGCGAACACAACACTGGGCAAACTATGGTGAAATCTGCCCGCTGGTTCACTTTACGGCAGAGGTCCTGCTCCAGCTGCTCCTCTCAGGGGCCGTCGTCCTACCGGTGTTCATCCCCCGTGGCGGTCTTTTCCGAGCTCAGCCATGTCTTCAGGTGGTCAGGTCTCAGAGGACGCTGTGAGAGCCGGTTCCACTCTCGGAGGGGCTCAGCATCTGTCCACCGGGCGCATGGCTAAGATAGTGCCCAGGTCCAGAGAGAGGTCTACATAGGCATGCCGCTGGGAAGATGATTGGCAGGAAAGTTCGTAGATAGTCTGGTCTGGGTGTGTTCCTGGGGCAGGTGAGGGGTTCAACCTGGGTGTGTCCATCTCACCTGGTTTTATATATAGCCACATACACCTCTTCCAACTTGCCTCATTATTGTTCAGCACCTTCCCTAGAGAAGTACTGCATCTTGAAGCTCCTTTCCCGTGTACCGAATCTTTGCCTCACTTTAGTCAGTCATTGAACCTTTGCCGCCTGCCCTGACACGCATCTGTCCGACTATGCCTTTTGGATTCTCCCTCTGGTACCACACTTTAGATTTCTCTCCTGCAACCTCCTTCACCGGAGCTCCAACCTTCCCCACATGAACCTCCACCCAAGACGCTACAGCAGTGGTTCCCAACCGCATTCCTCAAGTACCCCCAACAGGTCAGGTTTTAAGAATAAGCTTGGGGAAATGCAGACTGAATCCTGCAATCACTGAGCAGCAAATCATATCACCTGTGCTGTGCTTCAGATATCTGCAAACCTGACCTTTTGGGGGGTACTTCAGGACCACGGCTGGGAACCACTGCACTACAGTGACAGTTCAAACTCACCATAGTTTCAGCGTGGTTGATCCATCGTAGTTTCTTGATGTTAAACCACTGTACTGTCAATGAATTATTATTACCATCATCATTTATATAGCGCCAACAGTTTCCGCAGCACTTTGAACAGTGCACATCAAATAACCCCTCTACAGTTTATTTTCGCTTATGATTTCCATGCCGTTTTACACCGTTATCGTGATGCTCTTTTTTTTTTTACACATTTATCATTTGGGATCTCTAGGGAGTATAGAGGAAAAACTGGAGACGCAATGTATAAACCTGTGCTATATGGCATCAGTGTGCATCACAATTGTGGTGTTTATAATAGAGGTCAACAAAAGAAAAGATTTTTTTTTAATATAAAAACACATCTTTTCTACTTTAATATAATTCCAGCAACAAGAGTTGTGTCGTGCTTGACAGATTTGTGCTTTTGCACAGTAATTGAGGGCAGGACAGCGCAGAGCTTCCCATCAGGTATTTAAGAAGCTCCACAGAGTATAGATGTGTAGGAGAGCTTCCGAGAATTGCAACAGAATTCAGATTGTGTCATACTTTTTCCCCTCTAGGGTAACAAAGGAAACTTAATATAAGGACAAGAGCTGCAGATGTAAAGCCCGAAAAATATAAATACAATGTTAGCTGCAGGGAAAGAATAAACCGCACACTGTGTGTTAAACTGTATTGGAATAGCAATGCTCCTGGAATACAATCCGATCAGGCATTTGGGAATTATTGATATAAAGCAGCGTGAAGGTAGGGAGTCTCTTATTAGACAGAATTGACAATACAGCGACAATAACAGACATGTCATCTGCTGCCATACTCCACACTAACTCTACTCTATCAATACAAGTCTGGTTTTATCTCTGCATTTAATAGTTTCTGGCCAATTAGTTGTCTTTTATTTCTCCCTCTCCTTTTGTTAAACTCTTGCCCTCTGTTGCACCCTCCCGCTTCTCCTATATTGTGAATACCTCCAATATAAGCCCACTCCGCTAAATCTTAATAAATCTGTGTCTTTCTCCATACAGCAATCATATCATCTAGTCAGTCTACCAGCTGCTTCATTTTCCCCACTCTGCAGTCCCACTCACCCACCCAGTCCCTGTCCTAATCTTATCAGCTCTTCATTCCAGCTGCTTGTGACGTTCCACCATGATAACTCATAAACTAGTCCTTGTACACAGAACGACTATCCTATAGTCCCGATCCTCCGAATGGTTGGTGCGACAACCTACTACCAGAAACCAGAGGAAGCACAGGGATGTACACACACACCGGGTTAACAGCAAGGGTGCTCCTGAGCCTGAGGCCTTGATACTCGAGCCAGACACACAGGGTTAAAACAGAGTAAGTCATCGGAAACATCAAGGATTATGTCACCAGGGTAGTGTGTCAGCCGTATGCCAAAGGTTCTAATCGCCAGGGTAGAGTGTCAGCCATATGCCAGAGTCGTTTGCCAGATCAGGTAGTCAGAAAGCAAGCCAAGGGGTTAACTGCCAGAAGGGTAGTCAGACAGCAAGGGTCATAGACGGTAAATACAGGGGTGTGGGAATTGTATCGCCCGACGCCCGGGACATGAAGATCCAGGCACCGGGTGAGTAGTTTTTTTTTTTGAGATGCAGTCCGGCGGGCTTCTAGCTACTAAAAGGCTGTGCCCTTCCAAACGGTGCCGGCCTTATTTTTTTGCCCCCCCCCGTTGATCGGGAGGGAGGTCCGAGAGAGGCCCCTCCCTTTCAGGCGTCTCCACACACGTGGCTGGGGGGGGCGCCTGAAGTAGATGTCATCGCGGCGGCGCGATGACATCTAATGGCCCCGCCGGCGTCCCGGAGTGCTGGGATGACATCCAAGATGTCAGTCCACGCCAGGGGGGGCAGCAATCCGCCGGAATCCGGCGGATTGCTGCCTCCTGTGCATGGACGCGCTCAGCGCGTCCATAGCAGCCAAGTGGTTAAATGGTATCAAGCCTGATAATATTGAAATTTCAAAACGCAACACACACACACAAAACCTGAGGATTGAAATCCTCAAAAGGAAATTTTAAAGACTCGTGAACATCGAACTTTTGAAATGAAAATGATCACATACAGTGGTGTTCAAAATTATTCAACCCCCAATGCTGTAAAGGGTTTTAGGGAATTTAGTGTACATTTGTAATTGTATTCAGAATGAAATCCTACAAGGACGTTTTAATGAACCATATGCAACTAAAATGACATCAATTGGTTTTGTAATACAGTAGTAAATGTTTCTTTTGTGAATTCTTCATTGACACAATTATTCAACCCCTTAAAGACTACCACTCTGAAGAACATAGGTTCATTCAAGTGTTTTCAATCAGGTATTGAAAACACCTGTGGATGTCACGGAGCAGCAATAAAGCATAATAAGCACCAATTAGGCAGCTTTAAAATGACTGTGATACTCAGCTCCTTCTAGACATTTACTGGTGTGGTTACAAACATGGTGAAGTCAAGAGAATGGTCCAGGAAGACAAGAGAAGAGGTGATTACTCTTCACAGGAAGGGCAATGGCTATAAGAAGATTGCAAAGATGTTAAACATACCAAGAGAGACCATAGGAAGCATCATTCGCAAATTCAAGGCAAAGGGAACTCTTGAAACACTACCTGGTCGTGGCAGAAAGAAGATGCTGACTACGACTGCTGTGCGCTACCTGAAGTGTAGAGTGGATTAAAGTCCCCGTGTGACTGCTGAGGAACTGAGAAAAGATTTGTCAGATGTGGGTACTGAAGTTTCAGCTCAGACAATACGGTGCACACTGTGTAATGAAGGCCTCCATGCCAGAACTCCCAGGCGCACCCCCTTGCTGTCTCCAAAGAATAAGAAGAGTCGACTGCAGTGTGCCAAAAGTCATGTGGACAAACCACAGAAGTTTTGGGATAGTGTTCTGTGGACTGATGAAACAAAATTAGAACTGTTTGTGCCCATGGATCAACGCTATGTTTGGAGGAGGAAGAACAAGGCCTATGAAGAAAAGAACACCTTGCCTACTGTGAAGCATGGCGGGGGGTCAATCATGCTTTGGGGCTGTTTTGCTTCTGCAGGTACAGGGAAGCTTCAGCGTGTGCAAGGTACCATGAATTCTCTTCAGTACCAGGAGATATTGGATGACAATGTGATGCAGTCCGTCACAAACCTGAGGCTTGGGAGACGTTGGACCTTTCAACAGGACAATGATCCCAAGCATACCTCCAAGTCCACTAGAGCATGGTTGCAGATTAAAGGCTGGAACATTTTGGAGTGGCCATCGCAGTCACCTGACTTAAATCCGATTAAGAACCTCTGGTGGGACTTAAAGAAAGCAGTTGCAGTGCGCAAGCCTAAGAATGTGACTGAACTGGAGGCTTTTGCCCATGACGAATGGGCTAAGATACCCGTAGATCGCTGCAAGACACTTGTGTCAAGCTATACTTCACGTTTAAAAGCTGTTATAACTGTAAAAGGATGTTGTACTAAGTACTAAGATTGAATGTCACTTGGGGGTTGAATAAAACTGATAATGATGTGAGCATAGAAAAGACATTTGTGGTTATTTCATTATAAATGTTATGTTATATTTGTCTGACCTACACGTGCCTCTTTGATTTAATTGTAAGCAAGATGACTGAATGATCAAAATCAATGTCAAACTGGCCAAAACACTCAATTTCAGTGGGGGTTGAATAATTTTAAACACAACTGTATTTTAACACCATAAAGGAAGGACTTAATGTAGACTCTGGCTTTTTAACCCACTATCATAATGTCATGTAACATTCAGCACTGTACCTAGTTTCGTTTTTTTGGCTTTTTTGTTCCTTCTTCCAGTTGGGTCATTTAAGCTTTCCCATCAGTCCCTATCATCAAATGCTCATGCTGATGTTCATCTGTATTGGGGCCTATGATCTTTTCTCGGTTTACCTTCTTGGACCATAGGATTCCAGTAATTGTATTTACGAGACCCCCCCCCCCTTGGCTCTCTGCGGTTCAATTCTATGATTTTGGTTAGTATAGAACTCATCCCTATCCCCCTTCATATTATCCACTACCCCTGATAATGTCCATGGACTTACCTATTCCCCCCATATCATTCTTTACCCTTAATAATGTCCCACTAACCCCCTCCATCCCATATAACCTCCCCATATGCTTTGGCAATGCTAAAATGTATTTGGTCCTGCCAATAAAGCTTATTTGAATTGAAAAAAAAATTGAATTGATATTATAGCTTCCAGACCTGAGGAGGAGAGACTCTCGAAAGCGTGTCATTTTAAATGTAACGTTCGTCCAATAAAAAAAAAAGGTATCCCAACGTACGGCTATAGTTGTGATTTTGGCATCTGGACTAACATGGCCTATCTAATCCACATGGAAATTAAATCACAGCTAGCAGCAATCTCGGAAGAAAGAAACAGAAAGAAAAAAAATGAGCGTGGACAGATTCACAGAAGAAGCGGTAAAATATGTGCTATACAAGATAAATAAAAAAATAAAGACTTAAATCCACAGAATGCAAAAGTACAAAACTGAGAAGCAGTCAAAGCCCTGATCTGAAATGCTCTTTATGGCCTGAAGAGAAGCAGCAGCTTTCCCTGGTTCAAAGGCATCTGTGAACACCCTGTGTGATCTATCATTGAATATAAGAGGGGATCCCTGAGAGTTCTGCTCCGGATCCCAGGTATCTTGTTCCCGCCGAGGACTTACATGAAACAAAAACGAGTAGAAAAAAAGGAAATTCTGAACGAGAAACTGTTGGGTGTCTGGGAAAATCCTTTAACAAAAGAAACATGCCTCACAATAGAAAAGGTATAAAGCTAGGATCTTCTATTACAAAAGCAGGAGTCACATAAGACAGCCAAAGCAAGGCAGCGTGATCATGGGAACTCAGCAGACAGCAAGGAGGGAACTCCAGGATGCAGGGATACATATGATGAATCTGAAAAGCAGGATACACAGGCAAAAACATACAACCGAGATCTCACCCCATACGTGTAGCCATGTCAAGCACAACTTTAGGGGATATTCAGAGAGCACCGAAATGTCGCCGCTCTCTCGTTCCCCGCACTTTTGGGAATCAAATTTCCCCACCCTGCGGTGAATTCAGCATTCACCGCATGGTCCCCGGAGCGCAGGGCAAACCCACCACGAGAGACTTAACTGAGGATAAAATAAACGTTTTTTTATTAGATATTGGATTATAACAGGAATATATTCAACATTGAAGCCTATGGGATTCGCCTGAATAAACCTGCTGAATGAAAACAATGAACGTCAGGGCACTTCGGCAACTTGTCACTGCTGTTCAGTATTCTCTGAATAGACTAACCATTGCTTCTCTGTGGGGGATTTCACTGCCGTCGATCTGCACCGAACGTGCAGGCAATTCGCCAAAATATGGCAAACTGCCTGCTCTCTGAATAGTCGAATGGCCTTGAAATGTCACCGTACGCTGAATTTCAGTGTCCGGTTACATTTCTGCAACATTTCAGACCTATCTGAATAACCCCTCGTGTTTGCCTACACTGGGCACATATTAATGATAAAGTCATTAAGTGACATTAGCGGTCCTTTTATCAAGTCTGTACGGACCCCCGCTAACAAAACTGCACTGCTCAGAGTAAGGTTTCTAAGACTGACACAACTAATCAAAATCGACAACTAACAGGAAAATAGTTGTCAACTATTCTCAATCGATTAATCTGTTAGTCAATTCGTTGGTATTCGTACATCATGTACTGTATGTTTAGAGTCAGTAAAACTTTAATAACTTCAGAGCCGACTGGAGAAATCGTGCCGCTGCTTTACTCTGTAGGATTTAGTCTTTAGCTATAACCAGTTTATTTCTATTTAGTTTACAAGGGTAGCAGAACTATTGAATGTATCGTGGGGATACTGCCACTGGGTGAGAAGCAGTGCCATTGGTGTTTTATCCTTCCTTGGAGTTGCAGTCCTGTTCCACCACCCCACCCTCTCTGCCTTCCACTCTCTGTTCTGGTGGAGTCCAAACCAATACATTTGGGTCAGGTCACTTTCCCAAACATAGGCCCTCCCACCTCCGGTCCCTCCCCCAACTCAGTTTGTTCCTGAGATCATCATAAAAGGAACAATCTACGCACCTTTATGGATTTTGACTATCCCACCTGCCAGGACCAGTTGGGTGATCTATGATGTCAGCTCGCTCTGTGTGCGGACATCATCAGGTCTCCAAGAGTAAGAGTTTAGTGAGATAGCAGCTGTGGGCTGGTGTATGTCACAAATTGCATAGCTTGCAGGATTTCTGCATTTGGAGGCCCTGGACAGTCCAGCAGTGCTGGAGTTTAGGGGAGTATGTTAAACTACATAAAACAAGTAAAAAAAATAAAATAAAATTGTGCAGATGCTGCTTGTGGCATCTGCACAATCATTTAAGGGAAAAGGGGCAGGGGTGGTTCGAAAGGGTCTTCCTTTAAGCAAACAAAGTGTATTTTTATCAGATTGAAGAAATAAAAATATTGAATCAGCCAACTAATTAAAATAATCCTTAGCTGCAGCCCTAAAGGTTTCCTTACCAAGTTTAGCGAACGGAAACATTGATGCTTGCCATTCTATTTTGTAATAAAAACTTGTGTTGTATAGCCTGCGGGATCGTTCTATCCTATTTTTCTGCCGATTTGGTGGAACAGCACTGAGGCACCATGATTATATGAAGATCTTTGAGGAATGGGTAGACTGTGGTATTTTACCATTAATGACCCACATGTCGCACAGCAGACACAAATAAGTTTGAGAAAGTAGTAAAATGCAAATATTTAACAAAAATGGGAAAAGTACTAACGTATCAAATGCTTCATAACTGTCTGAAATAAAAGTCAATCTTTGTAGATTACATTCACTGCTCGACCAAAACGGTCACACATTCTAAATTTTGCTTTGCCCCCCTTTCTGCTGTGATTCCGGCGCGCATTCGCTGTGGCATCGTGTCGATAAACTCATGCAATCGAACAGCATTTATTTGCATCCAGAGTCGCATTCATTTGTGGTAAAGAGATTGATGATGGCAGAGTCTGAGCGCTGCGTAAAGTCTTCTCCAGCACATTATCCCAAAGATTCTCAATGGGGTTATGGTCTGGACTGTGCGGTGGCCAATCCATGTGTGAAAATGATGTCTCATGCTCTCTGAACCACTCATGCCCAATTTGAGCCTGATGAATCCTGGCATTGCCATCTTGGAATATGCCCACTGTGCCATCAGGGAAGAAAACACCCAATGATGGAAAAACCTGCTCATTCAGTATATTCAGGGAGTCACATGACCTCCTTTATTGCAGCTGAAACACATTAATCACTGCAGTAATCATCTACTGGCTTAGGTAAGCCCAGGTGGTGAATGTTTTTGGCCAGACAGTGTACATCAGTGAGTGCTGGCATTTGTGATCAAGACATGCCTCGAACTCTATTGTACACACAGTAGGCCGCCTTCTTCCTGGCACAGAATAGGCCACAGCATCTAAAAACGGGAACACCACCGGCTAGAGAGTATTAATGCCAGTAACGCCGCTGCAGTGTTGTAATTAGGATTTTGTGATAACGAAGCCGGTATTTATTTAACAAGGAGGCTCAGATAGGCTTTCTGCACCGCATTACGTACCACTATATCCATGCAGTTAAACACTGCCCCCTGCTGGCTCAGGATACCCCGGTAATCAGGCTTGCTGTGGAGAATGTCATCTTGAGAGGTTGGGAAAAGTAAACTGCTGGCAGATGGAGCTTCTGGCAGTTTATTTTCCGCGAACTGCCTGAGAGAAGAAAACACATTAAGAAATTATTATTACCGGTAAAAAATATTTTTTATAAAAAAAAAAAAAAAAAAAAAGACAAAATTAGAAAGCTCGGGATTTGTGGGGGGGAGGGGCTTCCCCAAAAAGGATGAAACGGCGCCAGAGCCACGGTCACTCTTGCGCCTTCATTGTTATTGTAGACAGTGTACTGCTTTCTATTCTGCATTTGTTGCAGCTGAGCAAAGCATTTTATGATCAGGATTCTTGGAAAAACACCAGATTTATATCTGTACTTATTCTTTAGGAGAAATTAAGCTTATCGGAATTTTGGGTCAAGGATCACGATTTCCATTTGCTTAAAAAGACATCTTTAACAGGAATGGTACGACTAAATAAGAGATGAGGACTTGAGAGAATTGGGGAGTGCACACCTGTGATCCAGAACCAAAATATATGCAACTCACCTGGATAACTCTTCGGCTTTCTGCTTGTACTCGTCGAGAAGCTTGTCCCAGCTCGCACTCTCGTCTGAAAACCTAAAAGAATAGAAAAGTAACATGTTATTCTGAGAAGTCTGACCCCTGTCAACCATGAACAAAATGTGGCCTGTTGCAAACCTGCAAACTCCAGGTCCGACTCCTTTTCTAGTGGTACCTGCAGGTTGATGCTTATTGGACTAGCAATGGTGGTGACTTGTTACTGCTAACAGGTCACCACTGGGAATCTGTTTATGATCTCTGGCATTTTTAATGCAGAGCACCAATACAACCAGCACCATAGGTCCTGGAGCATTCCGAGCAATATGACCAACGGCATTGACCCTGGAGTGTTCGGAACGCAAACACAACCAGCGGCATTGACCGGGGCAAGTTCCAGGCACCAATACCACTAGCGGGATCAATCCTGGAATTCCATGCACCAATAACACCTATCAATAATCCTGAAGTTCCACTGAGCACAGGTACGGAAAAATTACTTTCAACAAGCCTGAACAACAAATCGACTAGGATTTGCATCTAATTCGCATGGTATTGTACACTGTTCGGGCTGGAACAAAGACGTAGACCAGCACAATGAAAGTGCTGCGAGATTGAGATAAAGCAGTTGCTTGTCATTCCATCTTGTCAAGTGTTGACCTTTAAAAATTCACAGGGCATCGCAAAGAAATTGAACCCGTTATGTCATAAGCAGGTTCCCTTTCCATGTGATATCCCATCAATCAATGCAGAAATCAGATCATAAAAGATCAATGAGGTCATTGCTTGAGGACTTTTGCCAAAGTGTTACCCAATACAGTGCAGCACAGTGTTCCCACCACTAGTCAGTTCTTTGTCTGTTGCTTAACATCTCACAAGACCTGAGTGGGCCTCCATGGTGGTTTTGTTGACGCGCGGACTCATTTGAAACCTCATAATCAGCCAATGGCCTGACTGCAATTAACTAACGAGCCACCTTCAGGAATATCGTGTTGTACCCATCAACGCTGGCAAGAATATAGGTATGCTTAGAATTCTATGCCAATGAGAGGGAGTGATAAGCGTGGAGTTGCAGGAGGGGTGTGATCGTGAGGGAATTAAAACCCTACACCGGGGGTAGCAACCTTGGTCCTCCAGATGTTTTGTAGCTACATTTCCTAGGAGTCTCTGCTGATTTATTAAGTGGCTGAGCATCATGAGAGACAAAGTTCCAAAACAGACTGGAGGGCCAAGGTTGCCCACTCCTCCCCTCCACATTATTTGGCCAGCATAATATACAGATGACGTCAATTGATAGGACATTCAGGTCGTATGTTGTGTGAACCAAGACAGGTTCACTCCAATATAAAGTGAATGCATTTTGCTGGCAAGGTCACATTTTATACCTCACCACCACTTTACAAATATGCACTTAAATACAAGTCGACGTTGAACTCAAACGTTAGCATTCATTAATAAATTCTATAATGACAAAAAGGTGCAAAAATCCCATGATGATCCATTCGATACCAGCTCTCACTGTACTGAAACGCAGCATTCTCACACGCTGGAACCCGAATATCAATTAGCCCCACTATAGACCATCTGGAGGAGACGTTTCTAGTTACAATACAAGCAGGTCATGTCAGTTAACAAAACAAACACTACATAAGAATTGCGTGCACGTGTTAATTGCAGTGAGTAATGATGGAGGGAGTGACATTCGAGATCAAGGTTTACACACACACAAAGCACAACTCGTGCATGCGGAGGAGGCGGAATAATTACCCACCGGTTGACGATTGCGAACGGGGCCCTTTGAATCGCTACCAAGCTTCGCAAGAACTAGTTATATCGTTCCTTTGAAAGAACTTGGCACAGCAGCGAGAATGAAGCCTTCCAACTTCCCCATAGAGGACGGCGGAAAGCATCCAGGCGGCGGACTGAAAATGAAGGTCTCTGCGGCAGAGTTTTTCTTTTTTACAAGGAACTCAACCAGCAGGGAAGTCAAACCATGAGCTGTTTAAATGGTTCAATGATTGATGGAACGATCCTGCTGAAGTGTAACAAAAAATAAAAAGGGCATTTGGCCAGATTTAAACCCACAGGTGGGCCAATTATTCCCATTAAGCAGCTTGTCCTGGGATTTCGCTGCTGTACTGAAATATTGTGTTGTATAAATATAGCGGGGTTTGGGTTTTTTATACATCACTAGCGCACACTGTGTTCGTTTCTTTCAAAAATGGAACAAGTCACCATCAACGAGAATTCTCTCTATAGGTCACAATGCATAAAGCCACGCTAGCCCCAGTCTCTGCACACTTTTCACTTTACAGAAGACACTGCAAATATACAGCTGCCTATATATTCCTGATGTAAAGAAAGGATATACACTAAGTGGACAGATTATTAGGACCACCTGACTTTTTAGGCAAATTAGCTATAATTTGGCACTGAAGTTGCTCGAGGGCCAGACCATTATAAATAGGGAAGCAGTGATTTTTTTCTGAAGATATGGGTACACAACGCGATTTAACAACCTTTGAACATGGGATGATTGTTGGCGCTCGGAGCCATGGAGCTAGTATCAGCAAAACAGCAGAATTCGTTAAATGTTCAAGAGCAGCTGTTAAAGTGTTTAAAGACTGGACTGTCAGACGAAAATCTGGGTCTGAACGTGCGAATTGAGGCAGTCAGCGACTACTCAAGGTTAGGGCAGAACGGAGAGTGGCAAGACTGGTACAACAGAAAAGCAACAGTGCATCAAATTACTGCAGATCTTAAATCAGGGATCCTCTGAAATGATCTCTGAACGCACTGTTGGCCGTACACTGCATCGCATGGGATATGGAAGCCGAAGGCCTGTTCCAACACCTTTGCAGTCTACAGTCAAGATAAAACGTCTCCAATTCACACAGGAACACAAGGATTGGACAGTCGAGCATTGGAAAAAAGTCATGTGTTCCGATGAATCACGTTTCCAGTTGCATCATGCAGATGGCAGAGTGAGAATTTGGCGGAAACAGCATGAAAGCAGCACCCCACATGCATGAGTACAACCCTTCAAGCTGGTAGGGGCAGTGTTATGGTTTAGGGCCCTTTACTTCGTGTGGAACAATGTCTGAATAGCACAACATACCAAAGCATCGTTGCTGATCAAGTTCATCCTATCTTCTTCCAACAAGACAATGCGCCCTCATGCCACGGTGCACGTATTGTACAGGAGTGGCTTTAAGAACATGAGGGAGAATTTACCTTGCTTAGGTGGCCCCCACAATCACCAGATCTCAATCCAATTGAGCATTTGTGGGACGAAGTTGAAAGAGCCATCAGGCAGCTGGTTCTACAACTATCAAATCTCACAGAACTGGACAGTGCTATTCATCAGGCATGGTGTCAGATTCCTCTCATCCCCTTTCAACATCTTGTGGAGTCAATGCCAAGAAGAATCGCCGCAGTATTGAAGGCAAAAGGTGGCCCAACGAAGTACGGATAGGGTGGTCATAATAATCTGTCCACTCAGTGTATATTTATTGCCAGTGGACAAGGCTTTGAACAGCATTGTTTTAGCTGGGCAGAAGCAAGCACTCGTAAAGGACGTTCTTTCCGCACAGACGCCCATGTGGCCACCTCGTTGTGTGAATAGCTCTACAAAGCGCGAGTCTCCTGTGGAAGCTTGTACTTTGTAGACCCATCCGATGTAGTGCTTCGGCAAGGAGGTGAAATCAAATTCCGAAGTAATGTGTGTTAAAAGTACATAGTTTATAACGTGTGGTCCTTCAAGCCCATTAATCGAAATGCTACGACGGATGTTGTGCGTGTGGGGGAAGGGGGTCACAACAGCTGAACTTAGTTTGTCCATGTGGCCCCAGTCTTTGAGGTTGTTATGCTTCTATGCGCATAATATCAGCAATATTGTACTATGGGCCCTATTCCAATGTTGCAAAACAACTGGCGTATATGTTTGATTTTCGTGAACGTCTCACTTTTAACATTTGCAGCTCATTTAACACCTGTATTCTGACAGAGGTGCAATACGTTTCAGGTTTTAAATGATAACAGAGGCGTGATGCGTTGAAAAATCGGAGGCAGGAGTCCATAGTGCTCCATGGAACCAGACGTGATCCTGCAGGTGCTCACTCGAGCCGAGTCTAGCTGAGACAGCAAAAGTATTTCAGGAGGAACACTGGAAACTATTTGTTCCCAATGTTCATCTGCCCACAGAAAGAGAAGGCAGCAGATTTCACCGATCTCGTCACCTAGGGATCTGAGGTGTTATGGGATTTTTTTTGGTGGAGTCAGCTTAATGTGTTAAGTGATTGGTTTTCAGCGATTGCGCTTCCATACAATGTTTAAAAGACGTTATTCATTGCTGAATAACACCAGGTGAAGATTAAGGATGAGCGAGGTTGTAACAGCCAGATGTGATCCTTCAAGCCCGGTAGGAGCTTGCGCAGGTGGACTCCGGCCGGGACTATGGAATGATTTGCAGAGAGAGAAAGAAGTGGATTGAGCCGATTTCTTCACAGAGAGACGGAAGGCAAGTATGGGATTTTTGGTGTCATTAAACAATGCATTAAAGGATTGTGCAGAAGCGCAAATCACTTAATGCCAGCGTTTAAAGACGTTATTCATTGCTGAATAACGCCAGGCGCAAGTGAAGGACGAGCGAGGTTGTAACAGCTCGTTCTTCATCGGCCGGCTCCAAATTAATGTCTCCTGTAGAAAACATAGAAAATAGCAAAGAAGCTGTGATGTCAAAGAGCTTGTCTCGGATGCAATCGGGTGCAAACAAAACGTAAGCAGAGCGCTCGAGCCAAACATCATAATGACTACATTGAAATAGGGCCCATGTGTTTTATTGCTGTATTTGATATTAACTCAACATCGAAGGAATAGAACAAGTACCAGTAGGAAATTGTTGTCTTTTGAGTATAGAGGGCGCTGGGTGTTGTTTTGTCACCATTTGGAACAATAAATCTACTGGCCGTTGCGCATGTCGTGGTAGGGAGAGTCTTTCCTTTTTAATGCTGAAACTAAGGCTATGGTGATTTTCTCGATTTAGCACGATTTAATTGGGTTTGAGGTCGACCTTGCTATTACTTTTCTGAAAATTGAAGAGTCGGTATTTTTTAATTGACAGGGAGTCTGTCCGAGCATGAGCAGACATGAAGTCCTAGATTTTTGGAAAATAAGGAGTCCTACAGTGAACTCAATTCATGCCAAATTGAGGAAATTACCCGGCCCTAGAAATGAAGGGGCCTTTATTATTTTTGTATGCACTGTGAGTTTTGCAGTTAAAAGGGACACTACCACATACATAAGCTGGAACTAGATTATTTGCGCATTACAAACAAAACCTACAGAAAAAAATGGCGTTGCGCCTGTACTCACCAGAGCGGCTGCAACAGCCAGGAGTAACAGCCCAGTTCATGTATAAAACAAAAAAAAATCCACCATTTTTCTGCCTCTCCTTAGCTGAAAAACAGCAGGAGCATGCAGATGCTCAGAAGAGCAGCTTTGGTACATTGGTTAGGACTCACTCTACAAAGAGGTGCCTTGATGGGGCGAGTGAGCTTACCTTTAAATGGCCATTAACTAAAACCTCTAATAGAAACGAGCGCAGATGACATCATTTAGTTCTTCTGGTTATGCTTTTTACATGAACTGGGCTGTTACTCCTGGCTGTTGCAGTCGCTCTGGAGAGTACAGGTGCAACACCATTTTTTCTGTATGTATGTATATTATGCTGTAACACCAGTTAGTCATTTTTGCTGCTGTTCCTTTTTCCATGTTTTTGTTTTTAACCCCAAATGGGAAGTGCTTGGTGCGTGTATAAATAAAACCCACCATTTTTCTGCCTCTCCTTAGCTGAAAAGCAGCAGGAGAGCATGCAGCTGCTCAGAAGAGCGGCTTTTGGTACATTGGTTAGGACTCACTCTAGAAAAAGGTGCCTTGATGGGGGGGGGGGAACCTTACGTTTCAATGGCCATTAAAGCAAACTAAAACCACTGATAGGGTTTTGTTGCACATGGAATTATATAGAAACGAGCGCAGAGGACATCATTTATTTATTTTTTACAAACAAAACCACCTTATAAAACAAATGCTGCCGTCATTTTTTCCTTTGAAGTAATAGCATGTAAAGAGGAAAAATAACGTAAGGTGTTTTTTTTTATCTCCCATTAGATTTTTCCCCATGATGCATTTACTAAAATCTGTGCAAACGTTTTACTTTACTGCTTTGCTTTATATAATCTACTGTATTTAACAGTTAATGAGGTAGAGGATAGATTAGATAAAGCAGCAGAGGGTGCATGGTGTTCTCCAGGATGAGATAAAGAGATGGCAGCTGAATGAGAAAACAAGGATCTTAAAATACTTCTAATCTCTACCCCCTGGTGATGTGTAGGATGTATACAAAGGACAATACCATGATTTGAGTCAGTGATCGACCCATAGACTCCATTCTATGGCCAAAACCACACAGTGAGGAGCAAATGATGGAAAGATACTGAGGAGGCAGTTTATAACACAAAAGGTCACACAATGGATGCACCAGGTGACACAGAGTAAAATATTTTCTTAACTAAACATACAAGAGAAAAACAAAGCACATGTAAGATATCAGCAGCATAAAATAAACAGAATAAGGACATTTCATTTTTAGGTGGTAGTGGCCCTTTAAAGGCAGTATGTGGCTGTAATAGGCAACAATTTACAAATTTAATCAAGTAGCCAGCAGAGCTTGTCGCACAACAGGTCTTGGCGGTTTATCTGAACCAACTTAATGGCGACAGTAAATGCAACTAAATCTACTGCGAACAGCTTCTCTTTCCCCCTAGAGAGCACGAATACACAAGTTTAAAAACGACCTCTCTGCCAAAAGCAGGCTTATAATTAGCAATACGCTGCATTTCTTTCAAAAATAAACATGAATGCTGCAATCTACCGGCAGAAGCGAAAAAACTTCCCCGCGGCACAGAATTAAGCGTGCAAATATTTATTAATCATTGAATTCTACGAGCCAAGAAACCAAAAGTTTTTTTTACAAGAGAACAAGTCGCGTTAGAAAATTAAGTGAAAAGTGGGAGAGGAGACGAAAGAACATCCCGGCACAACAGACGAGAAAAATCACAACCCGGCACAGCTGCTTCGGTATAAATAATTCTTTATTCCGGCGCGGCAAACAGATGAGGCTCTGATCTGCAGCAAGCGCTAGCTAACCATAAACATAATAAATATCAGCACGCAGTTTAAAAAAAATAGATAATTAGTGTCATAATACGGTACGAGAGTAATGAGAGTACAGCGTGTAATAAAAAATAAAATAAGATGTTCATGGTAATACGGATTATAGTCTCCACCAGTATTAAAGTGATACTTTATTCAAAAATAGAGTTCCTTTTATGTCATTAAATTATCGGGCAGCTACGGTCCAGTTTATTTTGGGCAGGATCATTTTACTCCCCTTTTGTCCTTCACTGGACTCAAGCTCAGGGACTCCCGGACCCAAAGTTCCTGAAGCTTTTATGCACAACTTGCACTTCTATGCAACTTGCGTAGCGTAGGAACCACAAACTGCGCACCATTCCATGACTTGCACACTTGGTATATGCAAGTTTCGTTGCCCCTGTGCACAAACGATGCATCGGAAGTGCGCGTGCATGCGCAGATCCAATCCATCGGCTGCCTCTGACACCTGGCTATCGCAGGTGGTCTCAGAGAAGGTGACGGCAGGATGCGCACTGTGCGTTGGCGTCACTAGTGACTGATCTGTTGGATTCAAAATCCCCAGCTGCTAGGGATGCTGGGTGGGGTGGAGGAAACCCTTCCACTTCACCCTGCAATTTCTCCAGATCAAAACGGGAGGGGGGGGGGGTTCTACTTCTCTCATCCTGACGACCTTAAAAAGAAGATACAGTGGTCAGGATGAGTAGAGTGTCCCTTTAAAAGCAAAAAAGTGAGACTTAAAATTAAGTCATATGTGAAAATTCTTGGGGAGAAAAGCCATTAAAAAGGCAAGAAAATCATTTAAGAAAATTGTATTGTCATGGATGAAGCTTAAAGAGAAGCAGTTACCATCAAGGTAACCCTTGCTGTGATATCCCCTTTGAGGGGTGGATATCACATGGTTTATCAACATGAATGTGATATCAAGAGGACATGGTCTTAGATTAGAGGGGCAAAGGTTTAAAAGTAACATCAGGAAGCATTATTTTACTGAGAGGGTGGTGGATACATGGAACAGCCTTCCAGTAGAAGTGGTAGAGGCCAAAACAGTAATTGAATTTAAGCAGGCATGGGATAGGCATAAGGCTATCCTAAACAAAAGATAAATCCAGGTAAAGTATCCATGTAATTGGGCAGACTAGATGGGCCGAAAGGTTCTTATCTGACGACATTTTTCTATGTTTCTATCTCATTATTGGATGTGAGGTCGCCAACCACACCAAACCCTATCCAGCACAGGTACGCCCATCTTCCTCCTCCATGGGTGCTCCTATAAGAGAGCCGCTGTATAATAGACCCTCGGTAGTGACATCAGTATATCAGCTAGCAAATAGGCTTGAGTGCGACTGGAGGGCCACCCTGTAGGACAGGACTTCCACTCACGGCTGTCACTCACCTTTATGGCATGCCACCAGAAGGGAGGATCAGCAATGGAGAATTACCTGTTGATTCCCCGTCATCAGGATGATGATCACATGATCGACCGAAGACCAAGGATTTCATTTATAAATCATAAGAACGTGTTCTTTATAAAGAGCCATCTTGCA
The DNA here is from genome assembly GCA_009667805.1 of Leptobrachium leishanense. Taxonomy (NCBI): domain Eukaryota; kingdom Metazoa; phylum Chordata; class Amphibia; order Anura; family Megophryidae; genus Leptobrachium; species Leptobrachium leishanense. The sequence continues at coordinate 48,357,344 of CM019065.1, forward strand.
GAATTGAAAGTACCGAGAGCCTAAGCATAGCTGCATAACCATATGCTTCAAGTCCCTGTGGTGAGCAGTGGGCGATTTGTCAGACATAGAACATCACGCTATAATGGATACAAGAAGAAAAATATAAGGTCTACGCACCCTTATGAAAACTGAGGGTTTTAAAATGTAAAGGGAAAAATAGCAATGTCAGATTTTTTTCTCCATCTACAATGTGATCGTCAAAAAAATTAAATTAAAATTATTAAGAGCACTTTAAGAAGTGAAGTGCAGCCTGCGAATTGCAAAAGATTGGGGGTTTGGAGGGCTGATTCAGCCCTCTGAGTGCAGAGTCATATTCCCGCCTAGAACAGAAGTGTCGGGAGCTAGGACTCCCCAAGATCTCTCAATGCACTTCAGCACCGAGAGCCATTGGTTTGTCGTCCCCATGCCAAATCCTGCCTGCACGTAAACAACAAACCCTTGCTGTAAATTCTAGAACGCGTGTGGATATGATTCTGAGAATACAGTGGATATAAAAAAGGCAATACATTTAAGAGAAAGAAGTGCCCTGCACACGGGAAAAGAAGATAAATGACCCAATCTAGGAGGTGAGAGACTCCCAAAATCGCCCTGTACACTACTTTGCAGCAACCAGGGAAACCAGAATTGCATGATGCCACTTCATATGGCTAGGATCTGCAGAGGTTCCTTTAGGCCGGGGATCAGACAAGCGCCCGTACGGACTTGCGACACTTCGATGGGGCCGGCCACACGCTGTAGCGGGTACACGTGCTGCAGCCGTGCTGAAAGCCTCCCCGTCAAAGCGGTACGACGCACATTCAACAGGGCTGCAAAGCGTGATCCTCCATAGGAGGATCGAGCCTTGCAGTGCTGAGTGCACTAACTACGCTCAGCGAGGTGGCCAGACGGGCGTCAGGGTGGAAGGAACGTCCACTCTCAGACATTCCTTCCACGCTTAAAAACACTCGTCTGACCCCAGGCTTTACGGTTGTAAGAAATTAAAAAAAACATATGAATGATGAGATGGCATTATACACCCCAACATAAAAGGATACGCTCTGCTGTCTGTTCAAAAGTAGTCCTAGAATCAAACTTCTCCGAGTAGGATGCTGATAGCCCCTGGTCTCAAAATGGTATTGCCAGCAGGCCCAGGGTTAAAATATTTACATACGGGGGCGTGGCCTGACTGGCGACAGGGATGGATGCCTAGAGAGTGAGCTCCCGAATCCGTCGCTGACTCTTCCGCCCTAACGCATTCGAAAGTGGATATGGTACGCTCATCTGCTCGCAGGACAACCAGGGGACCAGACAACACCCTTAAGGGGCACCAACAAGCCCCATTACAGCGTACTTTGGCGCTTCTCAACCACGGCCTACACATCGCTCGACTGCCAAGATGGCGGCTCTTCCCGCGCCTCCGGAGTCATCATTGCTGGGAGGTCAGTCTGCGATACAGCGCCTAGAACAGCTCATAGCGGACTTACCCACACGCGCAGAACTACCCACCAGAGCAGATTTTAAAGACATGCTTGACCAAGAACAAGCGACGTTTATGCAGGAGATAGCAGACGTCCGCACAGATATTTCAGCGATCGACACGAGGGTGGCGCGCCTTGAAGAAACTACAGTAAACCGTCCCGTTTGCTCACATGAAGGCGACCCACTAGCAGCACAGCGCCTCTTGGACATGCATAGACGACTAGATGACCTGGAGAATCGGTCGCGGAGACACAATATAAGGGTGAGAGGAGTTCATGAAGGAGTTACGGAGGTTAAAGATTTTCTCCTGAGAGCATTTGCCCACATATTAAACGGCCCACCCTTGCCTCACACTGCCAGACAGAGCGCTACGTCCCCGACCCGCAACAGATTAGGGCCCTCCGCGAGATATTCTATGCCACATTCCGGATTTTGCTCTCAAAGAGGCGATTATGCTGGAGGCCCGAGCACGCCGCAAATGGCGCTTTGCTGACGACTCCTTTGAGCTATTTCAAGACCTCTCTCCACACACACTACTGGCCCGAAGAACGCTACGTCCTGTTACCCAGCTATTAAAGGACGCTGATATCCCTTATAGATGGGGGTTCCCCTTCTCCCTTCAAGTGCGCAGAAATAATATCTTACGCACACCACTTGATGTGGAAAACTTCTTATCCGGACTACAACTCCCACAAGTTGAGATTGCTGATTGGGAGCGCCTGCCCGTCGCAGCTCCGCCACCAGCACGCACACTGGACCTGTCCCATTTTCGAAAATCACCACGTGGAGGCCGGCGTGGGGAGGACATGTGTCCTGAGAGTACCCGACCTACCCCAACTCAAGCCCGTTCCAGATCCCCCAAATAGAGGAAAGTACTCCATCATGTTATGCGGGTGGTTCTGGGTGAAGACTATCTAGACCGATCTTATGTTGTCACCTAGTGCGGCCACGGAGGTGATGGGGCAGAAGCTCACTGTTTGGCTATACAGCTCACAGCCTGCTGTTACTTGGCAGAGTAACTCACAATACTTCATTGTGCCCCGAGTAAGCAGTGACTGAATTGCGGAGACCTGAATCCAAGGAGCTCTGGATTCCCACTTTTGGCTATTACTTCACAACGAGGTCGTTTTGATGAGAACTGAGGGCCAGGTGAGATGAGGTGGGTTGGCAGTAGAGAGGCTGGTAGGGAATGAAGGTTGCCAGCATAATAACTACGCACGCGCAGTTTTGACATTCAGACGATGACACCTTTCGCTTTCATAGACGCTTCTGAAGTTTGGCAAGACTGGATGCTGTTTAATTTGTGGGGTTCTAGACGATAAGTAAGGGGTAGGAGGATAACACGGGATTGGGAGGGAGGGGGGACCGGATGACCTGGAGCGGGAAGCGGAACGTTCTCCAGGGGGTCTGTTAAAAATTATATCATTGTTACCCTTGGGACTCAGGCACTACGACTTTAGCGAAGACTCCAATTGTACGCTCGCTACTGATGATACTCTACACAAACGCATTTTAATATTGCTCAAAGACGCGGGACACATAGAAGGAAGAGGGAGGTGGGTTGGATAAATAGGGTGGTGGATGGGAATGTTCTCTTGCATGTATGCTAGTTTTATAATGTTCTTACAATGTTTGTTTTAAAGAATTTTGAAACCTTAACAGGAGCACCTGCAATGTAACTAGAATTGAAAATATTTCACTCGCAAGTGTTTTTTTTCTTTTTTTTTTTGAGGGGTCTTTCTCTTAAAGGTGGTAGACCCTATTATTTGCTGAGTTATATCTATCTGCTCTTTCCTACACATTGTACTTGCTTATATGTGAAGTTGCTACCCATCTTACGTCAGATAAGAACGCTAACCCGCCCAGATCTCCTGTTTGGTTTAAAATATGTTGACATATTGGATGTTACCTGCCCGGATACAGATGAACTGATTGCGATCGGATACATGTCTCCTCTCCTCCTGAGTATTTCTATGCCTGACATCCACGGTTTATACCCTGATGCACTAAGGCTGGGTTCGAGTAGAGGTAATGTCACCGCTCTGCATGGAGAGAGCCTGTGGAGTCATGGGTTCGATCCCAGCGAGCAACCTCTCCAGTAAGTGTCCTTGGCAAGACACCTAACGGTACATACTCGCCACCCAGGACATACTTGAAAACGAGAGAAATCTCAATGTATCCTTCCTGGTAAAATCCTTTCACACCACGGCGTAGCGCAGCGTCGCGCAATGCGCGCTTTTTTTTACGCGCGTTCACGCATACAAAAAACGCGCGAACGTGCATTGCAGCACGTATGATATGGCCGCGAATGCGCTGATAACTGCTGATAACTGCCCCAAAGGAGCTCCCGCACTTCTTTGGACGTAGGGCGTTTATCAGCGCGTTCATGCGCGCTGAGAAACGGCCAGGTGTGATAGGGAATAATGGTATTTCACTGAGCGTTTTACAGCGCGCAGGAGCGCGCTGTAAAACGCTTAGGTGTGAACCCAGCCTTAGTCAATACTAGCGGATTTCAGGCTACCTCTGAGTGCTACACTCTAACATTTTATCAACTTTACACCTTTTTGACCGTGACATATCTACCCTGATGTTGTAGTGATCCAAGTCACTGGCCACTATTTTTCACCCCCACGAGGTATAGTGCATCTACCCCAATTGTGAGTCCTCCTACCTGGCCTTTGGCATTGTGGTGGTGAGCGACGCCACGATTGGCGCACTTAGCGCCTCTTTGTCGTACTGACTCTTCTTTGGTCTCTATCACTGATTCTCTATTGTTCTTTCTCCACTACCCCACTGGTCTCACCGTACTCTCCTTAAACACTTTATTCCTTTGGAGGAGGGGGGAGAGGGAGAGAGGAAAATTCCCCCCCCTTTTTTTTTGTAGTTGTAACCCACCCTATTTACGACCATGTCACACACGAACTCTCCTTACACTCCTTGCAATTTACAATTACAATCCCATAATGTTCGAGGTCTTAACATCCCTGAAAAACGATCCAGACTCCTCCGTGACCTGAGGGCCTCCCGTGCGTCTGTTGCCTTCCTCCAGGAAACTCATTTTAGATTAGGGTCAGCCCCCACTCTGAAAGATACGTTTTATCCGTTAGGATTCTACGGTAATTATTCACAAAGTAAATCCCGGGGAGTTGCAATTCTATTTTCCAAGGATATTCCCTTTCTATTAGAAGCAGAGATAGCAGACGAGGGCGGTAGATACATTTTTGTTCGGGGATCCATCTTGGACATGACCTATACCTTTGCGTCTATTTACCTACCCAACAAAAAACAACATTCCTGTCTTACACGTATCATGCACTTGCTGGATAATTTCCAGAAGGGGATCACGGTTTTAGCTGGGGACTTTAATGTGGCACTCGACCCTTTGGTGGACTCTTCCACGGGGGCATCAACCACACCCTCCCACCTCCTGCGTACAATTCGCCGGACACTGCATGAACATCGCTTAGTGGATGTTTGGAGAGCACTACACCCCACGGACCGTGATTATTCTTATTTTTCGCAGGTGCATAAAACCCATTCACGCATAGATTACTTTTTTATGCACTATCATAACCTCAACCTGTCGCGCTCAACAGACATCTTAGCCACAACATGGTCGGACCACGCACCGCTCAATTTGGTGATACAATCACCGTTGTTTGCCCCTAGGGAACGTCAGTGGCGACTGAATGTCTCGCTACTAACGGACTCTCTTATCAAGGAGGAGCTTCACATGACGCTTGAACGATATTTTGCAGAAAATTCTACTCCGGATACTCCTATACAAACGCTTTGGGAGGCGCATAAAGCGGTCATACGAGGCTTCTTTATTAGCAGAGGCACGGCCAGGAAAAAACTACATGATGAGCGTAAAACTCTTCTAGGAGATTAGAGCGCTCGAACTCGAACATATCACGTCTAATGATGCCACGGTGTATCAAAAACTTTAGTAAGCTCCTCTCTTCGATTTCAAGCCATGAGATCTCGCTCATTTTTTGCTTTACAAGAAAATAAGCCTGGCAGGTTGTTGGCACGAATAATACGTGACAAACGCATCCAGTCTTATATACCTAAACTGCGCACCTCGGGGGGTGTTCCTGTGACTGACCCGAAGGCAATAGCGAGGGAATTCTGGAAGTTTTTCTCTGATCTTTACAACTTGGATACCACTGAACCTACGGACAGGTCGTTCGATCGAATAGACGCTTTCTTACATCGTACAATTCTTAAACCTCTTGGCTCTACCGGGCGCGAGGCCCTGAGTTCTGTCATATCTGCTGAAGAAATATTGGAAGCGCTGAAGATGACCAAAAATGGGAAGTGTCCGGGCCCGGATGGTTTACCCATAGAATATTATAAGACCTCTTCCAAAAGATCTTCTACCCACCCTGTTGCGACTTTTGGTACACTTCATGTAAAGGTACACTTCATGAACACAAGGTATCTGCCTACGCCGACGATCTAATGTTCCTTCTACCTGATCCTGTGGGGTCTATGCCGGAGGTGGCTAAGGAGCGTCGAGAATATGGTTTGCTATCAGGATTTAAAATAAATGACACCAAATCTGAAATTCTAGCTATCTCTGAGAGGACACTGGAGGCGAGTACTAAGTGTGCAATATGCTTTTCGCTGGTGCTCCTCCTCGCTAACCTATATTGGAATACGCCTTTCTCCCGATATTACGAAGCTGTTCACTTTAAACTTCACGCCGCTAGCTGAAGTTTTTAAGGCCGACATCGCACGATGGTCCCCAAAATTCCTATCCCGGATGGGACGCATTAGCGTCATTAAAATGAATTTTCTCCGTCTGTTGTGCTTATTTCACACGATCCCTATTTGCATACCTTTATCCTATCATAAAGGAATACGTGCACTCTTCACCTCATTCATCTGGCCTAACTCTCGCCTCCGACTTAAATATGACGTACTCTGTAAATCGAAAAGAAGTGGAGGGTTGGCACTACCGGACACATGCCTGTGCTACTATGCAGCACACCTAACCAGAGTGGTTGATTGGATGACTGGATCACCTGAACAGAGATGGTTAGATCTAGAGGAGGCGCAGGCCGGCCGCCCGATGTGGACCCTCCCATGGCTTTCTTGGGCTGCAGTTCAGCTAACAGCCAAAGAACTATCCCCGATGGGTAGTACGCTGTTTGGCACAAGATACGAACAAAATATGCTCTATCAACATACCCTTCACCTTTACTTCCTCTGCGACACAACCCTGAATTCCCAGTTGAGATCATACAATCGTTAGCGACTTGCCTCACAGACTCCCACCACCTCAGAGCCCATCATGTTTTGCAAGACGGAGGGATTATAACTTTGGAAACACTCGAAGATTCGACCATCACCTTTGCAGAACTCTTTAACTTCCACCAGATTAAATCATTTCTTCGGAAAGTGCCGAATAATATGTCCTTGACTAGGTCACTTTCCCCCTTTGAGACACTCTGCAGACGAACTTTCCCGTTGGCACACAGCGTGTCCACGTTATATGGGTTGTTGCGTGACAGGGACACAGCCACCAGCATACATGTCACGATGGGAACGCACTCTGAACACCCCTATATCAGACGACGACTGGTCTAAGTCGTTGTCCCTCACGCACTCAGGTACCCCAGTCACCAAACTCCAAGAATCTTCCTACAAGCTGCTGACTTTCTGGTATCGCACTCCTGCGCTCCTGGCAACATTCAATGTTACTATATCTCCGATGTGTTGGAGATGCTCTACAGAAGAGGGCACATACCTGCATATCTGGTGGGAATGTACGATTATCCAAACCTACTGGAGGAAGATCCGAGACCTTGTACGAATGACCACGGATGTGGACTTAGACTTTTCGCCTCAAATATTCTTGCTGCTCCAACTGCCGTTTTCATTGGCTTCCATGAAGAAATCGGTGCTCTAACGCATTCTTCTGGTGGCCAGATCTTTGATTCCTTTACTCTGGAAGTCAACCTCTATTCCCCCCTTAAAAACATTGATCGACAGAATGGAAATTTTGAGATCTAATGAAGAACTCGCCCTGTCTCCTACGAAAGTGGCACAACACTCTCAAGAGGTATGGTTTCATTGGTCGACGTACTGCTCCTCAGCGCAGTTCAGAGAGATCCTGGAGGAGGGTGACGGAGGCCGGGTAGATTCTGACACGGGACTGACTTAGGCCCTAAGACTTAGAGAACTACTGCTTCATACTCAATCCCGAAGATACTTTACACACCTCATACGATTATAATACCACCACAACAACAATCCCTTTCCCCCAAAGGTTTGGTTACCACACATCTCCTACTTCGTTATTCTTCCAAACTACTTTTAATTCTCCCCTCCACCCCCCCCCATAAAAAACCTTTTTTTTTTCTCTCTTCTTCTCTGTCTCTTCTTCTCTATCTCGTTTTTCTCTCATAACGAGACCACCTCATGGGAATCACCTTTCACTCTTTTTCTGTATCTAGGTTTATTCTCCTCTTCAATTTGAGTCTACGGTTCAGTTTTCGTAGGACTCTTAATGGCTCGGCTGAGCCTTGATGTTGACAATCGCTGTATTAGATAACACCAGTAAGATTTTCTGAATATGTTTGAATAGATGCACGTTTCTGCCCTTAACGAAGCAACTTACACAGATTTTATTTAGTTAATTTGTCTGTTACTTAAAGTTGTTAACATGTAATGCCTTGAACTGTATTGTATACCCTTTGCTGCAAAATAAAAACTTTTCATTCAAAAAAAATATTTACATACAATATGACAGTAACAAAAGGGAATACATCATTCCAATGCAAGACACGTTACAATTACTAGACATGAGATGGGTCAAAAGAAATGACAGCTGTCAGATATCACACGTGTCAAGTGGAAGGATGCAAAGAAAAAAAAAAACAACATGATGCTAATACACAATGTAATGTAGACGACAGGTGTCAAAGTGTAAAAAAATGTGGTCTGTAAAGGATATATAGATAAAAACAAATTATAATTATAATTATATATATATATATACACACACACACATATACACATATATATATATATATATACACACAACCCAAAAATACAGGCAGCAAGAGTTTTTTTTTTTAAACAGCAATGTATATTTAAAATTCCTTACATAAAACTCAGCAAAAAAAAAGAAAAAAAAAGGTTTTTAGATATAATAAAGATTGGTAAAAATGATAAGTGGGTTACAATTGTTATAAAGACTAAATCCTGCTCCTCCACCACGTGCAAAGGGCATTTTCATTATGGTTCATTCGATGCCGGTAAAGAACAAATGACTTTTCTCTTCTACACGCCAACAGGCTAATGCTGCTGTGGTTCATATAAATCAGGTCATTAGATGGCACCGGTACCATGCCGGTTACAGTGTCATCCTCCCAAGGCCTGGAAGCTGCTGATATAAATGTATTCATGCATCTCCTCGCTGCTGCTCGAGAAGCTCTATCCCATGATCTTGGACGTTCTCTTGATATTCATAGCGGCAAGCAGTTACTAGGCAACCACGAATTAGACCACCGAAGAAAACTCCCACTTGGATTTGAACTGTATATTTAAGACATATTCACAGCACAAATGAATCCATTAGTCCTGAGCAACAAGAGACGGGGCTTCCAGCAGAAATCTTGGTGGTCCCTTACTGAACCAGAAGTCCGGGTTCCCCCAGCAACCTGCCCACAAGAACGAATATTTTAGACCCTCCTGCTTACCTTTATTGCACGGAGGGGGGGCTATATTCCTGGTTGTTCACTGAAGGATAAAAAGGAGATTCCTGGTAGTCCAGTGGGGGGAGGGGTGTCAAGTAGTTATTCCAGATGGTTCGTAATAACTGCGCCAGTGGGCAACACAGGTGTAATACAAGAGAGAGGGTCTTTAAAGGCAGTTAGAGAATGATGCAACATTTCAGCCGGTGTGGCCTTGGCCCTTGGCCATGCATCCAGTGAGGTAGTAATCTGGATTAAAAGCATTTGCTGGTGGTCTGGTGGGAGAGCAGTGCACTTTGCACCATCAGGTACAGATTAAAAAGCTGCTTTCTGGTCGTGCCAGTGCTCTGCTATGATGTGCGAGTGACTCACAATGAGCATAAGAGAACAACCACATTACCCATCGAAGGTGCACAGCCATCACACCGGACTGGAAACGTGTATATCTCAATTACTGGATCATGGCAGCACATGAATATATGGGCTTTGGGGCACAGAACCTAGCAGCAGACAAATGCTTCTGGGTTTGCCAGGGCGACAGGCCCCAGGGGCCGCCGTGCCCATCGCTAAATCATGAACAGTCACCCCTAGCATGCCTGATCAGAGGATCTTCCCGGTTGGAAGAGGTCTACACAGATATAGTAACGAAATGATGAAAAACATTTTGCCCGGTGGTTTGTTCGGTGAATATGTAAGACTATTGGAAACAGAAATCCCAGGAGAGTAAATTTGGTCTTATTACTTGTTGAGGTTTCAGTTTAAGAAATCTTTTGTCACATGTGTAGATCGGACTCAAAATTTGGATCTTTGAAACACAACTTTGAACTTCGCTTCAGGCACCTTAGGCTTGAAACCACAGCTTCAGTGAAGCTCTTCAAATCAGGTCCTACGGAATGAGATCAGAAAAGAGCGATAGATGAGAGGATCAGAGTACCTGCTACTGTAATACTAGGATTAGGTCGTTGATTAGGTCTTTCTAGTCTTGCTGTTTTCAATTAATGGCATCAATTTGGAATGTTACTACATCCACATGGCTGTACATCCCTCTGAGGTATACATCCAGCTCGTCGACATCTTCTGCTGCGGTATTGGTTGTAAAACCAAGATAGATACATGGTGCAGAACGTGAATACAAAATGCCGCTAAAATAGGCCCTGTAGGGAATTACACTCACAGGATGAAGAAGAAAAAATATGGCACATCACAAGTTACCACTCTGGAAGGATATTCAGAATCTGGCGACTGCAAAAACCCACCTTGAATCGAGCTCCCACCCAGCTCTTCAATGGGGAATCATCACGGTGCTTCCTGGAATCGAGCTCTCCCTCAAGTCATCAATATGGAATCAAAGGCCTTGCTACTGCTCCATTCAATATAGTAAATCAAGGGGTAGCTCGGGCTCGAGAAGAACATAAACTTTAATATTTATGAAAACATCCAACGCGTTTCGTCCCACAAAGTAATGGACTCCATAAGGGATGATCATTTGTGCTTTGCAGTCACCAGATCCTGAACATCCTAGCAGTAACTTGTAAATGTGCCATTCTTATTCATCCTGTGAGCGTAATTCTTAATCTTACGTGTTTTTAAGACTATCGGTTGGTGCTAGAGGGGAGGAGTCCATTGGAGTTAGCAGATACGTATAGAGTCCTTTGTACTATCTTTTATATGCCAGGAGTAGGGCTGTGCAATATTGACAAAATAATCATATTGCGATTTCTTGAATGAATATTGCGATTTTATTTGCGATTTAGCCAATTGTTTTTGCTTTTTCAAACATGCTACATACATTCTAAATGTATTCATTATTCAGCACATGGAAATTACTGCCCCAGCACATGGAAATATACTGCCCCAGCACATGGAAATATACTGCCCCAGCACATGGAAATATACTGCCCCAGCACATGGAAATATACTGCCCCAGCACATGGAAATATACTGCCCCAGCACATGGATATACTGCCCCAGCACATGGATATACTGCCCCAGCACATGGATATACTGCCCCAGCACATGGATATACTGCCCCAGCACATGGATATACTGCCCCAGCACATGGATATACTGCCCCAGCACATGGATATACTGCCCCAGCACATGGATATACTGCCCCAGCACATGGATATACTGCCCCAGCACATGGATATACTGCCCCAGCACATGGATATACTGCCCCAGCACATGGATATACTGCCCCAGCACATGGATATACTGCCCCAGCACATGGATATACTGCCCCAGCACATGGATATACTGCCCCAGCACATGGATATACTGCCCCAGCTCATGGATACTGCCCCAGCTCACCTCTGTGCTCCACGTGTTCTGCTCCCTGTTAACTTCTGGCGGCATGGAGCTTGGGCGCTCGCCTGGGGGAACCATGTGACGAGCCACGAGAACGTGGCTCGTCACGTGGTTCCCCCTGCGAGCGCCCAAAGCACCATGCCGCCGGAAGTTAACAGGGAGCCGAAAATTGCAGCCTTATGCGATTTAGAAATTGCAGGGTCGGAAATCGCGATTCGATTGCGATTGCAATTAATTGCACAGCCCTAGCCAGGAGTGGTCACCTTTGTAGTTTTTATTGTTGCAATATTGGTTGACTGCTGCATTTTCCTAAACAATTTATCCTTTTAGTTGCAGGTGCCACAATTGTACAGATGGGAACCGGACATCAAATTGAACCCTCCATGCACTGGGAGGAGTCTCCAGGTCTTGATATCCATGACATCATGATCCAACTGTATACCCGATATGTGGAATCACAAATGTGTCAAGTGCATGGATCTTGTTAAGCCATTCAGGACAAACTGAGACGTTGCTGTGCTCCTCATCTTTTCCACGCGCTAGTGGCATTCCCCTGCTACTTGCAGATGTTCTCTGTCTCCTATATGGCCTTATTGGTATTTTAACCCCCTCGGTCCTGAACACTACCCCTCTTATTGTCTGCTGGCACCCATCCAGTCAAAAGGACATTCCACTGTCGTACTTACGATCAGGAGCCATTTGTCTGATCTACAAAAGCTTACTATACCGGAACAATTCCGTATAACAATCACTGTAGAACAGGAGTTCGCTCTGGGTGATGAAGCTCAGTATTCAAGAACAGGATGTCTGCCAAGTCACCACCCTTGCACAGTGCAGAAATGCCAAGAGATTATAGCAAGGTCCCATTCCTCAGTTGAAACTTGCTGATGGGTAAATCTCTTTGACACATACGCTCAATACTTGGTCTGTTACAGATTTGTATTAACACCAAAAGGAGATTAGGAAAACAATGGAGAACTCCTTCCCAGATACCTCTGGGTCTGCGACGAGACCCCCACCTTCCTCGCATGGCACCCAGAAAAACTAAAATGCAAAAAAAAAAAAAAAAAAAAAAGAATTTCAGACTCCGTGTTTGGGAGCACATCCTATCCACGGATACCCTCCTGGACAGCTCACCCTCACTGCGAGCTACTGTCAAAAAGCACCCTGATCGTATATAGGGTGCTCGATTGCCACGTTCCCTCTCTGATCTGCTCAAGTTTTCCATGCAGCAAGCGTACATTTGGTAGCAGTTTCTCTTGGTCTGACGAATGCTGTTACTGTGACCACGTGGTAGAGGTCTAGGGGCACAATGCCGGGACCCCACAGTCAGGGAGAAGTATGAGCAGGAAGTGGAAAATCATTGTGGACCTGTTGGGGGGGAGGGTTCTTTGTGCTGGAGTAAACGCTAAGGGGTCTCCAGAAACACTAAAAACCAGCAACTAACATTCTTAACCCTTTCCAGGCACAGGGTGTAATATGCCGTCCCTGCGGTGGGTGGGCCTTGCAGCCGTGGGGCGTACTAGAATGCCCCGTTGACTTCTATGGGCCGCCTCGGCCCCACCCAGCACTCGGCGCACGCTGTTAGCTGCTGCGGGACAGCCTGATCTCAGGCCATCTCCCTGCAGCCAATGTCACCCATCAGCTGCCTGAGCAAGCTGAAGGAGAGGCCCGCCACAGCTCCTGGCGGCAGGGCATACTAGTACGCCCTGCTGGCGTTAAACCCCTCCCACCGGGGGCAGCCAACCTGCGTAGACTTTGAGAAAGGCAAAGAGGACTCAAATATGGAACAAGCCACTGACTGGCAAGAAAAATTTCACCAGGGCTCTGAAGGCCATCTAGATTGTGCCCACACGAATAGAACACTCCATTTCTCTTGTATTTGTCAAACGACTTATTTTTCCTGTGCATTTTACCTGGCTTTTCAACTGTAACAATTATATCTATGTAAAGCACTGCAGACTGTGTTGGCACTTTATAAAGTATAGTAATACAGTAAAATAATAAAAAACAGCAGCAGATGGCTCTGGCAGGTGCCCACAGGGAGACCACAGAGGGGGAGGATTCCTCCCAGTCTCTGCGTGCCAGCAATGTTTTGCGCCAAGGCAATATATCCGTAAAAGGATATGAGAGGACATGAAAATTTAGTAATTATCAAATAAAATTTTATTAGAACATATGCATGATTTCACAAAACAGCAAGTATTTTTTGGCTGGAACGCCTAGTATTTTTTTTTTTTTTAACCCTTGCATAGGAGGCTCTTGGATGGAGGACAGAGCCAATGATTGGCAGATTGATCGCTACTAGCAATATAAATTATAGCACACTCCGTCAATGATTGCCCTGCAGTGGACACTACTACTAACATAAGCTGTAACTAGCTGACTTGTGCATTACAAAAAAAATTTGATTGATACATTTATCTATCAGAGTATAGCAGTGCATAGTGATACCTTTTTTATTGGACTAACGTTACATTTAAAAGACCTGTATGTGCTGCCCTATTGTAAAGCGCTGCGGAATATGCTGGCGCTGTATACATGCCTGTAACAAGCTTGCGAGAGTATACCGCTCTTCCTCAGGTCTTTATGCTAAACTGACCAAAATCACAGAATTGAACAATAAAGATCCAAGCAGAAGGGGGGGGTTGCTGTAAATGTTAATGTGGAATCCTATGGTCAAGTAAGGTAAACAAATAAAAGGACAGATCATAGGCTCATAAAACCACACAGATGAGCATCATAGTGAACATCTGATGATTGTGCCTAGGAGGAAAGAGTAAATGATCCAACCTAAAGGGAAAGAAAAAAAAAAAAGAAAATAGGAAAAGAAACAAAAACCCCTAAAGAGGGGGGGGGGGAAACAACTTGGGTTACAAACATAGGTTCACCTGAACACAGGTGAGCCACTGGTTTCTACCGGAGTACAACTAAAAATAAAACGTAACTTTTATTTACTCAATAAAAATGTGAGATAACACAGGTCATGATCATGATCCACAGACAACACAAATAATTAAAAACATTCCACGGTGTAATTCCCACAAATAAGTCTATTGATGCACAGAACCTGATATATTCTTATCAATAAGGGAACTAAGTGCACAAAACCACGGAAACACAGTGGATAATTGAGAGAGTCAGGGATAAATTCAGCCTGATAGATTGTCAAAATATATATGTACCATAGCAGAAAACATGCATATGTAATGGATTTCATCCCATCGGAGAAAACATTTTTTTCTCAAGAAAGATTATTAGAATCAAAAATTTAGTCAGTGGTTGCTCACCCCACCTAAATACCGCTATATCAAAAGATAAACCATATAATGGGAGATTTGAGGGTAGGAAGCTAGCCATAAACCATTAGTAATATTCAAATTGGTAATACTGCTAGGTAAGAATAAAGATGTGGATACCCTGCTCTCAAAGACGCACCCAACGCGCGTTTCGCATCAACAGGCTCGTCAGGAGTGCATAACGTGTGTATAAAGTAGTGTGCCTCTGAAGCATGAATAATTAAGCTTCGCCTCCCTTATTAGCCTATCAAAATCGCTGTGGGTGTAATTGGACATTGAACAGATGGACAGATAAGTAATCCAACTGGGAAGGAGTATCCCAATTTTGCCTCTTTTCTTGACCTATCAAATCACTGAGTATGGTTGGAGGTTGGTTGAATGATGGACGTATAGATAACCAATTAGAATCATGCATTACGGTATTGCCATGACAACCCGTGAAAGGTACACATCTATCCGTACGTATTGCACAAAACTCAGAGACATCCCCGGTCTCGGCTATGCTGTAACAAGCAGCTATGGAGTTAAATGCCACGTGTGTTAGGCGAGACAAAACTGGTCATTGCAGTTTAGCCTAACAGTTAAGTATATTATGTGATCCTATACCGATGTCATTTATTACATGGATAGGTCATTCATCATTTGAGTTACATATTTTCCTTTCGGATTTTTCATAATGTTTTCAATTGCCTCACTTATTTTAAGTTTTTTTTTAATGATTTTCCCTTTATGTTATGCACTTAACGGTTATCAGGGTTTATGAGAATGCTAACTGTAGGAATTAAAATATAGGGTCTTTTGGTTTCAATCCAAGATTGATTTGCCATGGATAGGTCACCTAAAGTTTCTACTCATCAGACCCGACTGGTGAGGTGGTGGAAGTGTTAACCCCATAGTGACCGGGTGGTTTTACACAAATCCGTCCTTTAGTGACCGCTGCTGTTTTTACGTTTCTGCGCTGTTTGTGTCAAGGTCAAATTTCCCTCTTACTCGTTTATGCAACCCACACATATTATACACCGTTTTTCTCGTCATTAAATGGACTTTATAAAGATTCCATTTTTTTCATCATTTTTTTTTTTTATAGTAAATTATATGAAAAGGGAAATATGACAAAAAAATTTAAAAAAACTTTTTCAAACTTTGACCACCAAAATTTCTTATGTATCAACAACCGTCAAAATTTTTTAATTCCTTAGTAGTTTCTAAATTTAGTCCTGAGTTTAGCAATACCCAATGTTTACATATTCCTCGCTTTTTTCCTTATTTTATGCAACAATAAGTGCAAGTAGCACTTTTCAAAACTAGCGATAGCGACATTGTAACACTGATATCTGTCACTAATTCCTGAATAACCCTCCACATATACATATTTTTTTAAAGTACATAAATCAAGGTATTAAACTTGGGGTATTTTGACTCTTCCCATGCAACCATTTTACCACAAATCTATGCGAAAGTTTGAGAAAAAACTTTTTTTAGTGATTTTTCTTTAATGCGATTTAAGAATACATGTACTGTGAACTTTAAGGTTTACTGCCAAAAAGCACCCCAAAATATGTTCAGCAACATTTTATGAGTAAATTGATACCACCCATGTATAGGTATGTTGGGTCATTTGGGGGCTAATGGGCCTTATTTGGGGGGTGCGCATTTCAGTTTTCCAAATTAGAATTTTCACATTTCGTCATCATGCACCCATGTCCTATTTGGGACATTTGTGAAGCCGGACAAAGTAATTTAGCCCCATTAAACCATATATTTTTAGAAAGGGCACACCCTAGGGTACTTCAAAGAGTTGTATTTTAACACTTTCCATGCACTAGCTCTTTGTCAAACTTTCAGGTAGTCACTTTTTGTGTTATTTTTTCACACACATTGTACTTTAGGCATGAATTGTCAAATCCAGTTATGGGTTACTGCCAAAAAACACCCCAAAATATGTTCATCAACATCTTCTGAGTAAAGTGATACCACCCATATATAGATTTGTTGGGTTGTTTTTGGGGTGCTACGCCAATCTTGAGACATGTGCTTGTCATTTTTCTAAATTTGACATATCTTCTTTGCTTATCTTCTTTTTAGGGGCCTTTTTACATACCAATTTTTTTTATTGCCATAAACGTGCATATATTTGGTAAGCCAACACCCCAAAGTATTGTAAATTTAGGGTTTTTTTTTGCCATGGATGCAATCGTTTGCCCCAAACAAATTGGATACGGTTTGGTGGTCATTTTTCATTTTTACACCCACATTAGATTTGGACTGTGATTTAGGAGACACTTGTCAGTTACTGCATGAAAAGTCTCCAGGTTGTTTTCTGCAAGGTCTCCCGAGTACACCCATGCCCCCCATGCATAGGTTTGCAAAGATTTTGGCAAAATACAGCACCAATTGTAGAACATAAAAATGTAGGAATAAAATGTAAAAGTCTGGTGCAGTAAAAGAAAAAAAAAACTAAACTGAACTAACTAGACTGTAAGAAAAAAATAAAAAAAAAATTCTCAGATCACGCACAGTGTGATACAGTCCCCAAGACACAGACCAGGTTGTCCAGGGCAGTAATAATATTGTGTCTCTCCTCTGCCCCCTCTTGAAACACACCCTGCATCTTTTTTGTGGTCTCTGTTGATGCGCACTGGCTTCCTGATGCGCTCAGCTCTGCCACGTACAGAGACCTCCACAGACCTCTCAGAGTGGATGGTGGATAGAAATACCTTCTATCCACCATCCACTCTGAGAGGTCTGTGGAGTACATCCTTCTGGTCTGTACTTGACCAACAACAGCTCCTCTTGGCGCAGAGCTGAGGTCTCCTCCCTTTTTAACCGGGTGCAGACAAGCTGTGCTGGGAAACCTACGCAGTTCTTGCGAACAGTACCGCATGCTGCTGTATCAAAACAATACAGCAGCTTGAACAAAAGGGACACTCGTATAAAAATTATCAAAATTATCAACATACAAGTGGTACCCTTTGTTCATCAGGGGAAAAAGTAGGTCCCACACAATCTTGCCACTGGTTCCCATGTATTCTGGGCAACCTGGAGGGTCAAGGCTACTATCCTTTCCCTCGTACACCCGGAAGGCCTGAGTATACCCACTCTCGCTGTCACAGAGCTTATACACCTTCACTCCATACCTGGAGCGTTTGGAAGGAATATACTGCTTGAATCCCAGCCTTCCCTTGTATTTCATTAGGGATTCATCCACGCAGATATTCCTACTAAACAGGGTGTGAAGATGTATCCCCAAGAGGAAATAAAACTGCAGTTCACAGCACTCTCCACCAACGTGCTAGAATATAGACATACAGAAAAAAATAGAACATGCAGTACAATACAACCTTATAGATGGTCAAATAGGTTTGTGTGTCGATACAGGATCTTCAATGGAGTACAAAGCCTCTAGAATTAGAGCATACACAAGGACATAGCGTAATACTGTCAAAAAATTTAATAAAACATAAAACCACAGAAAGGAAGCCACTCACAAAATTAGTGGCACACAATAGATAAAAGTGTGCAACAGCGCATATTAAACAATTCGTTCGGATAGTCACCACAGCCGGAAAGACATCGTCCTTAAAGCGTAATTTTCTGTAGGAGAGCCTGGCCAGGATACCACTCCGTGCTGAGAAGTCCAAATCACAGGTGAAGCCACAGTCTTTCAGAACAACCAATTGGGGAACCGAAGACCTGGAGACATCCAAAGTGAATGATGGACGATCCGATTCGCGGACGAAAAATGGACGATCCGGCGGGCGAACGAACGAATAATAGAAACGAGCAAGTCAGTTCGACGCGTTTCGTCCTCCGACTTATTCATGAACTGACTTGTCCGTCCGAATCTTCTTTCTTTTAAAGTCCACATTTCTTTAATCAATAATCTAAAATACATTCAGGTGTGGATACCGGAAGTTCCGAAAATCCCCCGAACGAGCGCATCGGAAATGCGCTCGAACGAGCGCATCGGAAGTGACGCCTTTAGGCATCAGAATCCATTAAGGCTAAGGGCATAATAGACCCAAACCCAATGGAATGTATGGGCAACATACGAACAACAGAATAAAACGAAAATATAAAAACGAAAATATAAAACATAATATTATCCAGAGATGACAATAGAGGAACCTATGGAGACAAAAAACACAAAAGTGCATGTATACTGATGACGTATAACATAACCATAATTGATCAATTGCATGTACTGGTGAACATATTTGATTTTATTTGGTTAAAGTATATAAGCCAAAGACCTATAGAGTACTCCAAAAGGCACCAAAAAGGACTGAAAGTACAGAAAAAACCCCCTATGGAAAAACTAGCTAGATCTCACATATATATAATGTATACATATAAGGTCACAAAAACCCAAGGCCGTCACATAAAGGATTGAAGCTCCAAATCAACATTAAGACCTGGCGGTTTCAAAGTATCCATATAAAAAATCCACTTAGTTTCCGCTAGAGAAAGGGCTTTAGCAACATCACCACCCCTCCAGTTTTGTTTAACTTTTTCAATGCCCAACCAAACAAAAGTAGAAAAATTGAAACTTGGGCACTTACAGCAATGTCTAGGTACACTATGCTTATCGCTATGTTTTCTGATGTTATAGAAATGCTCATAGATACGTTCTTTAAGTTTTCTTTTTGTTTTCCCAATATATTGGGCCCCACAGCCACATTGGAGTAAATAGACTACATTGGTGGTGTTGCAATTTATAAATTCTTTAATATGGTATTCCTTTCCTGTTTTCGTACTTTTGAATGAAACCACTTTTGTTTTAAGCTCTCTACACATGGAGCAAGCACTACACTTGAAAAAACCTTTAGGTTTATCAGACAGGAAATGGATTTTATTGTCCATATTTCCAATTTTATTATGATTAGAACGTAAAGCACTTGGGGCCAATGTATTTTTAACTGTATTGGCTTTTCTATAGATAACACGAGGAAAGGCCGGCAGATGTTTAGACAAAATTGGATCATTTTTAAGAATGGGCCAACATTTAGAAAGAGCTAGTTCTATATCTTTACTTCTACCATTGAATTTAGTAAAGAAAGCAAGATCCCACTCAGTGGGATCTTTTGACTTCCCCAAATTCCTTTGGAAGAAAGTTGATCTATCCAAATCCACTATATCTTTCAAGCTCTTATCCACTAAAGGTTTAGGGTATTGTTTCAGAAGGAACTTTTCTGAGAGTTCTCTACTTTGGGTAATGAAATCTTGCATTTCCGTACAGTTGCGTCGGATTCGCCCAAACTGATTTTTCGGTATATTTTGAAGCCACTTTTTATGGTGGCAGCTGTTGAAGTTTATATAAGAATTCTTGTCAGTAGGTTTAAAGAAAGTTCTAGTACAGAATTTTCTATCTTTGATAAAAATATTCAAATCCAGAAAATTGAGAGTCTCATTACCCACCTCCATAGTGAAATTAAGGTCAAAAGAATTGGTATTAACAAATTCAAAGAAACCATTGAGGTCATCCCTGTTGCCATCCCAAATTAAAAGAACGTCATCAATATAACGTCGCCAGAGTGCCAAGTTTGCCCCGTATGGGTTGTTGTTCCAAATGGCCTGTTGCTCCCAATGGGCAACAAAGATGTTAGCATATCCCGGGGCAAACTTGGCACCCATAGCTGTTCCTGTCTTCTGAAGATAAAATTTATCCTGAAAACCAAAAAAATTATGAGTGAGACAAAAACGTATAGCCTCGCCCAAGAACACATGGATTTTTTCAGTCCTTTTTGGTGCCTTTTGGAGTACTCTATAGGTCTTTGGCTTATATACTTTAACCAAATAAAATCAAATATGTTCACCAGTACATGCAATTGATCAATTATGGTTATGTTATACGTCATCAGTATACATGCACTTTTGTGTTTTTTGTCTCCATAGGTTCCTCTATTGTCATCTCTGGATAATATTATGTTTTATATTTTCGTTTTTATATTTTCGTTTTATTCTGTTGTTCGTATGTTGCCCATACATTCCATTGGGTTTGGGTCTATTATGCCCTTAGCCTTAATGGATTCTGATGCCTAAAGGCGTCACTTCCGATGCGCTCGTTCGAGCGCATTTCCGATGCGCTCGTTCGGGGGATTTTCGGAACTTCCGGTATCCACACCTGAATGTATTTTAGATTATTGATTAAAGAAATGTGGACTTTAAAGAGAAAGATTCGGACGGACAAGTCAGTTCATGAATAAGTCGGAGGACGAAACGCGTCGAACTGACTTGCTCGTTTCTATTATTCGTTATCGCCCGGATCGTCCATTTTTCGTCCGCGAATCGGATCGTCCATCATTCACTTTGGATGTCTCCAGGTCTTCGGTTCCCCAATTGGTTGTTCTGAAAGACTGTGGCTTCACCTGTGATTTGGACTTCTCAGCACGGAGTGGTATCCTGGCCAGGCTCTCCTACAGAAAATTACGCTTTAAGGACGATGTCTTTCCGGCTGTGGTGACTATCCGAACGAATTGTTTAATATGCGCTGTTGCACACTTTTATCTATTGTGTGCCACTAATTTTGTGAGTGGCTTCCTTTCTGTGGTTTTATGTTTTATTAAATTTTTTGACAGTATTACGCTATGTCCTTGTGTATGCTCTAATTCTAGAGGCTTTGTACTCCATTGAAGATCCTGTATCGACACACAAACCTATTTGACCATCTATAAGGTTGTATTGTACTGCATGTTCTATTTTTTTCTGCACGCAGATATTCCTTCCAGGTGTATAAGCCTCTGCAAACCTGGCGGCGAAGTGGGTAATCAGGGGGCGGATTTTATACAGCCTGTCAAACTGGTGATGCTCTCTAGGAGGGCACAGGCTGTTGTCACTGAAGTGCATGAAACGCAAAATGTTTTCATACCTTCTATGTGACATTGATTGGGGGTAAAGCAGATGGGGCTACTGCTCCAGTAGGAGCGAATTGAGGGCTTCTTTATGATGCCCATCAGCATAGTAAGTGCCTAGAATTTCAAAAATTCTGGCACATCTAACGGGGTCCATTGCTGCCTTGCCAAGTAGGAGTCTGGGCAACAACGTGGCTCAACAAATCATCCGCCAGAAAAACCTGCAAAAACTGTTTGCGGTAAATCCTGCAACATCAATATTGATGCCAGGATTTGTCGTGAAAGGAGGGATATCTGGCCTCTGGCGATGAGGCACTATCCACTCCTCAGCTGGAGATGTGAGTCTCCTGCTGGCAGGTGGTGGCCCAGGATCTGCATCAGAAACATCACTAGGAGATACATCAGCCAGCGTAGATGATGTATCTAGCGATGTATCTGAGCACCTAGCAGGGTCAAAATCTGGGTCTGATTCTGACGCCAGGATGGCATATGCCTCCTCGGCGCTGTACACCCTCTCAGACATTATATATACTAGATTAGGGTTGCACCGATACTAGTATCGATATCGGTGCCGATAACGGGTACTCGTGCAGTACCCCCAATATTTTCCCCCCGATACCGGAAGCCGGCATTGAGCCGGCATGCCAGCATCCTAGGGGCTTGGGTGGCTGTTCGAATGCTATATCGGCATTCGGACAGCCGCCCCTGGAGCTCTCCGGCATACTTACCTTCCTGAGCGGCGCCGGAAAAGTTTCCGCGCTTCCGCACATTGAAGGACCCCAGCCGCGATCACGTGGGAGTCCCACGTGATTGCGGCTGGGGTCCTTCAACGAGCGCACGTGCAAAGACTTTGTCGGCATCGCTCAGGAAGGTAAGTATGCCGGAGAGCTCCAGGGGCGGCTGTCCGAATGCCGATATAGCATTCGAACAGCCGCCCCATGTCTGGTCTGGGGTCTGAGCTTGGGGGCAATATCCATGAGCTGGGGCATATATCCATGAGAGCTGGGGGAGCAAATATCCATGTGCTGGGGGGCATTCTGTATATATTTATATATCTCGGGGGGGATATATACATGTGAGCTGGGGACATTTTTATATGAGGTCTGTCCTTATTGGAAAGTGGTCACATGACATAAAATAAAAGTATCAGTACTCGTACTTAAAAAAAGTGGTATCGGTGCATCCCTATACTAGAAAAATTTATTATAATAATAATAAAATAAAATAAAATATATATATATATTATATACACACACATATAAAAATTGAAGCAGATTATTGGTTTTCAAAAGAACCTTTGGGTTTCACAAGAAAATTAACACCTAAATCTCTCTAAACCTGTCTTGATTGTTCTAATCTCACTAAATTTACCTAAAATCTCTAACCTGTCAAATCTGATCTCTCTCTCTCGCTCACCAAAACACAAGTGAGGAGAGGGAGGGAGAATCACAGAGGTCAGAGCCAATATTTACATATTATTGACCTGACAAATTAGAAAATTTTGATCTTTTTCTAACTTCCGATTGGATGTTGCTAGCCTGCCTCTGATGAGGCAGGCTAGGAACATCCCACACAGCCCCAAGATTACCCTGCCCTTAGAAGGGCAGCACCATCTTGGCTGTCACTTTTATTCATTTATATTTTTTTTTATTTTTACACTTTTTTTTTAGTCTGCTGGGTGCCTTGATCAGGCACCTTGCCCAGCAGAGCACCTGATCACTTATGTGATCTTTTTTGTACTGAGTGCCACGATACCTCGTGGCACTCAGTACTTCCTGCCGCTACCAGAAGTGATCGCTCAGGGGGGAGCAATCACGGATGGACCGGCGGCAGGTAACCATATTGCAAGGATGCCTCAATGTCGAGGCATCCTTGCAATATACTCAGAGCAGCTGGAAGCGATCCGATCGCTTCCAGCGCTCTGTAGAAGTGTGGGGCACCTTTCCAGTGAAACCGGATGTTGATCGCTCCCAGGGAGCGATCACAAGGGACCCCGGCACTTCTGCCCACCATTGCTCGGATGCCTGGACTCCCAGGCAGCCTGCAATGGCGTTGGAGCTCAAAAGACCGCAGGACGTACCATGTACGTCAGCGGGTCTAAAAGAGACCCGTAGCCGTGACGTACATGGTATGTCCGCGGTCACTAAGGGGTTAAAGCTTTGACATACATTTTTCCTTCAAGGACATACTGAGCCCAAGCTATAATGTAAATGTATTAGCCCTTTTTGGCCAGCAGAGGGATAGGGCTCACTAGCAGTCAAAATATACAGAAGAAACAATTCTGTACATTTTTAATGTGTGAGTAATAGAAAGTAGTTTTCCATAAAATGACTGGGTCCTTCCAGTGGTTTTTACATAAAGCCACTTGATAGTGAAGAGGGTGTATAAAAATAAAAAAAAACACTTTACAGATTAGCCATACCCAATGTGGATGCCAACGTCATAGTTTTTTTTTTTAAAAATCACAATAAAATGGCAATATTGCAAGGCAGTGACCTGATCAGTCAAGACCTTTCTGGAGGCGGCTGCCATAAGTAGCTATTCGAAATGAATCCCCTGTATTTGTGAGCAATCAGACTAGCAGAGTGCGCAGATGGTACTTGTAAGCTTTAAATTAGGGATAGACCGATATATCGGCTTTGCCGATTATCGGCTGTCGATATTCAGAAAATTACTGATGATATATCGGTATCAGCATTTTATTTGCCGATAAATTGGCTCACTGGAGCTGTGACACGCAAGATCCCACAGAACTGTGCAAATCTGGGGCTTCTCCCACATCAGGCTGTAAGCCCTCACTGCAGAATGACCCCTGCTCCCTGACCGTATTGCACATGAGCGTGATGACAACAGAAATGGGGCTTCCATCCCATCTGGCAGGGAATTCCCTATACAGGAGATGTAGGGTCGATTTCCTACAGCATGGGTCAGCAACCTGGGCCCTCCAGAGGTTTTGGAACTGCATTTCCCATGAAGCTCCAAGAACCTAATGAGAAGCTGAGCATCATGGCAGATGTAACTCCAAAACATGTTGGGCAATATTACAAAGTCAATGCTAACTTAACTTACCCAGAGCCATTATAGTCTACAGGGTTGTTACGTTTACAACAGCTCTGGTTAAGTTAGCACCAACTTTGTAACACAACTCTTGGAGGGCCAAGGTTGCTGAACCCCTTACATACACGGTCATATGAGGGATCTTTAAAGAAAGCCAAAGACACGGTCTGATTGTAAAAATAAAAGCTTAAATGAGCAAAAAAAAAAAAAAAAAATCTTATTAAATTGAATAAATGAAGTGGACGTGGTGCAATGTTTAAATGTTAAACACATTGGCATAATGTTAGATTTGTGCTGTTTTTTTTCACAACTTTAAACTTACAGAATATCGGCACCAAATATTGGCTATTGACCAGAAGAGCTGCCGATAATAGGTGTCGGCCATGAAAAAAATGATATTGGTCTATCTAGGGATAGACCGATATAATTTTTTCATGGCCGATACGATACAGATTATCGGCAGCTTTTCTGGCAGATAGCCGATATTTGGTGCCGATATTCTGTAAATTGAAAGTTCTGAAAAAAAAAAGCAGAAATCTGACTATGCCATGAACTCAATGGCCTAAACAACAATCTTCGTGCAAACTTTTCCACCGGTGCAAAAAAACATTTAACACGTGGGGGCAAAACCCTTTACGCCGAATGCCATATTACAGTCAGCGCAACAAACGCACATAATCGTCTACCGCAGGTGAACTTGCGAACCCTGCGTGAGCTTACTGTACGTCGCGCGATCTATACTTAACATTGTGAGCACGAATGCGTTTGTGCGCTGGTACGCGGATGGTATTACAATCTATGCGCAGTTTGTAACGCACAGCATTTGCGCGTATAATTTTAGCAACTCCTAAAAGCTGAAACGTCCTGGCCGAAACCAAATACACCAGCCAGAAAAAAAAAAAAAAATGCAGCAAAGTATAGTTACACATTCCACTCATACCCAAACCAATAAAATGGAGAAGTTGTGCGTGCATGTATTATTGCTGCAGCATATATGCTGACTTGTGGTTGTGGTTCTTAATTCTGATTGGCTGAATTGCGTGAGAAAAAAAATGACAGCACACTGATTTCTGCGTGCAACGGTACTGAGTGAGCATTTGGGAGCATCCGGTTTATGTGCGTTATTGATCGGATCAAAAACGCGCGAGGATTGTAATTCCAGCGGTGATTTGCGCACGCAAACGTTTAACGCTTGGTGCAAAACGTCACGCTTTGCGCGAGCGTTTTTGCGCAAAGATTGTAATATAGCCCAATGTGTTTAACATGTAAACATTGCACCACGTCAACTTCATTTATTCAATTTAATAAGAATTTTTATTTTACTTAATCTTTTATTTTTTACAAACAATCAGACCATGTCTTTGGCTTTCTTAAAGATCCCTCATATGATCTTGTATGTAAGGGGTTCAGCAACCTTGGCCCTCCAAGGGTTATATTACAAAGTTATATTACAGCTCTGGTTAAGCAGTCACTTTGTAATATTGCCCCACGTTTTGGAATTACATCTGCTATGATGCTCATCTTCTCATTAGGTTCTTGGAGCCTCACGAGAAATCCAGTTCCAAAACATCTGGAGGTCCTAGGTTGCTGGACCCTGCTGTAGGAAATAGACCCTGCATCTCCTGTATAGGGAATTCCCTGCCAGATGGGATGGCAGCCCCATTTCTGTTGCCATCACGCTCATGCACAATACGGTCAGTGAGCAGGGGTCATTCTGCAGTGAGGGCTTACAGCCTGATGTGGGAGAAGCCCCAGATTCGCACAGTTCTGTGGGATCTTGCGTGTCGCAGCTGCAGTGAGCAAACTTGTCCAAATATCGGCAAATAAAATGCCGATACCGATATCAGTAATTTTCTGAATATCGGCGCCGATAATCGGCTAAACCGATATATCGGTCTATCTCTAGGTCTATCCCTACTTTAAATGGTTATGTTCTGCTCTTCAATAACAAAAGGTTCGTCACCCCATTCTGACCCTAAGCTCGCTTGAGCAGGGTCGTCCCCCCTCCCCAAACAGATTTGTTCATTTTAAGTTTTGTCCTACCCATTGTACAGCGCTGTGGAATATGTTGGTGCTTTATAAATAATTGTAATTCATCAGTGTTTTGTGGAATTCTCTGCCAAAGCTTTTAAACCACCAAGAACAAATAAAGATCCTTTGCATGATGAATATTTAGGAGTACACAGAAAACGTAAGGCTCCTGTGTCTAACGTATGAAGTCGAGTCAGGCCAGAGAGCCAAACCACCCACCGTGCTTCTACTTCTCGATTTGAAACTGCTGCGGTAAAGATTCGCATTATATCCGTGTACGTTGCTGCCACCATCTCCACTCCAGCAGTTGGCCAACACTGGAAGCAGCAGAGACAACCCTGATATGAAATACCCAGAGGAGAGCGGGTATGTGATTGCACCTGAAGCAGCAGCCTTGATAAGTCAATGTTCTAGGACTCACATTGAGCGATTACAGTTTTTAGAATAATCCCAGACCTGAAATGCTCCAAAATCTGACATTTATGGAGCTCTGACCTGAAGCCACGAGTGGAAATTCCCACATCTGACCTCAAGTGACGGGGACAAAATTATAGCAAATATATAAAACGATCAACAGACAGTGTGTATATAAAAAAAAAAAAAATTAAAAATGTATATGAAAGAAATTTATTTCCTGTGTAGACTCGGGTCCCAGACAAATTACCATGTGCAAATATTCCAAAATTCAGAGGGGGAAAAAAATATCCATATTCTGATTACAAACATTTTAGGTAAGGATTACTCAACCTGTATAAAGCACCCTATCCTGGAACCCCAGAGTCATATGCAAGAAGTGAATGTCACATGCAGGATGTGATTGAAGTCAGATAGCTTAACTCATCCTCTTTTGAAAACACACAAAGTCCTTTATATTTTCTTCACTTTATTGGGAAGTAACAGCAAATAAAAGGGGTCTTGTGCGATGAGAGGGCTTCTCGGGTGTACCTCGTTATGGGGGCGCGATAAAAACAGGATGCAGTCACCGGGTACAGAATAGAGCCCCGTTCAATACCTCAGTAGCTGCTGAATTGCTGCAGTGCAGCAATTCAGTTTGCTGCAGCAGTGTCATTGAACGCGTTGAATGCGAATTTCAAAGTAAAATGGCCGATTGTTTTGTTTTTCGTATGACTCGGACAACAGTTGAGGTATATATGATAAAGAAAAGCAGTCGGCACAATTCCGTTTTATATGCACACACCACAAATGATAGTTTTTATTGAATAAACGTAATGTTTACTTCTGAAACAAAATATAATTGAGCTGTAATATATGTCTATGTGCAGGGGTAAATAATAAATAAATATTTTGTGCTTTGGTGAACAAAAACCTTAGAAATTAACATTGCCATACGGAATTGTTACTTGCTTCATGGCAGCGGCCATCTTGAATACGTCACACTCAGCTACTCGCATCATCTCCTCGGGTCGCTGCAAGTGCTAAGTTAGCAGTGCTGAGCGCTGAGCGGCGGAACAGCGTCCAGAAGCAAGTTGCTAACTTAGCACTTGCAGCGGCTGAGGTATTGAACACGCCTCAGGATCTTTACTCACATGCCTCTATGGTAAACTGGGGTATTGGCAGCTTGCTGAAGCAGGAAATGGGGCTGGACCAAAGTAGGAGTTAGACAGGGAGAGTGGACTAAACCATTTTAAGTAAAAGCATAGGGAGAAAAAGAAGGAATCTGGTTTCATGATACGGCCTCTGCCCAATTATTTAAGGGCAAAAAGCGAAAACCAAATTTTTTAATAGTGTTCCTTTAATATAAAGCGTTCCATATAATAATGTATGGAGGAGGGGGGCCTGCATAAATATGAGTCGTATCATACAGCCTTCGTAAAAGTCAGCAGCAATGCAATATACTCACTTTGAAATGTATTCTCGGATTTGTTCTTTTGAAGATTCTAGTTCAGGGTTGGATTCATAACTACAAGGGAAATAGAGAGAAATTGAATGCAACAGCAAGTAAACAATGGAAATCTCAGTTACATTTTTGAATGTCCTCCCCACTTATTCTCTGAGAAAAAGTAATATGGCAAGAAGAAAAAAAAAAAAAAAAAAAGTACAACGTACAACTGTATTTCGCTGTCAATTCGACAATATGTGGTGAATTGACAGCTTTGTGAATAGACAAGCTGCTACAAAATTGCACCGTACAGCGAACTTCACCATTCGGTGCAATTCTGTGGCAAGTTCGCCGCTTACTGAGTAACCCCTATAGTTTTTTTTGACAGGGAATTGCTCCCTTTATGGTAGGGATAGACCGATAATCGGTAGCACATATTAAGCAAATTACAGATAAAAATCGGTATCGGCCTTGGCGGCTCACTGCAACCAAGTCTTGCAGCTTGGTGCTAATCTGGAGATTATACAGCAAGGGCTTACCTCTAAGAGGTCAGCCTACTGTAGAACTTCCAATGACTAAAATTGAGCATGAGAAATGGGGCTCCCTCCCATGACAAGGAATTTCCTTCACAGGAGTTTTTTGGACCCCTGTATCTGATACTGTATGCCCTACAGCAAGAGTCAGCAAACTTGGCCCTCTAGATGTGCAGAAACTACATTTCCCATGAGACTTTACCAAAATAGGGAGTAGCTGAGCATTATGTAGTTCCAAAACATCTGGTGGGCCATGGTTTCTGACCCCTTACCTACAGGGGGGGTTATATGGAGGTATCATTGCAAAGGTCAGAGCCTAGACATGGCTGGGTTTGTAGAAATAAATGCTTAGATAAAAATATTCATTATTCTAAATTAGGGATGCACCGATACCACTTTTTTAAGACCGAGTACCGATACTTTTTAAAAGTGCTCACCGATACTTTTCTTTAATGTCATGTGACGCTTTCCAATAAGAACAGACCAAATAAAAATGCCCCCAGTTCGTACATACATACACACAAACAGTGGCAAGAAAAAGTATGTGAACCCTTTGGAATTACGTGGAGTTTTGCATGAATTGGTCATAAAATGTGCTCTGATCTTCATCTAAGTCACAACAATTTGAAAAACACAATCTGCTTAAAATAATACAACACAAACATTATATGTTTTCATGTTTTTAGTGAACAGAACATGTAAACATTCACAGTGCAGGGTGGAAAAAGTATGTGAACCTTTGGACTTAATAACTGGTTGACCCTCCTTTGGCAGCAATAACCTCAACCAAACGTTTCCTGTAGTTGCAGATCAGACCTGCACAACGATCTGGAGTAATGTTGGACCACTCCTCTTCACAAAACTGTTTCAGTGTAGCAATATTCTTGGGATGTCTGGTGTGAATCGCTTTCTTAAGGTCATGCCACAGCATTTCAATCGGGTTGAGGTCAGGACTCTGACTGGGCCACTCCAGAAGGCATATTTTGTTTTGTTGAAGCCATTCTTTTGTTGAATTACTTGTATGCTTTGGGTCATTGTCCTGTTGCATCACCCATCCTCTGCGGAGCTTCAGTTGGCGGACAGATGGTCTTACGTTTTCCTGCAAAATGTCTTGATAAACTCTGGAATTCATTTTTCCATCAATGACAACAATCCGTCCAGGCCCTTAGGCAGCAAAGCAGCCCCAAACCATGCTGCTCCCTCCGCCATGTTTTACAGTGGGGATGAGGTTTTGATGTTGGTGTGCTTTGCCTTTTTTTCTCCACACATAGTGTTGTGTGTTTTCCAAACAACTCAATTTTGGTTTCATCTGTCCACAGAATATTTTACCAGTAGTGCTGTGGAACATCCAGCTGCTCTTTTGCAAACTTCAAACATGCTGAAATATTCTTTTTGGACAGCAATGGCTTCCTCCGTGGTGTCCTCCCATGTACTTCATTCTTGTTTATTGTTTTCCTTATTGTAGATGTGTCAACAAAAATGTTATCATGTGCCAGAGATTTCTATAAGTTTTTAGCTGACACTCTAGGATTCTTCTTTATCTCATTAAGCATTCTGTTCTGTGCTCTTGCAGTCATCTTTAAAGGACGACCACGCCTAGGGAGAGTAGCAACAGTGCTGAACTTTCTCCATTTGTAGACAGTCTGTCTTACCGTGAACACATGAACATCAAGGCTTTTGGAGATACTTTTGTAACCCTTTCCAGCTTCATGCAAGTCAACAATTCTTGATCGTAGGTCTTCTGAGAGCTCTATTCTGCGAGGCATGGTTCACATCAGGCAGTGCTTCTTGAAACCAGTAAACCCAAAACCGGTGTGTGTTTTTAAAGGGCAGGACAGCTTTCAGCAACACATCCAATAATATCACACTGATTGGACTCAAGGTTGGCTCACTCCTGGCTCCAATTAGCTCTTGGAGAAGTCATTAGGCTAGGGGTTCACATACTTTTTCCACCCTGCACTGTGAATGTTTACATGTTCTGTTCAATAAACACATGGAAACATGTAATGTTTGTGTTGTATTATTTTAAGCAGACTGTGTTTTTCAAATTGTTGTGACTTAGATGAAGATCAGAGCACTTTTTATGACCAATTCATGCAAAATTCCATGTAATCCCAAAGGGTTCACATACTTTTTCTTGCCACTGTATATACAGCCCCCCAGCTCACACATGGATATTGCCCCCCCCAGCTCACACATGGATATTGCCCCCCCAGCTCACACATGGATATTGCCCCCCCAGCTCACACATGGATATTGCCCCCCCAGCTCACACATGGATATTGCCCCCCCAGCTCACACATGGATATTGCCCCCCCAGCTCACACATGGATATTGCCCCCCCAGCTCACACATGGATATTGCCCCCCCCCAGCTCACACATGGATATTGCCCCCCCAGCTCACACATGGATATTGCCCCCCCAGCTCACACATGGATATGCCCCCCCAGCTCACACATGGATATGCCCCCACAGCGCACACATGGATATGCCCCCACAGCTCACATATGGATATGCCCCCACAGCTCACACATGGATATGCCCCCACAGCTCACACATGGATATGCCCCCCCAGCTTATGGATCCCCCCAACGATACTTACCTTCCTGGGCGCCGCCGGGAATGTCTCCGCGCGTGCGCTCGTTGAAGGACCCCAGCCGCGACCACGTGATCGCGGCTGGGGTCCTTCCAACATGGAGAGCAGCTGCAGGGCCTGTCTGAATGCTCTATCTGCGTTCGGACAGGCCCTGCAGCTGCTCACTGTGTTTATACTTACCTTCCTGGGCGACGCCGGGAAAGCTTCTGCGCGCGTGCTCGTTGGAAGGACCCCAGCCGCGATCACATGGTCCCACGTGGTCGCAGCTGGGGTCCTTCCAACGAGCGCACGCGCGGAGACATTCCCGGCGGCGCCCAGGAAGGCAAGTATTGCGGAGAGCAGCTCCAGGGGCGGCTGTCCGAATGCCGATAGAGCATTCGGACAGCCGCCGCAGCCCCTCGGATGCCGGCTTCCGGTATCGGAAAAAATATCGGGGGTACTGCACGAGTACCAAGTACTCCTGCAGTACCCAGTATCGGCCCCGATACCGATACTAGTATCGGTACAACCCTATTCTAAATTGAATAAATGAAACTGGAATGGTGCAACCGTTTATACTCTCCACTGTTGCAGCCACTCTGGTGAGTATAGGCGCAATGCCATTTTTTATCTATGTATATATATGATGCTGTGACACCAGTTCGTCATTTCTGCTGCTGTTCCTTTCTCCATGTTTTTGTTTTCAACCCCAAATGGGAAGTGCTTGGTGCGTGTATAAATTAAACCCATCATTTTGTCTGCCTCTTAGCTGAAAAGCAGCAGGAGAGCATGCAGTTGCTCAGTAGAGCAGCTTTTGGTACTCGCTCTACAGAGGGGTGCCTTGACGGGGCAAGCAAGCTTACGTTTCAATGGCCATTAAAACAAACAAACCTCCTGATAGAAACGAGCGCAGATGACATCTTTTTTCTCTTGGAATGGTGCAATGTTTATAAATATTAGGGCTAAAACTAACCAATTAATCAACCATTTTTCATGATCGATTTAGTTGTCAACTATTTTCATTATAGAACAATCGGTTGATTATTCTGTGTACAGCACACATGGTTTAGAGTCAGACCGCGTTAAACGTCAATAAAAACAGACTCCAGAGTTAATTGAAAAAAACATGTCGCTGCTTTACTCTTTACGATTTTGTTCTAGGGCTATACTATAAATCAGACACAACCAGTTTGTCTTTATTTAGTTTACAACAGTAGCAGCACTATGGCACAGACCCTGGGGTACTGCCACTGTGTGTATTATCCTTACTTGGAGCAGGAGTCCTGTGCCACCACCCCACACACCCCCTGGTCCGGTCCCTTATCCCAAACTTCCTCACACACTCAGGTTAGGTCCCATACCCAAGCGCACTCACTCCCACCGCTCAATTTATCATGAAATTATTTTAAAAAGGGACACTAATAAGCTAGAGTGGTGAGGGTGTGTAAAGTGGTCTGGCTGCGTGGAGTGCGCCCGCCTTCTCACCTAGCTTTCGTGCTGACATCATCATGTCTGAGCGCGCATAGTAGCATACATTTGGAGAGAAAGCAGACATGGGCTTGAGCTCCGTACGCATCAATCTATCACTGGGACCAAGCGCTCTCATACCTTGTGTGTGAAAAGTTCGCAAGAGGCACAATTTGTGTGCGTACGTACACACAAACGTTATGTACACTACGCAAATTGCTTATGAAAAAAGTGGGGGAGAGGGGTGATTTATACATAATTTTCCTTTTAAGTAAGAATTTTTTTTCATTTGTTATCCGATAAATCGATTAATTGAAAAAAGAAAAACGGTCAACTAATGGTTCACTGCAGCCCCAAACAATTTATAAAACACTTTCACTTAATGGCATGATAGAGTTTTGTTGTTTTTTCACAACTTTAAATTTACAGAATATCGGCCCCAGATATTGGTATTGGCTGTGAAAAATTGATAACATTTTGTTTTAAAAAAATGTTTTAAAGCCAGATTAGTGTGCCCCTAGTGAAGAACGAATTCCACTGTCTTATCTCTTTCCAGGCACCCTGCAGACAGATATAACAAGCTGCATATAACAGCCCCAGACCTCACTGTAACAAAAAGATCAAACACATTACTGCAGCATTACAACAGCTAGGGAGGGGGCAGAATACAGGGAGAGCTCTGTTGTCAATCACTGCTGTACAGAGATAAGATTCAGGGGGTTATAATGACTGAAAATTGCTGTACAGTACAGATACATTGCGTTACTGTAATTTCCATATACAGGCATTATGTCACATACAGGTAATATTTTATATTCTATTGGTACTTTCTGGAAGCTGCATTGCTAATAATCTCATTATGTTCACTACAAATCCCCATAAGCAGGAGATCTGAACAATTTAGTATTTATCTGCATCACTATTACTGTATATAGAATGAACCAACTGATGAAGCCACTGAAGGCGAAACGCCTCTCTGGAACGCTCTCCCTCGTACTGTCAGACTTTCCCCTAACTTCTCTTCCTTCAAACGCTCCCTGAAAACATTCCTATTTAGGGAAGCCTACCACCCAACTCACTGACGTAACCATCAATCACTCTCACCTTACAGTCCTCTCCTCCTGTTTCCAACCCCAACCCTCCTAGATTGTGAGTTCCTACGGGAATAGGGCCCTCATCTCCTCCTGTACTGTTTGTCAAATGTTGTTCAATGTATTGTAACCCTGTCTATACTGTGCTTATTGTACAGCGCTGCGGAATATGCTGGCGCTTTATAAATAATGAATAATAATAATAATTAATAATAATACTGGTAATTTATATTTTATACTTTTTACTATTAGTTTTAATAAAACCACCTTTTTATTCTATTTGGGTCCTGGCTGATTTACATCTACCAAGGAGGTGACCGAGGCTGATAGGTGATCCGGTGCACCTAGATAATATCACTGGTTGCCTTCAAATCTGATGTCTGAGCTCTGACACCAGTAGGGCTGAAACAACTAATTGATTAGGACGTACTTGAAAACGAGAGAAATCTCAATGTATCCTTCCTGGTAAAATACTTTATAAAGATTAAATCGATAATGGAAATAGTTGACAACTAATTTAATTAGGGATGCACCGATACCACTTTTTTAAGACCGAGTACGAGTACCGATACTTTTCTTTAATGTCATGTGACGCTTTCCAATAAGAACAGACCATATAAAAATGCCCCCAGCTCACATGTATATATCCCTCAGCTCATGGACACTGCCCCAGCTCACACATGGACATGCCCCCCAGCTCACTCATGGACATGCCCCCCAGCTCACTCATGGACATGCCCCCCAGCTCACTCATGGACATGCCCCCCAGCTCACTCATGGACATGCCCCCCAGCTCACTCATGGACATGCCCCCCAGCTCACTCATGGACATGCCCCCCAGCTCACTCATGGATATGCCCCCCAGCTCATGGATCCCCCCCCCCCCCCGCGACGATACTTACCTTCCTGAGCGACGCCGGGAATGTCTCCGTGCGTGCGCTCGTTGGAAGGACCCCAGCCGCGACCATGTGATCACGGCTGGGGTCCTTCCAACGAGCGCACGCGGGGAAACTTTCCCGGCGTCGCCCAGGAAGGTAAGTATCGTCGCGGAGAGCAGCTTCAGGGCCTGTCTGAATGCTCTATTTGCATTCGGACAGGCCCTGCAGCTGCTCACTGTGTACCTTCCTGGGCGACGCCGGGAAAGTTTCCGCGCGCGCGCTCGTTGGAAGGACCCCAGCCGCGATCACATGGTCCCACGTGGTCGCGGTCCTTCCAACGAGCGCACGCGCGAAGACATTCCCGGCGGCGCCCAGGAAGGTAAGTATTGTGTGAGCAGCTCCAGGGGCGGCTGTCCGAATGCCGATAGAGCATTCGGACAGCCGCCGCAGCCCCTCGGATGCCGGCTCAATGCCGGCTTCCAGTATCGGGAAAAATATCGGAGGGGTACTGCACGAGTACCAAGTACTCCTGCAGTAGCCAGTATCGGCCCCGATACTAGTATCGGTAATCGGTGCAACCCTAAATTTAATCATCGATTAATCGGTGTCGATTAATCATCCTGTGTACAGCACACCCTGTTAAGAGTTAGACTGAGTTAAACGTAAATATCCTCAGCTTCGGAGCTGATTGGAGAAGATGTGCCACTGCTTTACTAGGTATGATTTAGTTCTCGGGTTATGTCAGACACAACCAGTTTGTTTTTATTCCGTTTACAACAGTAGCAAAACTATAACACAAACAATAGGATACTGCCACTGGGTGAAGGAGCTGTATTCCTGTGTTTTATCCTTACTTGAAGCTGGAGTCCTGTGCCACCACCCCACCCTCCCTGCCACACCCTCTTTGGTCTGGAGTCGCCATTCCCTCCCTTTAGTCTGTTCCCTTTCCCCAAACTCACTCCCTCACTCAGATCCGGTCTTTTGTCCATACCCACTCCCTCTCAGACCTCAGGTCAAGTCACTTGAGCAAAGTCACTCCCTTCCACCTCCAGTCCCTCCTCTCACTGTTTGTTCACAAAATTATTAGAAAGGGACACTCTACGCACCCTGACCACTTTAGCTTATTAACCCCGGAGAGGTATAATACCTAAACGGTGTTAGAAGGGAATAAATAGTGTGACCATAACAGATTCTCTGTATACTGATTTCATGCTGACATCATCTATGACCAAGTGCTTGTAGCCGCATTCATTTGAGAAGGCAAACATGGGCTTAAAATGCGTATGCAGCATCAAACCATCCCTCTGACCAAGCACTCGCATACTTTAAGAGTACGCAAGATACGCAATTTGCGCATGTACGTACGAAAGTTACGTACACTACACAAATTGCTTATGAAAAAAAGGGGGAGGGGTTGTGGCCATTTATTTTATAACATAAAATTCCTTTTAAGTAAAACACATTTTTGTCTATTTTTTTATCCGATGAATCTATTAAATTGGGGGAAAAAAAAAAAAAAAAAAAAAAAAAAAAAAAAAAAATCGGCCAACTAATCAACTATGAGAATAATCGTTAGTTGCAGACCTAGACACCAGTAACCATCAGAAGTATAAATTATGGTACATTTGCACTTTTATTTTAAACTGTGCTACGCTAGGTATGATTCCTGCTTTTAAGGGCTACAGAGGACCCCTAGAAGCAAGCACAGATTCTGCGATTATACTACCAGAGCATCTGAAGCGCCAACTCTGCCACATTTTCTCTTCATTCTGTATCACAATGGTGGAAAGGGATATACCACCAAGAGGATGTGAAAGGCTGCTGACTGCAGAGGGGTAAAAAAAAAATACCACTGGCACTTGAAAGAGGCCTCACAGAGACTTTGTCTCTGTGCACGTGTCTTGAAGGACACAGACATGCATATTTTACAAGCTGCTAATTTTGGTATACAGTTGTGCTCATAAGTTTACATACCCTCGCAGAATTTAATGATTTCTTGGCCATTATTCAGAGAATATGAAAACAAAAAAACGTTTCAAGCATGGTTAGTGAAGCCATTTGTTATCAAGTTTGTTTACCGTACTCTTTAAATCATAAACAGAAACAAACCAAATTACCCTGATCAAACATACCCTGGTGATTTTGGCCTCATAACATGCACACAAGTTGACACAAACGGGTTTGAATGGCTATAAAAGGTAACCATCCTCACCTGTGATCTGTTTGCTTGTAATTAGCGTGTGTGTATAAAAGGTCAATGAGTTTCTGGACTCTTGACAGACCCTTGCATCTTTCATCCAGTGCCGCACTGACATTTCTGTACTCTGAGCCATGGGGAAAGCAAAAAAGAGTTGTCAAAGGATCTGCGGGAAAAGGTAGCTGAACTGTATAAAACAGGAAAGGAATATAAAAAGATATCCAAGAAATTGAGAATCAGCCAATCAGCAGTGTTCAATCTCTAAGAAGTGGAAAATGAGGGGTTCTGTTGAAACCAAACCACGGCCAGGTAGACCAACTAAAATTTCAGCCGCAACTGCCAGGGAAATTGTTCGGGATGCAAAGAAAAATATCCACAAATAATGTCAGGTGAAATACAGGACTCTCTGAAAACATGTGGCGTGACTGTTTCAAGATGCACAATAAGGAGGCACTTGAAGAAAGATGGGCTGCATGGTCGAGTCGCCAGAAGGCCATTACTACGCAAATGCCACGAAGTATCCCGTTTACAATACGCCAAACAGCACAGAGACAAACCTCAAACCCTCTGGCACAAAGTGATTTGAAGTGATGAGACCAAAATTGAACTTTTTGGTCACAACTATAAACGCTATATTTGGAGAGGAGTCAACGAGGCCTATGATGAAAGGTACACCATTCCTACTGTGAAACACGTAGGTGGATCGCTGATGTTTTAGGGAGGTGTGAGCTACAAAAGGCACAGGAAATTTGGTCAAAATTGATGGCAGAATGAATGCAGTATGTTATCAAAATATACTGGAGGAAAATTTGCATTCACCAGTCCGGAAGCTGCGCATGGGACGTACTTGGACATTCCAACATGACAATGATCCAAAACACAAGGCCAAGTCGGCCTGTCATTGGCTACAGCAGCATAAAGTGAAGGTTCAGGAGTGGCCATCTCAGTCTCCTGACCTCAATATCATTGAGCCACTCTGGGGAGATCTCGAACGTGCAGTTCATGCAAGACAACCGAAAAATTTACAGGAACGGGAGGCTTTTTGCCAAGAAGAATGGGCAGCTTTACCACCTGAGAAGATAAAAGATCCTCATCCACAAATACCACAAAAGACCTCAAGCTGTTATTGATGTTAAAGGGGGCAATACACAGTATTGGGATGTTTAAAACTTTTGATCAGGGTCATTTGGGTAGTTTCTGTTGTTATTATGATTTAAAAAGAGTAAACACACTGCATAATAAATGGCTTCAGCCAATCACTAACCATGAGTGAAAGAAATATTTTTGTGCTATCATTCATATTCTCTGAATAATGGCCAAGAAATCATAAATTGTGCCAGGGTATGGAAACTTATGAGCACAACTGTATATTTTTTATTGATTTTATGCCATATTTTATGTTTGATTTTATGCCCGTTTTTACTTGTCTGAATTACAGTTAAAAAGGCACACTACCTCTCCAACACCACCAGGTGGCGCCAAAGGGTACAGATTTCCTTTTTCCTTGCAATTACTGTATATGACACAAAGGCCATTTCTGGCTGTATGCTGATAATGCAGACCCCATGTGACATTTAGCAAGAGGAGAGACGCCATCTAGATTTCAGAAGCTTTCATTCCAACAATATTTCTGTAAAGGATAAACAAATCCATGACCATGACAGATAAAAACATTAAAAAAAAGTTTGCGAATTTACATTATTTTAAACTATCACAGAAAAACAATCTCTGGACGCAAAGTTAACAAATATAGGGTAAAATAGAAAATGTACACGTTTCAAATATGATGATAAAAAAAGAGAATAAAAAAAAAAAAAAAAAATAGTAGTGAAGAGGTTTAAAAAGGAAAAGTGGGATCATGTTTGGCCTTCATGAAAGATGTTGGAATATAAACTGCTGAGGTCCAGACACATCTCAGTTTAGAGCAGGGCTGTCAAACTACGACCCTGTAGATCTTACAGGATTTGTAGCACATGACCTATTTTTTTTTGGAAAGTTTTGGGGTTGGCTGCCAACGTTGCAACGCTCCACCCAAGAGTGATGGGAGTTGAGCACAACATCTTTTCTTGTTGTCCCCCAGATGTTTATTGCCTATGATTCCCAGAAATTGTAGAAGGCCACAAAATGATGGGAGTTGTAGTCCAGAAACATCTGGAGGGCCAGGGTTTGACATCCTAATTCTAGAGGCAATAGCTCTGGTCTGTTTAGTAGCTCAAGCGGCTTGCTGTTGGTGCCCATATGTCTTATGGAAACACCCAAACGGGTACGGAATTTTGTTCTTTAAACCCAGCGCAAATGTGACAAGACATACCCGAGAGGCTCCTCCGTGCACTGCTTTAATGTCCCATCGCGAGACAATCGGTCTGTGAAACGTTTCAGCTTCTGGGTGACTGACGACACTAATAAAGAGAGGCAAAGGTTCAGATTAGATCAAGAAACCAAAAATCCAGAGCGGGGAATCTGCAGCTGGAAATGTACATGCCTTCCTTGGCGTTTAAAGTCTCTATGTAGGATGGCCAACAGCTCTGCAAAACCTAACGGCTTCATAAAGGAAAGGCCACCTTCCGCAGATGTGGTTTCACAACATCTGGAGACCTGACAACGCTGACCCTTGCACTGTGCCAACGCTGACTTTGTATGAAGGATTGCAGAGTATTGCAGCACCATTTCACAGAAATAAAATCCAAAGAGTGAAGGTAGACTCTTCAAAGCAAAGCTTCTCCTGTCATTCTTTGGCACTGTCTCAGTGCTATACACGTATAAAGATGGACTTCTCAAACCGTATAATAATCATCCTCAACAGCACATAAAAATGGATTTTTCAGGAAAATTCTTCTCTCGTACCACAAAAAACAACTTGGATAGGTTTGTCGATTTGTCAACTAATGTTATATAAGCAAAGATCAACAACAGGGATCTCAACCCTGACCCCCACAGATGTCGGTTGCCCAAAATTCCTAGAGTTCTTTAAATGCAACACATGGAATGAGAATCAAGGTAGCTGTAATTCACAAACATAGGAAGGGGGGAGCAGAGTCTGAGATCCCTGATCTACACTATAACACATTATGAATTGTGGCACAGCAGGCTTGGAGAACAGACCTTCATGAAACTACCCTGAATGGAGTTGACTTCTTGCCACCTGCCACTTTAAAAAGGGAAACTACCACAAAGTTACAACCAAAACCCTTATAAAACGCATGCTGCTGCGTTTTTTTTTTCTTTGAAATATTTGCAAGAAAAAATAAAGTTAGGCATTTATCTGTTTCCATTTTCTGGATTTTTACCACGATGCAACATTTACCAAAATCTTTGCAAACATTTTACTTTACTGCTGTAGTTTATCTAATCCACATTAATTAACAGTTAATGAGGTGGAGGTGCAGAAGGTCTACGAGATAAAACGGAGTTTAAAATACTTCAAATCTACCCCGGTGATGTCCTTTGAATACATCCCACACAATACAATCTCTCCCGAGCCAGCCTTTATAGGAAGTATAATCCCACTTAATCTCACGTTTTGCCCTCCATCACAACATAGATGACCACACACACGTTCGTTCGTTGTGAAAAAGATCCTTTAGTTTGTAAAGGTTAGCTTTAGATTAGCAATTATTGTATCGTTTTTCTTATGTTTAACCCTGCATGGTGCACCCATTCACCTATTTTATCTGTCTGAAAACTCAAATACAGAACTTTAAATAAAATAGATCTACAAACAGTTATGAGCACATTTTAATTACACTGAGCTTTGCGGGTGGAAAATGTAATTTTTTTCCAAAATTTAGCATATTTTGTTTCAAAACGTTACGGAGTCAGTATACAGGATTTGTTAATGACAGTGTATAACCAAAAGAAAGAAGGTTTCCCCGGCATAACATCATGCCACGCATCAAATGGGATTAACATGG
Source organism: Leptobrachium leishanense (assembly GCA_009667805.1). Taxonomy (NCBI): domain Eukaryota; kingdom Metazoa; phylum Chordata; class Amphibia; order Anura; family Megophryidae; genus Leptobrachium; species Leptobrachium leishanense. The sequence continues at coordinate 48,398,567 of CM019065.1, forward strand.
GGAGCTCCAGACGGGCCACTCACCTTTTGAATTAAAAGACTCTGCATTAAAATCCTCTGCACTCTTTAAGGAGTCTTCAAGTTTCTTTATGGAGAACTGAAGGCAAAGAAAACAAAATGAATAAAACACATAAACCACAAGTAGAATGGAAAGAATAATAATGGGTACATGGACAAGGAGTAAAGCATCAAGTAACAGAATCTTTTCCATGAAAGTTTCTATAGAAGAAGAATAATATCAAAATCATATTCGGGAAAAATTACTCCGTCACTAGATTTACTACAAAACCTGTTATTCGTTAAAGCAGGAAAACAGCGAGAACTGCAAAATTCATGCAAATAGCTGGCTTTTGATTTTTGGTCATAGGTTGCCAAGTGTCAGCCCCCCTCCAACAGGCGTCCCAGATGGCCAATTCAGCCTTCTGATCATGAGGTGGGGCGACGGAAAGCGGTCAATCATCAATCCGTGACTTTAGCTCTGGAATGTACAGCTCTGTACATTCCTAACCAGCCATTGGATGTAAAAGACCTCACAATGAAAACCACTGGATTGTGTCAACGCTTATGCGAGTGTCCCACCCTCAGACAGGGATAACAGTGCGGACAGACACCTCGGGGAATTAAGCATTTGAAATGACACACTACATTACTGGGAGGAAAAAAAAAATAGAAGTTAAAACCGTGCACAACGTTAAGATTTTTTTTCACTTTTGGTGGACAGTGAACTTGGGTGCAACACAGTTTAAAACAACTTCTTCTCGGAGAACTATGGGAAGGACAAAGAGGGGGAAGGGATAACAATGCATAGGAGTCATCGAAAGAGATACTAGGCCTATGCAGCTGCAGAAAAGTTTGGGGTTGCATTCTGGAGCCCATTGGCAAAAGAAGTTTGATTGCAACAAATGAAACTCCATTGCTTTGCTCCAGAAGATGACCATATAGAGTTTAGTCCGTGTTGGGCTCCTGCAGGAGCTTTTGAAGATCAAGTATAGCCGATCATAATAGTGAAGGGGTTAAAAAGAAGGCTTGTCAAATCAAGGTGCCACATAGTGCCAAGCTTATAGAATGTGGCTTCTGGCTCCTAAATAGGGCTGTAAATAATTATTTTCATATTTCATTAGTTGGACGATTTTTTTCGATTCGTTGGATAAAACTAAGTACAATTTTTATTTTTTACTTGAGCACTATGTAAAAATCAATCCCTCACCCAACTTTTTATTATGTAATTTGCATATTGTACATAAGTTTCATACGTACATAGGCAAAGTGCATATCTCGCATAACTTGCATGTATTATTTCACAAACAAGGTACGAGAGTGCCTGCTCAGAGTGATGGATTGATGCTGCGTGCATAGCTCAAGCCCATGTCGGCTTTCACCCTGAACGAATGCTACTATGAGCACTTGGATAGACATGATAATGTCAGCACAAACGCTGGGTGGAGGTACGCCACACAGCCTGACCACTTTAATAAGCTAAAGTAGTCAGGGCGCATAGAGAGTCCCTTTGAGTGTGGGGGAAGGGGGGGGTGGTGTCCAGAGGTGGGAGGGAGTTTGAGCAAGGAGAAACTGGACCTGAAAGTGGGTGGAAGTTTGGGGGAAGGGACCAGACCAAATGGAGGGATGGCAACTTCAGATCAGAGAAAGGGAGGCAGGGCGGGTGGGGTGGGGACACAGGACCTCGGCTCCAAATAAGGCTAGGGTCAGACGAAAGCAGTTTTAACGTGCGTTTAGACGCACGAAATCACGGCCGTGCTAGCAGCAAATGACGTCCAATGCCGGGGAACACACGAAGTACGGCCGCACGAAAGTTCGTCCGCGCAACGCAAGTGGCAAACGAACGCATTTTTCTAGAACGTCAAACCTCTAGTACGGACGTACAGAGTGCGCTAGCGTCCGCTAGAGGCGTGTGTGCGTGATTGGGAGACGTCAGACGCTGCTAATGTCCGGCCAACATAACGTCCAGACACAAAAAGTGTTTTATTGATGATCCGTACAAAATCACGGACGAAAAGGCGCATCGTATGACCGCTATCGCGTATTCCGTGAAAAAATGCGTCCATTCGTTCGAACGCACTTTTTCACAGACAACGCGAAAAATGCGTTAGTCTGACCCTAGCCTAAGGAAAAAACACTGGTGGTGACGTTCCTCCACACAAAATAGCAGTACCCCAGGGTCTGTACTATAGTTCTGCTACTGTTGTAAACTAAATAAAAACAATCAGGTTATGTCTCATATAACCTTCAACTAAATCATACTGTGCAAAGCAGCAGCACGTATTCTCCAATCAACTGCAAAGTAGGTATGAGGTTATTATCGTTCAATTCAGCCTTATGTTAAACAGTGTGTTGTACACAAGCTGATTAAACGATAAAGAGAAAAGTTGTTAACTATTCTCATTAATTCAATTAGTTGTTTCAGCCATACACATAAATACCTGGGCTCCCCCCAAACAACACTTATGTTTAATACAGATTTGTCACACACTGATCTAAAAATATTAAACCACAGAAATTAAAAAATACTCGAATAAAGTGGAATTTCTGATAAAATTAGATCTACATTAAAAGAGCAGAGAGATGGAAGAGTAAACGCAAAAAAAACCCCAAAAAAAAACGTATGAATGGATTTTTTAAGTAGGTGTCAGGAGCTGAACACACATGGAAATTACCTGAAAGCAGCACTGTAGGAGCTCAGAGAGTCGGTCGCTTTCTGTTAAGTCAGTCCTGATCCTTTTACTGAGTTCTGAAAGAAATTACATTATTAGTAACTGCAATGCCCATCAGCCGGAACCCACCCTCAGACATAGCTTGGCAACCGGAAAAATACGATCATCTCATATTATCTTGTGTTACTCTAGTTTTGTTTTTTTATACTGAAATCCGTTAAAACTCCTCTATTTGCAATATTATATGTTTTACACACACATTTTTTACAGGAATTGCTGGCGTTGCCAACACCACCAGATACTGAATAACCCCAGTTTAGAATGGTTTGACAAATGTTTCAAAGAATGGCCCGAGCATCCTACCCGTTTCTCTAGCACTCCCTTTTTTGAAATTATCTTCATGTACCTTTAGGCCTGCGTCAGACGAGCGCACTAGGTGCCTACCGGCATCCGTCGCAGCGTTGTTACGCTGCAACGGGGCCGTTCACACGCGCAAAATGCGCACGCTAGAAGTGTCCGTCCACAAAGCCTCCCCGTCAAAACGCTAGATGCGCGTTAATGGGGCTGCAAAGCACGACTCCATAGGAGGATTGCACTTTGCAGTGCTGAGCGCACTGACTGCACTCAGCGAGGTGGCCAGACGGGCGTCGAGTGGAAGGAACGTCCATTCTCACGGACGTTCCTGAAGTGCGCTCGTCTGAACCCGGAATACTTTGGAGAGTGGGTGGATATAGTCAGGTCTGTAACCATGTACACAACTGCCCTCCCTCCCACACGGTCCCTGGTTTAGGTTTATGCTGTTAGTCTTCAGGTGTTTTCGCTTCTCCATACACCATTTTAACTCCTTCACATCTTATGCAGTTTCTACAACCTTTTTTAAAAGAAAAAAAGACAAGAGAGGCCTCACAGTAAAGCTTCTCCCCGTTAATCTTTGGATTTTAGGTTTGTAAAATGCTGGCGCTTGTGAATAATCCCTTATGCGCTAGATTACAAAATGTAACCGAAAATGAGAAGACAAAAGGGTAAATTCTTGTACAGACCATACGGGTTGGACAGACCAGCATTTTTCCTAACATTCCCCTAGCAAGTTTAAACAGTAAGGGTGATTGAGGGGAGATACCCATAGACTGCCATCATAAGGTATTGCAGCCATTGCTCAATGAGAGAAAGCATTAAAAAGGGACACTACCACTTACATAAGCTATAAATCGATTACTTGCATTACAAAACAAAACCACCTTATAAAACACAAGCTGCTGTTTTTTTTCTTTGGTTTGAAGTAATTGCATGTAAAAAGGAAAAATAAAGTTAGGTTTTCTTTTCTCCTATTCCCATTATATGAATTTTTCCCATGATGCAACATGTACCAAAATCTGGGCAAAATTTTTTTAATTTTACTGATGTGGTTTATCTTTTACAGTAGTTAACAGTCATTGGGGTGGAGGAGGGATGGTGTAGATAAGGCTATGGTGTTTTGTTTTCCTACCGAGATAAAAGATGGCAGCTGAATGAGATAAGACACAGGGAGCTTAAAAGACTTCTAATCTACCCCCTGGTGCTGTCCTTTGAAATACATCCCACACAAAACAATGATGGGAGTCAGTGATTGACCCTTAGACTCCATTCTATGGCCAATGCCACACAGTGAGGAGCAAGTGATGGAAAGATACTGTGTGTCGGGGGTTAGAACACAAAATATCACACAATGGATGCACTCAGTGACACATTTAAGGGGTTCTCCAGGGAGCACTGAAATTTCTGGGCTCTCGTTCGGCGCACTTTGGGGAGTTCAGTTCACTGACCCTGTGGTGAATTCAGCATTCATTGCAGGGTCCCCGAAGTGTGCCAAACAGGGGATATAGATATATTTAAAAAAAAATTGGAATAAAAAAAATGTAAAACGCCTTACGCTCAAAGAAGTACAAGAAGTACATTTGGGGCTTCTTCGCGGCCATAGACTGCAGCGTGAACGCACTGCAATACGGGTTCGCGCATTTTTCCCGTTTGCGCGGTCCACGTGACAAAAACGGCCGTATTACGCGCATATGAAAAACGCTGAGGTGTGAACGGGGCTAAAAACCCTTTCACTCAAGGTTAGGTTTTGGCTGAAGCCATTTATTATCAAACACTAACCATGAGTGAAAGAAAAGTTTTTGTGTTATCATTCATATTCTCTGAATAATGGCCAAGAAATCATAAATTCTGCCAGGGTATGGAAACTTATGAGCACAACTGTATTGACCAGCCCATAGCAAATCCCCTACAAGCGGTAACACCACAGCTTTTAACAGTCTGGCATTAAAAAATAAAAATAATAATCATTTCATCCATTTCACATATAAAATTTTTTTTTTTTTTAAAAAAAAAAGGTATAGGAGCAGGAAAATTAAACAAATAATTCCAGAAGAAGAATCTGAAAAAAATAATATGTCTCACCAGTGGCATTATCGTGTATAGGGGGTAGAGTCCTGCGGCGATTTTGTCGGCCTGATCTCCGGAGCGATCTCCTTTTGTGGGGGCTGTTACGAGGCCCCTTTGTAGCAGAATCATTTGGGCTGCTCCTCTGTTTCTTGGCAGGACTCTTGGCAGGACTCTTGGCAGGACTCTTGGCAGGACTCTTGGCAGGACTCTTGGCAGGACTCTTGGCAGGACTCTTGGCAGGACTCTTGGCAGGACTCTTGCTCAGTGATGGGGTGGCTCTCTTTACCGGAGTTAGCCTACTTCGCTGTCCAGAGTCAGACTTTGTAGGTGTGACCGTTACCGACTTGTTCGATTGCTCCATCCTTATTCCGGTGGGAATCTGATAAATGAAATCACAATCAGACAAAAGAAAATTTTAAAAAAAAAAAGTATACGAGCATATCCGACAGCAATAAAACTCACAGCAATGGGCAGTGTGTATGAGCGTATCACAGAGCTCCACAGCAAAAAGAAACTTTAGTGTAGAGACAGCACATGCATGATATGTCATTGGATGAATTGATCCCTCTTCCTCAAATAAGTGACCAACACTGCATGACAACACAGACCTGGCTAGCCTCAGCATGTCTCCTACTTATATGATCCTTACTGTGATTCCGCACAAGCTGCTCTATTATAGTAAATACGACCAGTCCCGCACAAGCTGCTCTATTATAGTAAATACGACCAGTCCCGCACAAGCCGCTCTATTATAGTAAATACGACCAGTCCCGCACAAGCCGCTCTATTATAGTAAATACGACCAGTCCCGCACAAGCCGCTCTATTATAGTAAATACGACCAGTCCCGCACAAGCCGCTCTATTATAGTAAATACGACCAGTCCGCACAAGCCGCTCTATTATAGTAAATACGACCAGTCCCGCACAAGCTGCTCTATTATAGTAAATACGACCAGTCCCGCACAAGCCGCTCTATTATAGTAAATACGACCAGTCCCGCACAAGCTGCTCTATTATAGTAAATACGACCAGTCCCGCACAAGCTGCTCTATTATAGTAAATACGACCAGTCCCGCACAAGCCGCTCTATTATAGTAAATACGACCAGTCCCGCACAAGCCGCTCTATTATAGTAAATACGACCAGTCCCGCACAAGCCGCTGTATTATAGTAAATACGACCAGTCCCGCACAAGCCGCTCTATTATAGTAAATACGACCAGTCCCGCACAAGCCGCTCTATTATAGTAAATACGACCAGTCCCGCACAAGCCGCTCTATTATAGTAAATACGACCAGTCCCGCACAAGCTGCTCTATTATAGTAAATACGACCAGTCCCGCACAAGCTGCTCTATTATAGTAAATACGACCAGTCCCGCACAAGCTGCTCTATTATATAGTAAATACGACCAGTCCCGCACAAGCCGCTCTATTATAGTAAATACGACCAGTCCCGCACAAGCCGCTCTATTATAGTAAATACGACCAGTCCCGCACAAGCCGCTCTATTATAGTAAATACGACCAGTCCCGCACAAGCCGCTCTATTATAGTAAATACGACCAGTCCCGCACAAGCCGCTCTATTATAGTAAATACGACCAGTCCCGCACAAGCCGCTCTATTATAGTAAATACGACCAGTCCCGCACAAGCCGCTCTATTATAGTAAATACGACCAGTCCCGCACAAGCCGCTCTATTATAGTAAATACGACCAGTCCCGCACAAGCCGCTGTATTATAGTAAATACGACCAGTCCCGCACAAGCCGCTCTATTATAGTAAATACGACCAGTCCCGCACAAGCCGCTCTATTATAGTAAATACGATCAGTCCCGCACAAGCTGCTCTATTATAGTAAATACGATCAGTCCCGCACAAGCCGCTCTATTATAGTAAATACGATCAGTCCCGCACAAGCCGCTCTATTATAGTAAATACGATCAGTCCCGCACAAGCCGCTCTATTATAGTAAATACGACCAGTCCCGCACAAGCCGCTCTATTATAGTACATACGTAGGAAGCCACATAAGGAATTAATCACGGAGTCTCGTATCGTTCTGGAACAGGTTTGTGCCGGGTACGGGTAGCAACTAGTTCCCGGCTCCCGCCCGGAAGGATCATTTGAAGAGCAAGTTCACTCTCCAGACTTCCGGCCCTCTACGCGGCTTGTACGAGACCAATGCGCATGCGCGCTTCCCCTCCTTAAGCGGCGCGTGCTGACACTGTTGTGGAATCAAGCCGTTCCAAACACTGGGGCTGACTGACTGCGCCGCCAAGCAGACGGCCATTTTGCCGGAGCCCGAAAGTGCTTTTGGTTTTAGGATGCAACTTGTCAACACAGTACTCGAGCTTCCGTTTGTTTGCTGAAACTTGAAAGCTCATTGGGTAACCCTTTCACACAACTGTGATTTTCAAGCGGGTCTGAAGCGAGCGGCTCATTACAGACTGTTGTGTTGAGTGGACAGAGCTTGAGGAATGATCCAAGTGACATGGATGACTTTATTAATACTAATTATTTTACGTAACCCATTCAGTGTTAAGCATAGGCGTCTCTACATGGGGCAATTGCCCCCCCCCCCCGGTTATTCCCCCCACACCAGAAATCAGCATCCAGCTTCCCGCACTTTTTGGACCGCGGTATGTCTTTAATGGTGCATCGTATATGGAAGATTCTGGCCTTTCCAATGATACCCAACATGACCATATTCAGTGTAAAGTAAAAGTCATAAAAATGTGCACTTAAACGTAAACCTTTCCACAGGGTTGAAATGGCTCAGCGTATTACGTTAGTTTTTGCCTTGATTTCAGTTGTATATTAAGGGTTAATGGGTAGGCTTCATCCCTCACAGTATACATTTTATTTTTTCCTTGATTAATGGCATTTTATGGGTTAATGGGTTGGCTACATGCCTCACAGTGTATTCATTTTATGTTTCCCCTTCATCAATTGTATATTAGGGGTTAATAGGCTAATTGCCACATTGTTTATTATTTTTATTGTGTTTCCCTATGTTTATGGCATTTTAGGGGTTATTATGGAAGTTAGAATCTAAAGGGTCTAATGATCTTTAGATCCTCTGCTTTTCGTTACATTTCGGAGAATTTATTTTGCCGAAAATAAGGTGAATTCCCTATTTAGCGAATGGTCACTGTAATTTGCTAAAAGTGGAGTCGCTGAAGCAGCTATCAGACATTCAGCGAAAACCGCCGAATTGCGGCAAAAAAATATTGAATTTAAATATCAGGTTAGTACAACAAAAAGGCATCATTGCATCACATTACTCTGGGGTTTTGGAATCTTATTTATATATATACTTATTTAGGGCACTATTACCTGGTATGAGCTAACCCTTGCGTCAGCATGGTTTTGCGTTAGCGCCAGGTTGAGTCTAGCGCCTGACCAACAGATTGTTTACCTCCCGCTACAAACGGGAAAAATCACTTAGTGCGTTACTATTATTGATTTGTAGTGCGAGCTTACTGTACTTTCCGGGAGCGCTAGAGATCTCTGGGACTTTTGTAGCTAGCAGATCACTTGGTGCCTGCGCTAATTTTTTGGGGGGCGCTAATTGCAACATTTTACCTACTGCTCAACCCTGGTGCTAACTCCAAAAAGACAAAAAAAACGGTCCTCGCCCAAAATTAACAGGTAATTGAAAGGAATGCAGCACAGGTGTTCTCTTGGCCCCATACACCATAGTAATGGATCTGGTCAGTAATGTCGTTGCAGTAGGCTCTATTATAAATGAATCCTACATCCACATATATCCTAATTCTAATATATTGCCTAATTTTAAACATTTTATGCTGGGGGTTATTCATAGTATGGAAGCGGTTGATTTTATTAGGTTGACTGTGTGGACCATGTTTAAAGGGAAACATGAATAAGTCTTGCCCTGAAACATGTATTTATATGCTGCAGCAGGGAAGTTCTTGTGGCTCACCTGGCCTTCCTTTTGGATCTATTAAATGCAGTGTAAGGATTCTACATGCTGTCGTGTGGTGTTTATCATGCAATGCCCATCAGCCTTAACCCGTTAACGCCGCAGGACGTTCCATGAAGTCCTGGCCGCGGGCGGGTTTTGAAGACGCCCCGCTGTTTTCAATGGGACCGCCTCGGCCCCTCCCCGAAGCCTGCGCACGCTGACTCGTAGCCCGCGTCATTGGCTGCACAGGGACGGCCTGAAATCAAGCTGTCCCCTGCAGCCAATGACGCGCACTGCACGCCGGCTGCGGGAGGGCTCGGAATCAGTGCTGCGCGATGGCACCTGTCGGCGAGGCGTAATCGCCGGCGAAATCGACCCCTTAAGGGCGCCACCCCTGCGTCCTTAAGGGGTTCATATATGTGTGCATCAAAACATGGATGACCACCGTGAAGGATTTTAATAATGCAGGGGTTTGAGGTTATTCACTGGATGTGTTCATATTCAAGCTTGTGAGGGCGGGGGATAGGTATGGCCCAGCACTCTGCACTGGAAAAAAAACAGTTCTATCCTGTACACAACCGCATTAGTTTTCCCTCTACCGACGCTGGGGTTGTGTCTCTCGGTCAGTGTCTTCCCCCTCCATGTGGACCTGGTCTGAGGAGCCGCTGCGTAATGCTCATGGCCACCGGAGGCAACTCCCACATCCGCCAAGTCACCAAGGTCGGGTGCGGGGACACCATGGCTGACTGCCGATGCCGTCCGTGCCCCCCGACCCCCCGGATTGCCGCGGATTGACATACCGGAATGCGGCGCCAACCATCGGTGGGGGCCGAGCGCAAAACACCAGGGAGGTGAGTCCTGAAATAATCCCCCCCAGGCGACCCCTGCGGGGGCGACCAGGGGCAGGTTTGGTCGGATGAAAGAGATGGAATCGTCGGATCAGACAGGAAGCTTGGAGGTTGGAAGCGGGTTCCCAGCATCGTTCCTCAGGACCGTAGCCTTTCCATTGGATGAGGTATTGCAAGGAACGTCCACGCCAACGAGAATCGATAATGGCCTGGACTTTGAATTCAGGATCAGAAGCGACAGTTATAGGAGGTGGAGGAGTCGTCTTACGGAACGGATCAGGAGTCCATGGTTTCAGAAGAGACACATGAAACGTCGGATGAATCTTGAATCTCTAAGGGAGCTGGAGACGAATGGCAGAGGGACTCAACACTTTGTCGATGACATAAGGCCCTATGTATCTTGGTCCTAGCTTCTTAGACGGGCACAATAACCGGATATTGCGTGAGGAAAGCCACACCTTTTGACCAACTTGGTATGGCGGCGCTTCCCTCCTCTTTTTGTCCGCTTGACCCTTGTGGGAATCCTTGGCTTGTGCTAAGGTGTGACAGCAGCCATATAGAGGGTTGACGATCGCGAAGGAGAGTAGTGACATTGGGAACTGGGGTCTGAGGAAGTGTACTAGGTAAGAGAACGGGGTGGTATCCATAAGTAGGAAAAAACGGCGTAGTTTTGATGGAGGAGTGGTATCCGCTGTTATATGCAAACTCAGCTGTAGTTAGGAGGTCTATCCAGTTGTCTTGAGATTGAGTGGAGTAACATCTTAAATATTGCTCAAGGGTCTGATTGGTGCGTTCGGTTTGACCTTTGGTTTGAGGGTGGAAGGCTGTTGAGAGACGACTGGATATGTGAAGTGATTTGCAAAGGGCTTTCCATAATCTTGAGGTAAATTGCGAGCCTCGGTCAGAAGTAATGGATGTAGGGGTGCCATGCAGGCGGAAGATGTGGTCGTGAAACATGGCCGCGGTTTGTGCTGCGGTAGGTAATCCCTTACATCCCACAAAATGAGCAATTTTAGAAAAATGATCTACCGCTACCATGATAGTGGTATGTCCCTTAGACGGAGGGAGGTCTGTAATGAAGTCAACCGATATTTCTGCCCAAGGGCGAGAGGGTACCGTTATGGGTTGGAGGAGACCCGACGTTTTCCCTGTGGTATGTTTCGATCGTGCACAGGTGGAGCAGCTATTCACATATTCTTCTATGTCTTTCTTCATAGTTGGCCAGGTATCATACCTGCGTATAAGATGCTCAGTTTTCTTGACGCCTCCGTGACCGGCCGATGGGGAGTCATGACAGATTTCAAGTAGTTTTCTGTGGAACGGTCTGGTAGTCATCGCGGAGAGAAAATGATCAGTATGGTATCAGTGCAAAGAGCTTTGGTAGGTGTTGGCGGGTAGTCGGGAAAGTGTATCTGCTTTAAGATTCTTATGTCCCGGTCGATAAATAATGTGAAAATTTAATCTGGAGAAAAACAAGTCCCATCTGGCCTGGCGTGGACGAAGTCTTTTGGCAGAGCGCAGATATTCGAGGTTCCTGTGGTCTGTATATATGGTTACTGGATGGAGGGTACCTTCTAATAGATGTCTCCATTCTTCTAACGCCTTTTTTATTGCCAACAATTCCTTGTCTCCTACATCGTAGTTTTGTTCTGCTGCCTCCATGATTTTGGAGTGATATGCTATGGGGTGAAGGACAGTGGTGATTTTGTCACGTTTTGAGAGGATGGCACCTGTGGCGTGCTCGGAGGCATCCACCTCTAGGAAGAAGGGTTGGTTGAGATCTGGGAGAGAGAGAGAATGGGTGACGAGGAAAACCGTTTTCGGGATTTTTTCGGGATCCATTTGTACGTGTCCTGGAGATAGTATGAGATCTTTTGGGTATCAAATACAGTATACCAGGGCTCAAAATTTCAAGTCCCAAGCTACTAGCCAGGCCTTAAGAGTTACTCGCCACCAGTTGCCCCACCTAACCTCTACCCTGCCATTAACTCAACCCCTAAACACACAATTTTAAATTATCAGATACATGTATACCCAGACATCAGACCCTAGTGTGAGCAGAGCGAGGAGGCAGCAAAGCTCCTCTACACCCCCTGCCAGTGACAGAATTGCTGGGTCAGGGAAGGCCGCTGCTCCCCGCCACCGTGCAGACTGGGGGAAGATGTCAACTCATTGCAGGAGGCACAGGGGTCTTTGGACTGCTGTATCTCTGCTCCTCTTCACCCCCTGCCAGTGACAGAGATGCTGGGAGTAGGTGCCTTCCCTGACCCAGCACGTCTCTGTGCTGCCTGGATCCAAGGAAGAAATTCTGCCTCCCAAAACTGCGCCAACCAAAACAGTTAGGGTGTGTTTGAGGTTCCGCCATATATTCAGGGTGTGCGGGTTTCAGGGCTATATATACACCCCTGTACTTTACAGACTCGTTAGTGTGGAGGTTATTTAGAAAGCTGTAGTTGCATCATCAGCAAATTTCATCGTTTTAACAAAAGGGAAGTTCATACAGTGGCAGGAGAAGCTTCACTGAGGAAACTTCTACCATTGTTTGGCTTTTCACAATTACAAAAGTGAAATTCAAAATCTGTCGCTGTTGCAACTGCGCAGTGTTACGGTTACAAGTCTTTATAAAGCGCTAACAAGTTTCGTAGCGCTGTACAATGGGAGAGATGGAATAACAAATATACATACACACAGAACAGTAGGAGGGAGGACCCTGCTTCAGATATTACAATCTAAGAGGAGAGGGGACCCTGCTCCAGAGCTTACAATCTAAGAGGAGAGGGGACCCTGCTCCAGAGCGTTGAGAGTCTCGTTTACACCTGCGAAGTCCATGTTGTGGCTTAGTTGTATTGTCAAGAGTCTCTAGGTTGAACCTCGATATGCAGAGATGAGTCAAAGCAAAGTACAATATCGACAGGCAGGTCTTGTGGTCGGTGTTCAGGCAAAGAGTCGATGAAGGGAGTCACAAGGTAGATATTGAAGGTCTATGAAGAAGGGTCAGGTCCCAGATAGGAACTATGGAGCGTGCTTGTGTCTATAGGGTGGTTAGACAACAAGTAAACAATAATATGATTACTGTGATACAATGATATGTGTTACTGGTTTATATAGTCAGAGCCCCGCCTTCTGGTTCCACCCCTTCTGGAGGTGGAGTATGACTCAGGAGACAGGGAACCCCAGTCAATAATGCTGAGGTCACAGACTCACAACCCAGCCCTCCAGCCGCTGTCATCACCTCCCTGTCCAATCCCTGTGGGGGAACTCCCCAAACAGGCGGAGCCGGGCCTGTGCTGGGGAACCCACGCTGTGTCCTATTCCCTCTGCTGACGCTGGGGTTGTGTCTCCCGGTCAGTGTCTTCCCCCTCCATGTGGAACCGGTCTGAGGAGCCGCTGCGTAATGCTCATGGCCGCCGGAGGCAACTCCCACATCCGCCATGTCACCGCCGCGGGTCGGTTTCGGGGACACCATGGCTGACCGCCAACGCCGTCCGTGCCTGTCGACCCCCCCCCCCACCGGTTTGCCGCGGATTGACATGCCGGAATGCGGCGCCAACCATCGATGGGGGCCGAGAGCAAACCGCCAGGGAGGTGAGTCCTGACACTACCTGAGGTAAAGGTGGTAAATCCAACCCCGTAATTATGTTGATCTCGTTAAAGATAGTAGTCCAATAGGCATGTATGTGTGTGCATTCCCACCAGATATGCAAATATGCATCCGATAATTTCCCCCATCGCCAACACATTATGTCCAAGGTCGGATACATCTCGTGGAGTCTCGAGGGGGTGAGATACCATCTAGATAGGAATTTATAATGTGATTGTTGTACATGTAGACTGCGAGACGAGTGGGCTGCTATTTGGAAAATCATATCCCATTTATCTTCCGGAATTAGGTCTCCAAGTTCTCTACTCCATCTCGTCACGAATAAGGGAAGGGGCAGAGGCATCTAGGAGTGTTCCATAAATGGTGGATAGCATGTGTGGTTGGTGCGGGTCTATGGTACAAAGAGTCTCAAACAGGGATTCATCACATCTAAGTATGGTCGGGTGTCCCAGTGACGTTATGAAATGTCGAAGCCGGCAGTATCGGTAGTCTGTCATAGGTGTATCATCCTCTCCCTGGAGTAACAAGGATTTTGGGATCGGTTTATAATCCACTATACATTTATGGAGGGGTAAATATGGACCCTCTACCAATGTTGGCAGAAAGTTATGAGACATGCTGTCAGGGCCGCTGGCCCGTCGGTGCCTGGCGCGACCGCCTCTCCAGTTTCCCAGCGTCCCCACTCGGGTCTCGGCTTGGCGGCCTGCGCGGGCGTCCGGCGATGCCTTGCAGACTGGGGTCAGGGTCTCACCTCATCGTGGTTTCCCGGGGGATCGGGTGCCAGCTCCGTCTCGGGCGGCGTCGCCGCAGCCAGTTGGCGGCCTCCGCCGCAGTGCTAGGCCTCTGGTCAGGTGCGCATGTGCGACTGGGCTCCAACAAGATAGCGCCCGGGGCATGGCGCGTACTGATGACATCACAGGCCTCCTATTGGAGCAGATGGAGCCTCTGGGTTTAAAAGGCCAGAATGCCATTCCATCTTCACTCCAGTAGTGAAGCAGTTCTCCTTTGCCTAGGTCTGTCTTTCCTTTGAAGATATTTGTGAATGACCCAGATTGTGACCACGACCGCTGATTCCTGCTTCACCCTTTCATACCTTTGCTCCCAACAACGTCCCTTGAGTTGTCTACCCTCACCAAAGGGATATCCTCCCGACAGACCTGACACATTCTTGCTGGGAAGAGTGGGTTAAAAGTAATAGGTAACAAAGGGGATGGATGTGTTGATAGGGAAAGAGATTTCCTCAAGGTTCTCCATCTTAAAAGGGTAGGAGTTAAAAGTGGGTGAGTGGAACGTACCAAATGAGTGAGGGATGTCGTTTGCCAAGGCAATGATGCGATTGGCACTCGAACCGATTTCTGCTCAATTGGTACCCATAGCTTGTGAGGTGGTGACATACACCAGTCACTAAGTCTAAGAAAGAGGGCCGCTGAGTAATACAATTCCATGTGTGGGAGATCCAAACCCCCTCTATTCCGATGTCTAGTCATGTCCCCATATGAAACCCTGGGATGGGACCCCAGACATAGTCAAGGAAGGCCGTTTTCAATTAGGCATAAAATTGTGATGGAACCCCTACCGGGTCTGATTTGAAAAGATATAAGAATCTGGGGAGGATGTTCATTTTTAATACGTTGATTCTGCCAAGCCAAGAAATATGGGGAAGGCTCCACTTTTTCAAATCTTGGAGAACCTTACGTAATAATGGCTCATAATTGGAAGCATATAAGTGGTCGAGGTTCTTAGTCAATGTGACGCCCAAGTATCTAATCGAGGTCCGCACCCACCGAAATGGGAAGCATCGTTCCATGTCCTTTTGGATATTCCCCGGGATACACACACCCATGACTTCGCACTTAGATTGATCTGAAAGTTAGTTCTCCGTACACTTTCAATTTGGCCGTAAAGTGAGTGAGGGGGCTAAGGGGATCTGTTAGGGATAAGAGTATATCAGCTGCAAAGGCAGCTACTTTATAGTGGTGGAAACGTGTGTCCGGAAATTTTGGGATGGTCTCTGATTCTCTGTAAAAGTGGTTCCAGAGTAAGGATAAAGAGGAGCGGTGATAAGGGGCATCCCTGTCGGGTACCATTTACGAATTTGGAAATCCTGGGAATGAGTCCCATTAACTCGTAAGGAAGCACTCGGAGTGCTGTACAGGGAATGGATCCAATGTAACCATTGTGGGCCAAAACCCAACATTGATAAGGTCTCAAATAAAAATGTCCAATCTACATGATCAAATGCTTTTTCAGCATCAATCGATAAATAGTAGGTAGGGATGCACCGATACCACTTTTTTAACCCCTTCGCTGCTGAAGACGTGTGGGACACGTCCTCATTGATGCACGTTGCATGCTGAGGACGTGCCCCACACGTCATCAGCTGTGCGGGACCCCCGGCGGAGATACTCACCTCTCTGTCCGGGGTCCCACGGCGTTCTGACTTCAGCGTCCTTAGACGCTGAAGTCAAGCTCCTCCCAGCGTAAATGACGTCATCGCGCCATGCGCGATGACGTCATTTCCAGGCGACCCCCCCCGGCAATGCCGGGAGATAGCCTGGAAGGGAGGGGGGATCCGTTCGGATCCCTCTCCCTCCGATCGGGAAGGAGCAGCGGTAAAAGCCAGGCACCGCTAAAAGGGGAGAGTCCCCTTTTAAGCGATGCCTGGCTTTAACCCCTCAAGTGCTGGGTTGCACTTCAGCGCCTTGCGGCGCCGAAGTGCAGCCTATCTCCGGTGGGGGCCGCCATCTTGGATGGCGCTCCCGCCCCGGGGACTCCCCTCGCTGTCTGACGTCATCACGCATAGCGTGATGACGTCAGATAGCCGGGGAACCCCTAGCTGCCGGGGATTTCCCAAGGAAATCCCTGGTGGAGATAGGGGTTCTTGTGAACCCCGATATCTCCAGAACCGTGGCAGCTAGGGGGTCATGGAGGGTGTCATTTGAAAGGCCTGAGCATGGCCTTTCGAATGATACCCAACATGACTAGGTAAAAAGTAAAAAAAATAATAATAAAAAAAAAATTAAAATAATAAATAAATTTAAAAAAATGAATAAATAAAAAAAACATGTTTTTTTGTGTGTTGTTTTTATTAATGCAGCAATATTGTTCACATTTCAATTATAATGTGAACAATGATGCTGCACTAATGATTTTTTTCTATGGGGTGCGTTTGCTAAAAATCACGTAATCCCCCCAAAAAAAGTAACAAGTCCCCATTTCAAATTTTTTGTACAAGCGCACCCCATAGAAAACATAACCGCCCAAACGCTCATGTGATAAAATGTGAAAAAAACACTTTACACACTGCAGATGATTAAAAATTCAATTTTTATTGTATTTTTTGTTATAATATACAGGCAGGTAATTGACGTATACATATAAAAATGATATATTATGAATCTGCGTAGTCTGCCGGAAAGAACGATATAAATATGTCTGGGTCATTTATTAAAATGTGGCTTCAAATCGCGTTTAAACATGATGAGCGAAAGCGGTAAAAATGAGCTCAGCACACAGTGGTGAAATGCCTCAGCAGTGAAGGGGTTAAGACCGAGTACGAGTACCGATACTTTTAAAAGTACTCACCGATACCGAGTACGATACTTTTCTTTAATGTCATGTGACGCTTTCCAATAAGAACAGACCATATAAAAATGCCCCCAGCTCATGGATATGCCCCCAGCTCACACATGGATATGCCCCCAGCTCACACATGGATATGCCCCAGCTCACACGTGGATATGCCCCAGCTCACACATGGATATGCCCCCAGCTCACACATGGATTTGCCCCAGCTCATGGATTTGCCCCAGCTCACACATGGATATGCCCCAGCTCACACATGGATATGCCCCAGCTCATGGATATGCCCCAGCTCACACATGGATTTGCCCCAGCTCATGGATATGCCCAGCCTCACACATGGATTTGCCCCAGCTCACACATGGATTTGCCCCCAGCTGACACATGGATATGCCCCCAGCTGACACATGGATATGCCCCCAGCTCACACATGGATTTGCACCCCAGCCACACACGGATTTGCCCCAGCTCACACATGGATTTGCCCCAGCTCACACATGGATTTGCCCCAGCTCACTCATGGATATGCCCCCCAGCTCATGGATTTGCCCCAACTCATGGATATGCCCCAGCTCACACATGGATTTACCCCAGCTCACACATGGATTTGCCCCAGCTCACACATGGATATGCCCCCCAGCTCATTGATTTGCCCCAGCTCACACATGGATACTGCCCCAGCTCACTCATGGATATGCCCCAGCTCACACATGGATTTGCCCCAGCTCACACATGGATATGCCCCAGCTCACACATGGATTTGCACCAGCTCACACATGGATTTTCCCCAGCTCACACATGGATTTGCCCCAGCTCACACATGGATTTGCCCCAGCTCACTCATGGATATGCCACAGCTCATGGATATGCCCCAGCTCACACATGGATATGTCCCAGCTCACACATGGATATGCCCCAGCTCACACATGGATATTGCCCCCCAGCTTATGGATATGCCCTCCCAGCTCACACATGGGTATGCCCCCCAGCTCACACATGGTTATGCCCCCCAGCTCACACATGGGTATGCCCCCAGCACATGGATATGCCCCCCCAGCTCACACATGGGTATGCCCCCAGCTCATGGATATGCCCCCGCCAGCTCACACATGGGTATGCCCCCCAGCTCATGGATATGCCCCCACAGCTCACACATGGGTATGCCCCCCAGCTCATGGATATGCCCCCACAGCTCACACATGGGTATGCCCCCCAGCTCATGGATATGCCCCCACAGCTCACACATGGGTATGCCCCCCAGCTCATGGATATGCCCCCACAGCTCACACATGGGTATGCCCCCCAGCTCATGGACCCCCCCCCCCCGCGACGATACTTACCTTCCTGGGCGCCGCCGGGAATGTCTCCGCGCGTGCGCTCGTTGGAAGGACCCCAGCCGCGACCACGTGGGACCATGTGATCACGGCTGGGGTCCTTCCAACGAGTGCACGCGGGAAACTTTCCCGGCGTCGCCCAGGAAGGTAAGTATCATCGCGGAGAGCAGCTGCAGGGCCTGTCCGAATGCTCTATCGGCATTCGGACAGGCCCTGCAGCTGCTCACTGTGTTCATACTTAGCTTCCTGAGCGACGCCGGGAAAGTTTCTGTGTGCGCGCTCGTTGGAAGGACCCCAGCCGTGATCACATGGTCCCACGTGGTCACGGCTGGGGTCCTTCCAACGAGCGCGCGCGCGCGGAGACATTCTCGGCGGCACCCAGGAAGGTAAGTATTGCGGTGAGCAGCTCCAGGGGCGGCCTTCCGAATGCCGATAGAGCATTCGGACAGCCGCCGCAGCCCCTCGGATGCCGGCAAGCCGGCTCAATGCCGGCTTCCGGTATCGGAAAAAATATCGGGGGGTACTGCACGAGTACCAAGTACTCCTGCAGTACCCAGTATCGGCCCCGATACCGATACTAGTATCGGTGCAACCCTAGTATCCATGAAGAACATTGAAAGTAACTACTGCGAACCAAAAGTAGTCACGGATCATTGAATAGACTATGAGAGGGATGTGGGTTAGTCTAGTAGGTGACCTGTAGTTGGAGCAAGTTCCTTGAGTATCTTTTCTCATCCCGGGTCTTGCTGGGAGCTGGTTGATTGTTGTGAGCGAGAAATGCCACGGCCTCATTAGATGGTGTCTGCCAGCGAGGGCGTTGCGGTTGCGGCTGTTGTTGAGTAAAGTCCAGAGACTGTCCTCCATACCATTCTTGTATATCCAAACCTTCGATGTTTAGTGCCGCCAACACCGGTGGAAGGTTGGTAGCGCTGGTAATCCCATAAAAGACTCAGTCTAGAGTCACTTGTAGAGAAAACGGGTAACCCCAACAGTATTTAACCCCTTAACACATCAGTGAGTTGTTTCAGTGTTCGTTGAGCCTGGAGTGTGTGCCACGAGAGATCTGGATTTAATTGCAGAACATTCCCCAGGGGATCTTTCACCTCTTGTCGGCGTACAGCCTGTAGGATATCTTCTTTTTGACGGTAGTAATGGAGTCTGCAAATAACGTCTCTAGGTGCTGCATTCGGGGCCCCCTATGGTTTTAATGACCGGTGTGCTCTATCAAAATGAATCGGAGTGTCCATAGGTTTGTGTAAGAGAGAGTTGAATATAGGCCGCAAAACCTCAGGGAGTATTTCCTTCCCATCCTGTGATTCTGGGAGGCCTCTCAGCCTCAGATTGTTCCGGCGGCCCCTGTTATCCTGGTCGTCCAAGGATCGTTGCAGTCATTGGAGGTAAAGGTTATGGGCCGTTAGACCTGATTCCAAACGTGTCAGTTGGTCTTCAGTGCCTTCCCTGTCCTCTTCTAGGTCCTGGACACGTGCTCCAATATGGTGACATTCGCTGCAACGGAATCTATGGAGGACGCAAATGAGGACTCTAGCTTTGCCAGGAGGATTTCTAATTCCTCTTTGGTAGGCAGGGAGTGAAGTATTTGACAAACCGATAGGTCCTGGTCATCAGATGGTGTGGGGCTGCCTGCAGTCGATGAGTCCCGCGATGGCGCTGGAATAGGCGCCATCTTGGATCCGCGCGGAGTTGCTCTCGGGACCGGCGGTTCTTCGAAAAAGCGGGCAATATTGGTGGCTTTTGTGGGGTTTAAGGTGCTCTTGGTGCGATAGGAGGTTTGGGAGCGAGCGTTTCCTGTGAGTCATACTTCACCCTCGCTGCAAGGATCTCCCTTCAAAGTCACAGCAAACAGAAAATGTGCTCTTTCCCAAGATAAAAAGCAAATGGTGGTATAATAACCGTGTAGATCTCAGAAGCGTCCCCTCCAAACGACGTACAATGAAATAATACAGAAAAAAGATTGAGATCTACAAAGAGCATAGACAAAAAAGGATCATAGCGTTATACTGTAAAACAGTGTTTGTAACACGCAACCCCTGCTAAAATCACACTCACAGGGTATAAGAAGTTTAGCGCACATAATGTTACCCCTCCTCTGGGTACTTTGTTGTTAGAAGCCCAGGGTGCTGTCCTGTAGGAAAATACCTCCACCAGACTTCATATATCGCCACTGCCTCTGCGATGAATACCCGGGCTTAACTCAAGGAAGGATTCAGCCAGGACTCAGGAATCAGGTTAAAAATATTTAATCCAGACCAAACATCTGACGCGTTTCTTCAGCCCTAAGGCTAACTTCATCAGGGATCCCTAATTCTGGGGGCATGTGCCTGGTTATAATTAATTCTGGGGGTCTGTGCCTGGTTATACATGATTCCTGGGGGGGGGTATGTATATATATACCTACATATTTTTTTTTCTCTTTGGGCAATGGGGGTTGTGGAATTCTTGGGTGAGTTCCCTTACTTTTTTGCTCAGGACTTGACCCCTGATTGTAAATATTTTTTTTTTGGAGAGCAAGGTGCCCCTTTGTGGCAGGCGCCTGTAGACACATGCCTACTCTGCCTAGTTATAAATCCGGCAACAGCAACAAACACAGACATTTCACAAAACAGAAATCCAAACAGTGGCAGGAGAAGCGTCAGTGATTTTCGGCAAACACCTGTATTTGCTGAATAACTCCCTTAGTGGAGCACATTGCACATGTCCTGCAGATGAACGCAGCGTGGACATTTCACTGGAATTTACTGAAGACTGCAATGAAAGGTCTGAGTCTCTCAATGCGCAAAAGGGCTCTTTCAACACATGAACAACTGAGAGGAGTTTTTTCCCAGAATTTTAGAATACGGTATTGTAGAGCTTTTACAGGTGCAGCAAGATTCTACGATCGGTGCAGCTCAACCTAAATTCTGTAGGGGTTGTATTAAAGGGATACTCTTTTGAAAATAGGTTTCCCCTTTTTGCCCTTAAATAATTGGACAGATGCTGCTGACAGCCTCTGCCCAATTATTTTTTAAATATTTTTTCTATGGTTAGGTGGTTTTGCTAACAGTTTCTCCCTCCTGATCCTAGAAGGCCCTGAAGCTTTTCTACACAATTAGCTCTCCTGCGCAACTTGCGTAGCGGAGGAACCGCAAAGTGCACAGCGCTATGGACTTGCACAAGTTCCGTAGTGTCTGTGCAGAATGATGGATCGGAGCTGCATGCACAGATCTGATCTATCACCCCCCTCCCCTCTCTGACACTCGTTATTGTGGGTGGTCTCCCAAGGATGCATCCACATGCTCTCAGCATGCTGTTGTTACTAGTGACCAATGTGGTGATCGGCAGCCAGAAAATTAAAAATCCCGGCTGCTGGGGAAGCTGGGTGGGGTGGAGGAAACTCCTCCACTTCTTCCTGCGATATCTTCAAATCAGGGTAGAATGGGCGCACGCCTCACATCCTCATTAATTTATAAAGATAAAGGGATCAGGAGTAGTGTGTCCCTTTAAGAGAAAAAATTAAGTACCAAAAAAGATTATATATAATGCAATAAATGAGAAAAAGAATAACTATTTTGTACATTTTAAAGTTGATTTTCAAAAATATGATTTGCACCTTTTATGCTTCGAAAAACAGTAATCCCAGGTTTTACATTATGCAGAGATGCAAATTTCTACGTCTGGTAGATGTCGTTTTTTCATTAATGATATAAGTGGGTAAAATACTATTTATATAGCTGAATATTTGTTATTTATGAAGGAAAATACACTTTTAGAAAACAACTGCCGTGACCCGGATTCGAACCGGGGTTGCTGCGGCCACAACGCAGAGTACTAACCACTATACGATCACGGCAAGCCATGTGCTTGACACAGCGATAAAGTGTGTGAGCTGTGTACTAGACATGTTAAAACAAAATGTGATCCTCGTGGCTGATGTTATGATGTGACAAGCTGTCAGTAAGTTACAGAGAAAAGCTATCCTGCTTAACTTTTTATTGAACAGGAAACATTGCTGTGAAATTGCATTCGTTCATACACTCATATGAAAATAATAGACCGTGGAACTAATATAATGATGAAGAATTGATCATTTGTATTTTTTATATCATGCTGTTTTATGTTTGTTTTCAAATACATTTTTTGGGGGGGTTTACATCTTGTTTTGCATTTAGTTTCACTCAGTGCTTTTTTTCTGGAAAAATACAGTTGTGTTCAAAATTATTCAACCCCCACTGAAATTGAGTGTTTTGTCCAGTTTGACATTGATTTTGATCATTCAGTCATCTTGCTTACAATTAAATCAAAGAGGCACGTGTAGGTCAGACAAATATAACATAACATTTATAATGAAATAACCACAAATGTCTTTTCTGTGCTCACATCATTATCAGTTTTATTCAACCCCCAAGTGACATTCAATCTTAGTACTTAGTACAACATCCTTTTACAGTTAATAACAGCTTTTAAACGTGAAGCATAGCTTGACACAAGTGTCTTGCAGCGATCTACGGGTATCTTCGCCCATTCGTCATGGGCAAAAGACTCCAGTTCAATCACATTCTTAGGCTTGCGCACTGCAACTGCTTTCTTTAAGTCCCACCAGAGGTTCTCAATCGGATTTAAGTCAGGTGACTGCGATGGCCACTCCAAAATGTTCCCGCCTTAATCTGCAACCATGCTCTAGTGGACTTGGAGGTATGCTTGGGATCATTGTCTTGTTGAAAGGTCCAACGTCTCCCAAGCCTCAGGTTTGTGACGGACTGCATCACATTGTCATCCAATATCTCCTGGTACTGAAGAGAATTCATGGTACCTTGCACACGCTGAAGCTTCCCTGTACCTGCAGAAGCAAAACAGCCCCAAAGCATGATTGACCCCCCGCCATGCTTCACAGTAGGCAAGGTGTTCTTTTCTTCATAGGCCTTGTTCTTCCTCCTCCAAACATAGCGTTGATCCATGGGCCCAAACAGTTCTAATTTTGTTTCATCAGTCCACAGAACACTATCCCAAAACTTCTGTGGTTTGTCCACATGACTTTTGGCATACTGCAGTCGACTCTTCTTATTCTTTGGAGACAGCAAGGGGGTGCGCCTGGGAGTTCTGGCATGGAGGCCTTCATTACGCAGTGTGCGCCGTATTGTCTGAGCTGAAACTTCAGTACCCACATCTGACAAATCTTTTCTCAGTTCCTCAGCAGTCACACGGGGACTTTTCTCCACTCTACGCTTCAGGTAGCGCACAGCAGTCGAAGTCAGCATCTTCTTTCTGCCACGACCAGGTAGCGTTTCAACAGTGCCCTTTGCCTTGAATTTGCGAATGATGCTTCCTATGGTCTCTCTTGGTATGTTTAACATCTTTGCAATCTTCTTATAGCCATTGCCCTTCCTGTGAAGAGTAATCACCTCTTCTCTTGTCTTCCTGGACCATTCTCTTAACTTCACCATGTTGTAACCACACCAGTAAATGTCTAGAAGGAGCTGAGTATCACAGTCATTTTAAAGCTTCCTAATTGGTGCTTATTATGCTTTATTGCTGCTCCGTGACATCCACAGGTGTTTTCAATACCTGATTGAAAACACTTGAATGAACCTCTGTTCTTCAGAGTGGTAGTCTTTAAGGGGTTGAATAATTGTGTCAATGAAGAATTCACAAAAGAAACATTTACTACTGTATTACAAAACCAATTGATGTCATTTTAGTTGCATATGGTTCTTTAAAAAGTCTTTGTAGGATTTCATTCTGAATACAATTACAAATGTACACTAAATTCCCTAAAACCCTTTACAGCATTGGGGGTTGAATAATTTTGAACACAACTGTAGGTGGGGGATACTCTCCCAGGGAAAAACTGTTTATGACTATTTTTTGTGTCTTAATAAATACTCCTTTATTAACCCTTTAAGGACAGAGGCAATTTTACTAGGTCGGAACACTTCAAAAAGTAGAATTCCAGTTATTCGCCTGTTCACCCATAATTTACCTCTTTCATATTAAGTGCTCCCAGGGGCGTACCTCACGATGCTGCCAAGCAGGGCCGGTGCTAGACTATATTGCGCCCTAGGCAAGACCAGCTACTTTTGTCCCACCCCCAGAAAAAATTATCAGCTGTTGAAATGTGGGGGAACACACACACTGTGTGCACGGGGGGTTGACACACTGTGCATGGGGACACACACTGCGGGGGGGGGACACGCCTCTTTCTTCCGTGCCTCTTTCTTCTGTGCCTCTTTCTTTCCACTGCCTCTTTCGTTTCTTTCCTCTGCCTTTCCTTCCGCTGCCTCTTTCTTTTCTTTCATCTACCTCTTTCTTTCCTTTCCTCTACCTCTTTTTTTCTTTTCTTGCATCTGCATCTTTTTATTTCTTTCTTTACTCTGTGCCTCTTTTTTCTTTCTCTCTCTTTCTTTCGTGCTTTTCTTTTTCCTTTCTTTCTGCTGTGCCTTTCTTTCATCTGCCTCTTGTGGCCCCGCACATCATCTGGTGGCGCCTGCACATCACCATAAGATGCCCACCTTCTGCGTCGCGAGGGTCTGTTTTGCGAGCTGCCACTGCCGGCTACACAAGCAAACAATGAGGAATGGAACCTGGGAACCCATGGAATCTGGGTGGGGGCCGTCTGCGCCCCTAGGTGGCAGTATGCTCTAGGCGGTTGCCTAGTTTGCCTAGTGGAAGCACTGGCCCTGCTGCCAAGATGCTTGCTGTCATTCTTACTTTGTGGAGTGCAGGCAGCAGATTCTAGGCGATTCTAGGCGCAATACCATCCTTTTTGATGCAGGGCAAGGGGGCAAGGCTGGACTGCGACAAGGACACAGGTGCAGAATTTTACTCACAGCAGCCTGTTTAAAGACAAATACATGCATTTACACACACAGCCATACGTTCATATACATAACCATATATCCCATACACCCTGGGAGTATGTAGCATTAAAACTCACAGTAATGTGCGCTGTGTATGAGCGTGTCACAGAGCTCCACAGCTTTTTTGATACTCCCGGCCAATCCCATTCTGCATTACACCCCCTCATGGCCCCCTCCCTTCTTTTTACGCAGGTCCCCCATTTTTGTTTCTAGGTACAGTTGTGTTCAGAATTATTCAACCCCCAATGCTGTAAAGGGTTTTAGGGAATTTAGTGACATTTGTAATTGTATTCAGAATGAAATCCTACAAGGACTTTTTAAAGAACCATATGCAACTAAAATGACATCAATTGGTTTTGTAATACAGTAGTAAATGTTTCTTTTGAGAATTCTTCATTGACACAATTATTCAACCCCTTAAAGACTACCACTCTGAAGAACAGAGGTTCATTCAAGTGTTTTCAATCAGGTATTGAAAACACCTGTGGATGTCACGGAGCAGCAATAAAGCATAATAAGCACCAATTAGGCAGCTTTAAAATGACTGTGATACTCAGCTCCTTCTAGACATTTACTGGTGTGGTTACAAACATGGTGAAGTCAAGAGAATGGTCCAGGAAGACAAGAGAAGAGGTGATTACTCTTCACAGGAAGGGCAATGGCTATAAGAAGATTGCAAAGATGTTAAACATACCAAGAGAGACCATAGGAAGCATCATTCGCAAATTCAAGGCAAAGGGCACTGTTGAAACGCTACCTGGTCGTGGCAGAAAGAAGATGCTGACTTCGACTGCTGTGCGCTACCTGAAGCGTAGAGTGGAGAAAAGTCCCCGTGTGACTGCTGAGGAACTGAGAAAAGATTTGTCAGATGTGGGTACTGAAGTTTCAGCTCAGACAATACGGAGCACACTGTGTAATGAAGGCCTCCATGCCAGAACTCCCAGGCACACCCCCTTGCTGTCTCCAAAGAATAAGAAGAGTCGACTGCAGTATGCCAAAAGTCATGTGGACAAACCACAGAAGTTTTGGGATAGTGTTCTGTGGACTGATGAAACAAAATTAGAACTGTTTGGGCCCATGGATCAACGCTATGTTTGGAGGAGGAAGAACAAGGCCTATGAAGAAAAGAACACCTTGCCTACTGTGAAGCATGGCGGGGGGTCAATCATGCTTTGGGGCTGTTTTGGTTCTGCAGGTACAGGGAAGCTTTAGCGTGTGCAAGGTACCATGAATTCTCTTCAGTACCAGGAGATATTGGATGACAATGTGATGCAGTCCGTCACAAACCTGAGACTTGGGAGACGTTGGACCTTTCAACAGGACATTGATCCCAAGCATACCTCCAAGTCCACTAGAGCATGGTTGCAGATTAAAGGCTGGAACATTTTGGAGTGGCCATCGCAGTCACCTGACTTAAATCCGATTGAGAACCTCTGGTGGGACTTAAGAAAGCAGTTGCAGTGCGCAAGCCTAAGAATGTGACTGAACTGGAGGCTTTTGCCCATGACGAATGGGCGAAGATACCCGTAGATGGCTGCAAGACACTTGTGTCAAGCTATGCTTCACGTTTAAAAGCTGTTATAACTGTAAAAGGATGTTGTACTAAGTACTAAGATTGAATGTCACTTGGGGGTTGAATAAAACTGATAATGATGTGAGCACAGAAAAGACATTTGTGGTTATTTCATTATAAATGTTATGTTATATTTGTCTGACCTACAAGTGCCTCTTTGATTTAATTGTAAGCAAGATGACTGAATGATCAAAATCAATGTCAAACTGGCCAAAACACTCAATTTCAGTGGGGGTTGAATAATTTTGAACACAACTGTAAGTCCCGTTTTTTTAAAATCAGGCAGGTCCCGTTATTTATTTATTTTTTTTAAGATTTTTATTTTGTAATAGACAAAGGGTCACAGACCAACCAGCAAGATGGCCTCGCAGGGCCAGATGTGACACTCACGGAGAAAGCACACAGAATGTAAGGGGGGGGTCACAAGAGAAGCTGCAGAACGTCAAAAAATGGGGAGGGGAGAACAATAACAAGGGTGTACAAAAACTCAGCAGGAGGGCTGATCCAGCGATGGTGGTCGCTGAGGGGGCACCGGGGGAAATAAGAAGAAAAAAGAAAGAGAAAAAAAAATTAAAGGTGATGGACTGCCAAGTACAGTCAGGTCCAGAAATATTGGGACATCGACACAATTCTAACATCTTTGGCTCTATACACCACCAGAAGAAACAAAACAAACCCATCAAAGAGATAGCAAGAACATTAGGTATGGCCAAAACAACTGTTTGGAACATTCTCAAAAAGAAGGAACGCATCGGTGAGCTCAGCAACACCAAAAGACCCGGGAGACCACGGAAAACAACTGTGGTGGATGAATGAAGAATTCTTTCCCTGGTGAAGAAAACACTTCAGAACAGTTGGTCAGATCAAGAACACTCTCCAGGAGGTAGGTGTATGTGTGTCAAAGTCAAAAATCAAGAGAAGACTTCACTAGAGTAAATACAGAGGGTTCACCACAAGATGTAAACCATTGGTGAGCCTCAAAAACAGGGAGGCCAGATTAGAGTTTGCCAAACAACACCTAACAAAGCCTTCACAGTTCTGGAACAAGATCCTATGGACAGATGAGACCAAGATCAACTTGTACCAGAGTGATGGGAAGAGAAGAGTATGGAGAAGGAAAGGAACTGCCCATGATCCTAAGCATACCACCTCACCAGTGAAGCATGGTGGTGGTAGTGTCATGGCGTGGGCATGTATGGCTGCCAATGGAACTGGTTCTCTTGTATTTATTGATGATGGGACTTCTGACAAAAGCAGCAGGATGAATTCTGAAGTGTGTCGGGCAATATTATCTGCTCACATTCAGCCAAATGCTGCAGAACTCATTGGACGGCGCTTCACAGTGCAGATGGACAATGACTCAAAGCATACTGCAAAAGCAACCAAAGAATTTTTGAAGGGACAGAAGTGGAATGTTATGCAATGACCAAGTCAATCACCTGACCTGAATCCCATTGAGCATGCATTTCACTTGCTGAAGACAAAACTCAAGGGAAAATGCCCCGAGAACAAGCAGGAACTGAAGACAGTTGCAGTAGAGGCCTGGCAGAGCATCACCAGGGATGAAACCCAGCATCTGGTGATGTCTATGCGTTCCAGACTTCAAGCTGTGATTGACTGCAAAGGATTTGCAACCAAGTATTAAGAAGGGAAAGTTTGATTTATGATTATTATTCTGTCCCATTACTTTTGGTCCCTTAACAAGTGGGAGGCACATCTGCAAACTGCTGTAAGTCCTACACCGTTCACCTGTTCATTTTTTAAACCAGGCAGGTCCCCTTTTTTTTGAAAACCAGGCAGGTTCCATTTTTTGTTTTAACCTATTCAGGTCCTGTCTTTTTGAAAACCAGGCAGGTCCTGTTTTTTTGAAAACCAGGCAGGTCCTGTTTTTTTGAAAACCAGGCAGGTCCTGTCTTTTTGAAAACCAGGCAGGTCCTGTCTTTTTGAAAACCAGGCAGGTCCTGTCTTTTTGAAAACCAGGCAGGTCCTGTCTTTTTGAAAACCAGGCAGGTCCTGTTTTTTTGAAAACCAGGCAGGTCCCGTTTTTTTGTTTTAAACCGGGCAGGTCCCGTTTTTTTGTTTTAAACCGGGCAGGTCCAGCCCCCCCCCCCCTCGCTACCCACCAGATCTGGCCGCAGTTGCTCCTGCACGCGGGCTCCGCTCTCCTCCTTCGCGCTGGTGCCTCCTCTTCTCACATACAGTTGTGTTCAAAATTATTCAACCCCCACTGAAATTGAGTGTTTTGGCCAGTTTGACATTGATTTTGATCATTCAGTCATCTTGCTTACAATTAAATCAAAGAGGCACGTGTAGGTCAGACAAATATAACATAACCTTTATAATGAAATAACCACAAATGTCTTTTCTGTGCTCACATCATTATCAGTTTTATTCAACCCCCAAGTGACATTCAATCTTAGTACTTAGTACAACATCCTTTTACAGTTATAACAGCTTTTAAACGTGAAGCATAGCTTGACACAAGTGTCTTGCAGCGATCTACGGGTATCTTCGCCCATTCATCATGGGAAAAAGCCTCCAGTTCAGTCACATTCTTAGGCTTGCGCACTGCAACTGCTTTCTTTAAGTCCCACCAGAGGTTCTCAATCGGATTTAAGTCAGGTAACTGCGATGGCCACTCCAAAATGTTCCAGCCTTTAATCTGCAACCATGCTCTAGTGGACTTGGAGGTATGCTTGGGATCATTGTCCTGTTGAAAGGTCCAACGTCTCCCAAGCCTCAGGTTTGTGACGGACTGCATCACATTGTCATCCAATATCTCCTGGTACTGAAGAGAATTCATGGTACCTTGCACACGCTGAAGCTTCCCTGTACCTGCAGAAGCAAAACAGCCCCAAAGCATGATTGACCCCTGCCATGCTTCACAGTAGGCAAGGTGTTCTTTTCTTCATAGGCCTTGTTCTTCCTCCTCCAAACATAGCGTTGATCCATGGGCCCAAACAGTTCTAATTTTGTTTCATCAGTCCACAGAACACTATCCCAAAACTTCTGTGGTTTGTCCACATGACTTTTGGCATACTGCAGTCGACTCTTCTTATTCTTTGGAGACAGCAAGGGGGTGCGCCTGGAAGTTCTGGCATGGAGGCCTTCATTACGCAGTGTGCGCCGTATTGTCTGAGCTGAAACTTCAGTACCCACATCTGACAAATCTTTCTCAGTTCCTCAGCAGCAACACGGGGACTTTTCTCCACTCTACGCTTCAGGTAGCGCACAGCAGTCGAAGTCAGCATCTTCTTTCTGCCACGACCAGGTAGCGTTTCAACAGTGCCCTTTGCCTTGAATTTGTGAATGATGCTTCCTATGGTTTCTCTTGGTATGTTTAACATCTTTGCAATCTTCTTATAGCCATTGCCCTTCCTGTGAAGAGTAATCACCTCTTCTCTTGTCTTCCTGGACCATTCTCTTGACTTCACCATGTTTGTAACCACACCAGTAAATGTATAGAAGGAGCTGAGTATCACAGTCATTTTAAAGCTGCCTAATTGGTGCTTATTATGCTTTATTGCTGCTCCGTGACATCCACAGGTGTTTTCAATACCTGATTGAAAACACTTGAATGAACCTCTGTTCTTCAGAGTGGTAGTCTTTAAGGGGTTGAATAATTGTGTCAATGAAGAATTCACAAAAGAAACATTTACTACTGTATTACAAAACCAATTGATGTCATTTTAGTTGCATATGGTTCTTTAAAAAGTCCTTCTAGGATTTCATTCTGAATACAATTACAAATGTACACTAAATTCCCTAAAATCCTTTACAGCATTGGGGGTTCAATAATTTTGAACACAACTGTATGTGATGTCACGTTGGCGGGTCAGGCGATCCACCAACGTGAATCGTGCAGGTCAGGCGAGAGGGGGCGGCGCCGCCAATGTAGCATGCAGCTCCCAGACTCGCGTTACGAGTGTGGGAGGCACGTTGCAGCGCCGCCGCCGAACAGACAGCTCCGGATTCGGACTCCGAGAGTCCGATACCGGAGCTGTTGAATAGGAAGACGGCGGCGCCATTATGGTATTGGTTGCTGGCGGTGAGGTGCTGGTACTGCATACATAAAAGCTGGTGCTAACTGATTCCGCTTTTGCAAAATCATTTTGGACCCCCTTAACCCCCAATAAATCAGACTCTCACCTCTCATCCCGCGGCAAGAACGATGGCCTGATCTGCCGCTTCTAGTCCCCCGTAGCAGAGTGAGACTGGGAGCAAATAGTTCCCAGTCTCCCACCACAATCACACGGTGGGGCTGAGCAATTTCTTTGGAAACTGAGTCCTGGAATGTCAGATTCCTCGCCGAAGGTGCAGGAAAAAGACTAAGTGAAGCTTCAGACCAGGTTTTACCACTGCCTGGTCTAGTGTCCAAGACTTTGGAATCCATACCTGGTCTTCCCTCACCTTTCCAGCCTCAGGTGTGGGCTGGGCCTGGACTGCTATTTAACCAGATCCAATGCTTAGCTCAGGGCTTTTGCATCTTCTTTGGAAGTCCCACTGTATCCTGTGGGACCCCTCATTGCTGTATCCTGTGGAACCCCTCATTGCTGTGTACTGTGGAACCCCTCATTGCTTTGTACTGTGGAACCCCTCATTGCTGTGTACTGTGGAAACCCCTCATTGCTGTGTACTGTGGAAACCCCTCATTGCTGTGTACTGGGGAAACCCCTCATTGCTGTGTACTGTGGAAACCCCTCATTGCTTTGTACTGGGGAAACCCCTCATTGCTGTGTACTGTGGAAACCCCTCATTGCTGTGTACTGTGGAAACCCCTCATTGCTGTGTACTGTGGAAACCCCTCATTGCTGTGTACTGTGGAAACCCCTCATTGCTGTGTACTGTGGAAACCCCTCATTGCTGTGTACTGGGGAAACCCCTCATTGCTTTGTACTGGGGAAACCCCTCATTGCTGTGTACTGTGGAAACCCCTCATTGCTGTGTACTGTGGAAACCCCTCATTGCTGTGTACTGTGGAAACCCCTCATTGCTGTGTACTGGGGAAACCCCTCATTGCTGGACTCTATCTGCAACTCCCATCACTGCTTCAGATCCGCTAATCGATTGACAAACTGTGTATGACATCTGATCTGGACTTTGACCAACCTCTGCCAGTTGCCTGCCACGACCCATGCTTTATCTGACCACTCTCCTGCATTACCCTCTATGTCTCCTGGTCCTCCACCCTCTTTGTCTAGTAAGTGTGTTCTCTAGTTCCTCCTGTATCTCCTTGTGTTATTATATCTGTCCTGTTCACCTACTTGTGTTATCCAGTGTACCCTGTCCTCTGTATTTAGTAGATCTACCAGTCAGTTCCTATACCTGTTTATTATTTATCCAGTGTCTCCTTCCTGGTTTATTTCTGCTTCCTCATTTAATAAACCATACTCACCTCCTCACTCCGCTTGTGTAACCGCATACTGGGCTCGGGACCCCTACCTTCCACAGTGCAGAAGCCAGTACACCTCGAGCCCGTGGTTACTCACGCTATCAAAGAGTTAATCCAAAAAGCTATCCACAAAATCATCATGCACCTGGCAGACCTACTGAGCAGCATGTTACTGAGAGTTGGGCGCCCTTCTCCACTAATCTGTGCTTTCCAGCACGACACAGAATGCAAGGTCCCTTATCCACAGAGGAGCGTAACCGAAGATTTTCCACAAACCTCTGCATGTACTGTGGTCAAGGTGGACATTTCCTTCCGGTTTGCCCGGTGAGACCCCCAAAAACTCCCACTACAAAGACTGCTCCAAGAACAAGGCCTGCCCCCTTCTCAAGCCTGTTCCTGCACCCCAGTCCTTAATTCCGTCTGCTACTATGCCGCAATCTGCACCGGTACCCCATCCAATACTGGCAGCAGCACCTTCTCGTGTTGAACCCCAAGTGTCTGGGTTTGGCTATGACCTTTCTGAACCCATGGAAATAGAACCCGTCCACCCTGGAGATACCGGACCGGTCGTCACCACAGAACCCATGGATATCATGTCCGTCTGCCCCATTACCGTGGGCCTGGTGCCAGACTTCTCCGCTGATAGTGCCAACCATAGCCCTCAGAGTTCTCCGGGTCTTAGTGTCACTGCGGACCAGGACACTTATGACCTGGCTCCCTCCAAAGAAACCCCGGGGGTTGAGCAAGGAGGCCTTGATGTACTCACTGCTGTAGACCCGGTGCCAGATTTCTCCGCTGATGGTGCCAACCGTAGCCCTCAGAGTTCTCCGGGACTTGGTGTCACTGCTGACCAGGACACTTATGACCCGGCTCCCCCCACTGAAACCCAAGCAAGGAGGTAGAGCAAGGAGACCTTGAGGTTCCTACTTCCCGAACTGGCACACCGCTGACCAGATGCCTCAGTGCAAACTGATCATGGTTCCGTCCTGCCTGCGAGCTCATCACTGGCTGCTCAAACCATTGCCACCCTTCAATGCCAAGTTGGCACACTTACCAAAGCCATGGAAGGACTCCAGCTTGACCAGGCATTACTGCAGTCAATGGCACAGAATAGCGGTGTACCTCCTCCTTTGTCTCCAAATGAGAAATCCCTTCTTGTCAAACCTGACAAAGAATTCCTGCCTACCATTGCCAGGTATGAAGTACCCAACAGACTTATTATCATTACAACTGTGTCCCCACCCCCACAATCAACTCTAACTCAGAAGTTGACTGGGACATGCCTGATTCTGAAGTTGAGTCAGCCACAGACCGAATGGCGTAGCAAAGGATCACCTGGTCAAAGACCTGATTACCTGGGTACCATCACTTCCGAGCCCTTTTGTGACACGACTTCCTACCCAACTCTAACTGTCCCTCTCAGTTGTTCATCATCTGAGACTGGGAGTGAACCAGTCCCAAGGACCCAAGTGCCAACCGTACAGGGGATGTTATACGGTGGCACAGTGACTGCTGATCCCTTGTCACCACGGTTGATCTACACCTCAAACGGGATTGTTGTGCGACAGGAAGATCTGGAAACCTTTTGAGACCGCTTTGGCCACCCGGAGTGTGTCCTTAAGGGGGGGGGGGGCGCGACTGGCAGGCTCCTTGCTGAAGGTGCAGGAAAAAGACTAAGTGAAGCTCCAGACCAGGTTATACCACTTCCTGGTCTAGTGTCCAAGACTTTGGAATCCATACCTGGTCTTCCCTCACTTTTCCAGCCTCAGGTGTGAACTGGACCTGGACTGCTATTTAGCCAGATCCAATGCTTAGAGCAGGGCTTCTGCATCTTCTTTGGAAGTCCTGCTGTGTCCTGTAGAACCCCTCATTGCTGTGTACTGTGGAAACGCCTCATTGCTGGATTCTATCTGCAACTCCCATCACTGCTTCAGATCCTCTAATCGATTGACAAACTGTGTAAGTTTGATCTGGACTTTGTCCAACCGCAGCCTGCCACCGACCCATGCTTTATCTGACCACTCTCCTGCATTACCCTCTGTGTCTTCTGGTCTTCCTCCCTCTTTGTCTAGTAAGTGTGTTCTCTAGTTCCTCTGTATCTCCTTCTGCTATTGTATCTGTCCTGTCCACTCTTCTTGTGTTATTCAGTGTACCCTGTCCTCTGTATTTAGTATATCTACCGGTCAGTTCCTATACCTGTTTATTATTTATCCAGTGTCTCCTTCCTGGTTTATTTCTGCTTCCTCATTTAATAAACCTTTTCTGTTGAAACCATACTCACCTGCCTCACTCCGCTTGTGTAACCGCATACTGGGCTCGAGACCCCTACCCTCCACAGTGGGTCCTGACATGTAAAACTTCCGTACAAATAGAGTAAATCAGAATACTGAACCATGTCCAACTCCTACATGATGCTGACTATGCTTCCTGCTGAAAAATATTTATAACATTATTTCCTTCATGGCAAAGGATGCATTTACTATAAACCACCACTAGATGGGGCGTGAGCACAACTGTATGGGGTGTAAACCCAACTGCACAGGGTTTTTTTAAAGAGCACCGAAATTCCGGTTCGCCAACTCTGCAATGAATTCAGCATTCACCACAGGGTCCCCAAAGTGCAGGGAAAAGCCACCCAACGCATCTGAAAAACTGCCGCAAATCTGTTGAATCAAACAGAAAAACTGTCACAAAAATGCTGAAAAAACAACGGATCGATCCGATAAAAACAAATTGCCGGATGCACTTGATGATCCGCCGGACGCATCTGAACAAAAGCTGACAATCCACCGAGCAGAGTGCCAACCAACCACCGGAAAAAGCTAACAAGCTGCTGAACGGGGTAAAAAAAACAGAGACTGCGGCTAAATTACAATCTTTGCGCATACGTTTGCGCCGGCGCAAAAAAAACATTAACGCGAGGGGTAAAACCCTTTGCATCGTACGCCGTATTACATTATCAGCGCAACAAACGCGCGTAATCGTCTACCGCGGGTGAACCTGTGGAGCGCGTCCTATACTTAACGTTGTGTGCAAATGCGAATGTGCGCTGGTATGCGGATTGTGTTACAATCTATGCGCTGGAATTAACGCATAGCAGTTGCGCGCATAATTTTAGCAACTCCTAAAAGCTGGTGTTAATGGCAAATTCTATCAACCTGACCGAACCCAAATACACCAGCCCAAAAAAAACAGCGCAGCAAAGTTACACATTCTAAACATACCAAACCAATAAAATGGAGAAGTTGTGTGTGCATTTATTATTGCTGCAGCATATATGCGCAGATTGACTTTGGCAGGCGCAAAAACTTAACGTGAGATAATTGTGGTTCTTAATTGTGATTGGCTGAATCGCGTGAAATAAAACAGTCAGCACACTGATTTCTGCGTGCAACGTTACTGCGCGAGCATTTGTGCGCGTCCGGGTTTACGCGCGTTATTGATCAGATGAAAAAACGCGCGAGGATTGTAATTCCAGTGGTGATTTACGCACATAAATGTTTAACGCTTGGCGCACAAATTCACGCGTTGCGCAAGCGGTTTAACACGTAGATTGTAATTTAGCCCTGCAACTTTTAAAACGTGTTTGCAAAAGAACATGAAAATGCCTGAAAATAGTTTTGGCGAATTGCCAGCAAATACCATGCCTGTTCGACGGCAGTGAAATCCCCCATAGAGAAGCAATGGTTAATCTATTCAGAGAACACCGAACAGCAGGGAAAAGTTTTCGAAATGCCCTGATGTTCAGTGGTTTCATTCGGCAGGTTTATTCAAGCTAATCCCATAGGCTTCAATGTTAAAAATATTCCCGTTTTTATTGAATATCTATTAAACCGTTTATTTTATTTTGCAGTAAAATGTCACTTTATTTATTGATTTTTTTTTTTTTTTAGGATCTTTTAGGATTTTTTTGGCAAAATTTGGCTAGCCCTTGCTCCCCTTGTGTCTCAATAATGCTTAGATGCCAATGACCCATGAACAACTGTCGTCCTTTGCACCACGTTTGGTAACTACTAAAAGCTACATACCAGGAACAAAACACAAGACTTGCCCTTTTGGAAATGATCTGACCCAGTCGTCTAGTCACTATTAGGGATGAGCCGAACACCCCCGTGTTCGGTTCGCATTCGAACTCGAACAATTTCAAAAGTTCGAGTTCGAACACGAACCGAACCGAATTCAATGCAAGTCAATGGGACTCGAAAGTTCGAATTTTAGAGTGCCCTCCAAGAGGGCATATACAGTCAGGTCCAGAAATATTGGGACATCGACACAATTCTAACATCTTTGGCTCTATACACCACCACAATGGAGTTGGAATGAAACAAACACAATGTGCAAGTGGGAGGCACATCTGCAAACTGCTGTAAGTCCTACACCGTTCACCTGAGTTGGATGTACATACCCTCAAATTAAAGCTGACAGTCTGCAGTTAAAGCACATTGTGGTTGTTTCATTCCAACTCCATTGTGGTGGTGTATAGAGCCGAAGATGATAGAATTGTGTCGATGTCCCAATATTTCTGGACCTGACTGTATGCAAGATATTTGCCATAAAAGGTGTATGTATGGAGGTCCGGGTAGTGCCCTGGAGGACAGGAGGTAGCCCAGGAGGTAGCCCTGGAGGTAGCGTTGCCTGCGGAGGACACGCTGAGCGCGTCCTCCCTTTGCGGCCAGCGATCGGCCAGATCACTGTGCCCCCGGGTGCGGGCTGACATCCTCGATTAGATCGCGGCGGCGCGATGACATCTAATTCAGGCGCCCCCCCCCGCGTGTGCGGAGGAGGCGCCTGAAAGGGAGGGGGGGAGGTACTTCGGACCTCTCTCCCTCCCGATCGCCGGCTGTCACAGGGTTAAGGCAGGCACAGTTTGGAAGGGCACAGCCTGCCCTTCCAAACCGTGCATGCCTTTAACCCCTTGGGTGCCGAATCACGATTCGGCGCCGAAAAGCGCCAAATCGTGATCCTCTCCCGGAGCTGGCCGACATCTTGGATGTCGGCCAAGCTTCCGGGATTGCCCCCTGAGGACTGGCGTCATCGTGCATAGCACGATGACGCCAGTCCTGGAGTTAACCCCTAACTGCCACCAATGGTGGAGATAGGGGGTTCCAATGAACCCCCTATCTCCCGATCCGTGGCAGCTAGGGGTCAATGTTTGGTACTGTTGGATCGGCCAGAGCATGGCCTTTCCAACGATACCAAACATGACCATGAAATTTTTTTTTTAAAGAAAATAAAAATAGAAAAATATTTTAAGAAAATTATTAAAAAAAAAATAACCAAGTTTAAATTTCTTTTTTGGTTTGTTAATGCAGCAATATTGTTCCCATTTCAATTATAATGTGAACAATGATGCTGCACTAACGATTTTTGTATGCGGTGCGTTTGTTAAAAATCGCG
This sequence comes from Leptobrachium leishanense, assembly GCA_009667805.1. Lineage (NCBI taxonomy): Eukaryota > Metazoa > Chordata > Amphibia > Anura > Megophryidae > Leptobrachium > Leptobrachium leishanense. Next base: position 48,436,164 of record CM019065.1, read on the forward strand.
TAATTTTCCCCCAAAAAAAATGTAACGAGACCCCATTTCTAATTTTTTTAACAAGCGCACCCCATACAAAATATAACCGCAATTTCTTGCATGTTAAAATGTGAAAAAAACACTTTACACGTTGTAAATTATTGAAAATTCATATTGTATTGCATTGTTTGTTATAATATACAGACAGGACATGACGTATACATATAATAATGACATATTATGAATCTGCCGAGTCTGACGGCAAGAACGATATATAATATGTCTGGGTCATATACTAAAATAAGCCTTCAAAACATGTTTAAACAAGATGAGCGAAACAGGTAAAAATTAGCTCAGCACAGAGGCTTGAAACGCCTCAGCAGCGAAAGGGTTAAAGGAACAGTGAGTTTTCCATGAAATATGGGTTAAAAATGAAAAATTCCTTCAAATATCGTGCCTAGGAGGTCCCCATAACCTGTCCGTGAAGTGGTGGATTTGTAGGATGTATAGAAACATTTAAAAACAAAATAAATTCCGTTTCAAATGACGGTAAACGGTTTTCCTTTAATCTATTCATAAACAACTGCTTGGGGCGGCAGCCTGTATGAAAATAGGAGACATTTTAGGACGCGCAGAACAAGTTTAGTGATTTTTGGCTAAATTATGGTGAAACTTATGCAGGCTTTGGATGAAAGTAACAATAGGTGCTTTAAAATTGGGCCTTTAGTGTCGGCAACAGTGCCGTCACACCGTAACCCCTCTGTGGTATTGTGGAAGAGTGCAGGGTTGGACCCTGCGGTCCAATATTAAAATGATATGAGTCTGGTACAGGCGTCAGTACTGTGCCTTCACACCGTAAGTAACCCCTCTGTGGTATTGTGGAAGAGTGCAGGGTTGGACCCCCACAATTGCTGTTGGCAGTGAGAACACAAAGATTACAACAATTCCCAGATATTTTGTAGAAATGACTGACCCCCAAAATAGTTGGTGGCAGTGAGAACACGCAGATTACAACAATTCCCAGATATTTTGTAGAAGTGAGACCCCCCCCCCCCAATAGCTGGTGGCAGACTGGCAGTGAGAACACACACTAACACAACAATCTCCTCTCAAAAAACACGTGCTGGGGCTGCAAGGGACGCCTTATATAGTGTGCTGCGGGACTTAGCTCTGTGAGTCAATGATTGGGCAAAATTTGCCCAATCAGGACTCTGAGCCGTGATTGGCATAGTCTTGCACCTGTCTTGCACCTAAACTGTGGTCAGGTGCAGGCTGTAGCCAATTAAAAGCTTCAGGCCAGTGGAAAAAGTGCATTGTGGTGCATTGTGGGCGAACAAGCGTCGAACACGCAGAAATGTTCGTAGTTCGCGAACATACGAATTGGCGATGTTCGAATCGAACTCCGAACACAGCGAACCGAACAGCTCATCCCTAGTCACTATGTGCCCCTGCCAAAGTCTCTCCAATATTTTCCACCATTTTTCTTGCTTCCAACACATGAAATTCAAGAACTGACTGTTCACTTGCTGCCTAATATATCCCAACCCGTGACAATATGTCCCACCCGTGACAGACACAATTGTAGCCATATAATCAATGTATTCACTTCACCTGCTGTCAGTGGTTTTAATGTTATGGCTGATGAATGTAGTTATGAGGTTTTATTTTAAGTAATAATCATGTATTGTCCAGTTATAAATCTTTTTTTCATAGGTTTGGTTGAAAATAATAATGCAGCCTCTAAAGTGACCGTTTAAATGTTTGTGACATAATTTGTGGTTTATATTTCTGATCTACAAACAAAATATTAAAAGACTAAAGGGTGGGAAGATATAAGTTAAAAAAGTGATAAGATGCAATTTGGCAGGAATAGCATAATAGGTGTCACCCGGCTTTTTCCTTGGCAAAACAACACAGTATATGGATTGAAAGATATAAGGTGTTCCACCCATGAACATGATAGTTTTTGATGATAAGTGGATTTTGAGAGCAAACTGCAATTTTCATAGACCCTGCTAGACCAATAGAAAGGTAAGCCGGCATTTTCATGTTTAACTTTTATAATGTGGTTTTGTGGATTAAACTGTCTGATATATTAATATCATGTTAGCCTTCGAAATAATAGAAAGTATGTAGAATTATATGTGGACTGTATATTAAATATATCTGTGGGTGTTTTTTTCCAGCTTGGTGCATTGGACATACAGCCAAGAAACCAAGAAATATTAATTTAGCTCGAAACATCAGCTCAAATTATGTTTTCAGGTAATACTTTTATTACAGTTTGTTTTCTACGTACTCTAATGAAAAAAGTTCTAGATACACAAGTAGCTTCTTGGTCATTGAGTTATTTGCTCCTTTCTTTCTGATGCACGTTGTATTCTACCCTTGGAAGTTTGATTTATTGAATCAATAATGGCATTAATTAATATGATTCAACTTGATCCTCAGGGCCAGGTTTACATCTCAGGAGCCTGTAGGCACAGAAATCCAGGGCGCCTCCCCCTTAAAAAAAGTGTCAAAACTACTTTTTTCAAGTTTTGTTTTGGGGGAAACTAAAAAAAAAACATTCTCTCTGTGCTCATATCAACAGAAGGGGCAGAATCTGTTGCCTTAAAACAAAGCAAAAATGGAGTGGAAAGGGCTAAACCCTAACCCTAAAACCAGCACAAATAGTAGCCTAACCTTAATTTGTAAGCCTTTCCCTAATTTCTAACTCTAGCTATGGAAAATGATACCCCATTTTAGCCCAGAGCATCCAAAATTTTGTGTACTTGACCTTTTTTGTACTCTGGCCTTTCCAATGATACCTTATATGTCCCTCTAACCCAGGGATGTCCAAACTCCGACCCCCCCCCAGATGTTTCTTAAATACAACTCCCAGAAATCTCTGACTGCATTAGATGGATGGAGAAGCATGGGAGTTGTAGTTCATGGACATCTGGGGAGCCGGAGATTGGACATCCCTGCCCTAACCTATAGGTCTCCAGAGATACAGTGCTCTAAATGATTGTAAATTGTAATTTTTAAAAGCTTTTTTCCAGAGCAAGGTGCCCCCTTGTAGCAGGCGTCTGTAGGCACCTACCTACTCTGCCTAATTATAAATCCGGCCCTGATGATCCTGAACATCATGACCCACTTGGCATTTACCCACTTTGCACCCATTATTATTTATTTAAATTGTGTTTTCAGAGTAATACAAACAAGAACAGTAAATTAGAAAGTGTGTTCAATCTGAAGTCAAACACTGGTTTTGATTATATGGAAAAAGAGGAGACTCGAGCTCTTAAATAGCATTCATTAAAATAACGTGAAGCAACAGGAAAGACTAGTGGAAACATTTTCCAATGTTAATAAAATGTGACAAGAATAGTGCACAAAACTTGTTGATTAAACCCTTATCTGTGAATATACAATGACATGACATGACATATATATATATCTATATATATATATATATATATTATAGATAAAATAATCCTAAATCCTATAAACATAGGATTACCCAGGTAAAACTGACAGCACCCAGGCAGTTTTGGTTAAGAAATCAAACTTTGGGCTTTACCAGGGTAACTCTAGCAGGGTTATTCAGAGAAAGGTGAAACGCAGGAGAATGACTGGAGAAGTGAAAATTCTAGGTCAAAATAGCCAAACCAGAAAAATTCTCCCATTTATCTCACTTTTCAAATCGACTATTTGGTCTAGATATGTTCTCTTCTCCTGCCATTATCCTGGTTTTCACCTTTCTCTGAATAACCCCGTAGGCTTATTTGGATGGATCTCCATCGGGCTTTACTCAGGTAAACCCAGATCTAATGTGTTTTCTGAGACTCTTAGGCTAGGGTCAGACGAACACAGTGCGAACACGCGTGCAGCCGCACTTTATCACGGCCGTAGTAGCAGCAAATGACGGGCAATATACGAAGTACGGCCGCACGAAAGTGCGGCTGCACAACGCAAGCGGCAAACTAACGCATTTTTTCGATTACGTGATACCGCTAGTACTGACGTACAGAGTGCGCTGCGTCCGCTAGCGGCGTGTGTGCGTGATTCGGAGACGCCAGACGCTGCTAATGTCCGGCCAACATAACGTCCAGACGCAAAAAGGGTTTTATTGATGATCCGTACAAAATCACGGACGAAAATGCGCATCGTATGACCGCTATCGCGTATTCCATGAAAAAATACGTCCATTCGTTCGAACGCACTTTTTCACAGACGACGCGAAAAATGCGTTAGTCTGACCCTAGCCTTAAGTGGCTTACAGTTCACCCAAAACCTAGGGTCACCCATATCCATGGACAACGCTGATGCTAACCAACCCTAACCCCAAAACTAACTCTAAACCCAACCTTGACCCCAAAAAATATATTTAACTCCAATACAATTACATAGTTTGCAGATTACCCAGGCAAAGCCAGATTCTTTATTTCATTTTGGGCTTTACCGTAAACTGCCTGGGTAATGTTAGGTTTACCGTGTAATTCTAGGTTCATCTGGACTCTGGACTTTACCCATAAGAAATATATATAAATATATTAATGCAGTTGTGGAAGGACCAGGGTCGCAGCGGTCGCACTTGCGACTAGGCCCTGGCATTCCGCCACTGGATTAATATATTTATATATATTTGTTATGGGTAAAGTCCAGAGTCCAGATGAACCTAGAATTACACGGTAAACCTAACATTACCCAGGCAGTTTACGGTAAAGCCCAAAATGAAATAAAGAATCTGGCTTTAAAAAAAAAGTAAAAATATAGATTTTTTTTGGTAGGGAGTGGGGGCCCTTCATGGATTCTTGCGCCGGGGCCCTCAGGTTTGTAGTTACGCCACTGTATTACGGTAATGGAAGAACTCAACATGCCTCTTTTACATAGTATTAGGGTATGGTATTTTTCCACAAACCAGGCACTCCCTTTTACTAGAACATTAATGATTATGGAGTTTGTGGTGAACCACAGATTAAAGATAACATTCTAAGTAACAGAAATGTAGAAATCCAAAATGTGACAAACAAGCATATTACTTTAGAAATTTGGGGCCCTATTACATTCTTCGCGCAAGTGGTTTTGCGTGCGCAAATGCGCATTTGTGCAAGGGGAAAAACCATTTGTGCGCAACGTTGTATTCCTATCTATGCGCAACGAATGCGCGTTAACGTCTACCGCGGGTGAACCTGCGCGAACGAATTTGCGTGCGCGCATCCTATACTTAACATTGTCAGCGCAAATGCGTTCGTGCACTGGTAGGCGGATGGTATTCCAATCTGTGCACAACGAAGGTTTGCGCGAATTTTCGGAACGTCTTTGAAAAGCAGGTGGTAATTGTAAATTTGATCGTCCTGGCCAAAACGAAATACACCAGCATAAAATAAAAAATACAGCACAGTACAGTTACACATTCTACACATACCCAAACAATAAAATTAATAAAATGTTTTTTTTTTTTTTTTTTCTACAGCATATATACTCAGATTGACTTTGACAGGCACTACAACCTAACGTTAGAAAATGGTGGTTCTTAATTCTGATTGGCTGAATCCCGTGAATAAAACAGTCCGAACACAGATTTCTGCCGCAACGTACTTTGCGCACAGTTTTGCGTGTCGTTTTTACGCACGAAAATTTTTGACGGACGAAAAAATGCACTCGGATCGGAATACCACTTAAATTTTCGCCCGATCACAGTTTTTTTCGTGCGCAAAAAAAATTCCGCGAGCGCAATTGCGCAGAGAATGTAATGGAGCCCTTGGTGTTTCTTAATGATTTAAAAGACTTGTGTTACACGGAGGGCGATTCATAAAACAGTGCTGAATAATACTACAGAACAGAAAATTCACCAGGAGGAAGAATATACACACAAACACACACAAGCACACACACTGAAATTCTTCAAAATGAATCAGGTTATTATGAAACATTATCACTCACACAGTTTATGAGTTACAATATGTCAGTACGATAGGTTTTTGAAGCAGTATTTTGAGTGGATTTTGTTCTGTTAAAATTCTTTACTTTTCATGTTTCATTCTAGGCCTCGGCACATCCTTCTTCCAACGCAATCGTAATATTATTCTATATGGCCTCCAGGGATTACCCCTCCTCCTCACGATCGTTCTCTTCATATTTGTATTTTCCCAATGTAAGTTTAATGATATATAAATCATATTTATTGCATATATTAATTGCATGTATTATGTTATATATACTATGTTCATTTAGTAGTCTATTTATGACTGAGAGAACTCTATTTGCTATTTTCTCAGTGTTCCTTACCGCCACTCCTGCATGCCATACTAACACACTCTTTTGTACCATCTTCCCTATTACAGCTGCATGTAGAAGCTCAAGAGAAATATCTGATTCCACGTGCCAAATTTCACCAAAAAAACAATATATTCATGAGGCCATATTATGATCATCACGCTAAAACAGGTACTCTAAGGAGAAAAACCTGCACCTGCAGGTTTCTCCTTAGCTTCCCCGTTTTAGCATGATATTACGGTGCAGGCGCTAATCCAGCAGCCTGCAATGTAAGGCTAGGGTCAGACTGAGGCAGTGCGAACGCGCGTGCAGGCGCACTTAATCACGGCCGCACTAGCAGCAGATGCCGGGCAATGACGGCCAATATACGAAGTACGGTCGCACAAAAGTCCGGCTGCGCAACGCAAGTGGAAAATGAACGCATTTTTTCGAGAACGTGAAACCGCAGGTACTGACGTACAGAGTGCGCTGTGTCCGCTAGAGGCGTGTGTGCGTGATTAGGAGACGTCAGACGCTGCTAATGTCCGGCCAACATAACGTCCAGACACAAAAAGAGTTTTATTGATGATCCGTACAAAATCACGGACGAAAATGCGCATAGTATGACCACTATCACGTATTCTGTGAAAAAATACGTCCATTCGTTCGAACGCACTTTTTCACAGACAACATAAAAATGCGTTCGTCTGACCCTAGCCTAACCTGGCGCTAAGCGCCGCCGCAAGCATCCTCTCTATGGAGTCCATAGGACTCCATTGAGGCTAACGCTGCTGGTCACATGACCTGCAGGATCTCTCTTCGCGACATCCAGCAGGTCGGTGGAGTGATTCACAGAGGGAGACTGGGGGACTTTTTTCACAAAGTCTCCCTCTGCTCCCGGCAGCAAGAAGAAGCGGATGGAGCCACTGTTCTCACCGCTTGATGGGAGGACCGTGAGTATCCAATTTTTGGTTTTATTTTCGGCTGGTGCTGACACACCAGGTTCTAGCTGTGGTTAACGTTCGAGTTAACCACAGCAGGATGGTAATTAGCGTTACGACTTTGTAATCCTAATGCTAGTTAACACTTTGTGCTCCGCATGTTAAGCATAGGGAGTGCAAAGTACAGTAACCTCGCGCTGAAAAGCGCAAGATTAGAATCGCTAACAGGGTTTTAAACCTGTTAGCGTTTGGACTGCAATATGGTGCGCCCGCGCTAGGGCACCCAGAGCTAATGTTAACACTCACATAGGTGAGCGCTAACATTAGCGTTATCAATGTAATACGGCCCATGGGGTTTTAGACTCTTCATTCCAATGTATTTTAGGTACAGTACCAGCAGTAGGAATTTGTTGGAGCAGGTTGTATCGTTTGTGTCTCAGGACTGGTAATGTGCCGAACACCCCCATGTTCGGTTCGCATTCGAACTCGAAAATTTCAAAAGTTCGAGTTCGAACTCGAGCACGAACCGAACTCAGTGCAAGTCAATGGGACTCGAAAGTTCGATTTTTAGAGTGCCCTCCAAGAGGGCATATATGCAAGATATTTGCCATAAAAGGTGTATGGGGGTCCGGGTAGTGCCCTGGGGGACAGGAAACAAGGACAAAAAGTAAAAAAAAATGTTTTTAGAGGAACAGTGAGTTTTCCATAAAATAAAGGTTAAGAATAAAAACGAAAAATTCCTTCAAATATCATGCTTAGGAAGTCCCCATAACCTGCCCGTGAAGTGGCGGATTTGTAGGATGTATAGAAACATTTAAAAAAAAATGACATTTCAAATGACAGTAAATGGTTTCCTTTAATCTATTCATAAACAACTGCTTGGGGCGGCAGCCTGTATGAAAAGAGGAGACATTTTAGGACACGCAGAACAAGTTTAGCGATTTATTTTGGCTAAATTATGGTGAAACTTATACAGGCTTTGGATGAAAGTAACAATAGGTGCTTTAAAATTGGGCCTTTAGTGTCGGCAACAGTGCCGTCACACCGTAACCCCTCTGTGGTATTGTGGAAGAGTGCAGGGTTGGACCCTGCGGTCCAATATTAAAATGATATGAATCTGGTATAGGCATCAGTGGCAGTGCACCCAAATATTGTGCCTTTGGTGGCAGCAAGTGCCTTCACACCGTAAGTAAACCCTCTGTAGTATTGTGGAAGAGTGCAGGGTTGGACCCTGCGGTCAAATATTAAAATGATATGAATCTGGTACAGGCGTCAGTGCACCCAAATATTTTGCCTTTCAGGCAGCAAGTGCCTTCACACCGTAACCCCTTTGTGGTATTGTGGAAGAGTGCAGTGGTGGAGGTTTTGTGAATGCAGAAGAGATCCCCGATCTATTCAGTTACGTCAGCATCAGGGGATTGATAGCTGCTGATCCAGGACTGATTCATTTTTTTATAAATGTCAGCCGGTCTACAGAGTCGGTGGACAGACGCACTCTTTTGTCTGTGACAAAACCTCCAGCGGCATTGAACGTCCTTTCAGAAAGCACGCTGGATGAAGGGCAACCTAGTAGCTGCATAGCATATTGGCTAAGTTCTGGCCAGTGATCCAATCTCAACACCCAGTAAGCCAGTGGATCATCTGCTGTAAAGGTATCCAGGTCTGCCCTTGCCCCTAGGTGGTCCTGCACCATATGGTGAAGACACTGGCAATGGGTGCCTACATTTGACGTCCCTGGGCGTTGTGGACTAAAAAATTTTAAAAAGGCATCAGTCAAGCGGCCCCGGCCTTCACCGCTCTTCCTCTGATCATCCACAGCCTCAGAAGCACCTGCGTCACTTGGTAACCTACCAGTGCCTGGAAAGGTGTTACACAAGTGTCGCTTTAGAGCGTCCTCAAGTTGTTTCATCCTGTCCTCCCTCTGTGCGGGCAGGATGAGCTCTGCAACTTTACCCTTGTATCGTGGATCAAGAAGACTTGCCAACCAGTAATGGTCCCTCTCCTTGATAGCACGAATCCTGGGGTCCTTTAGCAGGCTTTGCAGGATAAGGGAGCCCATGCAGCATAGGTTGGAGGTGGCATTAGCTTCCGAGTCTTCCTGGTCAATGAGGATGACCCCATCGTGCACTTCCTCCTCCCAGCCACGTACTAGTCCTTGGGTTTCTGGGCACACAAAACCCTCCCTTGAGGAATCCCCACCTTCAATGCCCCCACTACTTAAATATTCCTCCTCATCCTCCTCCTGTCTGATCTGAGGACCCGCAGGAATGCTGTCTGCGTAAAGACTGGGGCCTCTAGTGCCACATCTATAATTCCCCGCAGAGTGCGCTCCACAGGAACACTAAAGGAATTGTGTCACTGATGCATGCACTGTCCCTGCTCACCATCCTCGTTGCCTTCTCAAATGGTGACAGTACAGTGCATACATCCTTGATCATCAGCCACTGCGGGGGGGGGGAAACAAGTTGACCTGAACCTGTCCTTGTGCCATACTCACACAGGTACTCATTGATGGCCCTCTGCTGCTTGTGCAGATGCTGCAGCATTTCTAATGTCGAGTTCCACCTGGTGGGCATGTCACAGATCAGATGGTTTGTGGGAAGGTGAAATTATCTTTGAATTTTTGCCATGTGAACACTTTCTGGGAATGATCGTCTGAAGTGGCTGCAGACTTTTCTGGCCTGGCTGAGAAGCTCTGCCAGCCCTGGGTACCTGGTTAGGAAACGCTGTACCACCAGATTTAGGACGTGTGCTAGGCATGGTACATGCATCAACTTACCCTGGCGTAGGGCGGAGAGAAGGTTGCTGCCATTATCACAGACGACCATTCCCAGCTGGAGCTGGCGTGGTGTTAACCATCTCTGCACCTGCCCCTGCAGAGCCGACAGAATTTCTGGCCCGGTGTGGCTCCTGTCCCCTAAACAAACCAGCTCAAGCACAGTATGACATCTGTTTGCTTGAGCCACTGCGTAGCCCCTGCCACGCGTCGGTTTAACTGCCACTTTGCCAGAGACAGAGAAGGAGGAGGAGGAGAAAGAGGTGGTGGAGCAGACAGACCTCATAAAAGCAGTTTTCTGGAGGCGTGTGGTGGATGAACAATCTCCAGCACAGAGCCCCGTCCTGGATCACTCCCAGCTGCAATCAGAGTTACCCAGTGTGCCGTGAAGGAAATGTAACGGCCCTGTCCATGCTTGCTAGACCACGTGTCTAAAGTCATGTGCACCTTCCTGCTGACTGCCTTTCCCAATGACTCCATAACATTGTCTTCCACGTGCTGGTATAGTGCTGGAATGGCCTTCCGTGAAAAGAAATGGCGTTGTGGAACCTGCTACTGTGGTACAGCACATTCAGCAAATTCACGGAAGGAAGCCGAGTCCACCAGCTGGTTAAGGCAGCAGCTGTAAGCTGGCATTTAGACGCTGTGCTTGGGGATGCTTGGGACTATATTTTTTCTTATGCTGCAGCAGCTGGGGCAACGTAAGCTGACTGCGTAAATCTTCAGCTGATGGGATGCTGTCACATTGTGAGGAAGGACCTGGTACACCCATTACTGTAGCATCATCCCTGTCAGTGGAGGTTGTAGGCAATGACATGGCAGGACATATAGTGGGGGTAGAGACAGATGAGGAGGACGAGGACCTATGCAAAGTGTTGTGCCAACGGGATGCGTGGCAGGTGGTCATATGTCGCCTCAAGCACGTAGTACCCAAGTGTGGGATGTCTTTCCCACGCTTGATCCTCATCTGACATAGATTACAAATAGCAACGGTGCGGTCTGCTGCACATTTCTTAAAGAACTCCCAGACAGCAGAATTCCTGTACATGTGCTTTGAGACAACAGCGCTCTGCACCTGAGCAGCTGTGACTTCTGATGCCTTGGACTGGCTACGGTTGGTCATAGAGAACGTTCTGCCTCGTTTTTGTTGTGCCTCCTCCTCCTCCCTTGACTCCTCTGTTCGATCAGGCACCCAGGTGGAGTCAGTGACCTCATCATCGTCATCACCCCCTATCTCCTTGTCACTGGAGCCAACCTCGCAATATGCTGCAGCTGCTGGGGGAACATGAGTGCCAGTTCTTCGTGTGTCACTGGCACCCCCTCCCTCTAGGCTGATTTTACGGCCCTTCCTCAACCTCAGAGTTTGAATCAGAGCACTGGAGTTTCTGCGCATCCTCAAGCAGCATGTCACTGACACTGTCACTGTAGTCAAACAATTCAGCTGACTCCTCCGTGTATGATAGTGAGGATACGGCAGGAGTAGCTGTGGACATGGAGGCTGAATTGGATGTTTTGGCAGCTGAGGTGGACTGTAAACCACTACAAGCCTGGCTGGCAGAGGACTCGGAGGATGAGGATGGCCTGGTTAGCCAATCCTGAAAATCCTCTGTATGTTGCTGCTGCTTAAGATGGCCAGCACCAGTTACAAACAAGGACAAGCGTGCCCCTGCAGAGAGATGCACCACGTCCACGACGACCAGTGGCACAGCCTTCTGACACAGAGGCTGCTTGCCCTCTTATCTGTGTCTGGGAGCATCTGCCTGTTTAAAATAAAATAAACAGGGTTATTCAGAGAAAGGAAAAACTCTGGAGAACGTTTGGAGAAGTGAAAATTCTAGGTCAAAATAAGAAAGTGAGATAAATTGGAGAATTTTTCTGGTTTGGCTATTTTGCCCTAGAATTTTCACTTCTCCAAAAGTTCTTCAGAGTTTCACCTTTCTCTGAATAACCCTGAATGTGTTAAAACAGGAGGGTAGGTAAACAGAGGGTCAGAAGAGTTTAATGTTTAAACCTTCCATTGCCAGCACTCATGGTTTAACCCTATAGAAGTGATGGCGATACTTTGCATCCCTGAATTTTCTGAACCACATGTTCCATGATGCGCAGACTATTCCATGATGTTCGATGATGCTCAGATTATTTATAATTGGCCATCATGGGTCATATAGTTCTGAAACATTTGAGGTGCTAATGTTTACCATCACTGCTCTAGAGTATCTCTTTAAGTAGTAACTCATGCACCTCCTGTAAAGTGAGGCCTGTGTCGGTCGAATGCAGTGATCATGTCCGTGTCGCTGCACAGTTTAACGTCCGTCATAGCATAGAATCATGATCAATACAGACCCACACACGAAGTACGTGCGCACCGAATTGCGCACGCACAACGCGCGAGGCAAACGGACGCAAGTTAGGCAAGAACTAAAACCTCTACCACGGACGCGGAGAGTGCGCCTCGTCCGCGTAGCGTTCTGTGTGAGTGATGGGGAGATGTCAGACGCAGTGCATTGCGACGTCCAGCACCTTAACACATAATGGCTTTTCATATCCTTTTCAAATTTTTATCATTTTTCATATTAATTTTAATTTCCATAGTTCTCTTTTTTTACTACGTCCGTCAACAAAAACAGACTGTGTGGTGTCTACAGTATCTTTCGTCAGTATGTCTGTCCGTTATGCACGCACGCAGAGTGCGCTCAGACTGCGTTCGTCTGACATTAGCCTTAGAGCGATACTATTTTCTGTGTCCTTGCAGCCTGTAACAGATCCTGTGCTGTTTTGAAAGATAATAAAAGAAAAAAACATATATTTTTTAAATGATGCAGGGAAAACTAGCTGTCAAGCTGTTCTTTTTGTCTAATTAGTTTTTTTGTGTTTATTTTATTTAAGCATCCACCCCTGAAACTTCACAGAATTATCTCTCAAGCAAGCAAGGCCACATTAGAATTGAAAGTAAGTATATACTGACTCACTGGTACAGATATTAGCATGGAGAAACAAATAAAACTGAAACAATATGTGATGAAAACAAATGTAACCTCTATTACACCTTTTGAATAACAAGAATCAATGTCCACTCGGTCCTCCTATTAGTCTGGATTAGAGAAGAGCTGCATTATTTAAACATTTTTGGGAAGTGTCTGTCTGTGTGGTCACATCCTATTAATATGTGGCATGTTTTTTTGTTTTGTTTTTTGAGAAAGGATTTTACCAGGAAGGATACATTGAGATTTCTCTCGTTTTCAAGTATATCCTGGATGGCGAGTATGTACCGTTAGGTGTCTTGCCCAAGGACACTTACTGGAGAGGCGCTCTAGTTGGGATTGAGCCCATGACTCCACAGGCTCTCTCCATGCAGAGCAGTGATGTTACCTCTATTCCACCCAGCCGGCCCTTGGAGATATTAGAATACCTGCAGAGGTTTTCTCGTGTTCTAGTTGTTTATCAACATCGGGAAAATTACTTATACATCTTGTTATTAAACTTAAATATTGTTTCTCTGCCCCTTTAAACCCAGGTACATTACACTCCTTTCTCTGTCTGTCATTAATGTAAGGTGTAGGAATTTGATAAACAGAGGATTCTTCCAAACCATTGCGACACATGGGGCCCTATTCCACAATTGACGATGAGATGTCTACAGGAGACTTTATACATAATGGGCACTATTACAAACTTAACGCTAGTGTTAGCGCGCTGATATGTGAGTGTTAACGCTAGCGTAAGTGGCTTTAGCGTATGACCCCCCATTCCGAATGCTAACGGGAAAAAAATAGTCCCCAGACTCCCTCCATGAATAAATTCGCGGCCCTGCACGATCTCATGAGAGCGAGATTGTGCAGGGCTAAAGGCCCGGTAGCACAACCCTCACTGGAGACTTATGGACTCCAAGAGGTGGTACTCGCGGTGGCGCATTAGCTCTGCTGCAAGTATATCCAGAGTGTTAGCGCTGCGTTAAGGGTATGCTGCTTAATCAGCTCCTGCCCCATATTACTACGCTAAAACAGGGATGCTAAGGGGAAACCTGCAGGCGTAGACTTTCCCCCTTATCATCCCGTTTCAGCGACTTGATCTTAATAGGGCCCAATGTGTCCTGTAGTTATCTTATCGTCAGGAATCGCTATTCCTCTCTTGGAAAGGCAGGCTATTCCAAGGAAGCTTGTGCTTCCATCCATGAGAATATAATACTGAGAAATATCAGCTCCTCAAATCTGGTGTTAAGTGATTTTGCATTTTCACACTGGCCTAACTCCCCCTAAAAATCCCTTACTTACCTCTCATCCCGTGGTGGAGAGGGAAGCGAGATCCGCCAAGAGCAGAGTGTGACTTGGAACAAATAGTTCCTAGTCTCCCTCCACAATTTCTCCACTATGCTGAACGATGCCACGAGAGCAAGTTCGTGCAGAGCTCTTGGCCAGGGTGCAAAGGGCTCCATGGAGTCAGATGGACTCCAGGAGCTGATACTCAAGCTGAACGCTACTGCCCGGTGCTTCATTCTGGGTCTAGACCCTCACAAAAGTGCCTATCCTATAATCGCTATGGTAAAATGGAGACGGTAAGGAAAATCTGCAGGCTCAGACTTTCTTACCATCTCACTTTTACTGATAACTGTGGAATAGGGGACTTGGCCTGTTTGTTAACCCAATTGGCTTCCAGACTTTTAGAAAATCTCAATGAATTATGTACACACACCACATACTAACATATAAGTGGACCCCCTCTCTTGAGGTTCCTAGATCCGTAGCCGGTACACCCTCCAGACGATGCCCATCTGAGACTGAAGTGATTGTCAGGGATTGCTGCATCTCTCATGCAGTGGAGGCTTCCTTGGCAGGTTTGGCTTCCCTTTTGGGTGGAAGCTGGTTAACTTACAAATGGTATAGTCTCCTCTGTAATAACACCATCGAGCTAAAACCATGTTATCAGACCTGAGCAGATTTTTTTAAAAAAGGTTAAACAATCTGACGATGAGTTATTATGAATTAGAAATTTCTCTCAGATAAGTATTAAAACTTCAGTAATTCTAACAATAAAACATAAGACTATAACAAAGTAACAAAACAACTGATGGAGGCTCTGGATTAAAATTTTTAGCAAATCTACTTTTTGAATCTTTTTATCTCTAAGAAATATAATTTCATGACCAAGATTCAGTGGTTCCTATCTACCTGTCCATCTATCTTCATCCTTTCCATCTAGTGACCGATCTATCCATCCGTCAATCATTCTGTCTGTCCATAGAACATGTTTTGTATAAAATAATGGTTATTGTTGCAACTGTTTTAAACGTTTGCCCAACTACATGTATTTTCTTGCAGTTGCTAATCTGTCCCTGAAACTGAACAATTTTGGATCTGCTGTACTGGAATCCGCTAAGATAATGAGTGAGTAGAGTTAAATGAGCAGTAAATAAACCACAGAGAAGAATTGTATATTTGGGAATAAACTGAACCAACAATGGTGTAGATCAGTGCTTCCCAACCCTGGTCCTCAGGTCCCCCTAACAGGCCAGAGTTTAAGGTTTCCCTTGGCGAAATGCAGACTGAGTCCTGCAAGCACTGAGCAGCAAATCATATCACCTGTGCTGCGCTACACATATCCTGCACACCTGGGGCTACATTACCTATTTTGCGGTAAAACGGGGGCGCTAGGGAGAGAGAACTGCTCCCGCAGTTTTCTCCCTAGCGCCCCCATTTTATTGCGAAATTACAATGCAGGCGTTACAAAGCTGCCTGCATTGTTAGCGGGGGCTAAGCTCCGGGATGCGTGTGGCAGCACAAAGCACCGCCACGCGCATCCACTGGATGGAGTCCATTGACACAGATTGCGGCAGTCACATGACCGAGATCCGGCATGTCAGCGCAATGATCTGAAATTTCGGGTCAAATTTCAAATTGAAAAACAAAAACCATTTAAGCATTTAAAAAAAAAAAGATCCTAAAAAAAAAATCAAAAAATAAAGAGAATTTTTACTGCAGAATATTATAAGCAAAGATTTATTAGATATTGAATTAAAACTGGAATATTTTTAACATTGAAGCCTACGGGGTAAAACATTTCCCACACTTTTAGCATTGAAACCATAGCTTTTTAGTAACTGCAGTCGGACGTTAAACAGTGTTAAGACTTTGTAATCCAAACGCTGATTAACACTTTGCGCTCCGCATGTTAAGTATAGGGAGCGCAACATACAGTAACCTCGCGCAGTACAGCGCAAGGTACCAAACGCTAACGGGTTTCTTAACCCCTTAATGACCGCTGACGTACCATGTACGTCCTGCCCACGGATCTCCCTCAGACCCGCGGACGTACATAGTACGTCAGCGGGCTCCTAACCTCCCTCCCGCTGATACTTACCTCCCTCGCTGGCTCCCACGGAGTTCTGGCAGGGAGGAAGCCTGCCCCTCTGTCTTAGAGAGGCCGACGGGCACGATGACATCACCATGCTGCGTGGTGACGTCAACTGCAGGCACCCTCGGCGCCTGCATTGAAATCAAGGGAGGGGGTGGCTCATTTGGAGCCCTCTATCTCCCCAACCATTCACCGTACAGCGATGCTTTTTGCACCGCTGGAAAGGGGATAGCGGTGTATAAAGTTAAACGTTTCGCTGCCAGATCGCGACTTGGCGCTGAATCGCGATTTAAACCTGGAGGTGGCTGACATCTTGGATGTCAGCCGAGCCTCCAGGTCACCCCCCACCCACTGACTTCCCCACCATGTTGTGAGAATGTCAGTGGGCCAGTTAACCCCCTAGCTGCCAAGGGGAGATAGGGGGATCCTTTGGATCCCCTTATCTCCCGATCCGCGATAGCTAGAGGGTCATATTGGACATCATTGGAAAGGCCTGATCATGCACTTTCCAATGATAATAATAAAAAAACTTTAAAAAACATTTTGGAGTTATTTTTAAAAAGATTTGTCTGGGGGGGTGTAGTTAAATAGGACCTAGGCTATCATCTAAAAATAATGAGCATAAAATGGTCAGAATGAGCTCAGCGCACATAGGTGAATTGGCTCAGCAGTGAAGGGGTTAAAAAGCAAAAACATAGGGTATTTCTATTCTCGGGACAAAATTTTGAAGCTATTTGGCCGGGATCTTTTTTTGGCGGTTGCAGATTTTGGGGATTAAATTACGAAAAAGTGTGTTTTTTACCATTTTGTTCGTCATATTTCATAATTTTTTTTATATAGTAAATTATAGGATATGATGGAAATAATGGTATTTTTAGAAAGTCCATTTAATGGCGGGAAAAACGTGTATAATATGTGTGGGTTGCATAAACGAGTAAGAGGAAAATTTGACCTAAACACGAACAGCGCAGAAACATAAAAACAGCAGCGGGCACTAAAGGATGGATTTGTGTAAAACTGCCCAGTCACTAAGGGGTTAACCAGTTAGCATTTGGATTGTAATATGCGGTGGCTACCAGGGTTAACGTTAATGCTCACTCAGGTGGGCGCTAACTTTAGCACCAAGTGTGTAATGTAGCCCCTGACCTGTTAGGGGGAAACTGAGGACCAGGGTTGGGGACCACTGATGTAGATTGTGATAAATCCAATGTCCACATTTCACAACTAATGAGCAAAGCCTGCTTGCTTGATTTTGGGGCCAAGTTGCCCATCCGCCAAGGGGACAACATGGGAACGCTCCCGTACTATCAAATTAAACTGGTCACTGATAAGTATTGATGGATATTATTTTCATCCACACGGTATCAGCACTCGAAAATAAAAGAACATGGGAATACAAGAATAAAGACCACAGTACCACTTTGACAATTTAAAGTCCACATACTCATTATACTCAACTCAGGCAATAAAAATATCATCATAGAGTAAATAACAAAGATAAACAAAAATAGAAAAAACACCATATCCTGCAGCATCTACTTCCAACATGTTACGTTTAGACTTAGAGGGTTATCCAGGTACTGCAGTGATTGTTGAAGTTGAAAACACCCATGAAAATCTCTGGTGTTGCAACTCTGAAAAACATCTTCAAAGAAGGTTGGTGGATAAAAGCAGAAATAAAGTAATGTCTGCACTCCGTCTATTCATACTGAATTTCTCATGTACATCCTGTGTCTTGTAACAGTTTGTGAACTGCAACTCTTTGGGCCTGATCACAACCTGGCCGCAAAGCAAATCCCTCCAGCTGTACAGCATACTAGCTTGAGCACTGTGTTTATTTTGTTACCTATCCTATTCCAAGCTAAGCTTGTGTCTCGGATGTTGTGCCAGGTTACCACCGTACATTAACTTCTTCTATGCTTTGGATGGGAGACACTAATTTGCCTCCAGCAGGTGGAGAACAAGCTATTCCATCCAGCTCATTCTTCAACTGCGTCTGATATCATTCTGAAAAGAATAACGTCTTTCAGACCCTGTTGTTAAGTGATTGCAATTCAGCACAATCACACAATGCACAAACCTGAACCCACCCAAAAATCCCATACTCTACTCAGCTCCATCGGTGGGGAGAGTGGCCCGATCTGCCATTTCCTCACTATGCAGGCAGATTACGCTGGGAACATGTTTCAGGGCAAGACTTATCCGTGTGTCCCTTTTAAACATGGTCCACACGGTCACCCTAATAATCAAACGCTTACATACTATGAATAACCCCATCATAAAATGGTTAAAATTAGGCAATTTATTAGAATTAGGATTAATGTGGATAAAGGATACATATATATCATGATAGAGCCTACTGCAACAGCAGCGACATTGCTGACCAGATCCATTACTATGGTGTATGGGGCCAAGAGAACACATGTACTGCATTCCTTTTAATTGCCTGTTAATTTTGGGCGAGGACCTGTTTATTTGTGGTTTCTTGGTGTTAGCACCAGGGTTGAGCAGTAGGTAAAGTTTTGTGATTAGCGTCCATCTAAAAATTAGCGCAGGCACCAAGTGATCTGTTATGTTACAAAAACGCTAGAGATCTCTAGAGCTCCCCATATTAAGTATAGGACGCGAAAAGTACAGTAAGAATACGATACAAATCGCTAATAGCGACGCGCTAAGTGATTTATATTTCCATTTCTTGCAGGAGGCAAATGATCTGTTGGTCAGGCGCTAGACTCATTTTACCTGGCGCTAATGCAAAAACATGCTGACGCTAGGGTTAGCTCACACCAGGTGATAGGACCCTCAGTATTCCTACCTTTAATATTGGACTTCAGGATTTAACTTCCTTCCCTGCTTCAATCAATATAAAGACTGCCCTCTCAGAGGGAACCACCTTACCTATAAGAGGCAGGGCAGACTTAATCAGGCGTCAGCTGATAATTAACCCTATAGGGGGAAAGGGGCTTCTTCCATCCGCCTGCTAATAAACCTGTGGTCTATTACCCTGCCCCTAGTCACACAAGTTAGATAAAAACATGAGGACATATAAATGTATTCATATACTGGCAATATATATATATATATATAAGAGATAACACATATAAATTTTAAAAACCTATATATAAAAATAAAAATGTAATAATTTATAGAAATCTACTTAGCTTAAAATCTCTATTAAGGCTAGGGTCAGACGATCGTGATTTCTACGGACTGTGCGTCCGTGTAGTACGGACGTACGTTAGTACGGAAGATGCAGTAGTGGCCACACAGTCCGTTATTGTGACTGACGTATTATTTGACGGATGTAGCAGGGAAAAGAAATTAAAATGCAAAACCATTTTGTCCATCAAAAATGCTGGACGTAGAACTGCAGTCCGTCTGCCCACGTTCCATCACTCACACACAAAGCTATGCGGACGTTGTGGACGCAGCGCACTCTGCACGTCCATTCTAGGGGTTTTACGTTCTTGCCTAACTTGCGTCCGTTTGCCGCGGCCGTTGTGTGTCCGCAGTTCAGTGCGGACGTACTTCGTGTGTGGGACTCCATTGGCCTTTATTTCATGCTATCACGGACGTAATTTTGTGTGCTATCACAGACGTGAACGCTGCGCTCGTCTGACAGGAGCCTTAAGCCTAAACGAGGTTATAGGATGGGATACAGCATTTTACAATACATTTTCCAAAAGTAACTGTGTGATTTGTAATAAAAAAACAAATAATTGTGTCAGTTATAGACGGAAGTTGCTCATCTAATCTCTCATCTCTCAACTGTGTTTTATTTTAGTGGATACTTTCAACAAGAACCAGAACCAGATTAAAACATTAAAGGAATCCGGTATGACAATTTGTTATTCAGTAAAAGTAGCTTGTGTAATATAATGTACAGGGTATTGTTAACCCCTTCATTTATTGTCTGGCCTAGTTCTACTGCCCGCGCAGTTGCAGCTAAAAGGAGGATCGCTGCAGTCACAAATCTTGCTGTTCTGTGACACTTTGCGAAGATTTCTTTCTCACTTTGTGGAATACAAATATGGTTTCATGTTAAAGGTACCCAACGACAGAATCAAGGGCCCCACCGCTAGCATTCTTGAACGCTTGTACAATTTCCACTGGCCAGTGGTTAGGCAGAATGTATAAGGTTTAGACAGGTTACTGATAATCGAACTGCTCTGACGTATGGTAAAGATTGCCATCTTGTTCATTCATTATTGAGTTGAATAGTAATGCTAAATTAACTCTTTCATTACTGTTATACTGTTGATTACTTTGTCCTACAAAGGGTTTGCTCGCTAGTAGTAATAAACCCCTTTTTATTTAAAGTAATCTTGTCTTGGTATTACTTGGCGCCGAAGGTGGAGGTGGGTAATCACTCGAGTGAGACAGAAGGCCCATCAAACTCAGCGGCTCTCGCGGGAGTAGCGCTACATATATATATATCACATATATTAGAGGTGAACACTGTGTTGAGTAAAACAAAATCATGTGTAACTATGAAACTGATGACTGAATGACTAATTCTTATGATGTGTTCTCTTGCAGTGTCAATTCTTACTCAGAAAATAAATTCTGTTGGAACTACTTTAAAAGAGTCTGGTAAATATTTGTTTCTATACGCTAACTTCAGTAAAAAATTGAAGTGTTAAATGCTAAAATGTTACAATGCAAACCTTGAAAAAATGTACAGTGAATGATAAATTGTGCATAGAACATGTGACGATAGTTAGTTATTAATTGTTTGTTTCCTTATTCTGTATGTAAGTTGTCCTGGTTTCTGGGCAAGAGTTGAGTGGTCGTTTCACCAGGGGCATTTGTTTTTTGACCTGGCACGGGAGGACCTAAATCGAAATTATTCCCATAATGGCTGGAGATTTCCAATACTAGGCTACCTTAAATATAATTTAATAAGGAAACACTCAAGTAGCACAAACACTGAAGTGAATTTAAATGGTTATTAGAATTGTGCCAATTGGTTTGAATGAAATGCAAATACAACTGAATATCTCTATTTCGGGGATTTGGGAACATCCGTGGTGCTGAGCTACCATTTCCAAAATTTTATGAATCAAACTGAAACAACCAAAATATAATCAGGTCAATTTCGATAAAATAGCAGATAAAAAATTCCAGCAAACCATGGTATTTTTATAAAGGTAGGTTTATTCCATCACCATCAGCATATGGCGTTTCGACCACACATAGGTCTTTGACAACTATAAATCACAATTGTTCCCCTCCCATTTAAATAGAATCACGTATTTATTGATTTATAAAGTATTTTACCAGGAAGAATACATTGAAATTTCTCTCGTTTTAAAGTATGTCCTGGGTCATATCAAGGTCCATCAGTTAACCACTATTTGAAGGCATGGGAGTTAACACTTACAGGGTTATTCAAAGAGATTCGAAAAGTCACCGCACGTTTGGTGACTTTTCGTTCTCTTCAATTCGGTTCGATTTGGCGATCCCATTTCGGCGACCCTGCGATGTATTCACTTCAGCAAGCACCACAGGGCCGCTGAAATGCAGGGAAAAGTCACTGCAAACCCGCCGACAACTCACCACAAAATCCGGCGAAGGCACACCGAAAACCCACAAAAACATCTGGATTAACCCCGCCGGAAAAACCCAAGCAGGAGCCGATCACACACAGCGCAGCCGCCGGAAAAAGCCCACACCACAGACGAATGGAGTGAATAAATGAAAAAACAGTTGACTTGAATGTTTGAAAAGTGAAACACTGTTTGCAAAGAAACTACTAAGCGAAAATATCTGAAATTTACATATGAGGTCCAAGGAATGATAATAAAAAGGGTTGATACAGAAAAAATAAGTAAAGTTAAACAATAAATTTAAGAAAATCTGATTTTGTTTTAAAAAAATCCAGAAAAATGCTTAAAATATCCTAAAAAATCTATACATAAAGAGACTTTTTACTGCAGAATATTATAATCAATGGTTTATTAGATATTGGATTAAAACGGGAATATTTTTAACATTGAAGCCTATGGGATTCGCCTGAATAAATCTGCCGCATGAAACCACCGAATGGCAGGGCAATTCGGCAACTTTTCACTGCTGGCTTTTGCTCTCTGAATAGCTGAAGCATTGCTTCTCTATGGGGATTCACTGCCCTCGAACAGGCACCGAACAGGCACCGTATGTGCAGGCAATTCGCCAGGATTTGGCGAATTGCCTGCTCTCTGGATAGCTGAATGGCCAAGAAAGGTTCGGTTCCCTATCAGCAGCCATTCTGGGACTCCCACGTGATCGCGGCTGGGGTCCTTCAACGTGTGGAACGGCAGAAACTTTGCCTGCGTCGCTCGGGGAAGGTAAGTATGCCGCGGAGAGCTCCAGGGGCGGCTGTCCGAATGCCGATAGAGCATTCGAACAGCCGCCCCAGCCCCTCGGATGCCGGCAAGCCGGCTCAATGCTCAACTTGATCGCGGCTGGGGTCCTTCAACAAGTGCACGCGTGAAGACTTTGTCGGCGTCGCTCGGGGAAGGTAAGTATGCCGCAGAGAGCTCCAGGGGCGGCTGTCCGAATGCCGATAGAGCATTCGAACAGCCGCCCCATGTCTGGTCTGGGGTCTGAGCTGGGGGGCAATATCCATGAGAGCTGGGGGGCAAATATCCATGAGAGCTGGGGGGCAAATATCCATGAGCTGGGGGCATATCCATTAGCAGGGGGCAAATATCCATGAGCTGGGGGGGCAAGTATCCATTAGTGGGGGGCAAATATCCATGAGCTGGGGGGCAAATATCGATGAGCTGGGGGCATATCCATGAGCTGGGGGGGCAATATCCATGAGCTTGGGGGCATATCCATGAGCTGGGGGCAAATATCCATGAGAGCTTGGGGGCATATCCATGAGCTTGGGGGCATATCCATGAGCTGGGGGCAAATATCCATGAGAGCTTGGGGGCATATCCATGAGCTTGGGGGCAATATCCATGAGCTGGGGCAATATCCATGAGAGCTTGGGGGCATATCCATGACTTGGGGAAATATCCATGAGCTGGGGCATATCCATGAGCTGGGGGCAATATCCATGAGCTGGGGCAATATCCATGAGAGCTTGGGGGCATATCCATGAGCTGGGGGCAATATCTATGATCTGGGGGCAATATCCATGAGCTGGGGCATAATCTATGAGAGCTGGGGGCATTCTGTATATATATATATATCTCGGGGGGATATATACATGTGAGCTGGGGTAATTTTTATATGAGGTCTGTTCTTATTGGAAAGTGGTCACATGACATAAAATAAAAGTATCGGTGCTCGGTATCGGTGAGTACTTGAAAAAAAGTATCGGTACTCGTACTCGGTCTTAAAAAAGTGGTATCGGTGCATCCCTAGTTTTTTCTTTTTTCTGTAACAGCCCTTTTTATTATCATTCATTGGATCTTATATGTAAATTTCAGACTTTTTCGTTCTGTAGTTTCTTTGCAAACAGCGTTTCACTTTTCAAACATTCAAGCGTACTGTTTTTTTTTTTCCTCCATTCGTCTGCGGTGTCGGTTTTTCCGGTGGCTGCTCTGCGCTGTGATCGGCGGCTGCTTGGTTTTCTCCGGCGCGTTTGGCGTAGTTAATCCAGATATTTTTGCAGGTTTCGGTGTACATTCGCCATGTTTTGTGGTGAGTGCTCGTCGGGTTTGCGGCGGCTTTTCCCTGCACTACGACGGCCCTGTGGTGCTTGCTGAATACACCGCAGGGTCACCAAAATGGGATCGCCAAATCGCACCGAATTGAAGAGGATGTAAAGTCACCAAACGTGCGGTGACTTTTCGATTCTCTTTGAATAACCCTGATAGTCTTGCTCATATCATGTAATCATGTACAATTATTAATATATTAAGCTACAAGTGCATATTAGTAATAGCTTTATAATTCTATACAGGGTTATCCAAAGAGATTCGAATTGCTTGAGAAAGGTAACCGAACGCTGAAAATCAGCGTACGGTTACCTTTCCTGGCCATTCGGCTATCCAGAGAGCAGGCAATTCGCCAAATCCTGTCGAATTGCCTGAACATACGGTGACTGTTCGGTCCCTGTTCGAGGGCAGTGAAATCCCCATGAAAAAGCAATGCTTCGGCTATTCAGAGAACACAAACCAGCAGTGAAAGGTTCCCGAAATGTCCTGCCATTCGGTGGTTTAATTCGGCAAATTTATTCAGGAGAATCCCATAGGCTTCAATGTTAAAAATATTCCCGTTTTAATTCAATATCTAATAAACCGTTCATTATAAAATTCTGCAGCAAAAAGTCTCTTTATTTATAGATTTTTTAGGATACTTTAAGCATTTTTCTGAATTTTTAAAAAAAAAATTAAAAGTCCGATTTTTTTTTTTTTTTTTTTTCAGTTTGCTTATTTTTTTTGTAACAGCCCTCTTTATTATCATTCCCTGGATCTCCTGTGAAAATTTCAGACATTTTCGCTCAGTAGTTTCTTTGCAAACAGCGTTTCTTTTTCCCAGATTCATACAAATGGTTTTTCTAATTTATTCACTGCCTCCTCTACGTCACAGCTGCTTCGGCTCTGTGTGATTCGGCTCATGTTCGGCTCCTGTTCGGCTTTTACGAAGGTTAATCCAGATGTTTTTGCTTGTTTTCAGCGTGCATTCGGTTAGTTTTCGTCAGGTTTGCGGCAGCCTTTCCCTGCAATTCGGGGACCCTGTGCTGTTTGCTGAATACACCGCAGGGTCACCGAAATGCAATCGGCAAAAGGAACCGAATTGAAGAGAACGAAAAGTCACTGAACGTGCGGTGACTTTTCGAATCTCTTTGGATAACCCTGATAATCTTTCTAAGACAAGACATTAGTAAGCTCATGATGACAATCCACACCTAATACTGTATATATACACAAAGTAACGAAGGAACATTCCTTTTGGAAATCTGTCACAACATATTACAAAAGTTATCAAAAAATTCCAGATGATCCATAATGTATTCACATCTGAAAAAGAGTCAAAAAGATATCAAATACCTCAAATGCAGCAATCTTACAGAAAAGGGGAAATAGTCAACTTCTCTATTCAAATCATGTGGGGAGATGGTATTAAGGTGGAATATCCAATATACCTCTATTCTTTTCAACAATTTCTCTCTATCACCCCCACGTGTCAATTTGGGAACCTCGTCAATCACCTGGAACCTTATTGGAAAACGTTGCATCTGACCTCCAGAAAATGATGTGGGATCGGGAGATCAACCTTTTTTGTTCCAATATCTGATTTATGCTTAACCCCTTCACTTGAAAAACAAAAATTGGTGGTGTTGCGCTAAAGGAAAGTAAAAAAACTTATGTATGGTCTATTTTGAAGGCATGCTATACTGCACAGCAAAAAAGAGAAAGAAAGTTCTATTTCTCAATAGTTCGTTCAATGGATATCCAGTCTCTGTTGTAGAAAGGTTTTTCAGTGAAATCTTCCAAGACTTTGGAACGAATGACCACTTCTTTGGTGAATCTTCATTAAAAGTATATATCTCGGAAAAGAGAAACTCGATAGTGTTATACCGTTTATTAATGTGTATACAAATCTACTGACATAATATACGTACAGAAAAAAGAGGTAGTGGGTTTAGGATTTGATCTCACCCACTGCCAGATAAAACATCACGTCCCAATCAAGCCTCTATAGACAAAACCACCAGGAGCTCCCGGGCTGCTTCCAAGGTGGTCACCTTGGAAGCAGCCCGGGAGCTCCTGGTGGTTTTGTCTATAGAGGCTTGATTGGGACGTGATGTTTTATCTGGCAGTGGGTGAGATCAAATCCTAAACCCACTACCTCTTTTTTCTGTACGTATATTATGTCAGTAGATTTGTATACACATTAATAAACGGTATAACACTATCGAGTTTCTCTTTTTCCGAGATATATACTTTTTAATGAAGATTCACCAAAGAAGTGGTCATTCGTTCCAAAGTCTTGGAAGATTTCACTGAAAAACCTTTCTACAACAGAGACTGGATATCCATTGAACGAACTATTGAGAAATAGAACTTTCTTTCTCTTTTTTGCTGTGCAGTATAGCATGCCTTCAAAATAGACCATACATAAGTTTTTTTACTTTCCTTTAGCGCAACACCACCAATTTTTGTTTTTCATGTTATATGCTTTCTGAATTTGGTGGATATCAGGGTGGTGTTTTTTTGCTGCTCATTGTTTTTGGGTGTTTCCACAGTATAAACCCTCTTTGCTTGTTAACCCCTTCACTGCTGAGCCATTTCACGTCTTAAAAAAACATGTTTTTCTTTTTTTTTATTATTATTTTTATTATTTATTTTCTTTACTTTAAACATGGTCATGTTTGGTATCATTGGAAAGGCCATGCTATGGCCTTTCTAATGATATCAAACATGATCCTGCTAGTTCAAATGAACCCCCTATCTTTCTTTAGGAGTCAATAAGGACGTTCCCCACACGTCCTCAGCAGTCAAAGGGTTAATAAAGCGATTTTTTTTTTAACCATTTCCATAGCCTTTATCCCCTTCATTCTGGATGAACCTCGTCAATCACCTGGAAACTTAAGGGTTTATTCAGAGAGTGAAAGTAAAGTAAAGTTAAAGTATAAGTAAACGTTTTGCAGAACATGTTATGTTTATGTTTGCACTTGCATATATATATATATATATATATATATATATGCAACTCCTCCCTCTGCTCACCCACACACATGATTGAAGCTGCTTCTATGGCCCCACCATTCCCGCACCACTGGCACTAATGATCCTGTCGTCCAGTAAAATTCCTCTTGTCTTCCTCAACCCCAATCCCTGTAGATGTAAGCTCCTATGAACAGGGTCCTCTACACCTCTTGTTTCCATCCTATGTCCGTTTATCTGTATCTTTTTCCCTTTGGTTATTGTAGCGCTGTGTAAACTGCTGGCGCTATATAAATGATAATAATAATATATACAGTATATTAGAAAATAATATATGTTTGTTGTAGAAAACAAAATTAATTAATTGCAATGTTGAACTATCAGGTCTATTCACTAAAAGGTGAAACTCAGAAGAACTGGCAGGAGAAGAGAACAATTTAGACCAAATAGCCGATTTGGAAAGTGAGATAAATGGGAGATTTTTTCGGGTTTGGCTATTTTGACCTAGAATTTTCACTTCTGCAGTCATTCTCCTGAGTTTCACCTTTAGTGAATAGACCTGTATATCATCTTGAATAAATATCAAAAATAATCATATATATATATGGATTCTCAGAAAATAACATTATTTGATAAATACTCCTACACTGAGTTTTGGAATCATTCTCTGGTTCGGCGAACATGTCTATACAGAATTTCATGAAGCTGTCCTACAAACCTACCACCCACACAACTTTGCATGTTGTTATCATGCTTTTATGATAATGAATGTATAAAATATTGCGATATAAAACATGTAGGCCCCTATTACATTCTTCGCGCAGTGTGATTGCGTGTGTAAATGCGCATTTGCGCGAGGGGAAAACCCTTTGCGCTGAACGTCGTATTACAACGTTCGCGCAAACGATGCGCGTTATCGTTTAACGTGGATGGACCTGCGCGAGCGTGATGAACTGTGTGCGTCCTATACTTAACATTGTGAGCGCAAATTTGTTAGTGCGCTGGTATGCGGATGGTACTTCAATCGATGCACATTTTTTTACGAACGACATTTTCGAGCATAATTTTAACATCTTTGAAAAGCTGGTGGTAACTGCAAATCGGAACATTTTTGACGAAACGAAAAACACCAGCACGAAAAAAAAAATACAGCACAGTATTGTTACACATTCTACACATACCCAAACAATAAAATTGTGAATTTTTTAGTGCTGCAGCATGTATACTCAGATTTACTTTGACAGGCGCTAAAAACTTAAGTGAGTCAATTAAGGTTCTTCATTCTGATTGGCTGAATCCCGCGAAAAAAACAGTCCGCGCACTGATTTACGTGCGCAGCGTTACTGCGCGCGTATTACACTTACTTTTGATCGTCGTTTTTACAAATGTTATTTTTTGACGGATGAGAAAATTCTTTCGGATCGGTAAGCACGTTAATTTTCGCACGATAACGCTGGACGATGCGCGCAAAAAAAATTGTGCTGCACGAACGAAACTGCGCGAAGAATGTAATAGGGGCCGTAGGTTGAGAATTGTATTATTGACATACAGTAATAGCTGATCAATTATAAAAATTGTGTTTGCAAACCTGTGTTATCAACATGTATCTATAAACACTGAGGGCACTATCACCTGGTGTGATCAAAAACGCCAACGCTACATGAAAAATCTAAAATGTAGCGCCTGACGACCCACCAACAGATCACCTTATTCACGGTTTAAAAGATGCATTAAAGCACGCTAGGGAAACGCTGAGACCCAGCGCTAATGTGGTCGTTTACAGGATAGAACCTTTTTTTTTCCAGTGCAGAGTGCTGGGCCATACCTATCCCCTGCCCCCACAAGCTTGTATAAGTATGAACACATCCAGCGAATAACCTCACACCCCTGCAATATTAAAATCCTCCAAGGTGGCCATATCATCCAGGTTTATACGCGCACATATATTAATTAAGGCTGATTACATGATAAATGCCACCCAACAGCATGTACAATCATTAAAATGCATTTAATAGATTCAAAAGGAAGGCCAGCTGCAGCATATAAATAATACATGTTTCAGGGCAAGTGTGTCCCTTTAACCATGGTCACCCTAATACTCAACCGCTTAACCCCAACATAAAATGTTTAGAATTAGCCAATATATTAGATTTAGGATACATGTCAATAAAGGATAACTTTATAATAGAGCCCACTGCAACAGCAGCGACATTTCTGGCCAGATCCATTATTATGGTGTAAGAGGCCAAAAGAACACAATGTGCTGCTTTCCTTTCAATTGCCTGTTAATTTGGTGCAAGGACCTTTTTTTTTCTTTCCCCCTTTTTTTCTCTTCCTTTTCTGTCAGTTAACCCCAGGGTTGAGCAGTAAGTAATTTTTTTTCGTGTAGAAATTAGCAGCGGGACCAGATGATCTGTTGGATTCAGTAGCGCAAGTGCTCTGTAGCGATCCCCATGTTAAGTATAGGACGCGGTAAGTACAGTAAGCTTGCGCTACGAATCACAAATTATTTACCACGCGCAATGTGATTTTCGCCGTTTGTAGCGAGCGGCAAACGATCTGTTGATCAGGCGCTAGACTGAATAATCCTGGCACTAATGTGAAAACATGCTGACGCTAGGGTTAGCTCACACCAAGTGACAGGGCCCTAATTGTTTTGTTCTTCTAATTCAGTCTGTGGTGATCAATGGGAGCGTCTCGAAGGCAGCTGTTACTATTTAACCTTAACTGTAAATAACTGGATGGCATCCAAGAATCTTTGTAAAAGTATGGAAAGTGATCTGGCTGTAATCACAAGTGCAGAGGAAATGGTGAGTTGTTCTTATTTCTGTATCAAATATCTGTCGGAAGGTATTGGTTTTTTAACAACATGGTAAAACTCCGATCATTGTGAAGTGTTTTACGTAAACTCTCCCATCTTTTCTGGTTTATTGTAGATCATGGGCCAATGATGCAGAGAGCACAATCATATAGATAGGTTTTTGGCTACACTAAACCTGGAATGGGGCCAGTGGAGGTTTGTCCTGAACCTCCCTGGCGTTACGATTCTGACATATTTTATATGTCAGAATTGTAACGATTTATTTGGCCCCCTGGTTGTAAATCGAGTGTGGCTCGGGGTTAAATGCATTGCAGAAAGCGTTAACCTTGAGCCACACTCGGGCTGTATACATTACCTGACCCTGCACTCCCTTCATGTCGCATCAGTACGATCGCAACGTCACACTTCCTGGTTCCCTTCTCGCAAGTTCCCTTCGGGTCTTTTTATTATTATTGTTCGTGTGTTTGGTTATCGTACTAATAAATATTGATCTATATTGAACTCCAGCGTGATCTACTATTACTGGCCCATTGCCTCATAGGGATAAGTTCGTACTAAACACTGGTTTCTTAGTTATTTCCCAATAACTGTGATGTGTTTTTTTGTCAACACTATTTTAATATGAACCCAGGACATGCTTGAAAACGAGAGAAATCTCAATGTATCCTTCCTGGTAAAATCCTTTATAAATAAATAAATAAATAAATATGTAGCCCTGTGGTTATTCTGACTCTTGAGAACTGCAGCTGGTACACCTATAGAGGGAGTCAGAGCACCACATTTGGGGGAAAGACTGTGATGGACATATGGACTACGTCCCCCAGAAACCCTCGGAATAGGAAGGAAGTAGTCTGTCTGGTGCCAGGAGGTAAAGGACGCTGTGTGCAGCATGGAAGAACAGAGTGAGCAGCGAGAGAAGGCAGTCGGCCTGTGTGACACTCTCTGGGATTTTGAAAGCTGGAGCGCAGAGAACTGGGTGACCTCCATTACTGGAGTGAGCGGGGAGAATGTAAATTGCCTTACTCAGTATCACGCTGGACTGTTCCGGTCCTGAGAGTGTTTGGGTCAGATCATGGATGAGGAGGCCACAGGCGGAGCGGAGTGCTGACCATGTTCTGATCCAGACTGAGGACCAAAATATATATTCCTAAATCTGACTCTGATACAATAGACTTGGGGTTATATAAACTGTTTAGACGCTATACATTGACACGATCGTGTTGCCCGCCATTTTGATGTCGCAGGGTACCTGTTTCTTGATAGTTAAAAGTGCATGTGTAATTCTTCAGATTTATTGCCTACAGTAAATTATCTCAAAGAAATCTATGAAGGTGTGCTGGTGTGCAGTGAATTGTTGATGCGGTGAGATAAGTTCCGGGTTATTCAGTGGCTCCTTCGGGGGTGAGCGCTACAAATAGTAATAGGGTCCTATAAGTTGTGTGTAGTCCATGAGAAGATCTGTAGGTGGAAGTCTGGGTTTGAGTACGTGTAGTTGATAATGTCCAGAAAATGCAAGGGTGAAGTGGCCGGGATGGAATATACATTCGATGAAGGGAAGAGATGTATTTAGCAATATATTATAGAAAAAAAAAATTATTCCGCTCCATAAGGTTACTAATACATTTCAGCCGTCTGTTCTTTTTGTCTCCTAGGCATTTATTCATGAACATGCACTTGATGAATCTCATTGGATTGGTTTGAGTACCCTTAATTTTGAAGGAAATTGGACTTGGATAGATGGAACAGACTATGCAACATCGTTTCAGTAAGTGTTTTCTTTTTTATGATTACTTCGTTTATGTTCCATTAAATAGACTCTCTTAAATTTCAATATGACCCTTCTGAGTGCCAGAGGTTCCACATGTCGGGCTCTATCATCTCCTTAAAGCTAACGCTAGCGCTTACATAAAGCGTTAGCGTCAGGTTACTTGTGGTGATAGCGTTATGCCCGTATCACCTACCGATCGCTAATGGGTTAAACCCGTTAGCGAATCGGTATTAGTGCCTTTTAGTGTGAGCTCCCTGTACTTTACGCTCCCCATGTTTAAACCCCCCTGATGGTTTTCCCGAGTGTGGCTCGGGGTTAACTTTTTGTACCTTTTGGCTCTTGTGACATTCCAAAGTGGCATTCTTAAGTGGACGCTCAGAGTTGATTCCTGGAGTTTCGGGACTGGAGGAAGGAACTGCAAGGCCCAATTTTACTCTGGGTAAACGCACATCTATATCATGCTTTCTCTCACGCTTCTGCTCTTTACTTCTACCTTTCTCCTTAAATGGAACTCCTGCCCCTCTACCACCGACCCCTACACTATCTGCATCTCTCCCTCCCTCCTCTCGTCACACATGATGGCCTCGCATGAGCTCCTTTGTTTCCTCAGAACATGGTCTCCCTCTAACTCTCGTGCTGCCAATCCCTCCCACAAATCCCATTCCCACCTTCTCTTTCTCACCCTCCTGCTGTTACTCTATTCAGGTGACATATCCCCTAACCCTGGCCCCACAACACATCCAATACTTCACTCTCATCCTATCTCCATCGCACATAAATCACCTCCCTGCAAGCCCAGCAACCTCATTCCCATAATCCCTCAGCGCCTGTCCTCTTTCTCCTGCGCCCTCTGGAACGCTCGCTCTGTGTGCAACAAACTCACAGCCGTCCATGACCTCTTCCTTTCAAACTCCTTCAACCTCCTAGCTTTAACTGAAACCTGGCTATCTCCCTCTGACACAGCCTCCGTTGCTGCTCTCTCACATGGAGGTCTACTTGAGCCATACCCCAGACCGGGTGAGAGAAATGGTGGCGGGGTCGGAATCCTGCTCTCTCCCACCTGCACCTACCAGCATCTCCCTCCACCCCCATCCCTCTCCTTCTCCTCCTTTGAGACACACTGCATCCGCCTGTTCTCTCCTCTGGCTCTCAGGGTGGCAGTCATCTACCGCCCACCGGGACCAACCTCCCAGTTCTTTGACCACTTTGCTACCTGGCTTTCTCACTTCCTGTCTTCTAATCTTCCATGCCTAATTCTCGGGGACTTCAACATTCCCATTGATGATCCTTCCGCCCCTGCTGCCTCCAAACTTCTTTCACTCACGTCCTCCCTTGGACTCACACAATCCTCCCTCCTCCCTACCCACCGCGATGGTCACGCTATTGACCTTGTCTTTTCCAACCTCTGCTCCATTTCTGAGTTCAACTGTCGCACTTTCCCCATCTCTGACCACCACCTTCTCTCTTTCAACCTATCTGGACTTCCTAAACACCCTGCTCCCCCACCCCGCACACACACTCGCAGAAATCTACATGCTGTGGACCCCCATCAATTCTCCAACTTCTTCACCACCTCCCTCATACCTCATCCTTCACCTGCCCTGATGCTGCCACTAATCACTACAACACTACTCTTATCTCTGCTCTAGACACTCTTGCTCCTCTTCGACTCTGTAAGGCCCCACACCGCCAGCTTCAGCCCTGGCACACCCTCCAGACACGCTACCTGCAAAGATGCTCCCGCACTGCAGAGCGTGCCTGGAGGAAATCCCGCTCTGAAGCTGATTTTGTTCACTTCAAGTTTATTCTCCGGTCATACACCTCTGCCCTCCACTTGGCCAAACAATCCTTCTTCTCATCTCTTATATCTACGCTGTCCTCCAACCCTAAACGGCTCTGGTCCACCTTCAACACCCTCCTCTACCCACCTGCACCTCCCCCCACAGCTGCCTTCAGCGCTCAAGATCTGGCAGACTACTTCCTCAGTAAAACTCTAAATATCAGAAGCAACATCCCAACACAAGATAGTTATCTGCCACCTCCACTCCCAGAGGTCCCTCTGCCACCCTCTGTCGCTTCCTCCAGCCACTGAGGAGGAAGTCAATTCCTTATTGTCCTCCTCACATCTCACCACATGCCGCTCGACCCCATTCCCTCACATCTAATTCCTCCCCTCTCCTCCTCCCTCAGCCCTGCTCTCACACACATCTTCAACCTATCTCTCTCCACTGGCTCCTTTCCATCCGCCTTCAAACACGTGCTAGTTACCCCTTTACTAAAGAAACCATCCCTCGATCCCAACTCTCCATCCAACTACCGCCCTGTATCCCTGCTTCCCTTCACATTCAAAGCTCTTAGAAAAACTAGTCTTCAACCGCCTCTCAATCTTCCTGTCCTCCAATTCCCTACTTGACCCCCTGCAATCTGGCTTCCGTCCCCTACACTCAACTGAAACTGCCCTCACCAAAGTCACCAACGACCTCCTAACTGCTTAAAAACACGGGCCACTATTCTATTCTCATCCTGCTCGACCTCTCGGCTGCTTTTGACACTGTTGACCACCCCCTCCTTCTACAGACCCTCAACTCTCTGGGTCTCGGTGACACTGCACTCGCTTGGGTCGAATCCTATTTATCAACAGGTCCTTCTGTGTGTCCTTTGCTGGAAACTCCTCCTCCTCATTGCCTCTATCTGTTGGTGTACCTCAAGGCTCTGTCCTTGGTCTTTCTGCTCTTTCCATCTACACCTCCTCCCTGGGCAAAATCATCAACAGCTTTGGCTTCAATTACCACCTCTACGCTGATGACACTCAGATCTACCTCTCTACCCCTGATCTCTCTCCCCCTGTCCTTTCAAAAAGTCAGTGACTGTTTATCTGGCATCTCCTCCTGGATGGCCTCCCACCACCTAAAGATCAACATGTCAAAGACTGAACTCCTACTTATTCCTCCCTCCAATGCCTCCCCACCTCCTGACTTCTCTATCACGGTGGAGGGTATCACCATCTCCCCATCAAACCAAGTTCGCTGTCTTGGAGTTACACTTGACTCTGCTCTTTCCTTCATCCCCCACATCCAGTCTCTTTCCTCCTCCTGCCGATACCAACTGCGTAATATTTCCAGAATTCGGCCATTTCTTACCACTGTCACCACAAAACAACTCATACACACCTGGTAATCTCCCGACTCGACTATTGCAATAATCTCTTATCTGGCCTCCCTCTGTCCCGCCTCTCTCCCCCTACAATCCATCCTGAACGCCTCCGCCAGGCTAATTCACCTCACCCGCCGCTCTGTCTCTGCCGCTCCCCTCTGCGAGTCCCTTCACTGGCTCCCCATCCACTGCAGAATTAAGTTCAAAATCCTTATCCTTACCTACAAAATCCTCACTAACTCAGCTCCCCACTACCTGTCCTCACTAATCACCAAATACACCCCAGCCCGCTCCCTAAGGTCAAACAGTGACCTGCGACTAGCTTCTCCCCGCATCACCTCTTCCCATGATAGACTGCAGGATTTCTCACGTGCAGCCCCCACTCTCTGGAACGCTCTCCCTCGTACTGTCAGACTTTCCCCTAACTTCTCTTCCTTCAAACGCTCCCTTAAAACGTTCCTATTTAGGGAAGCCTACCACCCAACTCACTGACGCAACCATCAATCACTCTCACCTTACAGTCCTCTCCTCCTGTTTCCAACCCCAACCCTCCTAGATTGTGAGTTCCTACAGGAATAGGGCCCTCATCTCCTCCTGTACTGTTTGTCAAATGTTGTTCAATGTATTGTAACCCTGTCTATACTGTGCTTATTGTACAGCGCTGCGGAATATGCTGGCGCTTTATAAATAAAGAATAATAATAAAATAATAATAATAATTGTACCGAAAGCAGTATCCCCGAGCCATACTCGGGCCGATACTTACATGTCCTGCGCTCGCTGATCCCCGCATTCTCCTCCAGCCGCTCGCGACGTCGCACTGCCTGGTTCTCTTCTCGCGAGGAGTGAACCAGGAAGTGTGACATCGCGATCGGCAGCAGTGTGACTGCGGGGACAACGAGGGAGCGCAGGACATGTAAATAACGGCCCGAGTGTGACTCGGGGATACCGCTTTCAGTATTGAAAGTTAACCCCCGAGCCACACTAAAACCGCTAGGGGGCCAGAATAAATAGGACCGATTCTGACATATAAAATATGTCAGAATCTGACAGCCAGGGAAGTTAACATGGGGAGCGCAAAGTGTAAGCAGAGAGTAATTACCTTCAGGATCACGAAGGTCAGAGTCTGGCCTTTCCAACGATACTAAATAAGACCATGTAATGTGTAAAAATAAAAAAAATTACATGCAAAATGTACTTTTTGTTCCCCCTCTGTTCTACGACATTAGGTGTTTTCAATTATAGGGCACACAATGCTGCTGCACTAACTCACCATATCATTTCCCATGACGGGAGCAAATGTGGAGGTGGTGGAATGAATCGTTATTGGCTTGCATATTGGTCTAAAACACAAGCCCCCACACTGGTGCGAGGAGAGCGGGGGTCCATTAGTCCCCTGTATTTCCACTCTTTAAACCCCACAATGTTATGTTAGGTGTCAATTGACAGGTCAGAGTCTGGCCTCTCTAATGATACAAACATGACCATATAAAATGAAAAGAAGAAAAACCCCACACAAACATAAAATAATTATTTTTAATTAATTTATTTTTCATTAAAAAGCAATGACATTGTCCATTTGTCACGTATAAAATTAGCAATACCATTGCCATTACTCACCTTTTCATTTCCGATGCCGCGAGCAAGGTCAGTGTTTTACAGTTGTGTTCAAAATTATTCAACCCCCAATGCTGTAAAGGGTTTTAGGGAATTTAGTGTACATTTGTAATTGTATTCAGAATGAAATCCTACAAGGACTTTTTAAAGAACCATATGCAACTAAAATGACATCAATTGGTTTTGTAATACAGTAGTAAATGTTTCTTTTGTGAATTCTTCATTGACACAATTATTCAACCCCTTAAAGACTACCACTCTGAAGAACAGAGGTTCATTCAAGTGTTTTCAATCAGGTATTGAAAACACCTGTGGATGTCACGGAGCAGCAATAAAGCATAATAAGCACCAATTAGGCAGCTTTAAAATGACTGTGATACTCCGCTACTTCTAGACATTTACTGGTGTAGTTACAAACATGGTGAAGTCAAGAGAATGGTCCAGGAAGACAAGAGAAGAGGTGATTACTCTTCACAGGAAGGGCAATGGCTATAAGAAGATTGCAAAGATGTTAAACATACCAAGAGAGACCATAGGAAGCATCATTCGCAAATTCAAGGCAAAGGGCACTGTTGAAACGCTACCTGGTCGTGGCAGAAAGAAGATGCTGACTTCGACTGCTGTGCGCTACCTGAAGCGTAGAGTGGAGAAAAGTCCCCGTGTGACTGCTGAGGAACTGAGAAAAGATTTGTCAGATGTGGGTACTGAAGTTTCAGCTCAGACAATACGGCGCACACTGCGTAATGAAGGCCTCCATGCCAGAACTCCCAGGCGCCCCCCCTTGCTGTCTCCAAAGAATAAGAAGAGTCGACTGCAGTATGCCAAAAGTCATGTGGACAAACCACAGAAGGTTTGGGATAGTGTTCTGTGGACTGATGAAACAAAATTAGAACTGTTTGGGCCCATGGATCAACGCTATGTTTGGAGGAGGAAGAAAGGCCTATGAAGAAAAGAACACCTTGCCTACTGTGAAGCATGGCGCGGGGTCAATCATGCTTTGGGGCTGTTTTGCTTCTGCAGGTACAGGGAAGCTTCAGCGTGTGCAAGGTACCATGAATTCTCTTCAGTACCAGGAGATATTGGATGACAATGTGATGCAGTCCGTCACAAACCTGAGGCTTGGGAGACGTTGGACCTCTCAACAGGACAATGATCCCAAGCATACCTCCAAGTCCACTAGAGCATGGTTGCAGATTAAAGGCTGGAACATTTAGGAGTGGCCATCGCAGTCACCTGACTTAAATCTGATTGAGAACCTCTGGTGGGATTTAAAGAAAGCAGTTGCAGTGCGCAAGCCTAAGAATGTGACTGAACTGGAGGCTTTTGCCCATGATGAATGGGCGAAGATACCCGTAGATTGCTGCAAGACACTTGTGTCAAGCTATGCTTCACGTTTAAAAGCTGTTATAACTGTAAAAGGATGTTGTACTAAGTACTAAGATTGAATGTCACTTGGGGGTTGAATAAAACTGATAATGATGTGAGCACAGAAAAGACATTTGTGGTTATGTCATTATAAATGTTATGTTATATTTGTCTGACCTACACGTGCCTCTTTGATTTAATTGTAAGCAAGATGACTGAATGATCAAAATCTATGTCAAACTGGCCAAAACACTCAATTTCAGTGGGGGTTGAATAATTTTGAACACAACTGTATGTCTGGCGGCTGGATAAAATCATCCATCAGGTCATTCTCAAAGGAGGCATGGAACCGAGTCATGCAAGCGGAGCTTTGATGGATCAAATCTTCAAAGGAGCACTCCCACTGGATCCCATAATGTTGAAATTTCAGACTAGATACCAGAGCAAGAGACTGACATATTCCAAACTGGACAAAGCTATCCGAGAAGAAGAGGCTTTAATTAAGGCTAAAACGATTGCTAATGCTTCACATGCAGTTTTCACCGCAGAAGTAGGAACTCTTGGTGTAGCGGACATACAGGCCAAAGTGATGGCTTTGAAAACTCTTATGTCGAAAATGATGGAGTTGATGACGTTGCTGTCTGCTAGGATTGCCATACCGGAGGAGAGGGAGAGGCAGTGCTATGCCCCTCTGGTTCGTTGATCTGCTACAACTGTGGGGGTTTGGCCACTATCGACGTGACTACCTCAGCACACCCAAACCGTGAAGAGGACGGACGTTTCTAGCAGATATACGAATGACAAGAGCGGCTGTGGTTTCTAACAGGGGGTTTTCAAATGAGCCGCAGGAAGAAAATGTGCCCACACGCTCGAGGAAAAGATGTTTTGGCTGCAGGGAAATCGGTCATTTCAGGGCTCAGTGCCCAAAAAGGGGGGCCGTAAAGAGATTGGTCAAAGAACTACGGAAGGCCTTGAAGGAGCAGTCGCCTGTCTTGCAAGCGGGAAATTTCGGGGGACCCCGGTTGAGAGAGCAAACTGGGTCCCCACCTTGTACTACGGCAGAGAAGTTCCGTGACAGGTTGATAGGTCCTTCGTCCATCATCCCGGTCCAAGTGGAAGGGGTCTACACAAAGGCTCTTCTAGATTCAGGTGCTCAAGTAACTCTGATTTACCGAGACTTCTATCAGAAACATTTGAAGCATATATCCCTGAAGAAGTTGAAGGATCTCGAAATCTGGGGTATGGGGGCTGAGAGGTTTCCCTATGATGGATATCTACAGGTGAAGCTGGAATTCAGTTCAGCGACCGTTGGACAACCGGGAGTATGTGACACGTTGGCCATTGTGTGTCCTCATCCCTCGGGAGCTAATCGAAGTTCTATGATAGTGGGGACGAACACTGACTTAGTGAGACGTTTTCTAACCCCGCTGGTGAAAGAAGAGAGTCCTGCTCCCAAGAAGGCACACTCAATGTCACGGCCGGTATGTCAACGGATTGTCAAAGAACAGAGAGCCCCTGCAGAAGTGAGGCAGCTGAGGAAAGCGGAAGGGACAGAGAAGGTTATGCAGTCCAGAGAAGTCCCTGAAATAATCTCTACAAGAGTTTTGAAACGGACAAGTGGAAGAGTTTCCGTCAGCGTATGTAATGTGTCTGACTCTTCAGTAAATTTGAAGACACGGATGTCAATCGGGCGAATGGCTTCTGTTAAGCCCCTCTCCAGTACCGATCTAGGGAGGAGAGTGAATAAAGCGATTCAAGCTGAACGGTTCTACCCTAAAGATGCTCCTATCTCATTCAAGTGGAAGAAGCAGATTCAGTCTCCAATACTCAAGTCGGAAAATTCGTTCTCCAAGAGCACTAAACACCACATTCGTCTCCAGGATGATAAGACTTGTCGAGAAAGGTCAAGAAGAGTTCCATTGGGAGACCTAATTGAACCACAGAATCAAAGCCCAAAGCATTCTATTCGACCCCTCAAACACTCACCTATGACTCACCAGGACATCGCACTGAAGAGGCTGTTACCACAGTGCGAAGGTTGCCCGAAGTGTCTGGTAGTTTAGCTGAGGTAGTCAGAAACATGAGTCAACTTGAGGAAGTATATCTGACCCATGGTACGCTTGCTGCTGAGCCTGTATATGTTGCCTAATGTTATGTTGAAATGTAATGCAACTGTTATACCTCCTTGGAGAGACCCAAGAGTTCTAGGAGGGGGAGAGTGCAGCGCTGGTTTAAAACGCTGTTGCTTTAGTACTTATCTTTGGCCACCAGAGGGAGACAAGCGCAATGTAAGAGACACTGGACAATGGGACTACGTGTTCCAGCATGCTTTGCGTGGGGAACAGGAAGTGGGTGGAGAGAAAAAGACTTACATCCGCAGCCTCGTGCAGAGGAAACCCAGAGCGCGCCGAGGAGTGAAGAGAGCAAGACGCACGTGAGACAGACAACGATCGCGACCCGGCCGGAGCGCAGGTGCGGCCTTGCGGAGCTGGAGATCGGTTCACATTACTTGCCAGAGACCTAGTAATCCACCGCTGGGAAATTAACAAAGATACAGAGTTGCTGAAGGACCCCGAGTTAGGAGACCGCGATGATCTAGTGGGAGTGCAGGCGGTAAGCAGAGCATCTTGTGACAGAAACGGACAAGCAAGACAAGCGGATCCGGTGGCACAGAGTCCCAGAGCGGAGAGACGTCCTGGGTCGAGCAGAGCACAGAGTATCTGGCGGATGGGTGAGAGGCCTTCCCGGCCACAGTAAAATAATAAAGCACGTTGCAAGTTTGTCTAAACCTACAGGGCCCCAACGTGACTAGTCGAAGACCCATTGAAATCATTCACTGGCCAGTTGAATATTGTACCCGGGTACCAACATACACACGTACACCTTCTTGGGACACAACCTGTACGGGACTCACATTCCAATAACGAAGGGGTTAATATTCACTTTTCTTTTCCGCTGCGCGTTTCTCGCATTAAGAACTTCTGTAAATATATATGTATACCGTGCTGCTCTATATATGCCAGTTTATTTGAGATCAGTAAACTATATAACTTATAAAATCCACAACAGTGCTGCTGTATATTTATTCCCTAGTGCGGGGAGACTGACCCGAGGTTTAAATTCAGCGGCTCCTCCGGGAGTGAGCGCTACACAAGCAAAAAACATTCAGGGTTATTCAAAGAGATCCAAATGACTGCCGAATGGTAACCGAACGCTCGTGGCGTAGCGTGGGGGGGGGGGTTGGGGGGGCCGTGGCCCCGGGCGCAGTTTTTGTTAGGGACGCATTTGCGCCCCTAAAACTGGCCCGGGGTTGAGGGGACCCAGATGCCGGGCAGCGCCAGAGTGCCTGCCCGGTCCTGAAGAGTCCGTCCTGTTAAAAGGGAAGCGACTGCGTGCAGGCGCAGCCGGTCACGTGGTCCGGCTAATCAGGTGGTACTGAGTCTCTGTACCACCTGACTGGCCGGACCGCGTGACCTGCGCACGCACGCAGCCGCATCCCCTTCAACAGGACGGACTCTTCAGGACCGGGCAGGCACCCGGCGCTGCCCGGCATCTGGGTCCCCTCAACCCCTGCCGGAGCTGGAGCAATATCCAGGTGAGAGCTGGGCAAATCCATGTGTAAGCTGGGGCAAATCCATGAGCTGGGGGCAAATCCATGAGCTGGGGGCAAATCCATGAGCTGGGCAAATCCATGAGCTGGGCAAATCCATGACCTGGGGCAAATCCATGACCTGGGGGCAAATCCATGACCTGGGGCAAATCCATGACCTGGGGGCAAATCCATGAGCTGGGGGCAAATCCATGAGCTGGGCAAATCCATGAGCTGGGCAAATCCATGACCTGGGGGCAAATCCATGAGCTGGGGGCAAATCCATGAGCTGGGCAAATCCATGAGCTGGGGCAAATCCATGAGCTGGGCAAATCCATGAGCTGGGCAAATCCATGAGCTGGGGCAAATCCATGAGCTGGGGCAAATCCATGAGCTGGGCAAATCCATGACCTGGGGGCAAATCCATGAGCTGGGCAAATCCATGACCTGGGGGCAAATCCATGAGCTGGGCAAATCCATGATCTGGGGGCAAATCCATGAGCTGGGGCAAATCCATGTGTGAGCTGGGGCAAATCCATGTGTGAGCTGGGGCAAATCCATGTATGAGCTGGGGCATATCCATGAGCTGGGGCAAATCCATGAGCTGGGCAAATCCATGAGCTGGGCAAATCCATGACCTGGGCCAATATCCATGAGCTGGGCCAATATCCATGAGCTGGGGCAAATCCATGAGCTGGGGCAAATCCATGAGTGAGCTGGGGCAAATCCATGTGTGAGCTGGGGCCATATCCATGAGCTGGGGCAAATCCATGAGCTGGGGCAATCCATGAGCTGGGCAAATCCATGAGCTGGGGCAAATCCATGAGCTGGGGGCAAATCCATGAGCTGGGGGCAAATCCATGAGCTGGGCAAATCCATGAGCTGGGGCAAATCCATGAGCTGGGCAAATCCATGAGCTGGGGCAATATCCATGTGTGAGCTGGGGCAAATCCATGTGTGAGCTGGGGCAATATCCATGTGTGAGCTGGGGCAAATCCATGTGTGAGCTGGGGCATATCCATGAGCTGGGGCAAATCCATGAGCTGGGGGCAAATCCATGAGCTGGGGCAATATCCATGTGAGAGCTGGGGCAATATCGATAACGTGTCCACAGGTGGGGGGGGGCGCACAATTCTTGGCTGGCCCCGGGCGCTGACAACCCACACTACGCCACTGCGAACGCTGAAAATCAGTGTTCGGTTACCTTTCTTGGCCATTCGGCTATTCAGAGAGCAGGCAATTCGCAAAATGTTCGCAAATTGCCTGCACATACGGTACCTGTTCGAGGGCAGTGAAATCCACATAGCTTCGTCTATTCAGAGAACAAAAACCAGCAGTGAAAAGTTGCCGAAATATCCTGCAATTCGGTGGTTTCATTCGACGGGTTTATTCAGGCGAACCCCATGCTTCAATGTTAAAAATATTCCTGTTTTAATTCAATATCTAATAAACCGTTTATTATAATATTCTGCAGTAAAAAGTCTTTTTATTTATAGATTTTTTTGGATCTTTTAAGCATTTTTGGGGATTTTTTTCCAAAAAAACTTTTCCGTTTTTTTTATTTTTTGTTAAACGATTTTACATTTTTCTGTAACAGCCCTTTTTATTGTCATTCATTGGAGCTTATATGTCAATTTCAGACATTTTTGCTCAGTAGTTTGTTTGCAAACAGTGTTTCACTTTTCAAACATTCAAGCGTACAAGTTTTTTTATTCACTCCATTCGCCTGCGGTGTCGGGTTTTCCCTGAGGCTGCTCTGTGCTGTGATCGGTGGCTGCTCGGGTTTCTCCGGCGTGTTCGGCAGGGTTAAACTAGATGTTATTGCAGGTTTCGGTGTACATTCGCCTGGGTTTTGCACAGGGATGCACCGATATTTCGGCCACCGTTAGATTCTGCCGATAATGGGGTTATCGGTTTCGGGCCGAAGGCAAAACACCAGCTTAAAAAGTCAGCCGAAAATTGCTGATCCCAGCTGACCCTGAGCGTGCACTCTTTCAATGCTGCTTAGCTGGAGATAATTGTAATTGGAAAGAGGCAGGAGCTGCTACACATATTTATTTCTGCACACAAAGGGTTAACTGCATGAACCACGTTATCAGTGCAAGCAGTAACCTCTGGCCTCTCAGTGACAAGGAACAAGTGATTTTTCACTGACCTCCTGCCAGCGGTGTCTGCATTTTAAAAAAAAATAATAGACTAAGAGAAACAGATTGATGTTTAGGCTCCATCTGAGCCATTATAGATTATAGATATATATCTACTCATTTAAGTTGTGTTGGAGGGCAAAAAAATTAGGCCAAAAGCCTCCACACAACAAATAATAAAGTTTATAGTTGCAGAGTTCTCTGAATTGCTGGGATGTGTAAATGTCTTCTGCAACTATCAGGGTTATTCAGAGAGCGTGATAAGCAGGAGAATGACTGGAGAATGAAAAATTCTAGGTCAAAATAGTCAAACCAGAAAAATTCTCCCTTTCATCTCACTTTCCAAATCGGCTATTTTGACCTAGAATTTTTCATTCTCCAGTCATTCTCCTGCTTTTCACGCTCTCTGAATAACCCTGTATAAAATGTGTTTGTGTCCAAAAATTATTACACATGAATGTATGCACTAGATGCAAAATAACTCCACCAAAATAGGACAAAAATATCTTAAACATTTTAATGTGGATTAATTTAAATTCACGATATTAATTTAATAAAGTCTAGTATTAATACATTTATACAAAAAGCTATCTTAAAATAGATTGTAGGGGAAAAAAGTCATTTCCGGTTTCGTTCCAAAATTTTCATTTTGGAGCATTATATATATATATAACACACACCAGACACATGTATACACAGTATGTGTATATATAGTCATATATGGAAAGTCATTTTCGGTATCAGTTTATGGCCAAGCTCATCGTGCATTTTCAGTATCCGTTTCGGTCCCAAATTTTCATTTCGGTGCAACCCTAGTTTTGCAGTGAGTGTTCGGCAGGTTTTCAGCGGCTTTTTCCTGCAATACGACGGCCCTGTGGTGCTTGCTAAATACACCGCAAGGTCGCCAAACGAGGGATCGCTGAATCAAGCAGAATTGAAGAGAACGAAAAGTCACCGAACGTGCGGTGACTTTTCAATTCTCTTTGAATAACCCTGAAAGTTTTTAGTTAAAATTGCGTATTTTCTTAGAAAAATGCAGTAACAGATTCCGATTTCTAA
This sequence comes from Leptobrachium leishanense, assembly GCA_009667805.1. Lineage (NCBI taxonomy): Eukaryota > Metazoa > Chordata > Amphibia > Anura > Megophryidae > Leptobrachium > Leptobrachium leishanense. The sequence goes on from CM019065.1 coordinate 48,480,567, forward strand.
TTATTTTTAAAAAGAGTACCCCATAAACTATATAACCAGAAAGATTTGGATGATAAAAGGCGAAAACCATTACGCTGTAAATGATTGAAATTTTAATGGAAATTTACATTTATTTTAAACCTTTTTTTTTTTTTTTACACCATTCTGACGGGTCATGACGTGTACACATATTAATGATAGATTTTGAATCTGTTGAAAATAAGGATATATAATTTGTCTAGGTCTTATAATAAAACATGACTTCAAATCGTATTTAACCACTTCACTACCAAGTGATTTTCCAAAAAAACATTGACAGAAACCACTGTTTTGTTTTTTTCGCAAAATCATTTTTAATCAATTATACAGTAAGAAATATTTGGGCATATACCCATTGTGTTTTTTACTGTAAATAACCTATTTTGAGCAGTAGATGGCGCCATCTACTGCCAAATTGAGTTACAGCCATTTGAGCAGCAGCTCGCTTTCCTTTTTTTCCCTGCATCGGCTGCTGAATCCCTGATGTCAGAGCATTCATCAGCTGACTTTACACAGTTTTAGCTCTTTGGGTATTATACCCGCAGGGTTAAATTTTGGGGGCATGTTCTGCAGTCCAAAAGCAAACAAATTTGTTTGCAGCATCGATTTTCTATTGCTTTTGAGCTGCAGATCAGCAGATCGAGATATCTTGATATCGGGGGACCGGATGGTGCCTTTTGAAGCCCGAGATATCTTGATCTTGGTAGTGAAGGGTCAAACACGATGAGCACAAAATGGTCAAAATGAGCACACTGGGGTGAAAAAATGGTCAAAATCAGCACAGTGGGGTGGAATGGCTCAGCAGAGAAGGGGTTAATTATCCAGTACTTTTTGAATATTTATAAATTGTTGTTAAGGTAATTTATCTATATCTATAAAACCGTTTTCTCGGTTGCCGCTGCTAGATGCGCTTGCATCTAGCCCTTGCAACGGACATCCAACAGCTCCCTGATACGCAGCTCTCAGTGATCTGTGCAGAGTATCACCGTGGATCAGGAGCCAGGCGCTCCCTGCTGGACAGAGGGAGGACAGACAGGCTGCAAACGTATGGCACAGGGAGGGCAGCTAATGGTAGTAAGCTGTCACCAGGGGACCTGCATGGGCCCAACCCCCTGTGACTGCAGTGCCATCTGGAGGAACAGGAAGAAGGGGTTAGTGTGTATATCTGTTTGTTTGTGTGTATGTGATGTGTGTGTATGTATGTGCTGTGTGTGTGTATATATGTATGAGCTGTGTGTATGTATGTGCCGTGTGTGTGTGTGTATATATATATGTATGAGCTGTGTGTATGTATGTGCTGTGTGATGTTTGTGTACTATGTATGTGATGTGTGTGTGTATGTATGAGCTGTGTGTATGTATGTGCTGTATGATGTTTGTGTATGTATGTGCTGTATGATGTTTGTGTATGTATGTGCTGTGTGATGTTTGTGTATGTACAGTATGAGCTGTGTGTATGTATGTGCTGTGTATGTGGTGTGTGTATGTATGAGCTGTATGTATGTGCTGTGTGATGTGTGTGTATGTATGTGCTGTGTGATGTATGTATGTATGTGCTGTGTGATGTATGTATGTATGTGCTGTGTCATGTGATGTATGTATATGTGCTGTGTCATGTATGTATATGTGCTGTTGCCGTGTGTGCGCATGTGCTGTTGCCATGTGTGTGTATGTGCTGTTGCTGTGTGTATGTGTTGTTGCCGTGTGTATCTGTGGTTGCCATGTGTATCTGTGGTTGCCATGTGTATATGTGTGTATGTACTGTTGCCGTGTGTGCGCTGTATCTGTATATGTGCTGTGTGTGTATGTGCTGTGTATGCACTGTGTGTGTATGCGTATGTGCTGTGTGTGTATGTGCTGTTGCCGTGTGTGCGCATGTGTATGTGCTGTGTGTATGTGTTGTTGCCGTGTGTATATGTGCTGTGTGATGTATGTATATGTGCTGCTGCTGTGTGTGCGCATGTGTATGTGCTGTTGCCACTTGCCATGTGTGTGCATGTGTATGTGCTGTTGCCTTGTGTGTGTATGTGCTGTTGCCGTATGTGTTGTTGCCGTGTGTATCTGTTGTTGCCGTGTGTGTATGTGCTGTTGCTGTGTGTGCGCGTGCACATATGTATGCGCTGTATGTGTATATGTGCTGTTGGTGTGTGTGCTGTGTGTGTATGCGTATGTGCTGTGTATATGCTGTTGCCGTGTGTGCGCTGCTGTGTGTGTGCACGCTGTCTGCGTGTATGTGCGCTATGTGTGTGTATGTGCTGTGTGTGCTGTTGCCATATGTGCATATGTGCTGTTGCCGTGTGTGTGTATGTATATGTGCTGTGTTTGTATGTGCTGTATGTGTGTGTGCTGTTGCTGTGTGTGTGTGCATGTGCTCTGTTTGTATGTGTGTATGTGTGTATATATGTGCTGTGTGTATGTGTTGCTGTGCGTGTGTACGTGCATGTGCTATTGCCATGTGTGCGTGTGCGTGCGTGCGTATGTGATGTGTGTGTATGTGCTGTGTGGTCTGCTGTGTGTGTGTATGTATGAGGTGTGTGTAACACAAAGTGCCTGTATGTGCAGGGTGTATCTGCGAGCAAGGTGCCTGTATGAACAGCCAGATCCTGGGTGCGTCGAGCAGCCGCATCATGGGAGGCACCGAGGAGCCAAACCCTGGGGGGGCACCAAGCAGCCAGACCCTGAGGGGGCACTGAGCAGCCAGACCCTCGCCGGGGGGGGCGCCGAGCAGCCAGACCCTGGGGGGGGGGCACTGAGCAGCCAGAACCTGGGGGGCGGGCACCGAGCAGCCAGACCCTCGGGGGGGGGGGGGCGGCACCGAACAGCCAGACCCTGGGGGGACTCTGAGCAGCCAGACCCTGGGGGGGGGGCACCGAGCAGCCAGATCCTCTACAACCGTAGACTGCCCTTCAGGCAGGCTTAACACCTAGTCCAAAAATAAAGAATGTTATTAGATCTGCATCACCGGATAAGCACTACTATATAAACAAAGAATGAGGGTTTTGCAGTCCCTCTCTCTTGCTTTTTAACTCTGAATCCTGCAATTTATTATTTCTGTTCTTTACTTTCAGATCCTGGGAGGGAGGACAACCAAGCGATACGAGTAGTGAAGACTGTGTCTATTTCAATGAGAAAGGGGAGTGGCAAAATATATCATGCGAAGATTATCATTTTGCTGTCTGTGAGAAAGCAATAAAGTCTTATTTTTAAAAACTGCATTCCTCTCAATTGCATCCTATTCTGTATGTAAAGTCCCTGTACGAATAGATTGAACGCTCTCTCGGAAATAGGGTCCTCCAATCCTACAGTATGCTTATTAAGTGTGTGTGTTGTTAAACTATACTTAACCTCTTGCCGTGCTATGCTGGCCTTGTGGCAGGTGGTTCTTAATGCCGCGGACCAACATAGCATGCCCGGCGGCTGCCTATGCATACCTCTGCCCCGCCTCACATGCACGTGCACCGAGCCCGTCATTAACTGCAGCCGGACTGCCTGTACTCAGGCAATCCCCCTGCAGCCAATGACCTGCTTGGCCTACCGGGGCAGGAGGCTGGCCGGAGGAGGGCTTCAGACCCAGAGGGGCATGCTATGCCGCCACCCGGTGTTTAGTCACACCTTGCCAACCTGCGGTAAGGGTATTAAGTTCTGTTGCATATCCCCCGATCTATTGAACTTGTATGGCACCAAGAAACCCTTGATGCTTTAGAAATAAAGTATAATGATATTCTTTGGCCGAAACCCTGTGACCCTCTTTTTTTTGTCCTAATGTGACTCTTTTTCATACACTTAGCATAAATTAGTGTATATGTTATGGTTAAAGCCCGAAGTGCGGTTAATCTTAAAATTACTCGGTTAATCCCGACATTACCAAAAAACCCCAGGTAAAGCTGCAAAAAAAATGAAAATTTCGGACTTTACCCGGGTAATCCCGACATTACCAAAAACCACCAGGTAAAGCTGCAAAAAAATTAAAATTCAGACTTTACCTGGGTAATTTTAGGACTAACTAACCGCCCTTGGATAACAGTCTGGAAGAGCTGAAAAAAACGCACTTTACCCAAATGATCTGCAGACTATACAACCCCGTTTGGCTAAAATCGAATTTTGTTATCCATTAAGATAAATGTCTGAAGCTTTACCTGGGTAATCTGAGGACTATCCACTGCTTCACTTGGGTAATCTGAGGACTATCCACTGCTTCACTTGGGTAATCTGAGGACTATCCACTGCTTCACTTGGGTAATCCGAGGACTATCCACTGCTTCACTTGGGTAATCCGAGGACTATCCACAGCTTCACCTGGGTAATCTGCAGAGCATCCAACCCCGCTGGGATAAAAGTGCATTTTCTATTATCTATGGATATTATCAACGAAAATGGCAAAAGACAAACATTAAAACGTATTAAAGATATATTGAATATACAGAGTAACAGGATATGTTTCTTATATAATTGCAAAACCTGTCACAACCCTAATCAATGAATCACTGGCGACTGGATTTATACCCAAACTCTGGAAGACTGCGAGAGTGGTACCTATGCATAAAAGTGGAGACAAAAGTGGTATCCAACTACCGTCCAATATCATTGCTTCCTGTAATGTCAAAAATTCGGGAAAAATGTGTTTACATTCAATTACGTGATTACTATTAGTATTTGAACTATTTAACCCCAGATCAATCCGGCTTCCGTCCAAATCAGTCAACCACAACTGCCCTTTTAAAAGTTTGCAGTGATATCCAGGCTGGCATGGAACAAGGAAACCTAACTGGAGCCATTTTCCTTGATTTTGCCAAGGCCTTTGACACAGTAGACCATGGCATTACAAAAACCTTAAAACTCCGGTATTGGTGATCGCACGCTAACCTGCTTTCAATCATATGTGTCTGATCGGTCGCAATATGTGTCCATTTCTGACAGCACTTCCCTCCCCCTCCCTGTCACTTGCGGTATACCCCAAACCAGGAGGCTATCTGTGTTTGGCCACACAAACCACCACACAGACCCCCAGATCCTCCCCCTCTATCGCCTCTCCACGTGTCAGGGCCGCATATTTCACCGCAATAGATCCAGCCAGATAACACTGGCAAACGCAATGAACCACCAGCATTGCCCAGAAATAGCGGCCGGCCCCACGTGGCTGAGCTAGCGCGACCACACGCTGCTCTCTTTATAGCAGATAGCAGGCCCGGGAGGATCTTCAAACCAGGAGGCTACCTGTGTTTGGCCGAACAAACCACCACACAGACCCCCAGATCCTCCCCCTCTATCGCCTCTCCACGTGCCAGGGCCGCATATTTCACCATTTGAAGTAACTGTCCATGTAATCCCATCAGCTTTGGCCGCACAAACCACCAGCTGGCTTCGTGTAACGTGGTGAAATGATCTGACTGCACCTCAACTAACCATGTCTTTACTGAAAAAACAATCCCCCAGCTTTGGCCGCACAAACCACCAGCTGGCTTCATGTAACATGGTGAAATTACCTGACTGCACCTCAACTAACCATGCCCATATCTGAAGCAATCCACTGGCTTTGGCCGCACAAACCACCAACCGGCTTCCTGCGACATGGTATGACTCCATATGGGAACCCACGGGCGGTCTTGAAATGACTGGCGGAATCACCACTTCATTAGCCCCTATCCGTGGTCAATGCTGCTCTCTGACGACGTGACCTTTTCGACTCGGTAAACAGGCAGTAACCTAAAAACAGGGTGGGTAGGGTGGGAAAAAGACAAAGGTTAGACTGATTTCATCTGTCCTTTGCTTACCCTTTTCTATTACCCCTGGCCCTCCCCTTTCTGTTATCTGCCCCCGAGACCCAATCCCAGCGATAATCCTGAAACAAAAGGGGAACCATTGTAACTCCTCCCAACTTTCTACTCTTTTCTTTAAACAGGGAACATGCTTAAGGCTCTTCGTTCCCAGTCAGTCGCTCATCAGTACAACTACACAAATTGCAAACACCCCATCTATGTGTCAGGACAAAATCAAATGGCACGTTGACCACAGTCACTTCTCTCAAATATCTAGGTATGTGGTTAGACCCAAATCTATCCTTTGGCCCCCACATCGAAAAACTCTCATCTAAACTTTACCCCAAACTAGGTGCCCTGTACAGAAACAAATCCTGCCTGAGCCCCGCGGTAAGAAAGCAGATTGTACAACAAATGCTTATGCCAGCTATTGAATACAGACATGTAGTGTATGCAGCTGCCCCGCAAACACACCTCCAGAAACTTACTACATTGTATAACTCATTCTGTCGCTTTGTGCTACAATGTAACTACATGACCCACCATTGTGACATGTTAAAAGAACTAAACTGACCATCGCTAGAATCTAGACACACCCTTCACCTTTCCAACCTGGTGTTTAAGATGAAGCTGAAGTTAGCTCCTTATTCGGCCAGCTTCTTATTCTCACACTGAAGATAGCTTCTTATTCAGGCAGCTTCTTATTTAGTGACTGAAATTGGCTGCTTATTCGCCAAGATCTTATTCCTCAAAGAATAATGTCAATAAAAAGTATATCGAACAATTGGACAATTCTAACACATTCATATGATGAAATAAATTTATCCAGATAACTGGCACACCCCCCCCCCCACTCGTTTCAATGGTAGAAAATGAATAAGTAATTGGTGATTTCCTCTATGAAAATCATCTTGGCTCACCCCAAACGGACTAGTTTTCTATCAATTAGACTGTTCTCTATCAGAAAAAACATTATCTGTCCCGAGCCAAACATTATTGATTAAGCAAACTGGCATCAAACCTAGCCCCCCCCCTCTATTAAATGCAATGAGAAAAAATAAGTAACTGATGATTTTGTCTATGAAAATCATCTTGGCTCACCCCAAACGGACTAGTTTTCTATCAATTAGACTGTTGTCTATCAGAAAAAACATAATCTGGCCCGAGCCAAACATTATTGATTAACCCTTTCGCTGCTGAGGCTTTTCCCGCCCCTGTGCTGAGGTCATTTTTACCGGTTTTGCTCATCATGTTTAAATGTGTTTTGAAGGCTTATTTTAGTATATGACCCAGACATATTATATATCGTTCTTTCCGTCAGACTCGGCAGATTAATAATATGTCATTATTATATGTATACGTCATGACCTGTCTGTATATTATAACAAAAAATGCAATAAAATATGAATTTTCAATAATTTACAGCGTGTAAAGTGTTTTTTTTCCACATTTTAACATGCGAGCAATTGCGTTTATATTTTGTATGGGGTGCGCTTGTTAAAAAAATTAGATATGGGGTCTCGTTACATTTTTTTTTTGGGGAAAATTACACGATTTTTAACAAACGCACCGCATACAAAAATCGTTAGTGCAGCAACATTGTTCACATTATAATTGAAATGGGAACAATATTGCTGCATTAACAAACCAAAAAAAGAAAAAGTGTTTATTTTTTTTTTATAATCTTTTTTTTAAATATTTTTTATTTTTATTTTATTTTATTTATTTTTTTACAAACTTTTTTCACTTTCGAGTTTGGTATCGTTGGAACGGCCATGCTCTGGCCGATCCAACAATACGAAACGTTAACCCCTAGCTGCCACGGATCGGGAGATAGGGAGTTCATTGGAACTCCCTATCTCCACCGTTGGTGGCAGTTAGGGGTTAACTCTAGGACTGGCGTCATCGTGCTATGCACGATGACGCCAGTCCTCAGGGGAGTTCCCGGAGGCTTGGCCGACATCCAAGATGTCGGCCACCTCCGGGAAAGGATCACGAACCGGCGCTTTTCAGCGCCGATTCGTGATCCAGCTCCCCAGGGGTTAATGCCAGGCACCATTTGGAAGGGCAGGCTGTGCCCTTCCAAATGGTGCCTGGGTTAACCCCCGCAACGCCGCCGATCGGGAGGGAGAGAGGTCCGAAGGACCCCCCCCCTCCCTTTCAGGCGCCTCCTCCGCACATGTGGGGGGGGGCGCCTGAATTAGGTGTCATCGCGCTGCCGCGATGACACCTAATTTCATCAGCGGCGGTTCCGGATGCTGGGCTGACATCGAGGATGTCAGCCCGCACCGGGGGGACCAGCGATCGGCCGGAACCCGGCCGAACGCTGACCCCAAAGTCAGGGCCGTCTTTAATATTGACTGGACCCTGGGCAACCATGTTCTTGGGCCCCCCCCCCCCCATAGGAATTTTACTCTTCATCCCATCCTTAAAAAAAACAAAAAAACACACAGATTACATTTTATGAAACAAGCCTATTTGTTTTATAATTTTTTTTTACAATTACACATCCTAAATACACACTGTGAGAAAAACACAATATCTCTGTGTGTACACATCATGCACAATATATATATATATATATATGTACTATTGTGTATATACATCCTTTGTGCACGTACACATCCAATGTACACATTCTATATACTGTACATGTACACATAATATATACATCATATACACATTTCCACATTATATATATACACTTACGCATAATATACACTTGATATTTACATCACACACATTTCCACACCATATATACACACATAATCTACACATCACACACATCATATATGCACAATTTACACTAACACACATTATATATACATAATCTACACATCACACAGACACACACACACATATACATAATCTACACATCACACAGACACACACACATATACATAATCTACACATCACACACACATATATATATACATAATCTACACATCACACACACATATATATATACATAATCTACACATCACACACACATATATATATACATAATCTACACATCACAACACACATTATAATATACATAATCTACACATCACACACACATATATATATACATAATCTACACATCACACCACACATATATATACATAATCTACACATCACACACATACACATATATATATACATAATCTACACATCACACACATCATATATGCACAATTTACACTAACACACATTATATATACATAACTACACATCACACAGACACACATATACATAATCTACACATCACACACACACACATATATACATAATCTACACATCACACACACACACATATATACATAATCTACACATCACACACACACATATATATACATAATTTACACATCACACATATATACATAATTTACACAACACACAAACACCATCTATATACAAATTAACATGTGACATAGACAAGCTGGAGGGGTGGGGGAACAGAGGGTCTTGTAAGCAGAGCCCTGCTTCTTACTTCATGCTGCTGTAGTCTCTCAGAAAGGCTGGCCTGGCAGGGCAGAGCACTGACTACTTCCTGAATCCAGGATCTTCTTGCGGGGGAACTGCATGTTGAAGAGAAGGGGGAGGAGCCAAACGCAGCTCCCAAGATGCATCCCTCTCTCGTGCGGCCTCACCTCCTCGCTGTGGTCATTTGTCACCATCACCACGGACTCCACGGAGGGGAGGCATCCTGTGACACCACGATTTTTGCGGGCTCAAGAGCAGCTGCTTTGGGCCCCATAACACTGACTGGGCCCAGGGCAGCTGCCCCTTTTGCCCTGCGCTAAAGACGGCCCTGCCCAAAGTGAGGACGCGCTCAGAGCGTCCTCAGCACACCAGGAGCCATGTGGAGGACGCGCTGAGCGCGTCCTCCGCATGGAAGTGGTTAGGCAGACTAGCATCAAACCTAGCCCCCCCCTCTCCATTAAATGCAATGAGAAAAAATAAGTAACTGATGATTTTCTCTATGAAAATCATCTTGAACCACCCAAACTGACTAGTTTTCTATCAATTAGACTGTTCTCTATCAGAAAAAAAACATAATCTGGCCCGAGCCAAACATTATTGATTAATAATACTTATAATAATACTTATTAAGTATACAAATACTGGTGAATTGCCAGCAAAATATGGTGCAGTTTGCCGCTGAACTCCGCAATTCGGCAGCCTGCGGTGGCAGTGAAATTGTCCCATAGAGAAGTAATGTATCTATTCAGAGACGCTGAACTGTACCAAATTGTCAGTGAAATGCCCTGATTTTCAGTGCTTCAGTTCGACAGGTTTAAACAGGTGAAACCCTTATGATTCAATGTAAAAAGATATTGTTTTTATTATTTATTCAATTGATAATTATTTTCAGTTTCAGCAAAAAAAATTTATTCACTTGCTTTAAAAATGACAATTTTTTTTGCCAAAATTTTTGATTCTCATTTTTTTTAAATTCTGTGACACACCGTTCAATTATTTTTTTATAGGACTTTTATTATTTTCATGCATTTTTATTCTTTAACCACTTGGCTGCTATGGACGCGCTCAGCGCGTCCAGCCAAGTGGTTCTCCTGTGCTACGGACGCGCTCAGCGCGTCCGAGCACAGGAGGCAGCAATCCGCCGGATTCCGGCGGATTGCTCCGCCCCCCCCCCCGGTGCGGGCTGACATCTTGGATGTCAGCCCGTCAATCCGGGACCCCGGCGGGAAACATTAGATGTCATCGCGGCGACGCGATGACATCTAATGCAGGCGCGCCCCCCCCGCATGTGCGGAGGAGGCGCCTGAAAGGGAGGGGGGGAGGTCCTTCGGACCTCTCTCCCTCCCGATCGCCGGGGAGTAGGGAGTTAATACAGACACCGCTTGGAAGGGCACAGCCTGCCCTTCCAAACAGTGGCTGTCATTAACCCCTGGGGAGCCGGATCACAAATCGGCGTTGAAAAGCGCCGGTTCGTGATCCTTTCCCGGAGCTGGCCGACATCTTGGATGTCGGCCAAGCCTCCGGGAACTCCCCCTGAGGACTGGCGTCATCGTGCATAGCACGATGACGCCAGTCCTGGAGTTAACCCCTAGCTGCCACCAACGGTGGAGATAGGGGGTTCCAATGAACCCCCTATCTCCCGATCCGTGGCAGCTAGGGGTTAATGCTTGGTACTGTTGGATCGGCCAGAGCATGGCCGTTCCAACGATACCAAACACCACTGTGAAAAAAGTTTTTTAAAAAAAATAAAAATAAAAATAAAAAATATTTTAAAAAAATTTCAAAAAAAACAAACAAGTTTTTTTTTTTTTGGTTTGTTAATGCAGCAATATTGTTCCCATTTCAATTATAATGTGAACAATGATGCTGCACTAACGATTTTTGTATGCGGTGCGTTTGTAAAAAATCGCGTAATTTTTCCCCCAAAAAAAAATGTAACGAGACCCCATCTCTAATTTTTTTAACAAGCGCACCCCATACAAAATATAACCGCAATTGCTCGCATGTTAAAATGTGAAAAAAAAACACTTTACACGTTGTAAATTATTGAAAATTCATATTTTATTGCATTTTTTGTATAATAATACAGACAGGACATGACGTATACATATATAATAATGACATATATTATGAATCTGCCGAGTCTGACGGAAAGAACGATATATAATATGTCTGGGTCATATACTAAAATAAGCCTTCAAAACACGTTTAAACATGATGAGCAAAACCGGTAAAAATGACCTCAGCACAGAGGCGTGAAACGCCTCAGCAGCGAAAGGGTTAAATTGCCTTTTAACCCCAACACGGGCATTTTACTAGTGCTCGCTGCTTTTATGTTTCTGCACTATTTGTGTTTAGTTTCAATTTCCTCTTACTAATTTATGCAACATACACATATTATATACTGTGTTTCTCACCATTAAATGGACTTTATAAAAATTATTTCCATCATATCGTATAATTTAGTATAAAAAAAATGTATGAAATATGGTGAAAAAAAATGGGGAAAAACACGCTTTTTAGAAATTTAATCCCCAAAATCTACAACCGACAAATATGGCCGCCACCATGAAGCAAGTAACAATTCCGTACAGCAAGATGGCCGCCGCCACGAACAATTACATAACAATTCCGTACAGCAATGTTAATTTTCAGGTTTTTGTTCACCAAAGCACAAAATATTTATTTATTATTTCCCCCTGCACATAGACATAGATTACAGTTCAATTTAGATTTTGTTTCAGAAGTAAACATAACATTTATTCAATAAAAACTATCATTTGTGCATACAAAACGGAATTGTTCTGACTGCTTTCCTTTATCATATTTTGTCCGAGTGATCGAAAAACAATCTGAATCTTTCATTAAGAAATCGTCGGCCATTTTGGATTCAAAATTCACATCCAAAGCGTTCAATGACACTGCTGCAGCAAACTGAATTGCTGCGCTGCAGCAATTCTGCAGCTGCTGAGGTATTGAAAGGGCTCTGCTGAGCTCCATGCCGCAGAGCCAGATATCAGGTCCTGAGGTCGTTTTTATTGCCTGAGATTGGCACAATCTCCTCAGGGCATTTGTCTGGAACTCTGGCACCCGATTGACTCACCCTGTGGCTGTGGAACAGAGTGGAGCACCGATTCACACTCCTTTTCTTTCCGACTGGCTGAGGCAATGGCCATCTTGCGGCCTGTGCTTGGGGTTCCTACAGCATGGTTCCTTCCTGTGTGCACCATCCTTACCGGCATGAGAAAGAAATCAAGGAAATCTGGTGAGACAGAGGGATCATATCTCCTAGATATCAGGGTCTCGCTGGGCGTTGGGCGCGAAGGAGGGATGCGGGACCGCTGTTGTGGGACCTCGCGAACTCCGAATCCTCTGACGACCCCATTGACAGGGTTGAGTGTCGAAGCTGCATAGGCGCAGGGCCGGGCTCCGCCACTCACTGCAGTTGACCTTCAAAAGGTCATGGATGACTTTCGGGGTTTGTGACACAGCGACCTGAACGAGATATGCTCTGCTGTGGAGTTCATGCAGACTCGGGTTGCTGAGTCCATTCCCATTCTCAGGAGACGGTGGGGTGGCGCTGGCACAACGGATGCTACAGTCGCAGATCTCCAGATGCAAGTTGTCCGCTTCAGCTCTGCGGTCCTGGCCTTGGAGAATCGGCACCGGCGCTGGAATATCCACTTGTGGGGGATCCTGTAGGATGTCTGTGATAAGGGGCTCCTCGCTTATCTGGGCAACTTGTTGACTCACCTTCTTTCAACACTGCGACCTTCCTGGACTCCCCTATTGTTTCAGCTATGCGTGTTCAGAAGGCTGCCACTGCCAGGCTCCTCCCGCATGATGTTATATTGACCACCAGAGATGTGCTTACCCAGTCTCGGATCCTTGCAGCGGCTGGCCCCACTTTTAAGGTCACCTTTACCTCTACTTGTATCACCTTTTATTGAGGCTTACCATTTTTGGCGTTGGCTGCATGGCGCGTTTTGCGATGTCACAGCTCTGCTATGGGGCTGTGGGATTCGACATCACTGGGGCGCTTCAGGTTCTCATGATGTTACCTGGGAGGTAAAGGCCTACTCTGCCGCAACCACAGAGGCGGCGCAGGCCGTTTTGACCATCGTGGGGCTCTTGGCTGCTCCACATGGTCCCCAAGGGTCTACCTTCAGAGCCCGGATGAATGACTCCCCTCTACATTGTTTTTCCTTGGGATAGCTGGGACTGTTCGCCCCAATTTTTCTGAGGCCGTGCTGCTCATTTTTGTCTGTGATTTCACACCCTCCACCATTTCCCTTTTTTTTCTTTTTTTGTTTAAGTAGCTTGACTTATGCTGAAGGCATTTTTATTTCTCCTCATTTGCTGTGACATTCTGAGGATGTTTTTGATTTCCCACATTTTTCACCCTCCTCACCGCCCAACTATTTATGCGGGGTTCCCTGTGTGACCCTTTTATCCAGGATTGACGTGGGAGTCCGGCTGGGGGTGGTGATCCACCTTTTATTTATTTTTTGGTATGGGACACTGGGTAGACACCTGTGCGAGCCACTAGGGTGGCAGCCTAGGCTCGGGCCTCCCTCCTGGCCCCAGATCTCCCAGCCTTGTGGACTCTTCCCAGGCCCCCGGTTTCAGTTAGGTAGCTTGGGTGAGCAGGGTACGCCATGATTTACTGGGCAGTCCCTTGCCTCCCCCCCCTTTTGATTCCCCCCCTTCATGATGCCCCCGCCCTGCCAGACTACACCACTTTTTTTGGTCTGCCCCTCTCGATTTGTTTGGATTTGTTTTACTCCACTTACTCCTTTACCCCCTCCCCTCCATTTTATTTTTACTATTTCATGACTCTATAGATGACATTTTATGGTCCTGCGTAGCCATTGTTCATCGCTTACTTTCTTTTTACTATCTGTATTCAAATTCTAAAATAAATAATTCAAAAGAAAAAAAGAGAGTTTTCATTGAAAAAGTCATTGATTTGATCATTTTAGTTTAGCATTTAAAAGAATTAATGTCAGGGTTCGAGTTGTCTCAATATTGTTTGGCTCAGGCAATTTTTTTTTTTTTTTTGGCAACGGAAGAGAAGCCACTTAATAAAAAAAAATTCATTCATGGGTGAGCCAAAATGATTGTCATTGAACAGTTGTTCCCAAAGTGGGATATGTGAGAAGACAAAGGAGTACACGAACTGCAGATGGGTGAGCCAGTGAGTTGGGAGAGTTGGTGACATGGAAGAGTCGGTGAGAATACTGGCTTACGTTACCAGCCGAGAGCGGTGCAGCCAGTAGTAAAGTAAACAATGTTCATAGAATGCTGGTGTCTCTGTCCGTATGCTGCCCGCATTTGTGATGAATAAAGCAAGATGCCAAAACTGCAATGCAAGGCAGTTTTATTAGTGATGCTCTACCTCATTCCACCCTTTTCTCCTTCACTACTAATCAGGACTCCATTAGAAAAGTTGGGATCACTTTCTGGACCACTGTCTGGGCAACCTGACCGCCAATTCGCCCTCCTCATTTTAGCCTCTTTTACGACCTTGGGCTAATCATATCCCAGTCATCAACTGGGATCCACAATTTGAAAAAAGCTGCATGATTTTATTTTCTATTTGTGGCTCACCATTAACGGTGCTGTTCTGGCTTGAGCCAGCATATTTTTCAGCTACTGATCCATAAAAGCAGTGCCGCTCTCACCAGTATCGGCTCCAAGAGTGCAATGGACTCCAAGGAGCTCAGTGCAATCCTGCAAAAGTCCTGCATGTTCACTTCAGTGGGGTTGCGTAGAACCAAAAAATAATGCTGAGGAATATTTGCTCACAATTGTCTGTTGATAATGGCCAGAGAAAGCAGCAGGTCACTCCACCCCCTTCACCTATCGATCTTAGATAAGTGAGCGATTTTTCAAGCTCTGTTGATTGAAGTTTCAAATGTTTGTTGCAAAACAAAAATCACTTAAAATGACACTCTATTGAAAATAGATTTTACCCTTTTCCATAAAATAATTGGGCAAATGCTGCCGACAGCCTCTGCACAATTATAAAAAAAAAATATTTTGAGGTGATTTTACTCTCCTTTTGTCCCTCGATGTGCGTAGCTCCTCCTCTTCGACTGCGGAGCTTCTGAGTCCGAAGTTTCCTGAAACTTTACTATAAGGGTTATTCAGAAAGAGCCGGTCTGGCCCCGAAATGGCACCAAACAATGAATTTCCCCGTACGGTGCATTTTCGGGGTCATTCAGCTATTCAGAAAGCAGGCAGTTCGCCAAATTTAGGCGAATTGCCAGCAAATATGTTGCCTGTTCGACGGCAGTGAAATCCCCCATAGAGAAGTAATGGTTAATCTATTCACAGACACCAAAGACAGAGCAATGTCAGTGAAATGCCCTGCTATTCAGTGGTTTCAGTCGGCAGGTTTATTCAGGCGAATCCTATAGGTTTCAATGTTAAAAATATTCCTGTTTTGATTCAATATCTTATAAACTGTTTATTCCTTTAATCTGCAGCAAAAAGTCAAGCTGCGGTAGCGAGCTGGCGTCAGGTCCCTTGCTGGAAGCTAGCGAGTCAGCCATAGGAAATACCTAGCAGATAGTTCCTATTATCAAATACTCGTTGAGGTGTAGTGCAGGTTAAGCAGGTTGGTTTATTTTTGAACGATACAGACACATTTATATGGTACAGTCCCATTGTTCTCTCCCATGCCAGCCCTCAGACATCCCGGCGCCAGTTTTAACACTGCCACCAGCCATAGCCCTTTTGGTATACTTAACATGGGCTGCCCCTGCCCCTAGCTCGAGCTCTGCTCTTGGTGCCACACTGTCTGGCCGCCCTGGGCTGTTCCCTGCCCGTGAAATTCCACCCTCCTGGAGTGCGGGCTCTGATTCCGAACCCAGGATTTTCTCTGCACCTGGAAGCCCGGCCTGAGTTTAGCAGCTGATTGAGGGGTGATCTCGGTGGCGCTCCCCTTTACAACTCACCGCCGCAGTGGCACCATGTTCCCAGAGCCCTTCTGACCAAAAAGCACTCTGGTGGCATGTACAGGGGCTGAGAGGTGCAGGGTGTAAGGCATGTCGGCTGTGCTAGGTCTTGGCTGGTGGCAGCTGTATCAGGGTTGCGCTGGGCAGATAAACCACGGTGGCTGGGCAAGGCAGGGGTGTCAAAGAACTTAAACATCAGGGTCATGCAACGAATTATAAACTTGGGGGAACGAAAACTGGGCAATTTAGGTGGTATTAAATTGTGAGGGAATACATGTGTGTTTGGTGCGGGGAATTGCGAGGGGAAACACAATACACACAGGGATCATACAGACATAAATTGTATAAACGAAATTTAACATTGAACCAACGAACTTTTAGGCTAGGGTCAGACTAACGCATTTTTCGCGTTGTCCGTGAAAAAGTGCGTTCGAACGAATGGACGTATTTTTTCACGGAATACGCGATAGCGGTCATACGATGCGCATTTACATCCGTGATTTTGTACGGATCATCAATAAAACACTTTTTGCGTCTGGACGTTATGTTGGCCGAACATTAGCAGCATCTGACGTCTCCTATTCACGCACACATGCTGCTAGCGGACGCAGCGCACTCTGTACGTCAGTACTAGCGGTTTGACGTTCTCGAAAAAATGCGTTCGTTTGCCAATTCGTTTGCCAATTCGTATGCTGCCCGGCATTGGATGTAATTTGCTGCTAGCACGGCCGTGATTTAGTGCGGCTAAACGCACGTTAATACTGCATTAGTCTGACCCTAGCCTTAACGTTTTATGTGCCAATAACTTGAAAGTGACGGCTGTTCTGTCACACTAACGTTAGCGCTCACCTGCGTGAGCGTTAACCTTAGCCCAAGTAGTTAACGCAAATTAGAATCCAAACGCTAACAGGTTAAGTAACCCGTTTGCGTTTGGTATCTTGTGCTTCTCTGCGCGAGGTTACTGTACTTTGCGCTCCCTATACTTAACATGGGGAGCGCAAAGTGTTAATCAGCGTTAGGATTACAAAGTCCCAGCGCTGATTAACGTCTGGCTGCGATTAACAAAAAGTTAACCAGAGCAAGGACTTGGTGCTAACGGATTCCGCTTCTAAAGAATACGTTAACACCAGCCTAAAATTTTTCTTAAACTCGTATACTCACCTCCTGGTTCGCGGCGAAGCCTGCGGCTCTGTCCGCCTCCTCCTCAGTACGGTGGGAGCAGGGAAAAACTGGGGGAAAAAGTCCCCCAGTCTCCCCCTGCGTATCACTACGCTGACCGGCCGGATCTCGCAAGAAGAGCTCCAGCAGGTCATGTGACCGCCGGCGTCTGTTTCAATTGAGTCCTATGGAGAGGATGCGTGTGGCTGAGCTTAAAGCCTGAGATACACTGAACGCGTAGCGACGCACAGCGTAGTGAAGCAAAGATTTTGCAGGCTTAACTTCAAGACGCTCCGCCTCGCAGCCAGGCTACACTGCATGATGTTTGCTTCTCTCCGTACTGGACAGGAATCCAATAACTAAATTAAAATGTACACACAAAAATCTTCTATTTTCACAAAAGTGCATGTCATATAGGCAAAAAAGTTTCTATTGAATAAAATACATAAAAATTACTGCCATTTAATAGGAATAGTATAAAAAGGTAGCCCTGATCATATAGCAACCCCATGTGATATATATAAATATATTATAGGGACGCAGGGAGCGCTATGTATAGAGTAGGGATGCATCAAAACCAAATGCATACCACATAATTAATAGAAAACTAGTCCGTTTGGGGTGAGCCAAGATGATTTTCATAGAGAAAATCACCAGTTACTTATTTTTTCTCATTGCATTTAATGGAGCGGGGGGGGCTAGGTTTGATGCCAGTTTGCTTAATCAATAATGTTTGGCTCGGGCCAGATTATGTTTTTTTCTGATAGAGAACAGTCTAATTGATAGAAAACTAGTCCGTTTGGGGTGAGCCAAGATGATTTTCATAGAGAAAATCACCAATTACTTATTCATTTTCTACTACATTGAAACGAGTGGGGGGGGGGGGGTGGCAGTTATCTGGATAAATTTATTTCATCATATGAATGTGTTAGAATTGTCCAATTGTTCGATATACTTTTTATTGACATTGTTCTTTGAGGAATAAGATCTTGGCGAATAAGCAGCCAATTTCAGTCACTAAATAAGAAGCTGCCTGAATAAGAAGCTATCTTCAGTGTGAGAATAAGAAGCTGGCCGAATAAGGAGCTAACTTCAGCTTCATGTGTTTAAGAGCTTTTCTGGGAAGCTACCACCCTACCTGAATATGCTGCTTCCCCCAGCAGTTCCCTCATCCTATAACCTCCGATCCGGGACCTGCACCTTACTTGCAATACCACAATACAAAAAAGAAAGTGTCTCGATCCTCATTTTCCTACAGAGCACCACAATTATGGAATAACCTCCCAGACGCCATCAAATCTTCCCTCAGTCTAAAGACCCTTAAGAGTTCCCTATTAACATAACTCAATAAGGAATGCACCTGTAAACATGTAACATAGTGACTATATTTCCTACATATTTATTTTCTGTTAATCTGTATATTTGTTTTGTGTTAATATCTTGCATTTTACTACTTTGTATTTCTATAACAACTCCAATGTTCTTGAACCCAGGACATACTTGAAAACGAGAGAAATCTCAATGTATCCTTTCTGGTAAAATCCTTAATAAATAAATAAATATGAATGCGAAAGAGTTACATGACCTTTATTATGTGTCATTTGTGGTCATATATCATTTATAATACATAATAACCATCAGGTTACTCGTTATATAATATCTTTATCTTCATAAATTAATTTTCAGTTAATTAATACATAGAGTAACATGACGGTTATTTAGTGGGGTTTGTGACTGTGGATACAATTTGGTTAAAAATAACCAAAAACACAGTTTTTTGTTATCAGTCAGATAACAGTTTGCAGCTTTACCCGGGTAATCCTCGGAATTCAGTCAACTGTAACCTGCTGAAAACCCAAGAAAAGCGGAGAACCCAGAAGCGTTTGGATACTTTGCTTTTTACCCGGATAAAGTATGATGTGTCGTGGCACATCACACATTATCCAGCAACACTAGGATAATGTGTGTTTTACCCGGGTGAAACACAGCAGAAAACCAGAGTACCCAGAGGCTTCTGGATAGTTTGCAGATTACCCGTATAAAGTCCGAAATTTCATTTCACATCGGACTTTTGCTAATGAGCCTGGGTAATGTCAGGATTACCCAGGGAATCCTAAAATTAACCACACTTCAGGCTTTAACCGTAACATATATAAGAACTGCAAAACGACAAAAAATGTGAATCATGCTGGTCATGAAATTATCTATAAAGTCTTAGATTAGCCTAAGGGGTTATTCACTAACCTCCGATTTGGCACTGAAATGGCACCGAACAGTATAAGGGTTTTCAAAAAGCACCGATGTTTCAGTGAAATGCCGCCGCTGAACGCCAATCAGCCCGCTGAACGTCGACGAAGAATGCCGAACAGAATGCTGCCGAACTTCCAAAAAAAACAGAAGTCTACTATTCTTTAAAAGGCATTTAAAACAATAAAAAATGCATGGAAATGTGTGGAAATAATAATAAAAAAGGTCCTATAAAAAATAATAAAAAGGTCTGTTACAGAAAATAAAAAAACACCATTAATAAATATTGGGATAAAAAATTTCACCCAAAAAATACTGAAAAATAACTATGAAGACTTTTTGCTGAAACTGAAAAGAATAAATGGTTGAATAAAAAATAGATAAAAATGATACTGTTTTATAAATTGAATCCTATAGGATTTGCTTGTTTAAACCTGTCGAACTGAACCACTGACAATCAGGGCATTTCACTGACATTTCTCTTTTGGTGTTCTCTGAATAGATTAACCGTTACTTCTCTATGGGACAATTTCACTGCCGCCAAATTGCCGCGAACCAGGGGCGGACTGACCCATCGGGCACTCGGGCGCTGCCCGCGGGTCAGTGGGGGCCCGGTTTTGTAAGGGACGTTCCGACCACGGCGGCGCACTAACATACCGCCTCATCGGCGGCGCTGCAGCGTGCCTTCCTGGGCCCCACGTGCACCCTGCATTGATGCCGCCCACCTCACATGATGCGCGCGCATCACGTGGGGGGCTGCGTCAATGCAGGGTGCACGTGGGGCCCAGGAAGACACGCTGGAGCGCCGCAGACGAGGCAGTTTGTTAGTAGTGCGCCGCCATGGTTGGAACTTCCCTTACAAAACCGGGCCCCTGAGCTGCTGGGGTCAGTATATATCCATGTGTGAGCTACTGGGGGCAATATATATCAATGTGTGAGCTACTGGGGGGCAGTATATATCAATGTGTGAGCTACTGGGGGCAATATATATCAATGTGAGCTGCTGGGGGCAGTATATATCCATGTGTGAGCTGCTGGGGGCAATATATATCCATGTGTGAGATGCTGGGGGCAATATATATCAATGTGTGAGCTTCTGGGGGCAATATATATCCATGTGTGAGCTACTGGGGCAATATATATCCATGTGTGAGCTACTGGGGGCAATATATATCAATGTGTGAGCTACTGGGGTCAATATATATCAATGTGTGAGCTACTGGGGGCAATATATATCAATGTGAGCTGCTGGGGGCAGTATATATCCATGTGTGAGCTGCTGGGGGCAATATATATCCAGTGTGAGATGCTGGGGGCAATATATATCCATGTGTGAGCTGCTGGGGGCAAAATATATCAATGTGTGAGCTTCTGGGGGCAATATATATCCATGTGTGAGCTGCTGGGGGCAATATATATCCATGTGTGAGCTGCTGGGGCAATGTATATCCATGTGCTGTGTGTATGAGTGAGTTTTATTGTTCTGTGCCGTGGCCGTAGCTGACACGAGTGTGTGATGACTACAGCAGCAGAGCAGTGGCAGTTTGTAAGTCTGGAGGGGGCACAATGGATTCTCCAATTCGCTGGGGGCCCGAGTGGATTTTATTAACTCGTTAAAACTAATAGTTGAAAATTGTGCGAAGAAATAAATTCTTTAACGCAACAATGTGCCTGTGGGTTGTGCATTGTATGGGAGGGGTTTATGGGTGTGGCCTGCTGTGTAGGCATGGCACAAGGGGCCCCACTGACTCCTATTGCCCGGGGGCCCCATTACTTGTCAGTCCGCCCCTGCCACGAACTGCACTATACTTCGCAGGCAATTCACCAGTATTTGATGAATTGCCAGCTTTCTAAATTGCTGCACTGCCACGAAATTGCACTGTTCGGTGCAATTCAATGGCACGTTCAGCACTCTTTGACTAACCCTTTGAATGTCACTATTAGGTGCAATCAGTGGCGTAGCGTGGGTTGTCAGCGCCCGGGGCCAGCCAAGAATTGTGTGCCCCCCCAACCTGTGGACACGTTATCGATATTGCCCCAGCTAACACATGAATATTGCCCCAGCTAACACATGGATATTGCCCCAGCTCACACCTGGATATTGCCCCAGCTCACACATGGATTTGCCCCAGCTCACACATGGATTTGCCCCAGCTCACACATGGATTTGCCCCAGTTGATGGACATGCCCCAGCTCTCACATGGATATGCCCCAGCTCACACATGGATATGCCCCAGCTCACACATGGATTTGCCCCAGCTCACACATGGATTTGCCCCAGCTCATGGATATGCCCCAGCTCACACATGGATATGCCCCAGCTCACACATGGATTTTCCCCAGCTCACACATGGATTTGCCCCAGCTCATGGATTTGCCCCAGCTCATGGATTTTCCCCAGCTCATGGATATGCCCCAGCTCACACATGGATTTGCCCCAGCTCACACATGGATTTGCCCCAGCTCATGGATACTGCCCCAGCTCATGGATTTGTCCCAGCTCATGGATACTGCCCCAGCTCATAGATTTGCCCCAGCTCATGGATATGCCCCAGCTCATGGATTTTCCCCAGCTCATGGATATGCCCCAGCTCACACATGGATTTGCCCCAGCTCACACATGGATTTGCCCCAGCTCATGGATACTGCCCCAGCTCATGGATTTGTCCCAGCTCATGGATACTGCCCCAGCTCATGGATTTGCCCCAGCTCATGGATATGCCCCAGCTCACACATGGATTTGCCCCAGCTCACACATGGATTTGCCCCAGCTCACACATGGATATTGCCCCAGCTCTCACCTGGATATTGCCCCAGCGGCAGCCAGCTCATACATGGATATTGCCCCAGCTCCGGATCCAGCAGGGGTTGGGGCCAGATGCCGGGCAGCGGGAGTGCCTGCCCGGTCCTGAACAGCGTGTGAAGCCGTCCGTGTTGAAGGGGAGGCGGCTGCGTGCGTGTGCAGGTCACAGTACCACCTGATTAGCTGGACCACGTGACCTGCGCCTGCACGCAGCCGCCTCCCCTTCAACACGGACGGACTCACTGTTCAGGACCGGGCAGGCACTCCCGCTGCCCGGCATCTGGGCCCCCTCAACCCGCGGGCCCTTGGGTGGCACCCGAGGGCCCGGCGGGTCAATCCGGGCCTCAAGTTTTAGGGGCGCAATTTTTTTTTGAAATTATGCGCCCCTAAGAAAACTGCGCCCGGGGCCACGGCCCCCCCAGCCCCCCCCCCACGCTACGCCACTGGGTGCAATTTTGGCTCAATTAGTCTATTCTCTAAAGGGGTTATTCAAAGAGATCCTAATGGCTGCCAAAAGGTAACCGAATGCTGAAAATCAGCGTTCAGTTACCTTTCTTGGCCATTCGGCTATCCAGAGAGCAGGCAGTTCGCCAAATCCTAGCGAATTGTCTGCACATACCGTGCCTGTTCGAGGGCAGTGAAATCCCCATAGCTTCGGCTATTCAGAGAACACAAACCGGCAGGGAAAAGTTGCCGAATTGTCCTGCTGTTCGGTGGTTTCATTCGGCAGATTTATTCAGGTGAATCCCATAGGATTCAATGTTAAAAATATTCCCATTTTAATTCAATATCTAAGAAACCGTTGATTATAATATTCTGCAGTAAAAAGTCTCTTTATTTTTAGATATTTTTAGAATCTTTTAGGCATTTTTTGAGATTTTTTTGCAAACATTTTATGTAAATTTCAGCCATTTTCGCTCAGTAGTTTCTTTGCAAACAGCGTTTCACTTTTCAAACATTCAAGCAAACTGTTTTTGGGTTTTTTCACTCCATTCGTCTGCGGTGTCGGGTTTTTCCGGCGGCTGCTCTGCGCTGTGATCAACTCCTGCTCGGGTTTCTCCTGCTTGTTCGGCGGGATTAATCCAGGTGTGTTTGCAGGTTTCGGTGTGCCTTCACTGGGTTTTGCGGTGAGTGTTCGTCGGGTTTGCGGCGGCTTTTCCCTGCACTACGACAGCCCTGTGGTGCTTGCTGGATACACCGCAGGATCGCCGGAATGGGATCGCCAAATCGTGCCGAATTGAACAGAACAAAAAGTCACCGAATGTGCGGTGACTTTTTGATTCTCTTTGAATAACCCTGTAAGTTGTCAAATCGCCAAATACAGGCGAACTGATAGCGAAATACGGTGCAATTTGCCGCAATTCAACAGAACCGCAATTGTGCCATAAAACACTATTGTGTCTTCTTTTCACACAACGCAGAATTGTTCCAAAATTGGGGTGAAATTAGGGGTCAGAGTCCTACAGCAACGCATGGGAACGCAGTTCCCTCATTATTTTAGCAGGAGGAACTTCGTTCGTTTTTGGCTGATATACTGGGACGCCGCGCAATACCTTTCTATATAATTTTATAAAACAGTCTATATTGGTGGGCTTTCCTGGATTTAAGCACATTGAGAAGACATGGGAATGACAATTTCTCAGTATTTGTCAGAAGAATAGCATTCTCATGCATAAAGAAGCGCTGCAGCTGCTGCACCTCCCAGTAATTTTTAAGACCGGAGTGGACAGAAATGTTAGTGAGTTCCCACACTTGTTTTTTTATGACTTGAAACCTGGGTGAAATGGACTGATTTTCGGTGTTTCAATTCGACAGGTTTAAACAGATAAATCCCACAGGTTTCAATGTAAAAAAAAAAGTATTTTTATAAAGACCGTTTCTTGTTTTTGTTTTTTTCAAAAAACATTTTTATTCTTTTATTTTTTAAAAGACGTTTTTGTATTTTTTAGATGACATTTTTATTTTTTACTTTTTAAAAGACTTTTTTTATTTTGTAACAGACCTTTTTATTATTTTTAAAGGGCCATTTTCTATTATTTAGAAACATTTTATTACATTTATATTGATTTAAACTCTTATTAAGAGAATAGGAGACTTCCTTTTCAGTTTTGTGGAATTTGCCGGTGCTAATTCGGTGGTTAATGCTGACGTCTGATAACTGCGTCAGTGACTCCAATTTTGGCAAAGTAAGGTGAATATTAACTAAATAGTGAATTCATCGTATTTTCTGCAAAATGGAATCGCCATAGTCTGCAGAAAGGCAACTAAACTGCAATCAAATTGCACCCACCCTCACTGTAACAAAAAGTTCAAGATGAGAAAGTAGAAAATTCCTGAACATGGGGATAATAGCAGAGTGACGGAAATGAATTATAATTTCACTCTATCACTTAAATTGTGGATATTCGCTGGGCTACAGAGCAGGTAAAGGATTGAAATACAGAGTTTTGAGTGAGAGGTTTGGTTTTTATTTTTCCATGCAGTTCCATTGTCTGTCTTCCTTAAGTACTGTAGATACTCGAGTATACCGCTAGATTTTGGTAACAAAAATTTACCTTAAAATTGGAGGGGTCGCGTTATATTCGAGACATCTGCATTGCATGTGAAAAAAACAACTTGCATTGCTCTGGATTCCAAGTCTCCCTGAAATTCTGGTAGTCTCGCTGAAGTGAATGCGGGCTCCCTGATGCCTGCAAACACTTCAGGAACTCCCGGATTCAGGAGAGGTGGGATCCATCACAGCCAGAGGGCACGCTCGATTTAAGCCAATCATTAACCTCGCTCGCCTCCGCCAGTCATCTAATCGCTAGTAAAGACAGGTGGCCGGCGGCTTCATACTTAGTAACAACTGCAATCATTCTAGAGCAGAACACCCAAGCCTGAGTGGGAGCCTGACTGTGTTAAGAGAACCTCAATCGATGTATAACAGAAATTGGGATGTTTAAGGAATAATGACACATAAATACAATCATCGTGCATTATATCTACATTAACAGAGTGAAATGCCCCCTTTAACTGGTCGCACTCACAAGATGCCAGTACTTTATAGCATATATAGGAATATACTCACTGTTACCCCACTGCTACATCCACAGGAAAGTCTGGATACTCAGCTCGATAGCTCCCACCGCCACAGGAACACAAGCGAGGCTTTGTAGTGGATAGTAGAAATTTTAATAAAAAGGGTACATACAAGTAATCCAACGCGTTTCGTGCATGGACTGCACTTCCTCAGGGATTAATACATAAAAAATATACAAATGGATCAAATTAAAATCTGTTTTTCTGAATGCTGCTTGCCATCTTTATAGTCCTCTTCAAATGGGACTTCATTTCTCGGCGTGCGTGTCACCCTGGAACGCACCCGACTTCCTCCTTCCGCCCTTTCTCATTAGCGTACGTTTCAAGCTGGTCCTTTCCGCCGGAAGTGACGTATCACATTCATCTCATTTTGACATTGAGAATGGCAGTCTGAAAACACTGCAGATCAACTGCAGATGATGGCGGTTTCTTTCTACTTCAATAGAAGAACAGATAAAGTCCATATCTAGGATCCCCCATGACAGAGGGATCACACAAAAAGAAAAGATATAAAAAACATATAAAAACATCACCAAACAGCAACACCAAAACCAATAATACAACCTAGAACCAACGAAAGGGTCTTAATGGTGCATGATCAGATACGTAAATTGATTTACAGACACCCCTTAATGTCCAAATCTACATTAAGACCACCATCCTTCAAAATTCCTAATTTATAAATCCACTCTAACTCTTTTTTAGCCAACTGCCTTAGATGGTTACCTCCTCTCCAATCTTTTTTCACCACATCTATACCTGACCATTTTAATCGATCCACTGCAAATAAGGGACAGTGATTACAGTGAATGGGGAATGGGGAATTAAGAACGATGGGGGGGGGGGGTTTAACTCCATTAAGCCAGGGGGCTTACATAAATGTGGTAGATGCAGAGCCTGTATACATCAAGAGAGGAATACTAGGAAATTTAAAAGTAATATATCAGGTAAAGAATATAATATCAAACCCTTCATCACCTGCATTAGTAAAGGAGTTATCGATCTTTTGGAGTGTCCCTGCGGGGCGCAGTATGTAGGGAGAACCACTCGGGAGTTAAAAGTTAGAATACTGGAACACATGGGAAATATTAGAAGGAAGAAAGAAGATCACAGTGTCCCCATTCACTGTAATCACTGTCCCTTATTTGCAGTGGATCGATTAAAATGGTCAGGTATAGATGTGGTGAAAAAAGATTGGAGAGGAGGTAACCATCTAAGGCTAGGGTCAGACGAACGCATTTTTCACGTTGTTCGAACGAATGGACGTATTTTTTCACGGAATACGCGATAGCGGTCATACGATGCGCATTTTGGTCCGTGATTTTGTACGGATCATCAATAAAACACTTTTTGTGTCTGGACGTTATGTTGGCCGGACGTGTGCAGCGTCTGACATCTCCTAATCACACAAACACGCCGCTATGCGGACGCAGCGCACTCTGTACGTCAGTAGTAGCGGTTTGACGTTCTCGAAAAAATGCGTTCGTGGCCACTTGCGTTGCACGGACGAACTTTCGTGCGGCCGTTCGTCGTATGTTCCCCGGCATTGGACGTCATTTGCTGCTAGCACGGCCGTGAAACGGCTAAACGCACGTTAAAACTGCTTTCGTCTGACCTTAGCCTTAGGCAGTTGGCTAAAACAGAGTTAGAGTGGATTTATAAATTAGGAAACTGGAAGGATGGTGGTCTTAATGTAGATTTGGACATTAAGGGGTGTCTGTAAATCAATTTACGTATCTGATCATGCACCATTAAGACCCTTTCGTTGGTTCTAGGTTGTATTATTGGTTTTGGTGTTGCTTTTATGATTTTTATATGTTTTTTATATTTTTTCTTTTTGTGTGATCCCTCTGTCATGGGGGGATCCTAGATATGGATTTTATCTGTTCTTCTATTGAAGTAGAAAGAAACCGCCATTAGGGACGAGCCGAACACCCCCCGAGTTCGGTTCAAGCCCGAACCTTCCATATGTTCGGGTCCAAACCCGAACTCGAACTCCATGCAAGTCAATGAGGCTGAAAATTCGGTTTTTAGAGTGCCCTCCAAGATGGCATATATGCTAGATATTTGCCATCAAAGGTGTATGGGGGTCCGGGTAGTGCCCTGGGGGACAGGAAACAAGGACAAAAAGTAAAAAAAAAATGTTTTTAAAGGGACAGTGAGTTTTCCATGAAATAAGGGTTAAAAATAAAAATGAAAAATTCCTTCAAATATTGTGCCTAGGAGGTCCCCATAACCTGCCCGTGAAGTGGCGGATTTCTAGGATGTATAGAAACACTTAAAAACAAAAAAATTACGTTTCAAATGACAGTAAATGCTTTTCCCTTAATCTATCCTTAAACAACTGCTTGGGGCGGCAGTCTGAATGAAAAGAGGAGACATTTTCGGACACGCAGAAAAAGTTTACTGATTTTTTGGCGGTGAAAAGCAGGAGAATGGAAAATTCTAGACCAAATAGCCGATTTGGAAAGTGAGATGAATGGGAGAATTTTTCTGGTTTGGCTATTTTGACCTAGGATTTTCACTTCAGTCATTCTCCTGAGTTTCACCTTTCTCTGAATAACCCTGTCAGGGTTATTCAGAGAGCGGTGAAGAGCAGGAGAATGACTAGAGGATGGAAAATTCTAGGTCAAAATAGCCAAACCAGAAAAATTCTCCCATTTATCTCACTTTCCAAATCGGCTATTTGGTCCAGATTGTTCTCTTTTCCTGCCATTCTCCTGGTTTTCACCTTTCTCTGAACAACCCTGAGAGACAGGTGAAAGCCAGGAGAACTGGCAGGAGAAGAGAACAATCTAGACCAAATAGCCGATTTGGAAAGTTAGACAAATGGGAGAATTTTTCTGGTTTGGCTATTTTGACCTAGAATTTTCTCTTCAGTCATTCTCCTGAGTTTCACCTTTCTCTGAATAACCCTGTCAGGGTTATTCAGAGAGCGGTGAAGAGCAGGAGAATGACTGGAGAATGGAAAATTCTAGGTCAAAATAGCCAAACCAGAAAAATTCTCCCATTTAGGCTAGGGTCTGACTAACGAATTTTTTTTTTGTATTCAAAATTTTTATTTTGTCATCATACAAATAAACGTAGAGTGAGGGCCTCGCAGGGCCGCTCATGGTCATCTGCAATAGCACAGCATAAAGAAAATAAAGAAAAACAGTATAATTTTGAAGAGAG
The DNA here is from genome assembly GCA_009667805.1 of Leptobrachium leishanense. NCBI lineage: Eukaryota > Metazoa > Chordata > Amphibia > Anura > Megophryidae > Leptobrachium > Leptobrachium leishanense. The sequence continues at coordinate 48,509,231 of CM019065.1, forward strand.
TCAGCAGTGAATCATATAAGTAAACAATAAATGTTCACGCAGGGTCAAACAGTAAACATCACTGAAGAGTAAGTTAGGGGGGAGGTGGACACACACACCAAGAAGTGCTCCAGGACCCAAAAAAAAAAAAAAAAAGGGGGAGGAGGGAGTGGAAAAGGTGGCAAAGGCCAAATGTGTGACTGTCCTGGCACGCTCCCGAAGGTCCGAGGTACCGTAGGAGGCCATGGACATGTGCAGGTCACAAAGGCCGGGGTATGTGAAGGCCAAATGCGGCAGACAGAGCCATGGTGGCCGTCACAGTGACACGCCCCAAGTTGCCCCAACACCAAAAAAAAAAAAAAAGGGGGGGAAGAGGGTCTGCAGCACGAGGTGGTGTGGTGAAAAATCTAAATAAAAAAAAACATGGGAAAGGGGGGATAAAAGGGCGTGAAATGGGGTCATAGAAGGGGGGGACAGCTAGGGACCATCATAGTCCACTCAACGGGGACGGAGGGTCAGCCCCGCACGGGGGGGGGGGGGTCTCATCAGTAATGGAGAGAGACATCAGAAGGTAAACTGGAGAGGGATCTCAGTGGGTCAGAAAACAGCCGGCGATCAACAGATTGGCGGGGCAGCCCCCTCAGCCTGTGTCCAGCGAGAACGTGTGGCAGGGATTTTCTCCAGGCCTATGTGGAGCGCGCACGGCAGGTATGTCGCCTGTTATCACAGCTTCAGCCAACCTGACGTCGCGATACTCCTTCCACAGCTCTTACATGTCTCCGGATCTCTAGGAAGCTCTGGCATCGGCCTCCCAACAAGAAGTCTTCCCCCTGTGTCCAGCGGGAGGGCCCCTCGCGCAGCTCCGTCGTGCTGAGGAAGCTCATGGGGAACACAGCAGGAGGACAGCCACCGGGCCAACCCCTCCTCAGCTAGAGCCACACAAGGCCCAGGTAAGCGCAGCTCGCCGGTATACATCCTCCCGATGATCCGCTGCGGTCCCAACACAGACAGCGCAGGGGAAGCGATAGCAAGTCGCACAGGATCCTCCACTGCTCCCCTGAACTCCTCATCTCTGATCGGCTCCTCATTCTCTCCTCGTGCCGAAAACACAGTCTCTGACCCGGAGGCGACCACCTCAGCGCCAACCGAGGGTTCAGCCACCGACAGCGCCGCGTCCTCAACTCCTGTCATCCGTTCTGTCCCCATTACCTCCATGAGCCTACGCCACATGCCACGCGTAATTGGGCTCTCGTCGTCCCCAGACATTAGCGCCAGGCAGGCCTCCAGGTCCTCCAACACCACCTCGAAAGTTCTGGCAGGAAGGGTGGGCAGATCAGCCGCCGCCATTCCGCGTCCACCTCCGGTAACTCTGCTGCGTAGTCCAGAGCAGCAGCCAGGGGACGGGGGCCCTCCATTCCCATGGCCCACTGCAACCTGGAGCTCTAGAAGGAGGCCCTGGATGCGTAGCACCAAAGCCCAGGCCCCAAGATGGCCGCTGGTCAAACGTGCTCCGCAAGCACTGAGGCACAAAACGGGTTGTTTCTGGTCCGGAGGGGGGTCCAAGCGGCCTCCGGACAGCACTACTCCGGTGGCCAGTCACCCCAGCACCTTTAAAGCAAAAAAGTCCTCGGTTTCAGTCAGCTGAAGGTCCCTAATGGCAGCAGAAGAGACGGAGCTCCGTCCAAGCACATCTGCCTCCATTGGTAGCCGGCCACGCCCCCAGACTAGCGAATTTTTAACGTGCTTTTAGGCGCACTTAATCACGGCCACACTAGCAGAAAATGACGGGCAATGACGGCCAATATACGAAGTACGGTCGCACGAAAGTCCGGCTGCGCAACGCAAGTTGAAAATGAACGCATTTTTTTGAGAACGCAGAACCGCTAGTACGGACGTACAGAGTGCGCTGCGTCCACTAGCGGCGTGTGTGCGTGATTAGGAGACGTCAGACGCTGCTAATGTCCGGCCAACATAACGTCCAGACACCCAAAGTTTCCTGGCTTGGATCCGTAAAAAATCACGCACAAAAATGCGCATCGTATGACCATTTTCGCGCATTCCGTGAAAAGATACGGCAATGCGTTCGGACGCACTTTTGACGGTCGCTGTGAAAAATGCGTTAGTCTGACCATAGCCTTATCTCACTTTCCAAATCGGCTATTTGGTCCAGATTGTTCTCTTTTCCTGCCATTCTCCTGGTTTTCAACAGGTATAAAGTAAAAAAATTAAAAAAGAAAAGAAAAACATGGTTTTTTTTGTGTGTTATTTTTATTAATGCAGCAATAGAAACATAGAAACATAGAAAAATGTTGGCAGATAAGAACCTTTCGGCCCATCTGGTCTGCCCAATTACATGGATACTTAACCTGGATTTATCTTTTGTTTAGGATAGCCTTATGCCTATCCCATGCCTGCTTAAATTCAATTACTGTTTTGGCCTCAACCACTTCAACTGGAAGACTGTTCCATGTATCCACCACCCTCTCAGTAAAATAATGCTTCCTGATGTTACTTTTAAATCTTTGCCCCTCTAATCTAAGACTATGTCCTCTTGTTTTGCTACTTTGTTTCCGTTTAAATATACTCCCTTCCTCTACCTTGTGGATTCCCTTTACGTATTTAAATGTTTCTATCATATCTCCTCTGTCTCGTCTTTTTTCCAAGCTGTACATGTTAAGATCATTAAGCCTTTCCTGGTAACTTTTCTCCTTCAAGCCGTACACCATTTTAGTAGCCCTTCTCTGAACTCTCTCTAAGATGTCTATATCCTTCTGGAGATACGGTCTCCAGTACTGCACACAGTACTCCAAGTGAGGTCTCACCAGTGCTCTGTACAGTGGCATGAGCACTTCCCTTTTCCTACTGCTAATACCTCTCCCTACACAACCAAGCATTCTGCCAGCATTTCCTGCTGCTCTATTACATTGACTACTTACCCTTAGATCCTCTGAAATAATGACCCCTAAATCCCTTTCCTCAGATGTTGAGGTTAGGACTGTATCAAATATTCTAAAAATTCTATTGCCCCGTGTGAGGATCGAACTCACGACCTTCAGATTATGAGACTGACGCGCTACCTACTACGCTAACAAGGCACGCTGACAATATTGTTCACATTGCAATTATAATGTGAACGATGATGCACTAATGATTTTTTTCTATGGGGTGCGTTTGCTATAAATAACGTAATTCGCCCCACAAAATGTAACAAGTCCCCATTTCTAATCTTTGTACAAGCACACCTCATAGAAAACATAACCGCAAATGCTCATGTGCTAAAATGTGAAAAAAAAACAACACTTTACACACTGCAGATGATTAAAAATTCAATTTTTATCGCATTTTTTTCATAATATACAACCAGGACAGGACGTATAGATATAAAAATGATATATTATAAATCTGCGGAATCTGCCGGAAAGAATGATATCTAACATGTCGGTCATTTAACAAAATGTGGCTTCAAAATCACGTTTAAACATGATGAGCGAAAGCGGTAAAAATGAGCTGAGCACACAGCGGTGAAATACAGCATATTAGAAGTTTTAGGAGGGAAATTAAAACTTCTCAAATCTCAATCAGAAGCAGATACCACCCCACCCCCTCAGTATAGTCTACAATGTATAAAATTGATTAGACCAGCCTAAAACACCTGTTGTTATGACATTTGAAAACCAGAGGTCATTTAGAGTTGAGAATTTTTCCACGTACACATTAGTTTTTAATTCAATATCTAATAAACCGTTGCTTGTAATATTCCGCAGTAAAGAGACTCTTTATTTCTAGATTTTTTTGTATTTTTTTAAGCATTTTCTATACTTTTTTCAAAATTTCTTTTTTTTTTCGAACTCGAACCGTACACACCCAAAAAGTTCGAAGTTCACGAACTTTCGAACAACCAAAGTTCGGGCCGAATTCCGAACCGTCCGAACCCGAACAGCTCATCCCTAACCGCCATCATCTGCATTTGATCTGCAGTGTTTTCAGACTGGACCAGCTTGAAACGCACGCTAATGAGAAAGGGCGGAAGGAGGAAGTCGGGTGCGTTCCAGGGTGACACGCACGCCGAGAAATGAAAACGGAAGTGCCTAACCCGGTGGCATTTGAAGAGGACTATAAAGATGGCAAGCAGCATTCAGAAAAACAGATTTTAATTTGATCCATTTGTATATTTTTTATGTATTAATCCCTGAGGAAGTGCAGTCCATGCACGAAACGCGTTGGATTACTTGTATGTACCCTTTTTATTAAAATTTCTACTATCCACTACAAAGCCTCGCTTGTGTTCCTGTGGCGGTGGGAGCTATCGAGCTGAGTATCCAGACTTTCCTGTGGATGTAGCAGTGGGGTAACAGTGAGTATATTCCTATATATGCTATAAAGTACTGGCATCTTGTGAGTGCGACCAGTTAAAGGGGGCATTTCACTCTTTTAATGTAGATATAATGCACGATGATTGTATTTCTGTGTCATTATTCCTTAAACATCCCAATTTCTGTTATACATTGATTGCTGTACTTGAACGTTTGGGAAGAACGACCCGGGAGTACTAAGGTTAATCTTTTTATACCGAAGGTGTCACACCACATTTGTGTTGTTAAGAGAACCTGGAAGGATCTTAACCCCTTTGCTGCGTAGGACGCGCTCAGCACGTCCACCCGCAAGTAACGTTCCTTGCGGAGGACGCGCTGAGCGCTGAGCGCGTCCTCCCTTTGGGGCCAGCGATCAGCTGGGTTCCGGCCGATCGCTGTGCTCCCCGGTGCGGGCTGACATCCCTCCCTCCCGATCACCGGCGTTGCGGGGGTTAATCCAGGCACCATTTGGAAGGGCACAGCACGGTACCTGGAATTAACCCCATGGGGGCTGGATCACGAATCGGTGCCAAAAAGCGCCGGTTCGTGATCCTTTCCCGGAGCTGGCTGACATCTTGGATGTCGGCCAAGCTTCCGGGAATGCCCCCTGAGGACTGGCGTCATCGTGTATAGCACGAAGACGCCAGTCCTGGAGTTAACCCCTAACTGCCACCAATGGTGGAAATAGGGGGTTCCAATTAACCCCCTATCTCCCGATCCGTGGCAGTTAGGGGTTAATGTTTGATATTGTTGGATCGGCCAGAGCATGGCCGTTCCAACGATACCAAACATGAGTATGAAAAAAGTTTTTAAAAATAAATAAAAATAAAAAAATATTTTAAAAAAAATTATAAAAAAAAATAAACAAGTTTTTTTTTCTTTTTTTTGGTTCGTTAATGCAGCAATATTGTTCCCATTTCAATTATAATGCGAGCAATGATGCTGCACTAACGATTTTTGTATGCGGTGCGTTTGTTAAAAATCGCGTAATTTTCCCCAAAAAAAAATGTAACGAGACCCCATCTCTAATTTTTTTAACAAGCGCACCCCATACAAAATATAACCGCAATTGCTCGCATGTTAAAATGTGAAAAAAAAACACTTTACACGTTGTAAATTATTGAAAATTCATATTTTATTGCATTTTTTGTTTTAATATACAGACAGGTCATGACGTATACATATAATAATGACATATTATGAATCTTCTGAGTCTGACGGAAAGAAAGATATGTAATATGTCTGGGTCATATACTAAAATAAGCCTTCAAAACACGGTTAAACATGATGAGTGAAACCGGTAAAAATGACCTCAGCACAGGGGCGGGAAATGCCTCAGCAGCGAAAGGGTTAATTGTGTACTGGTACAGTAAAATTTTGTTCCTCGAGTTATATTCGAGTCTTGAGTCTTCTCTCATTTCCATAATAAATCTCTATCCGTCGCGTTATATTCGGGTCGCGCTATACTCGAGTATCTACGGTTTAGATACTAGATTTTGTATTCTTTCTTAATTCCTTTTTTTTTATGGAATTTGATAGACGGAGGGAATCAATGAGTAAGGTAAGAATGATGTAATATAGAAGTCAGGTGTTTGCTAACAAAAAGTCTGCTCACACAACTTATCAATAGAATTACAAATAAAGTAAAAGCATAATATGGAAAAATGTCTTATCAGAAAAAGGGGATAAAATGAATAAGGAAGCATTTATGGTCATCGGGTAAAACTGAAGTTTTCCTTAGGATACTCTCAAGCAGCAGGGAACATTGGTAAAAGTGAATACTACTAAAGGAGAGAGGAGAGAGGAGATGGGTGGGACTCTCTCAGTACGTGTCAAACGAGTGTGGCTGCAATATCTTTTCCAAAAAATACAAAGTTAAAAAAGTGATAAGATAAAATTTGGCAAGAAAACAAAATAGGTGTCACCCATCTTTTTCCCTAGCAACACAACACAATACTGTATATGGATTGAAAGATATAAGGAACACCCATCAGTACACACATGCCAGTTTTTTATATATGGATTCTGAGAGCAAACTGCAATTTTCATAGACCTTGCTAGACCAATAGAAAGGTAAGCCGGCATTTTCATGTTTAACTTTTACTGTATAATGTGTTATTGTTGAATAAATGGTCTACATGTTAGCTTGCGGAATAAAATAAAGTATGTAGAATTATTTGTCTGGAAATTGATTATAAATGAATGATAAAGTGGATCAGCCCACCACTGCTTCTCAAAAAGAATTTGCATATATCCTGCATATAATGATGATTCAACAGTTTGTCATAGGTATGGTAATGAATGATACAAATTTTTCCAAACGCAAAACATGGAAGAAACACAAGTATTTCATACCTTTAAATACAGCCACTATAAAAATTGTGAGTACAGACCCCCACTCGAACTTTAGAGGCTTGTATAGTTACTCTGTTCTTTTAAAGGGCCGCTACCACCAAAAAATGAAATGTCCTCATTGTTTATTTGATGTTGCTGATATCTTACATGTGTTTTGTTTTTCTCTTGTATGTTTAGTTAAACTATTTCACTCTATATGTGTCACTGGGTACATCCATTGTGTGACCTTTAGTGTTGTAAACTGCCCCCCCCCCACACAGTATCTTTCCATTACTCGCTCCTCTGGCACTGGCCATAGAATGGATCAATCACTGACTCACATCATTGTATTGTGTGGGATGTTTTCAAAGGACCTCACCAGAGGGTAGATTAGAAGTCTTTTAAGCTCCCTATCATATTTCTTTCAGCTGCCATCACTTATCTCAGTTAGCCTGGAGTACAATAACCTCCTGCCGCCTAATCTAAACATTCCCTCCTGCACCTCAGTAACTGTTAAATAATGTAAATAAACAAGCAGGGCCGGATTTATAATTAGGCAGAGTAGGCATGTGCCTACAGGCGCCTGCCACAAGGGGGCTCCTTGCTCTGTGTGTAAAAAGAAAAGTTTTTTTTTTTTTACAATTTTCAATAATTTAGACCACTGTATCTCTGGAGCCCTAAGGGCTAGATGGACATATGAGGTATCATTGGAAAGGTCAGATTATAACCTTTCCAGTGATACCAAATCTAACCAGGTTAGACTTATGTAAAAATAAAATATTAAAATATTATTTTTCTCCTTTTTTTTTTTAACATGGCACTATTATTCAGTTTACAACTATAAAGTGAACAGTGATGCTGCACTAACACACCTCATTTACGATACTGCCAGCAAGTGCGTATCTGGTGAAGCAACGCATTGTTTAATTCACAACCTAGACTGTGGCGCTGCAGTGAGGACAGACAGGGAAACTTTGGAACCTGCATCCGTGAATTGTACACCGCACAAGGTTAAGTGATGTGTCATTGGAAAGGTCAAAGTCTGGTCTTTACAATGATACCAAACATGACCACGTAATGTGTAAAAAAAAAAAATTTTTTAAAAAAAATGCAAAATGTTTTTTTTCTGTTCTACAGCTGAGGCAATATCTGCTTTTACATATAAAACGAACAATGCTTCTACATTCACTGCCTCCTCCTTTAACCATTCTACCCCACTGACTCCCTCACTTCCTGCCCCTCTTCTAGTATCAGGGTTATCCAAAGAGATCCGAATGGCTGGAGAAAGGTAACCGAACGCTGAAAATCAGCATTCGGTTACCTTTCCTGGCCATTCAGCTATCCAGAGAGCAGGCAATTCGTCAAATCCTGGTGAATTGCCTGCACATACGGTGCCTGTTCGAGGGCAGTGAAATTCCCATAAAAAGCACTGCTTCGGCTATTCAGAGAACACAAACCAGCAGTGAAAGGTTCCCGAAATGCCCTGCCATTCGGTGGTTTAATTCGGTAGGTTTATTCAGGCGAATCCCATAGGCTTCAATGTTAAAAATATTCCCGTTTTAATTCAATATCTATAAAATTCTGCAGTAAAGAGTCTCTTTATTTATAGATTTTTTCGGATATTTTAAGAATTTTTCTGGACTTTTATTTTTTTTTAAAAAAGTCAGATTTTTTTTTATGTTTACTTATTTTTTCCGTAACAGCCCTTTTTATTATCATTCATTGGATCATATGTAAATTTCAGACATTTTCGCTCAGTAGTTTCTTTGCAAACAGCGTTTCACTTTTCAAACATTCAAGCAAACTGTTTTTCTAATTTATTCACTGCCTTCGTCTGCAGTGTTGGGTTTTTCTGGCAGCTTCGCTGCGTGCGATCGGCTCCTGCTCGGGTTTTTACGGCATTTTCGGCGGGTTAATCCAGATGTTTTTACGGGTTTTCGGCGTGCATTCGCCGGGTTTTGCGCTTAGTTTTCGGCGGGTTTGCAGCGGCCTTTCCCTGCAATTCGGGGACCCTGTGGGGCTTGCTGAATACATCGCAGGGTCGTCGAAATGGGATCGGCAAAACTAACCGAATTGAAGAGAACGAAAAGTCACCGAACTTGCTGTGACTTTTCGATTCTCTTTGAATTACCCTGTATGTCTTCCTTTTCTCCAGTCTCGGAGGAGGAGGTCTCAGAACTTCTCATGTTCTCCTGCCCGACCACCTGTCCACTTGATCCTATCCCCTCACACCTTAATCGGCCTGTCCTACCAGTTACTGTCCCTGCTTTGACCCTCTGTATTCAAACGTGCTTTGATCACCCCAATTCTAAAAAAGCCATCTCTTGATCCTACCTCCCTCTTGAACTACTGTCCCATCTCTTTGCTCCCCTTTGCCTCCAAAATCCTAGAATGTCTGGTCTATAACCAGCTCACCAGTTTTCTTGCTGCTAACTCTCTACTCGATCCACACCAGTCTAGCTTTCGCTCCCAACAATCTACTGAGACTGCTCTGACCAAGGTGACTAATGATTTATTTGCCGCTGAAACCAAAGGTCACTTCTCCCTCCTTATTCTTCTTGACCTTTCTGCTGCATTTGACACTGTTGATCGCTCTCTCCTGGTCCTCTTCCTAGCTCTCTTTTTGCTCCTTCAGTCAGTATCTCCTTCGCTGGTGTCTCTTCACCACCTGTTCCTTTTTTAATTGGGGTACCTCAAGGCTCTGTTCTGGGTCCCCTACTCTCATCGCTCTATACCACCTCTTTGGACAACCTCATCTCTTCCTATGGATTCCAATATCACCTCTATGCTGATGACACCCAAATCTACCTTTCCTCTCTCAATCTCTCTCCTCAGGTGTTGGGCCGTGTTACTGCCGGCCTGTCGGCTCTCTCCGACTGGATGACTTCCCGTTTCCTAAATCTCAACCTCTCGAAAACTAAACTTCTCATCTTCCCTACCTCTAAAACCTCCATTCCTGCGCCCATTTCTCTTCAGGTGAATAGAGCCACCATTACTTCTACCTCTCAGGCTAGTTGCCTCAGGGTCCTCTTGGACTCCGATCTATCCTTTACTGCTCACATTCAGTCTCTAACCAAATCCTGCTACTTCCACCTAAAAAACATTGCTCGCATCCGTCCCTTTCTTAATCCAGATTCTGCTAAAATGCTCACCCAAGCGCTTATTTCCCACCTCGAATACTGTAACGTCCTTCTCTCGAGCCTTATGAGATCCCAGATTCTGCCTCTGCAGTCTGTAATGAACGCCTGTGCCAGACTCATACACCTCACCTCCTGCACCTCTCACAACTACTCCCTTTGTCAATCTCTACACTGGCTTCTTGTCTCCTATAGAATCCAATTCAAAACATTGGTGCTCACATACAAAACTCTCCACAACCGTGCCCCTGTCTACATCTCCTCCCTTACTAGCAGGTACATCCAATCACCACCACTTCGGTCGACCAATGATTTGATGCTATCAGTTCCTCGTACCCGCACCCCCAACTCCCAACTTCAGGACTTCTCCTGAGCTGCCCCCTTTCTATGGAACTCCCTCCCCTGCAACAGCAGACTCTCCCCATCTCTCCAGGCCTTCAAGAAATCTCTGAAAATGCATTACTTTAGACAAGCCTATCAGCACACTCCATGATCTCCCCACTGCGCATTTCTTGCTACATCTTCAGTCCTCATGCAACCCGTTACTTCAAATACCCTATTTGCCCTCACCTAATGTGTCACCCCTCTCCTCTTAGATTGTAAGGTCTGGAGCAGGGTCCCCTCTCCTCTTAGATTGTGAGCTCTCAGGCAGGGTCCTCTCTCCTCTTAGATTGTGAGCTCTCAGGCAGGGTCCTCCCTCCTTCTGTTCAGTGTGTGTAACATTTATGTATATTTGTTATTCTGTTTCTACCATTGTACAGCGCTAAGGAATTTGTTGGTGCTTTATAAATACTTGTAACTGTAATTCAACTAAGGCAACAGATTCTGCCTCTTCTTTTGATTTGAGCTCGGAGAAAAACAGTTCTTCAGTTTTTAAAATGTATTTTTCTTTTCGTTTTCTTAGCCTCAAAACGAAAATTTAAATAGTAAATTTGGCATGTTTTTTGTTTGTTTGAGGTGCAAATCCAGCCCTGAAAACAAGCGCCACAAAGCAAAGCTTTGCATGTTGCATCATGGGAAAAATACACAAAATGGGAAAAAAGAGATCAAAACCTTATTTTATTTTCCTTTTTACATGCAATTACTTCAAACAAAGAAAAAATACCAGCAGCATGTATTTTACAGTGTGGTTTTGTTTGTCATGCCCAAGTAATCTAGTTACAGACTATCAGGGTTATTCAGAGAGAGGTGAAAAGCAGGAGAATGACTGGAGAATGAAAAATTCTAGGTCAAAATAGCCGATTTGGAAAGTGAGATGAAAGGGAGAATTTTTCTGGTTTGGCTATTTTGACCTAGAATTTTTCATTCTCCAGTCATTCTCCTGCTTTTCACCTCTCTCTGAATAACCCTGTATGTAAGTGGTAGTGTCCCTTCACCGGCTGGGTGGAGTAGAGGTAACATCACTGCTTTGCATGGAGAGAGCCTGTGAAGACATGGGTTCAATCCCAGCAAGAGCACCTCTCCAGTAAGTGTCCTTGGGCAAGACACCTAACGGTACATACTCGCCACCCAAAACATACTTGCAAACAAGAGAAATCTCAATGTATCCTTCCTGGTAAAATACTTTCTAAAAAAAACAAAAAACCTGTGTACCTGAGCCCAATAACCACCACTTTTTTTTGATTGCCGTCTGCACTTCTTCTCTCTGAAAGATAGAAGAATCAGGCAATTTTGTTTCCCTCCTTCTTTCTGTTACTCTGACAGGTGACTTTTTAACTGCAGTTCCAGTGGCTTACAGTACATCAGCTGTCATGTCTGATGTACTGTGCCACGGCACTCGCCATAGGCACCGAAAGAAAGCCAAGTAAGGCTAGGGTCAGAGTGGGGCAGTCGGAACGCGCGTGCAGGCGCACTAAATCACGGCGGCAGTAGCAGCACATAACGGCCAATGACGGCCAATATACGCAGTACGTGCGTACAAAAGTGCGCCGACACCACGCAACCGGCAAATGAACGCATTTTTCTCAGAACGTGAAACCGCTGCTACAGACGTACAGAGTGCGCTGCGGCCGCATGGCAGCGTGTGTGCGTGATTAGGAGACGTCAGACGCTGCTAGTGTGCGGCCTACATAACGTTCAAACAGCCGGATTTCCCTAGAATTGCGTTGGTGAGTACCTGCGACTGTGCGACTGTGGTCGTCTGACCACTTAAGCGTATTCCGTGAAAAAATGCGTGCGCACGCATCGACGTACATTTTGACGGTGGCCGCAGAAAATGCGCTCATCTGTCCCTAGCCTAAGGTGCCGTTCCCTTTTCATGTGCCAGTTCCAGAACATATTGTGGAGCCCATTTGTAAATAGCATGTGCAATAAACAAAATAATTTGCAATTCTCCAAAATAAGTCCAAATCAAGGTAACTCGATCTTGGTGTTTCTAAAGATCGTGTTAACCTGGTCACAGTAATTGATATGTTCAACGATTTGACCAGTGAGCAGAGTCTGATTTGGGACCGAGTCGGATTATTATCTTTGGTCCAACAAAAGGATTGGTGGTCTTGAGGTTTCCCTGACATCACTCTTTCAGCAGATATTTCACATGAGGAATGTGGGTGGTTTCAGTGAAACATTAGCAGGTCTTAATCATGTAATATAAGGAATAAACATGTACGTTACTATACTGTTATCTTATGTTTCTATCTTTTTACAGCTTGGTGCATTGGACATAAAGCCAACAAGCTAAAAAAAATAATAATAATTTTGCGCAACACATCAACTCAAATCATTTGCGGCAGTTTTTCTGGCAGTATGTTTCCAGGTAATGCTTTTCTTAAAGTATGTTTTCTTTGTCCTCTAATGAAATAAGTTCCAGACACTCGAGTAGCTTCTTGGTCATTGAGTTATTTGCTCTTTTCTTTCTGATACACGTTGTATTCTACCCTTAGCAGTTTGATTTATTTAATTGGCATGCATTAAAATGATTCGAATTGATCACTATGACCACTCAAGACTGTACTGGATCACTAGGCAGGTCAGAAGCATCATGTACCGTAGATACTCGAGTATAGCGCGACCCGAATATAACGCGATGGATAAAGATTTATTATGGAAATGGGAGAATACTCAAGACTCGAATATAACGCGAGGCACAAAATTTTACTGTACCGGTAAACAATTAAAATCCTTCCAGTTTCTCTTAACATAGTCAGGCTATCCCTCAGGCGAGGTTGCTCTGCTCTAGAATGATTGCAGTTCCATCTTTACTAGCGATTAGATGTCCAGTGGAGGCGAGCAAGGTGAAAGATTAGCTTAAACCGAGCGTGCCCTGTGGCCATGATGGATCCCACCTCTCCTGAATCTGGGAGTTAATGAAGTGTTTGCAAGCATCAGCGAGACCGCATTCACTTCAGCGAGACTACCAGAACTTCCGGGAGACTTGGGATTCAGAGCAAGCCAAGTTTTTTTCCCCCACGCGATGCAGATGTCTTGAATATAACGCAACCGCTCCAATTTTAAGGTCAATTTTTGTCACAAAAATCTAGCGGTATACTCGAGTATCTACAGAATGCAAAAGAGGTCCATGGTCCCCTGATCTCCGAGAACTTGGCATTTACCCAGTTTGCAGCCATTATTATTATTTTTTTTTTAAATATGCTTCCCGAGTAATACAAACAGTAAATTAGAAAGTGTGTTCAATATGAAGTCAAATACTGTTTGACAAAAACCAATATTTTTTTTATCAAATCTTTGTGAATATAACAACATTGCATATTATAATTAATGTATGTAAAATATATATTTAATGTGACTAGCTCACGATGCCTCTTGTACATATTATTATGGGATGGTGTTTTTCAGATGATAAGGCACACCCTTTTTACCAGTCGTTTATGCTTAGAAATGTGGAGTTTTTTGGAAATCTGCATCAGGCTAAAGATAACGTTCTTAGAAGTAAGAATGTAACAAAGAAGAACGTATTACATCTGAAAATTGGTGGGGGGATTTCCTAATGGTTTAACCCTTTCTGGTCCAATATTGGAATATATCCGACATAACCTTTTGCCGGTTGCAGTCCAATGTTGGATATATTCTGACATGACCGGACCAGCCCTCCTGCCTAATACCCACCTCTCTCCTCTGGGGTCCCACGGAGATCTGACTTCCCTGAAGACTTCCCGCAAAGGGTTAAAGGGCTGTGGGCACTATTACATTATTAACGCTAAAACGGGAACACTAGGGGAAAAAACCTGTGCCTGCAGGTCTCTCCTTTGTGTCCACGTTTTAGCATGATATTACAATGCAGGCGCTGGAAAAGCGCCTGCATTGTGATACAGCGCTAAGCCCTGAGATGTGCACAGCAGCGCTAAGCTCTGCCGTGAGCATCCCCTCGATGGAGACCATAGGACTCCATTGAGGCAGACAATGCCGGTCACATGACCTGCTGGATCTCACCTCGCGAGATCCAGCAGGTCAGCGTAGTGATCCGCTCCCAGCAAACAGAGGAGGCGGTCCTCGCCGCGGGATTAGAGGTGAGTATTTGATCAATTTGGGGGGGGGTTCTGCTGGTGCTGATGGATTCTGCAGCAGTGGAATCTGTTACCACCAGGTCCAGGCTGTGGTTAACTGTTGGGTTAACTGCAGCCGGACGGTAATTAGCGTTAGTAGATTGTAATACTAGCGGTAATTAACTCTTTGCGCCCCCATGTTAAGCATAGGGAGCGCAATGTACAGTAACCTCGCACTGAAAAGCGCAAGATACCAATCGCTAATGGTTTTTTTTAACTCGTTAGCGTTTGGATTGTAATATGGTCGGCCCGCGCTATGGCAACAAGGGCTAATGTTAACGCTCACGCAGGTGAGTACTAACGTTAGCAAGAAGAATGTAACAGGGCCCTGTGGTGTTACACAGAACGGTAATTCCTGAATTCCTGAAACAGTGGTGATAATACTACAGAATAGAAAATCCACCAAAATAATCAGGTTATTACAAAATACACTATATTGCCAAAAGTATTCGCTCACCCATCCAAATAATCAGAATCAGGTGTTCCAATCACTTCCATGGCCACAGGTGTATAAAATCAAGCACCTAGGCATGCAGACTGTTTTTACAAACATTTGTGAAAGAATGGGTCGCTCTCAGGAGCTCAGTGAATTCCAGAGTGGAACTGTGATAGGACGCCACCTGTGCAACAAATCCAGTCGTGAAATTTCCTCGCTCCTAAATATTCCACAATCAACTGTCAGCTGTATTATAAGAACATGGAAGTGTTTGAGAACGACACCAACTCAGCCACGAAGTGGTAGGCCACGTAAACTGATGGAGCGGGGTCAGCGGATGCTGCGGCCCATAGTGCGAAGAGGTCGTCAATTTTCTGCAGAGTCAATCACTACAGACCTCCAAACTTCATGTGGCCTTCAGATTAGCTCAATAACAGTGCGCAGAGAGCTTCATGGAATGGGTTTCCATGGCCGAGCAGCTGCATCCAAGCCATACATCACCAAGTGCAATGCAAAGTTTTGGATGCAGTGGTGTAAAGCACGCCGCCACTGGACTCTAGAGCAGTGGATACGCGTTCTCTGGAGTGACGAATCGTGCTTCTCAATCTGGCAATCTGATGGATGAGTCTGGGTTTGGCAGTTGCCAGGAGAACGGTACTTGTCTGACTGCATTGTGACCAAGTGTAAAGTTTGGAGGGGGGATTATGGTGTGGGGTTGTTTTTCAGGAGCTGGACTTGGCCCCTTAGTTTCAGTGAAAGGAACTCTGAATGCTTCAGCATACTGAGACATTTTGGGCATTTCCATGCTCCCAACTTTGGGCCATATTACATACTTGGTGCTAACTTAACCAGAGCTGTTGTAAACTTAAAACCTCCATAGGCTATAATGGCTCTGGGAAGTTTACAACAGCTCTGGTTGAGTTAGCACCAACTGTGTAATATGGCCCTTTGTGGGAACTGTTTGGAGCCAGCCCCTTTCTCTTCCAACATGACTGTGCAAGGTCCATAAAGACATGGATGACAGAGTCTGGTGGGGATGAACTTGACTGGCCTGCACAGAGTCCTGACCTCAACCCGATAGAACACCTTTGGGATGAATTAGAGCGGAGACTGAGAGCCAGGCCTTCTCGTCCAACATCAGTGTGTGACCTCACACATGCGCTTCTGGAATAATAGTCAAAAATTCCCATAACCACACTCCTAAACCTTGTGGACAGCCTTCCCAGAAGAGTTGAAGCTGTTATAGCTGCAAAGGGTGGACCGACGTCATATTGAACCCTATGGATTAGGAATGAGATGTCACTTAAGTTCATATACGAGTCAAGGCAGGTGAGCGAATACTTTTGGCAATATAGTGTATCATTATCACTCACACAGTTTATGCGTTACGATATGTCGGTAGGAGAGGAATTTGAAGTTGTAGTTTGAGTGGATTGTGTTATGTTGAATTATTTTGCATTTTATGTTTCATTCTAGGCCTAGACATATCCTTCTTCCAACGCAATCGCAGAATTATTCTACTTGGTTTGCAAGGACTATCCATCCTCCTCATTATCATTCTCTTCATAGTTATATTTTTGCAATGTAAGTGTTAGATCAATTATATTCTAATTGTATGTTTTATATTATATATACACTGTTTTCTCCCATACTCCCTGTTACAATTACCTTTAGAAAAAAAAAAACTGATTCCAGATTCCAAATTTCACAAAAAAACAGATGCACTCATGGGGGGGTTATTCAGAGAGCACGGAAATAACGACGACATTTCGGTAATCTGTCTTTCCCTGCACTTCAGGGAATCAAATTTCCCCACCCTGCAGTGAATTCAGCATTAACCACAGGGTCCCCGAGGTGCAGGGAATTGGCCGCCGAATGCTGCCACAGACCCACCGCAAACCCGTCACCCGCCATCCCGTCGGACATCCGCAGCAAACCCACCATAGGCCACCAAACGCAGCCGACGAGCTGCCAAGCACAGCGCAGACCAGCCGCAGAAGAAAGCCGACAAGCTGCCGGACGGGTAAACAAAAAAAAAAGACAATACGATTGAAAGTGTCAAAATTGAAATGCTGTTTGCCATATACTACTGAACGAAAATGTCTGGAATTAACATATAAGATCCAATGAATAATAATATAAAGGTCTGTTACAGAAAAAAAAAACGCTATAAAAAAAACAGAAAAAATTTGCCGAAAAAATCCTGAAAAATGCCCGGAAGATCCTAAAAAATTCATAAAGAGACTTTTTGCTGCAGAATAAAATAATAAACAGTTTATTACATATTGGATAAAACCAGGAATATTTTTAACATTGAAGCCTATGGGATTCGCCTGAATAAACCTGCCGAATGAAAGCACCGAACAGCAGGGCACTTCGGCAACTTTTCACTGCTGTTCGATGTTCTCTGAATAGATTAACCATTGCGACTCTACGGGGGATTTCACTGCCGTCGAACAGGCACCGTACTTGCTGGCACCTCGCCAAAATTTGGTGAACTGCCTGCTCTCTGAATAGCCGAATGGCCATGAAATGTCAGCGTAAGGGGAAATTCCCTGTTCAGTGACAATTTGGCGCCAGATCGGCTCTCTGAATAACCCCTATGGAGTTTAGGCTCTTCATTCCAATGTATTTTAGGTACAGTCACAGCAGTAGGCATTTGTTTTCAGCAGGTTGTATCTTTTGTGTCTCTTTTACACTGATTATCTGTGTATTTTATGTTAATAAAAATTAGACAGTCCTGTTTTGCCCTTAAATATTTGGTCAGAGGCTGTAGGCAGCTCCTGCCCAATTATTATTATTATTTTCTTCTCTAGGTTATTTTACTCACCTTTTGTCTCACACCGCGCGCTTCTCCTCCTCATCGGCTCAGAGATTCTCGAAACAGGAATTGGCCTCAGACAGGATGACGTCGGCACGCTTCTGCTTGTCGACGTCAATGGCGGTCGATCTGGTGACCGCCGGCAGCTGGGAAATTCGAAAATCCTGGCTGATGGTGATGCTGGGTAGGGTAGAGGAAACTCCTTGACTTCACCCAGTGAATTTACCAGATTGGGGGGGCTGGGAGGGAGCAGAGAGGGGGCACTCCTCAAATCCTGACAACTTTAACAATATAAAGTGGTCAGGATGAGAAGAGAGTCCCTTTAAACTAAACTTTTCAAACGGCAAAACTGTCCCTCCGAAGGACTAGATACCAAGAAAACTAAAACAGTTTTTGAACAGATTTTAATTAATTTAGACAAATATTATAAACGTGTTTAGTAGGTAAACTTGCATAGTATTCGCTGGGTGAGTTTTAGGTGTGCCGTGAATGGAGTTCACTGGGCATTTGCTGGGTGAGCTCTATAGCAAGTCTGGCACTGATGTGGCCAGGGGCGGATTGACAACTAATGGGGCCCCCGGGCAATAGGAGGTCATGGGGCCCCCCTTGTTCTGCATCCACAGGAGGCAACACCCATAAAAAGCCCACCCCCTACAACGCAACACCCACATGTACATTATTGTTCTAAAGAATTCATTTCTGAACTCCTAAAAATAACCTTTTTGAAAATCCACTTGGACCCAGCAGCAAATTGTGCCCCCCCTCCATACTTACAGGTGGCCACCGCACTGCTGCAGCAGCCATCACCCACTCATTGCAGCTAAGGCTACACCCCGGCACAGAAAGTCCCTGTGGAAAATGTGGGAAACTGACGATCACTTTAACAGATACTGTACAATCCTGACACACTGCACATTACAGAGCTCCACAGAAATAAAACTCGATGGAATTTGCAGTGTGTATGAGCGTATCACAGAGCTCCACAGCAATAAAACCCACAGTAATGTGCCGCTCACACAAGGATATATATTGCCCCCAGCAGCTCAAACATGGATATATATTGACCCTGTAGCTCAAACATGGATAAATACTTCCCCCAGCAGCTCAAACATGGATATATATTGCCATCAGTAGCTCAAACATGGATATATATTGCCCCCAGCAGCTCAAACATGGATATATATTGCCCCCGGCAGCTCATACATGGATATATATTTCCCCCAGTAGCTCAAACAGTGATATATATTGCCCCCAGCAGCTCAAACATGTATATATATTGCCCCCAGCAGCTCATACATGGATATATATTTCCCCCAGTAGCTAAAACATGGATAAATACTTCCCCCTGCAGCTCAAACATGGATATATATTGCCCTCAGTAGCTCAAACAGGGATATATATTGCCCCCAGCAGCTCATACATGGATATATATTGCCCCCAGTAGCTCAAGCATGGATAAATACTGCCCCAGCAGGTCAAACACGAATATATATTGCCCCCATTAGCTCAAACATGGATAAATACTGCCCCAGCACCTCAAACATGGATATATATTGCCCCCTCCCCCCATTGCTCACCGGCTCTGAGGGCCCGCGGGTCGGTAGGGGCCCGGTTTGGGGCGACACAGTGGGCCCCCGCCGGTTTCCCTCTGACGATCAGTACACTGAACTTAACAGCCAGCGGCATTTACAGAGAACGCCGCTGGCTGCCTGTTAAGTTCAGTGCACTGATCATCAGAGCAAAACCGGCGGGGGCCCACTGTGTCACCCCAAACCGGGCCTCTACTGACCCGCGGGCCCTCGGGCAGTGCCCGAGTGCCCGATGGGTCAGTCTGCCCCTGGATGTGGCTATGATTAATGAATCACCTGTCATATGTTTGTACCTAGCAATAAAACGCACATTTTTTGCCATTCTTTTAATCAGGATTATCTACTTTTTGGCATGCAGAAAAGCAAAAGTTTAAAGCCGGGTGCACACTAGCGTTTTCTTCTGCAAACAGTACATGCGTTAAAACGCACTTACTGGCGTTCCGGCGTCCACTCGACGCCCGCCTGCCCCCCCCCTCAGTGCTGCAAATCGCGATCCTCCTATGGAGGATCGCGCTTTGCAGCCCCGTCGACGCACATCCTAGCGCACCGACGGTGAGGATCTCTAGGTGGACACATGCTACGCGCGCACACAAGCATATGACCAGCCCCGTCACAGCATCACAATGCTGCGATGAACGCCCGTCATAACGCACGTACTGTGCGCCGAAGAAAACGTTAGTGTGCACCCGGCCTAAGGGGAATATTTTTTGCTGTAGATATTTTGCCTAGAAAGCAGAGGAGCCCACTAATTATTATTTTTTACGTTGGTTATTTTAGGATTATTGACCATGTATTGATGGAAGTAATGGATGCAAGGTTATAATATCGTCTTGCCTCTCTGGCATGCGATGCCTGGCTGAGATTTGTAGGTGCAGCATCCACAGCACCTGCTATCAGCCTTTACATTTTTAAAAGGTTTCAGTTCCCAGAGGTTGGCAGATGTTAAGGTAGAAATGTTAACCCATTTATAGTAGAGAAGGGAATTGCCTTCAGTATATCTATAACTATTAAGGTCCCGTCCCTTGTAGGATGGGGATGTGGAGTTGTTGACTTGCTCAGTTGCCAACCATCATTTTCGTGTTTTGTTTTTATCTATACAGAGAGAGATCTAGGTTTATTATTTTTGTTTATTAGAGTTCTTGTCTAATTAACCCTTCAATACCAAGATTGAGATATCTCGGGCTTCAAAGGCACCATCTGATGCCCCGATATCGAGACATCTCGATATGTTGATCTGCAGCTCAAAAGCAAATGAAATTTGTTTGCTGCAAACGAATGGCGTTTGCTTTTAGGCTGCAGAATGGGCCCCCAAAGTTTTAGCCCTGTGGGCATAGCAAAATCTGTAAAATCGGCTCTGAAATATTGGGCTTTCAGCAGCCAATGCAGGGGGAAAAAAAACAAAAAACATAGACCTGCTGCTCAAACCTCTGTCACCTAAGTTGACAGTAGATGGCACCATCTACTGGTCAAATAGGTTATTTATAGTAATAACTGTTGGGGTTAAATACAACTGACTTCCTCGCAGTGTGATTTTTCCTGTGTACTTTGTGTTCACATAGAGTGAACCAGGGGTCAGCAACCTTGGCTCCCTGATGTTTTGGGAACTACATTTCCCATGTGGCTCAGTCTGCCTAATGGGTGACTGAGCATCGTGGGAGATGTAGTTCCCAAAACATCAGGGAGCCAAGGTTGCGGACCTCTGACATAAACATTCAGGCTTTAGAGGAACTGAAATCTGTTCCCTAGTTGGAACAGGGTATACTGCTCGGGGAAATAACCCATGTGGTGATAAAACGATTTTGCTGACGTTATTGATTCATATAGAAAAGACCCCATAGCATCAAAATCAACTTGTAATTATGGTAGCTCACAAGAAAAATTGTGTTTGGCATTGAGAGCCATTGGATTGGCTGAATGGCCTGGGTCACATGACTGTTGCGGGTTAAGGGAAGCTGGCAGCAGAGGGCGCCCGCTGCTGAATTTAATTTAAGGTATGTTTAAAATCAAACTAAAGGATTAATATGGGGAGGAGGGGCTGAAAAGGACATGAAGGGTTAATGTTTAATTTCTCCACCCCTTCCGTTTTAACCCTTTAGTTTGATTTTAAATGAACCTTAAATTAAGCAACGGGGATGCTGGATGTTTCTAAATTCCATGTCCCATGATGCTCATCCAGCTTTATTTGCGACTAAGCATCATGGGACACATAGCGCTGAAACACCTGCGTTGCCACGGTTCACAATCACTGCATAGAGCATCCCTTTAACTACTTACTGTCTGAAACTAACTCATGCAGCTTCTGAGTTGTTAGATATTATTTTCTATACTGGTTCTTTATTCTTTCTAATTAGTTTTATTGTATTTATTTTGTTCAAGCATCCACCCCCGAAACTCCACAGAATAATTTCTCAAGCGAGCTAGACCAGGCTAGCAATGAAGGTAAGAAGATGCTGACTTATGGTACAGATAGTGGCATGGAATAATCAAAAAATGACATTTGATGGAAAAAAAAACTAAACAGCTAGAGAGTATTTTGATCAAACAAATCTCACCTCCGTTAAACCTTTTGAATAATAAGATAAAATACGTGTCCAATAGGTTCTCCTATTATCAGAGAAGAGCTTCATTATTTTATTCCTCCAAATTACACCGCGATAAAACCAGATCGGGAGGTGCAGGGAGTAGGGGAGAACAGGGTGCACTCCTCACATCCCAACCACTTAAAGAGTGTAATGTGGCCATTTATCTCTTCAAGAAGGCCACATTCATGATCTAGAGTTCTATCAAACCCAAATCTACACAACAACAAGAAGCAGCAGCTCTGTGGCTTGGTAAGATGCTACTGGAGAACTGTCCGCACACACATTCTGCGTCCGAGAAGGTTGGATTGTCCCACTGCAGACCCTAAAGATATTAGTGAAAGTTTGATTTACTCCTGGGACGAAAAAACAATGTCTTCCATCCTCTGGGCTGTAACTCTCATTAGGGTCCAATGTTCCTCTGCTCTTCTGGAGGATCCTACATTCAGTGTATCAGTATTATCTAAAAAGAAATACAAATAGGAAGATATATGTCCTCAGAGTCAGATATAATGAATATAACTCACGAGATGATGAATGAATAATGTCCTTGGAGTAGATGCGCTAGATCTGGATGGATTTGGCTTCCATAATTCGCCAATGGGAGTCGTGGTGGATATTTTTTGCCAGGAAAACACCACAATGTTTTCAAAATAAAAAGATATTTATTCTTAAAACTATTATGCTAAAACAAATAAAACGCCCATGAGCCCGACGCGTTTTGTCTGCAAAACAACAGACTTCCTCAGGGGCAATGTGCAAATTAGTGCAAAGCAAAATAATAATGCAATTCCATATACTTTCAACATTTTTATGCTCCCTTAAACCATTCCCATTGGTTACAATCACAATCTCCCTCATTCCTGGCGTTTCCCATATATGGCAGTCTATTCTTCCAGCCAACAAATACTCCAATCTACTCGTTCCTTTCTTTTTTCTCATTGACCAATGAGAGTCCATCAACCGAAAAGTCCCAATCCGTCACTTCCGCCCAAAAACGGAAATACGTAAGATGCTCCAAATGTCCTCTACCAGAGACGTTCCCGCCACTTTCGATACCCCTGCGGAATGGTTCCTATTCTTTTTCTTTCCGGTCCTCTTCAACCTTTACTCGAAAGACATTCCCAGTAGGTCCTTTTCCTCCAATTCCGGAACCGTCTTCTGGCAAACAGGATGTCCTCAGTTATGGTTTCAGTATCAGGGTATCAGTATTATCTACCCTGATCTTAGAGCAGTGGCTGAAGAAAGGAAGCCAGCGCATGTCCAGATCATTCAAGTAATGAGACCTTTACAATTATTCAACATCAACAAAGAAGACTGTTCAGAATTTTGCAGTTGTTATTACAGTCACATTACAAATTTTTTTTCTTCTTACAAATCTCATTTAAGGATTACTGAGGACAGTAACAAGCAGCACCATTTATACAAATAGATAGGCATACTGTTATTGTAATGTCTTGCATTTAATGCAACTTACATATCTTTCCCATTGTTGCCTGTCTAAATATTGTGGGCTCTATTACACTCTTAGCATTAAAACGCAGGCGCAAGGGAGGAAAAACTGCGCCCGCAGTTTTCCCCCTTGCGCCCGCGTTTTAACGCTGGATTACAATGCAGGCGCAAAAAATGCTGCCTGCGTTGTTATCGAGTGTAAAACCTTGGATGCTCGCGGCAGTGCTGAGTGCAGCCGCGAGCATGCACTCGCTGGAGTCCATAGGACTCCATTGAGTTCCTCCCTGCTGGTCACGTGACGAGCCGGATCTTGCCTCGCGAGATCTGGCCAGTCGGCGTAGTGACACGCAGGGAGAGCCTGGGGGGACTTTTTCCCCCAGTCTTTCCCTGCTCCCGTTGGCCAGAGGAGGCGGTTGGAGCCGCGGTCCTCACCGCGGGACAGTGGGTGAGTATTTGTTCTGTTTTTTTTATTTTTAAAGCTGGTGTTAACGCATTCTGCAGAAGCGGAATCCGTTAACACCAAGTCCTGGCTCTGATTAACTTTGCGCTGACCAGAGCCAGGCGTTAATCAGCACTGGGACATTGTAATACCAGCGCTGATTAACACTTTGCGCTCCCCATGTTAAACATAGGGAGCACAAAGTACAGTAACTTCGCGCTGAAAAACGCAAGGTACCAAACGCAAACGGGTTATTAAACCCGTTTGCGTTTGGATTGTAATATGCGGTAAATACCGCAGAAAACATTAATGCTAACGCAAGTGAGCGTTAACGTTTGTGTTAGGAATGTAATAGTGCCCAATGTGTGGGGTAATTCATTGTCTCAGTGCTGTGAGATCCCTGAGAAGTTTAAAATCACTGAGTGGAGGCACTGTATATAAAATCACCAAGTGGAGGCACTGTATATAAAATCAGAGTAAGGCACTGTATATAAAATCACCAAGTGGAGGCACTGTATATAAAATCACCAAGTGGAGGCACTGTATATAAAATCACAGAGTGGAGGCACTGTATATAAAATCACAGAGTGGAGGCACTGTATATAAAATCAGAGTAAGGCACTGTATATAAAATCACCAAGTGGAGGCACTGTATATAAAATCACAGAGTTGAGGCACTGTATATAAAATCACCAAGTGGAGGCACTGTATATAAAATCACCGAGTGGAGGCACTGTATATAAAATCACCGAGTGGAGGCACTGTATATAAAATCAGAGTAAGGCACTGTATATAAAATCACTGAGTGGAGGCACTGTATATAAAATCGGAGTAAGTCACTTTATATAAAATCACTGAGTGGAGGCACTGTATATAAAATCACCGAGTGGAGGCACTGTATATAAAATCACCGAGTGGAGGCACTGTATATAAAATCAGAGTAAGGCACTGTATATAAAATCACTGAGTGGAGGCACTGTATATAAAATCAGAGTAAGGCACTGTATATAAAATCACTGAGTGGAGGCACTGTATATAAAATCACAGAGTGGAGGCACTGTATATAAAATCACCAAGTGGAGGCACTGTATATAAAATCAGAGTAAGGCACTGTATATAAAATCACTGAGTGGAGGCACTGTATATAAAATCACAGAGTGGAGGCACTGTATATAAAATCACCAAGTGGAGGCACTGTATATAAAATCACCGAGTGGAGGCACTGTATATAAAATCAGAGTAAGGCACTGTATATAAAATCACTGAGTGGAGGCACTGTATATAAAATCACCGAGTGGAGGCACTGTATATAAAATCAGAGTAAGGCACTGTATATAAAATCACTGAGTGGAGGCACTGTATATAAAATCAGAGTAAGGCACTGTATATAAAATCACTGAGTGGAGGCACTGTATATAAAATCACAGAGTGGAGGCACTGTATATAAAATCACCAAGTGGAGGCACTGTATATAAAATCACAGAGTGGAGGCACTGTATATAAAATCACAGAGTGGAGGCACTGTATATAAAATCACCAAGTGGAGGCACTGTATATAAAATCAGAGTAAGGCACTGTATATAAAATCAGAGTAAGGCACTGTATATAAAATCACAGAGTGGAGGCACTGTATATAAAATCACCAAGTGGAGGCACTGTATATAAAATCAGAGTAAGGCACTGTATATAAAATCACAGAGTGGAGGCACTGTATATAAAATCACCAAGTGGAGGCACTGTATATAAAATCACCGAGTGGAGGCACTGTATATAAAATCGGAGTAAGTCACTTTATATAAAATCACTGAGTGGAGGCACTGTATATAAAATCACCGAGTGGAGGCACTGTATATAAAATCAGAGTAAGGCACTGTATATAAAATCACTGAGTGGAGGCACTGTATATAAAATCACAGAGTGGAGGCACTGTATATAAAATCACCAAGTGGAGGCACTGTATATAAAATCACAGAGTGGAGGCACTGTATATAAAATCACAGAGTGGAGGCACTGTATATAAAATCACAGAGTGGAGGCACTGTATATAAAATCACAGTAAGGCACTGTATATAAAATCAGAGTAAGGCACTGTATATAAAATCAGAGTAAGGCACTGTATATAAAATCACTGAGTGGAGGCACTGTATATAAAATCACAGAGTGGAGGCACTGTATATAAAATCACCAAGTGGAGGCACTGTATATAAAATCAGAGTAAGGCACTGTATATAAAATCACTGAGTGGAGGCACTGTATATAAAATCACAGAGTGGAGGCACTGTATATAAAATCACCAAGTGGAGGCACTGTATATAAAATCAGAGTAAGGCACTGTATATAAAATCACCAAGTGGAGGCACTGTATATAAAATCACCGAGTGGAGGCACTGTATATAAAATCAGAGTAAGGCACTGTATATAAAATCACTGAGTGGAGGCACTGTATATAAAATCACCGAGTGGAGGCACTGTATATAAAATCAGAGTAAGGCACTGTATATAAAATCACTGAGTGGAGGCACTGTATATAAAATCACAGAGTGGAGGCACTGTATATAAAATCACCAAGTGGAGGCACTGTATATAAAATCACTGAGTAGAGGCACTGTATATAAAATCGGAGTCACTGTATATAAAATCACTGAGTGGAGGCACTGTATATAAAATCACCGAGTGGAGGCACTGTATATAAAATCACAGAGTGGAGGCACTGTATATAAAATCAGAGTAAGTCACTGTATATAAAATCACTGAATGGAGGCACTGTATATAAAATCAGAGTAAGGCACTGTATATAAAATCACTGAGTGGAGGAACTGTATATAAAATAAAACGAGTGGAGACACTGTATATAGAATCACCGAGTGGAGGCACTGTATATAGAATCACCGAGTGGAGGCACTGTATATAAAATCAGAGTAAGGCACTGTATATAAAATCACTGAGTGGAGGCACTGTATATAAAATCAGAGTAAGGCACTGTATATAAAATCACTGAGTGGAGGCACTGTATATAAAATCACAGAGTGGAGGCACTGTATATAAAATCACCAAGTGGAGGCACTGTATATAAAATCACAGAGTGGAGGCACTGTATATAAAATCAGAGTAAGGCACTGTATATAAAATCACTGAGTGGAGGCACTGTATATAAAATCGGAGTAAGTCACTGTATATAAAATCACTGAGTGGAGGCACTGTATATAAAATCACCGAGTGGAGGCACTGTATATAAAATCACAGAGTGGAGGCACTGTATATAAAATCAGAGTAAGTCACTGTATATAAAATCACTGAGTGGAGGCACTGTATATAAAATCAGAGTAAGGCACTGTATATAAAATCACTGAGTGGAGGAACTGTATATAAAATAAAACGAGTGGAGACACTGTATATAGAATCACCGAGTGGAGGCACTGTATATAGAATCACCGAGTGGAGGCACTGTATATAAAATCACTGAGTGGAGGAACTGTATATAAAATAAAACGAGTGGAGACACTGTATATAGAATCACCGAGTGGAAGCACTGTATATAGAATCACCGAGTGGAGGCACTGTATATTAAGTTAGTGAAGATGTCCTGGACTCGCTGCTCCATGGGAGGCTCAGGTCATTTTAGCAAAGCCGTAATGTCATGAGTGACTATCCAGCCTGCACCACTTTCATCGAAAACGTGTAAGCAATATATACTGAACACATAATTTAATAACCCATACGTGGACCCCCTTTCTCGATGTGCACAGAGCCATATCAGCTACACCCTCCTGATGAAGCCCAGCTGAGACTGAAGTGATCATCAGGGGTTACCTTATCTCTTATTTTGGGGGTGACTTCCTTGAAGTTTCAGGTTTGGTTTCCCTCTTGGGAGGAAGCAAGCTGACTTGCACATGGTATAGTCTCTTCTGTAACGATACCATTTTGTTAGAACCATATTATGCGCCCTGAGGACTCGGAGTAAAAATTGGCAAGATTTTATTAATCCAAAAATGAGCTACTATAAATTGTAAATTATCTTTGATAAATATTAAATATCAATCATTCTAATGATAAAATAATAAGAAATATGACAAATAAACCAATGGAGGCCGCAACAATAAAATCTCTATCTCTAAGGAATGTAATTTCATGACCAAAATCCAGTTACATCTATCTATCTATCTACTTATCTGTCAGTCATTCTGCCTGTCCGTAAAACATGTTTTGTGTTCAATTATGGTTATTTTTGCAGCTGCGCCTAATCATTCACCAGCAACATTGTTATGTATTTTCTTGCAGTGGCTAACCTGTCCCTGGAACTGAACAATTTTGGAATTCTTGTACTGGATTTAACTAAGATAATGAGTGAGTAAAGTACAGTTAAATGAGTAGTAAATAAATCACAGAGAATAGTTGCATATCTGGAAATAACAGCAAAAATAAGCACAAAAATGCACACGCAGGAGCGCAATGAATATATATGTATATCTAGTTGTCCTTGATGATTCAAAGAAACTTCTTTACAAAGGGGGCTTTTTCGTGCTTGAAGGTCAGAAGGGTCTCAGCTCACATATTCCACATGAAAAAGAGAGAAGAGCGAAAAAAAACCGATTGGGCGATACCATGCGTAGCATATACACTTCCATGAATGAAAGAGTAACACTCACAATTGTGGAGCTTTAGAAAAGCTCAAGTCTCAGCGCAGTTGAGCCACTATGGGGGGCTCTTCCCAATAACCGGAATGACGTTCTTCCCAGTGGTCTTCAATAGTATGGGAAGTCCATATATATATACCTCAGAGAAAGCATATCATAGCGTAACTCGTTTATTGGACAAGTGAAAGTAAGTCGAAGAAATAAACTCACGTGATGTGGAACCTCCTGTGGCAGTGGTTCAGTAGATGCACAGTGGACTGTTTTCACGGGGGTCCCAACCTATTACGGCGATGGTTTTCTTTAGGGAACAGGTGTCCTCAGTAAGGGCTCGATGGATGCAAACGATGGATAATTGAATCGAGCGTGGAGAGGTTAATTCAGAACATTTATTTAAAAGAAATATAAAATTGTACAGCATGTGGGAGAAAAACCGAGACGCGTTTCCCTTTACTGTAAGATTCATCAGTCGGATATCCCCACAGTCTATGTCTCCCGATTTAAATAACCTCTTCCAGCTGCTCTAATTCGCGTGGTTGCGGCTTGCGTTTCACCACAACCTGCTCCCCGTGCGTTCCACTCGTGGAACTTCTCGCTTGCGTTCCATTGCTTACATGATGTGTTTTCTCGTTATTTTAATGGGATAAAGATGAAAAGGGTTGGGGCCAAAAATTATTTATACTGGGAACATATGGCAAAGATAAATGTAACCCAGGGCCGCCATCAGGGCATTACGCCCATTACTGCCGTAAGGGGCCCGGGCCCGGTGGGGGCCCGGGCCGCCGGGGCCTGGGGGGAGGATCCCGGGCCCCCGACGGCAGCGGCGTCGCCCTTTAACAGCTCCGGTATCGGACTCGATGAGTCCGAATCCGGAGCTGTGTCCCTGCTGCTGCTGCAGGAGCCGGAGGAGACTGAGACACTGTGTCTCCTCCGGCTCCTGGCAGCTTCACTTCCTGGCTGGGCGGGGCCAAGCAGCGTGTGAGGGGCCTCCCAAGCACGTTGCTTTGGCTCCGCCCCTCCACTCAGTGAAGCTGCGCGCCGGAGCTGGAGGGGCTGGGAAGAAGATCAGAAGAAAAGAAGAGAAGAAAATGTAAAGAAAAGAAGAGCTGAAGACAGAAGAAAAGAAGATAGAAGACAGCGAGTGGTGAGCCAGGGCCCAGACCCTAAGACCCAGGGCCCAGACCCAGACCCCAGGCCCCTAGATCCAAACCCAGGGCCCAGACCCCAAGGCCCAGACCCCTAGGCCCAGACCTCTAGGCTCAGACCCCTAGGCCCAAACCCATGGCCCAGACCCCAAGGCCCAGGACCCAGACCCTAGGGCCCAGACCCTTAGGCCCAGACACAGGGCCCAGACCCCTAGGCCCAGACCTCTAGGCTCAGACCCAGGGCCCAGACCCAGGACCCAGACCCCTAGGCCCAGACCCCAAGGCCCAGGACCCAGACCCTAGGGCCCAGACCCTTAGGCCCAGACCCAGGGCCCAGACCCCAAGGCCCAGACCCCTAGGCCCAAACCCAGGGCCCAGACCCCCTAGACCCAAACCCAGACCCCAAGGCCCAGACCCAGGGCCCAGACCCCTAAGCCCAAACCCAGACCCCAAGGCCCAGGACCCAGACCCCTAGGCCCAGACCTCTAGACCCAGACCCCTAGGCCCAGACCTCTAGGCCCAGACCCCAAGGCCCAGACCCTAGGGCCCAGACCCTAGGGCCCAGGGTCCAGACCCCTAGGCCCAGGGCCAAGACCCAGGGCCCAGACCCAAACCCAGGGCCCGGACCCAGGGCCCAGACCCTATGGCCCAGACCCAGGGCAAAGGCCCAGGACCCAGACCCAGGGCCCAGACCCCAAGGCCCAGACCCAGGGCCCAGACACTAGGGCCCAGACCCTGGGTCCAGACCCCCTAGGCCCAAACCCAGGGCCCAGACCCCTAGGCCCAGACCCTGGGCCCAGACCCCCTAGGCCCAGACCCTGGGCCCAGACCCCCTAGGCCCAAACCCAGGGCCCAGACCCTAAGGCCCAGACCCAAGGCCCAAACCCAGGGCCCAGACCCTAAGGCCCAGACCCAAGGCCCAAACCCTAAGGCCAGACCCTGGGCCCAGACCCCCTAGGCCCAGACCCCTAGGCCCAGACCCTAAGGCCAGACCCAGGGCCCAGACCCTGGGCCCAGACCCCTAGGCCCAGACCCCCTAGGCCCAAACCCAGGGCCCAGACCCTAGGGCCCAGACCCTAAGACCCAGGGCCCAGACCCCTAGGCCCAAACCCAGGGCCCAGACCCCTAGGCCAAACCCAGGGCCCAGACCCCAAGGCCCAGGGCCCAGACCCTAGGGCCCAGACCCTTAGGCCCAGACCCCAGACCCAAGGCCCAGACCCTTAGGCCCAGACCCCAAGGCCCAGACCCCTAGGCCCAAACCAGGGCCCAGACCCCTAGACCCAAACCCAGGGCCCAGACCCAAGGCCCAGACCCAGACCCCTAAGCCCAAACCCAGGGCCCAGACCCCAAGGCCCAGGACCCCTAGGCCCAGACCTCTAGGCCCAGACCCCAAGGCCCAGACCCAGGGCCCAGACCCCAAGGCCCAGACCCTAGGGCCCAGGGTCCAGACCCCTAGGCCCAGGGCCAAGACCCAGGGCCCAGACCCAGGGCAAATGCCCAGACCCCAAGACCCAGGGCCCGGACCCAGGGCCCAGACCCTATGGCCCAGACCCAGGGCAAAGGCCCAGACCCAGGGCCCAGACCCCTAGGCCCAAACCCATGGCCCAGACCCCAAGGCCCAGGACCCAGACCCTAGGGCCCAGACCCTTAGGCCCAGACCCCAAGGCCCAGACCCCAAGGCCCAAATACAGACCCAGGGCCCAGACCCTAGGGTCCAGACCCCATACCCAGGGCCCAGACCCCAAGGCCCAGAGCCAGGGCCCAGACCCCAGACCCTAGGGCCCAGACCCCAAGGCCCAGACCCAGGGCCCAGATCCTAGGACCCAGACCCCAAGGCCCAGGGACCAGACCAGGGCCCAGGCTAGACCCCAGGGACCAGACCTCAGGGCCCAGACCTCAGGGACCAGACCCCAAGGCCCAGTCCCAGGGACCAGGCCCAGGCCCAGACCCAGACCCAAAGGCCATCATACACAGCCCGTTTCTGTGAGATTTATTGCTGTGGATTCTGTGATATGTTCAGACACACCGCTCATTACTGTGAGTTTTATTGCTGTGGATACTGTGATAAGCTAATACACACTGCACATTACTGGGAGTTTTATTGCTGTGGTGCTATGTTATGTCCTTTTTTTTTTGAAGGGGGAGAAAAGCTGTTAGAGGTTGAGGGGGGGGCCCTGGGGGGCCCCATCGTGAGGTTTAGTAAGGGGCCCCACCATTTCTGATGGCTGCCCTGATGTAACCCATAACTAAGATCCCACACTCTATTTTAAACATCCCGCATGTAGCACCCGAAATGAGAAAAAAAACATATCCATATATACAAGCGTCCCAACAAATGGGTCCCCGCTTGTACATGCAAGGAGATAGGTATCATATATATTGATGGATCATAACAATAGGAGAGTGGAATAAAGAAGATTTATATCAACCTAAAAAATGGCTAATCTCAAAGTCTGCATTTCTCCCTCCAGGGAGAAGTGTATCAAGGGAATAAATCCACTTTCAGTCATGATCAATTTCCTATTTAGATCCTCTCCAATTACTCTGAACTCCTTCTATTCCAAAAAATTCTACATTTTTGGTACTGCATTGGTGTACGTCTCTGAAATGAAGCGAAACCCTGTTTATCATCTCCCCGGGTTATATTACACAGATGTTCGTTAATTCGCACATACAGGTTCCTTGATGTTTGACCTATATAGCGCTTGCCACAAGGGCATTTTAAAAGATAAACAACATTTTTTGAATGGCAAGTGATGAGTTGTTGGATTTTATGAGTTGAATTATTTACAGAAAACTCCCTTATTTTGGTCTTCCTGTTGGCAATACAGTGGCCGCATCCATAGAAGCCCACTTGTAAACCGAATGGGTTAGCTGGTCTTTCTTTCTTACCCATGATGTGATTCTTCACAAGTTGGCGCCCTGAGTTTCTTCCTCCTCTAAATATAACCTTGGGCTTATCAGTCAAAATGGTGTTGAACAGGATCCCTTCTTAGAATTGGCCAATATCTCTCAATAGATTTCCGAATTTCCCTATTGAGTGGATTATAGTCAAGGATAAAGGTGGTAACATCATTTCCACTTATCGTATCTTTTATTCAAAAGAGTAGATCTTTCTAACTTCAGTACTTCATCTTTATTGTTGAGCTTGTTCCTGATAGCCTTTATCAGAGAATTCTTGAATACGTTTTTCAGATTGGATCAGGTACTGATTGGTGTCCGTAGAACTTGTTCCGACACTAATCAGTGTGTGTGCACTAATGGCTGTGTGTGTGCTGTGTGTGTTCCGACACTAATGGCTGTGTGTGTGCTGAGCTTGAATTCTTTAGGAGTGGAGATGCAGAGTCGTGGTAATGGCTGTGTGTGTGCTGAGCTTGAATTCAGTATTTAACAAAGATCACCAGAAATAGAAAAAAACACCATATCCTGCAGCATCTACTCCCAATATGTTTTGATTAGACCCGTGTTCCTCATTGCAGTGGTGGCTTGCGGACCCCTGCTAGTGGCACGGAAGGTGAGTGCCTGCTGATGATGCATGGGCACCATCAAGTGATGAGCGGGCACCATCTGAGGGCGCAGAGAGGAGAAGAAAGAAAGTGGCTCAGAGAGCAGAGGAAAGAAAGAGGCGCAGAGAGCAGAGGAAAGAAAGAGGCGCAGAGAGCAGAGGAAAGAAAGAGGCGCAGAGAGCAGAGGAAAGAAAGAGGCGCAGAGAGCAGAGGAAAGAAGGAGGCGCAGAGAGCAGAGGAAAGAAAGAGGCGCAGAGAGCAGAGGAAAGAAAGAGGCGCAGAGAGCAGAGGAAAGAAAGAGGCGCAGAGAGCAGAGGAAAGAAAGAGGCACAGAGAGCAGAGGAAAGAAAGAGGCACAGAGAGCAGAGGAAAGAAAGAGGCACAGAGAGCAGAGGAATGAAAGAGGCGCAGAGGAAAAAAAGAGGGGCAGTAGGCAGCAGAAAGAAAGAGGCGCAGAGGGCAGCAGAAAGAAAGAGGCGCAGAGGGCAGCAGAAAGAAAGAGACACAGAGGAAATAAAGAGACACAGGAAAGAAGAAGAGAAATGGGGGCTCCTAGTGGCGCAAAGTATTTGATACAGATAGCAACCAGAATCAGCAAAGCTTAGTAAATACAGTGATGCAAACTCAATATGACCTACATTTAATCAAGTACATGTGATGTCTATACATGTATTTAGAAAAAAGGTGCAAATAGAATTCAGTACAAAGGCAGCTTGCTGTGTACAGTATTGGATAAAATTGAATAAAATTCTGATGAGGGTAAGATCCAAAATCAAACAAATTCTGATCGCATCAGAATTTTACTCACTTTTATCCAATACTGTACACAGCAATATGTATATATACACATATATGGCATAAGAACATTATAGGTGTGATACAACATTTTTCAAAATATTTTCCAGAATTAACTGTGCGATTTGTAATGAAAAACAAATAATTGTGTCAGTTAAAGACAAATGTTGCTCATCTAATCTCTCATGTTTTCTACTGTAGTTGATAATGTCAACAAGACCCAGAAACAGCTTGGCTCGTTAAAGAAATCTGGTATGGCAATTATATTTTTGGTAAAATTAGCTTGTGTAATATATTGTCCAGGGTATTTTTAATAATTAAGAAATAAAAATCAATAGAGTGGGTTAGAGTAACAAGATTTATCCAGGAAAAGGTAATACTTAAAGGGTCATATTACAAAGTTGGTGCTAACTTAACCAGAGCAGTTGTTAACTTAACAGCTCCATAGGCTATAACGGCTCTGGTAAGTTTACACCAGCTCTGGTTAAGTTAGAACCAGCTTTGTAATATAGCCCAAAGTATTTACATTTGGCATACAAACAGTACAGGAAGCTCTGGAAGGAAAATGAGTATTGGGTGGTTCTTAGACGTATAGACAAACATCCAGGGGTCAAGACCTAAAACAAGAAGCAAGGGAATTTACCAAGGTTTCTGACCGCCCATTAACAATGATCATCTATCATATATATTGAATATGTGTATATTGAACCCCCCATTAACAATGATCATCTCTCATATATATTGAATATGTGTATATTGAACCCCCCATTAACAATGATCATCTCTCATATATATTGAATATGTGTATATTAAACCCCCCATTATCAATGATCATCTCTCATATATATTGAATATGTGTATATTGAACCCCCCATTATCAATGATCATCTCTCATATATATTGAATATGTGTATATTGAACACCTGGTTACAAACTCAAAATTCAATTCAATTTTCACAGTTGATGAAAAGATAACTAGAGGAATAGCTAAATGGATGGGGGGGGGGCAGTAATGAAAGATGATGAGCAAGGTAATGCCAGTAAAGTCTTCACCTGTTAACACGTATTTAAGAGGTGAACACTGCTTTGAGTAAAATAATACCATGTATAACCGTGAAACTGACGTCTGAATGACTCATTCTTATAATGTGCTCTCTTGCAGTGTCTGATCTTATCCAGAAAACAAATTACACTGAAACTACTTTACTTAAATCTGGTAAATATCTGTGCTGTACACTAACTTTACTCAAACATATAGGTATTAAATGGTAAGGTGTTACAAGGCAAAACATGGTATTGGGTACAATTTTGTGGATTTGGAAACATACAAATTCTATGAGTTGATCTGAAACAATCCGAATATAATCAGGTCGATGACTGAAAACAAGTGCACTCACCGTGCAATGAAAATTCTCAAATCGTAATCATAAAACAAGCAGAAACAGTGATGCTAACCCCAAAAGTTACCCTAATCATGATCCAGGGTCGTTCAGCCTTTGCCCTCCAGGTGTTTTGGAATTGCATCTCTCATAATACTGTCACTATAACAGGTACACCCAGCACACAAACCTAACCAGCTAATCCCTACCTATACTTGTCCTTGGAATGGCCATGAAAATCTGGAGTTGTCTAATAAACAAGCCTAGGTCTGGGGCAGGAGAGGTACAGAAACTATAACACTGTTCCTTTTGTGAACTGGAAAACCAAAACAGCTGGGTGCACCAGGAGTACAAATATTCTAAACTCCCTACTGGGATTATCTCTAACACAAGTAGTTGAGGAGCCGACCCGTAAAGAGGCCATATTGGATTTAATACTCACAAATGGAGGTTTGGTATCGGACGTTGTTGTAGGTGAAAATTTGGGATCTAGTGATCACCAGTCAGTATGGTTTAATATAAGAACAGGGATGGAGCCGCACCACACAAAAACAAAAGTTTTAGACTTTAAAAAACATATTTTTCTAAAATGAGATTTTGTGTGAAGGAGTCATTATCAGACTGGAGGAGTTTAAAGGGAGTCCAGGAGAAATGGGATTATTTAAAGGAAGCATTATTGAAGGCCACAGGCAATTGCATTCGGCTTGTTGGCAAAAACAAAAAAGGGAAGAAACCACTGTGGTACTCTGCAGAAGTGGCCAAAATAGTGAAGAACAAAAAGATAGCATTCAATAATTATAAAAAAACTCAGAGTGAAGAAGATAGGCAAACCTATAAGATTAGGCAGAAAGAGGCAAAGCAATTTATAAGAGCTTCCAAAGCACACGCAGAAGAGAAAATAGCTCAGTCAGTAAAAAAGGGGGACAAAACATTTTTTAGATACATAAACGAGAAAAGAAAAGTAAAACAAGGATTAGTTAGATTAAAAACAAAGGATGGAAGGTATGTAGAAGAGGATAAAAGTCTCGCTGACTGCCTCAATGAATATTTTTGTTCAGTCTTTGCAGAAGAAAAGGAAGGAAAGGGACCTCAGTTAGGAGGAAACACTAACGAGACATTTACATATGAGTTTACAGAGGAGGAGGTTCTACAGCAGCTGTCTTAAGTAAAGACAAATAAGTCAATGGGGCCTGATGGGATCCACCCTAAATTATTAAAAGAGCTCAGTGATGTATTAGCAAAACCGTTAACAGATTTATTTAACCAATCCTTGCTAACGGGAGTCGTCCCAGAAGACTGGAAATTAGCAAATGTTGTGCCCATTTACAAGAAGGGTAGTAGGGAGGAATCGGGGAACTATAGGCCTTTGTCGTCTTACGTCAGTAGTGGGGAAATTAATGGAAACCATGTTAAAGGAAAGGATTGTTGAACATCTAAAAACACATAGATTACAGGATCAGAAACAACATGGGTTTACATCAGGGTGCCAAACTAATTTTACTGATTTTTTTGATTGGGTAACAAAAATAATAGACACAGGTGGTGCAGTAGACATTGCTTATTTAGATTTCAGTAAGGCTTTTGATACTGTTCCGCATAGAAGGCTTATCAATAAATTGCAATCTTTGAGTTTGGATTCCAGTATTGTTGACTGGATTAGGCAGTGGCTGAGTGACAGGCAACAGAGGGTTGTGGTAAATGGAGTTTATTCGGCACAAGGTCTTGTTACCAGTGGGGTAAATCAGGGGTCAGTACTTGGACCCATTCTCTTTAATATTTTTATTAGTGATATTGCAGAAGGTATTAATGGTAAAGTATGTCTTTTTGCTGATGACACAAAGATTTGCAACAGGGTTGACGTTCCTGGAGGGATCAGCCAAATGACAAATGATTTAGGTAAACTAAAAAAATGGTCGAAGCTGTGACAATTGAGTTTTAATGTGGATAAGTGCAAGATAATGCACCTGGGACGTAAAAACCCAAGGGCTGAATATAGAATATTTGATACAGTCCTAACCTCAACATCTGAGGAAAGGGATTTAGGGGTTATTATTTCAGAGGATCTAAGGGTAAGTAGTCAATGTAATAGAGCAGCAGGAAATGCTAGCAGAATGCTTGGTTGTGTAGGGAGAGGTATTAGCAGTAGGAAAAGGGAAGTGCTCATGCCACTGTACAGAGCACTGGTGAGACCTCACTTGGAGTACTGTGTGCAGTACTGGAGACCGTATCTCCAGAAGGATATAGACATCTTAGAGAGAGTTCAGAGAAGGGCTACTAAAATGGTGTACGGCTTGAAGGAGAAAAGTTACCAGGAAAGGCTTAATGATTTTAACATGTACAGCTTGGAAAAAAGACGAGACAGAGGAGATATGATAGAAACATTTAAATACGTAAAGGGAATCCACAAGGTAGAGGAAGGGAGTATATTTAAACGGAAACAAAGTAGCAAAACAAGAGGACATAGTCTTAGATTAGAGGGGCAAAGGTTTAAAAGTAACATCAGAAAGCATTATTTTACTGAGAGGATGGTGGATACATGGAACAGCCTTCCAGTAGAAGTGGTAGAGGCCAAAACAGTGATTTAATTAAAGCAGGCATGGGATAGGCATAAGGCTATCCTAATCAAAAGATAAATCCAGATAAAGTATCCATGTAATTGGGCAGACTAGATGGGCCGAAAGGTTCTTATCTGCCGACATTTTTCTATGTTTCTATGTTTCAGTAACACAGAGACGGGTGCTCAGAAAAGCTGAGGTCA
The DNA here is from genome assembly GCA_009667805.1 of Leptobrachium leishanense. Lineage (NCBI taxonomy): Eukaryota > Metazoa > Chordata > Amphibia > Anura > Megophryidae > Leptobrachium > Leptobrachium leishanense. The sequence goes on from CM019065.1 coordinate 48,547,065, forward strand.
AGTAGTAGAGAGAGCCAAACGTAATCAAGGAACAAGTCAAAGTCAAAACTAAGATATCATAATAATGCAGCAAGAAGGCAGTGAGAGGTCAGAAACCATGACAGGGCACATGGTTAAGTCAGACACTGATATATAAAGCCCTATGGCATGCGTGTGCGTCGGAACGAGTGTATCCGATGAAAAGGAGGCAAAGGATTGTTATTGGTTTGAGCCAATTTCGAGCCTCTTCAGATCGGATTTGGGGATTATTGGAAGGAGCTGAAGGGAAAACATTGGCAACACCAAAATCAGCAAATCTCCCTAAAGATAAAAACACCCAGCAAATAATACGGATATGGTTTAGTGTGCATGTGTGGCTTCAGCCTTAATTGGACAGCCTTCAGTAGATTGGATCAGTGTGGTTAAATTAACATTGTCAATCAAACATCACAGTCCTTCAATGCCTCGTAATGCTCCGTCAGGCAGCTGGCACCATGCCTCAACCTGCCACAGGTGCCCACCACGCCTCAACCTGCCACAGGTGCCCACCATGCCTCAACATGCCACAGGTGCCCACCACGCCTCAACCTGCCACAGGTGCCCACCATGCCTCAACATGCCACAGGTGCCCACCACGCCTCAACCTGCCACAGGTGCCCACCATGCCTCAACATGCCACAGGTGCCCACCACGCCTCAACCTGCCTCAGATGCCCACCATGCCTCAACATGCCACAGGTGCCGTCCAGCAGAATGGATCATTAAACCATACTCTAAAATTAAACTTTACTTTAAGGCTCGTGTCAGAACGCAATGTTCACGTCTGTGTTGCCGCACAGTTTACCGTCCGTGGTAGCAGAGAATCATGAGCAATGGAGACCAACACACCAAAGTGCGGACGCACAACGCAAGCGGCAAACGGACACAAGTTAGGCAAGAACGTAAATCCGCTAACACGGACGCACAGAGTGCGCTGTGTCCGCATAGCGTTGTTTGTGAGTGATGAGGAGATGTCAGACGGACCGCATTTGCGACGTCCAGCACCTTGACGAACAAAATGTCTTTTCATATCCTTTTCAAATTATTATGATTTTTCATATTAATTTTATTTCCCATAGTACCCTTTTATGTTCTACGTCCGTCAAGAAAAACGGATTGTGTGGTGTCTGCAGTATCTTCCGTCAGTACGTCCGTCCGTTGTGCAAAGGCGCACAGTGCGCTCAGAATGCGCTTGTCTGACCCTAGCCTTAAACCTCTCATTTTGTGGCACACTAATGAGAGAGCGAAAAATTGTCAAGGCACACCAGCAGTTTATTGAGGATATATTTTTACTTTTATAAAACCAGTGTTCAGATGTTAAGCTTATTTATACACTTCTAATCAATAATAAATCTCCCTTTGTGTCACTGCTTCATTACACCCACATTATGCCACAATCCTGCTAATCAAACACTTTGCAAATCCCCATGGCACATCTGTGGACCATCAAGGCATAATAGCGGCCCTATTCCACAGTTGACATTACGATAACTAATGGATCCATTATATATTATGGGCCCATCACCTGGTGAGAGCTAATCCTAGTGTTGGCATGTTTTTGCGTTAAGTGATTTTTCTTGTTTCTAGCTGGAGGCAAACGATCTGTTGGGTAGGCGCTAGACTGAATTAACCCGGCGCTTAACGCGAAAACATGCCAACACTAGGGTTAGCTCACACCAGGTAATAGGGCCCTATATGGGGCATATAGTAATAGTGCTGCAGAATATGCTGGCGCTATATAAATACAAGTAACGCATATATATATATATATATATATATTTTAGAAAATGGTTTGTTTTATACTTAAAAATGAAAATTAAGATCCTTAAAAAAAATCTTGTGAAATCTCACGAATCCTCAAAAAATAACATTAGATAAATTCTCCTACATTGAGTTTTGCAATCATCCACTGGTTTGTCAAACATGTCAATACAGGAATTCCTGAAGCTGTCCTACAAACCTGTCACCCACATAATACATTGTTATTATGTTTTTATGGTAATGGTTTTCAAAGTACTGAGATAAAAAAACATGGGGGCAGTATTACAATACTACAATACAATCAGCCTGCAGCTTTCCCCTTAGCGTTCCCTGTTTTTGCACCCTATAATGGGGCAGGCACTGATTCCGCAGCCTGCGCCTTAATGCAGCGCTAAACCCTTGGATACTTGTGAGTATCCTCTCCGGGAGTCAATAGGACTCCGTGGAGGCGTGTGCTGCCGGTTCAGCTGACATGCAAGATCTCGCCTCTCACGAGATCCTGCAGGTTCGCGGAATGATTTGCGTAGGGAGACTGGGAACTTTACCCCCCCAGTCTCACTCTGCTCCTGGTGGCCAGAAGCAGCAGATTGGGCCGCCATTCTTGCCGCGGGATGAGAGGTGAGTATCTAATTTAAATTTTAGGGGGGGTTTCAGCTGGTGATGACCGATTCTGTAGAAGCAGATTCAGTTAGCACCAGCTTTTAGCTGTGGCAACTTTTCAGTTAACCTCAGCGGTGCGGTAATTAGCGCTAGAATTTTGTAATCCTAACGCTAATTACTCTTTGCGCTCCCCATGTTAAGCATAGGGAGCGCAAAGTACGGTAAGCTTGCAGAAGCGAGCGCTATCCCCAATCCGCTAATGGGTTTTTCAATCCATTAGCGTTTGGATTGTATTATGGGTGGCCTGCGCTAGGGCCACTTAACCTAGAGCTAACGCTCACATAGCTGAGCACTAACGCTAGCGTTAAGATTGTAACAGGGCCCGTAGTTTGAGGATATTATTATAGACATAATAGATGATCAATTCTAAAAATTGTTCTAGCAAATCAGTTTCACCTACATGTATCTGTGAAGGTTTAATGTTTTGTTCTTCTAATTCAGTCTGTGGTGATACTCAATGGCTGCATGCAAGAGGGAGATGTTACTACTACATCGAAAGTAAAAATGACTGGGAGACATCCAGGAATCTTTGTAAAAGTATGGGCAGTGATCTGGCTGTAATCACAAGTGAAGTGGAGCTGGTGAGTCATTCTGTAACAAATATCTATCGGAAGGTACTGGCAGTGAGGTGAGAGTGAGACACACTTCCTTTACTGTAAAAACTATAGTTTGAAAGAGATTATATCACACAGACACTCAGAGATCCATGCAAGCAGAGGATAAGTGATTACAGTACGATTAACCCCTTTTTCTGCAGAGGACAGTATACAGACGTCGTCCGCTTTCCCGCTGCGGTGCGGGCGATGTCCGCATATCGTTGTTGGATTCCCACAGCAGGGGTTTCCCTTACTGCCGACCTGGGTGGTTTCCCATAGCGGGCGAACTTCTTTGATGACTTCTGTGGGACAAACCCCCTGCGCACTGACGTCATCGCGCATGGATGTGAAGAAGTCAGAGGGAAGGGTCATAAAGCGTAGAGTGGAGCTTAGTGTGTGGTGCCAGCAAGCATTAAATCCAACTTTTTTTATATAGTGTGTAGGCACATAGGTTTCTATAAATTGGGAGTAGCCCAAGAGAAGTCTTGTGGGTGAAAGTATAGGGTTGAGTACATGCAGATGATATCATCTCCGGTAAACGACCACGTGATGTGGCCGGGATGGAACATACAGTAAATAAAGTGTAGTTAGTGATGTATTGTAGAAAAAAAGAAATAATTCCATAAGGTTATTAAAACATTTGAGCCCGTCTGTTCTTTTTGTCTCCTAGGAATTTATTCATGAATGTACAACTAGTACTACATCTTATTGGATTGGACTGAATGACTTTAACGTGGCAGGCAACTGGACTTGGGTAGATGGAACAGACTACGCAACATCACCAAAGTACGTGTTTTCTTTTATATGATTACTTATTTTACGTTCCATTAGATAGACTCACTTATGTTTTAATATGATCCTTACGGGTGCCAGACGCCCCACATGTCATCTTTATTAAGATAGGAGGATGCCACTTTGAGATCCACATCTTTTTGCCTTTACAAAGATTTTAAAACAGTCCAAGGTAGGAAGGGATAGACAAGTAGGCATACTTAAGCAATGTGATGTTTGGGGAGCCCACAGAGCACTTGCACAACGTCTTGGATTAAACAAACCTCTTTATTTTTCCTTTCAGGGCAGCCAAAACGGTAAACATAAAATACACGCTTATCCTCATCTAAATTAAAGTAAAGTCCAAGTCTTCAGCACAAGGAACAGAAAATAAGTGTGTCTCACTAACTTGTAAAAAGTCCCATACCTGGGGGAATTCTTTCCCATAAAATATAGGTCCTTCCAGCAAGGCACAGCAACACCGCTCTCAGTCTCCTGTTTAAACACAGCTACTGCTGACCACTTTCTCCTCAACTCCCACACTCCTCTCTGCCAACCTTTAAACCCCTTCCTGGACAGGAAGGTTAACCCTGCGGTTGTCCTTAAAGGAACCACAACCTGAATAGGGGTGATACATATCAACCATCCAATATCCAGCCTTGCTGACCTCTACAGCAAAATGTTTTGTTCCTTCTTTACTGTCTTCTTTATGTCTGCTGCCAGCATGTCCCTAGTTGTATTTGTAAATCTTGGTCATCCAAAAGGCCAAGTAATAATTACAAGAAAACAAATCCATGGCAACATTTATCTAAATGTTACACAAACTCCAAATTTGCTGTTTGTGCAACAAGACTACTTTACTTGGACTATGAATGGACACTCTACTCTACTCATCCTGACCACTTTAATGTTTTAAAGTGTTTAGAAAAATGCAGTAACAGGTTCTCATTTCTGATTTATTTCAGCAACAATGCCCCATAGAATATACAGGGGCATCACAATAAATTCGAATGTCGTGGAAAAATTCATTTAATTCATTAACTCAACTCAAATTGTGAAACTTGTGTATTAAATAAGTTCAATGCACACAGGCTGAAGTAGTTTAAGTCTTTGTTTCTTTTAATTGTGATGATTTGGCTCACATTTAACAAAAACCCACCAATTTACTATCTCAACAAATTAGAATACTTCATAAGACCAATAAAAAAATCATTTTTAGTGAATCGTTGGCCTTCTGGAAAGTATGTTCATTTACAGTAAATGTACTCAATACTTGGTAGGGGCTCCTTTTGCTTTAATTACTGCCTTGATTCGGCGTGGCATGGAGGTGATCAGTCTGTGGCACTGCTGAGGTGTTATGGAAGTCCAGGTTTCTTTGACAGTGGCCTTCAGCTCATCTGCATTTTTTGGTCTCTTGTTTCTCATTTTCCTCTTGACAATACCCCATAGATTCTCTATCGGGTTCAGGTCTGGTGAGTTTGCTGGCCAGTCAAGCACACCAACAACATGGTCATTTAACCAACATTTGGTGCTTTTGGCAGTGTGGGCAGGTGCCAAATCCTGCTGGAAAATGAAATCAGCATCTTTAAAAAGCTGGTCAGCAGAAGAAAGCATGAAGTGCTCTAAACTTTCTTGGTAAACGGGTGAAGTGACTTTGGTTTTCAAAAAACACAGTGGACCAACACCAGCAGATCACATTGCAACCCCAAATCATCACAGACTGTGGAAACTTAGCACTGGACTTCAAGAAACATGGGCTATGAGCTTCTCCACCCTTTCTCCAGATTCTAGGACCTTGGTTTCCAAATGAAATACAAAACTTGCTTTCATCTGAAAAAGTGGACTTGGGCCAACTGGGTAATAGTCCAGTTCTTCTTCTCCTTAGCCCAGGTAAAACGCCTCTGATGTTGTCTGTGATTCAGGAGTGGCTTAACAAGAGGAATACAACAACTGTAACCAAATTCTTTGACATGCCTGTGTGTGATGGCTCTTGATGACTTGACCCCAGCCTCAGTCCGTTCCTCTTGAAGTTCACACAAATACTTTAATCGATTTTGCTTGACAAGTCTCTCAAGGCTGCGGTTCTCTCGGTTGGTTGTGTAACTTTTTCTTCCACTCATCTTTCTGTTCACATGCTTGGATACAGCACTCTGTGAACAGCCAGCTTCTTTGGCAATGAATGTTTGTGGCTTACCCTCCTTGTGAAGGGTGTCAATGATTGTCTTCTGGACAACTGTCAGATCAGCAGTCTTCCCCATGATTGTGTAGCCTATTGAACCAAACAGAGAGCATTTTGAAGGCTCGGGTAACCTTTGCAGGTGTTTTGAGTTGATTAGCTGATTGGTATGTCAACATATTCAAATTTTTTGAGATAGTGAATTGGTGGGTTTTTGTTAAATGTGAGCCAAATCATCACAATTAAAAGAACCAAAGACTTAAACAACTTCAGTCTGTGTGCATTGAATTTATTTAATACACAAGTTTCACAATTTGTGTTGAATTAATGAAATAAATTAACTTTTCCGCCACATTCCAATTTATTGATATGCACCTGTATTACCACAAAGGTTTGGATGATAAAATGTGAAAATATTATTTTACGCGCTGTATATGATTGAAATCTGAATGTAAATGTCTGGGTTTTTTTCACATTTTCTGTTACGATGTAACAACCTCATATTTTTTACTGAGCTTCCAGGACTTTTAGAACTTTGTTTTACTGAGCTTCTGACCTTTTGAACTTTGGTCCCTCCTCTCCACATGCCAGAAAAAACCCAAAGGTTAAAGGGGAAACCCAGGAAGTAACAGAAGGAGCACAGCCATTGTCTATTTGTCCAGAGAATACATCTCTTCAGGAGTCTGCAAGAGATACTCCTGCTGGGACAAAGTGAAAGCAAGATAAACCTCTACATGTGCAAGAAGCTGGGAAACTGCCATTTGTTGCTGCAGGTTTTTCCTCCCTCATTTACTGGCTCTTCCTAAAGAGAATGAAGTGTATGTGCAACCTAGTTACACAAGAGGAGTGATCTACATCCAGACAAGCATTCTTTTCTCTATATAAGGAAGAAACTACAATCACAGGAGTTATATAAAGGTACTGTTTCCAGAGGCTGTTTCAGGATTATCCAGTTTAATGAGGTTGAATGAGAGATAGCACTACCTATACTAAAGGGCCCCAACGTTGTGCACAAATTACCATGGGACTTTGCTAGGGGCAGTCCTCCTGCAATAAAGGAATGGTGTGACTGTTATACCCACAACAGGACTTTACAATCAAATAATAATTATCCAGGAGCTGCAAGCAAGACAGGGACTGGGCTAAAATAAATTTAATTCCCCCTAACCAAGCTGTGGCTGTGTGTAACCTGCCTCTCAACATGGAGAGGAAACAATTTGATGATGCCATTCGACAGATCCCAGGATTACAGAGATTCCGCCTTATACAAACACAGAAGGTGAGAAAGCAGTATCCGCTGTCGCCCTGGTGAGAGGTTATAGGCCCCTAAATAAAGATTGTCACCAGTATTTACAATTGCCAAAGTTTCAACTCCCCGGAAGCCCTTTGGTATATGCTCAAGATGAGTCAGAAGATGAAAGCGACTCTGAGGGTGGAGACAGTGAAAAACAACATAAAAAATGAACCAAATAAAAGTGAGCGAGGTGAACATAGAGACAGTTTGGGTTACGCTAACATTTGGCAATCATACAGTAGCTCGTATAGGTGTGATCTATAGACCCCCTGGACAAGTAGAAGAGCTAGATAATCTGCTGCTTGAGGAAATAGCCAAAATGGCAATGAAGGGGGAAGTTATTATCATGGGGGACTTTAATCTTCCTGATGTGAACTGGAAAACCAAAACAGCTGGGTGCACCAGGAGTACAAATATTCTAAACTCCCTACTGGGATTATCTCTAACACAAGTAGTTGACCCGTAAAGAGGCCATATTGGATTTAATACTCACAAATGGAGGTTTGGTATCGGACGTTGTTGTAGGTGAAAATTTGGGATCTAGTGATCAGTCAGTATGGTTTAATATAAGAACAGGGATGGAGCCTCACCACACAAAAACAAAAGTTTAGACTTTAAAAAAACTGATTTTTCTAAAATGTGATTTTGTGTGAAGGAGTCATTATCAGACTGGAGGAGTTTAAAGGGAGTCCAGGAGAAATGGGATTATTTAAAGGAAGCATTATTGAAGGCCACAGGCAATTGCATTCGGCTTGTTGGCAAAAACAAAAAAGGGAAGAAACCACTGTGGTACTCTGCAGAAGTGGCCAAACTAGTGAAGAACAAAAAGATAGCATTCAATAATTATAAAAAAAACTCAGAGTGAAGAAGATAGGCAAACCTATAAGATTAGGCAGAAAGAGGCAAAGCAATTTATAAGAGCTTCCAAAGCACACGCAGAAGAGAAAATATCTTAGTCAGTAAAAAAGGGGGACAAAACATTTTTTAGATACATAAACGAGAAAAGAAAAGTAAAACAAGGATTAGTTAGATTAAAAACAAAGGAAGGAAGGCATGTAGAAGAGGATAAAAGCCTCGCTGACTGCCTCAATGAATATTTTTGTTCAGTCTTTGCAGAAGAAAAGGAAGGAAAGGGACCTCAGTTAGGAGGAAACACTAACGATACATTTACATATGAGTTTACAGAGGAGGAGGTTCTACAGCAGCTGTCTAAAGTAAAGACAAATAAGTCAATGGGGCCTGATTGGATCCACCCTAAATTATTAAAAGAGCTCAGTGATTGTAATAGCAAAACCGTTAACAGATTTATTTAAGCAATCCTTGCTAACGGGAGTCGTCCCAGAAGACTGGAAATTAGCAAATGTTGTGCCCATTTACAAGAAGGGTAGTAGGGAGGAATCGGGGAACTATAGGCCAGTTAGTCTTACGTCAGTAGTGGGGAAATTAATGGAAACCATGTTAAAGGAAAGGATTGTTGAACATCTAAAAACACATAGATTACAGGATCAGAAACAACATGGGTTTACCTCAGGGAGATCATGCCAAACTAATCTTATTGATTTTTTTGATTGGGTAACAAAAATAATAGACACAGGTGGTGCAGTAGACATTGCTTATTTAGATTTCAGTAAAGCTTTTGATACTGTTCCACATAGAAGGCTTATCAATAAATTGCAATCTTTTGAGCTCGGATTCCAATATTGTTGAATGGATTAGGCAGTGACTGAGTGACAGGCAACAGAGGGTTGTGGTAAATGGAGTTTATTCAGCGCAAGGTCTTGTTACCAGTGGGGTACCTCAGGGGTCAGTACTTGGACCCATTCTCTTTAATATTTTTATTAGTGATATTGCAGAAGGTATTAATGGAAAAGTATGTCTTTTTGGTTATGACACAAAAGATTTGCAACAGGGTTGACATTCCTGGAGGGATCAGCCAAATGACAAATGATTTAGGTAAACTAAAAAAATGGTTGGAGCTGTGGCAATTTAGTTTTAATGTGGATAAGTGCAAGATAATGCACATGGGACGTAAAAACCCAAGGGCTGAATATAGAATATTTGATACAGTCCTAACCTCAACATCTGAGGAAAGGGATTTAGGGGTTATTATTTCAGAGGATCTAAGGGTAAGTAGTCAATGTAATAGAGCAGCAGGAAATGCTAGCAGATTGCTTGGTTGTGTAGGGAGAGGTATTAGCAGTAGGAAAAGGGAAGTGCTCATGCCACTGTACAGAGCACTGGTGAGACCTCACTTGGAGTACTGTGTGCAGTACTGGAGACCGTATCTCCAGAAGGATATAGACATCTTAGAGAGAGTTCAGAGAAGGGCTACTAAAATGGTGTACGGCTTGAAGGAGAAAAGTTACCAGGAAAGCTTAATGATCTTAACATGTACAGCTTGGAAAAAAGACGAGACAGAGGAGATATGATAGAAACATTTAAATACATAAAGGGAATCCACAAGGTAGAGGAAGGGAGTATATTTAAAAGGAAACAAAGTAGCAAAACAAGAGGACATAGTCTTAGATTAGAGGGGCAAAGGTTTAAAAGTAACATCAGGAAGAATTATTTTACTGAGAGGGTGGTGGATACATGGAACAGCCTTCCAGTTGAAGTGGTAAAGGCCAAAACAGTAATTTAAGCAAGCATGGGATAGGCATAAGGCTATCCTAAACAAAAGATAAATCCAGGTAAAGTATCCATGTAATTGGGCAGACTAGATGGGCCGAAAGGTTCTTATCTGCCGACATTTTTCTATGTTTCTAAGTTTCTATATTCAGTGTCACTCAAAGGACAATACCCGATGTTGAAGAAGATAGTGATGAACTGGAGAAACAGCCTTTCAAACTTCCCAAGCGGAATAACTTCCATAGGAAGCTTCCTAGTGTTCCTACAAGTCAGAAGAGAGAGGAAAGTCTTTCTTTAACTGAAGTCTTAGCACAGTTAGCTAAAAGTATGGTTCAAGCATCCAATGAGCACAATTACAAGCAACTCAAAGTTTTCTCTGGAATTGTGCCGACATCATCCGGTGAAGAAGGATTCATTCTATGGAGAAGTAATGCAGTCCAGTCACTAGAGGAGTGGACTTATACTGAGGAGTTGAAGCGACTGAGGTTGATCGAAGGACTGAGGTCCCCTGCACTTGAATTAGTAAAGTATCATCTGCTCCACTTCCCAAATTCCCCAGCTGATGGTCTATTAAATGTATTGAATCATACATATGGTGACGAGCGTGAAGAGGAGGAACTCCGTTTACAATATGCTGCCACGATTCAACAAGAAAAGGAAACTCTTACTTCATATCTCATCCAATTAGAATTAATGCTAGGGAAATTGTTTGAGAACAATGTGATCACCTCAGATCAGTTTGATGAATATCGAAGGAAGCAAGTTCTAAGAGGAATGCTACCAAATGACCCTGTCGCTACAGCCTTGGTGAATCTTCTATGTGCCAGGGGGTCAGTGAATTATGCTGAAATCGTGAAAGAAGCCAAAGTTATACAGAAACAATTTGACCATATTCAAAAGCACTAAATAATAACCCACTAAAGAGATAGTGGTAATGTCACACCTGTCATGCCTAAGCCCTGGGAACCTGCTATGACCAGTCTGGCTTTCCATTCTCTGCCTGTCTGTATCACTCAAGGGTTAATTCCTGCCCTGATCTGGTGTGTGGTGTGCATAAAACCTGGACACTCCCTTCTCTCAGGGCTCTCTCATTTTGTGTTCCCTGCCCTTTACTTGTGAGGTGATGTGAGCCGCCTCTCCCTGAGTCTGTCTATTCCCTACATTCCTCTGTGCTGTTATTGCTATTCTAGTGTTCCTTATTCATCTGTCTGCGTTACATCAAGACCCTTTGCGAAGAGCTCCTGGTTCCAGGCCTGTGGATCTTGTCAGCAGTGGACACTGCTTAGCCCACTATTCCTGCGTATCCAGACTACTCCTGTGGCTATCTGTGTTAAAGGTACCTTTTGTGAAGAGCTCCTGGACCCTACTTGGGGAGCACTACCTAGTCCACTATATCTGGTACAGCAGAAGAGACTACCTTTGTGAAGGACTTGTCTATTTGTTTTCAGTATTCTGCAAGTGTATATAAGACTGTTGCTGTGTGCTTACCTTGAGAATACACTTAATTACTTATACTGCTTCCTGTGTCTGCCTGATTTGCTCTCCCCCAGCGTCTGGGAAAATAAACATAAGGCCACGCCATGACTCCATCCTGGCGCGAGCCTGACATAATGAGAGAGCCAAACACCAGGCCCGTGGGGGAAATAACTGCACTGGAAGACATCGTTGACAGCTGTTCCTATTGCTGGAGAGGGTGTGGGATTGGAGGGACTTCTTTACTTCTCGCCCTGGTCCTGTCAGGCCTTCATCAGTAAGCAGCACTTCACAGCAACCAGCTGAATCTATTCACTCTCCACCTGCATGCAGAGCTCAGGTACCTCCTGTGGAATCGCAGAGAGAGAGGCATAGGAGGCTGAATTTATGTTTCTATTGCGGGTCAGATCGGCACAAAATTGATTTCTGTCCAGTCAGACCCGCTAAGCCAGGCCAGGCTCCAGCCGCTGCCCCTGTACCACGCCAGACTCCAGTCGCTGCTCCTGTGCCATGCAAGACTCCAGTCGCTGCTCCTGTGCCATGCAAGACTCCAGTCGCTGCTCCTGTGCCACGCAAGACTCCAGTCGCTGCTCCTGTGCCACGCAAGACTCCAGCCGCTGCTCCTGTGCCACGCAAGACTCCAGCCGCTGCTCCTGTGCCACGCAAGACCCCAGCCGCTGCTCCTGTGTCACGCAAGACCCCAGCCTCTGCTCCTGTGCCATGCAAGACTCGACAGGCCACTGCCAAATCATGCCAGACTCCGGTCGCTGCCAAGTCTCGCCCAGTTAAGTCACGTCAGGCAGCTGCTAAGCCTCGCCAGGCTACCAACATGGGCAAGCCTCGTCGATCCTCTGTACCAAGGAGGTCTGTTTCCTGTGATGTCTCTTCGGAGGAGGAGGGTACAGAGGATGAATCTGATGAGGACATGGTGGTCTTGACCCCAGACCCTTCTGGGTCCATAGAGATCCTGCCTACTGAGCTCGTTGATGCAGAACCCATGGTTATGAAACCTGAACCCCAGGTACCTATGGAGGTGGGTGTGACCCACGTATCTCCTATCCAGACTGCCAAGCACCCTAGAGGTGGTCCAGGAGAGCAAGTCTCAGACCCCAACATTATACATGGCTGTGACGCTCTGCCTGATAGAACCGTTTCTTGCTCTCATAAGGATGTCAGGACTTTTTCTATAGCCTCTGATGGCTTCATTATTCCTGATTCAGATCTTGCTGCCTATGAGCAACGGTTGGCAGCCAAGGAGAGAGGCCCATCGCTCTTCATTGCGGGGGTCGTCACCTGTACACCTCTCACGCCCTTTCCACCTGTGGACAACCCTACTCCTGATGGTTGTGTTTGGGCATCTAATGGAACGTTGGTCCGTAAAGAGGACCTTGAAATCTTTGAGCAGGCCCTGCTTGCCCAAGGAGACATTTATGATGACACTGACTCGGACTCTGATGGGTGGTGATGACCTCCTAGCTGCTCCTGGTTCTAGCCTATGCCCTAGGTGCCCAGAGTGCACCTTGTAAGGAGGGAGGTACTGTCATGCCTAAGCCCTGGGAACCTGCTATGACCAGTCTGGCTTTCCATTCTCTGCCTGTCTGTATCACTCAAGGGTTAATTCCTGCCCTGATCTGGTGTGTGGTGTGCATAAAACCTGGACACACCCTTCTCTCAGGGCTCTCTCATTTTGTGTTCCCTGCCCTTTACTTGTGAGGTGATGTGAGCTGCCTCTCCCTGAGTCTGTCTATTCCCTACATTCCTCTGTGCTGTTATTGCTATTCTAGTGTTCCTTATTCATCTGTCTGCGTTACATCAAGACCCTTTGCGAAGAGCTCCTGGTTCCAGGCCTGTGGATCTTGTCAGCAGTGGACACTGCTTAGCCCACTATTCCTGCGTATCCAGACTACTCCTGTGGCTATCTGTGTTAAAGGTACCTTTTGTGAAGAGCTCCTGGACCCTACTTGGGGAGCACTACCTAGTCCACTATATCTGGTACAGCAGAAGAGACTACCTTTGTGAAGGACTTGTCTATTTGTTTTCAGTATTCTGCAAGTGTATATAAGACTGTTGCTGTGTGCTTACCTTGAGAATACACTTAATTACTTATACTGCTTCCTGTGTCTGCCTGATTTGCTCTCCCCCAGCGTCTGGGAAAATAAACATAAGGCCACGCCATGACTCCATCCTGGCGCGAGCCTGACAACACCTTGAATACACGAGATGGAACAATGTAATGGTATCACAAGATACTTAAGGTATTGAAACCTATTAATTGTAGAGGAAAAGTTGATCCACTGAACAAGTCAGTGGGGACACAAATGCATCAGTGAAAGTATGTTTAAAAAACAAAATTTTATTGTGGCCGTAAGCCAAATTCTAAAACCAACACATGGTGATCACCAAACACATATACATAAATAAAACCAGCAGGTTCTTATTGGTACAATAATCAACGTGTGGGTTCAATGTTCAAATTGCTAAAGGCTACAATTGCATCTAAATAAGTTGGAAATTGGTACATGTATAGAGGCAAAGCTCAGTCACACACGGAGATAATAGAATACTTGATATAAAAATAACGATGTGAGCAGGGGCAAACTTGTATGCAAATAACCCTCAATTTATCATATATATTGAGAACGGGTGCCCCAAAGAAATCCACCAAAATCTTCCTTCAATGCTGCGACGCAGTAAGCTAGTGAATGGTAAAGCTATGTAACGAAATGCCCACAATTCGGTTCCAAATGACCAACAGCAGCAACCAAATATACTATAGTAATAAGCCATACACTGGCATAATATTCAAAAAGGAGGAGATTTGGGGGATATGGTAAATTGCTCACAGCCGAAAAACGCACCCGACGCACGTTTTGGCTTGCACAGGCTCGTCAGGAGTGCTGGGAATGAAAATAAGAAATGTATGTGTATTTAAACCCACTCGCTGGTAGGCACGTCCCATAATCAACCAATGAGGCTGTAGAAATGAAATCAGTAGAATGGTCATCACTTGGCTGAGTGATAGACAAAAGGCTGGTCAAATGACAGAGCAGCATCGGCGATGTTGCTTAGTGACCAAATGATTGGCGGGTGTATATACCAAACAGTGCCTTCTGTTGCGCACTCTTGACTCCACCTCTGTGTGATCGGCAGTTAAACCATCCAATCAGTATCCCACACCTATCTAGTAGCTTGAAAATCTCTGAGCGCTCCGTGAACATGGGTGCTGTAGGGATGCTTAGTGCAATCCACCAAAGCTGGAGGATTGCACTGTGGTTACAATATGCCAAATTGTAAACAAAACAAATTGGTAAAGTGAATAAACTACATTGCCATGATCATAGGAGGGGAGGGGGGAGGGAAACGGGGACAGGGAAGGGAATTGAGGATTACTAAACCGTGGTCTATATTGGTAAAGATGACACATTTATAGATATAGACTGAAAGGTGCCCTGTATGAAGATAGATATGTGCAATATGTATTAAAAATAGTATGCCAATATAATCACATATCCACCATAGATTATGTGTTAGGGTGACAAAATAGTCGGTGAACCTATTATTGTCTGTGAGCAACACAATAGACATGTTGAGGGTTTGTAATACCCATACATTGGGTTTGACTAGCGAGGAATAAAGGAAAATCCATTTATCCATTAACAGCTGGGACGTGTAAATCTAGTGGGGACTGTAAAACCGCATAAAGAAAATAATAAGACGCGGTGAAATCAAAAAAATGATGATTAGTCATAACTTGGAAGGAATAAATATATATGGTAAATATATATAAAACCATCTCAGAGGAAAAGTTAGATGAGATATATGATGGATCTTAAATAAATGATGTGTAATTGAAATCCTCATTCAAACCTTTTGGATATAGAGTTTTAATGGTATATATCCAAAATGACTCTCTGCAACACAGGAACCTGTCGAAATTTCCTTTCCTGGGTCCCAAATGTACTTTTTCAATGGCTTGAAAAGTAAGGCAACTGGGGTCAGACTCATGTTGTAATCTTACATGTCTAGAAACTGACGTTTCTAATGAATTGTAGATGGAGTTAACATGTTGTAAAATTCTCTGTCTAAATTGTTGGATGGTTTTACCTACATACTGTAGCCCACATTGACAGGTAATAATATATACCAATATTTTACTGGAACAATTCATATAATCTCTTATACTGTATTTCTTTTGCGTCACATTACTTTGAAATATGTTGGATTTTTTGACAAAATTGCATGCCTTGCAATGTGTGCATTTATCGGTACCCTTAGGTTGTTGGAGCCAGGTACGTGAAGTTTTCGCTGTTTTAAGAAAACTATGTGTTAAGTGTTCACGTAAGTTCTTAGATCGCCTGGCAGTGAAAGATGGTTTGGTAGGGAGAATGATGTCTAAAGGTTTCTCCAATCGAAGGATGGGCCAAAACTTTTCACAAATTGATTTCATTTTGTACCAACCACTATCGTAGCTAGCTATAAATCTTAACCACTTGAATGCTAAGGACGCGCTCAGCGCGTCCTCAGCATTCCCCCTGGTATGCGGAGGACGCGCTGAGCGCGTCCTCGCATTGGGGTCAGCGTTCGGCCGGGTACCGGCCGATCGCTGGCCCCTCCGGTGCGGGCTGACATCCTGGATGTCAGCCCGGCATCCGGAGCAGTGGCCGCCATTATTATGTGTCATCGCGCCCCCGCGATGACACATAATTCAGGCCCCCCCGCATGTGCGGAGGAGGCGCCTGAAAGGGAGGGGGGGGGAGGTCCTTCGGACCTCTCTCCCTCCCGATCGGCGGCTCACAGGGGCTTAACCCAGGCATCATTTGGAAGGGCACAGCCTGCCCTTCCAAATGATGCCTGGCATTAACCCCTGGGGAGCTGGATCGCAAATCGGCGCTGAAAAGCGCCGATTTGTGATCCTTCCGGGAGCTGGCCGACATCTTGGATGTCGGCCAAGCTTCCGGGAACTCCCCCAGAGGACTGGCGTCATCGTGCGCAGCACGATGACGCCAGTCCTAGCATTAACCCCTAACTGCCACGAAGTGTGGAGATAGGGAGTTCCAATGAACTCCCTATCTCCGATCCGTGGCAGTTAGGGGTTAAATTTTGATATCGTTGGATCGGCCAGAGCATGGCCGTTCCAACGATACCAAACATGAAAGTAAAAAATTGTAAAAAAAAAAAAAAAAAAAAAAAAAAAATAAAAAAAATTAAAAAAAAAAAATAATAAAAAAAAAATAAACACTTTTTTTTTTTTTTTGTTTTGTTAATGCAGCAATATTGTTCCCATTTCAATTATAATGTGAACAATGATGCTGCATTAACGATTTTTGTATGCGGTGCGTTTGTTAAAAATGGTGTCATTTTCCCCAAAAAAAAATGTAACGAGACCCCATCTCTAATTTTTTTAACAAGCGCACCCCATACAAAATATATCCGCAATTGCTCGCATGTTAAAATGTGGAAAAAAACACTTTACACGCTGTAAATTATTGAAAATACATATTTTATTGCATTTTTTGTTATAATATACAAACATGACATAACGTATACATATAATAATGACATATTATGAATCTACCGAGTCTGACGGAAAGAACGATATATAATATGTCGATGTCATATACTAAAATAAGCCTTCAAAACACGTTTAAACATGATGCGCAAAACAGGTAAAAAATGACCTCAGCACAGGGGCGGGAAAAGCCTCAGCAGCGAAAGGGTTAATTCAGTTTTGATTTCTTTTTTCCGAGGGAGTATCAACTCATCTCTTGAAATATGAAGTGCTCTCTGATAGGCACGTTTTAAAAAGTTTTTGGGGTAACCTTTGGCTAGAAACATTTTTTAGTTGGTCTGCTTCAATTTGGAAGTCCATGTCAGTAGAACAATTTCTCCTAGCGCGGAGATATTGGCCAATGGGGATGCCTCTTTTCAGACTTGGCGGATGATGTGAAGTCCATTCAAGAAAGCTATTGGTGGCTGTTGATTTTCTGTTGTAATGTGGGTATAGTCGATCGTAATAAGCAAATCCAAAAACTAAATTTTGTTGCCACCTATTACTAAAGTAAGTTGAAGGCCAATGTCATTGATATTTAAGATGGTAAAGAATTCATTTAAATCCTCAACAGTCCCATGCCAGAGTATCAAAACATCATCAATGTACCTCATCCACTTAATGATATTACAGGTGAGATGAGGTTTCTCATGCGTGAACACACATAATTTCTCCCACCATGCTAGATATAAATTAGCATAACTGGGAGCACAGCATGTTCCCATTGCTGTGCCCCGTGTTTGTAGGTAAAACTTTCCATTGAATACAAAATAATTGTGACGCAATAGAAAATCCAACAACAATGATACAAATTCAACCTCTGATGGTAAATATTTTTCTTTCAAGAAATATTGTGTTGCCCTTAAGCCCACATCATGAGGGATGTTGTTGTAGAGTGAGACCACATCAAGACTGGCCAGTATGGAACCTGAGGGGATTGATATATCTGAAAGTTTGGACAAGACATGTTGTGTGTCCCTTATGTATGAAGGTGTAACTTCAACAAGTGGGCATAAATAACAGTCACTGATCCGCTCAGTTAAGGACTCATTGCCAGAGATGATGGGACGACCTGGAGGAAGGGTACATGACTTATGTATTTTGGGCAGGCAATACAAAGTTGGTATTGTGGGAGAAGTAGAAAGTAAGAATTTGCAGTTGTCATCAGATAGTAAACCCAATGCTAATCCATCTTGTAAGATATTATTCAATTCCTTGGAGAAGGAGAGAGTTGGATCATTCTCAATGGTTCTGTAGCCTTCACGATCTTGTAAATGAGTCATACACATATCATTATAGGCATCCATATCCATGAGGACAAGATTGCCTCCTTTATCAGATTGTTTAATGACAACATTTTCAATACTACATAATTCTTTAAGAGCTTTTTGTTCAGATTTTGACAAATTGGAAACCCAGCTTAGATCCTTATTTTTAATAGATTCAATTTCATGGGTAACGAGTTTGACGAATACCTCAATATTTGAGAATTCAGAAAGGGGAGGAGTAAATTTGGTTTTGGATTTAATTTTAGTTCCAATATTCAAAGCGTCAGGAGGGCACTGGTCTAAAAGTGCTGTCAAAGTTTGTAAATGTTGGTAATCCTCCTGAGATAACCCATAATCTTTGGCATCTCTTTCCTGTTTTCTGTCCATGAAGACATGTAAAGCTAGTTTACGTGCAAATAAGTTGAGGTCCTTAATCCAATTGAATCTATTGAAGTGAGGGGTAGGGACAAAAGAAAGGCCTTTTCGTAGTACATTCATATGTTTGGTTGTGAGGTTAAATTTTGACAGATTAATAATAGAACTAGTTGTAAAGCCTGCCCAGAGGGCAGTCTATTGTGGATATACTGCCCCAGCTCATGGATATACTGCCCCAGCTCGTGGATACTGCCCCAGCTCGTGGATACTGCCCCAGCTCGTGGATATTGCCCCAGCACGTGGATACTGCCCCAGCTCGTGGATATTGCTCCAGCACGTGGATACTGCCCCAGCTCGTGGATACTGCCCCCGCACGTGGATACTGCCCCAGCTCGTGGATATGCCCCCAGCTCGTGGATATGCCCCCAGCTCATGGATATGCCCCCAGCTCGTGGATACTGCCCCCGCACGTGGATACTGCCCCCGCACGTGGATACTGCCCCCGCACGTGGATACTGCCCCAGCACATGGATATTTGCCCCCAGCTCATGGATTTGCCCCAGCTCATGGATTTGCCCCAGCACGTGGATACTGCCCCCGCTCGTGGATACTGCCCCCCGCTCGTGGATACTGCCCCAGCACGTGGATACTGCCCCAGCACGTGGATACTGCCCCCGCACGTGGATATTTGCCCCCAGCTCATGGATTTGCCCCAGCACGTGGATACTGCCCCCGCGTGGATACTGCCCCCACGTGGATACTGCCCCCGCACGTGGATACTGCCCCAGCACATGTATTTGCCCCCAGCTCATGGATTTGCCCCAGCTCATGGATTTGCCCCAGCTCATGGATTTGCTCAGCTCATGGATTTGCCCCAGGTCATGGATTTGCTCAGCTCATGGATTTGCCCCCAGCTCATGGATATTGCCCCCAGCTCATGGATTTGCCCCAGGTCATGGATTTGCCCCAGCTCATGGATTTGCCCCAGCTCATGGATTTGCCCCAGCTCATGGATTTGCCCCAGCTCATGGATTTGCCCCAGGTCATGGATATGGCCCCCCCAGCGCTCATACTTACCTGTCGAGCGGCGCCAGGGAAGTGAAGATTTCCCCGCTTCCTGTTTTTGAAGGACCCAAGCCCCGGTCACGTGACCGGGGCTTGGGTCTTCAAAGCAGAAGCGAGGGAACTTTCCCTCCGCCGCTCGGGGGGTAGGATGCGCGCCGCAGCCGGGTAGAGGCTGCGCCTCTACCCGGCTGCCGCGCGCATCCTACCCCTGAGCGGCGGAGGGAACTTTCCCTTCGCCGCTCGGGGACCCGTTAGATGCGCACAGCAGCGGGTAGAGGCTGCGCTCGCAGCCTCTTACCGGCTGCCGCGCGCATCCAACCCCCGAGCGGCGGGGGAAACTTTCCCTTCGCCGCTCGGGGGTTGGATGCGCGCGGCAGCCGGGTAGAGGCTGCGAGCGCAGCCTCTACCCGGCTGCTGTGTGCATGTGTAACCGCCGCGGCGAGCCGGCAGCCGGCTCGTGCCGCGGCGGTTTGCATGCGCGCGCAAAACCGCCGCTGGTTGCGCGCGCGATGCGCAGTAGGGCTTTGCGACGGACAGCCAAAGCCTTACTCTATTATAGTATAGATGAGTGGAATGTGAGAGATTTTCCATTAACGCCTCCTGGAGGCATAATTGTTGCGTCGTCCTCCCCTGTAGCCCCATTTTTGTCGATCTCTCAGTCTTTCTTCTGGTGGTGGGTCTATTTTCCAATTGTCCTCCAAAAAAGAAACATGTCAACCTGGGTTATGCAATATGTCCTTGTTGTGCTCTGGAGGTGGGTGTGTAATACTAGTATTAGATCTTTCTCCCTCACAAGAGGATTCCCCCTCAGTTGTAGAAGTTCTATCACGATTACAGTTGTAAGTCTGACGGCGCTTCAATGTATTTTTAATTCTAAAGATATTTTTTGTTTTAAAGTAATTTAGGTCTCGCTGAAATTTATAATGTTTCTTTTCTTTGATAATTTTCTTAAAATTATCTAAAAAATTTTCAAGTCGAGTCTCCATATTAGTGAATTGGGGATCGGATTTGTACTGTTCTAATGTTACTATTTCATTAGACAAAGTTTGATTAATACTTGCAAGATATTCTTTTTCCAAATGACCTAAAAAACTCATTAATTTAAACGAACATTCTAACAATAGTGAGTTCCACTCGTCAATGTCTACATCTTTAACAACTTTGTTTGGTAAAGAAATTTCAGGTCTTAGACCTCTAGGGACTAATTTTTGTTCAATATACTTTTCAAGGCTATTAATTTCCCACCAGCTTTTAATTTGATTCTGGTATAATTTCTGTATACTAAAAAAAGCTTGAGAGATATCATTATTTACTTTGGATCCAGGGAGGGGTTAAATTGAAAAGACTGACAAAACATCCTCCGCCCATTTGGCTGTCACTGAGTTTTTTTAACAAATCCGACATATTATCTCATCAAATAGGTAGATACTTTAAACCTCAATATTATGGTGTGTAAATGAGAAGCATAGGGGTATTGAAACCCAAATAATCTAAATAATAACCCACTAAAGAGATAGTGGTAATGTCACACCTTGAATACACGAGATGGAACAATGTAATGGTATCACAAGATGCTAAAGGTATTGAAACCTATTAATTGTAGAGGAAAAGCTGATCCACTGAACAAGTCAGTGGGGACACAAATGCATCAGTGAAAGTATGTTTAAAAAACAAAATTTTATTGTGGCCATAAGCCAAATTCTAAAACCAACACATGGTGATCACCAAACACATATACATAAATAAAACCAGCAGGTATTCTTATTGGTACAATAATCAACGTGTGTGTTCAATGTTCAAATTGCTAAAGGCTACAATTGCATCTAAATAAGTTGGAAATTGGTACATGTATAGAGGCAAAAGCTCAGACACACGGAGATAATAGAATACTTGATAGAAAAATAGCGATGTGAGCAGGGGCAAACTTGTATGCAAATAACCCTCAATTTATCATATATATTGAGAACGGGTGCCCCAAAGAAATCCACCAAAATATATTCAAAAGCACCGTGATGACACAAAGAAATTCGTATCACCTACTAAAACTAAATTATCACAAGTAGTAGCAAGCAGCCAAGAAACCATGGTTCAAAAGCCTAAAATAAGTTCCCAGACATCTCCTCAGACAGATACGAGAAGAGAAATTAAGTGTTTTAGTTGTGGCCAAGCAGGGCATATATCCCACAAATGCCCTTTAAAGGACCCACTCAATGCACAGAGCTTAGTTACTGACTCAGGCCCCTCATGTGGCAGATCTTGGAGGAAGAAGGGATTCTGGAAAGGAAGAAAGAAGAAGTCTGGACACAGATTCACTGGAAACTCTAGAGTAGGTCCAAAGTCCCTGGTATCCCTTATGATTGAAGGCATTCACGCTTCAGCCCTATTAGACACGGGGTCTCAAGTGAAGATAGTCTTCCGATCATTCTATGAGGAACATCTAAGCCATTTAACTATGTTACCAGCAGATGACGTGAACTTGTGGGGGCTTGGTCCTCAGACCTACCCAGTCGAAGGAGTAATTAGAGTAAAGATTGTGATCCCTCAACTGGACACTAGGAACCAATGCCCTATGAATGTGGAGGCTTTGGTGTGCCCAAATCTAAATCATCCTGGAGTACCCATCATACTGGGGACTATTACCCCAATGGTTAGAGATGTGTTTCGGGGTTACCTGAAGGAAATGGACAATGTCTGTGTAGACAAATTGAACAAACTAGAACCAGCTCTGAAGCAAGAATGTCATTGATTAGCCCTTGAAGCCGGAACATGCCAGTTTCATTATTGGGGGCCAAAGCCTGTTGATCTTCTACCGGGGGAAATTAAGTCCATCACTGCTGTTGCAGTCTTAAAGGAAGGGATGCTGTCAGGAGAGTGTCAGTTTTGCCTAGAGTCTCTCCCAGAAGTGGATTCGACTAAGGGCTGGACTATCATGCCTGAAGTAAAAGATTGGCGAAGAAAGATTGATGTTTTTGCAGTAACTATTCACAATCGATTGCCAATTGTGGTATGCATAGAACATTGCCAGAAGCTGGGGTGATCCACTGCTTAGACGAAGTAAGGCCAATTACACCTTTGACAATTGATTTGAGTCAAGAACCTACGCAAGAGATACATTTTGATTTAGAAGCTAACGATCTACCCCCAGAATGCAAAGATAGGTTACAAAAATCCTTTAAGGTCAGAGAAGGAGTCTTCTCTAAAGAAGATATGGATGTAGGATGTGCCAAGAATGCCCAGCATACCATTCGACTAAATGATTCTACCCCATTCAGAGAAAGATCTCGAAGGTTAGCTCCTCGAGACATTGAAGATGTCAGGGATATCCTCCATTCGATGGAAGATGCAGGGATTATCCAAGAATCAAGAAGACCTTATGCTTCACTCGTAGTCGTGGTCAGAAAGAAAAATGGATCAGTACGACTTTGCGTTGATTATCGTACATTAAATAAGAGAACGATTCCTGATCAATATACCTTGCCGAGGATAGAAGATCTATTGAATGCTTTGAATGGTCGCAAGTGGTTCAGTGTTCTGGACCTTCGATCCGGATACTACCAGGTCCCTATGAATGCAGAGGATAAAAAAAAAATGCTTTTATTTGCCCTTTAGGATTCTTCCAATTTACTCGTATGCCTCAAGGTGTTACAGGAGCTCCAGCAACTTTCCAGCGGTTAATGGAGAAGACACTAGGAGATATGAGCCTTAGGGAGTGTCTGGTTTAGCTAGACGATATAATCGTGTTTGGGAGAACCCCTGAAGAGCATGAGAACCATTTGTTAAAAGTAATAGAGCGCTTGCAAAAGGAAGGCCTGAAGTTGTCTTTGGATAAGTGTAAATTTGCTCAGACTTCTGTGACATATGTTGGACACATCGTATCAGCAGAAGGCGTCGCCACAGACCAAGTCAAAGTAGAAGTCATCGTTAACTGGCCTAGACCCAACAACATTGAAGAATTACGCTCCTTCTTAGGATTTTGTGGCTACTACCGCCATTTTGTAGAAGGCTATTCAAGGACAGCTTGAAGCCTCCATGACCTCCTAAAAGGGGATTCTAGGGAAGAAGCATGAAAGACAAACCACTCCAAGGAACCTACAGGAGAGAAATGGACTCAAAAATGTGAAGATGCTTTCCAACTTCTCAAAAAAAAGATGACTGAAGCACCTGTGTTAGCATACGCTGACCCCAATGAGCCATATATTCTTCATGTAGATGCAAATTTAGAAGGACTGGGAAGTGTTCTTCATCAGGCATACCCTGAAGGGCTGAGGCCTGTGGCTTATATCAGTCGGAGTCTTACTGGAAGTGAAAAGTTCTACCCAATACACAAGTTGGAATTACTTGCTCTGAAATGGGCTATTGTAGACAAGATGCATGATTATTTGTACGGTGCCAAGTTTGAGGTGAGAACAGACAATAACCCTCTTATATACATCTTAACCACAGGCTCAGCCAAGTTGGATGCCACAGGACATCGGTGGCTAGCAGCTCTGTCTAACTATGATTTTTCTTTGAAATACAAACCTGGCCCCAAAACTGTAAGAGCTGATGCTTTGTCTAGGAGGCCAGGATTGCCTACCACTAAAGAAGATGAAGAATCGGTTGAGATTCCAGGCCCAGGAGTTAGAGCCCTATGCCAAACCTCTATTGTGGAAGATGGACGGGTTAATTTTTCTGAGCAAAGATTTATTGATTCTTTAAATTGTACATCCAACGCCATTCCTGAAGCCATGTGTCTCCCAGTTACCCTCCCTGAATGGTCTACTATCGGCTTAGATGAGAAAAGGCGAGCTCAAGATCAAGACCCAGTAATTGGCCACCTCATGAAAGCTTTGGAGGACCGAGATTTTCAATTTATGAAGATTTTACCTATTAACCTGCAGCACCTCCTAAAAAGGGAATGGAATCGATTCCATATTGAAAATGAACTCCTATTTAGAATCATACAATACCATGATCTTCCACAAAAATACAGAGGATTGGTGCTTAGATCTCTACATGATTTCCACGGCCATTTAGGGATTGACAAGACATTCGGTCTAATTCAGGATCAATTCTACTGGCCGTACATGAAAGAATCTGTGGAGGTGTATTGTCGAAGGTGCAGAAGATGCATTCAAAGGAAAACTTTACCTACCCGTGTTGCGCCTATGGGTCATTTGAAAAGTTCTGGACCAATGGATTTAGTGGGTATGGACTTTTTATGTATTGAGCCTGACTCTACTGGTAACAATAATGTGTTAGTGATTACAGAACATTATACTCGATACGCTCAAGCTTACCCCACCAAGGATCAGAAGGCGGTTACAGTTGCTAAACTGTTATGGCAGAAATTCTTTGCCCATTATGGATTTCCTAAAAGATTACACACTGATCAGGGTCGAGATTTTGAAATTATCATAGAAGAACAGGAATAGGTGCTGCAAAGGCACCTGAAACAAAGCAGAATAATGTATACCGTCAGAAGGAGGGACATAACCCTAGGAATTATCCTGTATCAAGAGAAAAAGATGAATAGACTTAATTAATATTAATATTAAAAAAGACGAATAGACTTAATTAATATTAATAGACTTAATACCCACATAGCTTGTGGTTCTCCTTCTCTATAGATTCTTTCTTGTCTCGAGCCTACGTATATTCTGTGTAAGTAATGGGCTAATATTAGTCTTTATATACAAAACCATCGACGATTAACGGTATAACAAGGGTCTCTGTGTGACCATTATTTCTAATGACCAACAATTGCTTTTCATCTCCAATATATTATCCTTCCGCCATTGTGTCTATAAGCGTGTAAAAAATTTTTCCTCCTTACGAAAATTGATCCTAGACGGTTAAGTGTTTGCCTCCCTAATATACTGGTACGCAATTGTCCTCCAACCGATCGGTTTACCAATTGCTTAGCCGCTGGTTATCGATCCTTCCTCTGGCTTTTCGGTAAATGACTTTTTGAGATTTCAAGTCGCTTTCAAAGGAGGTTAAATCGCTTATCTATCTACGGTATTATTGCCAACTATCATATATATAGCTGATGGTGACAAGTTTGACGCATTAAACCGCTATTATGTATTCTTAATTATTGGTATGAAACTGGTTGTTCTGCCAATTGGCTCACTAATTGCCTGACCGTCTATCATTAATTTTCTCCTTTTCTATGAATGACTTTCTAGAATCTAAGTCCAAATGAGATTTAACTGGCTATTAGCCTTTGTTACAACACTATCAATTCTATATATAGTTAACAGCGACAAGATTTGCCGTATACAAACTATCCACCTAAGCTCATTTTCTTTCATCACTATGATAAACGGCACTCATCATCAGAGTTCTGATTAGGTAATTAGTCAGTCTAGCACCTATTTATCCTACTATCATCGATGGTTCTCGATACACCCTATCTTTCACTCAATAAATCAGCGGTGGCCAAATTTTCCAGCATGTTATGATAGGGAAAAATAATGGGTGCTAGACCCAGTGTGAGCGCACTTAACTTTTTAATAGACAATCTTTCAGCGGTAATCCTTGAAGATCTTGATATCAGAGGTCAAAAAGGATGAACCTGATATATGAGAGATAAAAACAACTCCATGGTGCAAAATATCGTTTGACACAGAAAATTGGAGTAATGGGATATGGTAGCAAACTCACAAGAGTAGAGCCCTATCTGGCTCAGATGGTATCGCCTTTTGACCACTCTGGGGGGTCACACCCTCTGTGTAGAAATTCAGGTGTGTGGGTGTCTTCACATGTAGTGGACAGACTTTCTCCCATCAGAAATTGGTGTTGGTCACAATGTTCAAAGACAAGAGAAGAATCTCCATTGTGCAGTATTTGACGTGTTTGGAGGCTAAAATAACAGATGTATACTCACAGTTTCCTGAGCCTCTATAGCAGTGGCTCGGTAAATGAACATGGGTAGAAATCAAGTTCCAGTCTGGAATGCAGGTATCGATAAAAAACAAAAAAAACCAATTTATTAAAACATAACAGTATAGTATTAAAAGAGACGCGTTTCGTCTGCACTCTCTGCAGACTTCCTCAGTCTTATAAGTCATTGTTCAGCTAAGTCCATTTTTATAGTGGTATACCGGCAAATAATTGTCAACAGCTGCATTTCCGCGTCTGCGGGTCACCTGCGGTGTCGGCGTGCGTTCCACCTCAAAACTTCCGGTCAGCTGGCCGGATGTTTGGTCCTGTGGTGGTTTTCAGTATGCGTTCCACCGGAAAGAATCCCCATTGGTGCGTTTCACAAGTGTGTTAAATCTCAAAACCGGCTCAGATTACAAAACACGATTTCCTTTTGCAAAATATAAGAGATCTTCGTTTCTTGTGTTCATTATTGGGGCTGAAAAGA
Organism: Leptobrachium leishanense; assembly: GCA_009667805.1. Classification (NCBI taxonomy): domain Eukaryota; kingdom Metazoa; phylum Chordata; class Amphibia; order Anura; family Megophryidae; genus Leptobrachium; species Leptobrachium leishanense. The sequence goes on from CM019065.1 coordinate 48,574,051, forward strand.
AACACTTTAACTGTTGAACATTCCAAGGATATGTGGTGGCAAATAATTAATCGTATTGAATAAGAGACATACAGCGGAGGGCCAAGATTAACATTATCAATATATATGGTGTATGTGGATAGATTGAGTTCCATAATATCAGTTTCTTTCATAAAAATGGCAGATCTCAAAATCGGCGTTTAAGCCGTTCGGTTCCAAAATATTGAGTTGGAAAATCCCACGGAGGGCCAAAGTTATCATTGTCCATATATATAATATGCATGAATAAGTTGAATTTCATAATATCAGTTTCTTTTATAAAAAATGGCAGATCTCAAAATCGGCGTTTAAGCCGTTAGGTTCCAAAGTATTGAGTTGGAAATCCAACGCATTTCAGTTTTGGCCAATTTTAGATCTAAATTTTCTCCTCTCCAATGTTTTGTTACCTTTTCAACACCAAAGAATTCCAAACCAGTTGGGTTATTGTTATGATAAGATTTAAAGTGATTAGATACACAATGTTTGTCATAACCTTTTAAGATATTATTGATGTGTTCGTTTACTCGGACCTGGAGCGCCCGTGTGGTTTTACCCACATAATATTTGTTGCAGGGACATCTTAACACATATATGAGATACTTAGAGCAAGTTAGTTTGTCTTTGATTTTATAATTATTATTGGCCACACGAAATGTAGTAACATGTCTTTTCTTATTCTGCGATTTCCTGCAGCTGGTACAGTCCCCACACCCGTAAAAACCGGGTGCGAGTCCAAACCAGTTTACCAGTGTCTTGCTCTCCCGTATATGATTTTTTTACTATTTTTGTTTTAGACTTCCTCCACCTCTATATATTACTTGAGGTTTAATCGGTAAAATGTTTCTAAGTATCGGTCTCTCTAAGCAATGGCCAGTATTTCTGGATGTATCTCTTAATATTTCTGTTCCCAGCATTATAGTCCATAATGAACGGAGTTGTGAGATGATCGTTTTGTCCTTGATTTTGTACTGTAATAACGTATTTCTATCGAAATTGTGGATTTTTTCTTTTGTGTGTTCCAGCTCCATCTTTGTGTATCCCTTCTCAATGAAATCATTCATCATCTTGTTAGACTGGTTATGAAACTCTTGAATATTTGTGCAATTTCTACGGAGACGGGTCATTTTCTCCTTGGGACAGCTTTTAACCAAGGGGGAAAGTGATCACTTGTTAAATCGATGTAACTGTTAACATGAACATCTTTGAAATATTATGGAACTCAATCTATCCACATACACCATATATATTGATAATGTTAATCTTGGCCCTCCGCTGTATGTCTCTTATTCAATACGATTAATTATTTGCCACCACATATCCTTGGAATGTTCAACAGTTAAAGTGTTTCTTTTCAGCCCCAATAATGAACACAAGAAACGAAGATCTCTTATATTTTGCAAAAGGAAATCGTGTTTTGTAATCTGAGCCGGTTTTGAGATTTAACACACTTGTGAAACGCACCAATGGGGATTCTTTCCGGTGGAACGCATACTGAAAACCACCACAGGACCAAACATCCGGCCAGCTGACCGGAAGTTTTGAGGTGGAACGCACGCCGACACCGCAGGTGACCCGCAGACGCGGAAATGCAGCTGTTGACAATTATTTGCCGGTATACCACTATAAAAATGGACTTAGCTGAACAATGACTTATAAGACTGAGGAAGTCTGCAGAGAGTGCAGACGAAACGCGTCTCTTTTAATACTATACTGTTATGTTTTAATAAATTGGTTTTTTTGGTTTTTATCGATACCTGCATTCCAGACTGGAACTTGATTTCTACCCATGTTCATTTACCGAGCCACTGCTATAGAGGCTCAGGAAACTGTGAGTATACATCTGTTATTTTAGCCTCCAAACACGTCAAATACTGCACAATGGAGATTCTTCTCTTGTCTTTGAACATTGTGACCAACACCAATTTCTGATGGGAGAAAGTCTGTCCACTACATGTGAAGACACCCACACACCTGAATTTCTACACAGAGGGTGTGACCCCCCAGAGTGGTCAAAAGGCGATACCATCTGAGCCAGATAGGGCTCTACTCTTGTGAGTTTGCTACCATATCCCATTACTCCCAATTTTCTGTGTCAAACGATATTTTGCACCATGGAGTTGTTTTTATCTCTCATATATCAGGTTCATCCTTTTTGACCTCTGATATCAAGATCTTCAAGGATTACCGCTGAAAGATTGTCTATTAAAAAGTTAAGTGCGCTCACACTGGGTCTAGCACCCATTATTTTTCTCTATTGACTATTGTAAAGGGTTGTACAAAGTGTTATTGAGCGGCACCTGTCTATTAATTGCTAGTACGGCTATACCCTAGCGCCAAATTACCTCCTCCACCTTTTTTCAATCTATATTTATTAAAACCCAAGGGAGGTTTAGGCTGCTGATTACTATGGATTTTAGGAAAAAATCCAAAATTAATTTGGAGGACATTTTTGGGGTAAATATCCATCATACTCTAGAGGATAAAAAAAGTGAAAATTATAAGGATAAAAAAATGATGACGAACAAACTAGAATATCTCCTCAAAAAGGAAATAAGAACTAAGTGGGATGTCCTGACCTTAGAGAGGTATATTAAAGAAGGCATCACCCCAAGAGGTTTACGGTGGCAAAAGGAACCATCAATTGATAAGAATGATGAGTCCTTTTTGGAAGACTGGTGTAAAATGTTACACGGTTTTTCCACCATTATGATGGAGAGAGTCATCTCTATACGTAAAAACATATTGTTGAAGTTAAATGATGAGATAGAAGCTCTCTATATAAAGGTCGTTGAGGACTTATCTATAGAAGAGAAAAACATCATTTTCTCTCGCATAGAATTGAGTCTGGAGAAAACTGAGAGAGAAGTATCCCAGAAGAAGAAAAGTAAATATATTCGCGATAAGAGAGATTATGCAAACAAGACAGTTTGGTTATTCTCCCAAGAAAAAGATCGGCATATACAATCATGGAAATGGTCTAGGAACACATATCCGATTGATCCTATTCGATCTAAGACACATAACGATCAAAGTATTACGAAGGATACTACTGTTCGACCGAAAGAAGCCCTAAGAAAGGAAAATGAATTGAACAAGAAAACCCCTCATCTTATATCCCATCGACAAGATTGGACATACACCCCATCAAAAAGACTCTCACCCTATATTAAAAGGGGCCACAATAGTTACGAATGGTCTGGGAGAGGAAGAAATAGAGGCAGATACCAGGGCGGAGGCGGTTACTGGGGGCGCAGGGGGGACGATGCTCATCGCCACCCCAGTTATCCCCAGTACCGCCAGCGACCCTTGGAATTGAGAAATCGCTTCCGAGCACTAGAGGATATAGAAGATGATCATTACCCTTTTCAGGAAAATCAAGAATGGGAAGGAGGGGGGATATCCCTGAACCCATTGGAACAACGCAGGGACAAAGCGAAAGGAGCGGAAGGAGGTCGAACATCGGCAATACGCCCAAGGAAACGTTCTTTAGAAAACGAGGAAGAAGAGGAGGAAGAGATCTCCAGACAAGAAAAAAGAGGAAAAATGTAACACCTAAGGGGATCTTTAATTTAAGTGGAAAAGAGCTCACTCAAGGAGAAATCCATCTCCTCAATAGAGGTTTAAAATTCATCCCAAAAAAACCAATGAATAGCTTCAATACATATATTGATTTACAAAAATTCAAACGTAGTCTTTGTTTGAAATTTTTTTTTGCAAAAACACCTGTGGAACGAATAATAACAGAGGAAGGGAAATATAAACACACTACCCTTAAAAATAAATCTAAATTTTACCCTAGACACATGATGTCCAGAGAAATGGAGGCCTTTGATCTAATGATATTGTCTGAAATTAGAAAAGAAGAAAAGAAAAATAAACGTATGAAAAGAAGTAACATCACAAAAGAAGAAACACAAGCATTGAACTCTTTATGTAAAAATAAAGAGTTGGTCATTAAACCTGCGGATAAGGGAGGCGGTGTAGTAATTTTAAGTAAAGAAAATTACGAGAGGGAGGCATTGAGGCTTTTAGGAGAAACGAGTACATATAAACATTTAGAGAGTGATCCTACACCATCTATTATCACTAAATTTTCCATCTATTTGGATAAAGGAAAGACATCGGATATCCTAACAGAGAAGGAATATGAATATCTAAATGTACAATATCCTAAAGTACCAGTCTTTTATTACTTACCCAAGGTCCATAAGAATCGGGAAAATCCCCCGGGACGTCCTATAGTATCCGGAATAGGGTCAATCTCCTCTCATCTGTCTGAATATCTGGACCATTTATTGCAACCTCTAGTAGTATCAACCCGTTCGTATGTTAAAGATACTATGGCTATTATTAATAAACTGACGGATATAACATGGGAAGACTCCTTTCAACTAGTTACCTGTGATGTTAGTTCATTATATACGATAATCCCACATCATCTGGGATGTGAAGCCGTACAATTCTTTTTGAAGGAAATGGGACATTTTGAAGAAGAACAAATAGAATTTGTGATCGAGGGTATCCAACTGATACTAGAGAACAATTACTTCTGGTATGACCATAATTTCTATCTACAGCTGACTGGAACGGCAATGGGGACCAGGTTTGCCCCCAGTTATGCCAACCTGTTCATGGCATACTGGGAGCACCAGATGGTATGGACGGGGCATCACTGGGGGCAATACCTGGCCCTATATAAAAGATACATCGACGATATCATTATTGTCTGGAAGGGTGATCCATATGCCTTAAATGAATTTCTAACATATCTCAATACCAACCAGTGGGGAATTAAACTAGACTATAAGATCAGTAACGTAGAGGTAGAATATTTGGATTTAAAGATATATGTTGAAGATGGATCTCTAAAAACCAGAACTCATTTCAAAGATGTTCATGTTAACAGTTACATCGATTTAACAAGTGATCACTTTCCCCCTTGGTTAAAAGCTGTTCCCAAGGGAGAAATGACCCGTCTCCGTAGAAATTGCACAAATATTCAAGAGTTTCATAACCAGTCTAACAAGATGATGAATGATTTCATTGAGAAGGGATACACAAAGATGGAGCTGGAACACACAAAAGAAAAAATCCACAATTTCGATAGAAATACGTTATTACAGTACAAAATCAAGGACAAAAACGATCATCTCACAACTCCGTTCATTATGGACTATAATGCTGGGAACAGAAATATTAAGAGATACATCCAGAAATACTGGCCATTGCTTAGAGAGGACCCGATACTTAGAAACATTTTACCGATTAAACCTCAAGTAATATATAGAGGTGGAGGAAGTCTAAAACAAAAATTAGTAAAAAATCATATACGGGAGAGCAAGACACCGGTAAACTGGTTTGGACTCGCACCCGGTTTTTACGGGTGTGGGGACTGTACCAGCTGCAGGAAATCGCAGAATAAGAAAAGACATGTTACTACATTCCGTGTGGCCAATAATAATTATAAAATCAAAGACAAACTAACTTGTTTCTCTAAGTATCTCATATATGTGTTAAGATGTCCCTGCAACAAATATTATGTGGGTAAAACCACACGGGCGCTCCAGGTCCGAGTAAACGAACACATCAATAATATCTTAAAAGGTTATGACAAACATTGTGTATCTAATCACTTTAAATCTTATCATAACAATAACCCAACTGGTTTGGAATTCTTTGGTGTTGAAAAGGTAACAAAACATTGGAGAGGAGAAAATTTAGATCTAAAATTGGCCAAAACTGAAATGCGTTGGATTTTCCAACTCAATACTTTGGAACCTAACGGCTTAAACGCCGATTTTGAGATCTGCCATTTTTTATAAAAGAAACTGATATTATGAAATTCAACTTATTCATGCATATTATATATATGGACAATGATAACTTTGGCCCTCCGTGGGATTTTCCAACTCAATATTTTGGAACCGAACGGCTTAAACGCCGATTTTGAGATCTGCCATTTTTATGAAAGAAACTGATATTATGGAACTCAATCTATCCACATACACCATATATATTGATAATGTTAATCTTGGCCCTCCGCTGTATGTCTCTTATTCAATACGATTAATTATTTGCCACCACATATCCTTGGAATGTTCAACAGTTAAAGTGTTTCTTTTCAGCCCCAATAATGAACACAAGAAACGAAGATCTCTTATATTTTGCAAAAGGAAATCGTGTTTTGTAATCTGAGCCGGTTTTGAGATTTAACACACTTGTGAAACGCACCAATGGGGATTCTTTCCGGTGGAACGCATACTGAAAACCACCACAGGACCAAACATCCGGCCAGCTGACCGGAAGTTTTGAGGTGGAACGCACGCCGACACCGCAGGTGACCCGCAGACGCGGAAATGCAGCTGTTGACAATTATTTGCCGGTATACCACTATAAAAATGGACTTAGCTGAACAATGACTTATAAGACTGAGGAAGTCTGCAGAGAGTGCAGACGAAACGCGTCTCTTTTAATACTATACTGTTATGTTTTAATAAATTGGTTTTTTTTGGTTTTTATCGATACCTGCATTCCAGACTGGAACTTGATTTCTACCCATGTTCATTTACCGAGCCACTGCTATAGAGGCTCAGGAAACTGTGAGTATACATCTGTTATTTTAGCCTCCAAACACGTCAAATACTGCACAATGGAGATTCTTCTCTTGTCTTTGAACATTGTGACCAACACCAATTTCTGATGGGAGAAAGTCTGTCCACTACATGTGAAGACACCCACACACCTGAATTTCTACACAGAGGGTGTGACCCCCCAGAGTGGTCAAAAGGCGATACCATCTGAGCCAGATAGGGCTCTACTCTTGTGAGTTTGCTACCATATCCCATTACTCCCAATTTTCTGTGTCAAACGATATTTTGCACCATGGAGTTGTTTTTATCTCTCATATATCAGGTTCATCCTTTTTGACCTCTGATATCAAGATCTTCAAGGATTACCGCTGAAAGATTGTCTATTAAAAAGTTAAGTGCGCTCACACTGGGTCTAGCACCCATTATTTTTCTCTATTGACTATTGTAAAGGGTTGTACAAAGTGTTATTGAGCGGCACCTGTCTATTAATTGCTAGTACGGCTATACCCTAGCGCCAAATTACCTCCTCCACCTTTTTTCAATCTATGTTATGATAGGCATTGCAGCCTTATACTAACTTATAGGGAGCATTTATTAATATTAATTTTCCAACTTATTAGATCGGTCTCAGGTTTATTATATACCTGTTAGACTACAGATCATTGGGAATTTATTAATTCTTCATTAAGAGCAGTTCAGTTCACATATACACATTTTTATTAGATATTTGTTGTTTCAGTGTTGTTTTGATTTAATAAAATTAATTGTCAGTCCTCTAGCCCCGTGTGGGGTTCGTCTTTTTCTCGAGATTTCGAAAGCAGACTTATCAAAGAAATGCTGAAACTGTTACAAATCGAGAAAAGTAGAACAACTCCATATCATCCTGAAGGAGACGGCCTTCCAGAGAGATTCAATCGTACTCTGTTAGATATGTTAGGAACTCTTAAAGATGTACAGAAGAGAAGGTGGAATCAACATGTGGAAACTCTGGTCCATGCTTACAATTGCACCGTACTTCCTAATGTTTGGACGAGAAGCAAGGTTACCAATTGATATCCGTTTGGGAGTATCTTCCGATGGCCTGAGCCATGAGTCTCATTATCAATACGTTAAGAATTTAAAAACCAATCTTCAAAGAGCCTACGAATTGGCTGAGTGAGCTACTGACAAGATTAATGAGAATAACAAGAGAAGATATGATTCCAAAATACGTTACAAAGACATTCAACCCGGCGATAAAGTGCTCCTGAGAAACCTGGGAGTTCCAGGGAAGCATAAACTAGCAGATTGCTGGAGAGACACGCTCATTGAGGTTGTTTTGTTACACAGAAATCGCTGGAATTTTTGGTATCGAATTAAAGGGCCTGATGGTCGGATCAAAACCTGGCACAGAAATCACCTATTACCTGTTTATTCTCTGATGATGATTGTAACCCTGAACAAAACCCAGATTAAACAAGTAAGAATATCATCACACAGGACCACTCAGAATCTGACTCCGACAACCCTAGAGAGTGTTCCAGTAGTGTTTCACCAAATAACGTTGAAGAAAAGATTACTGATTCCAATCCTGAGAGAGACTGGTGGGCAGTGCCAGAAACACCATTGGTGCCTTCTATCCCAACTCCCTCTCCTCTCTCCTTAACCGAATTGAATCCAGAGAGTCCTAGCTTTGTCCCTCATTCAGCAACTCGAGAGACTGTCTCTGCGGGAGGAACTGAACCTCCGCCCGTTACATCCATTCCCCGGGCTGGGGATGAAAGACTCTGTGATGCTGATCTTCATGGACAACCATATATTAGTTTACCCTGGGGCAGAAGAAATAGGAGACCACCAACATTCTTGACCTATGACAACATTGGGGAACCCACCTATTCTCGGAATCCCCACACTTGTACCAAGTTGATCAATGTATTGCATACTTTGGCTGAATTATTGAATGCTATATCTTCCCTGTATTAGATCATTCTTTACTATGTTACAAGTTAAACCTGTTACAGTAGGCTGCTCTTGCCAGTGGGAGGCAAGAATTTTACTGAGGGAAAGATGTAACGAACTCATATTTTTTACTGAGCTTCCAGGACTTTTAGAACTTTGTTTTACTGAGCTTCCAGGACCTTTTGAACTTTGGTCCCTCCTCTCCACATGCCAGAAAAAACCCAAAGGTTAAAGGGGAAACCCAGGAAGAAACAGAAGGAGCACAGCCATTGTCTATTGGTCCAGAGAATACATCTCTTCAGGAGTCTGCAAGAGATACTCCTGCTGAGTAGGGATGTGCGTTTCGGAATTTCGGAATTTTCACGAAATTTCCCGATTCGTGTTTTCGGATGCGGCCGATTTTCCGAAAATTTTTAGATCCGAAAATGGCAGATCCGAAAAGTTTTCCGAGCCGAAACGAAATATTTTCGGAATTTTCGAATGTACTTGAAATGTGTCAAATCGAAATTTATTGCTTTGAAACAAGGAGAGCAGACGTTCCGAAAAAACGAAAATACGAAAAGTCGATACAAAAAACGAGGTAAGTGACACGAAAATACGAAAAATGGTCGAAATTCCGAAAAAAATGTACACGAAAAACGAGTCGAGCCGAACCGTATCGAAACAGAAATCTGTCGAAACGAGCCGAATCGAAAAGTTTAAAGATCCGAAAAATCAAATCGAATCGAATTGAACCGAAAAAAAAATCGGTGCACAAGCCTACTGCTGGGACAAAGTGAATGCAAGATAAACCTCTACATATGCAAGAAGCTGGGAAACTGCCATTTGTTGCTGCATGTTTTTCCTCCCTGATTTACTGGCTCTTCCTAAAGAGATTGAAGTGTATGTGCAACCTAGTTACACAAGAGGAGTGATCTACATCCAGACAAGCATTCTTTTCTCTATATAAGGAAGAAACTACAATCATAGGAGTTATATAAAGGTAATGTTTCCAGAGGCTGTTTCAGGATTATCCAGTTTAATACAGTTGCACTACCTATACTAAAGGGCCCCAATGTTGTGCACAAATTACCCATGGGACTTTGCTAGGGGCAGTCCTGCTGCAATAAAGGAATGGTGTGACTGTTATACCAACAACAGGACTTTACAATCAAATAATAATTATCCAGGAGCTGCATTGTTATTGCTGTGTTTATATGTTGAAATTCCTTTAATCCGTATACAGCGGCATTACACGTTTTAAATATGTTTCTGAGTGTTATTAAGTGAAGGATACTCATCTACTCAGTGGGGTTGGTTCCCTATAAATAGAGACTACACTGAGTGGAGGCACTGCGTCAGATCAAGATGTCCCGATCTCCCAACTATTGCGGAGGCTCAGGATCCCTATCCGCATCCGAAGAAGTTGCAACTGCTGTCCACTATGACCTGCTTCCAGGAATAAGGGAAAAAGGGGTTACACAGCATTCTGACAGGACATAACATATACAGACGCAGTGTTATTCAGAGAGAGGTAAAAACCAGGAGAATGACTAGAGAAGTGAAAATTCTAGGTCAAAATAGACAAACCATAAAAACTCTCCCATTTATCTCACTTTCCAAATCGGCTATTTGGTCTAGATTGTTCTCTTCTCCTGCCAGTTCTCCTGATTTTCATCTTTCTTTGAATAGACCTGTATGTCTCATGGTAATAGATACATGTCCAGAGGCATAGTTGATATAGCAGTCTAGGGTCAAAAGGGCAATAACAGGCAATGGGAGAGATGATGCTAGCCAATGGTCGAGGGCACTAGCAAACAACGGTAACAATGAGACAAGTCAGAGGTCAATAACTTAATACCAGAGGAACGGAAGCACAAGGTAAAACACACTACTTCCAGGGAGAACAATATTCGGGTGATTGCTCACTCTCTGAAGTCTTCTTAAATAGTGGAGCGGCATGCGGTGATTAGGAGACATCTGAGCGTCATCACTGAGTTATAGTGTTGCCCTCGCATAGAAAAGGCCGGTGAGGGCAGGGGCGGATCCAGAGGGGGGGCAACAGGGCAATTTCCCCCCCAAGAAAATCGCCGCCAGCGTTCTCCTCTTCTCCCTACTGACGAGCGGCCGCTGACGCGCAGCTTGGTCGCTCGCCTGGGACGAGAACCACCTGACCACCGCCTGACCAGCCGCGTGCTCTCGCGAGAACACGGCTGCGCGGCTGGTCAGGTGGTTCCCAGCAAGCGGCCAAGCTACATGTCAGCGGCCACTCGACTCGTGGGGGGCCAGGGAGAAGAGGAGAATGCTGGCGGAGCCTGGCCTGGACCAGCAAAGAGGTGAGGTGAGATCTGGGGGCAAATATACCCATGAAGCCGGGGGAGAGATATACCTATGGAGCTGGGGGCAAATATACCCATGAAGTGGGGGGCAAATATACCCATGGAGCTGGGGGCAAATATACCCATGGAGCTGGGGGCAAATATACCCATGAAGCGGGGGGGCAAATATACCCATGAAGCGGGGGACACATATACCCATGGAGCTGGGGGCACATATAACCATGGAGCTGGGGGCAAATATACCCATGGAGCTGGGACAAATATACCCATGAAGTGGGGGGCAAATATACCCATGGAGCTGGGGGCAAATATACCCATGGAGCTTGGGGCAAATATATGCATGGAGCTGGGACAAATATACCCATGGAGCTGGGACAAATATACCCATGGAGTGGGGGCAATATATACCAATGAAGCTGGGGGCAATTATACCCATGGAGCTGAGGGCAAATATACCCATGGAGCTGGGGGCAAATATACCCATGGAGCGGGGGCAGACAATATATACCCAAGTGAGTGAGCTGGGGCAATATATATCCATGTGAGCTTCCTGGGGGCAATATATATATCCATGTGAGCTGGGGGCAATATATAACCTTGTTAGCTGGGGGCAATATATACCCATATGAGCTATAGGGCAATATATACCCATGTGAGCTGGGGGAAAATATATCCATGTGAGCTGGGGGCAATATATACCCATGTGAGCTGGGGCAAATATATCCATGTGAGCTGGGGCAACATATACTCATGTGAGCTAAGGGCAAATATACCCATGTGAGCTGCATGGGGCAATATATATATCCATGTGAGCTGCCTGGGGCAATATATATATCCATGTGAGCTGGGGCAAATATCTATATCCATGTGAGCTGCCTGGGGGCAATATATATATCCATGTGAGCTGCCTGGGGGCAATATATCAGGGTTTTTCAGAGAGCGTGAAAAGCAGGAGAATGACTGGAGAATGAAAAATTCTAGGTCGAAATAGCCAAACCAGAAAAATTCTCCCTTTCATCTCCCTTTCCAAATCGGCTATTTTGACCTAGAATTTTTCATTCTCCAGTTATTCTACAGTCATTCTCCTGCTTTTCACGCTCTCTTAATAACCCTGTATATATCCATGTGAGCTGCCTGGGGGCAATATATATATCCATGTGAGTTTGGGCAATATATATCCATGTGAGCTGGGGGCCAATATATCTGCCTGTCACTGCGAACCCAACACCAGCTCTTGGCCAAAACTGGTAGAATGCCCCCCCGAAACCTGTTTCTGGATCCGCCCCTGGGTGAGGGACGGCACATTCAGCCAGATAAGCGGCTTCGCAGGGATGTCATCAGACAATGTAGGTAGCGGCGTGGAGTTCTTGTGGCAGATGCTGATATTGCTGGATGTCGCTGAGGTATCACAAGGGGATACACGTCCAAATGATACTTTCCCAATATGTAGTAATTGTTTTAGGGTACTGCAATTTTTGTTCATTGTGGATTTTTTTCCTTTTTTGCAGCGGGTGGTATTTTTTGCAGCGGGACGTATTTTTTTGTACCGGGTGGTATTTTTTGCAGCTTGTGGTATTTTAACAATTTGGACCCCTGGGCATTTAAATTATCATGGCCACTTACAGCTACTTACCTGTAGCAGAATAGAAATTCAGAGCTGTTTCCACATTCACTATGGTGACCCATGACAGTATGGTAGAGGGATGGCAGATGGATAAAATTTTTCCTATTTCTAAGGTTCAGGCTAAAATCACGATGCCAAAGTTATGCTACATGTTGATGTTTTTTGTTTGCCAAATCTCTAAACTCAGTGTGGAAAGACAACGACAAAAAGTAATACGTTTGCTTATCCAGTAAATGCTTCACAATAACGACAGCTCCTACTTTAAAACCCTGTTACATATCATGTGTCAACGATACATGCAGTACTTTTTGGATATTTGGTTATAAAATGTTGTTAGTAGTTGCACGGTAATTTATTCAAAAATAAACAATTTTATTATCTGGGTGCCATTCTGCATCGTCAAATATGCACTGTATTATTTTTTATCTCTGAATCCTGTAATGTTCTTTACGATCAGATTCTGGGATGATGATGATGAAGAGCCACAGAGGAAGGAAGCTGGAAACTGTGTCTATTTAAATCCGAAAGCATATTGGGAAGACACGCCATGCAAAGCAGGAAATCTTAACAGCATCTGTGAGAAAGCAGTAACATTCGATATTTAAAATCCGCATTCCTCTCAGTTGTTTCTATTGGATATTGAATGTAAAGTCCCCGTTCATATAGATTGTATGTTTCTTCGGGAATAGGGTCCTCCATCCCACTGTATTCTTATCAAGTATGGAATGTTTAAATAATATACTCAACGGAAGCTACCACCAAAACGAAATGTCCTTATTGTGTTTATTTTATGTTGCTGGTATCTTACATGCGCTTTGTTTTTCTCTTGTTTGTTTAGTTGAGAAATATTTTACTCTATAGGGTTATTCAGAGAGCACCAAAATGTTGCCGACATTTCGGTGCCCTCTCGTTCCCTGCGTTTCCCTGCACTTCAGGGAATCAAAGCTCCCCACCCTACGATGTATTCAGCAAGCACCGCAGGGAAAACCCGCTGCAAACCTGACGAACACACAACTTTTCACACTCACTGAAAACCAGCAGACACCGCTTCAAAAACCACGCCGGAAAAAGCCGATGAGCCGCCGATCACAGCGTAGAGCAGCCGCCAGAAAAAGCCGACAAGCTGGCGAACGCGGTAAAAAAAATAGTACGCTTCAAAGTTTCAAAATTGAAGCGCTGTTTGCAAAAAATCTACTCAACGAAAATGTCTGGAATTTACACATATGATCCAATGAATGATAATAAAAAGGGCTGTTACAGAAAAAAGAAATAATGATTTAAAAAAAAACGGAAAAACAGTTTGCTGAAAAAATGCCTAAAAGATCCTAAATAAATCTATAAATAAAGACACTTCAAACTGCAGATTAAAATAATAAACGGTTTATTAGATATTGCATTATAACGGGAATATTTTTAACATTGAAGCCTATGGGGTTCTGCTGAATTAACCTGTCGTATGAAACCACCGAATGACAGGGTATTTCGGCAATCATGGTGACTAGGTCTTGGAGAAGGCTGGAGGAAATTAACCCTAACCCAATCTCTAAATGCAACACTGACATTAACCCTATTCTCTGTCAATGAATCGTCTTAATATTCCAAACCGTTACGATATTGGATCAGTCAAATAAATTCAGATCAGTCCCAATCAAAAATTTCTGATTCCAAATTATTTCTGAATCCAAAATAATTGGATTCTTAAATTTCTGAATCTATTCTGAAGCAATTTTTTTTGCCATGCACATATCACCAAGGACAGCCCCCACTGAAGGAAATAAAAAAAATGCTGTGTTCCACAAAGAAATATAAGCCTCGTTTTAAAATAAATTAGGAATCCAAAAATTTCACCAAAAAATCCAGAAAAAGTGCCTAAAATATAAATAGACTTTTTGCTGCAAGTAAAAAGTATAAATGGTTGCATAAATATTTAATAAAAACAGGGAATGTTTTTAACGAACCACCGAAAATCAGGGCATTTCACGGACATTTCGGTGCTGTTCAGCATTCTCTGAATAGATTAATCTGGCGTTACTTTTCTATGGGGATTGAATTTCACCTTCCCCGAAGACCTCAGAATTGCACCGAAAGGCCCCATGGTGCTGTCCTCGGCTTGTGGTGCTGAGTGCAACAGATTCAGCACCATGGCCAACGGACAGGGCCGCAGTGCCGAGTCTAAAAGGGTTATTCAAATACAGCCGAATTGGCTACGAAATTGCACCGAACTGTGAATTTCCCTGTACGGTGCAATTTCGGAGCCATTCGGCTATTCAGAAGCTGGCAATTCGACAAATATTGGCAAATTGCCAGCAAAATAGGGTGCCTGGTCGACGGCAGTGAAATCCCCTTAGAGAAGCAATGGTTAATGTTAATTATTTATTTATTTATTTATTTATTTATAGGATTTTACCAGGAAGGATACATTGAGATTTCTCTCGTTTTCAAGCATGTCCTGGGTTCAAGAACATTGAGTTGTTACAGTTACAGAAATACAAAGTAATACAATGCAAGATATTAAAAAAACAACACAAATATACAGATTAACAGAAAATAAATATGTAGGAAATAGTCATTATGTTACATGTTTACAGGTGCATTCTGTATTGAGGTATGTTAGTAAGGAGCTTTTAAGAGACTTTAGGCTGGGAGAAGATTTGATGGTGTCTGGGAGGTTATTCCATAATTGTGGTGCTCTGTAGGAAAATGAGGATTGAGCCACTGTCTTTTTGTATTGTTACGCGAACGTGAAAAAGTGCGTCCGAACGCATTGACGTATTTTTTCACGGAATGCACAAAAACGGTCAGACGACGCGCATTTTCGGGCGTGATTTTGTACGGATCGTCAATAAAACTCTTTTTGCGTCTGGACGTTATGTAGGCTGGACATTAGCAGCGTCTGACATCTCCTAATCACGCACACACGCCGCTATGCCGCAGCTGCGCACTCAGTACGTCAGTACTAGCGGTTCAGCGTTCTCAAAGAAATGCGTTCAAATTCCACTTGCGTTGCACGGCCGGACTTTTGTGCGGCCGTACATCGTATATTGGCCGTCATTACCCGTCATCTGCTGCTAGTGCGGCCGTAATTATGTGCGCCAGAACGCACGTTAAAAGTGCGCTGGTCTGACCCCAGCCTAAAACGAGAATATTTTTAACATTGAAGCCTATGGGATTCTCCTGAATAAACCTGTCGAATGAAACCACTGAACAGCAGGGCAATTCGGCAACTTTACACTTCTGGTTTGTGTTCTCTGAATAGACAAAACATTGCTTCTCTATGGGGATTTCACTGCCCTCGAACAGGCACCGTATGTGCAGGCAATTTGCGAACATTTGGCAAACAACCTGCTCTCTGAATAGCCGAATGGCCAGCTAAGGTAACCGAATGCTGAATTTCACTGTTCGGTTACCTTTCGGACACAATTTGGATCTCTTTGAATAACCCTGCATATTTTTAGGATTTGTTTTTTAAAAAAATCTTTTTGTTTTTAAATAGCTTTTTTTTTTTACAGACCTTTTTATTATTATTCATAGGACCTCATATTTTAATTACAGCCATTTATGTCCAGTAGTTTTTTTGCAAACAGCTTTTAAAAGTTGCGGTGTTTTTTATTTACCCCATTTGTTGGCTTTTTCCAGTGGTTGGTCGGCGCTGTGTTCAGCAGGGCATTGGCTTTTTTTAGATTGGCTTTTTTTAGTGCGTTCGGCTTTTTTGCAGTGGTTTCTCCGTTCAGTGCAGCAGGTTTGCGATGGTTTTTCAGATGTGTTCGGCGGATTTTCCCTGCACTTCAGAGACCGTGTGGTGAATACGGAATTCACCACAGGGTCAGGGAATTTGATTCTCCGAAGTGCAGGGAACGAAATAGCACTGAAATTCCAGTGCTCTTTGAATAACCCTGTAAGTGAAACGTTATAACATTGATCCGTAAAAACAAAATTAATTTGTTATATACCGTTTTGTTTTGTTTCGGTCCGTAGAGATTCATTTTCATTCCTTTTCTAACGGATCCAATTCGTATTTCAGAAGCAATTCCGATATACGAATTGATAAATTTCATTAGAATTTTGCTTCGGACCGAAATGAAATGCACATCTCTATCACTGCCAAGCAATTTTTGCAGAATTTTTTTTCATCATAACAGTCATTTTTAACCCTTTCGCTGCTGAGCCATTTCACCCCTCTGTGATGAGCTCATTTTTACCGGTTTCGCTCATCATGTTTAAACGCGATTTGAAGCCATGTTTTATTGTATGACCCAGACAAATTATATATCGTTCTTTCCGGCAGACTCAGCAGATTAATAATATATCATTATTATATGTATACATCATGTCCTGCCTGAATATTATAACAAAAAAATTCAATAAAATTTAAATTTTCAATCATCTACATTGTGTAAAGTATTTTTTTTCACATTTTATCATGCAAGCCTTTGCGTTTATATTTTCTATGGGTTGCGCTTGTTAAAAAAATTTGAAATGGGACTCGTTACATTTTTTTGGGGGAAATTACATGATTTTTAGCAAGCGCCCCCATAGAAAAAAATCGTAGTGCAGCATTATTGTTCACATTATAATTGAAATGGGAACAATATTACTGCATTAACAAAAAAAAAAGTTATTTTTTAAATTTTATTTTATGTTTTTGATATACGTTTTACATGGTCATGTTTGGTATCATTGGAAAGGCCATGCTCTGGCCATTCCAATGATACTAAACATTAACCCCTAGCTTCCGCGGAACTCCCAAACTCACATCATCGCGCTATGCACGATGACGCCAGTCATCAGGAGGAGATCCTGAAAGCTCCAGGAGGGGATCGCGATCTGGCGCCTGTTTGCAGGGGAATCGCGATCCAGCCCCCAAGGGGTTAAAGGCAGCCACCGCTTGGAAGAGCAGACTGTGCCCTTCAAAGCAGTGCCTGCCTTTAGCTTCTTGCCTGCATGGATGGGGAGGGAGAAAGGTCCAAAGGACTTTACCTCCTCCCCTTCAGGCGCCTTCCCCGCACTGGCGGGGGGTGTACCTGTAATAGACGTCATCGCGCTGGCACGATGACGTCTATCGTGCTCACCGGGGTCCCGGAGGCTGGACTGGCATCAATAACGGCCGATCGTTGCCTCCTGTGCAAGGACACGCTCAGCACGTCCTCCGCACTGGAGAACCACTTGGCTAGACGCGATGAGCACGTCCTTAGCAGCCAAGTGATAAATCATTGGATGTGAAGTTAAGAATTAAATAGAGGGTAAAATAGAAATTTCGCACAGAAATTGTTCTTTTGAGATAGTTATAAAAAATGTAACTATCTCAATAGTTTTCATGTATTCATATATCCTGTACAGAAATATTGTTAAAATGTCCGATTCTGAGCTCTAGATGGTTTCCTTTATCATACACAATTTACGGGGTCTGTATTATTATCATACAGGAAGAAAAGATCTTTGTGCTAGATACAGTAACTGTGATAAAGATAAAATTAAAATTGTCCAGATCTCCTGCTTGTGGGGATTTGTAGTGTTCATGATTATTATTATTATTAGATTATTAGCAATGCAGCTTCCAAAAAAATACCAATAGAATATAAATATATTATCTATATGTGACTTTAACAGGTGTCAGTACCCCAACACGGTCACATCTGCCAATATCGCTTCATTGCTGGTCACCACCAGTAGTGATGAGCCGAACACCCCGTGTTCGGTTCGCATTCGAACTCGAACAATTTCAAAAGTTCGAGTTCGAACTAGAACCAAACTCAATGCAAGTAAATGGGACTCGAAAGTCCTAATTTTAGAGTGCCCACCAAGAGGGCATATATGAAAGATATTTGCCATAAAAGGTGTATGGGGGTCCGGGTAGTGCCTTGGGGGACAGGAAACAAGGACAAATTTTTTTAAAAAAAAACATTTTTAAAGGAACAGTGAGTTTTCCATGAAATAAGGGTTAAGAATCAAAACGAAAAATTCCTTCAAATATCGTGCCTAGGAGGTCCCCATAACCTGCCCATGAAGTGGCGGATTTGTAGGATGTATAGAAACATTTAAAAACAAAAAAAATGACAGTAAATGGTTTTCCTTTAATCTATTCATAAACAACTGCTTGGGGCGGCAGCCTGTATGAAAAGAGGAGACATTTTAGGACACGCAGAACAAGTTTAGTGATTTTTGGGCTAAATTATGGTGAAATTTATGCAGGCTTTGGATGAAAGTAACAATAGGTGCTTTAAAATTGGGCCTTTAGTGTCGGCAACAGTGCCAACACACCGTAACCCCTCTGTGGTATTGTGGAAGAGTGCAGTGGTGGACCCTGCGGTCCAATATTAAAATGATATGAATCTGGTATAGGCATCAGTGGCAGTGCACCCAAATATTTTGCCTTTGGTGGCAACAAGTGCCTTCACACCGTAACCCCTCTGAGGTATTGTGGAAGAGTGCAGTGGTGGAGGTTTTGGTAATGCAGAAGAGATCCCCGATCTATTCAGTTACATCAGCAGCTATAACAAAACCGGTCAGCAATGTTTAGGCACTTGTACTGCGCTACTGTATATGGTGAGAATCGGCACACACCAGTAACAACAAGCAGGGTCAGCAACAAGCGGGCTCAGTAACAAGTATACAAACTGATTCGGTAAGCTAGCGATGCGGGAATACAGGCTGAGACACACTGACCGTGAAGCGACGCACAGCGTAGCGAAGCGAAGAGAAGCAAACATTTTGCAGGCTTGACTTCACTCCGCTCCACCTCGCAGCGTGTCTACACTGCATTACGTTTGCTTCTCACCACACTGGACAGGAATCCACTAACTAAATTAAAATGTACACACAAAACCATTTTATTTTCACAAAGCACATGTTATATAGGCAAAAAAATGTTTCTACTGAATAAAATACATCAAAAATTACTGTTAATTTAATAGGAATAGTATAAAAATATAAAAAGGTAACCCCTGATCATATATATTATAGGGACACGGAGCGCTGTGTATAGAGTAGGGATGCATTGATACCACACACAGACATATACGTATATATCAACACGCAGACCTATATATACGTATATATCAACATGCAGATATATATATACACCCACCCACAGACCTCAGACCATATATACACATACACGCATGGGGGGGGGTGGCATGTGGACAATCTCAACTAAATGCGCCCCCCCATTTGGCTGATCCCTCCAGAAGAAATGTTGAACCCGACAGAGCAGAGAATATATATATTATTCTCTGCTTTATCAGGTTCAACATTTCTTCTGGAGGGATCAGCTAAAGGGGGGGGGAAGGGCGCATTTAGTTGCCAAAATGCGTGTGTAATACAAGTCTGGATATATATATATTTATAAGAATATAGATATATAAATATATATATATATATATAGATAAGATATATATCATACCTGCCCTTACCTTTGTCAGGAACGTGGGGATGGTACCTGGGTGGCACCTGGATGGCAGGGGTAGGAGCCCAGGATGCAGATCAGCAACGGTGTTTACTCTTTGTGAGCAAAAGCTGTAATGAACCAGCAATGTGTCATTGAGGGGCAGAGCCCTTTATTTTGTGAGTCACGTGTGTTTGGTGTTAACTCTTACACTGCTGGATGCTGGTTGCTGGCTGCAGGGCAGGAACAGGATGGAAGTGAACCACCAGGGGGGGTTTCAGGATGGCTACAGCCAGGGATCCTGACAACCTTCCCCTATAAATTTGCTAAAAATATACACACACAAAAAACAAACCACTGCCTGAGACCCCGCGCAGCCCACATGCCACCCCCCTGTACCTGGCTGAATGTATCTAATGTATTCAGCCAGGTAGAGAAAGAAAAAAAATAAGTTTTATTTTATGTTCCTGGGGACATTTAAAAATGTCCTCGGATTTTATTTTTTTTAGAAATGTGTCACCTTACCTTAGCCTGGTGGTCAGTGGGGGCTCCCTGAATCCTGGTTGTGGGGGGGAGTCTGCCGTGGCCGCAGGTGCAGTGGCTCCCTCCCTGCGCTGCCTGTCTCTGCCACATGCACCTGGGCGGCTAGCCCACACAGTCGCAGCTCTGTCATCCGGCGGCCGCATGCTCCTCAAGGGGATCCTTGGGAGGCCCCGGCAGGCTGCCCTCTACAGTGCCTGATTAGAGGGCCGTGTCTGCCTGATGTTTTAGTAACAAGAATGTTTTATCCCATAGGCTTCAATGTTAAAAATATTCCCGTTTTAATTCAATATCTAATAAACCGTTGCTTATAATATTCTGCAGTAAAGAGTCTCTTTATTTCTAGATTTTTTAGTATTTTTTAAGCATTTGTTATACTTTCTTCAAAATTTATTAGTTCGCGAACTGTCGAACGGCCGATGTTCGATGCGAACTCCGAACAGATCGAACCGAACAGCTCATCCCTAGTCACCAGTGTTCTCATGACTCTCGTGCCTTTCTCCTGGTCCTTAGCCACAGCTTAAAGACGGGTATACACGTAGAGAGCCTTTCTAACACCCCCCGGAAATAAGCTGTCGCTGTAGATCTGAGTTCTTTCAGGGTTAGAATGGAACAGCGAACAGAATATAGCTGCTACCCAAACCATGAGTCTTGACTACATATAGGGTCAGAATAGAACTGGTTAATCAGGGACAGACACACACACACACACATATTTATACGATCACACATGGTTCATTTACATACACAAACCTTCCCCTAGAAACTGCTGGGGGACGTAATCAGACTGAAACAGATAATTGGACAAACAGTTGCCTTTTGGAAGGTGAAACATAATTAGATTAGGCTAGGGACAGATGAGCGCATTTTCTGCGGCCACCGTCAAAATGTACGTCGATGCGTGCGCACGCATTTTTTCACGGAATACGCTTAAGTGGTCAGACGATGCGCAATTCTGGACGTATTTCATGACGGTGGGGTAAAAAGAAGTCTAGGGAAATCCGGCTGTTTGAACGTTATGTAGGCCGCACACTAGCAGCGTCTGACGTCTCCTAATCACGCACACACGCTGCTATGCGGCCGCAGCGCACTTTGTACGTCAGTAGCAGCGGTTTCACGTTCTGAGAAAAATGCGTTCATTTGCCGGTTGCGTGGTGTCGGCGCACTTTTGTACGCACGTACTGCGTATATTGGCCGTCATTGGCCGTTATGTGCTGCTACTGCCGCCGTGATTTAGTGCGCCTGCACGCGCGTTCCGACTGCCCCACTCTGACCCTAGCCTTAGGCAGACAGTTTAAATTAATAATTACTTAACATTTCTAACAAGGCAGGACAATGGAAATCGGGATAAAAGATTATAATGAGCAGATTTACAACCTATTCAAATAGAAATAGATAAGCACATTCTTGAGACAAGGTAAACTGGGATGTTAATACTATTAACAGATACAGAAGGACCAGACAATAGCATCCTTGCATAATCACAGTTTATACCAACATTCTACACACAAGAGGGCAATGGGCTAATATTGATTAGGAGTCCTGTACCCTACAACTATGCCTCCATGCCGAGTCACCCAAGTCCAAAGTGATTTACGTCACAGTGACATAATGACTGTATAGTATTTTCAGTCATTATAACCCCCTGAAACTTATCCCTGTACAGTATTGACCCCAGAATACTCCCTGTGTTTTGCCCTCTCCCTGGCAGCTGTAAAGAAGCAGTAATCTGTTTGTACGTTTTGTTACAGTGAGGTGTAGGACTGCTTTTATGTCTCTCCAGCATGTTTAGAGACACATATGTTTCTCCACAGGGGACACTCTAATCTTGCTTTAAAAAAGGTGTGAAAATTGTCTTTTGATGTGCTAATGAGTGCTTTTCAATGCATTACTTATTTACTAGGGATGTGTGTTTCGGGTTTCGGAATTTCGGAATTTTCACGAAATTTCCCAATTCGTGTTTTCGGATGCGGCCGAATTTCCGAAAATTTTTAGATCCGAAAATGGCAGATCCGAAAAGTTTTCCGAGCCGAAACAAAATATTTTCGGAATTTTCGAATGGACTTGAAATGTGTCAAATCGAAATTTATTGCTTTGAAACGAGGAGAACAGACTTTCCGAAAAAACGAAAATTTCCGAACTTACGAAAAGTCGATACAAAAAACGAGCTAAGTGACACGAAAATACGAAAAATGGTCGAAATTCCGAAAACATGTACAATTCCGAAAAACGAAAATTTCCGAAATCACGAAAGGTCGATACAAAAAACGAGCTAAGTGACACGAAAATCCGAAAAATGGTCGATATTCCGAAAAAAAAGAGTACACGAAAAACGAATCGAGCCGAACTGAATCGAAACAGAAATCGGTCAAAACGAGCCAAATCGAAAAGTTTAAAAATCCGAAAAATCTAACCGAATCGAACCGAAAAAAAAAATCGGTGCACAAGCCAATTATTTACTTACATTTCTTATTGTTTCATAATAGAGAACATGAAAATTAACAGTTTGATTTACAGGTTGGTAATGCTCCCCTCTCATAGTTCAGTCACCGAGTTCTGTAGCTTTCAACTCAAAGGGACACTCTGCCCCCCATCAGCCCTCCAGATCTGGTAAATTCATGGGGTGAAGTGGAGGCGTTTTCTCCTCCCCATCTAGCGTCACCGGCAGCTGGGATTTTTGAATTTCACAGCTGTCAGTCACCAGATCGGTCATCAGTGCGCAGGTTCCTATGTTACGCAAGTTGCTTAAGAGCGCAAATTGCATTAGAAAGCTTCAGGGACTTCTGGGTTTGGGAGTCCCTGAGCTGAAGAGGAGGAGCTGCACAGCAGCCGGTGACTAATTTTTTAAAGGGAAAAAAAGGGTATTCTGTTTTTCAATAGCATTTCTCTTTAATAACATTCCAGACATCCAACTCTTTCTACTTCACTACTAATATTCCTCTTTGTGCTCATACTGTCTCTCACCTTGATTACAGAAATCACAGTCTACAATGGATGTCTCTGCTCAACTTATTTACCTCACACGGAGCTGATTCAGACACTCAACTCAATGTAAAGCAGACTTTATTTGACATTCAAAAACATGGACAAAACATGACTTCAATTTAATTATCATTCATTTATTTACATAATCTTTATTAGAATCAGCAGCTCTTATACATACAATTTAATTTTTGTAAAATATAAGGGCGGACTAGAAAAGCAGAAATCAGAATAATAAGGGTGTCGGTGTTTGGGATAAAACAAAGAAAAATAATGAACTAAAATAAATGAAAGAGTGAAAAGTCATCATAATAACACAGGCACTTGCAGTACATCAGCTCACTTCAACGCTTTCTCACAAATAGCATAAATAGTTGAATCCGAGCAAATCATGTCATTCCACTGCCCGTCGGGATATAAAATGCCACAGTCTTCATTACCTTGATTATTGGGTTCCCCATTCTTCCAGAAACTGAAGATAGAAAATACAAGTAAACATCATACCACATACCAGAGAAATCACGTGTGATGTAGCAGAATCCCAAAAGAAATGTTATCAAAAATTATTATCACTTTTGAACGATTTTACAAATACAACAGACTTTTGTATGTAATTACAAAACATTAAGGTTCTCTATTACCATAGAGCAGTGATGGCGAACCTATGGCACGCGTGCCACACCTGGCATGCGGGGCCGACTGTGTCGGCACACGAGCCATAGGCTTACGTCACTGCCGGTTCCTCCCAGCGCGTGCCGCCAGGCGAAACCCATGGGATTCGCCTGTTTAAACCTGTCGAAAGAAACCATTTAAAATCTGGGCATTTTTCCATGTTTTCGGGGCTGTTCAGCATTCTCGAAATAGATTAGAATCAGCAATAGAATCAGCCAGTAGTTCAACAACCAGTACAACTTTCATTTTATCATCCGTTTCATTAAATGAAAAATTGTGGGCCCTATCAGCTGGTGTGAGCTAACATTAGTGTCAGCCTGTTTTTGCGTTAGCGCCAGGTAAATCCCGCCTAGCGCCTGACCAACAGATCGTTTGCCTCTCGCTACAAATGGCGAAAATCACTTATTCGGTGATTTACTCCGGTGCCCATCTTACCCCTCCACTGGTCACGCACGGGATCAGTCGGTGCCTCTTTCTTTCTTCTGTGCCTATTTCTTTCGCCTTTTCTTTCCTCTGCCTCTTTCTTTCCTCTGCGCCTCTTTTTTCTCTTTCTTTTGCCTTTTTTCTTTCATCTGCTTCTTTCCAAACCATGAGGAAGGGGTACAATAATGGATCCCAGGTTGGGCCCGGCTGCGCCCCTGGGTGTTAGTGCACCTAGGCAGTTGCCTAGCTTGCCTAGTGGAAGCACCGTCTCTGGTCCTATACTTAACACGTGGAGCACTAGAGATCACTTGCACTATCATAACCAACAGATTGCTTGGTCCCTGTGCTAATTTCTACATGGACGCTAATCGAAAAACTTTATCTACTGCTCAACCCTGGTGTTAACTGATGAAAAAGGGAAAAAAAAGTGAAAGGTCCTTGCCCAAAATTAGCAGGCAATGGAAAGGAATGCAGCACAGGTGTTCTCTTGGCCCCACACACCATAGTAATGGACTGGCCAGCAATGTCGTTGCTGTTGCAGCAGGCTATATTATGATATATACAGGTAGGTCCATATATATTTGGACACAGGCATAATTTTCATTTTTTCCAGTATTTACCAAAACATATTCAAGCTTTAGTTATATAATGGATATGGTCTGAAAGTGCACTCTCAGGTTTAATTTGAGGGTATGCACATCCAAATTGGAGGAAAGGTTTAGAAATTAAAGCTCTTAAGAGTAGCCACCCCCCTTTTTCAAGGGACCAAAAGTAATTGGACAATTGAATCAAAAGCTGTTTCATGGCCAGGTGTGGGCTACTCCTTTGTTATTTCTTCATCAAGTAATCAGGTAAAAGGTCTGGAGTTGATTCTAAGTGTGGTATTTGCATTTGGAATCTAATACTGTGAACCTACATCATGCGTTCAAAGGAGCTGTCCATGCAAGTGAAACCAGCCACTGTAATGCTTCAAAATCAAAATAAATCCATCAGAGAGATAGCAGGAGAATTAGGCGTAGCCAAATCAACAGTTTGGTACATTCTGAGGAAAGAAGAACTCAGCAACATAATAAGGCCTGGACGTCCACGGAAGACAACAGTGGTGGATGATCGCAGGATCCTCTCTATGGTAAAGAAAAACCCATTCACAACATCCAGACAAGTGCAGGACACTCTCCAGGAGGTGAGTGTATCATTGTCAAAATCTACAATGAAGAGAAGACTTCACTAGAGCAAATACAGAGGGTTCACCACAAGATGCAAACCATTCATAAGCCTGAAGAATAGAAAAGCCAGATTAGATTTTGCCAAAAACCATCTAAAAAGCCAGACCAGTTCTAGAAAAGCATTCTTTGGACAGATGAAACTAAGATTTGAAAAAAGCGCCCACAACATGTATCACGACCACCAGAACCCCAACGCCAAGCCAGATGAACAGTGGTTTTCCCTAAACCATAATCCTGTTTGGTTGAAAGGAATACCGAAGGGGCAATTTACTCATCTAAGGAGGAATGGCACATACGTAGAAACCTTTAAAAAACAGGCAGATGCCCTAAAGGAAGGTTTTATAGAACAGGACTGTAAAGAGATAGAGCTAGACTCAACCATCAAGAAATTGATGCAGGAAGACCGCGACGAATCAGTTTCGTTACATACAAGTAACTTTCTCAAGGCAAAAAGGTCCATGGATTTATGGACTTTTTGCCTTGAGAAAATTACTTGTATGTAACGAAACGCGTCGGCGTTTATGTCCAATTAAATTTGATTTTAATACTTTTATTTAGTCCAGCCTTTTTTTTGTATCCTGCATCCTATATGGTGTTCAGTGATTCTGAAAGCTAATTTACCAGCGGTTTCCAGCTACACCACAGGTCTACAGGCGGATTACAGCGGCTGAGTATATTGATTGATGTGCTCTTATTGCATTAATATCGTGTGAGCATGTTATATGATATGGGGTTTCTGTATCATTTATATATGCAGTTCTGCCCTATGTTTTTTTTTCATTTGTCTTACAGTGAGACTCTATATATTCTTATTTTTTTTTTTTTTTTTTATATTTAAAATTTTTATTTTGTAAATAAATCAGTTTACAGATATATATCAAAGTGAGGGTCACTCAAAACTGTCATCATAGGTACAGCATAAGGAAAATAATAAACGTCCCCAGATAGGGGGGTCTCAGCGGAACATAGCGATCAAAGGGGGGAAGGGGGGAAAAATAATAAACGTCCCCAAATAGGGGGTTCTCAGCGGAATATGGCGATCAAAGGGGGGAAGGGGGGAAAAATAATAAACGTCCCCAGATGGGGGGGGGGGTCCTCAGCGGAACAGAGCGATCAAAGGGGGGAAGGGGGGAAAAATAATAAACGTCCCCAGAGAGGGGGTTCTCAGCGGAACATAGCGATCAAAGGGGGGAAGGGGGGAAAAATAATAAACATCCCCAGATAGGGGGTTCTCAGCGGTCATAGCAAACAAAAGGGGGAAGGGGAGAAAAATAATATACGTCCCCAAATAGGGGGTCCTCAGCGGAACATAGCAATCAAAGGGGGGAAGGGGAGAAAAATAATAAACTTCCCCAAATAGGGGGGGGGGGTTCTTAGCGAAACATAGCAATCAAGGGGAAAGGGCAGGGGTGGGAGGTGTAGAACAACTTTCAGTCTTCAGCAAAAAACGACAAAAAAACGACAAAAAAGATCTACAACAATCAGGAAAAGTCCAGAGAACTCGAACTTAAGCAGAAAAATGCAGTGGAAGGGGAATGATAGTCCTCAATCCGGTTGCAACTCCAGTTGATCCGGCGACAGTCCCGCTGCTGCAAGATCAGTCCAGGCCATCGAGGGATCGGTGATCGTATAGGATAAGTTGGCATGCGTCACTACCAGTGAGCCCGCCAAGCCCCATCTGTAGCGAATCCCTTTGCGGCGAAGGGTAGTTGTCACGTCCCGAAATCGTCGGCGAGCCAGCAGGGTCTGGAACGGGAGGTCATGATACAGTGCCAGCGTAGAGCCCTCAAAATGCACGGGGTCTCGTGCGCCAGGGGTATTCATAAGCTTCACTTTAAAGGCAACATCTCGGAACGCCACTACCACATCTCCAGGCGTCCCCGTAGGGGTCGTCGCTGGTCGTCGTACCCGGAATGTCGACCCAACCACCCCAGGAGTATCCGGAGGGAGTCCAGAAACCTGTAGGGCCATGCGGGCAACATAAGGCGACAACTCTGCTGTCGAGACCGAAGCTGGGATTCCTCTGACCCTGATATTGCGGCGACGATGTCGTGTTTCTAGTATCTCCACGGAGCGGGTCAGGGCCTCAACCTGGGAGCTAAGGGCTGTAACTCGATCGGTCAGGTGAGTTTGCTCCGTCTGTACTTCAATGGTCTTCGCCTGTACCTCCGTCACCTGCGCACGCACCACCTTATTTATGTATTACCCACTATGCCAGCTGATGAAGCCGCCTACTGTGGCGAAACACGTTCTGGACACCTGTCTACATTTTATTTCACTTATTTTATTATGTTTTAACAAGGTGGAAAGCCTGCCCAGAGGGCAGTCTATTGTGTATATACTGCCCCAGCTCATGGATATATGCCCCAGCTCGTGGATACTGCCCCAGCTCGTGGATACTGCCCCAGCTCGTGGATATACTGCCCCAGCTCGTGGATATTGCCCCAGCACGTGGATACTGCCCCAGCTCGTGGATACTGCCCCAGCTCGTGGATACTGCCCCAGCACGTGGATACTGCCCCAGCTCGTGGATACTGCCCCAGCTCGTGGATACTGCCCCAGCTCGTGGATATTGCCCCAGCACGTGGATACTGCCCCAGCTCGTGGATACTGCCCCAGCTCGTGGATACTGCCCCAGCATGTGGATATATGCCCCTGCACGTGGATACTGTCCCAGCTCCTGGATATTGCCCCCCAGCTCCTGGATACTGCCCCAGCACGTGGATATATGCCCCAGCATGTGGATACTGTCCCAGCTCATGGATATTGCCCCCAGCTCATGGATATTGCCCCCAGCTCCTGGATATTGCCCCACAGCACATGGATACTGCCCCCCAGCTCCTGGATATTGCCCCCCAGCTCATGGATATTGCCCCCCAGCTCATTGATACTGCCCCCAGCTCCTGGATAATGCCCCCCAGCTCATGGATATTGCCCCCCAGCTCATGGATATTGGCCCCCCAGCGCTCATGGATATTGCCCCCCAGCTCCTGGATATTGCCCCACAGCTCATGGATATTGCCCCCCCAGCTCATGGATATTGCCCCACAGCTCATGGATATTGCCCCCCAGCTCATGGATATTGCCCCAAGCTCTCATGGATATTGCCCCACAGCTCATGGATATTGCCCCCCAGCTCATGGATATTGCCCCCCAAGCTCTCATGGATATTGCCCCCAGCTCATGGATATTGGCCCCCCAGCGCTCATGGATATTGCCCCCCAGCTCCTGGATATTGCCCCACAGCTCATGGATATTGCCCCCCAAGCTCATGGATATTGCCCCCCCCAAGCCCTCATGGATATTGCCCCCCAGCTCATGGATATTGCCCCCAGCTCATGGATATTGCCCCCAGCTCCTGGATATTGCCCCCCCAGCGCTCATGAATATTGCCCCCCCAAGCTCTCATGGATATTGCCCCCCAGCTCATGGATATTGCCCCCCAGCTCATGGATATTGCCCCCCAAGCTCTCATGGATATTGCCCCCCCAGCGCTCATGGATATTGCCCCCCAGCTCATGGATATTGCCCCCCAGCTCATGGATATTGCTCCCCCCAAGCGCTCATGGATATGCCCCAGCTCAGACCCCAGACCAGACATGGGGCGGCTGTTCGAATGCTCTATCGGCATTCGGACAGCCGCCCCATGAGCTCAGCGCCATACTTACCTTTCCGAGCGGCGCCGGGGAAGTGAAAGTTTCCCCGCTTCCGCTCGTTGAAGGACCCAAGCCGCGGTCACGTGACCGGGGCTTGGGTCCTTCAAAGAGCAGAAGTGGGGAAACTTTCACTTCCCCGGCGCCGCTTGGATGCGCTCGGCAGCCGGGTAGAGGCTGCGAGCGCAGCCTCTACCCGGCTGCCGCGCGCATCCAACCCCCGAGCGGCGGAGGGACCTTTCCCTTCGCCGCTCGGGGGTTGGATGCGTGCGGCAGCCGGGTAGAGGCTGCGAGCGCAGCCTCTACCCGGCTGCTGT
Organism: Leptobrachium leishanense; assembly: GCA_009667805.1. Taxonomy (NCBI): domain Eukaryota; kingdom Metazoa; phylum Chordata; class Amphibia; order Anura; family Megophryidae; genus Leptobrachium; species Leptobrachium leishanense. The sequence goes on from CM019065.1 coordinate 48,603,733, forward strand.
GTGCATCTTGTAACCGCCGCGGCGAGCGCACAGCCGGCTCGTGCCGCGGCGGTTGCATGCGCGCGCAACCAACCGCCGCTGGTTGCGCGCGCATGCGCAGAGTAAGGCTTGGCGACGGACACGCCAAGCCTTACTCTATTATAGTATAGACAAGGTGGAAAGCCTGCCCAGAGGGCAGTCTATTGTGGATATACTGCCCCCAGCTCGTGGATACTGCCCTCAGCTCGTGGATACTGCCCCCCAGCTCGTGGATACTGCCCCCCAGCTCGTAGATACTGCCCCCAGCTTGTGGATACTGCCCCCCAGCTCGTGGATACTGCCCCCAGCTCGTGGATACTGCCCCAGCGCGTGGATACTGCCCCCAGCTCGTGGATACTGCCCTCAGCTCGTGGATACTGCCCTCAGCACGTGGATACTGCCCCCCAGCTCAGACCCCAGACCAGACATGGGGCGGCTACCCGAATGCTCTATCGGCATTCGGACAGCCGCCCCATGAGCTCCACATACTTACCTTCCCGAGCGGCGAAGTGAAAGTTTCCCTGCTTCCGGTCGTTGAAGGACCAAAGCCACGGTCACGTGGGACTCCAACGTAACCGCGGCTTGGGTCCTTCAAAGAGCTGAAGCGAGGGAACTTTACCTTTGCCGCTCGGGGGTTGGATGCACGCGGCAGCCGGGTAGAGGCTGCGAGCGCAGCCTCTACCCGGCTGCTGTGTGCATCTTGTAACCGCCGTGGCGAGCGCACAGCCGGCTCGTGCCGCGGCGGTTGCATGCGCGCAACCAACCGCCGCTGGTTGCGCGCGCATGCACAGAGTAAGGCTTGCGACGGACACGCCAAGCCTTACTCAATTATAGTATAGATATTATTATTATTATTCTTTATTTATAAAGCGCCAGCATATTCTGCAGCGCTGTACAATAAGCACAGTATAGACAGGGTTACAATACATTGAACAACATTTGACAAACAGTACAGGAGGAGATGAGGGCCCTATTCCCGTAGGAACTCACAATCTAGGAGGGTTGGGGTTGGAAACAGGAGGAGAGGACTGTAAGGTGAGAGTGATTGATGGTTGTGTCAGTGAGTTGGGTGGTAGGCTTCCCTAAATAGGAATGTTTTAAGGGAGCGTTTGAAGGAAGAGAAGTTAGGGGAAAGTCTGACAGTACGAGGGAGAGTGTTCCAGAGAGTGGGGGCTGCGCGTGAGAAATTCTGCATAGATAAAACCTTTTTTAAAGACCAACAAGGTTATTCAAAGAGATTCGAAAAGTCACCGCACGTTCGGTGACTTTTCGTTCTCTTCAATTCGGTTCCTTTTGCCGATCCCATTTCGGTGACCCTGTGGTGTATTCAGCAAACACCATAGGGTCCCCGAATTGCAGGGAAAAGCTACCGCAAACCCGACGAAAATTAACCGCAAAACCCAGCGAATGAACGCCGAAAACCCTCAAAAACATCTGGATTAACCTGCCGAAAACCACGGAAAAAACCCGAGCAGGAGCCGATCACACACAGCGAAGCCTCCGGAGAAAGCCGAGACCACAGACAGAGCGAAGTGAATAAATTAGGAAAACAGTTTGCTTGATTGGTTGAAAAGTGAAACGCTGTTTGCAAAGAAACTACTGAGCGAAAATGTCTGAAATTTGCATATGAGGTCCAGGGAATGATAATAAAGAGGGCGGTTACAGAAAGAATTTGTAAACTAAAAAAAAAAAAAAGGACTTTTAAAAAAAAATTCTGAAAAATGCTTAAAATATCCTAAAAAATCTATAAATAAAGAGACTTTTTACTGCAGAATTTTATAATAAACGGTTTATTAGATATTGAATTAAAACGGGAACATTTTTAACATTGAAGCCTATGGGATTCTCCTGAATAAACGTGCCGAATTAAACCACCGAATGGCAGGGCATTTCGGTAACCTTTCACTGCTGGTTTATGTTCTCTGGATAGCCGAAGCAGTGCTTTTTCATGGGGTTTTCACTGCCCTTGAACAGGCACCATATGTTCAGGCAATTCGCCAAGGATTTGGCGAAATGCCTGCTCTCTGGATAGTCGAATGGCCAAGAAAGGTAACCGAACGCTGATTTTCAGCGTTCGGTTACCTTTCTCAAGCAATTCGGATCTCTTTGAATAACCCTGAAAGTCCCTGTTTCGATGGTGTTTTTTTGGGATTTGCCTGATTGAATAAATCCACAGGCACTTACCCTCAAGCTTTGGAAGCTCCATCAAGAGCAAGTTCAATATTGTTAAAAGATCTTGTATCCACTATCCACTATAATCTGAATCTACAAAAGGAGATTTTTCTTTTCACCTTTTCCCTTCCACATCATACTGTTGCGGCGAGGCTTCATTCCAGCAAGGTGTGGGTTACCTTGGAGAAGCCATATCAACTACCCAGATGCGTTGATCCACTCAGAGCCAGTGATAGGGCTCTAGATTTGTTAGCGGAATAACTACAAGTCATTGAATTTCACTTTGCTGATTGTGACTCACTGCACCATTATACAGTGGCAAGAAAAAGTATGTGAACCCTTTGGGATTACGTGGAGTTTTGCATGAATTGGTCATAAAATGTGCTCTGATCTTCATCTAAGTCACAACAATTTGAAAAACACAGTCTGCTTAAAACAATACAACACAAACATTATATGTTTTCATGTTTTTATTGAACAGAACATGTAAACATTCACAGTGCAGGGTGGAAAAGTATGTGAACCTTTGGACTTAATAACTGGTTGACCCTCCTTTGGCAGCAATAACATCAACCAAACGTTTCCTGTAGTTGTAGATCAGACCTGCACAACGATCTGGAGTAATTTTGGACCACTTCTCTTCACAAAACTGTTTCAGTGTAGCAATATTCTTGGGATGTCTGGTGTGAATCGCTCTCTTAAGGTCGTGCCACAGCATTTCAATCGGGTTGAGGTCAGGACTCTGACTGGGCCACTCCAGAAGGCGTATTTTGTTTTGTTGAAGCCATTCTTTTGTTGAATTACTTGTATGCTTTGGGTCATTGTCCTGTTGCATCACCCATCCTCTGCGGAGCTTCAGTTGGCGTACAGATGGTCTTACGTTTTCCTGTCTTGATAAACTCTGGAATTCATTTTTCCATCAATGACAACAATCCATCCAGGCCCTGAGGCAGCAAAGCAGCCCCAAACCATGATGCTCCCTCCGCCATGTTTTACAGTGGGGATGAGGTTTTGATGTTGGTGTGCTGTGCCTTTTTTCTCCACACATACAGGGTAATTCAAAGAGATTCGAAAAGTCACTGCACATTCGGTGACTTTTCGTTCTCTTCAATTCGGTTCCTTTTGCCGATCCCATTTCGGTGACCCTGCGGTGTATTCAGCAAGCACCACAGGGTCCCCGAATTGCAGGGAAAGGCCGCCGCAAACCAACTGAAAACGAACCGCAAAACCCACCGAATGCATGCCGAAAACCCCCAAAAACATCTGGATTAACCCGTCGAAAAACCCGAGAAGGAGCCGATCACAAGCAGCGAAGCAGCCGAGACCGCAGACGAGGCAGTGAATAAATTAGCAAAACAGTTGGTGTGAATGTTTGAAAATGAAACGCTGTTTGCAAAGAAACTACTGAGCGAAAATGTCTGAAATTTGCATATGAGGTCCAGGGAATGATAAGTAAACTTAAACAAAAAAATTCGGACTTTTAAAAAAATAATAAAACAAATTCAGAAAAATGCTTAAAATACCCTAAAAAAAATCTATAAATAAAGAGACTCTTTACTGCAGAATTTTATAATGAATGGTTTATTACATATTGAATTAAAGCGGGAATATTTTTAACATTGAAGCCTATTGAAGCCTATGGGATTCTCCTGAATAAATTTGCCGCATGAAACCACCGAATGGCAGGGCATTAGGGGAACCTTTCACTGCTGGTTTGAGTTCTCTGAATAGCCAAAGCAGTGCTTTACATGGGGTTTTCACTGCCCTCGAACAGGCACCGAACAGGCACCGTATGTTCAGGCAATTCGCTAGGATTTGGCGAATTGCCTGCTCTCTGGATAGCTGAATGGCCAGGAAAGGTAACCGATTTTCAGCGTTCGGTTACCTTTCTCAAGCAATTCGGAGCTCTTTGAATAACCCTGATAGTGTTGTGTGTTTTTTCCAAACAACTCAATTTTGGTTTCATCTGTCCACAGAATATTTTGCCAGTAGTGCTGTGGAACATCCAGGTGCTCTTTTGCAAACTTCAAACGTGCTGCAATATTCTTTTTGGACAGCAATGGCTTCCTCCGTGGTGTCCTCCCATGTACTCCATTCTTGGTTAATGTTTTCCATATTGTAGATGTGTCAACAAAAATGATAGCATGTGCCAGAGATTTCTGTAAGTCTTTAGCTGACACTCTAGGATTCTTCTTTACCTCATTAAGCATTCTGCGCTGTGCTCTTGCAGTCATCTTTACAGGACGACCACGCCTAGGGAGAGTAGCAACAGTGCTGAACTTTCTCCATTTGTAGACAGTCTGTCTTACCGTGGACACATGAACATCAAGGCTTTTGGGAGATACTTTTGTAACCCTTTCCAGCTTCATGCAAGACAACAATTCTTGATCGTAGGTCTTCTGAGAGCTCTTTTCTGCGAGGCATGGTTCACATCAGGCAGTGCTTCTTGAAACCAGTAAACCCAAAACTGGTGTGTGTTTTTAAAGGGCAGGACAGCTTTCAGCAACACCTCCAATAATATCACACTGATTGGACTCAAGGTTGGCTCACTCCTGGCTCCAATTAGCTCTTGGAGAAGTCATTAGGCTAGGGGTTCACATACTTTTTCCACCCTGCACTGTGAATGTTTACATGTTATGTTCAATAAACACATGAAAACATATAATGTTTGTGTTGTATTATTTTAAGCAAACTGTGTTTTTCAAATTGTTGTGACTTAGATGAAGATCAGAGCACATTTTATGACCAATTCATGCAAAACTCCACGTAATCCCAAAGGGTTCACATACTTTTTCTTGCCACTGTATGTTTGATTTTGTTTCCTTTATATACAGTCAGGTCCAGAAATATTGGGACATCAACACATTTCTAACATCTTTGGCTCCATACACCACCACAATGGAGTTGGGATGAAACAAACACTATGTGCTTTAACTGCAGACCGTCAGCTTTAATTTGAGGGTATGTACATCCAACTCAGGTGAACGGTGTAGGACTTACAGCAGTTTGCAGATGTGCCTCCCACTTGTTAAGGGACCAAAAGGTAATGGGACAGAATAATAATCATAAATCAAACTTTCCCTCTTAATACTTGATTGCAAATCCTTTGCAGTCAATCACAGCCTGAAGTCTGGAATGCATAGACATCACCAGACGCTGGGTTTCATCCCTGGTGATGCTCTGCCAGGCCTCTACTGCAACGGTCTTCAGTTCCTGCTTGTTCTTGGGGCATTTTCCCTTCCGTTTTGTCTTCAGCAAGTGAAATGCATGCTCAATGGGATTCAGGTCAGGTGATTGACTTGGCCATTGCATAACATTCCACTTCTGTCCCTTCAAAAACTCTTTGGTTGCTTTTGCAGTATGCTTTGGGTCATTGTCCATCTACACTGTGAAGCGCCGTCCAATGAGTTCTGCAGCATTTGGCTGAATGTGAGCAGATAATATTGCCCGAAACACTTCAGAATTCATCCTGCTGCTTTTGTCAGCAGTCACATCATCAATAAATACAAGAGAACCAGTTCCATTGGCAGTCATACATGCCCACGCCATGACACTACCACCACCATGCTTCACTGATGAGGTGGTATGCTTAGGATCATGAGCAGTTCCTTTCCTTCTCCATACTCTTCCCACCACTCTGGTACAAGTTGATCTTGGTCTCATCTGTCCATAGGATCTTGTTCCAGAGCTGTGAAGGCTTTGTTAGGTGTTGTTTGGCAAACTCTAATCTGGCCTTCCTGGTTTTGAGGCTCACCATTGGTTTACATCCTGTGGTGAACCCTCTGTATTCACTCTGGTGAAGTCTTCTCTTGATTGTTGACTTTGACACACATACACCTACCTCCTGGAGAGTGTTCTTGATCTGGCTAACTGTTGTGAAGGGTGTTTTGTTCACCAGGGAAAGAATTCTTCGGTCATCCACCACAGTTGTTTTCCGTGGTCTCCCGGGTCTTTTGGTGTTGCTGAGCTCACCGGTGCGTTCCTTCTTTTTGAGAATGTTCCAAACAGTTGTTTTGGCCACGCCTAATGTTCTTGCTATTTCTCTGATGGGTTTGTTTTGTTTCTTCAGCCTAATGATGGCTTGCTTCACTGATAGTGACAGCTCTTTGGATCTCATCTTGAGAGTTGACAGAAACAGATTCCAAATGCAAATAGCACACTTGAAATGAACTCTGGGCCTTTTATCTGCACATTGTAAACAGCAGATGGAACAGCTGAGAAGCCAATTGTCCCTTTACCTTCGGTCCCTTAACAAGTGGGAGGCACATCTGCAAACTGCTGTAAGTCCTACACCGTTCACCTGAGTTGGATGTACATACCCTCAAATTAAAGCCGACAGTCTGCAGTTAAAGCACATAGTGTTTGTTTTATTCCAACTCCATTGTGGTGGTGTATAGAGCCAAAGATGTTAGAATTGTCGATGTCCCAATATTTCTGGACCTGACTGTATACCCATATGTGGACTGTTTATTTGTGAGAGACACCTGTACCCTGAGGGCAATTGAGTTTGCGCTGACCAGATACGTATACATTACTGTAAGATTAATCTGTACCAGAATGACTAGAAGAAAAAGTGTGGAGAAGGCTTGGAACAGCTCATGATCCAAAGCACGCAACGTGATCTGTAAAACATGGTGGAGGCAGTGTGATGGCATGGGCATGCAGGGCTTCCAATGGCACTAGGTCATTGGTGTTTATTGATGATGTGACAGAAGACAGAAGCAGCCAGATGAGTTCAGCAGTGTTTAGAGATATACTGTCAGCCCAGGTTCAGCCAAATGCAGCACAGTTGATTGGTCAGCGCTTCACAGTACAGATGGACAATGATCAAAAACACACTGAACAAGCAACCCAGGAGTTTTTGAAGGAAAAGAAGTGGAATATTCTGCAATGGTTGAGTCAATCACCTGATCTCAACCTAATTGAGCATGCATTTCACTTAAATGCAAAACTAAAGACAGAAAGACCCACAAACAATGACTGGAAACAGCTGCAGTTAGAGCCTAGACACGTGTACAGCGTTTTGTTATATATATCATTTTGGACTTTTCCGTACCATTTTTTTTTTCGAGTCGTTTGTCATTTTACCGCGATTCGTAATTTTGGGTCGATCCAAAATATAAAATAGGATCACTCTGTTTTCCATTTTAATTTGTTATTCCGTTTTTCCGATCACTTTGTTTTTATGTGTAATTATGTGATTTTGTGCGATTCGTAATTTTGGATAGCCGATCTTTCGTTCTTTGGACTACTTCGTTTTACGTTTTTATGTGTTATTCCATATTTTGGGCTGATTTGTATTTCGTTTTTAAGAGTTATTTAATTTAGATTACTGCCAATAAAATGAAAATACCAGCCGTCAATGGAGGGGGGGGGGTTATTTTTAAACTGCAAAGGGTTTGTTTACTTATTTATTTTGTATTTTTTCAGGATTTTTTTGGTGAACTTTTAGGTTTCCTAACTTTTTTTTTAAGAAACTAGGCTTTTTTCCCCTTTATAGGTTTCAATGTAAAAAGATTTGAGTTTTTATAAAAATTTTCTTAAACCATTAATTTTTTTTTCTTGCAGCAAAAAACCATTTTTTTTACTTTTTTGACATTTATCAGGATTTTTTTGGGTGAAATTTTATGTCAGTGAAATGCCTTGATTTTCGGTGGTTCAGTTCACCAGGTTTAAACAGGAGAATCCCATAGGTTACTTTCAATGTAAAAAAAGATTCTGCTTTTTATTATATATAAACATGTAATAAGAACATGAAACATGTTTCAGCACCATGGTTAGCTACTCCATAGCTGTCCATAGTGTTGAACTGCTACTCTGAAACATACAGGATTATTCAGAGAATCGAAAAGTCACCGCACGTTCTGTGACCTTTCGTTCCCCGCACTTCAAGGTGATTCAACGATTCTAGTTTGCCGACCCTGTGGTGTATTCAACAAGCACCGCAGGGCCCCCCGTAGTGCAGTGAAAACCCGCCGCAAACCCGCAGAACACTCGCCGAAACCACTGCAAAACCTGACTAGCCGCCGATCACAGCACAGAGCAGCCGTTGGAAAAACCCATCTAGCAAATGAACGGGGTAAAAAAAAAAAAAAACAGTACACATGAAAGGTTGAAAATTGAAACTGTTTGCAAAACTACTGAACGAAAATGTCTGGAATTTACATATAAGGTCCAATGAATGATAATAAAAGGTCTGTTAAGGAAAAATAAAAAAAAAAACAGAAAAAAGTTTTACAAAAAAATCCCAAAAAATGCCTAAAAGATCCTAAAAAATTCTAGAAATAAAGACTTTTTACTGCAAATAAGTAAATATTAAACGGTTTATTAGATATCTATATAATAAAAGAGTAAGGCTTTGGCTGTCCGTCGCCAAAGCCTTACTGCGCATGCGCGCGCAACCAGCGGCGGTTGGTTGCGCGCGCATGCAACCGCCGCGGCACGAGCCGGCTGCCGGCTCGCCGCGGCGGTTACACATGCACACAGCAGCCGGGTAGAGGCTGCGCTTGCAGCCTCTACCCGGCTGCCGCGCGCATCCAACCCCAGAGCGGCGAAGGGAAAGTTTCCTCCGCCGCTCGGGGGGTTGGATGCGCGCGGCAGCCGGGTAGAGGCTGCGAGCGCAGCCTCTACCCGGCTGCTGTGTGCATCTAACGGGTCCCCCGAGCGGCGAAGGGAAAGTTCCCTCGCTTCCGCTTTGAAGGACCCAAGCCCCGGTCACGTGACCGCGGCTTGGGTCCTTCAAAGACCGGAAGCGGGGAAATCTTCACTTCCCTGGCGCCGCTCGACAGGTAAGTATGAGCGCTGGTGGGGGGGGTCAATATCCACGAGCTGGGGGGGTCAATATCCACGAGCTGGGGGGGTCAATATCCACGAGCTGGGGGGGTCCATATCCACGAGCTGGGGGACCATATCCACGACCTGGGGGCAAATCCACGAGCTGGGCAAATCCATGTGCTGGGCAAATCCATGAGCTGGGGCAAATCCATGTGCTGGGCAAATCCATGAGCTGGGGCAACTCCATGAGCTGGGGCAAATCCATGTGCTGGGCAAATCCATGAGCTGGGGCAACTCCATGAGCTGGGGGCAAATCCATGTGCTGGGCAAATCCATGAGCTGGGTCAAATCCATGTGCTGGGCAAATCCATGAGCTGGGGGCAAATCCATGAGCTGGGGGCAAATCCATGAGCTGGGGCAAATCCATGTGCTGGGCAAATCCATGAGCTGGGGGCAAATCCATGAGCTGGGGGCAAATCCATGTGCTGGGCAAATCCATGAGCTGGGGCAAATCCATGAGCTGGGGCAACTCCATGAGCTGGGGCAACTCCATGAGCTGGGGCAAATCCATGAGCTGGGGCAAATCCATGAGCTGGGGGCAAATCCATGTGCTGGGCAAATCCATGAGCTGGGGGCAAATCCATGAGCTGGGCAAATCCATGAGCTGGGCAAATCCATGTGCTGGGCAATATCCATGTGCTGGGGGCAAATATCCATGTGCTGGGGCAGTATCCACATGCTGGGGCAATATCCACGTGCTGGGGCAGTATCCACGAGCTGGGGCAGTATACCCACAATAGACTGCCCTCTGGGCAGGCGGGGGCAGTATCCACGTGCGGGAGCAGTATCCACGTGCGGGGGCAGTATCCACGTGCGGGGGCAGTATCCACGAGCTGGGGCAGTATATCCATGAGCAGGGGCAGTATATCCACAATAGACTGCCCTCTGGGCAGGCTTTACAACTAGTTGAATATAAAACGGGAATATTTTTAACATTGAAGCCTATGGATTCGCCTGAATAAAACTGTTGAATGAAACCACCGAACAGCAGCATTTCGGCAACTTTTCCCTGCAACATTTGGCGAACTGCCTGCTCTCTGAATAGCCGAATGGCCAGGAAATGTCACCGTATGCTGAATTTCAGTGTCCGGTTACATTTTGGGGCCAGATCGGCTCTCTCTCTGAATAACCCCCATAGTGTTCTTTCATTGAAAATGTATCAGGACCTTGGACAGGACTATGGAATTCGCCATGATGCTGAAACAATAAATTAGAAACAATAAAATTTCACCCAAAAATGCCCAAAAAAATCCTAAAAAATAAAAAATGGCTTATTGCTGCAAGTGAAAAAAATAAACGGTTTAAGAAATATTTAATAAAATGCGATTTTTTTTTTACATTGAAACCTATGGGGAAAAAAAGACTTGTTTCTTTAACCCCTTAGTGACCGGGCAGTTTTACGCAAATCCGTCCTTTAGTGCCCTCTGCTGTTTTTACGTTTCTGCGCTGTTAGGCCCCTATTACATTCTTCGCGCAGTGCGTTTTGCGTGCGCAAATGCGCATTTGCACGAGGGGCAAAACCCTTTGCGCTGAACGTCGTATTACAACGTTCGCGCAAACGATGCACGTTATCGTTTAACGCAGATGGACCTGCGCGAGCGTGATGAACTGTGCGCGTCCTATACTTAACATTGTGAGCGCAAATTAATTTGGTATGCGGATGGTATTTCAATCGATGTGCACCTTTTTACGAACGACATTTGCGAGCATAATTTTAAGGTCTTTGAAAAGCTGGTGGTAACTGAAAATCGGAACGTTCTGGCCGAAACGAAAAACACCAGTATGAAAAAAAAATACAACACAGTATTGTTACACATTCTACACATACCCAAACAAATAAAATTGTGAATTCGTGCATATTTTTTTTATTGCTGCAGCATGTATACACAGATTTACTTTGACAGGCGCAAAAATTTAAGTGAGTCAATTAAGGTAAATTAATTCTTAATTCTGATTGGCTGAATCCCACGAAAAAAACAGTCTGCACACTGATTTACGTGCGCACCGTTACTGCGCGCGTATTACACTTCGTTTTGCCCGTCGTTTTTACGAACGTTATTTTTTGACGGATGAGAAAATGCTTTCGGATCAGTATACCACTTTCATTTTCCCGCAATAACGCTGGACGATGCGCGCAAAAAAATTTGCGCTGCGCGAACGAAATTGCGCAAAGAATGTAATATGGGCCTTAGTGTTTAGGTCAAATTTTCCTCTTACTCGTTTATGCAACCCACACATATTATACACCGTTTTTCCCGCTGTTAAATGGACTTTCTAAAAATACCATTATTTCCATCATATCTTATAATTTACTATAAAAAAAATATAAAAAAAGAGGGATAAACCCTCCGAGAAACAGGAAGTGCTAACTTAAAACGTAACTTTTATTAATTACAAAGTATCACACACAGTTACCAACGAAGTTAAAAAACATATACACACATACGATATGAACCGGCACAATGAGGGACATATATAATTGCCGAATTGGCAGGTCAAGGGAACAGGTTACTGAATGTTCGTGGATAATTAAGCTAACAGATGGAAAACTGAGTGGGTCCTCGTTTTTGTAATCTGGATACTCTGTCCCTTATTGGACGGCGTTCGATCATAGGTAGCTGTATGGTGTCTTAATTTACTATGATGGGCAGTCCACACATCTCTCTATATTCATATATAGCCTCCTTATTATTTTTTCCGCTTGGGATTCTGCCCTGCTGTTTTTTGAGGCATTGGGGGGGTTTTTTGCCTGCGCTGCTTGAATGTCAATCTGTATATTTGGCACGACGTGAAGCTGTCTGGTCATGATTGGACATTTAGGGTCACATGACTTATTCTGACCAATAAGCAGACGATCTTCCCCTTTTCTGTCTTCACCACTGGTGCTTTGCGCCGATTCTAACGGCGTTTCGAGTGATTTCAATTAAAGTAATGAGTCTGTTCTATCCTCCATCACGTAATTTCCTGATGGGGGTATATAACCAGCCGTGGCAGCATACGGTACCATTATCAATCACAATCTGTGTAGACTCCCGATGAAGCCGGTCTAGTACCGGCGAAACACGTGTCGAGTCCTGTTTTATTTTTAAATTGTCGAGCGATATGATTCGGTAGGGCAAGATTAGAATTCATTGTAAGTGTCTAGGGACAGAAATGTTTATGGAAGAATCTATGGTTTACTTTGGCTACTAAATGGTATCTGGCAATTTGTGAATCTTTACTCTGGTAACAATGTGTCTGGCACCGGAGCGTGGTTGTGCTCCACTGTTTTGAATATCCGAGGTTTAGAGTGGCACCGGCTTCCAGACATCACCGCAAGGCAGCCAGGCTGCATGCAGACGTCACACTGTTGGTATTTTTTTGCAATACAGTACCGCTTGTGAGTTTATCTGTAAACCTTTTGCATTCATCTGGGTATCATGGGCAATCGTTAAATTCATCGCGCTAATTGATGTGCCTGTATTGCAATTTGCATTTAGTGTGCAGCAACTATGGTCTCTAAGCTATAATTTTTTGGTGATCTAATGCGTGGCCCAATTGCCTTGCCCCAGGATTGCACAATTGGCAAATTATATGCGCTGCTCCCTGTACCGTCGTCCACCGTATTCATACGTTTATTTGACATTTAGTCGTGGATTTGGGGCAATACAGGGACAGGAAAAAAAGGGGAAAGACTTTACCCAGTTTGTCCTAATTACCAATAGTCTTATGGCAAGTTTGCAACCACAAGTGTGAAGGTGACTTTGTCTGACTTTGGTGGCTAGTGGTATTCTTTCTCAGGGCCGGATTAAGGGTATCATGGGCCTGGTGCTGAGGATTTCGGTGGGCCTATTTTTAGATACTTAGGCAACCATCGATCCGCGTTGCTTTGCTTATCTGAAAGGATATTTACACCTTTTTTAAAAATTTACTTATAGCACTACAACGGAACATGACTTAGGCTGACCGTCCACTGGGTCCATATTCTGACGTCCAACGTGGTCGTCAGACTACGGACAACCTAGGTCGTACGATGGCAGACTTCCTGGGTTGTCTACTGCAAGTGACTATGGACAACCCAGGGTCCCAGCCAAATGCTGCCGGACTGACAGCCGAACGCCACTGAAGCCCGCTGGACTGCAGACAAAAACAATAAATGGAACTACACTATTCTTGTATTTAAACCAATAAAAATGCATTAAAATGTGTTTAAATGATAAAAAAGGTCCCATAAATAATAAAAATATCTGCTGCAGAAAAAAAAAATCATTCATAGGAGTGAAAGTGACCGAATGTGATGTGAATGGGGACTATGCGTCATAGAGATTGATGAATGTGTGTGGCTGGAGTGAACTAGGAGTGGATTTGTGGCTGGGCGACTGACGTAGGAGTGCGTTAACAGAAGGGGTTATTCACTAAGCCCCGAACTTGCCACCGAACTGCACCGAACGGTGAATTTCACCCTATGGTGCAATTTCGTGTCAGTTCGTCTATTTACTAAACTGTCAGTTCGCCAAATACTGGCTCATTGACAGCGAAATACGGTGCAATTCGTCAAAATTCAACAATCTTCAGTGGCAGTGAAATTGTCCTATAGAGAAGTCATGAATAATATATTCACAGATGAGCGTATCACAGAGCTCCACAGCAATAAAACTCACAGTAATGTGCAGTGTATGAGCGTATCACAGAGCTCCACAGCAATAAAACTCACAGTAATGTGTGCTGTATGTATAAGTAGTATCTCTCATTTCTGTGTACTCTTTCCCACCCCTGTCACACATCTTTGAGTCCTTTCCTCCGTCCGTCTCTCTCTCTGACTCCTCTGTGACTCATCTCTCATTCATCCCTCTATGTGACTCCTCTCACCCCTCTTTCTGTACTCCTCTCTCATCCCTCGCTCTCTCTGTACTCCTCTCTCATCCCTCGCTCTCTCTGTACTCCTCTCATCCCTCGCTCTCTCTGTACTCCTCTCATCCCTCGCTCTATCTGTACTCCTCTCTCATCCCTCGCTCGCTCTGTACTCCACTCATCCCTCACTCTCTTTGTACTCCACTCATCCCTCTCTCTGTACTCCTCTCATCCTTCGCTCTCTGTACTCCTCCCTAATCCCTTGCTCTCTGTACGCATCCCATCCCTCACTCTCTCTGTACTCCTCTCTCATCCCTCACTCTCTCTGTACTCCTCTCTCATCCCTCGCTCTCTCTGTACTCCTCTCATCCCTCGCTCTCTCTGTACTCCTCTCATCCCTCGCTCTATCTGTACTCCTCTCTCATCCCTCGCTCGCTCTGTACTCCACTCATCCCTCACTCTCTTTGTACTCCACTCATCCCTCTCTCTGTACTCCTCTCATCCTTCGCTCTCTGTACTCCTCCCTAATCCCTTGCTCTCTGTACGCATCCCATCCCTCACTCTCTCTGTACTCCTCTCTCATCCATCACTCTCTCTGTACTCCTCTCTCATCCCTCACTCTCTCTGTACGCCTCTCTCATCTCTCGCTCTGTACTCCTCAATCATACCTCGCTCTCTCTCTGTACGCCTCTCATCCCTCGCTCTTTTTGTACGCCTCTCTCATCCCTCTCTCTGTACTCCTCTCATCCCTCTCTGTACTCCTCTCATCCCTCTCTGTACTCCTCTCATCCCTCACTCTCTTTGTACTCCTCTCATCCCTGTGACTCCTGTCTCTCTGTGACTCCTCTTCCATTCCCCCTCTTTCACCCCCCTTTCAATCCCCCTCTCTCATTCATCCCCTCTCTCATTCATCCCCCTCTCTCTCTTTCATCCCCCCTCTTTCATCCCCTCTCTCTTTCATCCCCTCTCTCTCTTTCATCCCCTCTCTCTCTTTCATCCCCTCTCCCTCTTTCATCCCCCCTCTTTCATCCCCTCTCTTTCATCCCCTCTCTCATTCATCCCCTCTCTCATTCATCCCCTCTCATTCATCCCCTCTCTCATTCATCCCCCCTCTCATTCACCCCCCTCTTTCATCCCCTCTCTCTCATTCACCCCCCTCTTTCATCCCCTCTCTCTCTTTCATCCCCCTCTCTCTCATTCACCCCTCTCTCATCCCTCTCTTTCATCCCCCCTCTTTTCATCACCTCCTCTCTTTCTTTCATCACCTCCTCTCTCTTTCTTTCATCACCTCCTCTCTCTTTCTTTCATCACCTCCTCTCTCTTTCTTTCATCACCTCCTCTCTCTTTCTTTCATCACCTCCTCTCTCTTTCTTTCATCACCTCCTCTCTCTTTCTTTCATCTCCTCCTCTTTCTTTCATCTCCTCCTCTCTCTTTCTTTCATCCCCCCTCTCTCTGTGTCTGTGATCCCTCTTCCTGTCTGTGTCTTTATTGTCCCCCCTGCATGCTGCCCCCCCCCTCCTTCCGAATGAGTTCAGAGGGAGAGCTGCGGGGTGGGGATAAGGGGTGAAGGTAAATTACAAAAAAAAAGCTGCCCGGGTGAATCATCAGCTGGGGAAGCTTACCTTTCTCCCTGGCTGCTGCTCAGCTGCTCTCCTTACCAGTGCCTTCCTTCCACATGGCTGGAAACAGGAAGAGGTGCTGGAGGATGGGGAGGAGCGGAGCAGCTGATGAGTGACACCTAGTGGCTGCTCTGCCCCAAAATACTCCTGCACATTTTACAACACGGTGGGGCCGCTTCATCACGGTGTGTGTGTGTGCTGTGTGTGTGCGCGTGTGGCAGATCTGTCGGACGGCCGGTGGCTCCTCTATTCTTGGGGCAGCTGTGGGCCTATTTAATGGAAGGGGCCTGGAGCTGCCGCTCCATCCGCCCCTACGTTAATCCGGCCCTGTTCTTTCTGGTTGGTCGGCTGCTGGAGTACCTCGCGACCCAAAGCTATCAATCGTGTTCCATCCAAGGTAGCCAGTTTACTCTGCATTGAATATCGGTGTTACTATTCTGGCATATTAAACAAATATCCTCAGGTTTTTTCCGGTGGCCATACCTGCACTACAATCTACATCTGTAATATACAGACTGACAATACAAACTGATATATCGCCATCTACACCGTTTTTGCATACAGATACTATTAAATCTGAGTCCTGATACGCTAATTTTCCATCTGGTAGCTTAATTATCCACGAACATTCAGTAACCTGTTCCCTTGACCTGCCAATTCGGCAATTATATATGTCCCTCATTGTGCCGGTTCATATCGTATGTGTGTATATGTTTTTTAACTTCGTTGGTAACTGTGTGTGATACTTTGTAATTAATAAAAGTTACGTTTTAAGTTAGCACTTCCTGTTTCTCGGAGGGTTTATCCCTCTTTTTTTGTCTTTTCAAGATTCATCAGGTTTAATCCTATATGGGAGTGTCCATACCCTGAGTGATTTTTCATTGTGGGTTTGGGGTGATTGTTTACCTCCCTTGTGGAGGTTCCTATTTCTTCTCATGAATATAAAAAAAATATGAAACATGAAAAAATGGTAAAAACACACTTTTTCGTAATCTAATCCCCTTAATTGCTTTTTAACCCCTTCACTGCTGAGCCAGTTCACCTATGTGCGCTGAGCTCATTATGACCGTTTTATGCTCATTATTTTTAGAGGACACCCTAGGTCCTATTTAACTAACCCCCCCCAGACAAAAAAATATTTAAAAAAAAATTATTATTTTTTAAAATTATTTTTTTATTATTAATTTATTTTTTATTTTATTTTTATTTGAAAGGCCATGCTCTGGCCGTTCAGATGACACCAAACGTGACCCTCTAGCTGACACCTTTCGGGAGATATGGGGGTTCAAAGGAACCCGCTATCTCCACCATGGGATTTCCTTAGGAGTTCCCCAGCTAACTGACATCATCGCGCCATGCGCGATAAAGTCAGATGACAAGAGGGGAATGCGGAGATGGAGTTGCCATCTAAGATGGCAGCCCCTACCAAAAGTAGGCTGCGATCCGGCACCGGATCGAGGTCTGGCACCTCGGGGGTTAAAGACAGGCATCACTTGAAAGGGCAGACACTGCCCTTCCAAGCGATGCCTCTCTTTAACGTGTACCTGCTCCCGATCGGGAGGGAGAGCGATCCGAATGGACCAACACCTCCTCCCTTCAGGCAATCTCCCGGCATTGCCGGGGGGTTCGCCTGAAAATGATGTCATCGAGTCCGACATTACGGCGGGAGGGTCTATAAAAGCAGCGACTGACTTCTAGGAAGTCAGAACGTCGCGGGAACCTGGAGCAGAGAGGTGAGTATCTCTCTGGCTCCCACCGAGCGAATGACATGTGGGGAACGTCCTCCGCATACAACGGGAGTCTATGAGGACATTCCCCACACGTCATCCACAGTGAAGGGGTTAAAATAAATTCGTAACTTAAAATTTCACCTCAAAATTTTTAAAAAATAAACAAAATGGGTTTGTGCTGAAAGTGAAAAAAATAAACGGTTTAAGAAATATTAAATAAAAACAGGGATTTTTTTAATATTGAAACCTACAGGCGAATCCTATAAGTTTCAATGTTAAAAAAATTCCCGTTTTTATTACTTTGAAATCATATTGCTCCATTTTTTTTTGTTTTGTATCATTTTCATTCCGTTTTTTGTTCGTTTTGGAACATTTTGTTCCGTTTCGGGTAATATCCGTTCGATTTTTCTCGTTTTGGATAATTTTTATTCAGTTTTACATCATTTTGGATCCTTTTGGATCAACTTGCCTTCCAATAGTTTGTTTAGTTTTTTTCGTCGTGCTACCGTGATTCGTAATTTCAGCTTATTCATAATTTCGGACGGCCGATATTATGTTTTTTGAAAAAAAAAAAAAAATAACGATAATGCAAATCGGAGGAAAACGAATTTGGGATGGAACGAAATGCACGTGTTTATTAAAGCCTGGCAAAACATCAGAAAGGAGGAACGCAAGTCTTTGGTAATGTCCATGGGTTCCAGACTTCAAGCAGTCGTTGCCTGTAAAGGATTCTCAACAAAATATTAAAAATGAACATTTTACTTATGATTATATTCATTTGTCCAATTACATTTGAGCCTCTGAAAATGGGGGGGGGCGTGTATAAAAATTGTTGCAGTTCCTAAAATGTGTACTTGATATTTATGTTCAACTCCTTGAATTAAAGCTGAAAGTCTGCACTTCAAATTCATTTGGATTGTTTCATTTTAATTTTATTCTGGTGGCATACAGAGCCAAAAGTATAAAAAGTGTGCCTGTGTCCAAAATATATATGGACCTAACTGTATGCATCCTTTATCCACATATATCCTAATTCTAATATATTGCTTACTGCAACCCTCAAAATTTCCACTCGCCTGCTCGCAATTTGCGAGGGCAAATCAAGCGATGGCGAGTGGAAATTCACAGGCAGGCAGCATGATAAGTTATATCGTACTGCCTGCTCTGTGTATTCCAGCGGCGGCCGTGTTTTTTTTAATTTATTTTTTACGTCGGCCGAGGTGCTCAGGGCCAGCCGGTGTGCTTTCCTTTTACAGCAACAGCTGGACATGGCCCGAGTCATTTCCGGCACGCTGACCACACGGGTTGCTGCAGCGTGTTTACCAGTGATGGGGAACCTCCCGCTGAGGAAAACAATCAGTCCTGAGTGCCACAAAGGGAGGGGGTGCAAATTCCCTCTCCCGCTGCTCTCCTTACTCCAATCCCCTCTCCAGTCCTTACAGCTGCGCGCTGGATCCTTCTTTATCCTCAGCCCCTGAATCCAGCATGCCTCCAGCGTACTCGGAGGTGAGGTAAAAGGGGGGGGGTGTGGAGAGAAAGGAATTAAAGGTAGTGGGGGAAGAAATAAAATAGGGAGAGAAATGAATTAAATACTGGGGGGGAGAAATGAATTAAATACTGGGGAAGAGAGAAATGAAATAAATACTGGGGAAGAGAGAAATGAATTAAAATACTGGGGAAGAGAGAAATTAATTAAATACTGGGGAAGAGAGAAATGAATTAAAATACTGGGGAAGAGAGAAATGAATTAAAATACTGGGGAAGAGAGAAATGAATTAAAATACTGGGGAAGAGAGAAATGAATTAAAATACTGGGGAAGAGAGAAATGAATTAAAATACTGGGGAAGAGAGAAATGAATTAAATACTGGGGAAGAGAGAAATGAATTAAATACTGGGGAAGAGAGAAATGAATTAAATACTGGGGAAGAGAGAAATTAAATAAATACTGGGGAAGAGAGAAATTAAATAAATACTGGGGAAGAGAGAAATGAATTAAAATACTGGGGAAGAGAGAAATGAATTAAATACTGGGGAAGAGAGAAATGAATTAAATACTGGGGAAGAGAGAAATGAATTAAATACTGGGGAAGAGAGAAATAAATTAAATACTGGGGAAGAGAGAAATGAAATAAATACTGGGGAAGAGAGAAATGAATTAAAATACTGGGGAAGAGAGAAATAAATTAAATACTGGGGAAGAGAGAAATAAATTAAATACTGGGGAAGAGAGAAATGAATTAAATACTGGGGAAGAGAGAAATGAATTAAAATACTGGGGAAGAGAGAAATGAATTAAAAACTGGGGAAGAGAGAAATTAATTAAATACTGGGGAAGAGAGAAATGAAATAAATACTGGGGAAGAGAGAAATGAATTAAATACTGGGGAAGAGAGAAATGAATTAAAATACTGGGGAAGAGAGAAATTAATTAAATACTGGGGAAGAGAGAAATGAATTAAAATACTGGGGAAGAGAGAAATGAATTAAATACTGGGGAAGAGAGAAATTAAATAAATACTGGGGAAGAAATTAATTGGGCAAAATAAATATACTAAAAGGAGGGAGAAATTAATTAAAGGGGGCTCTTGACAGAAAAAAGGTTCCCCACCCCTGTTGTAAACTAAGTGAAAGTAAAAAGCTGTCAGCACGCCGGAAGTGATTCCAAAACCAGTGCCGTTAGTACAACTCCTGTGAGGGGCCATAATTAGTGAAATGGTGGCGTAGGCGTTTGAGTTTATGCAAAATAAATCTATTTATTTATAAAGAAAGAGGTGATACAGAAGGAGCAAAAAAGAAAAAAATGGGGATGAAGTATCGCACATGAATATTAGTGGATTCATCTGTATAAGCATCCAAGGGGAAACCTGACTCTGGGGTCTTCTAACTTCTATTGATAACCTGGCATATGAATAATGAAAAGAGAGTATTAAGTTCCCCTTGATATGTCGGATGCATAAACCCCAAATTAATTTGGTCCTAAAAACTGTTGGAGAGGAGTCTGTACTTAATGGATGAAACTACTTGTCTTTGTCTGGTGCCTGAGTGTACATGTATCTGATGCCTGGGTATTAATGTTAATAATTTTTGTAGCTTTATTCTGAATAAACTTTTAACAGTGTAACTTCATAAAAAAGGTTTATTTAGGGGCGGAGTTCAGGGCAGGGTAGGTGGGGCAACAGGTGGCGAGTAACTCTTGAGGTCTGGCTAGTAGCTTGGGAATTGAAATTTTGAGCCCTGGCTTACTGTACTTACCGCATCCTATACTTAACATGGGGAGCGCTAGAGAGCACTTGCGCTATTGTAACCGACAGTTCACTTGGTACCCCCGGTAATTTTTAGACAGACGCTAATTGCAAAATTTTACCTACTGCTCAACTCTGGTGGTAATAACTCCAAAAAACCCAGATAAACAAGTCCTTGCCCAAAATCAACAGGCAACTAACATGCAATTGAAAGAAATGCAGCACAGTTGTTCTTTTGGCCCCATACACCATAGTAATGGATCTGGTCAGCAATGTCGTTGCTGTTGCAGTAGGATCTATTATGATATACTATATGTATCCTTTATCCACATATATTCTAATTCTAATATATTTGCTAATTTTAAACATTTTATGCTGGGGGTTATTCCTAGTATGTAAGTGGTTGATTGTTAGGGTGACTGTGTGGACCATGTTTAAAGGGATACATGTCTTGCCCTAAAACATGTATTATTTATACGCTGCAGCAGGGAAGTTATTGTGGCTCACCTGGCCTTTCTTTTGGATCTATTAAATGCAGTGTAATGATTCTACATGCTTTTGGGTGGCATTTATCATGCAATGCCCATCAGCCTTAATTATTATATGTGTACATATAAACATGGATTATACGGCCACCTTGGAGGATTTTAATAATGCAGGGGGGTGAGGGCTCTTTGCTGGATGTGTTCATACTTCTACAAGCTTGTGGGGGCAGGGGATGGGTATGCCCCGGCACTCTGCACTGGAAAAAAACAGGATTGTGTAAATCCTGTACACAATCGCATTGGTGCTGGGTCTCAGCCCAGGTCTTAGCGTTTCCCTAGCGCACGCTAACGAATCTTGTACACCGACAACTGCTAACAAGGTGATCTGTTGGTGGGTTGTCAGGCGTTACATTTTAGTGACTCGCAATAGATTTTTCATGTAGTGTTGACGGTTTAGCTCACACCAGATGATAGGGCCATGTATATTTTAAACAAAAACAATCACGTTAAAAAAATTATTGCTTTTTGACTCAACTATATGTCTAAGTCTACGGACTTTGTGCCTGTTCCGCAGCCACCTTCATTTTGCGGTTTACTGCACTGAATGTTATTAACTACAAAAACACAGGGAAGCAGAAAGTGTATTGACATGACTAAATGACACTGACAGAGTGATTACTGCAATTCTAAATATTGAGCTGTAAATTAATCTTTTCATGCAAAAGTATGTATCACAAAAAGTGTAATAATAAAAAAGTGGAAACCTACGTAACCGATGTATCCAAGGCTGTGCCGTCCACCCAAAGCCATTTACCTTCTTCTTTAATATCAGTAAGGCCGATCCAATAAAAAAAATTCTTAATATGGGAAGCAAGAAATTTCTAGGACAGAAGAGAAACACAAGGATTTTACTAGAAACTGTTGCATGTGATACTTCTTTAATTATAATTATTACATTTTGTGCAACATCTTCTTGTGATAAAACATGGAAGGCTCTATCGGCTGCCCTGAACTAAAATGGGGACGCTAAGGGGAAAAATTAGCACGCGCTAATCTCCCCTTAGCGTCCCCGTTTTACCTGTTGATTACGGGGCAGGTGCTGAGTCCAGCATCCTACCACGTAGCGGCCACTAGCCTCCTGGATGCTTGATGCACCACTAAACCGCCTCCCAAGCATCCCCTCCATGGAGGCTTCTGCTGCCGGGTAACATAACAGGCAGGATCTTGCCTCTCGCGAGTTCGCCGCCCACACGCAGCTTCATCAGCTAGAGCCGCGTGTGGGCGGCGAAACGCGTTCTGGACTAGATTCTGACTTTTAATTTGTTTTATTTCATTTAATAAATTTTAAAGAAGAACCAGTTCCTGCATGTTTTGGTGTTTATTGTGTTTGACCAACGAAACCCATATGCCTTCCGTTTTGAGCTTGGAATAGCTCCACCAAATGTGAGTTCCCACTTGCTATGGTTTTATATTACACAATTTGACGTCAGATATAGACAGGATTCTGTCTCTGTTTTTTCTTCTCCATTTTCAATGGATGTGGTGAGGAGTCTTCAGTGTGAAGGAGTGGGTTACCTGTGAAGACATCCCAGATTAACAACCCAGAGGTCATTCACTTAGAGCCAGTGTTCAGGCTCTTCGTTTGTGAGTTGATTAACCATACGAATATTGACAGTATCTATCCACTTGTCGTTCTACTGCACCCAGATTTTGTTTTTCTCTTTTGTTTTATCCTATTATGCAATGTTGTTGGTGACGTCATTTGCGAGGCCGTCTGAATCCCCTTGCGTCCATTCGCGCTGACCAGATACGCACCTTGTTCCACTTACTTTTGGTTTGGGGGAAACCACTGATCATCTGGTGTGGCTGGGTGTTTGGGGGTCATATTGTGGGCGCTTACCATTCTTGTTTACATATAATAATTGTTTTAGATTTTTTTATGGTTGTTTAGGTTTTTGTTTTTTTTAACATGACATTTTGCATGGTCATGTTTGGTATTATTAGAAAGAGCAGACTCTGACCTGTCCAATAACACCTAAAATGATTTTGTGGGGTGTAAAGAATGGAAATACAAGGGTCCAAAAGACACCCATTCTCCTAGCAGCGGTGAACAGGGTTATGTTATAGATGGCTTGTGTTCTAGATCGCGCTTTGCGCCATCACCTCAGCAGCATTTGGTCCTGGCATGGGAAATGGGAAGGTGAGTTATAAAGCAAACAATGCCACTACTCTAAGTAAAAGCAAAGCACATAATGCCACCGCCTTAGAAATGAGGGGGTGGGGTAAATTTTGCATTTAATATTTTTCTCTTTTTTTCTATCAGGGTGATTCAGAGAGAGGTGAAAACCAGGAGAATGACTGGAGAAGTGAAAATTCTAGGTCAAAATAGCCAAACCAGAAAAATACTCCCATTTATCTGACTTTCCAAATCAGCTATTTGGTCTAGATTGTTCTCCTCTCCTGGAAATTCTCCTGGTTTTCACCTCTTTGAATAACCCTTTATGTTTATACACTATATGGTCATAATGATATTGCTGGAAAGGTCAGACTCAGACCTTTCCAATGACACTTTACATGACTTTGTGCGATTTAAAAATCAGACACACAAGGTTCCAAAGGACCCCCTGCACTGCTTGCAGCAGTATGCCGGTTTAGGTTTTTGATGGAACAATGCATACTAGCACATTACGCCATCACTTCCACATTTGCTGGCATAGTGGGAAATGAGAAGTTGAGTTAGTGCAGCATCACTAATCACTTTATAATTGATAAGTGAATAATAGTGAATAGTCCTGCATTATGGAAAAAGAAAAAGAAAAAAAAGGAAATTTTTATTTATTTTGATTTTTTACACGGAACGTGGTCATGATTAGGGATGAGCTGTTCGGTTCGATCAGTTCGGAGTTCGACTCGAACATTGGCAGTTGGAAAGTTCGCAAACTTCGAACTTTTTGGTGTTTTCGGTTCAAGTTCGAAAAAAAAATAATTTGAAAAAAGTATAAAAAATACTTAAAAAAAATACTAAAAAATCTAGAAATAAAGAGACTCTTTACTGGAGAATATTATAAGCAACGGTTTATTAGATATTGAATTAAAAAACTACCCAGGGCAAGAAGGCACGCATGTGGGCGATGATTAGCAATGGACGGACTGTGTATGTCGTCAAGAAGCGGTATGTATAATAGCATAAACATGTTACATACACATAACACACATTTCATACATCTACCAACCAATGTTCCCTCTAATTTTTGGGGGCCGTGAGCGCACCAGATTTTTCATGAGCAACAATATTTTCGTCATGAGCGCTTATTGACTATGGTAACCAATAGTTGGTTTTTTAAAAGTAGCGCAATTGATCGTACGTGTAAGTGAAAACTGTTCAAAGCTAAAACGAAGCAACCAGATGATTTGATAAAACTTATATCTGAATGAATGTATATTTATATTTTCTAACTCATGTGAGAAAAGAAAAGGAAAAACTTCCATCAATTAAGGTACATGAGACTTCTACAAATATCAGTCCTATCATTTATAAGAGTCTGATAACCTAGATTTACCTAGATTTGTTCACGTCTGTCACCACTGGGATTTTTCCCTGCTTTTTTAGACAGCTAAACCAGATTTCCCTGCTTTTTTAGACAGCTAAACCAGAGATTTCCCTGCTTTTTTAGACAGTTAAACCACTGGGATTTTTCCCCTGCTTTTTTAGACAGCTAAACCAGATTTCCCTGCTTTTTTAGACAGCTAAACCAGATTTCCCTGCTTTTTTAGACAGCTAAACCACTGAGATTTTTCCCTGCTTTTTTAGACAGCTAAACCAAATTTCCCTGCTTTTTAGACAGCTAAACCAGATTTCCCTGCTTTTTTAGACAGCTAAACCAGATTTCCCTGCTTTTTTAGACAGCTAAACCACTGAGATTTTTCCCTGCTTTTTTAGACAGCTAAACCAGATTTCCCTGCTTTTTTAGACAGCTAAACCAGATTTCCCTGCTTTTTTAGACAGCTAAACCAGAGATTTCCCTGCTTTTTTAGACAGTTAAACCACTGGGATTTTTCCCTGCTTTTTTAGACAGTTAAACCACTGGGATTTTTCCCTGCTTTTTTAGACAGCTAAACGAGATTTCCCTGCTTTTTTAGACAGCTAAACCACTGAGATTTTTCCCTGCTTTTTTAGACAGCTAAACCAGATTTCCCTGCTTTTTTAGACAGCTAAACCAGATTTCCCTGCTTTTTTAGACAGCTAAACCAGATTTCCCCTGCTTTTTTAGACAGCTAAACCACTGAGATTTTTCCCTGCTTTTTTAGACAGCTAAACCAGATTTCCCTGCTTTTTTAGACAGCTAAACCACTGAGATTTTTCCCTGCTTTTTTAGACAGCTAAGCCAGATTTCCCTGCTTTTTTAGACAGCTAAACCAGATTTCCCTGCTTTTTTAGACAGCTAAACCAGATTTCCCTGCTTTTTAGACAGCTAAACCAGATTTCCCTGCTTTTTTAGACAGCTAAACCACTGAGATTTTTCCCCTGCTTTTTAGACAGCTAAACCAGATTTCCCTGCTTTTTTAGACAGCTAAACCAGATTTCCCTGCTTTTTAGACAGCTAAACCAGATTTCCCTGCTTTTTTAGACAGCTAAACCACTGAGATTTTTCCCTGCTTTTTTAGACAGCTAAACCAGATTTCCCTGCTTTTTTAGACAGCTAAACCACTGAGATTTTTCCCTGCTTTTTTAGACAGCTAAGCCAGATTTCCCTGCTTTTTTAGACAGCTAAACCAGAGATTTCCCTGCTTTTTTAGACAGCTAAACCACTGACTTTTTAGATTTTCCCCTGCTTTTTTAGACAGCTAAACCATATTTCCCTGCTTTTTTAGACAGCTAAACCAGAGATTTCCCTGCTTTTTTAGACAGTTAAACCACTGGGATTTTTCCCTGCTTTTTTAGACAGCTAAACCACTGAGATTTTCCCCTGCTTTTTTAGACAGCTAAGCCAGAGATTTCCCTGCAGCGTTAGAGAAGCACAGCCGCGGTGAGATGCTGACAGCGCGGAAGAACGGGCGCGCGCAGAGTATTTATGCTCTGCCCCCTGTACGTGCGTTCCGGCGTGACGTCATCATCGCGCCGGAACGCAGGTACGTGTTCAGCTGCGCGACGAAGAGCTCCCCCCAGAACTTCGCCGTCGCGCAGCGCCTACAGCCTGTAAGTTACAGGCGCCGGACAGAGCGCTCTGTAACTTACAGCCTGAGCAGGATGTTCCGGCGCCCCCTTTCTACGCGGGTCGGCCACCCCTGGTATAGAGCCTCGCGGGTTGGCCACCCCTGCACTAATTTGTGCGCGCATAAATACACGTTGTGCGCGCTGTCATTGCATTCCGTGCGCGGGCGCGCACGTTAGAGGGAATCCATTGGATTTGCCCCAGCTCACAAATGGATTTGCCCCCAGCTCATGGATTTGCCCCAGCTCTCACATGGATTTGCCCCAACTCATGGATTTGCCCCAGCTCATGGATTTGCCCCCAGCTCATGGATTTGCCCCCCAACTCATGGATTTGCCCCCCAACTCATGGATTTGCCCCCCAACTCATGGATTTGCCCCCCAGCTCATGGATTTGCCCCCCAGCTCGTGGATTTGCCCCCCAGCTCGTGGATTTGCCCCCCAGCTCTTGGATTTGCCCCCAGCTCGTGGATATGCCCAGCTCGTGGATTTAACCCCCCAGCTCGTGGATTTGCCCCCCAGCTCGTGGATTTGCCCCCCAGCTCTTGGATTTGCCCCCCAGCTCGTGGATATGCCCAGCTCGTGGATTTAACCCCCCAGCTCGTGGATTTGCCCCCCAGCTCGTGGATTTGCCCCCCAGCTCATGGATTTGGCCCCCAGCTCGTGGATTTGGCCCCCAGCTCATGGATTTGGCCCCCAGCTCATGGATTTGGCCCCCAGCTCGTGGATTTGGCCCCCAGCTCGTGGATTTGGCCCCCAGATCATGGATTTGGCCCCCAGCTCTTGGATTTGCCCCCCAGCTCGTGGATATGCCCAGCTCGTGGATTTTACCCCCAGCTCATGGATTTGCCCCCCAGCTCGTGGATTTGCCCCCCAGCTCATGGATTTGGCCCCCAGCTCATGGATTTGGCCCCCAGCTCATGGATTTGCCCCCCAGCTCATGGATTTGCCCCCCAGCTCGTGGATTTAACCCCCCAGCTCGTGGATTTGGCCCCCAGCTCATACCTGGTTAGTTGCCCCAGCGGGGTTTAAGGGGACCCAGATGCCGGGCAGCGCGGGAATGCCTGCCCGGTCCTGAAGAGTCCGTCCTGTTAAAGGGGATGGCTGCGTGGCGTGCGTGCGCAGGTCACGCGGTCCGGCCAGTCAGGTGGCCTGATTAGCCGGACCACGTGACCGGCTGCGCGCGCACGCACGCAGCCGCTTAGGACGGACTCTTCAGAACCGGGCAGGCACTCACGCGCTGCCCGGCTCTGGGTCCCCTCAAACCCCGCCGGTTGCCATGCGCACATAACCACAAGTTGTGCGCGCTGGCACCGCGTTCCCTGCGCGCGCGCGCACGCGCGCACGTTGCAGGGAACACTGCTACCAACATATGTCAACACATGCTGCAGCGTAATGTATTATCTGTTTGTCAGACAAATATGACTGTCATAAAATTATTCTGGCTTTATTTAAAATATTTGCACACGTGTACATTTTTCTGAAACTTTCACACCTCAAAATTACATGTGCTTAGAGTGCATGAGGTTGCATAGGATTTTTTGCGCCGCCTGTGTGTTTCATCTTTAAAATGTTGCAATGGGTGATGTGGATTTTCTAATTAAGGCTAGGGTCAGACGGAGGCAGTGCGAACGCCCGTGCAGCCGCACTTAATCACGGCCGTGCTAGCAGCAGATGCCGGGCAATGACGGCCAATATACGAAGTACGGTCGCACAAAAGTGCGGCCGCGCAACGCAAGCGGCAAACAAACGCATTTTTTCGAGAACGTGAAACCACTAGTACTGACGTACAGAGTGCGCTGCGTCCGCTAGCGGCGTGTGTGCGTGATTGGGAGATGTCAGACGCTGCTAATGTCCAGCCAACATAACGTCCAGACACAAAAAGTGTTTTATTGATGATCCGTACAAAATCACGGACGAAAATGCGCATAGTATGACCGCTATCGCGTACTCCGTGAAGAAATGCGTCTATTCGTTCGAACGCACTTTTTCACAGACAACGTAAAAATGCGTTCGTCTGACCCTAGCCTTAGAAGGAAAGCATGCTTTACAGTCTGCCTAATGTATTGTCTAGGTGCAAAGATTCTCACCCCTAAATGACATGTGCTCGCAGCAGGGCTCTCAAACGGCGTAAACAACAGGTGTTAGTGTTTGGAAATAACATGTGCTTCTAATTAGTCTGGTCTCATGAATTTGATACATTGCCTGCAGACTGGTTGTGGCTCCTGCACATGTATGAACACTGTGCTTCTGAATTCTAAGAAGTGTTCATTTCTACTTCATGTTCCTCTGATATGCTGTTTAACCCCTTAAGGACCAGGGCTCTGTAAAGCCAATCATTAATGATGTAGATGTTACGTCATTTGTCATCAAGGGCTTAATTAAATCTAAGGAGTGTGATAAAGATTTTAACGTAATATTCCATTATTTGTATGTCATGTACCTCTCCCGAAGGGCCTATGTGAGCATACAATTATTATTGTGTTAGATCTATAGTTTTGGTGCAAGCGTGGTGGAATGGCTTGCTGCTTCTGCATTAGTGTCACGCTCCTCGCCGGCGGCGGCGCCGCAGATGATAAAACACGCTATCACATTCATTATACTGCAGGGCAGCACCCTTCAGTTGCTGCCACAGAAATAACTGTTGCCGTATCCAGCTCTGCACTAAGTAGCAGGTGCATCTCATCATTCAGCTGGCTACCTCCTATATAACACAACCACACCCTTACCTAGATGCTTCAACATCATACTTCACTCCCAAGTGGAACTGGTGCAGCCAGGAGCCTGTTTTCGCTGACAAGCCTGTGTGCAGGATTTATCAGATGATCTGATGGCTTACTAGCCTACCAGACAACCGTCTTCCATACCCCTGGACCTGTCTGGCTTCATCTAAGTGCACCCCTCTGGCTCCATCCAGGAGAACCCCTCTGGCTCCATCCAGGAGAACCCCTCTGGCTCCATCCAGGAGAACCCCTCTGGCTCCATCCAGGAGAACCCCTCTGGCTCCATCCAGGAGAACCCCTCTGGCTCCATCCAGGAGAACCCCTCTGGCTCCATCCAGGAGAACCCCTCTGGCTCCATCCAGGAGAACCCCTCTGACTTCATCCAGGTGAACCCCTGCATTTGACTAAAGGACTTACCTGGGAATCTTAGACTCCCCGTATTCTGGACTTTTCCTTTTTACTTCAGTTTATCCCGCTTCAAGAACCATCCCTGTGTGGTCAGTCCGTCTGTCTGTCCGCATCCCTTTTCCTGTGTTAACCCTTCATGTTCTGTGAAGCTTCTTAAATAAATCCCTTTCTTGTCACAATCCATTGCCTCCTTGTGTCACTGCACCTCTGGGCTCGCAACCTCACCCACCTGCCTGGTTGCCCGTTACAATTAGTAACACAACACAACGTGAAAATGTCTATCATAAAGCGTACAAGCTGAGTCCCTAGAGTCTCTGACTATCCATTGTCATATATACCTTGCTTTATACATCTAATACATTCCCTCATCTAACAGGATAGTAGCCAGTCCCTGTGCATTTTAACCCCTTAAGGATGGCTAGGTGTCGTGTGGGTCTCTGATGGTGATATTTCTATACATCCTACAAATCCGCCACTTCACGGGCAGGTTATGGGGACCTCCTAGGCATGATATTTGACGGAATTTTTCGTTTTTATTTTTAACCCTTATTTTATGGAAAACTTACTGTTCCTTTAAAAAAGTCTTTTTTTAAACTTTTTGTCCTTGTTTCCTGTCCCCCAGGGCACTACCCGGACCCCCATACACCTTTTATGGCAAATATCTTGCATATATGCCCTCTTGGAGGGCACTCTAAAAATCAAACTTTTGAGTCCCATTGACTTGCATTGAGTTCGGTTTGTGTTCACGTTCGAACTTGAACTTTGGAAATTGTTCGAATGCGAACTGAACAAGGGGGTGTTCAGATCATCCCTAGTCAGGATTGGTATCAGTGGAAAGGCCATGCTATTGTTTGTAGTTCAGAAGATATTGGAGTTCCAAGGACCCCTGTATCTCCTCTATTGAGATTTTTCCGTCCAACTTGGAGGTCCCTTTCTGACGTCAACGCGGCCATGTGAGATAACATCGGTAGGCGGGGGGAGGTCCCAAGGAGTGGTCCGACTTCCAGGAAGTCAGACCAATGCGATATTCCCTCCAGACCAGAGGTTGCAGGGAACCCATGAAGTGTGGGGGATGTTCTCATGCTGCGTGGAATTCCCATGACGTCTCCAACAAATCATCCGCACTCCGCACTCAAGGTATGAAAATACTAACGCTAATGTTCAAGTCCTCAATAACTCTACCTCTCCTTATAAATATTCCCTAATCCATAAGTACATCTCTTCTAGATCACTCCAGTCTGCAGGTGACCTCCACCTGTCCTCTGTTTTCCCCACACGGATAACTCATGCCTTCATGTCTTCATGTCAGAGTGGCACAAGTCTGAAGTAGAATGACCTAACTTGCTCTATCAGACACTCTTTGGTTCTTAAGGAAATCCCTTGAAACCTTTTTCTTAGATTGCATAGTGAAGAGTAACTGTTTTGATATGTAAGCGTTAACGTCAGGATAAGTGACTTTAACGCGCGCCCCCATATTACATCCCTGAACCCGTTAAAAATCCATTGGTGATTAGTGAATGCGCTAGTTTGTGCGAGGTTACTCTACTTTGCGCATCCTATACTTAACATGGGGATTATAATCAGTAATTAGCGTTAGGATAAGTGCGAAGTTTTAGCGACACCTAAAAGCTGATGCTAACTTCTGTAGAATCATTTAGCACCTCCTAAAACCCCCCTAATAAATCTGATACTCATCTCTCATCCCGTGGCGAGAACTGTGGCCTGATACTTCCCAGGTGGACAAATTGTGTCAGGATCCCTGGCTGTAGCCATTCTGGAACCCCCCCCCCCGGTGGTACACTTCATGTTCTGATCCTGCCCTGCAACCAGCATTGTAAGAGTTAACACCAAAACACACGAGACTCACAAAATAAAGGCTCTGCCCCTCAATGACACATTGCTGGTTCATTACAGCTCATGCTCACGAAGAGTGAACATCGTTGCTTTGTTGCTACCTGATCCTGATTCCCCATTTCTGGTTCCTGCAATTACAACCATCATCCTCTGCAATCAACCTGGTTAGTCTTTATTTCCATCCACCCTCCACTATCCATATCCTCTGTTTATCAGTACAGACCACTGCATCCTGGGCTCATACCCCTGCCATCCAGGTACCATCCCCACGTTCCTGACAAATTGTTCCTAGTCTTCCTCCGTGATCACTTTGCGGCACGGTCTGATCTCGTAGGAGGGAGATCACGCCGGGCTGGCAGCGCAACCCTTCATTGGAGTCCTATGGACTCTAGGACGTGATGCTCACAGCATACGGAAACCAGGGGTAGCTCTTAATCCTGAGTAAAGGTGCTGAGGTAGTGCCCTCCCCGAAAATCTAATGATAAAATAGGGGCACTGCAGGGAAACCTACAGGTGCAAGTTTCTCCCATTAGCATCCTCATTTTAGCATTAGAAAAGGAGTAGAGCCCACCATTTCTGATACAAAAAACAATTATTAATAATTATCCTGACAACTAATAAGATGGTAAATATTCTTGTTCTTCTTCACCCCAACATCTCTATATTCATGTACTGAACACTCATCTGAAAGGGGCTCTCTACACCGCTTGGGCCAGCTCACAACTGCGACGATAAGCACAACGCTCAAGCCACGCAGCCAGGTACGGATTAAGATCTCTATGGGCCTGAAGCTGAATATTTTGGTTGGCCTTTTTGTAATTTAGTGAAATGAAAACATATTTTTGGTTATTTAATAGTGCAGATACGGGTATATCTAACCAGGCAGATACAGGTATATCTAACCAGGCAGATACTGTGTGATTAATTTTTCATTCAGATTTCAGTCATTCAAGGGTGTAAAAAATGTTTCCCCATTTTATCACCCAAACCTTTTTGGTTATATATTCTATAGGGAATTCTTGTTAAAAAAAAAATGTAAAATGGGAACCTCTTACTGCATTTTTCTGAGAAAATATACAATTTTAAGCAAAAAATTTAATCAAACATTTCCCTTTTGTTTTGCAACATGTTTTTTTACGAATAATATGACTATGTATAAAACACTGGCCTTGCTCCCAGTGTGGAAAATGAGAAGGTGAGTAATGGCAGTGGTATTGCTCATTTTATACGTGACAAATGGACAATGCCATCGCTTTGGAACTAAAAATAAATAAATAAAACATTTTTCTTTTCTTTTAGATTTTTACATGGTCAGGTTTGGTATTGATGCAAAGTCCAGACTCTGCCCTGTCCAATGACACCTCACATGACCTTGCGAGGTGTTAAGATTAGTGATGCAGGGGTCCAAAGTTCCCTGCAGTGCTCTTCACTGTAGTGCGGAGGTTTAGGTTTTTGATGCAACAATTCGGAACAATAGATTGTTGGGGACATGAGAAATGTCATGGTTAGTTAGTGCAGCATTATTGTTTACTTTATAATTGAAAAGTGAAAAATATTACTGTTGGAAAGAAAAAGTAAATATTATTTTAATTTTATTTACTTAAAACCTGATCCTGTGTGGTATCATTGGAAAGGCCATGCTCTGGCCTTTCCAGTGATGCCTCACTTGACCCTTTAACTGCTATGGAGTTGGAGATACAGGGGTTCAAATGCAGACATAGTTATACTTTCTCTGGGCCTATACTGAGGCATGGGTCTGGAGCTGCTGCTCCATCTGCCCCTATGTTAATCAGGCCCTGCACACAGCACAATAGTGAGCGCTGTGCTTAATTTTTCAACGTCCTATTACATCCGAGAGTCTGGTTACTGTACATTAACGTCTCCTATACTTTGCATGGGAGATGTTAATATGCCCTTACCAGATGGAGAACGAACTATTCCAACCAGCTTATTCTCTGTGTCTGACATTACTGAGATTTGAATAATGCTTTTCACAGACTGGTGTTAAGTGATTGAGCTTCAGCATAATCACGTAACACAGGAATATAGATCCCATACTTTAGATGCCTTGGCGGAGAGAGTGGCGCGATCTGCCGCTTCCTTGCTCCGCGGGCAGAGAAACACTGGAAACAAATAGGTCCCAGTATTCCTCATTGTATCCCAACGCCACCCCAGCCGGATCTCACACACGCCAGCTCTTGTCCTCTGGACTCCTGGAGCTGATAAAACCGTGGAGCTTAGTGCTGCTGGTCTTATCATCATGCGCTCGTCAGGATTAGGGATGAGCCGAACACTCCGAGTTCGGTTCGAGCCTGAACCCGAACTTCCCATTTGTTCGGGACCGAACCCGAACCCCCATGCAAGTCAATGGGGCTGAAAATTCGGTTTTTTAGAGTGCCCTCCAAGAGGGCATATATGCTACATATTTGCCATAAAAGGTGTATGGGGGTCCGGGTAGTG
The DNA here is from genome assembly GCA_009667805.1 of Leptobrachium leishanense. Taxonomy (NCBI): domain Eukaryota; kingdom Metazoa; phylum Chordata; class Amphibia; order Anura; family Megophryidae; genus Leptobrachium; species Leptobrachium leishanense. The sequence continues at coordinate 48,637,323 of CM019065.1, forward strand.
CCCTGGGGGACAGGAAACAAGGACAAAAAGTAAAAAAAAAAACGTTTTTAAAGGGACAGTGAGTTTTCCATGAAATAAGGGTTAAAAATAAAAACGAAAAATTCCTTCAAATATCGTGCCTAGGAGATCCCCATAACCTGCCCGTGAAGTGGCGGATTTCTAGGATGTATAGAAACACTTAAAAACAAATAAATGACGTTTCATATGACGGTAAATGCTTTTCCTTTAATCTACCCATAAACAACTGCTTGGGGCGGCAGCCTGTATGAAAAGACATTTTAGGACACGCAGAAAAAGTTTAGTGTTTTTTTGGGCTAAATTATTGTGAAACTTATGCAGGCTTTGGATGAAAGTAACAATAGGTGCTTTAAAATTGGGCTTTTAGCGTCGGCAACAGTGCCGTCACACCGTAACCCCTCTGAGGATATGAATCTGATACAGGCGTCAATGGCAGTGCACCCAGATATTGTGCCTTTAGTGCCAGGCATGCAAGTACTATCATACAGTAACCCCTCTGTGGTATTGTGGAAGAGTGCAGGGGTGGACCATGTCATCCTTTATTGAAAATTTTTTGATCTGGTAATGGGCGTCAGTGCACCCAGATATTGTGCCTTTGGTGCCAGGCCAGCAAGTATTGTAACCGGAATCTCCTAGGTTCACTCGGGACGAGGCCGGACCGGACACGAGCAAGGATTGTCTGAACACGAGTCTCTTCAGGAAAGGCAAACTTTATTGTGATATCACAACAGATGCTCAAACAGGATTCAATCGTAAAGAATGAGCCCCGAGTCCCTCGTGACATCCAATCTTATACCCCAAATACATAATTAGGTACATCCCAATTAGCCCACCTCCCGATGACACTCTCCCACCCCACGTGGGTTAATACCTCCCTTAACCTAATACAAAGACATTCCATTACTTGGCCGTAAATTGGCAAACTTTATGTTAGTTTCAGTGAGTCATGATTAGTTGCTTTTCCCATTCCGGGCTGCGCCCTCCTCCCTTGCGCCTACAATCATTTGTTACAGCTAACACCTAGTCTGATCTCTATACTCCTTTGTCTCTCAGCGGGCCTCAATGACCTTGATAAATGTACTCCTATTTCTGCCCTTCCGTCCCAGGAACAGCCTAGACCTTTCTCAAACTTCTAATTACTTTTTCTGCTAATCTAACACATTCCTAAATTTCTACGTATACCTCATTCTAGTTTCAACTAAAGCTTGCCTAGTTATTTTCAAGTGAACCAATATTCTGAACAAGATGGTCGCCTGGCTTATAATGGCGGCCATCTTCCAGCCTATTCCCACTTCAGTATCATCATACAGTAACCCCTCTGTGGTATTGTGGAAGAGTGCAGGGGTGGACCATGTGGTCCTATATTGAAAAGATTTTTTTTTTTTTAATGGGCGTCAGTGCAGCCAGATATTGTGCCTTTCATGGCAGCAAGTGCCTTCACACCGTAACCCTTTTGTCGTATTGTGGAAGAGTTCAGTGCTGGAGGTTTTGTGAATGCAGAAGAGGACATCCCCTATCTATTCCATTACTTCAGCATCAGGGGATTGATAGCTGCTGATCCAGGACTGATTCATTTTTATAAATGTCAGCCGGTCTACAGAGTCGGTGGACAGACGCACTCTTTTATCTGTGACAAAACCTCCAGTGGCACTGAACGTCCTTTCGGAAAGCATGCTAGATGAAGGGCAACCTAGTAGCTGCATAGCATATTGGCTAAGTTCTGGCCAGTGATCCAATCTCAACACCCAGTAAGCCAGTGGATCATCTGCTGGAAAGGTATCCAGGTCTGCCCTTGCCCCTAGGTAGTCCTGCACCATATGGTGAAGACGCTGGCAATGGGTGCCTACATTTGACGTCCCTAGGCGTCAAGGATTAAAAAAATTTAAAAATGCATCAGTCAAGCGGCCCTGGCCTTCACCGCTTTTCCTCTGATCACCTGCAGCCTCAGAAGCACGTGTGAGCCCATGCAGCGTAGGTTGGAGGTGGCATTAGCTGCCGAGTCTTCCTGGTCAATGAGGATGACCGTATCGTGCACTTCCTCCTCCCAGCCACGCACAAGCCCTTCGTTTTCTGGGCACACAAGACCCTGCCTTGAGGAATTCCCACCTTCAATGCCCCCACTACTTAAATAGTCCTCCTCCTCCTCATGTCTGATCTGAGTAGGACCCGCTGGAATGCTGTCTGCGGAAAGACTGGGGCCTTGAGAGCTAGGGAAGGCCTCCTCTTCCTCCCGCTGCTCTGCCTCTAGAGCCACATCTATAATTCCCCGCAGAGTGTGCTCCAGCAGGAATACTAAAGGAATTGTGTCACTGATGAATGCACTGTCCCTGCTCACCATCCTCGTTGCCTCCTCAAATGGTGACAGTACAATGCATGCATCCTTGATCATCAGCCACTGCGGGGGGGAAAAAAAACAAGTTGACCTGAACCTGTCCTTGTGCCATGCTCACACAGGTACTCGTTGATGGCCCTCTGCTGCTTGTGCAGACGCTGCAGCATTGCTAATGTCGAATTCCACCTGGTGGGCATGTCACAGATCAGACGGTTTGTGGGAAGGTGGAATTCTCTTTGAATTTCTGCCAGGCGAACGCTTGCTGGGAATGACCGTCTGAAGTGGCTGCAAACTTTTCTGGCCTGGATGAGAAGCTCTGGCAGCCCTGGTGCTTGGTTAGGAAACGCTGTACCACCAAATTTAGGACGTGTGCTAGGCATGGTACATGCGTCAATTTACCGCGTAGGGCGGAGAGAAGGTTGCTGCCATTATCGCAGACGATCATTCCCAGCTCAAGCTGGTGTGGTGTAAACCATCTCTGCACCTGCCCCTGCAGAGCTGACAAAATTTCTGACCCGGTGTGACTCCTGTCCCCTAAACAAACCAGCTCAAGCACAGTATGGCATCTTTTTGCTTGAGCCATTGCATAGACCCTGTCGGGAGAGGAGAGGGAGGAGGAGAGGGAGGAGGAGACAGACCTCATACAAGCAGCTTTCTGGAGGCGTGGTGGATGAACAAGCTCCAGCACAGAGCCCCGTCTTGGATCCCTCCCAGCTGCAATCAGAGTTACCAAGTGTGCCGTGAAGGAAATGTAACGACCCTGTCCATGTTTGCTGGACCACATGTCTAAAGTGACATGCACCTTGCTGCTGACTGCCTTTCCCAATGACTGGATAACATGGTCTTCCACGTGCTGGTATAGTGCTGGAATGGCCTTGCGTGAAAAGTAATGGCGTTTTGGAACCTGCCACTGTAGTACAGCGCATTCAGCAAATTCACGGAAGGGAGCAGAGTCCACCAGCTGGAAAGACAGCAGCTGCAATGCGAGTAATTTTGCTAAGCTGGCATTTAGACGGTGTGCTTGGGGATGGTTGGGACTATATTTTGTCTTTCGCTGCAGCAGCTGCGGCAACGTAATCTGACTGCGTAAATCTTCAGCTACTGGGATGATGTCACATTGTGAGGAAGGACCTGCTGGTACATCCATTACTGTAGCATCATCCCTGTCCGTGGAGGTTGTAGGCAATTGCATGGCAGGACATACAGTGTGGGTAGAGACAGATGAGGAGGAGGAGGAGGAGGACCTACGCAAAGTTTTGCCCCAACGGGATGTGTGGCACTTGTTCATATGTCGCCTCAAGCACGTGGTACCCAAGTGTCCGGTGTTTATCCCACGCTTCAGCCTCCTCTGACATAGATTACAAATAGCAACGGTGGGGTCTGCTGCACATTTCTTAAAGAACTCCCAGACAGCAGAGTTCCTGCATGTGTTCTTTGAGACAACAGCGCTCTGCACCGGAGCAGCTCTGACATGTGATGCCTTGGACTGGCTAGTGCTACGGTTGGTCACAGAGGATGTTGTGCCACGTGTTTGCTGTGCCTCCTCCTCCTCCCCACTTGATTCCTCAGTTCGATCTAGCACCCAGGTGGAGTCAGTGACATCATCATCAATGTCATCTTCACCCCCTATCTCCTCGTCACTGGAGCCAACTTGGCAGTATGCTGCAGCTGCTGGGGCAACATGAGTGCCAGTTATTTGTGTGTCATCACTGGCACCCCCTTCCTCTAGGTTGATTATACTCCCTTGCTCAACCTCAGAGATTGAATCAGAGCACTGTACTTGCTGCGCATCCTCAAGCAGCATGTCACTCTCATTGTAGTCAAACAATTCAGCTGACTCCTCCGTGTATGATAGCGAGGCTACGGCAGGAGTAGCTGTGGACCAGGAGGCTGCATTAGATGGTTTGGTAGCTGAGGTGGACTGTAAAGCACTAGAAGCCTGGCTGGCAGAGGACTCGGAGGACGAGGATGGCCTGGTTAGCCAATCCACCAAGTCCTCTGTATGTTGCTGCTGCTTAAGACGGCCAGCACCAGTTAGAAAGGACAAGCGTACCCCTGCAGAGGATGCACCACGTCCACCACGACCAGAGACACAGCCTCCCGACACAGGGGCTGCTTGCCCTCTTATCTGTGGCTGGGAGCATCTGCCTGTCCTTTTTGTTCTTTCAGACATGGCGAGTGATATATAGATTAATATATACAGAACTCTGATTCAACTCTGGTATAAAGATTTAAATAACTCTGGTATAACTCAGTGAGACACACTGATAGCTGGCAGCCAGTGACAAGAGACAGATCACCTTAATTCACAAATGTTTTAAATAAATTAGTGAGCCCCAAAATACAGCGTGGTACTGTTTGTATGACGAGACACAGATCACCTTAATTCACAAGTGTTTTTTAAAGAAATTAGTGAGCCCCAAAAATAATTGCTGGCTGTGTGACGAGACCCAGAAGATCACCTAAATTCACAAATGTTTTAAAGAAAGTTGTAAACCCCAGAAAAACTTGCTGGCACAGTGACAAGACACACATCACCTAAATTCCCTGATATTTGGTCGAAATGAGACCCCCCAGACCCCCCCAGTAGCGTGGCAGACCGGCAGTAACAACACACACAACTATCTTCTTTGAAATCTCCTCTGAAATGCGTGCAGAAGCGCTGCGTGGAAACCTTATATAGTGTGCTGCGGGACTTAGTTCTGTGAGCCCATGATTGGGCAAAATTTGCCCAATCAGGACTCTGAGCGGTGATTGGCATAGTGTTCAACCAGTCTTGCACCAGACCTGTGGTCAGGTGCAAGGCTGTAGCCAATTACGAGCTTCAGACAGTGGGAAAATGCATTGTGGTCCATTGTGGTCGAACATGCGGCGAACAACCGGAAATGTTCGGGTTTCGCGATCTGCTCGAACAGGCTAAGTTCGGGTCGAACCCCGAACCGTCCGAACCCGAACAGCTCATCCCTAGTCAGGATTACAACTCAAGCTGTCGGCAAAGCGTCTCGGTCATAACTCAGATATTAAAGGCGAGCCGCAAATAACAGCAGGCAACCGTTTTCCATTTGCGACTTACCTTTTTTTTTTTTTTTTTTTGTATTCAAGATTTTTATTTTGAAAAGGCATCAGCAATAACACATACAGTATAGAAGGACGGTACAGCAGCCACACAGGGCTAAGTCTCAAAAGGCATATAATCAGAATAAACTCTGCAAATCACATTGTAAAAGGACAGAGACACGTAATGTGGCAGGGGTTATCCAAAATAGGAAGGGGGGGGGGACACACCAGATCATACAGAAACAAACAAAAAAAACGAGAAGAGCCAGCAAGGTTCAATGGTAACAAAAAAAATAAATAAAAGGGGAGGGGGAAAGACACTCAGACATAAGTAACCAGGGAGGTGGTCTCGTCGTCAGACAGGGGACGGGGCACCCACATAAAAGAATAATAAAAAAAATAAAAAAAGGGAAAAAGAAGGTGGGGACAGCCCAGGAAAAAGTAGCATTCCTGGCTCGCTCCAGCAACCTCGCAAGATGACTGGAGGCCACGGAAGGGGCCACAGGGCCAGGCGTCCTGGGGCCAGAGGGAGCAGACAGGGCCATGGTATCCGCTCCAATGGCTCACCCAGGGCAACCTATCGTCCCGCACACAAAAAGAAATAAAAAAAAAATAAAAAATAAATAAATAAATAAAAAAAAAAAAACGGGTGGGTCAGATGCCCAGGCAGTCATGGCAATCCATGTCCTGGTCAGGTGAAGGAAAGTCCGCTAAAGAGTGTCTGGGGGGGGGAGAGAAAAACTCAGCAAGAGTCCTCAAAAAAGTGTGTGTGGGGGGAGGGGAATGTCAGCAGGGAAAAAACATCAGGGGGGTAAACACTTCTGAGGGGGAAAATGAGGAAACAGCCATGTAGATGAGTTCAGCAGCCAGGAATCCGGGAGTGGGGCTATCCAGGTCAGCCAGTGTCCAGGGCAAAAGTAAGACACACGAGCTTCTCACGTCACCATCCAGGAGCAAGATCAAAGTCGGCAGTGGCAACAGGTCAATGCGTGGATTATCACTCAGGACGTCCCCTAGGAAGTCCGGGGGGAGAAAGACTCGCCATCTACACAGCCTCCAGGCAGCCTCTGTTTCAGGGCCACCAGGGGTCTCCATACCCCGCTGCATCCCAAGAAACAGCTGGGCCGACAGCATCATCGCACGGGGAGATCTTCCCGATGTCTCGAGTGTCGCAGGGCCCTCCTGGAACCCGGAATCCTCCTGGACGTTTCCCCCTGAGAGCCCACGTGAAGGAGGCAAGCTGGACACAATCGGCACATGGAGCAACCCAGCCGGATCACCGCAGTCGATCTGCTGCAATACGTCTTCAGGACCGCCGTTCCCTGGTCTCCATACCTCATCACTCCTCTCGACCGAGCAGGTAAGCACATCACACTCACGCAGGGGGCCCTCAGTCACACCTCCAGACGGAGCAGCTGCATCCCTGCCGAGCCGCAACTCAGCTACCAGACGCCAGACATCCCTGCGGGTTAGTGGCCGCTCCCCCTCCTCCGATAGCCAGGACAGGCACCCATCCAGGCACTCCATCAGGGCCCCACCGCTTCAAGAAAGGGGGGATACAGATCCCTATATCACTGCAACGAAGGCTCAAAGATGGCCGCCCAGGATAGGCCTCAAAAACAGGCCGGAGATCGCAAAGTGCCCCAATCAGCTCCGAAAGAGCACAAAAAGGCTGCGACTTACCTTTTAACAGCTAAGTTGTGACCCGGCCCCTTGTCTCCGGTTCCTTCGTTTATAAATTTGGTATTTGAATTCCCCATTCCTTGTTTTAACACCCTGCAGATACTGTCTCCTAGATTGCAAGCTCTCGACAGGATCCTTCATTCCTACTGTTCCATGTGTGTAATGTGTATGTATATTTGTTATTCTGTCTCTCCCATTGTACAGCGCTAAGGAATCTGTTGGCGATTTATAAATGCTTGTAAATGTAACTGTTGGTGCTATATAAATAATGACGATACACTTTACAGAGCGTATATACAGTATAAAGCTGTCAGTATTTGTCAAAGAGTCAACAGCAAACTGGTTAATCCAATATACAGTCTTCAAAACTATTTTTGACCATTTTGATGGTTGATATTCGTAGACTGACTCACCTGCTCCTTCTCACTTTTGATAATAGCTAGATCACCTCCTTTTTCTTTACAGAGTGACCTGGCGACCTCCCAGGTTGATTTACTCGGAGTGAAGTAATAACAGCTCCGATGAAATTGTTTCCATTCTTTATCACAGGTTGAAACTAGAAAATGTATAATAAAAATATAGATATCAGCGATAGAGAGGGATAATTCGGACTTGCAAGAACAGTGGTTTTTACTGTTGTATGCAACTATGGTGAGGTTTGATCACACAACGGTACTTAGTAAATAATTACTTTAATGTGGGGGTTATTCAGAGAGTACTGAAATGATGGTGCATCATTTCGGTGCTCTGTCGTTCCTTGCACTCTCCTGCACTTCGGGGAATCAAATTTCCCCACCCTGCGGTAAATTCAGCATACACCGCAGGGTCCCCGGAGTGCAGGGAATCAGCCGCCGAATGCTGCCGACAACTTGCCAGCCGCTGCAAAAAAAAACAATATGATTGAAAGTTTTTCAAAATTGAAACGCTGTTTGCAAAAAAAAACTACTGAATGAAAATGCCGGGAATTTACATATAAGGTCCAATGAATGATAATAAAAAGGTCTGTTACAGAAAAAAGAAAAACCGCTTTTAAAAAAAATAAAAAATAAAAATTTGCCGGAAAAATCCTGAAAAATGTCTAGAAGATCCTAAAAAAAAAATCAATAACTAAATAGACTTTTACTGCAGGTTTTAATAATAAACAGTTTATTAGATATTGGGTAAAACGGGAATATTTTCAACATTGAAGCCTATGGGATTCGTCTGAATAAACCTGTCGAATTAAACCACCGAACAGCAGGGCACGTTGGCAACTTTTCTCTGCTGTTCGGTATTCTCCGAATAGATTAACCATTGCTTCTCTATGGGGGATTTCACTGCTGTCAAACAGGCACAGTACTTGCTGGCAGTTCGTCAAAATTTGGCGAACAGTCTGCTCTCTGAATAGCCGAACGGCCCAGACATGTCACCGTATGGGGAAATTCCCTGTTCGGTGACATTTTGGGGCCAGATCAGCTCTCTTTGAATAACCCCTTGTGTGTTGGCACATTGTTATATAGATCATCCTTCATTACATGCAGTGAGCTACAGATAACTCATGATTTGATGTACATATGTGTCCAGGCATTCAGTGGCCTGTTAATGTTATTGCATGATGCTGTTGTGCCCTTCAGTTTGTGTTTTTTCCAGTCTGGGATATGTCCATACCAGTTTTCCGTGGAGGTGTTTTGGAGCGCATTGTCTTCTGTAAATCAGCTTCTGGAAGAGAAAACATGAGCATGTTGTCCATAATGTTCTAATTACTCTTACGGTCTGCATCCTAAAAAACATGTATAAGTTAATTTAAAGGGACGCTCTACTCATTCTGACAACTTTATAGTTTTAAAGTGGTCTGGATGTGAGTAGTGACCCCTCTTCTTCCCTCCCTGCTCCTCCTGATCTGGAGAAATCAAGGTGTGAAGTGGAGGAGTTTCCTCCACCCCACCCAGCATCACCAGCACCAGCAGCTGGGATTTTTTAATTTCCTGGTTGCCGGTCACCATATTGGCCACTAGTGACGTCAGCACGCAGAGTGTGTCGATGTCACACTGCAGTGCCCCGATAGAGATATCTCGATCTGCAGCCCAAAAACAAATGAAATTTGTTTGCTGCAAATGAATTTCATTTGCTTTTGGGCTGCAGAAGTTGCCCCCAAAGTTTTAGCCCTGTGGGCATAATGCAGGACAGCAGCTGATGCAGGGGTAAAAAAAATCCATTGAGCTGCAGCTGTAATGGCTGTAACTCAATTGGCAGTAGATGGCACCATCTACTGACCAACTAGGTTATTACAGTAAGAAATTCAATGGGAATATGCCCAAATATTTCTTACTGAACAATTTAAAATGATTTTAGAAAATAAACACTGGTTTCTGACAATGTTTTTTGGAAAATCACTTGTTAGTGAAGGGGTTAAAATAGAGGTGGCTGTAACTATTAAATAGTGGGTATCACTTAAAGTGCAATTTATGACAATGAATTTATTTTGTGCTCTTCTAAATTATAATCATAACATAAATTTACTGTGGCGCGTATTACCGTACCAGAGGAAATAGTGGGCATCAAGATTTCTGCAAAATTAGACACTGCAAGAAAACACATTTGGAAGTTTATGTCGTCTGAATAACTTTCAACACAAATAATACATTATCTTATGTTACATTGGTACTAAACGTTAATCCTGCTCCATATGGCTCAATTTAATAATACAACAATTGGCAAAAAAATGCCCTATATAATATCAGAATATACATTAAAGTAGATTTAAAAAATAGCACATCATAATTATATCACACTATTAATGTGATTGTGTTCTTCTTAACCCGCATCATTAGACTAGTGCTGTGGGAACAATACATTAGGTATAACCAGGGCCAGATTTACAATTAGGCAAAGTAGGCAAGTACCCACAGGTACCCGCCACAGGGAAACCAAATTGTTCTTTAGAACTAAAAAAATATATATATAATTTTCATTATTTGTTTTAAACAGCTAAGTAGTGGACACCTTTTACAAAAAAAATTGTAAACAAACGTTAAAATTATTTATCACAGTTAAAAAAAAAAAGAAAACCTAAGAAAGCATCTCCCTAACTTTTCAGTTTTTGCATTTTTTTGGTGGTTGGATGTTCCAGAATGCCTACAGGACCCTGAGATGCTGAGATTTAAATCCAGCCCTGGGCATAACACCATTTGCTGATCAGATGGCTGGTTGCTCAAAACCCACACACTGGAGAAAAAGAGTCTGTGTGTCTCTAATATGTGTGAGTGTGATCACCCCTCCATTTTCATTTAATTTTACTTGTATATATAGAATTTCAGTTGAGGCCTGTCCAGATGGGGCAGTGCCCTACCGTATTTTTTGGAATAAAAAAAATAAAAAATTTAAACTATATAATTTTTTCTCTTTTTTTGTGTCATTTAACATGTGCCTGATTTAAAAAATGTAGTATGTCCCCTTTTATCAGTGTCATTGTCTCCTCATCTGTTGGGTAGAAAGAGTAAGAAAAAAAGATTACGTGACTATTTATCTTTGACTGGCACCCAGAAATCTGATAAGGGCTCTATGGGAGATCTTAGAATCACAAACCGGAACTGTTAACATTTCCCCTGTTGCTGGCTAATTGAGCTCTGATGGGTATCAAAACAAAACCCATAGCAAGCTCCCATCTGAGGCTTGAATGACTTTTTATCTGCCATACACACAAGGTGCCTGTCCTGACCCTTTCTTGACAGAAAACGCATACAACATTTACCATAATGGGCCAAACACAAATAAATAAATGTGCAAGAGTAAACAGGATTTCTTTCTTTCACACACTGAAGTTTTGTATACTCTGACATATTTCAAACAAAATGGGTGGAATCAGCATTCATTTTTAGCAAATAATAAAATCACATTTTTCACTTTTAGATTTTTTATACTGAATAATGTTTTATTATACATCTTGTGGCTAATTTCAATTACAATTGTAATCATTGAATTTATGGCTATTATTTTTGCCTCATTAAAAGGAATAAGTCTATAAGGTTTATTCCCTATACATGGGATCGTCTACATATTTTGGAGGTAGCAGTAGAATATAGACATATTCCTATTCATGATTAAAAACATTCATGTTTCCAGATCTGGCGCCTTACCAACTTGAAATGTCACCAGCAACCACTGTAGAATGGCAACGCTTAGTTTCTGCAAATGCAAAATCATTTAGCACCCCCTAAACCTCCCCATTAAATCCCATACTCACCTCTCTTCCCATGACGAGAAGGGTGACCTGATCTGCTGCTTCTTCAGGCCGCAAGTAGAGTGAGACTGGGAACAAATAGTTCCCAGTCATCCTCCTTGATCACTCCGTGGCGCTGCACAATCTCGCAAGAGCCAGATCATGGAGGGCTCGCGGCCCGGAAGTGCAATATGCTTGCGGTGGCACTGAAGACGAACATCCCGAATATCCCTGCTGTTAGCTCCACGTTCCGGGGCAAGGTGGTCAGCTAGCTCCTGCCCTAAGATACCATGTTAACATGGAGATGCTAAGAGAAATCTGCAGGCAGAGATTTTCCCGTTAGCGTCCCCATGTTTGCGTGAACTACGGAATAGGGCCCAAGAAGTCTCTTCTGCTGGTGTGCTACACTTATTTAAACTCCGATAAAATTTAATGCTCACACTGTGTAAAGTGTCCCTTTAAGGGGCCCTATTACATTCTTCACACAAAAATGCACGCGTGAATTTTTGCGCGAAGCGTCAAACGTTAACGCGCGTAAATCAACGCTGGTATTACAATCCTCGCGCATTTTTTCATCCGTCAAAAAATAACACGCATAAAACGGACGCACAAAAATGCGCACATAGTAACATTGCGTGCAGAAATCAGGGTGCGGACTGTTTTTTTCACGCGATTCAGCCAATCGGAATTAAAAACCTTAATTGTCTCACGTTAAGTTTTTGTGCCTGTCAAAATCAATCTGCGCATATATGCTGTATAAAAAAAACACGCACAACTTCTCCATTTTATTGGTTTGGTATGTGTAGAATGTGTAACTATACTTTGCTGTATTTTTTTTTTGGGGCTGGTGTATTTGGTTTTGGCCAGGTCCGTCAGATTTGCCTTTAACACCAGCTTTCAGGAGTTGCTAAAATTATGCACGCAAAGGCTGTGCGTTACAAACTGCGTATCGATTGTAATACCATCCGCATACCAGCGCACAAACGCATTTGCGCTCACAATGTTAAGTAGGGATGCACCGATACCACTTTTGTAAGACCGAGTACGAGTACCGATACTTTTTTCAAGTACTCACCGATACCGAGTACCGATACTTTTTTTTATGTCATGTGACCGCTTTCCAATAAGAACAGACCTCATATAAAAATGCCCCAGCTCATGGATATGCCCCCCAGCTTTCATGGATTATGCCCCAGCTCATGGATATGCCCCCCAGCTCATGGATACTGCCCCCCAGCTCATGGATACTGCCCCCAGCTCATGGATATGCCCCCAGCTCTCATAGATATTGCCCCCAGCTCATGGATTATGCCCCCCCAGCTCATGGATATACCCCCCAGCTCATGGATACTGCCCCCCAGCTTATGGTTTTGCCCCCCAGCTCATGGATTTGCCCCAGAGCTCATGGATTTGCCCCCAAGCTCATGGATTTGCCCCAGCTCATGGGATATGCCCACCAGCTCATGGGATATGCTCCAGTTTATGGATATGCCCCCCCATCTCATGGATTTGCCCCCCCAGCTCACCTGGCACTCTCCGCGATGATACTTACCTTCCTCGGCGACGACGGGAAAGTCTTTGCGCGTGCGCTCGTTGGAAGGCCCCCAGCCGCGATCACGTGGGACCATGTGATCGCGGCTGGGGGCCTTCCAACAAGCGCACGTGCGGAAACTTTCCCGGCGTCGCTCAGGAAGGTAAGTATGAACGCGGTGAGCACCTGCAGGGCCTGTCCGAATGCCGTTAGAGCATTCGGACAGGCACCTGGAGCTCTCCACGATGATACTTACCTTCCTGAGCGACGCCGGGAAAGTTTCCGCACGTGCGCTTGTTGGAAGGCCCCCAGCCGCAATCACATGGTCCCACGTGATCGCGGCTGAGGGCCTTCCAACGAGCGCACGCGCAAAGACTTTCCCGGCGTCGCCCAGGAAGGTAAGTATGAACGCGGTGAGCACCTGTCCGAATGTCGATAGAGCATTCGGACAACCGCCCCAGCCCCTCGGATGCCGGCAAGCCAGCTCAATGCCGGCTTCCGTTATCGGGGAAAATATCGGGGGTACTGCAGGAGTACCAAGTACTCCTGCAGTACCGGGTATCGGCACCGATACCGATAATAACATTAGGGTTGCACCGATACTAAGTAAAGGACGCGCAAAGTACAGTAAGCTCGCGCAGCGTTTGTGCAGGTTCACCCACGGTAGACGTATACGCACGTTTGTTATGCTGAGATTGTAATACGACGTTCAGCGCAAAGAGTTTTTCTCCTTGCGTTAATGCGTTTTTGAGCACGCGTTAACGTTTGTGTGAAGAAGGTAATAGGGCCCAAGGTTGGATGTCTGTCTGATTGTGGGAGCCTGAAAGTGATTAATTGCTGAAAGAGGGCATGAAACCGGGGCATTACTAGAGTCCAAAAATAACTTGTGGTTTAGCTCATCAAAAATGTAAATAACCACAACTCCTCAATCCTAGAGCATTTGCCTCTTGACCCTCGGTCAAGCATATTTGACCCTCAGACTCATTTAGTTCTTATTAGGAGGTCTGCCCCTTAAGTGTAAAGCATAATCTCTATATATATAAAACGGTTTGTGTCCATCGCCGCAGGCGGCGGATGCAATGCGCATGTGCGCTGTGATTACCAGCCAGCGTGCGCGAGGGATAACAGAAATCGTTGGAGAGGCGCACACACAGCACCTCTCCAACGGATCGGCTTTTTTTTTATTTTTCCCTCGCCAATCACCTCTGCCCTGAGTCTCCCCCAGCGGCTGGTGCAGGGGAGGCTCTGGGTGCCGAATGCCGGAACCAGTGTGGAGAAGACCTGGGGACTTGATCACGGCGCTGGAACAAGGTAAGTATTGGCCTCCCTGTAACTGGGCACCCCACCACCATGAGCCGGTCCCATGAGGTTACAATCTAAGGGGTCCCATGAGTTTACAATCTAAGGGGTCCCACGAGTTTACAATCTAAGGGGTCCCACGAGTTTACAATCTAAGGGGTCCCATGAGCTTACACTCTAAGGGGTCCCATGATCTTACAATCTAATGGGGTCACATGAGTTTACAATCTATCCCATGAGTTTACAATCTAAGGGGTCCTGTCCCCATGAGTTTACAATCTAAGGGGTCCTGTCCCCATGAGTTTACAATCTAAGGGGTCCCATGAGTTTACAATCTAAGGAGTCCCATGAGTTTACAATCTAAGGGGTCCCATGAGTTTACAATCTAAGGGGTTTCACGAGTTTTCAATCTAAGCGGTCCCACGAGTTTACATTCTAAGGGGTCCTGTTCCCATGAGCTTACAATGTAGGAGCGTAGAGTTCTGACTTCTGAGCTGGCGACAACAATAGACTGCCCTCCGGGCAGGCTTAACAACCAGTAACACATAATCTTGTAATATTCATGTTTCCTGTGTGGGCAAGGAGCAAATGCACCAATTAGTTTATATCACCAGGTACACTTGCATCATTTCCTCCCATCAAAAATTCTAGACGGTATCGAAGCTTGGCTGTAGACATCAGGATTTTGATGCAAAGTAGCATTTACAACATAAGGTGGGGGCAGAGAAGTTGTCAGTGTCAAAATTTGCGTGAAACCAGGGCAAGAATGACTTGAGGATATGGAACTTTGAAACCGTGCGTCGAAATCGAGACAAGAATGAGGATAGCTGCAGTAAATGGTGCTGGCATCTATTACAGATGGTCCTACTCAATCTTACACAACTCTCCATGAAATCCTATGGGAAAGAATACCAGCGACCCCGCCACTCCTGGTATCTGATAGCAGCTCCCTAATATCGGGAGTCGAGTCGCTAACATAAAGGCTCACTTGTAAAAGAGCCAGTAAAAGGAGCCACAAATAGTTAAGGGCTTGTGTGAACCTTAGCCATTTCCAGCTCCATGTGACCCGCTCAGCAGAAATAGAGCTTTAAATTTTTAAATTAGTAAATAAGCTAGATTGCTTTATGTGATGCATGTTAATGTCTGTCATTTGACAATTTTAAATGATTTTTTAATAATAATACTCCATGTTATATGCCAAGATCTATGTTGTCTTTATAATTTTAAATATATTGATATTATCTTACACAATTCATTGATATTGTCGGGCAACTTTTGATTTCCCAAAACATCACCCACTGATCAAAAAGATTTTATGATCAAATGACAACAGCATGTGTGATGTTTTATCACATTTTATTCTATTATTAATACACTTAAGCACAGAGTCTGTGAACTGTAATTTTAACAAGATTAGACTGCAATTCTCTGTATCTCCTGGTCGTTCGCCACATTTATTCTAGAACGTTAAAATATTGCTGTACTATGAGGTTACGGCGAGTATCCATAAAATATAGAGGATGACTGACTTCTGTGGAGCCCTCGCCACACTGAGAACCAGCGAAGACCATGCCCCAGAGGCGGACACTAGGCCGTTGCCTCTGCCAGCTCTTGCGGAGTATGGCAAGTCTCCTGTACAAGTCAGGGTGAGCACCACAACCGACGCCAACCGTGGGTATCACAGTACAACGTGAGAGGCCAGCGAGAGGGAGCTCGAAGCTGCGCACCGCTCTTGGGCCAGACAGGCCTAGGAATCACCACAACTGATGGTGGCAGAATTCCTCAGAGATGCCAGCGGCAGTCATGACACCGTGCCTGAAGAAGGAAGGTCGCTCCCCAGATGGTGAGACATGACACTTTGTGTGACTATTTTACCAGATTTTCTACTTCCTTGCTATATGCTAAGATGTATTTTTTTTATATAATTTTAAATATTTTGGTATTAACTTACACAATCCCTTGATTTTGTTGGGTGGATTTTGATTCAAGACATACGTATCCACTGAAAGAAAAGATTTTATGGTTAAGGCTAGGGTCAGACTAACGTAGTGCGAACGCGCGTGCAGCCACACTTTATCACGGCCATAGTAGCAGCAAATGACGGCCAATGACGGACAATGTACGAAGTACGGCCACACAAAAGTGCGGCCGCGGGGGGCGTGGATAACTGCCGAGGAGAGAGGAAGCAGGACCCAGGAGCTCCGCTCTGATTGCGACTTTTCGGTGTATTTTCACAATTTTTTCGAAGTATTCCCTCTCTCCCATCAGCTCCGAGAAGCTCTGGATACTGCCCTGCTCTCTATGAGGCAGCGCCCTGGGACATTTGGCATTTCTAACTGCGGAACCGCAGACGTTTATCTGGCTGGGGAGTTTGTCCGGCGGCCATCTTGGGGCCTGCGACCTGGAGCTGGACCTGAGAATGAGTGGAGATTGGATGTCGCCATCGCTGACCCCGGATGATCAACCCTTAACTAAAGGCGATATGCGGCTTCTATTGGCCGTGTTCCGCGAGATATGGAGGGCCGAAATTTCGATGTGTTCCTGCCACGCTGCTGCGTATCATACTGCTGTCCCGGTGGGGTGCTCGCATGTCGAGCAGGCCGAGAAGGAGAGTGCCAGTTTCCCAGCACGGAGGATGATGTCGCTTGACCCGGTCGCGCCTTACTATGCAGCCTCGGAGGGGGTGAGTGCATCTCGAGCGGGGCAGGAGGAACCTGTAGCTGTCCTGTTGCCGGATGATTGGTTGCTGGAGGGGATGACGGACACGTGGCAGTGGTACCTACCGGATTATAAAATATCTGTGGAGGTGACGGAGGAGCGTTTCAGTGGGACCCCCGCAGCCGCCGGTGGCACTGGATTCGGCGGCCTGATAGGTCCCCTTCCCCCTTCACTGACCGGGCATGCTGAGGATTCGTTTTGTTGGGCATCTGTCTTACCTGAGCTGGAGGTCGACGGCCGGTGCAGAGACTGCCCTGACCCAATGGGATCTTCTGACGCACTGCACTTGGTCCTTCTGCTGGAGCGGCAAGCTGTTCTTGGATCGGCTCCGGTCCTCGGGGATGGTGATGGCCGTTCTGCCGCCTTTGCGGCTTCGTGTTCTGGCCGGCTTTGTGGATGGCTCTTTTCCACCGGAGTGTCTCGCTTTGAAAGCCTGCTGCTGGCTGTGATGCGCATCACATTGACTGCTCGGATGACTCTACCCTTCCCCATATTTTTCGATGCGGCTGACCCCCATCCACTTTAGCGTGCTCTCCACTCTCCGGGCTTGGCGAGTGTGCGTGTCTGGGGCTGCTTATACCTCCCCCTGATCTGAACCCCGATGACAGTCCTCTGAGACTTACACCCCCCCTGCGGACAACCCTTTGTCTTTTGAGCATTTCACCCCACTAAAGTTGTTCATTTTTAAGCTGATGGATATCGTGAAAAAATACGTCCATTTGTTCGAACGCACTTTTTCACGGACAACGTGAAAAATGCGTTAGTCTGACCCTAGCCTTAATTGACAATGATAGAACAGCATGTGTCTTTAGACGTGTTGCGATTAAATTTTATTCTATTAGGACACTTGAGACAACATCAGTTTACTGGGATTTTATCAAAATTAGGCTATAATTTCCTATAACCCCTGGACGTTGGTAGCAATGGTTTTCTATCAAGTCAAAATGTTGTTGTGCTTTGAGGTTACAGTAAATATATTGCTCATTATGTACTGAAATATTTTTAGTCCATTGAGTGTCAGTTACGCACATTTCAATTTATTAAAGTAATGTTCCTTCACAGGTTTCCATTTTGATGATATCAATTTCTGGCGTGACGACTGGGTTTATGCTTGGTCTGATCACCTAGATTTTCTGGACACATATAACTTTCTACATGCTGATGGGTGGCATGTGAAATCACTATGTACATACATATGCCAAGGAAGAAAAATCACCTTCCCTGTATTACTGGGAATGTTTAGTTCCTGCAGCATATGAACCCACCATACTGCAGGGGAACACTTTCATATGACCCCTTTCAGCAAATAGAAATTATGCATCTCAGAAAATTTGGCCAGACTGATAACCCTAGCTGGATTCTGTCTAACTAAAAAATAAAACAATGTAAACTTACTCGATTTATTTTTTTATGTAATTGTTTATCCTGTACAGAAATATTGTTGGACTGAAAGATTCTGATCTCTAGATGGTGTCCTTTTATCAACTTCACATGCGATCTGCATTATCAGCATATAGGCAGATATAGCATTTGTGTCACATACATTAAAAGTGATAAAGATAGATAATAAAATGGCAAGACCTCCTCTTTATGGGGATTTGTAGGTATCATAAATGAGATTAGCAATGCGGCTTCCAAAACATACCAATAGAATAGAATAACAATGCATGGAAATTACAGTAATGCCTTGTATCTGTATTGTATATGGATTTTCAGCATTTATAACCCCTGAAGCTTATCCCTTTACAGTAGGGAGTGACCCCAGAGCTCTACCTGTATACCACCCTCTCCCTGGTTGTTGTAATGCGGTACAAAAGGTTCTGAACATTTTGTTCGAGTATGGTTTGAGGCTACTGTTTGTAGCTTCTTTACATTACTATAAAGCGACTGGAGAGAGAAAAAAAATTGTTGTTTCTCAACAGGGGCACACTAATCGTGCTTTAACCCTTTCGCTGCTGAGCCTTTTCACGCCTCTGTGCTGAGCTCATTTTTACCGGTTTCGCTCATCATGTTTAACTGCGTTTTGAAGCCTTATTTTAATATATGACCCAGACATATTATATATCGTTCTTTCCGGCAGACTGTGCAGATTCATAATATGTCATTATTATATGTATACGTTATGTCATGTCTGTATATTATAACATAAAATGCAATAAAATTAGAATTCAATAATTTACAATGTGTAAAGTTTTTTTGTTCACATTTTAACATGCGATCGTTTGCGGTTATATTTTCTATGGGGTGCGCTTGTTAAAAAAAATTAGAAAAGAGGAATCGTTACTTTTTTTGGGGAAAATTACGTGTTTTTTAGCAAACTCCCCCCATAGAAAAAATCGTTAGTGCAGCATCATTGTTCACATTATAATTGAAATGGGAACAATATTGTTGCACTAATAAAACGAAAAAAAAAAAACTTTTTTTAAAAATTTATTTTTACATGGTCATGTTTGGTATCATTGGAAAGGCCACGCTCTGGCCGTTCCAATGATAGTAAACATTAACCCCTAGCTGTTCCAATGGAACCCCCTATCTCCACTATAGGTGGCAACAAGGGGTTAATTTCAAAACGGGCGCCATCGCGCTCTGCGCGATGATGCCAGTCATTAGGGGGATATCCCGGATGCTTGGCCGACATCCAAGATGTCGGCCAGCTCCGGGAGGGGACCGCGATACGGCGCATGTTAGCGCCATATCGTGATCCAGCCCCCTAGGGGTTAAAGACAGCCGCCGCTTGGAAGGGCAGGCTGTGCCCTTCCAGGCGGTGTCTGTCTTTAATCGCTGGCCCGCGGGGAAGGGGAGGGGTCCGAAGGACCTCCCCCCCTCCCGGCACCTTCCCTGCAATGGCGGGGGTGCCTGAAATAGACATCATCGCGCATGCGTGATGACGCCTATCGTGCCTGCCGGGTCCCGGAGGCTGGGCTGACATCGATGATGTCAGCCCGCACCGGGAGGCCACGCGATCAGCCGGAATACCAGCTGATCGAGGCTGCAAAGGGAGGACGTGCTCAGCGCGTCCTCCGCATCCAAGTAGCAATGCGGGTGGACGCGCTGAGCGCGTCCACCGCATTGAAAGGGTTAAAAAGGTTTGCAAATCGGGTTTGATATGCTATTGATTGTTTTTCAATGTATTATAAATGTCAAATCAAATTAACATGATTTAAGTAAAAGGTTTAAAGTAGAAACAACTGTAAAACATACAGGAAAGCACTGTGGCAGACCACTAAATAGTGAATTTTCTGTTCTTTCGCTGTACCTCTTCACCATAGTTAAAATCGCAATGAAGTAATGGTGGTTAGTAAATAACCAGTTATAGGAAAATATAACCATCTATATATCTTCTTTGTGTGGTATCTGACCCAATGATACAATCTACTCTGCCTTCTGTTATACTAAGTAGTAAAACATTGACTTACTGGATTCCTTTAGGTTCATCAGCTGACTTTTGATTTCCATTTTAGAACTGTCAGGCATGGATGCTAGAAGAGAAACAAATAATTAATTTACAATTTGATCTAGAATTTATTACTGTTTTTTTAACAGATTTCTTATCCTTTATTCCCTCTTTTCCCACAGATATAAGATGCACCTTACTGAAATTCGACTTCCTTCGGGACCTAGCGCTCATCCTAAATTTTTTTTTGAGAAAGGATTTTACCAGGAAGGATACATTGAGATTTCTCTCGTTTTCAAGTATGTACT
Source organism: Leptobrachium leishanense (assembly GCA_009667805.1). Taxonomy (NCBI): domain Eukaryota; kingdom Metazoa; phylum Chordata; class Amphibia; order Anura; family Megophryidae; genus Leptobrachium; species Leptobrachium leishanense. Next base: position 48,657,861 of record CM019065.1, read on the forward strand.
GGGTGGCGATTATGTACCGTTAGGTGTCTTGGCCAAGGACACTTACTGGAGAGGTGCTCCATACATTAAGGGCCGTTGCCGCCATTAGCCCAATTAGGCAGTTGTCTAGGGCGCCCTTAGGAGGAGGGCACCGCTCTGGACTAATAAGGGCAATCATTAAAGCCACGCCCGGACTGGCCATCGGGCAAACTGGGCGTTTGCCGCTAGCCACCCAGGCCGCTAGCAACCCAGGCCGCTAGCCACCCAGGCCGTTCGGCCACTAGGCTCCCTTGCAGGTCGGCTGGCCGAAATAGCCAGCCACCCAGCAAAGCAGCCTAGGCCGACTGAAGAGAGTAGCTGGCCATCTGGCGACCTAATTAAAGGGAGCCGGCCAGCCATCGGCCCCCGCTGATTAGGTCACATGGCGGGCTGCGTGACGTCATTAGCGTTAGGATTACAAAGTCCTAGCACTAATTAAACCCCACTGTGGTTAACTGAAAAGTTAGCACCAGCTTCAAGCTGTGGTTAACTGATTCCGCTTCTGCAGAAGCAGTCAGCACCAGTTGTAAACCCCCCCAAAAGATCAGATACTCACATCTCATCCCACGGCGCAAACGGCAGCCTGATCCATTGCTTCTGGCCACCAGGAGCAGAGTGAGAATGGGGAAACAAAAGTCCTCAGTCTCCCTCCGTGATCACTCTGCAGACCTGCAGGATCTCGCAAGAGGCAAGATCCTGCAGGTCAGCTGCCCCGGCAGCACAAGTGTCCATGGAGTCCTATGGACTCCAGGAGGGGATACTCGAGGCAGCGCTAACGCTCCACCGCGAGTATCCCGGAGGTCAACAATGCATTATGGGGCAGGCTGCTAAATCAGCACCTGCTCCGTAATATGGAGCTGAAACGGGGAGGCTATGGGGAAACCTGCAGGTGCAGGTTTTCCACCTTAGCGACCCCGTTTTAGCAGGCAGTATATAATACTGCCCATTATGTTTTGCCTGTGTAGAGCTGCTGTGGAGCTCGCAGAAGTGCCCTAATGCCCTTAGCCCAGCACGATGGAGGAGGGCCAAGTCTCCCAGCTGCTTCTTGTACTCTATTTACCCTTTACCTATTGTGTAACCTCTCTCATCATCTTAGATGTAAGCTCTCGAGCAGGGTCTTCTCTCCTACTGTTCTGTGTATTTAACTTGTATGTATATTTGTTATTCTGTCTCGCCTATTGTACAGCGCTACGGAACCTGTTAGCGCTTTATAAAAACTTGCAACTGTAACATGGACTCTCACTATAAGAAAAATCAACTGACAACCCTTCATTGTTCTTTTTAAGTAGATTCTTAAACGTGTATTCCACATTCTCCCTATCGAACCTGTATCCCCATTCTCCTTAATGGTGCATCTCCCTGAAACTCAGCTTCCTGGGACCTACAGCTCCTCCTACAATAACCTACTATATATTCCATTTACGACTCTTCAGAACTGTGCAATAAAGTTATTCAGTTATAAAGGTATTCAGTAGCCCTTTTGCCTGAAATTAAGCTTTCCTTTTGTTTCCTCAAACCCCTGTTCCTGTACCTCCCTACCCTGTTTGAAGTCCCCTAATAACTGACTTCAGCTCTGGTCTTGACCATGAAACCTGTCTACAGCCTCCTGATTTCCCAGTAACGAACTTTGGTTTGTTCTACATTACTACAGTATTTACCGTCTGTTCCTGCACCCTGTTCTGTTCCAGTATCCAGAACCCGCACACTTTTCCGTTCTGTGCCAGTATTCAGTACCTGCACCCTGTTCTGGTCTATACCAGTATCTGGTACCTGCACCCTGTTCTGGTCTATAACAGTATCTGGTACCTGCACCCTGTTCTGGTCTATACCAGTATCTGGTACCTGCACCCTGTTCTGGTCTATAACAGTATCTGGTACCTGCACCCTGTTCTGGTCTATAACAGTATCTGGTACCTGCACCCTGTTCTGGTCTATAACAGTATCTGGTACCTGCACCCTGTTCTGGTCTATACCAGTATCTGGTACCTGCACCCTGTTTCTGTCTCTGCACTTGTATCCAGTAACTGAACCCTGTTTCATGTTATACCTGTATCCTGTGTGCCATCATTTTGTTTCTGACTGAACAACACCCGTATCCAGCTTCATATGCCTGTTAATTGTTCCTGGACTGTATTATATGAACTCTGTTCCTTTCCCCACCAACCCCAAGGCTATTCCCCCATCACGGAACCAGATTCCTCATTTGCTCCCCCCTATGCGTTTACTTAGAATGGACTAGTGCACTCTCCCTGTCTAAGCCACATAGTTAGTCTTACCAAAGAGGCAGCTAGCAAGCATCTGTCTGTACCGGGTGATTGCATCCTGCTTTTACTGTCCTCCCTTAACAAGGAACGCCTGAGAAGCCCTCTCTTCCTACAAGACACCTTTTATTTCCTGTTACTTCCCAATAAAGTGAAGAAAATATAAAGGACTTTGTGTGCTTTCAAAAGAGGATGAGTTAAGCTATCTGACTTCAATCATATCCTGCATGTGACATTCACTTCTTGCATATGACCCTGGGGTTCCAGAATACCCCCACAAACTTGACACCCCCCCCCCACATGAAATATTGGCCAAAATGGAGTCCATTTTGCAGTATCAAGGCGCTGGTTCGAGATGAGGAAAGATAAGGGATAGGCAATGCTCGTGCTCGAGGGTGGGGAGCCAAAGGTCAATGCAGGCGGAGTTCTTTCTTGAGCGGCTAATTAGGCAAAAGGTAGTTTTCAATAAGGTCACAATTGTAGTTACTGCTGTGGTCAAAGTTGAGCTGACAACTGAACACTGCTAGGCTGAAAGCCTGGGTTCATATAGAGAGCTGAAGCCAGTCCAACCCCCTCCTGAGGAGGAGGAGCCAACCCTGCACAGCCCCTGTATCCATAGAATATAGAGGATGATTGACTTCTGTGCAGTCCTGCACTCCCTGAGAACCCACGATAACCATGCCACAGAGGGCCCACACTAGGCCGCCGCCTCTGCCAGCTCCTGCAGAGTATGGCAAGTCTCCTCTACAAGTCTGGGTGAGAAGCCACACCCCATGCCACCCATGGTTGTCACCAGACATGGTTGGGAGACCAGTGAAAGGGGCCCTGAAGCTGTGCTCCTCATGTGGGCCAAACAGGCTGACGAATCACCACGGCTGACGGTAGCAGAACCCTGAAGGCTCAGAGCTCCCATCCCTCGGAGACACCAGTGGCAGCCATGACACCCTGCCTGAAGAAGAAAGGTTGCTCCCCAGATGGTGAGAAATTACACTTTTATGCGACTGTTTTACCACAATTTCTAGTACTAATACTTCATGTTATATGCCAAAATGTATTTTATCTTATCATTTTAAATATTTTAGTATTAACTTACGCAATCCATCAATGTTGTTTGGATCCATGAGATGCGTATCCACTGAAATAAAAGAATTTATGATTAAATTGATAATGTTAGAACAGCATGTGTCAGATGTGTTTCTTTAATTTATATATATATATATATTTTTTTTAATTTTTATTTTAAATAAAGGTCACTTAAACATCAACAAAAGGCCACGTAGGGCTAGAGTAAGTCTTCAATAACAGTAAATCTCAGCTTATAAGAAGAAAGGGGAGGTAAGAGTCCTCTTCCTTATCAGCCAAAAAAGGACAGAAAGTCCTCGTTAAAAGTAAAATAAGAGTCCTCATGGGCAGTGGCGTAGCGTGGGGGGCTGGGGGGGCCGTGGCCCCGGGCGCAGTTTTGTTAGGGGCGCATAATTTCAAAAGAAATATACACCCCTAAAACTTGAGGCTCGGACTGACCCGCCGGGCCCTCAGGCGCCGCCCAAGGGCCCGCGGGTTGAGGGGACCCAGATGCCGGGCAGCAGGAGTGCCTGCCCAGTCCTGAACAGTGAGTCCATCTGTGTTGAAGGGGATGCGGCTGCGTGTAGGCGCAGCCGGTCACGTGGTCCGGCTAATCAGGTGGTACTGAGTCTCTGTACCACCTGACTGGCTTGACCGCGTGACCTGCGCACGCACGCAGCCGCCTCCCCTTCAACACGGACGGACTCACACGCTGCTCAGGACCGGGCAGGCACTCCCGCTGCCCGGCATCTGGGCCCCCTCAACCCCTGCTGGATCCGGAGCTGGGGCAAGTATCCATGTGAGAGCTGGCTGCCGCTGGGGCAATATCCAGGTGAGAGCTGGGGCAAATCCATGAGTTGGGGGGAAATCCATGAGCTGGGGGCAAATCCATGAGCTGGGGCATATCCATGTGTGAGCTGGGGCATATCCATGTGTGAGCTGGGGCATATCCATGTGTGAGCCGGGGCAAATCCATGTGTGAGCTGGGGAAAATCCATGTGTGAGCTGGGGCAAAATCCATGTGTGAGCTGGGGCAATATCCATGTGTGAGCTGGGGCAATATCCATGTGTGAGCTGGGGCAATATCCATGTGAGAGCTGGGGCAATATCCATGTGAGAGCTGGCTGGGGCAATATTCATGTGTGAGCTGGGGCAATATCCGTGTGAGAGCTGCGGTAATATCGATAACGTGTCCACAGGTTGGGGGGGCGCACAATTCTTGGCTGGCCCCGGGCGCTGTCAACCCACGCTACGCCACTGCTCATGGGGGGGGATATAAAACCAAAGCAAAAATACAGTGTCTCTGAAGAAAAAATTTATCCCCAGCCGGGGGAATGTCAGCAGGAAAAAGATAAAATAATGGCCGAAGCGTCTCTAAATGAAGGGGGGGGGGACAACAGTGGGAGCACATCAATATAGAACAGATCATCTAAGAGACAGCTAGCGATAATATAAGTCAGCTAAAGACAGCAACATCTTAGCAGAAAACATCCCCAAGTAGGGGGTCTCATCGAGGGGGGTAATCAAAACACGTACATCAATTAAATATCTGAATACACTGCATGAGAGAGAAAAAAAACGTAAGGTAGCGGCAAAGGCCCGAAATGTGCCGTCCCTGGCATGTTTCCATAAGTCCAAAAGGACCTGGGGGGAGCCAAGGGGGACAAATGGCACAAGGCTCGGGCACTCGGGAGGCTAAACTGGGGGCCAGGCCACAATGGCAGGCCTCGAGACAACCCGTAACGCAAAAAAAAAAAAGTTAGCAAAGGGGGGGGGAACATAAAACTCGGCTGGGGAAGAGGGGTAAAAAAAAAAAATCTGCACAGGAGGGGGGGGTCATCGCTGCAATAAAGCACAGGTCAGCAACAAAAACGGCATAAACGGTGACTCCACCGGCCGCCTCAGCCAGTGTCCAGCGGGAATGCTGCCACGCTGTACAGCGCACCTCGAGCGCTCAGCAACCGGGCCATCCCATCTTCATGCCGGGCACAGCCCAGGACCAGGACCGACTCTGCCTCCCCTCCAGGCAGAGGTCCCGGACGGTGCCACTAGCACAGGCCATCGGAAAGGAGCCACAGCCTTCAGCTCAGCAGTAGCTGTCGGGGCAAGGTCCAAACACTCAGACCTCATGATGACTTTGCGTGGCTCAGGGGTTGCCTCCAAACACAGAGAACGCCGCACAGGAACCTGCAAGTCCCCTGGAACCACCTCAGGCGCGCCGTCAGACTCCTCAATCGCCGTCCACAACTCCTCTTGCACAGCGCCACTCTGGGTACCCACATCTCTGTAATTCCTTAGGGCCGCAGTAAAGCGACGCAAGTCGCCTCACGTTAGCGGGCGCCTCTCGTCTTCCTCCTCCATCAAAAGGTTTTCGAGGCATTGAAATGCTGCCTCCAGGCCGCTCCGCGGGGAAAGCAATAGGTCATCCGTCGGCCGCCACGTGCACGCTCCACCCGTTTCCTCCACCAGGTCATCAGCCGAGAGACGGGGGCCCTCCGTCACTCTGATCGGTATCCAGGTTGGGTGTGTCGGGAGCAGTAGAGGTGCTGCAGCACAGGGCAAGACCTCTATAGTGGCACAGAGGGAACTCACGGGCCAGAGAGCACCCAAGGCAGCTGGTGTGAGGAACAGCCTTGAGGTAGGCCGCAAAATGGCTGCCGGCCGTTCACTCTGGCCACCAACTAACATTCTCTGGTCCGGGGGGGGGCAACATAACAGGCCCCGGACATCTCGGTCCTGGTGGTCAGCTGCTCTGGGTTCCAGGTGAGTAAAATCTGTGGTGAAAGTCATCTAAGGAACCCAGACAGAGAGAGACGGGCTGGAGCTCCTAAGACCCACGTCTTGCTCCGTTCGCAGCCGGCCACGCCCCCGTTTCCTTTATATTTGATTCTATTAGTACACTTGAGACAGCATCAGTTAACTGTAATTTTATCAAAATTAGGCTATAATTTCCTATAACTCCTGGACATTGGTAGCAATTTTTTTAGTCAAAGATGTTGTGTTTTGAGGTTACAGTAAATATATTGCTTATCATGTATTGAAATATGTTTAGTCCATTGAGTGTCAGCAGTGGCGTAGCGTGGGGGGGCCTGGGGGGGGGCCGTGGCCCCGGGCGCAGTTTTGTTAGGGGCGCATAATTTCAAAAGAAATTTGCGCCCCTAAAACTTGAGGCCCGGACTGACCCGCCGGGCCCTCGGGCGCCGCCCAAGGGCCCGCGGGTTGAGGGGACCCAGATGCCGGGCAGCAGGATGCAAGTGGCTTACTAGCTGCAGATGTGATATTGCACAATTAGAATTATTGCCCATATTCTATACAATTGACAATTACCTCTCTTTTTTTTTTTCTTGGTATGTGTTTTCTCATTATGCATGTTCAGTCTCCAACTGTGTTTATTATATATGACACCCAATACTGGCAATACAATTTCTGCAACTCCTATTACCCTGCATTAGCACGATAATTCCAGGATCTTTGACGCCACCTAGTGGCTTACTAGCTGCGGACGTGATATTGCAAAACTAGATTCATTGCCCATATTCTAATTGAGAATTTATTTCTTATTTTCCATTGTTATGTGTTCTCTATCTAGAGAAAGCTTATTTATGGTTTAAGGAGGTTATCATTTACCATTTTTATGTATTTTATTATTTCTGTGTACATTGTATTTGTCCAATAAAGGTTACTAGGTAGCCGGTGTCTACCACTTTTTTCTTTCTGACAATATATAGGGTTCATGCCCATTATCGACACTCGCCTTACGTTATTTCCCCTTATTCTATAAAGTTTTTCTTTTGTTTACTAGCATATGAACCCACCATACTGCAGGGGAACACTTTCATATGACCCCTTTTAGTGAATAGATGCTAGGCATCGCCGAAGTTATGACCAGTCTGATAACCCTAGCTGGATTCTGTTAAAAAAAAAAAAAAAGCAATGTAAACTTTCTCATTTAATTTTTTTTATGTATTTGTTTATCCTGCACAGAAATATTGCTGGAGCTGAAAGATTCTGAACTGTAGATGGTGTCCTTTTATCAATTTCACAAGCGGTCTGCATTATCAGCATACAGGCAGAAATTGCATTTGTGTCACATATATTAAGGGCTATATTACAATCATCAGGCTAAACCGGGGATGCTAAGGAGAAAAACCTGTGCCTGCAGGTTGCTCCTTAGTGTCCCCGTTTTAGCGTGATATTACAGTGCAGGCTCTAAACCAGCAGCCTGCACCGTAACACAGCGCTAAGCCTCGTGATGCTCGCGGCAGTGCTAAGCGCCGCTGCGAGCATCCCCTCCATGGAGTCCATAGGAGACTCGCAAAGGAAGACTTTTTTCCCCCAGTCTCCCTCAGCTCCCGCCGGCAAGGAGAAGTGCGAAATGAATAAAGAAGCTCCAGAGTCCACGATAGATTTCAATGGATTTAATCCAACAACAGAAAAAAAGGCAACGTTTCGACCATGACTGGTCTTTGTCAAGCCTAAAACACAATGACAGAACAGGAAATAAATAGCACCACAGACTGGTTAAGCAATCAAACAATAATTGCAACCAGTCCGTGTATGCCAATCCAACAATTAAAAACAATAGTCTACAATTGAATACATCAATTAACATATTAACTTTAGTAATTATATATACGATGCTTATTAACATACAATAATTGGCGATGAATTGTAGAACAATGCCTATGAGAAAAAGGAGAGACTGAATAATTATGCATGTGAAGGGAAGGGATTACATCTCTACTAGTAAACCTAAGGGAGAGAAAGGAACAGATCTATCTATCATAGAGAGATGCTAACGTAACATATTTATAGAAAGGGTGAGAGATCTGATTCTCTATTAAGACCATGTGGGAAGAGAGTGTTGAGATGATGGATCCAATATAATTCCCTCCTTTTAAGTAATTTTTCTCTGTCCCCACCTCTTGTTAACTTAGGCACCTCATCGATCACCTGATAACGTAACTGTGAAATATCATGTCCACAACGTATAAAATGTTCAGGGACTGGGAATTCAATCTTTTTAGTCCTAATATCAGACCTATGTTTGATGAATCGATTTTTAACTTTCTGAGTAGTCTCGCCCACATATATCAACCCACACGGGCATTTCAATAGATACACCACGTATGCAGAATTACAGGTAAAATAACCTTTGATTTTGGACTTCCTCCCAGAGTGTGGATGGACAAAGGAATCACCCCGTATAACTGCATTGCAGCAAGAACAATTTAGACATGGAAAAGTTCCATTCCTGGGTTTACCAAAAAAGGGTGTTCTGCCTGTGTCTTGTCCAAACTCTGCTTTAACCAACATCTGTCGAAAAGATCTCCCCTTCTTGTATGACATAAGTGGGATGGTCTGAAACTCTGAAATATCAGGGTATGCATCCCTTAGGATGTACCAGTATTTACATAAAATATTTTTCACTTGTGAAGTATGGGTTCCATATTTGGAAACAAATGGAATCCTGCCACAGCTTTGGCGTCTCTGAGGAATTATAGGTTGATTAATTCTGGTACTTTCTCTACTCAGAAGTTGTCTCGGGTAACCCCTGGCTCTAAACCTATCGATCATCTCCTCGAGCCTCTTGTCCCTACTTTCAGGCAAATCAACTACTCTATCAACGCGCACGAGTTGACTCCGTGGGAGAGAGTTGAGTAGTGTAGGTGGATGCGCACTGTCATATCTTAACAGGGAGTTCTTATCGGTAGGTTTTCTGTAAAGATCTGTCATTAATTTGCCATTCCTTTTAACCACCAAGGTATCCAAAAAATTGATTTGTGTAAGACTGCATGACATAGTGAACTTAATGGAGGTAGATCCGTTATTAAGTATACTGAGAAATTCATCTAATGTATCTCTAGTACCCTCCCATACAAAAATAATATCGTCTATATAGCGAAACCAATGATGGACATATTGAAAAAGGTCGCATTTATAGACTACATTTTCCTCAAATTCAGACATGAAGATATTGGCATAGGTGGGTGCTACGTTAGTACCCATAGATGTCCCCCGTATTTGAGTATAAAATACTCGATCAAAGAGAAAAAAGCTGCCACCCAACACCACATCTAACAGATCCAAAAGAAATTGTAATTGATTATCAGAATAACCCAGTTCAACAAGAGCATGTTTCATAGCATTTATACCCTCAGAGTTCTGTATAGACGTATACAGGCTGGTGACGTCAAGACTGACCAAAATACTGTGATCACCCACAGCAAGTCCACGAAATTTGGTAAGAAAATCACCGGTGTCCAAAATAAATGATGGAATCCGCTGTAGATAGGGTCGAGCCACCCTGTCCAAAAAAATGGACAGGGGGCTGAAGACCGAATCCACAGCAGATACAATAGGCCTCCCAGGAGGCGCAATGAGAGACTTGTGGATCTTGGGCAAGACATACAAAACAGGTATTAAAGGATGTTTTTTCACAAGGAATTTCGACAGACCCTTATCAATAATCTGGTTCTCTCAGGGCATCATGTATCAAGGTGGAAATTCTACTGGCAATCGCTGCCGTGGGGTCACCATCCAATCTTTTATACGTCTCGACGTCACCAAGCTGGCGCTGGATCTCAGCCACATAGTCGCCACTATTCATGATCACCAGAGCACCCCCTTTGTCCGCCGGCTTTATCACAATTGAGGGGTTGTCACGTAATTTCTTTAAAATCCCAGAATCAATGGCGGACATATTAGGGGATGCTCTGGTGAAATGACGCCTAGAATATACTTGGGACATTTCCCTCTCTACAATTTTGACATACGTCTCAACAGCATGTTCAACATTCTGAGGCATAAATTTACTTTTCTCTCTCAAACCAAGGTTTTTAGAATTAAAGGGTGCAGCGGTAAATGTCCCAAGTATATTCTAGGCGTCATTTCACCAGAGCATCCCCTAATATGTCCGCCATTGATTCTGGGATTTTAAAGAAATTACGTGACAACCCCTCAATTGTGATAAAGCCGGCGGACAAGGGGGTGCTCTGGTGATCATGAATAGTGGCGACTATGTGGCTGAGATCCAGCGCCAGCTTGGTGACGTCGAGACGTATAAAAGATTGGATGGTGACCCCACGGCAGCGATTGCCAGTAGAATTTCCACCTTGATACATGATGCCCTTGAGAACCAGATTATTGATAAGGGTCTGTCGAAATTCCTTGTGAAAAAACATCCTTTAATACCTGTTTTGTATGTCTTGCCCAAGATCCACAAGTCTCTCATTGCGCCTCCTGGGAGGCCTATTGTATCTGCTGTGGATTCGGTCTTCAGCCCCCTGTCCATTTTTTTGGACAGGGTGGCTCGACCCTATCTACAGCGGATTCCATCATTTATTTTGGACACCGGTGATTTTCTTACCAAATTTCGTGGACTTGCTGTGGGTGATCACAGTATTTTGGTCAGTCTTGACGTCACCAGCCTGTATACGTCTATACAGAACTCTGAGGGTATAAATGCTATGAAACATGCTCTTGTTGAACTGGGTTATTCTGATAATCAATTACAATTTCTTTTGGATCTGTTAGATGTGGTGTTGGGTGGCAGCTTTTTTCTCTTTGATCGAGTATTTTATACTCAAATACGGGGGACATCTATGGGTACTAACGTAGCACCCACCTATGCCAATATCTTCATGTCTGAATTTGAGGAAAATGTAGTCTATAAATGCGACCTTTTTCAATATGTCCATCATTGGTTTCGCTATATAGACGATATTATTTTTGTATGGGAGGGTACTAGAGATACATTAGATGAATTTCTCAGTATACTTAATAACGGATCTACCTCCATTAAGTTCACTATGTCATGCAGTCTTACACAAATCAATTTTTTGGATACCTTGGTGGTTAAAAGGAATGGCAAATTAATGACAGATCTTTACAGAAAACCTACCGATAAGAACTCCCTGTTAAGATATGACAGTGCGCATCCACCTACACTACTCAACTCTCTCCCACGGAGTCAACTCGTGCGCGTTGATAGAGTAGTTGATTTGCCTGAAAGTAGGGACAAGAGGCTCGAGGAGATGATCGATAGGTTTAGAGCCAGGGGTTACCCGAGACAACTTCTGAGTAGAGAAAGTACCAGAATTAATCAACCTATAATTCCTCAGAGACGCCAAAGCTGTGGCAGGATTCCATTTGTTTCCAAATATGGAACCCATACTTCACAAGTGAAAAATATTTTATGTAAATACTGGTACATCCTAAGGGATGCATACCCTGATATTTCAGAGTTTCAGACCATCCCACTTATGTCATACAAGAAGGGGAGATCTTTTCGACAGATGTTGGTTAAAGCAGAGTTTGGACAAGACACAGGCAGAACACCCTTTTTTGGTAAACCCAGGAATGGAACTTTTCCATGTCTAAATTGTTCTTGCTGCAATGCAGTTATACGGGGTGATTCCTTTGTCCATCCACACTCTGGGAGGAAGTCCAAAATCAAAGGTTATTTTACCTGTAATTCTGCATACGTGGTGTATCTATTGAAATGCCCGTGTGGGTTGATATATGTGGGCGAGACTACTCAGAAAGTTAAAAATCGATTCATCAAACATAGGTCTGATATTAGGACTAAAAAGATTGAATTCCCAGTCCCTGAACATTTTATACGTTGTGGACATGATATTTCACAGTTACGTTATCAGGTGATCGATGAGGTGCCTAAGTTAACAAGAGGTGGGGACAGAGAAAAATTACTTAAAAGGAGGGAATTATATTGGATCCATCATCTCAACACTCTCTTCCCACATGGTCTTAATAGAGAATCAGATCTCTCACCCTTTCTATAAATATGTTACGTTAGCATCTCTCTATGATAGATAGATCTGTTCCTTTCTCTCCCTTAGGTTTACTAGTAGAGATGTAATCCCTTCCCTTCACATGCATAATTATTCAGTCTCTCCTTTTTCTCATAGGCATTGTTCTACAATTCATCGCCAATTATTGTATGTTAATAAGCATCGTATATATAATTACTAAAGTTAATATGTTAATTGATGTATTCAATTGTAGACTATTGTTTTTAATTGTTGGATTGACATACACGGACTGGTTGCAATTATTGTTTGATTGCTTAACCAGTCTGTGGTGCTATTTATTTCCTGTTCTGTCATTGTGTTTTAGGCTTGACAAAGACCAGTCATGGTCGAAACGTTGCCTTTTTTCTGTTGTTGGATTAAATCCATTGAAATCTATCGTGGACTCTGGAGCTTCTTTATTCATTTCGTGATTGTTGGGGCTGTGGAGCAAGAGACCCCCACTCCATTTATCCACTTTGGGTTCTGCATTCGGGCACAACTTTTCAGGCAAGGAGAAGTGGATGGAGCCGCCATTCTCTCAGCGGAGTGAGAGGTGAGTATCTGATTTGGGGGGGGGGGGGTTAGCTGGTGCTGACTGATTCCGAAGTAGCAGAATCAGTTAGCACCAGCTCCTAGCTGTGGTTAACTTTTGAGTCAACCGCAGGACGGTAATTAGCATTAGGATTGCAAAGTCCTAATTATCACTTTGCGCTCCCCATGTTACGTATAGGGAGCGCAAAGTACAGTAACCTCGCGCTGAAAAGCGCAAGCTCTGAATCACTAACAGGTTTTTTAACCCGTTAGCAATCGAATTGTAATTTGGTCCGCCCGAGCTGGGCAACCAGAGCCAATGTTAATGCTCACACAGCCGAGCGCTAACGTTAGCGTTATCAGTGTATATGGCCCTAAATGTGTTAAAGATAGATAATAAAATGGCCAGTCTTCCTGTTTATGGGAACATGTAGTTATAATTATTATTATTCTTTATTTATATAGCGCCAACATATTCTGCAGCGCTGTACAATGGGCACAATATAGACAGGGTTACAATACATTGAACAACGTTTTGACAGACCAGTACAGGAGGAAACAAATGAGATGATTAGTAATGCAGCTTCCGAAAAATACCAATAGAATATAATAATAATTCTGCATGGAAATTACAGTAATACCTTGTATCTGTATTGCATATGGATTTTCAGCAATTATAACCCCTGAAGCTCATCCCTTTACAGTAGGGAGTGACCCTAGAGCTCTACCTGTATTCTGCCCTCTCCCTGGTTGTTGTAATGCAGCAGCAAAGTTTCTGAACTTTTTGTTTTGAGTGTTGTTTGAGGCTACTGTTTGTAGCTTCTTTACATTACTATAAAGCGACTGGAGAGAGATAAAACAAAGATTGTTTTTCTACAGGGGGGCACACTAATCTTGCTTTAAAACATTGTCCAAAAGGGGTTTGATATGCTAATGATTGGTTCACAATGTATTATAATGCTAACATGACTTACGTAAAAGGTTTAAAGCAGAAACAACTGTAAAACATACAGGAAAGCACTGTGGCAGACCACTAAATAGTGAATTTTCTGTTCTTTCGCTGTACCTCTTCACCATAGTTAAACTCGCAATGAAGTAATGGTGGTTAGTAAATAACCAGTTATAGGAAAATGTAACCATTTATAGATCTTTGTGTGGTATCTGACCCAGTGATACAATCTACTCTGCCTTCTGTTACACAAGTAGTAAAACATTGACTTACTGGATTCCTTTAGGTTCATCAGATGACTTTGGATTTCCTTTTTAGAACTTTCAGGCATGGATGCTAGAAGAAAAAAAATTATTTACAATTTGATCTAGAATATATGATCTGGCCTCCCTCTCTCCTGCCTCTCTCCCCCTACAATCCAAGCTGAATGCCTCTGCCAGACTTATTCACCGCACCCGCGGCTCTATCTCTGCCGCTCCTCTCTTACACTCCTACCCTGACCTACAAAGCTCGCACTAACTCTGCTCCCCACTAATCACCAAATACAGCCCAGCCCGTTCCCTAAGCTCAAACAGTGACCTGCGTCTAGCTTCTCCCCGCATCACCTCTTCCCATGATAGACTGCAGGATTTCTCACGCACAGCCCCCATCCTCTGGAATGCTCTCCCTCATACGGTCAGACTTTCCAATAGTTTCCCTTCCTTCAAACTCTCACTTAAGACATTCCTGTTTAGGGAAGCCTACCACCTAAGTCATTAATACACCGCAGTGCCCCAACCTGTCCATCACTCTCACCTTACAGTCCTTTCCTCCTGTTTCTCACCATCCAACCCTACTAGATTCTAAGTTCCCATGGGAATAGGGCCCTCATTTCCTACTCTACTGGTTTGTCAAAATGTTGTTCAATGTATTTTAACCCTCTGTATATTGTGGCCATTGTACAGCACTGCGGAATATGCTGGCTCTATATAAAAAAAGAATAATAATAATTTCTCTTTTTTTAAGCATATTTCTTATCCTTTATTCCCCCTTCTCCCCAAAGATATAAGGTGCACCTTCCTGAAATTCAACTTCCTTTGGGACCTAGAGCTCATCCTACATTAATGTAACATACATTCAGGGCCGGTGCATCCATTAGCCCAATTAGGCAGTTGTCTAGGGCGCCCTTAGGAGGAGGGCACTGCTCTGGGCTAATATAAGGGCAATCATTAAAGCCAGACCTGGACTGGCCATCGGGCAAACCGGGCGTTTGCCTAGCGCGCCCTTAGGAGAAGGGTGCCGCTCTGGGCTAGTATAAGGGCAAGCATTATAGCAGACGCTATGTTTTGCCTGTGAAGAGTAGCCGTGGAGCTTGCAGAAGTGCCCTCCTGCCATTAGCCCAACACAGGTGATGGGTGCGAGAGCTCTCTGATAAAGACGAGTTCCCTCTGCCTGATGGGTGGGGAAGACAGACATTTGAGGTTAGGGAAAAAGCTGTGTGGGTGGGAAGAGATTAGCAGGGAGACATTAGATGTTGATGAAATGGGAGAAGTAGAAATAATAAGAGTATGAAAAGGGGAACAGGGGCAGCATTTGGTGCGGAAAGAAAGGGGTGTGGGGGTGGAAAACATTTTATGCCAAGGGTGGCAGAAACCCTTGCACTGCTCCCCTGCATACTGTCACGATTCCAGCCCTGACCCCTGTATGTGAACTTATCTGGGTCGGGTCTTCGTTCTTGCCCTGCCATTCCTGCAGTCCAGTCCAGGGGTTTCTTTGCTATCAGCTCTCTTCAGGATCACCTGCCTGTGCTAGCACTTAACCAGCTCCCTATATGTAGAGGTTTCTCCCATGGTGCAACACTCTTTAACGTGAGTCATTTTCAGTGTGTCCCTCTTTGATCCTGATGCTAGCAAGCTCCTCTGATAGAATTTTCCAATAGTTTATTTATTTTGTCCTCCTTCATTTTTGGTTCCCTGTTTTCCCTTGTCTGTTTGTCCCTCCGTTTCCCTTGTCTAGTTTTTGTTTTACTATTGCCTTTGTCTTGCCCTCGGGAATGTTATTTGTTTCTGTTTTCCTTACCTTTGTATTTATTTTTGTTTATTTCTGTACCTTGTTTTATCCCTTCCAGCTCCTGTGTGGATACTCTGTACTGACCTTGGCTATCCCCATAGACTATTCTCTGTGCTGACTACTCTTGTGCACCGACCTTGGCTATCCTTTTGAACTACAATTGTGCTTTTACCCTTGCTGTGCTGAATTCTCCTGTACAGTTCCTGGTTTATTTTGTTTTTTGACTGAGATCTTGCACTGCGACTTGTTCTTCTCCCCATAGGATAGATCCGGCTACTTTAAAGGCCGGTCTGTCAGAGTTAGGGATTTCTTTCCTTTGGTTGTGCTGTGCAGGAGTCTCTGCCCAGCCTTGTAGTGTCCTCACCTCCTGTCTGCCTTTCTACCGGGTTCACTGTATTTAGTCAGTGTAATGTATTGTGTTTTGCCTATGTTTCTTTTTGAGCCATTCTGACCACCGTAGTTAGTCTTCCTGATCCCTCCCCCCCTCCATTTTGTGTTCAGTTATAGATTAGACATCTACAGGAGCACAGCTCTGTTTTGAAGCTCTGTGTCTGTCACATTACTTTACATGGTGTCAGAAGTCTGTCTGGAACAGATCTCACGCTTACTATGGCATTATCGCAGTTTGAACACCCCAAGATTGACTGGGAAGCTCCAGACTTGTACCAAGAGTTTGAAAGATTTCGCAGCCACGTCTCCTTTGTGTTTGATGGACCGCTCTCAGAACAAACACTGAAGCAGCGCACAGGTTGGTTGGGAACGTGGATTGGCGAGCAGGGCAGAGAGATATATAAAACGCTACCCTGGGGAGAAGGGGAGAAGGATGATCCATCTAAAGTACTGGATAAATTTGCCAGCTATATAAGGCCAAGAAAGAATAAGAGAATTGCCAGACACCGCTTTAAGCAGAGAAAACAAGGAGTCACTGAGGGATTTGACCACTTTGTGAAGGATTTAAGACTCCTGCTAATGGATTGCGAGTATGCTGATCCAGATGATATGTTAATCGATACAATAATCGCTGGAATCAAAGAAAAGCGCGTCCAGGAGAGACTCTTAGACAAAGGGGAAGATCTAACACTACCAAAAGCAATTGAAATTGCCCAACAGTTTGAACTGTCACAGAAGCAAATTACAATAATCAGAGAAGAAGAATCTCAAGTGCAAGCAATAAAGGTGAATACACAATTCCAAACTGCAAATAAAAAAGCCTATCTACAATATCAGCCAAAATCTGTGCAGAAAGACATGAATACTTACCGGACATACAACTGTTTAAATTGTGGAAAAGATCCCCAGCATAAGTGGACCCAGGGCAGATGTCCAGCGAAAGGTTCTGTCTGCTCGTACTGCCACAAACCAAACCACTGGGTGGCAGTGTGTCGCAAAAGGTCAGTAAACACAGTTAGTGTGCAGCAGCAATCAGAAACTGAGGATGAGGAGGTACTGGGCATAAATCTCACACGAACGGATGAGCACTATGATGACAAATGGACTGCGGACATTGAAATCCTGTCTCGGCAAGTGCCATTCAGAATTGATACTGGTGCAAAGTGCAACACATTGACTTTAAGTAATTATCAGACACTCCCGCATGTAGGTGAGCTTAAACGCTCTAATCGAGTGCTAAAGTCCTACTCTAACCACAGGCTGAAGCCCATAGCTGCGGTGGACCTTCTAATCAAATTCAAGAATACAGAGATACCAGCAGAATTTGAGATTGTGGACATTTTGCAAGAAAATGTGCTTAGTGGCGCAACAGCAGAAGCCTTAGGTTTAGTGATGCGGCTCCATGCGCTGCAGCCTACTATGAAAAGCAACACACGACACTCTATCCAAGTGGCAACAACAGGACCTCTGCCAGTTGGGCTAGATGATTACCCAGAACTGACTCGCACTACTGGAACCTTGCCGGGCAAGTACACAATCAAAATTGATCCTGAAGCACAAGGTGTGGTTCATCCTGTCCGCCGTCAACCAGCTGCACTGAGAAATAAGATACTAGAGAAACTACAAGAGATGGTTAAAGATGCTACATCACCAAAGTTAACCAACCAACCGAGTGGGTGAGTTCTATGGTGGCAGCTGTGCGTAATGGCAAAATAAGAATCTGTATTGACCCGAGCGACTTAAATAAAGTCATTAAGAGGGAACATTACCCAATGCGCACCATCGAGGAGGTAGTCTCTGCAATACCTGGTGCTAAAGTTTTCTCTGTTTTGGATGCAAAATCTGGGTTCCTACAAATAGAATTGGATGAAGCGTCATCATTCCTGACAACCTTCAACACGCCCATTGGCAGATTTAGGTGGCTTAGGCTTCCTTTTGGTCTAAAATGTGCACCTGAAATATTCCAGCGTATTATGGACGAAATGCTTGAGGGTATTAGCGGCGCAATCAGTGTGATGGATGACATTCTCATTGCGGCCCCTTCAGTACCGGAACATGATGAGATTCTCCGTAAGGTAATTCAGAGAGCCACAAGCTACAACCTGAGTCTCAACTTTGATAAATGCCACGTCAAGCAATCTTCTGTGCCCTATGTAGGACACCTGATAACAGCAGATGGCCTGAAGGCAGACCCTGCAAAAATAGAGGCTGTGAAATCCATGCCAACACCAAGAGACAAGGATGGTGTCCGTCGCTTCTTAGGGTTTGTCACCTACCTCTCGAAATTCCTGCCCAATCTCAGCGAAGTTGATGCACCTCTGAGACAACTTCTTAAAACTGATGTGGAATTTGCCTGGCAGCCAGCTCAACAACAAGCCTTTGACACACTCAAAGACATGTGCACTGAGTCTCCTGTGCTACAATTTTTTGATCCATCCAAGTCTGTCGAAATTTTCTGTGATGCCAGCAGCAACGGCCTCGGTGCAGTATTGTTGCAGGACAGCCACCCCATTGCCTTTTCGTCCAGGTCACTAACAGACACTGAAACTCGTTATGCGCAAATCGAGAAGGAGATGCTGTCAATTGTTCATGCATGTGTCAAGTTTCATAATTACATATTTGGAAACCACGTTACCGTCTACAATGACCATAAGCCTCTGGAGGATATTTTTAGGAAGCCATTGCTCTCTACCCCCATGCGCATTCAGAGGATGCGCCTTCGCTTGCAGTGGTATGATCTCACCGTTAAGTACAGACGGGGCAAAGATATGGAACTGCCGGATACGCTGTCGAGAGCCCAGTTACCTGTGAACAAGCCTGAGATGGAAGGCTTAGAGTGCGTCTCCATGCTTCATTTTGTTTCAGTCAGTGAGCAGAAATACTCAGAGCTGCAGAACTGCACAAGAGAAGAGCTCAGCTGTCTTCAAAGGATAATCCGGCAAGGCTGGCCAGACCACAGGCATGATCTCCCTAATGAACTACAACCATACTGGGACTCGCGAAGCCAGCTTGTTGTCTCCGATGGCGTTGTGTACAAAGGCCTGCGTATAGTGGTTCCCCCTTCTATGCAAGCTCACATGTTGAAGCTCATACATCAGTCCCACTTGGGAATAGTGAAGAGCAAGCAGAGAGCCCGTGAGGTCCTATACTGGCCAGGTATGAGCTCTGTAATTGAACAAATGGTAAAGAACTGTGGCAAGTGTGCAGACTTCCAGAATAAACTGCCAAGACAACCCCTACGTCCAACAGAAACCCCCAGTTTTCCCTTTGAAGAAGTAGCCTCGGACCTGTTTGAGTTCGAAGGGACCCATTACATTCTGCTGGTGGATTACTACTCAAAGTTCATCGAAGTGGACACGCTGAAGAATCTACATTGTCGCAGTATCATAGAAAAGCTGAAGGCTCAGTTTAGCAGGCATGGGATCCCTGTCATCCTTCGAACAGACAATGGCCCTCAATATGCAGCAGAGGAATTTAAGGTGTTCTGCCAAAGTTATGGAATTACTCACAGAACTTCGTCACCCCACACACCACATTCCAATGGTGAAGCCGAGCGTGCAGTCCAGACTGTTAAAAAACTTTGGGCCAAAGCGTCAGACAAACACCTTGCACTGCTTGATTACAGGACAACTCCACTGGATTCTGTAGGCTTTTCGCCTGCTCAACTGCTGATGGGCAGGCGGCCCCGAAATAGCCTGCCTACTGCTCGTCTGCTGCTCGCACCTGCAGCTTATGATCCCATCAAAGTCAAACAGCGCCTAGACAGAAGCAAATGCATTCAGAAATTCTACTATGACCATAAAAGAGCAAGTGGCCCCCGTGCTGAATTGAAGCCTGGAGATGAAGTTCGGATGCAGCCGCACCCAGGCAGTAACAGGTGGTCGCCTGGAGTAGTAGTGAGGTCTCACGATGCCCCTCGATCCTATATTGTAGAAAGTGGAAATAAGGAATACCGTCGCAACGTCCAGCACCTTCGTAAGAGCACACCAGATGCCAATGACTCCCGTCACAGACTTATCAATGATCATTGGGCTGAGTTGATGGAGCCAGTGAGTGCCGAGGAGCCCGAGCCTGTGGAACATACTAACTCCCAGCAAGAATCTGCTCCAGTACCACAGACTGCTAAGGGAATGACGTCAACCGGGCAGTACATCACCAGGCTAGGCAGAGTTGTGAAACCTCCGGACCGGCTTTCCTTGTAGCCAGAGACATGCGTAGCAAACGCGAATGGCGACAGCAGTGTGCCAATAACTGTTCCAGTTCCACTTGCTTATGTACAATGGTGCACTGTTCTGGATGATATGTTATCGTTTGAGTCTCGTTTAAAATGTGCTAACCTTTCCTTTGTTCTTTTGAGGGATGCAAGTTTTCTGTTTATGTAAATTGAGAAGTTTAAAGAAATATCACCGATTTAATATTTGCGATATCTATACCTGTATCCCAAGTGACTATGCTAGTTAAGGGTTTGTTTTATACTTACGAAGGGAGATGTAATGTATTGTGTTTTGCCTATGTTTCTTTTTGAGCCATTCTGACCACCGTAGTTAGTCTTCCTGATCCCTCCCCCCCCTCCATTTTGTGTTCAGTTATAGATTAAACATCTACAGGAGCACAGCTCTGTTTTGAAGCTCTGTGTCTGTCACATTACTTTACAGTCAGTGGGGTCTGTCTTTTGGGGTTTTAACCCCGAATATGGGCCCCACCTCTTCTCACTCCAGGTGGCCCTGTGACACATACTGTACATTCCATTAAGACTGTAAATATCTGTTCAATAAAGTAGACAGTGAGACAATACAGGGGTCTCTGTGGTCTGTCTCTCAATAAAAAATCTGTGTTATTCAGAGAGCACCGAAATGTCGCCAACATTTTGGTGCCCTCTCGTTCCCCGCACTTTGGGGAATCAAAGTACCCCACCCTACGGTGTATTCAGCAAGCACTGTAGGGTCCCCTGAATGCAGGGAAAACCCACGGCAAACTCACCAAACACCCGCAGAAACCACCGCAAAAAACACTCTGAACACGCCAACGATCACCCGCCGGAAAAAGCCGACACGCTGACGAACGAGGTAGAAAAAAAAACAAAACGTATGCTTGAAAGTTTCAAAATTTAAACGCTGTTTGCAAAGAAAACTACTGAACGAAAATGTCTGGAATTTACAAATAAGATCCTATGAATGATAATAAAAAGGTCTGTTACAGAAACAAGAAAAGACGGTTAAAAAAAATTAAAAAAGATATGCCAAAAAATGCCTAAGGCTAGGGTCAGACTAACGCATTTTTCGTAGCGACCGTCAAAAAGTGCGTCTGAACCCATTGCCGGTCATACGATGAGCATTTATGTGCGTGATTTTTTACGGATCCAAACCAGGAAACTTTGGGTGTCTGGACGTTATGTTGGCCGGACATGAGCAGCGTCTGACGTCTCCTAATCACGCACACACGCCGCTATGCCGCCACAGCGCACTCTGTACGTCAGTACTAGCGGTTCTGCGTTCTCAAAAAAATGCGTTAATTTTCCACTTGTGTTGCGCGGCCGGACTTTCGTGCGGCCGTACATCGTATATTGGCCGTCATTGCGCGTCATTTGCTGCTAGTGTGACCGTGATTAAGTGCGCCTAAACGCACGTTAAAAGTGCGCTAGTCTGACCCCAGCCTAAAAGATCCTAAAAAAAAAATCTATAAGGCTAAGGTCAGACGAAAGCAGTTTTAAAATGCGTTGAGGCTAGGGTCAGACGAACGCATTTTTATGTTGTCTGTGAAAAAGTGCGTTCGAACGAATGGACGCATTTTTTCACAGAATACGTGATAGTGGTCATACTATGCGCATTTCGTCCGTGATTTTGTACGGATCATCAATAAAACACTTTTGTGTCTGGACGTTATGTTGGCTGGACATTAGCAGCGTCTGACGTCTCAAATCCAACAACACACGCCGCTAGCGGACGCAGCGCACTCTGTACGTCAGTACCTGCGGTTTCACGTTCTCGAAAAAATGCGTTCATTTTCCACTTGCGTTGCGCAGCCGGACTTTTGTGCGACCGTACTTCGTATATTGGCCGTCATTGCCCGACATCTGCTGCTAGCACGGCCGTGATTAAGTGCGCCAGAACGCGCGTTCGCACTGCCTCAGTCTGACCCTAGCCTTAGCCACACGAAATCACGGCCGTGCTAGCAGCAAATGACGTCCAATGCCGGGGAACATACGACGAACGGCCGCACGAAAGTTCGTCTGCGCAACGCAAGTGGCAAACGAACGCATTTTTTAGAGAACGTCAAACCGCTACTACTGACGTACAGAGTGCGTTGTGTCCGCATAGCGGTGTGTGTGCGTGATTAGGAGACGTCAGACGCTGCACACGTCCGGCCAACATAACGTCCAGACACAAAAAGGGTTTTATTGATGATCCGTCCAAAATCATGGACGAAAATGCGCATCGTATGACCGCTATCGCTTTTTTCCGTGAAAAAATACGTCCATTCGTTCGAACGCACTTTTTCACGGACAACGTGAAAAATGCGTTAGTCTGACCCTAGCCTTAATAAAGAGACTTTTTAACTGCAGAATAAAATAAACGGTTTATTAGATATTGGATTAAAACTGGAATATTTTTAACTTTGAAGCCTATGGGATTCTCCTGATTAAATCTGACGAATGAAACCACCGGATGGCAGGGCATTTCGGCAACTTTTCTCTGCTGTTCGGTGTTCTCTGAATAGATTATTATGATTTCACTGCCGAACACTACCTTATGTGCAGGCAATTCACCAAAATTTAGCAAACTGCCTACTCTCTGACTAGCCGAATGGCCCTGACATGTCACCGTACGCTGAATTTCAGTGTCCGGTTACATTTTGGACCTCTCTGAATAACGCTGTATAATAAAAAAAAACATCAAGTGGGAATTCGACCTGCGTGTTAGAAAGATAGATGCAAACAATTTTAAACACTAATATGAGAATTTAACATTGTAATACGAACTTTTGGAAAGGACAACTATAAAAAGTGCCAAGACCAAGCTGGAGGCCAATCCCAAGGGTCCATACTTAAGCATTGCTTTTTTTATCTGAAGGGACTTTGCTGGACCTAGAATGAAAATAGAAAACAGTGACAGTTCAATAAAGCACATTTTGCTGCACATAAAATCTCACGGGCCCTATTACACTCTTCGTGCACAATTTTACGCATGTGCAAAAACGCATTAACGCGACGGGAAAAACCCTTTGCGCTGAATGTTGTATTACGACGTTCGCGCACAAAATGCGCGTTAACATCTAATGCGAGTCACCCTGCGCGAACGAAAGTTCGTGCGCGCATTCCATACTTAACATTGTGAGCACAAATGCGTTTGTGCGCTGGTACGCGGATGGTATTACAATCGATGCGCAAATTTTTACGAACAACGTTTGCGCTCATAATTTTAACGTCTTTTAAAAGCTGGTGGTAACGGCAAATCTGAACGTCCTGGCCGAAACCAAATACACCAGCACGAAAATAAAATACAGCACAGTATAGTTACACATTCTACACATACCCAAACAATAAAATTGAAAAGTTGTGCGTGTTTTTATTATTGCTGCAGCATATATACTCTGATTTTGACAGGCGCAAAAAATGAACGGAAGACAATTGTGGTTCTTAACTCTGATTGGCTGAATCGCGGGAAAAAACTGTCTGCCCACTGAATTCTGAGCGCAGCGTTAATTTGCAGGCGTTTTCACGCGTATTTGTTACGCGCGATATTTTCGGACGGATGAAAAGATGCACTCGGATCATAATACCAGTGTTAATTTACCCGTGTTAGCGTTTAACGCTGCGCGCAAAAAAATTGCGCTGCGCATGTGCAGAGAATGTAATAGAGCCCCACATGAGCAGAAGTCTATTTGTGACTGTATGACTGACAACCTAACCCACTGACTCCCCACCAGGGATGAACTGACAAGACTAGAAGCCTCTTGCCAATAGGAGATCATGGGGGCCCCCATTGTGGGATTCGGGTCTGCAGGGAGCCCTCTGCCTGAATTCTACATGCAGGAGCACATTGTCCATATGGAGAAGGGTTGACAAAGTCTTAGGGGCCCTTAAGGGGGCCCCTTCTAGTCCAGGGCCTTTAGGCAGTGCCCTGTTACCCTAATGGTCAGTCCTCCCCTGCTCCCCACATATATGCCAATCAAAACAGGCTTCCTTGCTTTACATGCAGAGATGACAGATCCCGCCTGTATTTTAGGACACATGTAACACCTACATGCTGGCAGGAAGCACATGAAAATGCTCACTAGTGGTATGTAGAATTCAAATGCTGTGGGAAAAAAAATCTATTCACTGTTTAAAGGGATGTGATTCTCGGCATCATATGAATTCTATATACTATAGGCTCCCTGGCTCTCCATACGAGATAAGTATCTGAGGTCTATACATGTTATGCAGGCTACCTTACTCTGTGCATGAAGAATACATTCACAGACCCCCCACATATTTAAACAAGGTCCATGGATCTCTCCCAGATATATATACTATTAATTTTCCCTGGCCTACTATGTTGTTAGTACTATAATATAGCATATACTGTATGTACACATATCTATCAGGCTTCTGAAAAACATTATACAGGTTCCCTGCCTTTCTTTGCGTCTAGACTATTCTACTTGAGACGTATTTATTATACATGCTTCCTGGCGGCTGTATATCACAGACTAACATAAAGAAGCTTCTCTAATATGAGGCATTTGAGCTGGATACCTTGATGCTAATTCTGAACTGTTCCTGAAAACATGTTCAAACTGCTTGGAACCTTTAGGCTAGGGTCAGACGAACGCATTTTTCTCCGCGAACGTGAAAAAGTGCGGTCGAACGAACGAACGTATTTTTTAACGGAATGCGCGAAAGCGGTCATACGATGCGCATTTTCGTACGTTTTGTTTCACGGAGCTGGAAGAAGAGAGATATGATCAACCAAATCAATTGCAGAATGAATCAAATAAAAGGGAAGGGGTATAAAAAGGCATTTGGGAATGGTGGCATTTTCCAAGATGGATGCAGTCCAAGTGTTTCTTTTTGCTGCACTGGATACCTGTACCTGAAGAAGAAAAGACAACGGCGAACATGGGTCCATCCACTCAACACTGCCAGACACACGCATGGCCACTTTGTGACACTGTACAGGCCACTGCGAGAGAGGGACCCCGTGAAGTTCTTCAACTACCTGCGGATGTCCATCCACACCTTTGATGAACTGTTGATGAAGGTGCGTGAGCCGCTGACCAAGAGGGACACCAACATGAGGGCTGCCATACCACCGGAGGAGATGCTGGTCCTCACTTTGCGGTAAGTACTATCAAACACCTGCATTCATGACATCGCTGCCAGTCATCAGACATGTGCTCGGTGTGCAGAGGCTCTATTGTAGGTCAGTGGTTATATGCCCACACACACACGCATGCATCACCTTCCAGAATACGTACCGAAAGAGTAATGACACTGACAACGATGTGAAACAAATAAAATATTTAGTCCCGAAATAATATGACAGAAGATAACAATAACATATTAAACACATATATTATTGCATGTCCAATGAAGGTAATAAAATAAAAATATTAGAACAACATGAATAAACTGTGACAAACATAAACGAACAGACGATACACCTCACATGGTATGATACCGAGGAGCATCTGGGTCATGAGGACCGTGCATATGGCTGCGGTGGTACTCTGGCTCCGGGGGTGGCCCAGCAACAGGGGACATGGGTGGGCGGGCAGGCAACGCCTGGCAGTGGTGGGAATAACCATGGGGGTATTGTGGCACGACACCGTGATATACAGGTGCCTGTTGTGGATGGGACAGTATCTCATGTATCAGGTCCAGGCTTCGGCGGCGATAATCCAGCTTCTGCGCTGGGGTCATTATGTTGAGCAGGGAGAGACATGAATTGAAAAAGGACATGTCCTCGGAATCAGCGACCATGCAGCGTGGATGTGTATGGTGCGCGTCCATGAATGCGACCATGGCCTGCTCGACATCAGCTGATGGTGGCTTCTTCCTCCTGGGAGCCGTACTGGTGCTGTCTGTGGGTGCTGTACCTGGCACCTGCTGGGACTCCACATCCTCCACCTGGGACTCCGCACCACCCTGCTCGACCTCCACCTGGCAGCTGCCAGATCCTGCGGGCTGCAGGTCTTGCCCTTGTGAGCTAGAGGTGGATGGCCGGTCAATACTGCTCACAGTCTTGCGCGGCTCCTGGCTCTTCCTCAGGAAGGACAGTTGGTCAGCATACAAATAGCTGCGCCTCTTCTTTGCACCAGCTCCAGAGCGAGCAGCTTCAGCCTCCTTTTTCAGGACCCGGGTATGATTGTCCCTCACCGTGCGCCATTTATTGATTGCTTCATGTGCTGCAAAACATGATGAGAGTGACATAAGGTTAGGTTTATATGATGTGATCATAACACAGCTTCTTTCATGTTCTAGGTATCTTGCTAGTGGATGCAGTTTGAAGGATCTGCATTACAACTTCCGCATTGGCAGATCGACAGCTGGTGAGATCGTCCGCAAGGTCTGCCAAACAATATGGGAAACCATGAAGGACCAATGTTTGCCAACACCCACAGGCGAGACATGGCTGGCAATTGCAGCAGGATTCTGGGAGAGAGCGAACTATCCCAACTGCCTGGGAGCGGTGGACGGCAAACATGTCCGCATTGTGAAGCCACTGCACAGTGGCTCACTGTATCAAAATTATAAACATTATTTTTCAATTGGCCTACTGGCGGTGGCAGATGCCAACTATAATTTTGTGTATGTGGATGTCGGATCATACGGCAAGGACTCGGACTCAACACTGTTTCGGAACTCAACACTGTGGAATGAGATTGAGGGTGGGAACCTGAACATCCCCAGACCCGCACCTTTGCCTGGCAGCGACGTGTCAGTCCCCTATGCCTTTGTGGGTGATGAAGCATTCGGCTTATCCACACATCTCCTGCGGCCATACTCGGGGACACACCTGACTGTGAAGAAGCGGGTGTTTAATTACAGGCTGTCGCGGGCGAGACGGTATGTCGAGTGTAGCTTTGGCATACTGAGCAACAAGTGGAGGATTTTTCATCGGCCACTTGATGTAAATGTGGATTTCTGTGTGGATATAGTGAAATGCTGTTGCATCCTACATAACTATGTTCGTGCAAGGGATGGGGTTAATTTCGAGGATACCCTCACAGTAACGGGTCTGGATGAGTATGCTAACGATGACATAATACCTGTGAATAGACACACCAACAGGTTTCGCGATGCTCTGTCTAATTATTTCACTAGCAATGCAGGGCAGGTGCCATGGCAGATGGACATCATTTGACATGTGACACCTAGGCTTGTGCACCGATTATTTTTTCTGTTCGAATTTTCGGATGTTTAAAGTTTTCGATTCGGCTCATTTCGAACGAACCCTGTTTTGATTCGATTCGGTTCGACTTGTTTTTCGGGGATATGTCATCGGAATATGGACCATTTTTCGTTTTTTGTGTCACTTTGCTCGTTTGTTGGATCTACTTTTCGTGATTTCGTACATTTCTCGTTTTTTTCGCAACGTCTGTTCTCGTTTCAAAGCAATAAATTTCGATTTGACACAATTCAAGTCCAATCGCATATTCGTACAATATTTTGTTTCGGCTCGGAAACATTTCGGATCTGACATTTTCGGATCGAAAAATTATCTGGGAATCGCCCGCATCAGAAAACACGAATCGTGAAAATGTCGTTTAAATTCCGAAATTCTGAAAGCCGAAACGCACATCCTTAGTGACAACGATAATTCGTTATGCCATTTTGTTTGATATTACATTCAAGTTCAATGCAATTGAATTCTATGCAATAAAATGATCATTTACTCACTCTGAAGCTTCTGCTCTTTATCAGACCACGTCTCGTACTCTGGGTACACCACCCTGGACACTGTGACCCATGCACTGGCCTTCTTCTGCCGGTCTTTGTAGCTGTCGCAGGCCGTGTCCCACAGCTCGGGATGATCTGCAACTGCATTGATCAGCCTCTCCACGTCGATGTCAGTCCAGCCATTGTCCAACGCAACTTGCAGCTACCCCCAGACAAGACAGGAAGTGTTTGGTCTGTGCACGTTATGTTGGCCGGACGTGTGCAGCGTCTGACGTCTCCCAATCACGCAAACACGCCGCTATGTAGCCGCAGCGCACTCTGTACGTCAGTAGTAGCGGTTTGACGTTCTTGAAAAAATGCGTTCGTTTGCCACTTGCGTTGCGCGGACGAATTTTCGTGCGGCCGTACTTCGTATGTTCCCCGGCATTGGACGTCATTTGCTGCTATTACGGCCGTGATTTTGTGCGGCTAAACGCACGTTAAAACTGCGCTAGTCTGACCCTAGCCTTAACCGCATTCACTTTCAAAATCAATTTAACTTGACCTTCAAAAGCTCCTGCAATTGCCCTAGATTGAGTCACGTTGATCTGGTCTAGAGCAACTCAAAGGAAATTTGCACCACTATAGTTTCAGCACCTTGGACAGTTCACCCAAGGTGCTGAAGCTGTTTGAACAGCTGGGACTGTGTGTGAAAGAGGGAGCTACACCTGATTGTGAATAGAGCCACAGCTGCATTAGCAATTTTCGGCCATCACATGGTACTATTTGCCCGTTGAATAGTGCATTTAGTATGGGGATTCTACAGCAGATTCATACTGTATAGCTAATGTCAAAGGCTTTTCCATAAAACCTGACAGTGGTTCCATGGAAAAGCACCTGGTAGTGAAGTGGTTAATTAACAGTAGGTGAACAACTGCCATCAAAAATCTTCATATGTATGCACTCTGTAGCTTTATAAGTCATGCTGGAGTACTGATTGTAAAATATTTTTTTAATTCCTTGTAACTTAAGCACATATGAAAGCTTCCCTTAGTTAACATGCCCTCTTTAGCTCAGTTTAAAATGCTTGCTCACAATATCCTCTTGAAATACAGACAAGCTACTGTTCAGACAGCCCCCCTTCCCCCATTTTAGTTGCTGGGCAGAAGAAGAAAAAAGATCTCTTTTGTACTGTGTATAAACTATATATGGTAAAATAGGTTTTGTGGGTTCAACTATGGTAATTATCTGTGACGTTGAGAAAATCCTATTGGCTTGTAAATCTGAGATTTTTTGTATGTCCTAATCTTCTATAAAAGATGATCTAACAAAGGAACACCAGATATTTGAAGAACGAACTATGTGTGTGATGTCATTTATCTCCGTTAGCTAGCTTAGCATTGCGCAATGCCTTACATGATGGAAAACAACAGAATACAGAGATCTAACTTGCATAGTCTTGGTAAATATGAATAGGAATTTTGTTTTTTATAACACTGATTCATACAGTTTAGAAGGCCCTATTTTAGGCCTTGAGGCAGAATAGTGGATTCTTTAGATTGTACAACTTAGATTTTAAATAGTCTACAGCAGGGCTCAAAATTTCAAGTCCAAAGCTACTAACCACCAGGCCTTAAGAGTTACTCGCCACCAGTTGTCCCACCTAACCCCTACCCTGCCCTTAACTCCGCCCCAAGCACACCCTTTTAAATTATATTATGAAATGACTCTGGTAAAGGTTTTATTCAGAATAAAGTTACAAAAATAAATAACATTAATATTAACCTCCCTATTTATTTAAAATTTTCTTGTCCCAAAGCGCTTAATTTTTTATTTTTGTTTTAACCTCGAGTGTGGCTCGGGGTTAAATTCCTATGTTGGAAGTGGTAACCCCGAGCAACACTCGGGATGCCGCTGGATACATCACCTCTCCCTGCGCTCCCTCGATGTCCCCCGCAGTCTCCTCCGGTGACCGCGACCTCATTACTTCCTGGTTTCCTCCTCGCGAGGAGGAATCCAGGAAGTAAAACGCTGCGATCGCCAGAGGAGACTGCAGAGATCAGCGAGGGAGCGCACGGAGAAGTGATGTATACAACCCGAGTGTGGCTCGGGGTTACCGCTTTCAGCAGTGACATTTAACCCCGAGACACACTCGGGATCACCGTCAGCGAGGTTAACATAAAGCAATGTAAAAATATAGGAAAATAAGTGCTTAACATCAATGAGGATGCAAACAAAATATTAAGTGTAGCTGCTCAACTTTTAATAAACTTAGTAAAAAAAATTCATCTCCAGAATCACAATCTTACCTGTATACCCAGACCACAGATACATGTATACCCAGACATCAGACCCAAGACGTCTGCATACCCAGACAACATGCAGGCAGGGTGCGGCCGGTACTTGTTGAGAACCGCCAGGGCAGGAGTGCAGGGAAGTGGAAATATAGAAAAAAAATCTACTTGTCCCTTGTGACAATCTATTTGTCCTGACGTGAAAAATAAATTTAACAAAAATTTAAGCATCCAATCAATACCAGCTACCCTTCAAAGATGCTCTGCGTGCTGTCATCATCCACTCTCAAAATGATAACAGCAGCGAATGTTCTGGGAAACAGCAGCTGAGGATATGCTGTGCGAGCACATCATTCTGTGCAGGCAATGTAAAATTTGCACACATAAAGTAAGCAAGTTCACGATCTCTTGTGCTACATAAATTGCTTTAGACGTTGCAGGGACGTCTGTGTTTTTAAAGCACCAAGCTGAAGGGAAGGAGCAGCGCGCCAAGAGAGAAAAGGAGTATTCATACCCCCAAAAAAATATATAATTGGGCAGATATTGTCAGCAGGATCTAGGCCAATTATTTAAAGGGATAAAAATGGGGTAATTTGTAATAGAGTGGCTTTAAATGTTGATGTTATACACCTAAGTCCTTTGAGAGATTTTACCAAGCTAGGGACTAACCCTAACAAATGAGGACACTTGGGAGGTTTGTGTAAGGGAGCTGGTGAGGGTAACAATGTGGAAGCGCAAGAGTCCCAGTTTGGAGGGGGGGTTATATATAATTTATTTTCTCTTGTTCTAATGCATGCAGGCACATCTCCTGTCACTAATTAGGAATACTGTCTGCTTCCCCTCCCTAACAACCCCTGTGTGTTATATGCACAGTATATAACATGCTTATAACAGAAAGTGTGCCTGTGTTATTCTGCCTCCCTTTCCTCTCCTGTCTCCATGGCAGCCCCTCCCTCACATTCCCCTTGTATCTGGGGATTTAACTTTTTGAAGTGGAGACTTTTTTTGTTATCAGTCCAGGCTGTGTGTCCTTCAATGTCTGGCAGGCTTTTAACCCCTTCACTGCTGAGCCATTTCATGTCTTAAAAAAACACGTTTTTCTTTTTTTTATTATTATTTTCATTATTTTTTTTCTTTACTTTAAACATGGTCATGTTTGGTATCATGCTCTGGCCTTTCTAATGATACCAAACATGACCCTGCTAGCTGTCAACAGTCAGGAGATATCGGGGTTCAAAGGAACCCCCTATCTCCACCCCATCTTTCCTTAGGAGTCAGTGAGGACGTTCCCCACACGTCCTCAGCAGTGAAAGGGTTAAACTCCTGCCAGACTCCCGATGTAATGAGCAGAGCCACCCGATCCCGAGTCTGCATGCTCTCATGCCGGGGGAGGGAGGAGGCGGGTCAAAAGCTCCCTTCTGAACAGCCTATCACTCGGAGGTCTGAATCTGATACAAAGTTTCCAACTGCACTTAATTTCCTCTCGCAAAATGCGAGCAGGCGAGTGGAAATTTTGACCCCTGGTCTACAGGATTTACAAGTTTGTGGCATTTTTCTCGTTTTTTTTATACTGCAAAAGGTGAAGTATTTAAAAAAAGAGCTTTACCTGACGATGTCTCTGCCGAGCTTTGGGCTTCCACCTCACATGTATCCATGTCCATTTACAAACAGCTAGAATACTTCCTTTGATAAAAGAAAAACCTGTAGAAATGAATACACACAACAAAAGGGTATACGTAAAAATTATGAAGAACTCACGGTTGAGTCTAGAATTCTCACTGTAAGATTTGTCCCTGGAAATTACCAATTAAAATATCATCTTCGGTGATACTGCTCTGTCCATATACATCTTTCTTAGTCAACCAAACCAATCAATATAACCATCCAAAATTATACTACAAGTGGTTTTCCATAAAACCACTGGTAGGAACCAAGATTACAATTTTGAATGGGCAGCCATCAGGGGGTAACAGCCCATTTATATGTTGAGGGGCCCTAGCAAACCCCTGTGCACTTTTGTCCACATGCCAGACACATAGGAATACTCCATACCACCCAGGACTGGCCCACCAAGATATCAAATAATTTTCCAGTGGGCCGTGGCACCAAGGGCTGGGGTGTAACTCCTGAGTAGACAGAAGATTTTCACCTACTACGGAAGCAGACTGAGAGCACTCCAAGAACAATTGAAATAGAGCGTCAAATCGGTGAGTGTGATCCTAGCAGTGTGATGTGATATACCCAGAGTTGCCGCAATATGTCACTATGAGAGCAACGTCTCCCTGTATCTTGTGCTTATTCCAAGATTCCTTCACCAAGAAAGAAGGGAACTTGGCCATAGGCGTTCCACCCCAGAGCTGGGACCTATTAGACTCTAGAGAATGTGAGTGTTTAATATAGCACTACACACGTTTCTGGAATATTTCGCCAGAGCTGCACAAATGTGGTTTATGTGTTCTCCTATTGTCTTCGAGAAATGCTGGGAAGACAGGAGGACCACCTTTCATCTTTTTTTAAGTATAATGGACATTAGATGTAATACCTTTTTTCTTCCTTTTATCACTGAACTGTACCAACACTTGGTTTGTGATTAGGCCACTAATATAGGTTATATGACCATATCACTACTACGGACTTTTCTTGCAATATCACAGGATTCGCCTTATTAACTTCACTGATATCTATGTATGTGATATAATTGCTCATTATTTCATGATCTTTATAAGCACACTATTTTTGCTTTTTATCACTTATTACTATACCATTGTATGTGCCACTGTTGGATACCTTGTTGCCAACTTAACATCAGCTTCTTTGACCGTTTACAGAACAAGAACTGAATACCTACATTTTCAGTTTCAAAACAAAGGGCTCGATTCTAAGCTAGCTGTTAAGCTACCAGCTGGAGCCTTTGGACAAAACAGCTCCAACAGTTAGCCCAAGCCCATAATGGGTGGGATATGGGTGGACTATGTTGTACTATGGGTGGGATATGGGTGGACTATGTTTGTCTCGGTGGAAGTAGGGCCTAACATCTTAATAAACCCCAAATAAAATCCCCTATTTATCTCAAGTCCCATGGTGCAGACGCCAGTGGAGTCTGCTGCTTCCTCTGGTCATGAGCAGTGGAAGACTGGGAACAAACACTGCAGGTATTCTCCTTTTACGGTTGTTTCACCAACATTTGCAACACATTAGCAACACTACTAAATCTACCTCAGAGATTTTAAAGTGGCGATCTCCATCGACCTCCCAAAGTACAGTGAAAGCAAATCTAGAGAACTTGGAATCCCAACCTTCGCTAAGGACTATGCTTGGCAAGTGTGGCACAAACTATGGAGGAAAGAATGATGAAACGTACCATGAACTGCGGTGGAAGTTCCCTAACTGTAATCCACATTAATGCAAAATATAACCTGATACGGTGCACATATTATGTTACATATTATTGGTTTAGGGGGAAACCACTGCACTGATACTGGCCTATCTGGGGTGTCTTGGTGGTGGATACAAGTTGTGTGGCGCTGCACCATCCGTCGTAGAATCCACATTAGTTTGCTGAAGCAGTCAGAACGACGGTTAAAAAATAATCCCATTTGTTTTATTTTAACAAAGGGGACATTCCAAGATGGCAACGAGACCCACATTTTAATATATTAATACAATTATTCATAAAATAATAAAATGTTTTTGTAGTGGAGCTCTGACAAACAAAAGTAATAGTTCTACATTTTCCCAAAACCATTATCAATAATCAAACTTATTTAAGATGACAAACAGGGAAATCCCTTCTACAAGGGATGCTAACTCAAAAACCAATTTTTTTCCCAAAAAAGCCTAATCCTTCCAATACTTGCAAAATAATGTATATCCCATCCCCACAGACGATCATGGAGGCGAGGTGACTCGAAAAGTGGCAGAGCAGAAACAGACTATCAATTTATCACTCTCTACCAGTTTCATTACGGTTTCTCTGTGAAACAGTGCTTTGAAGACATCAAACTCCATCTATGTGATGAAGCCCCGATTCTCTAGACGGTCCACAAGTGGATTAGCAGATTCAAGTGTAGACATTTTGAGGTCTGAAGAAACAAGAGAGGGAAGTCCTCTCACATCCACGGATGAGACCACAGTGGCAAAGGTGAAGGATTTTCTGTATCAGGAACCTCAAACCATCCTCAAAAAGCTTGTGGAAGAGTCTGACATTCAAAAAACAAGCATACTGAGCATTCTCCATGATGAGTTGGACTTCACCAAGAAGTGCGCCCACTGAGTTCTGCATTTTGTGAATACACATCAAAAAATTGCTTGAGTTGAGTCTGACAAAAAAAGTCCTCGTCACATTTGAAGATGGGAAGTCTGTTAACTTCAAGGTAATTGTCACTGGAATGCTTGACTACAATGACAAAAGATTATTTTTGGGGTATTATGTGGAGAAATTCTGAATAAATCTTTTCTTTGAAAAAAAAATTGAGTTAGCAGCATGATTATTTATGCCTGAGCCCCGCAGTAAGAAAGCAGATTGTACAACAAATGCTTATGCCAGCTATTGAATACGGATGCAGCCGCCCCACAAACACATCTCCAGAAACTTACTACATTGTATAACTCATTCTGTCGCTTTGTGCTACAATGTAACTACATGACCCACCATTGTGACAAACTAAACTGGCCGTCGCTGGAATCTAGATGCACTCTTCACCTTTCCAACCTGGTGTTTAAGAGCTTTTCTGGGAAGCTGCCACCCTACCTGAATAGACTGCTTCCCACAGCAGCTCCCTCATCCTATAACCTCCGATCTAGGACCGGCACCTTACTTGCAATACCACAATACAAAAAGAAAGTGGCTCGATCCTCATTTTCCTACAGAGCACCACAATTATGGAATAACCTCCCAGACACCATCAAATCTTCCTCCAGTCTAAAGTCTCTTAAGACTTCCCTATTAACATACCTCAATACAGAATGCACCTGTAAACATGTAACATAGTGACTATATTTTCTACATATTTATTTTCTGTTAATCTGTATTTGTTTTGTGTTAATATCTTACATTTTACTACTTTGTATTTCTGTAACCACTCAATGTTCTTGAACCCAGGACATACTAGAAAACGAGAGAAATCTCAATGTATCCTTCCTGGTAAAATCCTTTACAAATAAATAAATAAATATTTGTTTGATTTTACCCCTACTTTTGGACTTCCCCTCATATATAAGTTATGATTAACGACAAAACACCTACAGTAAATACAACTCGAATATGATTACAAATCATTTGTTTAACTCTTGAAATGATTGGCCTACGGAGCAGTGATCAATTTGTGAATTTTTGTGAGTATATGAAAAGGGATCAATAATTTATAATAACCTCAAATTTCCCTAGTTATATCAAGTTGAAAAGATATATCATTGTGTATCTAGATTTTTTAACATGAAGTGTAATCATTTAATATCCTACTAATGGCTTTTTAATCTTCACTCGGATTGCTTTAATCGTTCCCTGCTGGCTTTATAATGGTCTTTTTGTTTTCAGATACTTAATCAAGTGTATGTGATTCCACCATTTAAGACTATGTTTATAATAATTAACATTAAATTATCACAAAATATCAACGTAATTGGAGACATTTTGCCTCATATGACCTTGGAAAACATTGCAATCATTTTTTCTATGGCTACTGCGTCTTCTACGGAGCCCCGTTTGGATCATATGTGGACTCTGCAGATTCATTGTGTAGCAATGAGGATATATTCTTTTACTACCATCATTTTCTCTGAGATTTTAGGAAAATTATGGAAAGGAGAAAGAAATATGAAGGCAGTTGGAAAGGATAATATAATATAAAATAATGTTTTAGGTAATTTTACCTCTTGATGATCAAAAACAATTCATATCTTTGGGTTCTATTCACTAATGGGGTTATTCAGAGAGCACTTCGGGGAATCAAACTTCCCCACCCTGCGGTGTATTCAGCATTCACCACAGGGTCCCCGGAGTGCAGGGAAATCCTGCCGAAAACCCGCAGGAATCGCCGGAAAAAGCCGACGAGCGACCGATCACAGCACAGACCAGTCTCCAGAAAAAGCCGACAAGCTGACGAACAAGGTTAAAAAAAAACAAAAAACAATACGCTTGAAAGTGTCAAAATTGAAAAGCTGTTTGCAAAAATTCTACTGAACGAAAATGTCTGGAATTTACATATAAGATCCTATGAATGATAATAAAAAGGGCTGTTACAGAAAAAAGAAAAAACGCTTTTTAAAAAACTATACATATATTTTGCCGAAAAAATCCCAAAAAATGCCTAAGAGATCCTAAAAAAAAATTTATAGACTTTTTACTGCTGAATAAAATAAACGGTTTATTAGATATTGGATAAAAACAGGTGTATTTTTAACATTGAAGCCTATGGGATTCGCCTGAATAAACCAGCTGAAAACACCAAACAGCAGGGTACTTCGGCAACTTTTCTCTGCTGTTAGTTGTCTCTGAATAGATTAACCATTGCGTCTCTATGGGGGATTTCACTGCCGTCGAACAGGCACTGTATGTGCAGGCAATTCGCCAAAATTTGGCGAACTGCCTGCTCTCTGAATAGCCGAATGGCTACCGTACGCTGAATTTCAGTGTCCAGTTACATTTCGGGGCCAGATCATCTCTCTCTGAATAACCCCTTTTGTCTTATATAAACATTTTATAGGTGAGATTTGCTTTATTTGGAGTGATGCTGTGGATGATTTGAGTCTATATACATTTTATTTTAAATAGCAAAAGATAGAGAATTACTTTCTTATCATATTGAGAAAACCAGAAATAAACTTTCTGAATTCGACTACTTATACCAGCAAGATAAAGGCTAAAATATATCGTATGCATTTAAACATCAACTATTACACCAGAATTAACTGTTCCACAATAACCCATGGATCAGTAATGTTTAAGTTCTGAGTTGGAACATTCAATTCAGTATTTAACCGCTTCACTGCTGAGCCATTTCATCTCTGTGTGCTGAGCTAATTTTTACTGGTTTTGCTCACCATGTTAAAACACGATTTGAAGTCATGTATTATTATACGACACAGACAAATGATATATCCTTTTTTACGGCAGACTCGGCAGATTCACAATATCATTACTATATGTATACGTCATGTCCTGTCAGAATGCTATAACAAAAAAATGTAAAAAAAAAGAATTTTCAATTAAATTTCAATCATCTACAGCGTATAAAATAATTTTTTCACGTTTTATTATGCAAGCCTTTGCGGTTATATATTCTATAAGGTACGCTTGTTAAAAATATTAAAAATTGGAAACCGGTACTGTATTTTTTGGAGAAAATACGCGATTTTAGCTAAAAGTGGAAAAAAAATTCCTTAGTGCAGCATCATTGTGTCACATAATTTAAAAGTGAATAATAGTACTACATTAATAAATTAAAAAAAAATAATAAATTAAATTTTTTTTTATTTTACACCGAACCTGATCATGTTTGTTATCATTGGTCTGGCCTTTCCAATGATACCAAACATGACCCTCTATCTGCTACTGATCGGGAGATACGGGGGTCCTTTGGACCCCTATCTCTACCATAGGTGATAGCTAGGGGTAAACTCCTGAACTGACATCACCGCATCCAGCGTGATGACGTCAGTGGGTTGGGGGGAGATCCTGGAGGCTTGACTGACATCCAAGATGTCAGCCACCTCCTTTAGAGAATCACGATCCAGCACTTATGGGGTTAAAGACAGGCAACGCTGGAAAGGGCAGACTGTGCCCTTTCCAGCGGTGCCTGCCTTCTGTGGCTGTTATCAAAGATGTCAGTCCGCACCGGGAGACCACAGCGATCGACCGAAATACTGACCAATTGCCACTGCAAAGTGAGGAAGAGATCAGTGAGTCTTCCGCACGCTGAGCACAATTGAGAGGACGCGCTGAGCACGTCCTTCGCAGGGAAGTGGTTAAAATATATTTCTTTAGAAAATTAATTAAAAGTTAATGCAGTGAATATGATGAATCAGAGTGTTAGAGAAATTTTGAGGGTGGAAATTCTAAA
Source organism: Leptobrachium leishanense (assembly GCA_009667805.1). Lineage (NCBI taxonomy): Eukaryota > Metazoa > Chordata > Amphibia > Anura > Megophryidae > Leptobrachium > Leptobrachium leishanense. The sequence continues at coordinate 48,696,151 of CM019065.1, forward strand.
GTAAAAAGAAAATGTAAGATATAAGGAAAAGATATTTCTCTCAGTTGTTTTAGACTTTTGAAAAATAATTATAATGGGAATTAAATTAATCCAATGACCTAAATGTTTAGAGCAATTCCAAGATACAAAGATCTTTAAAAATGTCGAATTCAAAGATAATGTTATGTATAGGCTTATTAATGTGACACTGTTAGTTTTAGAGTTTAAAAATAATATAAAGTGTAAAACTCTAAATGTAAGTTTGGGTATAAAAACTATACAAAGCAAATCAAGACTTCCTAATTTCATAAATAAAAATGAAGCAGGCAAAGATAAAAAGAACAAGAGCATTTCACAATTCTCTCATTAGCGGTAAAGGGCTCTCTAGCAAATTAAATGACTTTGATTTCAAATTGCAAAGATCATACTTCATCCTTTACTGTTTTTGGAGACTGATTTGTAAACTGTAATGGAAAATACTCAGGATGAGAGAAAGAGACTATGCTGCTTTCCATACCGATGTGGGTAATCTAATATTAATTAATATAAAACTATGTACATTTTTTGTATAATTTATTATTATTTATATTATAATTTATTATTATAATTTATGATCATGCCACATGTCCTGTGCGATATGATTTTCCTAAAAACTAATACCAATGATAAATACATTTTCCAATAAGTCTTCTTACCTTTCTACTGAGGTCAACAAAGTCTATGGAAAATAGAAGTCCGCACAGGAAAACCACTGCATAAGGACAAAAATGAATCCTCAAAATCGCGTACCTCTACTTCAGGAAGTCAAATTGTAGTATAATAGGTAGTTTTACAAAAAGAGTTATATCAAGCGTATTTATTCTTTTTACTTATACCAACAGATGTCGAAATTAAATGTATTAAACAATGAACACATCTGAGTGAGATTACATATTATATAGGTCTGATAAGGTTTTGTGTCAGCAAGCGTTGACCAATCAGATTTAAGCCAATGGGACATAACTTCAAACACAATAACTGGCAAATAATATTCATCCTTAAAAATGTGTCATTTCTACCTCCTTGCTAGCGGTCACGCAATTCTGCAGATGCTTATTGAAATAGACATTGAAAATACACATGTCATTAAAGATTAGGCATAATTAAGGGTGTTGTGTAGCTCTATCTGTAGATCCAGGCATCTTCTGATGAAGTAAAACCCTAAATTGGACTGCACCGAAATTTGTTTCCTGCCAAATCTGTCTTATCAAGACTTTAGGATAAATGCTGCCTTCCAGGAATTGTGTGAGTACATTGACTATAACTATAGCGAAGAGCTAGTAAGGCCTGGTGTGGTTTACTCCCTTCGATACACAGTGATTGGGATTGTGTGGGTACAGTAACTATATCAGAGTTCTATCACCTCCTGGTGTTGTTTAACCACTTCAACAACAAGTGATTTTCCATAAAACATATTTCAGCGCCAAGGACAGGGGGATTACGTATCTTTTTTTTTTTAACCCTAATCTAAGTAATTAATTAATCCGGTTCACATTCCGAAATAACGAACAAAAATGAAAAAACAAAATCGATACGAATTACTAATCTCCCAAAATAATGAATAGATCCGAAATACAAATCACGGTAACATAACGAACGCACTGAAACCAATTAAAGAAGCGTAACGAATCAGTCAGAAACAGGAAAAAAATAGTTTTGGACATGCCTACTCTCCCGTAGTCTAGTCTATTTGTCCATCCGGCTTTAGAGGAGGTTTAAACACAGCAGCCCCACTATTACTGCATTCACAAAGTGTCAGGGTCACTACGCTCTGGCCCCTGGCAGTCCCTTTAAGCCCTGCACGCCTGGACTATGCAGGTTCCTGGACTTTGACTCCTTTGATTTCAAGCCCTGCAACCTCATGTGAACTCCATCCTGCTAATGAGGCCTGCATTTAAGGAAGCTACGCCCTCCCTCCTACGCTTCCACAAGTCCCTGGCTGTCAACCCAAGCATACCTGCATTGTGATACCCTCCTGAAATCCACGGACTTTCCATTGTACCCTCATTGCTGATCCTCTGTTGAACTATCTGGACATTTTTACCTACATACCGGTAACCCCATTTTGATTTATGTGCCCCCCGTATACCAGACCCCTTGCTGTATACTCAAGTATTCTCATCTTGCTAATTGTTATTTCTCCTGTTTCATAACTACTCCCATATTCAGTTCTCTCTAACACCCCCTTTCCACTACTCTCAACCATCCTATTTGCCTCGACCTCCTTTTCCTGCATCTCTTCTCATCTATTCCCCATCTTGCCCAGTCCCCACTCGTTTAGTTCATATCTCCTGTATATGATCTTGTGTTTATTTCAATAAACTCTGTTGTGCCCTGTAACCTGTCTGATCTCCTCAGTGCACTGCATATTGGGCTCACACTAACCCCACCTGTACACAATGCACGTCAGTGCCCTGACACAAAGACACATTACTAAAGGAAGCTCTCAATGTCATTGTAACGGGCGCTATGGCTCTCACCCCTGAACAGCGTAGTTAGAAATCTGTCCATAAGGATCCTATGATACAGAGTTTCAAATCAAAAAAGACTGTAATACCTTTAATCCCAAACCAGGGAGGTAATACAAAATCCTGAACACCACTCAGCGCCAAATGGTTTCGTGACCAAGAGGTCGCTAAACGAAAGCACTTTAACTCTCTGTAAACAGATACAATGACTTAAGACATGAGCATAACGTGATACAAGAATAACGTGGTTATAGATATATTACAGATTGCTGATATCAATGGTCATGCTACATGAAGCACATATAACAGAGGCAACACCCTTATATTTGTTCTCAACCATACAGAGTAGGAACTCACTGTGTTCAGCAGCCTGCAGGGCAGGCCTACAATCAGAGATTGTGATTCTGTATTGCGACTTGGTTTTACACAGATTACTTGAAGGATAGTTATATTCAGCAACCTGCAGGGGCCCATAATCATAGATCGTGCGATTAGGTTTGCAATCAGACCAGACGTTAAACAAGCAACTAGAACTTTTGATTAAAGCTGCAACCAGAAGGGACATACAACAGATAACTGGATCAATGACTAGGTCTCTCGACCTGGCGGGCAGACACACAATCGGACGCCTTGCGATTAGGACTCACACCAGATTGATTAGTCAACAGAGACCTTGGATGAGTGATAGGTTTACCAAACTGGTGGGCAGACCTCCAAACAGCAAACATGCGGTTAAACATAAATTCTGAATACTGCACAGACAAAACACAAAGGGAATAGGCAAGAGAAACGTCAATCAGAAAAGCCGGGTCAAAACGTATACAGGGTCCTCGTACAAGCAGGTTGGCAACTAGGAAATCAATAAGCAAAATATATTAGACAGCAGGCGATGCGGGAACTTTACTCCACGTCAGGGCGACAAGCAGATCCTCTTGCCCTGCTTTAAAGGCCGGTGGCTCCTCGTCATTATGCCAAGCCCCACCCCCTCAGATGCTGATCTGCCAGCTCTAACTACTGGCACCCGGCCAGCCAGTGATGCTTCCGGGCTCCCTGACCCCCCAGGAAGCACTGTGGGGGCCGAAGATGTCACAGTCATTGACTGGCAGAAACTCTTTCATGGGAAAAACACTGAGGATAAGTGGAATATCTTTAAACTAAGACTAGAAAAGTACACGTCACAATATATTCCACTGGGTAATAAATAAAAAAGAAACAGACTGAAACCAATGTGGCTTAGTAGGAAGGTAACCAAGGAAATGAAAAATAAAAAGAAGGCATTTAAAGCTTTTAAATCTGATAAACCCGAGGCATCCTATACAGGGGCAGATCCAGAGGGGGGGCAATTGCCACCCCTCCGAGAAAATCGCCGCCAGCGTTCTCTTCTCCCTACTGATGAGCGGCCGCTGACATGCAGCCTGGTTGCTCGCCTGGGACGAGAACCACCTGACCACCACCTGACCAGCCGCGTGATCTCGCGAGAACACGACTGCGCGGCCGGTCAGGTGGTTCCCGGCAAGCGGCCAAGCTACATGTCAGCGGCAACTCGCCTGTCGCCTCGTGGGGGGCCGGGGAGAAGAGGAGAACGCCGGCGGAGCCTGGCCTGGACCAGAAAAGAGGTGAGAGCTGGGGGAAAATATACCCATGAAGCGGGGGGGCAAATATACCCATGGAGCTGGGGGCAAATATACCCATGAAGCTGGGGGGGGCAAATATACCCATGGAGCTGGGACAAATATACCCATGAAGCTGGGGGGCAAATATACCCATGGAGCTGGGGGCAAATATACCCATGGAGCTGGGGGAAAATATACCCATGAAGCGGGGGCAAATATACCCATGGAGCTGGGACAAATATACCCATGAAGCGGGGGGGAATATATATATGGAGTGGGGGCAAATATAGCCATGGAGTGGGGGCAAATATACCCATGAAGCTGGGACAAATATAACCATGGAGCTGGGACAAATATACCCGTGGAGCTGGGACAAATATACCCGTGGAGCTGAGACAAATATACCCATGGAGCTGGGGCAAATATACCCATGGAGTGGGGGCAATATATACCCATGAAGCAGGGGGAAACATATACCCATGTGAGCTAAGGGCAAATATATCCATGTGAGCTGCCTGGGGGCAATATATATATCCATGTGAGTTGGGGCAATATATATATATCCATGTGAGCTGGGGCAAATATCTATATCCATGTGAGCTGCTTGTGGGCAATATATATATCCATGTGAGCTGCCTGGGGGCAATATATATATCCATGTGAGCTGCCTGGGGGCAAATATCTATATCCATGTGAGCTGCCTGGGGGCAAATATCTATATCCATGCGAGCTGCTTTGGGGGCAATATATATATCCATGTGAGCTGCCTGGGGGCAATATATATCCATGTGAGTTGGGGCAATATATATATATATACTTGTGAGCTGGGGCAAATATCTATATCCATGTGAGCTGCTTGGGGGCATTATATATATATATACCATGTGAGCTGCCTGGGGGCAATATATATATCCATGTGAGCTGCCTGGGGCAATATATATATCCATGTGAGCAGCCTGGGGGCAATATATATATATCCATGTGAGTTGGGGCAATATATATCCATGTGAGCTGGGGGCCAATATATCTGCCTGTCACTGCGAACCCAACACCAGCTCTTGGCCAAAACTGGTAGAATGCCCCCCCCCCCGAAACCTGTTTCTGGATCCGCCCCTGATCCTATAAAGCATATAGGGCAGCCAATAAATCATGTAAAAAAGCGATTAGATGGGCTAAACTAGAAAATGAAAAAGAAATAGCCAAAGAGAGCAAGACCAACCCTAAAAGATTCTTTAAAAAAAACCAAGAGTGAAAATGTAGGTTCACTAATATCTGAGTCAGGGGTATTGTTAACTGAAGATCAAGATAAGGCAGAAATTTTGAATGATTAGTTTTCTTCAGTATTTATCAAGGAAAAACCTATAACAAGAAAAAGTGACTGGTTGACTCAGGACAAGGTTTTGCAGCAATTTAAACAATGTGAATGTGAATAAAGCCCCATGGTCAGATGGAATTCACCTGCGAGTACTGAGGGAGCTATGTGTTGAAATATGTAAACCTCTCTTCTTAATCTTTCAAGATTCTTTTCTTTCAGGAATCATACCAGAGGATTGGAGAAAAGCTGACGTGGTCCCTATATTTAAGAAAGGTTTAAAATTTGTGTCTGGGAATTATAGACCTGTGAGTTTAACATCTGTGGCTGGGAAAGTACTTGATGGGTTACTAAGGGATCAAATTCAAGAATTTATTGGGAGGTATAATGTAATTGGCAAAAATCAGCATGGTATTATGAAACACAGATCATGTCAGACTAACCTAATTACATTCTATGAGGAAGTAAGTAGAAGTATAGATCAGCGGGTCGCAGTGGATGTGATTTACTTGGATTTTGCCAAAGCTTTTGACACAGTTCCACACAAAAGGTTACTATTTAAATTAAGAAAAATTGGTCTAGATGAAAATACTTGTTCTTGGATAGAAAACTGGCTAAAAGATAGGGTACAGAGAGTGGTCATAAATGGTACATTTTCAAGATGGACATCAGTGGTAAGTGGTGTCCCTCAGGGGTCTGTTATAGGACCAATTCTATTCAATTTATTTATAAATGACCTTCAGATAGGCATTGAAAGTCATGTATCAGTGTCAGAAGATGACACAAAACTAGGAAAAGTAAAACAATGTGAGCAGGATGTTACTACGCTGCAGAGGGATTTAGATAGATTGGGGGACTGGGCACTTAAATGGCAGATGAAATTTAATGTAGATAAATGCAAAGTTATGCACTTTGGAGTGAAGAACACACAAGCAACTTATACCCTAAATGGTACGGAGTCAGGGAAATGCAAGCAGGAGAAGGATTTTGGAATAATCATAAAGTAACAATGTGCAATGTCAAACAGCAGCCGGCAAGGCCAGCAAGGTATTGGCATGCATTAAAAGGTGAGTTCACTCTCAGGATGAAAACATAATTTTGCCCCTGTATAAATCAATGGTAAGACTGCACCTTGAATATGCCGTGCAATTTTGGGCACCTGTCTTAAGAAAGGATATTATAGCGCTAGAAAAAGTGCAGAGACGGGTGACTAAATTAATAAGGGGAATGGAAGGTTTAAGTTATGAGGAAAGACTAACAACCTTAAACCTGTTTAGCTTAGAGAAACGGCATCTTAGAGGGGATCTGATAACCTTATATAAATATATACGGGGCCATTATAAACCATTGTCTGGAAACCTATTCATTAACAGGACTATACATAGGACACGAGGTCACCCATTTAGACTGGATGAAAAGATATTCAGACTAAAGCATAGGAAGGGTTATTTTGCTGTGAGAACAATAAGGCTGTTGAATTCTCTGCCTGTTGTGGTGGTTGGGTCAGAGACTGTACAGACTTTTGAAAAATGACTGGATGACTTCCTGCAGACACAGAATATTAAGGGTTATAATATTTGATATGTGGGTAAGCTTCTTGATCCAAGGAGAAATCTGACTGCCATTCTGTGGTCAAGAAGAATTTTTTCCCCAGTGTGTTGCATATTGGCGAGCGCTTCAGACTGGGTTTTTTGCCTTCTTTTGGATCAACAGCAGTAGGTGATGTGTGAGAGGCTGAACCCAATGGACGCATGTCTTTTTTCAGCCTATGTAACGTTGTAACTATGCCTCCGTGACATCATCCCCGTGACCGGCATCTGACGGAGAGCGGGAACTGGATGCCGGAGGACTGCCACCATGGGACTGCCACCGCTGGAGGAGCTCAGGGCCAAAGTATGTGGATGTAGGTGAGTATGTTTCTACACATACCAACATTCACATACCTCGGCTCTAAGCTCCTCCAGTGGTGGCAGTCCTCCTACATCCAGTTCCCGCTCTCCGTCAGATGTCGGTAGCAGGGATGTCTTCACAGAGGCAGAAGCAGAGTCAAAAGCTGCCTCCACAACCAGCCTCCAGGCTCAGGTGAGCCCCCGGCCCGGCCGGGCCTCCAGGTCTTGGTTTGGATGACTGATTTTAGGCAGATTATTTTAGCCGATTTTTCCTTTCGGACGAAAGCACAATTTTCGGCTGATAATTTTGGTTTCCGAAATTTCGGTGCAACCTTAATTACAACGATCCACTGTCCAAGGTGGTGGCATACGATTAACTGCAGATAGGTACTGTTTGATTCTGTACTGCTTCGTGCACATGTTTGAGATTAGTTATATGGAGTAATAGGGGGGTTATAAGGAGAGGTTATATGGAGTAATAGGGGGGTTATAGGGAGAGGTTATATGGAGTAATAGGAGGGTTATAGGGAGAGGTTATATAGAGTAAAAGGAGGGTTATAGGGAGAGGTTATATGGAGTAATAGGAGGGTTATAGGGAAAGGTTACATGGAGTAATAGGAGGGTTATAGGGAGAGGTTATATGAAGTAATAGGAGGGGTTATAGGGAGAGGTTATATCAGGGGCGGATCCAGACATAGGTTTTGGGGAGGGGGCATTCTACCAGTTTTTGCCAAGTGCTGGTGTTGGGTTCGCAGTGACAGGCAGATATATTTACCCACAGCTCACATGGATATATATATTGCCCCCAGCTCACATGGATATATATATTGCCCCCAGCTCACATGGATTTATATATTGCCCCTAGCTCACATGGATCGATATATTGCCCCTAGCTCACATGGATATATATAATGCCCCAGCTCACATGGATATATATAATGCCCCAGCTCACATGGATATATATAATTGCCCCAGCTCACATGGATATATTTGCCCCCAGCTCACATGGATATATTGCCCCCAGCTCACATGGATATATTTGCCCCCAGCTTACATGGATATATATATTTGCCCCAGCTCCCATGGATATATATATTTGCCCCCAGCTCACATGGATATATTTATTGACCCCAGCTCACATGGATGTATATATTTGTCCCCAGCTCACGTGGATATATAAATTGCCCCAGCTCACATGGATATATTTGCCCCCAGCTCACATGGATATATTGCCCCCAGCTCACATGGATATATTTGCCCCCAACTTACATGGATATATATATTTGCCCCAGCTCCCATGGATATATATTTGCCCCCAGCTCACATGGATATATTTATTGACCCCAGCTCACATGGATGTATATATTGCTCCCAGCTCACATGGATATATATATTTGCCCCAGCTCATGTGGATATATAAATTGCCCCAGCTTACATGGATATATTATTATTATTATTATTTCTTTATTTATAAAGCGCCAGCATATTCCGCAGCGCTGTACAATAGGCACAGTATAGACAGGGTCACAATACATTGAACAACATTTGACAAACAGTACAGGAGGAGATGAGGGCCCTATTCCCGTAGGAACTCACAATCTAGGAGGGTTGGGGTTGGAAACAGGAGGAGAGGACTGCAAGGTGAGAGTGATTGATGGTTGCGTCAGTGAGTTGGGTGCTAGGCTTCCCTAAATAGGAACGTTTTAAGGGAGTGTTTGAAGGAAGAGAAGTTAGGGGAAAGTCTGACAGTACGAGGGAGAGCGTTCCAGAGAGTGGGGGCTGCGCGTGAGAAATCCTGCAGTCTATCATGGGAAAAGGTGATGCGGGGAGAAGCTAGGCGCAGGTCACTGTTTGACCTTAGGGAGCGGGCTGGGGTGTATTTGGTGATTAGTGAGGACAGGTAGTGGGGAGCTGAGTTAGTGAGGGTTTTGTAGGTAAGGATAAGGATTTTGAACTTAATTCTGCAGTGGATGGGGAGCCAGTGAAGGGACTCGCAGAGGGGAGTGGCAGAGACAGAGCGGCGGGTGAGGTGAATTAGCCTGGCGGAGGCGTTCAGGGTGGATTCTAGGGGGAGAGGCGGGACAGAGGGAGGCCAGATAAGAGTTTATTGCAATAGTCGAGTCGGGAGATTACCAGGGCGTGTATGAGTTGTTTTGTGGTGACAGCGGTAAGAAATGGCCGAATTCTGGAAATATTACGCAGTTGGTATCGGCAGGAGGAGGAAAGAGACTGGATGTGGGGGATAAAGGAAAGAGCAGAGTCAAATATATATATATATTGCACCCAGCTCACATGTATATATTTGCCCCAGCTCACACGGATATATATATTGCCCCCAGCTCACATGGATATATATATATTGCCCCCAGCTCACATGGATATATTTGCCCCTTTTCCTTACGAGGCGAGCAGCCGCTGGCATGCAGCTTGGCCGCTTGCCGGGAACCACCTAACCAGCCGCGTTCTTGCAAGATCGCGTGCTGGTCAGGTGGTTCCCATCCCAGGCGAGCGGCCAAGCTGCATGCCAGCGGTTGCTCGCCTCGTAGGGAGAACAACGCTGCCGGCAGCGATTTTCTCGGGGGGAGGGGCAATTTCCCCGTTGCTCCCCCTGGATCCGCCCCTGGGTTATATGGTGTAATAGGGGGGTTATAGGGAGAGGTTATATGGAGTAATAGGAGGGTTATAGGGAGAGGTTATATAGAGTAAAAGGAGGGTTGTAGGGAGAGGTTATATGGAGTAATAGGGGTGTTATAGGGAGAGGTTATATGGAGTAATAGGGGGTTATAGGGAGAGGTTATATGGAGTAATAGGAGGGTTATTGGGAGAGGTTATATGGAGTAATAGGAGGGTTATTGGGAGAGGTTATATGGAGTAATAGGAGGGTTATTGGGAGAGGTTATATGGAGTAATAGGGGGTTATAAGGAGAGGTTATATGGAGTAATAGGGGGTTACAGGGAGAGGTTATATGGAGTAATAGGAGGGTTATAGTATAGGGAGAGGTTATATGGAGTAATAGGAGGGTTATTGGGAGAGGTTATATGGAGTAATAGGAGGGTTATTGGGAGAGGTTATATGGAGTAATAGGAGGGTTATAGGGAGAGGTTATATGGAGTAATAGGGGGTTATAAGGAGAGGTTATATGGAGTAATAGGGGGTTACAGGGAGAGGTTATATGGAGTAATAGGAGGGTTATAGTATAGGGAGAGGTTATATGGAGTAATAGGGGGTTATAGTATAGGGAGAGGTTATATGGAGTAATAGGAGGGTTATAGGGAGAGGTTATATGGAGTAATAGGGGGTTATAGGGAGTGGTTATATGGAGTAATAGGAGGGTTATAGGGAGAGGTTATCTGGAGTAATAGGAGGGTTATAGGGAGAGGTTATATGGAGTAATAGGAGGGGTTATAGGGAGAGGTTATATCAGGGGCGGATCCAGACATAGGTTTTGGGGAGGGGGCATTCTTCCAGTTTTTGCCAAGTGCTGGTGTTAGGTTTGCAGTGACAGGCAGATATATTTACCCACAGCTCACATGGATATATATATTGCCCCCAGCTCACATGGATATATATATTGCCCCTAGCTCACATGGATATATATAATGCCCCAGCTCACATGGATATATATATTTGCCCCAAGCTCACATGGATATATATAATTGCCCCAGCTCACATGGATATATTTGCCCCCAGCTCACATGGATATATTGCCCCCAGCTCACATGGATAAATTTGCCCCCAGCTTACATGGATATATATATTTGCCCCAGCTCCCATGGATATATATATTTGCCCCCAGCTCACATGGATATATTTATTGACCCCAGCTCACATGGATGTATATATTGCTCCCAGCTCACATGGATGTATATATTTGCCCCAGCTCATGTGGATATATAAATTGCCCCAGCTCATGTGGATATATAAATTGCCCCAGCTCACATGGATATATATATATTGCACCCAGCTCACATGGATATATTTGCACCCAGCTCACACGGATATATATATTGCCCCCAGCTCACATGGATATATTTGCCCCTTCTCCTTACGAGGCGAGCAGCCGCTGGCATGCAGCTTGGCCACTTGCCGGGAACCACCTGACCAGCCGCGTTCTCGCAAGATCGCGTGCTGGTCAGGTGGTTCCCTTCCCAGGCGAGCGGCCAAGCTGCATGCCAGCGGTTGCTTGCCTCGTAGGGAGAAGAACGCTGCCGGCAGCGATTTTCTAGGAGGGAGGGGCAATTGCCCCGTTGCTCCCCCTGGATCCGCCCCTGGCTTATATGGTGTAATAGGGGGGGATTATAGGGAGAGGTTATATGGAGTAATAGGAGGGTTATAGGGAGAGGTTATATGGAGTAATAGGGGGGTTATTGGGAGAGGTTATATGGAGTAATAGGGGGTTACAGGGAGAGGTTATATGGAGTAATAGGAGGGTTATAGGGAGAGGTTATATGGAGTAATAGGGGGGTTATAGTATAGGGAGAGGTTATATGGAGTAATAGGAGGGTTATAGGGGAGGTTATATGGAGTAATAGGAGGGTTATAGGGAAAGGTTACATGGAGTAATAAGAGGATTATAGGGAGAGGTTATATGGAGTAATAGGAGGGGTTATAGGGAGAGGTTATATCAGGGGCGGATCCAGACATAGGTTTTGGGGAGGGGGCATTCTACCAGTTTTTGCCAAGTGCTGGTGTTGGGTTCGCAGTGACAGGCAGATATATTTACCCACAGCTCACATGGATATATATATTGCCCCCAGCTCACATGGATATATATATATTGCACCCAGCTCACAGGGATATATATATTGCCCCTAGCTCACATGGATATATATATTGCCCCAGCTCACATGGATATATATAATTGCCCCAGCTCACATGGATATATTTATTGACCCCAGCTCACATGGATGTATATATTTGTCCCCAGCTCACGTGGATATATAAATTGCCCCAGCTCACATTGATATATTGCCCCCAGCTCACATGGATATATTTGCCCCCAGCTTACATGGATATATATATATATTTGCCCCAGCTCCCATGGATATATATATTTGCCCCCAGCTCACATGGATATATTTATTGACCCCAGCTCACATGGATGTATATATTGCTCCCAGCTCACATGGATATATATATTTGCCCCAGCTCATGTGGATATATAAATTGCCCCAGCTCACATGGATATATATATATTGCACCCAGCTCACATGGATATATTTGCACCCAGCTCACACGGATATATATATTGCACCCAGCTCACATGGATATATTTGCCCCTTCTCCTTACGAGGCGAGCAGCCGCTGGCATGCAGCTTGGTCTCTTGCCGGGAACCACCTGACCAGCCGCGTTCTCTCAATATCGCGTGCTGGTCAGGTGGTTCCCATCCCAGGCGAGCGGCCAAGCTGCATGCCAGCAGTTGCTCGCCTCGTAGGAAGAAGAACGCTGCCGGCAGCGATTTTCTCAGGGGGAGGGGCAATTGCCCCGTTGCTCCCCCTGGTTCCGCCCCTGGGTTATATGGTGTAATAGGGGGGGGTTATAGGGAGAGGTTATATGGAGTAATAGGAGGGTTATAGGGAGAGGTTATATGGAGTAATAGGGGTTATACGGAGAGGTTATATGGAGTAATAGGAGGGTTATAGGGAAAGGTTACATGGAGTAATAAGAGGGTTATAGGGAGAGGTTATATGGAGTAATAGGAGGGGTTATAGGGAGAGGTTATATCAGGGGCGGATCCAGACATAGGTTTTGGGGAGGGGGCATTCTACCAGTTTTTGCCAAGTGCTGGTGTTGGGTTCGCAGTGACAGGCAGATATATTTACCCACAGCTCACATGGATATATATATAATGCCCCCAGCTCACATGGATATATATATTGCCCCTAGCTCACATGGATATATATATTGCCCCTAGCTCACATGGATATATATATTGCCCCTAGCTCACATGGATATATATAATGCCCCCAGCTCACATGGATATATATATTTTCCCCAAGCTCACATGGATATATATATTGCCCCAGCTCACATGGATATATTTGCCCCAGCTCACATGGATATATTTGCCCCCAGCTCACATGGATATATTGCCCCCAGCTCACATGGATATATTTGCCCCAGCTTACATGGATATATATATTTGCCCCAGCTCCCATGGATATATATATTTGCCCCCAGCTCCCATGGATATATTTATTGACCCCAGCTCACATGGATGTATATATTTGTCCCCAGCTCACGTGGATATATAAATTGCCCCAGCTCACATGGATATATTTGCCCCCAGCTCACATGGATATATTGCCCCATCTCACATGGATATATTTGCCCCCAGCTTACATGGATATATATATTTGCCCCAGCTCCCATGGATATATAGATTTGCCCCCAGCTCAAATGGATATATTTATGGACCCCAGCTCACATGGATGTATAAATTGCTCCCAGCTCACATGGATATATATATTTGCCCCAGCTCATGTGGATATATAAATTGCCCCAGCTCACATGGATATATTATTATTCTTATTATTCTCTATTTATAAAGCGCCAGCATATTCCGCAGCGCTGTACAATAGGCACAGTATAGACAGGGTTACAATACATTGAACAATATTTGACAAACAGTACAGGAGGAGATGAGGGCCCTATTCCCGTAGGAACTCACAATCTAGGAGGGTTGGGGTTGGAAACAGGAGGAGAGGACTGCAAGGTGAGAGTGATTGATGGTTGCGTCAGTGAGTTGGGTGCTAGGCTTCCCTAAATAGGAACGTTTTAAGGGAGCGTTTGAAGGAAGAGAAGTTAGGGGAAAGTCTGACAGTACGAGGGAGAGCGTTCCAGAGAGTGAGGGCTGCGCGTGAGAAATCCTGTAGTCTATCATGGGAAGAGGTGATGGAGGGAGAAGCTAGGCGCAGGTCACTGTTTGACCTTAGGGAGCGGACTGGGGTGTATTTGGTGATTAGTGAGGACAGGTAGTGGGGAGCTGAGTTAGTGAGGGTTTTGTAGGTAAGGATAAGGATTTTGAACTTAATTCTGCAGTGGATTGGGAGCCAGTGAAGGGACTCGCAGAGAGGAGCGGCAGAGACAGAGCGGCGGGTGAGGTGAATTAGCCTGGCGGAGGCGTTCAGGGTGGATTGTAGGGGAGAGGCGGGACAGAGGGAGGCCAGATAACAGATTATTGCAATAGTCGAGTCGGGAGATTACCAGGGCGTGTATGAGTTGTTTTGTGGTGACAGCGGTAAGAAATGGCCGAATTCTGGAAATATTACGCAGTTGGTATCGGCAGGAGGAGGAAAGAGACTGGATGTGGGGGATGAAGGAAAGAGCAGAGTCAAATATATATATATATATTGCACCCAGCTCACATGGATATATTTGCCCCCAGCTCACACGGATATATATATTGCCCCCAGCTCACATGGATATATATATTGCCCCCAGCTCACATGGATATATTTGCCCCTTCTCCTTACGAGGCGAGCAGCCGCTGGCATGCAGCTTGGCCGCTTGCCGGGAACCACCTGACCAGCCGCGTTCTCGCAAGATCGCGTGCTGGTCAGGTGGTTCCCATCCCAGGCGAGCGGCCAAGCTGCATGCCAGCGGTTGCTCGCCTCGTAGGGAGAAGAACGCTGCCGGCAGCGATTTTCTCAGGGGGAGGGGCAATGGCCCCGTTGCTCCCCCTGGATCCGCCCCTGGGTTATATGGTGTAATAGGGGGGTTATAGGGAGAGGTTATATGGAGTAATAGGGGGGTTATAGGGAGAGGTTATATGGAGAAATAGAGGTTATAGGGAGAGGTTATATGGAGTAATAGGAGGGTTATTGGGAGAGGTTATATGGAGTAATAGGAGGGATATAGGGAGAGGTTATATGGAGTAATAGGGGGTTATAGGGAGAGGTTATATGGAGTAATAGGAGGGTTATAGGGAGAGGTTATATGGAGTTATAGGGGGGTTATAGTATAGGGAGAGGTTATATGGAGTAATAGGGGGGTTATAGTATAGGGAGAGGTTATATGGAGTAATAGGAGGGTTATAGGGAGAGGTTATATGGAGTAATAGGGGTTTACAGGGAGAGGTTATATGGAGTAATAGGAGGGTTATAGGGAGAGGTTATATGGAGTAATAGGAGGGTTATAGGGAGAGGTTATATGGAGTAATAGGAGGGTTATAGGGAAAGGTTACATGGAGTAATAAGAGGGTTATAGGGAGAGGTTATATGGAGTAATAGGAGGGGTTATAGGGAGAGGTTATATCAGGGGCGGATCCAGACATAGGTTTTGGGGAGGGGGCATTCTACCAGTTTTTGCCAAGTGCTGGTGTTGGGTTCGCAGTGACAGGCAGATATATTTACCCACAGCTCACATGGATATATATATTGCCCCCAGCTCACATGGATATATATATTGCCCCTAGCTCACATGGATGTATATAATGCCCCAGCTCACATGGATATATATATTTGCCCCAAGCTCACATGGATATATATATTGCCCCAGCTCACATGGATATATATAATTGCCCCAGCTCACATGGATATATTTGCCCCCAGCTCACATGGATATATTTGCCCCCAGCTTACATGGATATATATATTTGCCCCAGCTCCCATGTATATATATATTTGCCCCCAGCTCACATGGATATATATATTTGCCCCCAGCTCCCATGGATATATTTATTGACCCCAGCTCACATGGATGTATATATTGCTCCCAGCTCACATGGATATATAAATTGCCCCAGCTCACATGGATATATATATATTGCACCCAGCTCACATGGATATATTTGCACCCAGCTCACACAGATATATATATTGCCCCCAGCTCACATGGATATATATATTGCCCCCAGCTGACATGGATATATTTGCCCCTTCTCCTTACGAGGCGAGCAGCCGCTGGCATGCAGCTTGGCCTCTCGCCGGGAACCACCTGACCAGCCGCGTTCTCGCAAGATCGCGTGCTGGTCAGGTGGTTCCCATCCCAGGCGAGCGGCCAAGCTGCATGCCAGCGGTTGCTCGCCTCATAGGGAGAAGAACGCTGCCAGCAGCGATTTTCTTGGGGGGAGGGGCAAATGCCCCGTTGCTCTCCCTGGATCCGCCCCTGGGTTATATGGTGTAATAGGGGGGTTATAGGGAGAGGTTATATGGAGTAATAGGAGGGTTATAGGGAGAGGTTATATGGAGTAATAGGGGGGTTATAGGGAAAGGTTATATGGAGTAATAGGGGGTTATAGGGAGGTTATATGGAGTAATAGGAGGGTTATTGGGAGAGGTTATATGGAGTAATAGGAGGGTTATAGGGAGAGGTTATATGGAGTAATAGGGGGTTATAGGGAGAGGTTATATGGAGTAAAAGGAGGGTTATAGGGAGAGGTTATATGGAGTAATAGGGGGTTATAGTATAGGGAGAGGTTATATGGAGTAATAGGGGGGTTATAGTATAGGGAGAGGTTATATGGAGTAATAGGAGGGTTATAGGGAGAGGTTATATGGAGTAATAGGGGGGTTATAGGGAGAGGTTATATGGAGTAATAGGGGTTATAGGGAGAGGTTATATGGAGTAGGAGGGTTATAGGGAGAGGTTTATTGGAGTATAGGGGGTTATAGGGAGAGGTTATATTTAGTAATAGGAGGGTTATAGGGAGAGGTTATATGGAGTAATAGGAGGGTTATAGGGAGAGGTTATATGGAGTAATAGGGGGTTATAGGGAGAGGTTATATGGAGTAATAGGAGGGTTATAGGGAGAGGTTATATGGAGTAATAGGGGGTTATAGGGAGAGGTTATATGGAGTGTCACGACCACTACGCAAAGACGCCGGGTTAAGCCGCTCACTATCTATCTATCCTAGACCCAGATAATTACGCGCGCTTTTCTACCCGTCCCGGCCACACTTTCTCTCACAACAGGCACATAGAGCGCAATATACGGATCCCAGGATTGCAACGCAGTACAAGTCTTCTCCTGAAGCGCGTACTACCTACGTCTCCCACAATCCCTGCAGTCTCTTTTTCCTATTCTATTAGTAACGCTGCCACCAGTCCTCATGGACACCACGCGCGTCGCGACTGGAGACGCAGGGCTTAAACAACCGCACTGTCTCCTGACGACCGCAACTCGCAATTTCTTATATATAACCGAGCTTAAAGCAAATAGCAATACTCCCAATCTCTTAGTTAGCGTGGATTTCATCAGCCAGAGTCAAAACTTAAATACTTTTTTGTTTATTTATGATAGAAAAATTACAGTGCTTTGTTACATAAAAAATTATAACTAGAATAAATCAATTAATTACACACTACACAGCAAATGAAAGAAAAAGGGTGAACCATAGAGCATTACTTACGAAGAGCTACTCCTTAAGCTAGCATCAATGGTCTCCTGGAGCCTGGAGATAAAGCATGGACAGATCAGCCTCTTTCGAAGGTACCCCAAGTGATCAGCCCCAGCACATGGCCAGTTTTCAGAATTTATACACTTCCTGATCCTTCCAGCCCACCCCCAATTGTGTCCAAATCTCGGTGCCGGGCTGGCTGCTTAGGTGTGAGTACTATGTCAGAGTACAAAAGAAATTCCCTTTTTACAGCTACGTGTTATATCCTCCCCCCAGGGGAGAAAGCTAACCATTTTAGCAGGTCTTCCTTATCAGCTGAAATGTTATCAAAATGGTCAGACACAAATATGAATATAACTCTATATGGAGGAGATATGTATAAACAGGCAGATAGACACATACAGTATATACAGGCAGACCCTTATATAGATAGAAATACAGATCTAATCTGCCACATCTCCCATACAAAGGAGATGCAGAAAGGAGGGGCTAACTAACATGCCTCTCACGTGCGGCTTAACACGGGTTCGTCAACGGGCATCTGGCACCTGCACCAGTCGCCGGCGCTATGACGGAGTGGGGGACGCACAGGTGTCCGTGCACTTTGCCCACCAAAGCATGCATTCCCTCTCGCAACCGCATCACACATTGCCCCATGCAGGCCTTTGGCGACTCCACCATTCTTCCCCACCTCTCCCAAGCCGGGGGGAGGGGGTCACTCATACTGCACTCACAACATGGCACAGACTCGGGGAAGCCCCTGTGCTTCTGCAGCCCCTCCGGGTGCAGCACGGGTGGCCCACTCTCAGCTCGCACCTCAGTCTTACAGGCAGCAGAATCCTCGTAACCCGTAGCCTGCTCTGGAGCCATTCTTACAGCAGGGGGTATGGAGAAACAGGGTGAAGCGCCCCGCTCCCCAGTAAACGTCCCCCTGCATCTGCCAAAGGACAGGCATCGTACCTGGCTCTGGGCAGATGGCTGGGAGGTCACAGGAGCCACACCAGGACCCGCTGCCTCCCCGTCTCTCACTGTCCCCGCACATTCAGAATTTGGGAACCATACAGATGGGGCACAAGATTATCCACGCTCACCTCGCCCCCCATTGCACACAGTTTCCCCACTTTATCACACAGTTTATCAAGCACGCCTTGCTTCGTAACCGATGAGCATACAGCCGTATGCCACCCTCATCTACAGGGAGGTTGCTCAGTACCAGTTTCCTGTGGTACTGGGAATCTGGTTGGCTTTCCCCCAGGGCAACATACGTCCACCCCAGGCCCTTCCTCCTGACCACACAGC
This sequence comes from Leptobrachium leishanense, assembly GCA_009667805.1. NCBI lineage: Eukaryota > Metazoa > Chordata > Amphibia > Anura > Megophryidae > Leptobrachium > Leptobrachium leishanense. Next base: position 48,715,092 of record CM019065.1, read on the forward strand.
ATGCGCTCGGTGCCACCCGCAGCCTCAGACACATGTGACACAGACTGGCATACCACAGTATCCTGCCCATCCAGGATGTTCTGCCCTCTACTACTTTCACCTGGCACCGCCAACCTGGATGGTTCAGGCCCTGGATAACCCTCTGCCACCCTAGGCCTCTCCTTCCGACCACCCAGTATGCCCTCTGCACCACGCACAGTCTCAGATACCCGCAACACATGCTGGCACACCGCAGTATCCTGCTCAACCCAGGCCTTCCGATGCCCACACCTTCCCATCAGCACCACCGACCCAGTTGGTTCAGCCCTCAAGGAACCTGCCTTGGTCCCTTGTTCTCCCTCCCAACCGCGTGGCGTCACAGACACACCTGAGTCTGGTCTAGGCAGGCACACCACAGTATCCTGCCACCCCTCCCAGGCATTCTGATCCACACCATTCTCACTGGGCACTAGAGTCCTGGTTGGTTTAGGCGCAAGCAGACCCGCAGTCATCCCTTGCCCTTGCTCCCAACCATATGGCGTCACAGACACCTGAGTATGGTCTAGGCAGGCACACCACAGTATCCTGCCACCCTTCCCAGGCATTCTGATCCCCACCATCACACGGCAGAGACGGGCCTTGTGCCCTACTCCCCACGGACTGCCAGTGGGTACCCACTTCCACCATGGGCACCGCGGCCTCCCCACGCATGGGGTCCGGGGAACCAGCTGACTCGGGGGCAGACGGGCATTCACTCACCCCCTGCCTTTCCTCCCAGTCACACTGCCCCCTCGTGCTACCACACAACACCTCGGGCACACCTGGCGCAGGCGCAGACTGACTCACTGCCATCCCCTGCCCTCCCGTCCAGGAATCCTGTTGCGCATCCCCACTCACAGCCCTCCCCACTGTAGAGCCACTAGTGGGCCTAGGTAAATCCCCAGCATCCCTTTCCAGCACGTACTGTGATCCCAATTTACCCAAATCCGTGCCCAGTAACACATCTGTAGGAATATTTTCAGGGAGAGGTTATATGGAGTAATAGAGGGTTATAGGGAGAGGTTATATGGAGTAATAGGGGGTTATAGGGAGAGGTTATATGGAGTAATAGAGGGTTATAGGGAGAGGTTATATGGAGTAATAGGGGGGTTATAGGAGAGGTTATATGGAGTAATAGGAGGGTTATAGGGAGAGGTTATATGGAGTAATAGGAGGGTTATTAGGGAGAGGTTATATGGTGTAATAGGGGGTTATAGGGAGAGGTTATATGGAGTAATAGGAGGGGTATAGGGAGAGGTTATATGGAGTAATAGGAGGTTATAGGAGAGGTTATATGGAGTAATAGGGGGTTATAGGGAGAGGTTATATGGAGTAATAGGGGGTTATAGGGAGAGGTTATATGGAGTAATAGGAGGGTATAGGGAGAGGTTATATGGAGTAATAGGAGGTTATAGGGAGAGGTTATATGGAGTAATAGGGGGGTTATAGGGAGAGGTTATATGGAGTAATAGAGGGTTATAGGGAGAGGTTATATGGAGTAATAGGGGGTTATAGGGAGAGGTTATATGGAGTAATAGGGGGTTATAGGGAGAGGTTATATGGAGTAATAGGGGGTTTTAGGGAGAGGTTATATGGAGTAATAGGGGGGTTATAGGGAGAGGTTATATGGAGTAATAGGGGGTACGGAGAGGTTATATGGAGTAATAGAGGGTTATAGGGAGAGGTTATATGGAGTAATTGGGGGGTTATAGGGAGAGGTTATATGGAGTAATAGGGGGTTATAGGGAGAGGTTATATTGAGTAATAGGAGGGTTATAGGGAGAGGTTATATGGAGTAATAGGGGGTTATAGGAGAGGTTATATAGAGTAATAGGAGGGTTATAGGGAGAGGTTATATGGAGTAATAGGAGGGTTATAGGGGAGGTTATATGGAGTAATAGGAGGGTTATAGGGAGAGGTATATAAGTAAATAGGGGGGTTATAGGGAGAGTTATATGGAGTAATAGGGGTTATAGGGAGAGTTATATGGAGTAATAGGAGGTTATAGGGAGAGTTATATGGAGTAATAGGAGGGTTATCGGGGAGGTTATATGGAGTAATAGGGGGTTATAGGGAAGAGGTTATATGGAGTAATAGGGGGTTATAGGGAGAGTTATATGGAGTAATAGGAGGGTTATAGGAGAGGTTATATGGAGTAATAGGGGGGTTATAGGGAGAGTTATATGGAGTAATAGAGGGTTATAGGGAGAGGTTATATGGAGTAATAGGGGGTTATAGGGAGAGGTTATATGGAGTAATAGGGGGTTATAGGGAGAGGTTATATGGAGTAATAGGAGGGTTATAGGGAGAGGTTATATGGAGTAATAGGGGGTTATAGGGAGAGGTTATATGCCGTAATAGGAGGTTATAGGGAGAGGTTATATGGAGTAATAGGGGGTTATATGGAGAGGTTATATGGAGTAATAGGGGGTTATAGGGAGAGGTTATATGGAGTAATAGGGGGGTTATAGGGAGAGGTTATATGGTGTAATAGGAGGGTTATAGGGAGAGGTTATATGGAGTAATAGGGGGTTATAGGAGAGGTTATATGGAGTAATAGGAGGGTTATAGGGAGAGGTTATATGGAGTAATAGGGGGTTATAGGGAGAGGTTATATGGAGTAATAGGAGGGTTATAGGGAGAGGTTATATGGAGTAATAGAGGGTTATAGGGAGAGGTTATATGCAGTAATAGGGGGTTATAGGGAGAGGTTATATGGAGTAATAGGGGGTTATAGGGAGAGGTTATATGGAGTAATAGGGGGGATATAGGGAGAGGTTATATGGAGTAATAGGGGGGTTATAGGGAGAGGTTATATGGAGTAATAGGAGGGTTATAGGAGAGGTTATATGGAGTAATAGGGGTTTATAGGGAGAGGTTATATGGAGTAATAGGGGGTTATAGGGAGAGGTTATATGGAGTAATAGGGGGGTTATAGGGAGAGGTTATATTGAGTAATAGGAGGGTTATAGGGAGAGGTTATATGGAGTAATAGGGGGTTATAGGGAGAGGTTATATGGAGTAATAGGGGGTTATAGGGAGAGGATATATGGAGTAATAGGGGGTTATAGGGAGAGGTTATATGGAGTAATAGGGGGTTATAGGGAGAGGTTATATGGAGTAATAGGAGGGTTATAGGGAGAGGTTATATGGAGTAATAGGGGGGTTATAGGGAGAGTTATATGGAGTAATAGGGGGTTATAGGGAGAGGTTATATGGAGTAATAGGAGGGTTATAGGGAGAGGTTATATGGAGTAATAGGGGGTTATAGGGAGAGGTTATATGGAGTAACAAGGTAGAAAGCCTGCCCAGAGGGCAGTCTATTGTGGATATACTGCCCCTGCTCGTGGATATTGCCCAGCACTGGATACTGCCCCAGCTCGTGGATATTGCCCCCCAGCTCGTGGATATTGCCCCCAGCTCGTGGATATTGTCCCCCAGCTCGTGGATATTGCCCCCAGCTCGTGGATATTGCCCCCAGCTCATGGAATACTGCCCCCCAGCTCATGGATACTGCCCCCAGCTCATGGTATTGCCCCCCAACTCATGGATATTGCCCCCAGCTCATGGATACTGCCCCCCAGCTAATGGATACTGCCCCCCAGCTCATGGATACTGCCCCCCAGCTCATGGATATTTCCCCCCAGCTCATGGATATACTGCCCCCAGCTCATGGATATACTGCCCCCAGCTCATGGATATTGCCCCCCAGCTCATGGATATACTGCCCCCCAGCTCATGGATACTGCCCCCCAGCTCATGGATATTGCCCCCCAGCTCATGGATACTGCCCCCCAACTCATGGATATTACCCCCAGCTCATGGAAACTGCCCCCCAGCTCATGGATACTGCCCCCCAGCTCATGGATATTACTGCCCCCCAGCTCATGGATATTGCCCCCCAGCTCATGGATATACTGCCCCCCAGCTCATGGATACTGCCTCCCAGCTCATGGATATACTGCCCCCAGCTCATGGATATTGCCCGCCAGCTCATGGATATTGCCCCCCAGCTCATGGATATACTGCCCCCAGCTTATGGATATACTGCCCCCAGCTCATGGATATTGCCCCCAGCTCATGGATACTGCCCCCCAGCTCATGGATATACTCCCCCAAGCTCTCATGGATATACTGCCCCCCCAAGCTCTCATGGATATACTGCCCCCCAGCTCTCATGGATATTGCCCCCCAGCTCAGACCCCAGACCAGACATGGGGCGGCTGTTCGAATGCTCTATCGGCATTCGAACAGGCGCCCATGAGCTCCGAGCCATACTTACCTTTCTGAGCGGCGCCGGGGAAGTGAAAGTTTCCCTGCTTCCGGTCGTTGAAGGACCCAAGCCTCCCACATGACCGGGGCTTGGGTCCTTCAAAGAGCGGAAGCGAGGGAACTTTCACTTCCCCGGCGCCGCTCGGAAAGGCAAGTATGGCTCGGGGGTTGGATGCGTGCGGCAGCCGGGTAGAGGCTGCGAGCGCAGCCTCTACCCGGCTGCTGTGTGCATCTTGTAAGCCGCGGGCGAGCGCACAGCCGGCTCGTGCCGCGGCGGTTGCATGCGCGCGCAACCAACCGCCGCTGGTTGCGCGCGCATGCGCAGAGTAAGGCTTGGCGACGGACACGCCAAGCCTTACTCAATTATATTATAGATAGGAGGTTATAGGGAGAGGTTATATGGAGTAATAGGGGGTTATAGGGAGAGGTTATATGGAGTAATAGGGGGTTATAGGGAGAGGTTATATGGAGTAATAGGAGGGTTATAGGGAGAGGTTATATGGAGTAATAGGGGGTTATAGGGAGAGGTTATCTGGAGTAATAGGAGGGTTATAGGGAGAGGTTATATGGAGTAATAGGGGGTTATAGGGAGAGATTATATGGAGTAATAGGGGGTTATAGGGAGAGGTTATATGGAGTAATAGGAGGGTTATAGGGAGAGGTTATATGGAGTAATATGGGGGTTATTGGAGAGGTTATATGGAGTAATAGGGGGGTTATAAGGAGAGGTTATATGGAGTAATAGGGGGTTATAGGGAGAGGTTATATGGAGTAATAGGAGGGTTATAGGGAGAGGTTATATGGAGTAATAGGGGGGTTATAGGGAGAGATTATATGGAGTAATAGGGGGTTATAGGGAGAGGTTATATGGAGTAATAGGAGGGTTATAGGGAGAGGTTATATGGAGTAATATGGGGGTTATTGGGAGAGGTTATATGGAGTAATAGGGGGTTATAAGGAGAGGTTATATGGAGTAATAGGGGGTTATAGGTAGAGGTTATATGGAGTAATAGGGGGTTATAGGGAGAGGTTATATGGAGTAATAGGGGGTTATAGGGATAGGTTATATGGAGTAATAGGGGGTTATAGGGAGAGGTTATATGGAGTAATAGGGGGGTTATAGGGAGAGGTTATATGGAGTAATAGGGGGTTATAGGGAGAGGTTATATGGAGTAATAGGGGGATATAGGGAGAGGTTATATTGAGTAATAGGAGGGTTATAGGGAGAGGTTATATGGAGTAATAGGGGGTTATAGGGAGAGGTTATATGGAGTAATAGGAGGGTTATAGGGAGAGGTTATATGGAGTATAGGGGGTTATAGGGAGAGGTTATATGGAGTAATAGGAGGGTATAGGGAGAGGTTATATGGAGTAATAGGGGGTTATAGGGAGAGGTTATCTGGAGTAATAGGAGGGTTATAGGGAGAGGTTATATGGAGTAATAGGGGGGTTATAGGGAGAGATTATATGGAGTAATAGGGGGTTATAGGGAGAGTTATATGGAGTAATAGGAGGGTTATAGGGAGAGGTTATATGGAGTAATATGGGGGTTATTGGGAGAGGTTATATGGAGTAATAGGGGGGTTATAAGGAGAGGTTATATGGAGTAATAGGGGGTTATAGGGAGAGGTTATATGGAGTAATAGGAGGGTTATAGGGAGAGGTTATATGGAGTAATAGGGGGGTTATAGGGAGAGATTATATGGAGTAATAGGGGGTTATAGGGAGAGGTTATATGGAGTAATAGGAGGGTTATAGGGAGAGGTTATATGGAGTAATATGGGGGTTATTGGGAGAGGTTATATGGAGTAATAGGGGGGTTATAAGGAGAGGTTATATGGAGTAATAGGGGGTTATAGGTAGAGGTTATATGGAGTAATAGGGGGTTATAGGGAGAGGTTATATGGAGTAATAGGGGGGTTATAGGATAGGTTATATGGAGTAATAGGGGGGTTATAGGGAGAGGTTATATGGAGTAATAGGGGGGTTATAGGGAGAGGTTATATGGAGTAATAGGGGGTTATAGGGAGAGGTTATATGGAGTAATAGGGGGGATATAGGGAGAGGTTATATTGAGTAATAGGAGGGTTATAGGGAGAGGTTATATGGAGTAATAGGGGGTTATAGGGAGAGGTTATATGGAGTAATAGGAGGGTTATAGGGAGAGGTTATATGGAGTAATAGGGGGGTTATAGGGAGAGGTTATATGGAGTAACAAGGTGGAAAGCCTGCCCAGAGGGCAGTCTATTGTGGATATACTGCCCCTGCTCGTGGATATTGCCCCAGCACGTGGATACTGCCCCAGCTCGTGGATATTGCCCCCCAGCTCGTGGATATTGCCCCCAGCTCGTGGATATTGTCCCCCAGCTTGTGGATATTGCCCCCAGCTCGTGGATATTGCCCCCCAGCTCATGGATACTGCCCCCCAGCTCATGGATACTGCCCCCAGCTCGTGGATATTGTCCCCAGCTCGTGGATATTGCCCCCAGCTCGTGGATATGCCCCCCAGCTCATGGATACTGCCCCCCAGCTCATGGATACTGCCCCCAGCTCATGGATATTGCCCCCCAACTCATGGATATTGCCCCCAGCTCATGGATACTGCCCCCCAGCTAATGGATATTGCCCCCAGCTCATGGATACTGCCCCCAGCTCATGGATATTTCCCCCCAGCTCATGGATATACTGCCCCCAGCTCATGGATATACTGCCCCCAGCTCATGGATATTGCCCCCAGCTCATGGAAATACTGCCCCCAGCTCATGGATACTGCCCCCCAGCTCATGGATATTGCCCCCAGCTCATGGATACTGCCCCCCAACTCATGGATATTACCCCCAGCTCATGGATACTGCCCCCCAGCTCATGGATATTGCCCCCAGCTCATGGATACTGCCCCCAGCTCATGAATATACTGCCCCCAGCTCATGGATATACTGCACCCAGCTCATGGATATTGCCCCCCATCTCATGGATATACTGCCCCCCAGCTCATGGATACTGCCCCCAGCTCATGGATATACTGCCCCCCAGCTCATGGATATTGCCCCCCAGCTCATGGATATACTGCCCCCCAGCTCATGGATATACTGCCCCAGCTCATGGATATTGCCCCCCAGCTCATGGATACTGCCCCCCAGCTCATGGATATACTGCCCCCCCAAGCTCTCATGGATATACTGCCCCCCCAAGCTCTCATGGATATTGCCCCCCAGCTCAGACCCCAGACCAGACATGGGGCGGCTGTTCGAATGCTCTATCGGCATTCGAACAGGCGCCCATGAGCTCCGAGCCATACTTACCTTTCCGAGCGGCGCCGGGGAAGTGAAAGTTTCCCCGCTTCGGTCGTTGAAGGACCCAAGCCTCCACATGACCGGGGCTGGGTCCTTCAAAGAGCGGAAGCGAGGGAACTTTCACTTCCCCGGCGCCGCTCGGAAAGGTAAGTATGGCTCGGGGTTGGATGCGTGCGGCAGCCGGGTAGAGGCTGCGAGCGCAGCCTCTACCCGGCTGCTGTGTGCATCTTGTAACCGCCACGGCGAGCGCACAGCCGGCTCGTGCCGCGGCGGTTGCATGCGCGCGCAACCAACCGCCGCTGGTTGCGCGCGCATGCGCAGAGTAAGGCTTGGCGACGGACACGCCAAGCCTTACTCAATTATATTATAGATAGGAGGTTATAGGGAGAGGTTATATGGAGTAATAGGGGGTTATAGGGAGAGGTTATATGGAGTAATAGGAGGGTTATAGGGAGAGGTTATATGGAGTAATAGGGGGTTATAGGGAGAGGTTATATGGAGTAATAGGAGGGTTATAGGGAGAGGTTATATGGAGTAATAGGGGTTATAGGGAGAGATTATATGGAGTAATAGGGGTTATAGGGAGAGGTTATATGGAGTAATAGGAGGGTTATAGGGAGAGGTTATATGGAGTAATATGGGGGTTATTGGAGAGGTTATATGGAGTAATAGGGGGTTTATAAGGAGAGGTTATATGGAGTAATAGGGGGTTATAGGTAGAGGTTATATGGAGTAATAGGGGTTATAGGGAGAGGTTATATGGAGTAATAGGGGGTTATAGGGATAGGTTATATGGAGTAATAGGGGGTTTATAGGGAGAGGTTATATGGAGTAATAGGGGGGTTATAGGGAGAGGTTATATAGAGTAATAGGGGGTTATAGGGAGAGGTTATATGGAGTAATAGAGGGTTATAGGGAGAGGTTATATGCAGTAATAGGGGGTTATAGGAGAGGTTATATGGAGTAATAGGGGTTATTGGGAGAGGTTATATGGAGTAATAGGGGGTTATAGGGAGAGTTATATGGAGTAATAGGAGAGGGTATAGGTAGAGGTTATATGGGTAATAGGGGTATAGGGAGAGGTTATATGGAGTAATAGGGGGTTATAGGGAGAGGTTATATTGGAGTAATAGGGGGTTATAGGGAGAGGTTATATGAAATAATAGGGGGGTATAGGGAGAGGTTATATGGAGTAATAGGGGGTTATAGGGAGAGGTTATATGGAGTAATAGGGGGTTATAGGGAGAGTTATATGGAGTAATAGGGGGTTATAGGGAGAGGTTATATGGATTAATAGGAGGGTTATAGGGAGAGGTTATATGGAGTAATAGGGGGTTATAGGAGAGGTTATATGGAGTAATAGGGTTATAGGGAGAGGTTATATGGAGTAATAGGGGGTTATAGGGAGAGGTTATATGGAGTATAGGGGGTTATAGGGAGAGGTTATATGAAATATAGGGTAGGGAGAGGTTATATGGAGTAATAGGGGGGTTATAGGGAGAGGTTATATGGAGTAATAGGAGGGTTATAGGGAGAGGTTATATGGAGTAATAGGGGGTTATAGGGAGAGGTTATATGAATAATAGGGGGTTATAGGAGAGGTTATATGGAGTAATAGGGGTTATAGGGAGAGGTTATATGGAGTAATAGGGGTTATAGGGAGGTTATATGGAGTAATAGGGGGGTTATAGGGAGAGGTTATATGGAGTAATAGGGGGTTATAGGGAGAGGTTATATGGAGTAATAGGGGTTATAGGGAGAGGTTATTTGGAGTAATAGGGGGTTATAGGGAGAGGTTATATGGAGTAATAGGGGGGTTATAGGGAGAGGTTATATGGAGTAATAGGGGGTTATAGGGAGAGGTTATATGGAGTAATAGGGTTATAGGGAGAGGTTTATGGAGTAATAGGGGGTTATAGAGAGAGGTTATATGGAGTAATAGGAGGGTTATAGGGAGAGGTTATATGGAGTAATAGGGGTTATAGGAGAGGTTATATGGAGTAATAGGAGGGTTATAGGGAGAGGTTATATGGAGTAATAGGAGGGTTATAGGGAGGTTATATGGAGTAATAGGGGGCTATAGGGAGAGGTTATATGGAGTAATAGGGGGTTATAGGGAGAGGTTATATGGAGTAATAGGGGGTATAGGGAGAGGTTATATGGAGTAATAGGGGGTTATAGGAGAGGTTATATGGAGTAATAGGAGGTTATAGGAGAGGTTATATGGAGTAATAGGGGGTTATAGGGAGAGGTTATAAGGAGTAATAGGAGGGTTATAGGAGAGGTTATATGGAGTAATAGGGGGTTATAGGAGAGGTTATAAGGAGTAATAGGAGGGTTATAGGGAGAGGTTATATGGAGTAATAGGAGGGTTATAGGGAGAGGTTATATGGAGTAATAGTGGGTTATAGGAGAGGTTATATGGAGTAATAGGGTTTATGGAGAGGTTATATGGAGTAATAGGAGGTTATAGGGAGAGGTTATATGGAGTAATAGAGGGTTATAGGGAGAGGTTATATGGAGTAATAGAGGGTTATAGGGAGAGGTTATATGGAGTAATAGGGGTTATAGGGAGAGGTTATATGGAGTAATAGGGGGGTTATAGAGAGAGGTTATATGGAGTAATAGGAGGGTTATAGGGAGAGGTTATATGGAGTAATAGGGGGTTATAGAGAGGTTATATGGAGTAATAGGGGTTATAGGGAGAGGTTATATGGAGTAGGAGGGTTATAGGGAGAGGTTATATGGAGTAATAGGGGGCTATAGGGAGAGGTTATATGGAGTAATAGGGGGTTATAGGGAGAGGTTATATGGAGTAATAGGGGTTATAGGGAGAGGTTATATGGAGTAATAGGGGGTTATAGGGAGAGGTTATATGGAGTAATAGGAGGTTATAGGGAGAGGTTATATGGAGTAATAGGGGGTTATAGGGAGAGGTTATAAGGAGTAATAGGAGGGTTATAGGGAGAGGTTATATGGAGTAATAGGGGGTTATAGGGAGAGGTTATATGGAGTAATAGGGGGTTATAGGGAGAGGTTATATGGAGTAATAGGGGGTTATAGGGAGAGGTTATATGGAGTAATAGTGGGTTATAGGAGAGGTTATATGGTGTAATAGGGGGTTATAGGGAGAGGTTATATGGAGTAATAGGGGGTTATAGGGAGAGGTTATATGGAGTAATAGGGGGTTATAGGGAGAGGTTATATGGAGTAATAGTGGGTTATAGGGAGAGGTTATATGGTGTAATAGGGGGTTATAGGGAGAGGTTATATGGCGTAATAGGGGGGTTATAGGGAGAGGTTATATGGAGTAATAGGGGGTTATAGGAGAGGTTATATGGAGTAATAGGGGGTTATAGGGAGAGGTTATATGGAGTAATAGGGGTTATAGGGAGAGGTTATATGGAGTAATAGGGGGTTTATAGGGAGAGGTTATATGGAGTAATAGGGGGTTATAGGGAGAGGTTATATGGAGTAATAGTGGGTTATAGGGAGAGGTTATATGGAGTAATAGTAGGGTTATAGGGAGAGGTTATATGGAGTAATAGGAGGGTTATAGGGAGAGGTTATATGGAGTAATAGGGGGTTATAGGGAGAGTTATATGGTGTAATAGGGGGTTATAGGGAGAGGTTATATGGAGTAATAGGGGTTATAGGGAGAGGTTATATGGAGTAATAGGGGGGTTATAGGGAGAGGTTATATGGAGTAATAGGGGGTTATAGGGAGAGGTTATATGGAGTAATAGGGGGTTATAGGGAGAGGTTATATGGAGTAATAGGGGGTTATAGGGAGAGGTTATATGGAGTAATAGGGGGGATATAGGGAGAGGTTATATGGAGTAATAGGGGGTTATAGGGAGAGGTTATATGGAGTAATAGGGGGTTATAGGGAGAGGTTATATGGAGTAATAGGTGGGATATAGGGAGAGGTTATATGGAGTAATAGGATGATTATAGGGAGAGGTTATATGGAGTAATAGGGGGTTATAGGGAGAGGTTATATGGAGTAATAGGAGGGTTATAGGGAGAGGTTATATGGAGTAATAGTGGGTTATAGGGAGAGGTTATATGGTGTAATAGGGGTTATAGGGAGAGGTTATATGGAGTAATAGGGGGGTTATAGGGAGAGGTTATATGGAGTAATAGGGGGTTATAGGGAGAGGTTATATGGAGTAATAGTGGGTTATAGGGAGAGGTTATATGGTGTAATAGGGGGTTATAGGGAGAGGTTATATGGAGTAATAGGGGGTTATAGGGAGAGGTTATATGGAGTAATAGGGGGTTATAGGGAGAGGTTATATGGAGTAATAGGGGGTTATAGGGAGAGGTTATATGGAGTAATAGGGGGTTATAGGGAGAGGTTATATGGAGTAATAGGGGGTTATAGGGAGAGGTTATATGGAGTAATAGGGGGGTTATAGGGAGAGGTTATATGGAGTAATAGTGGGTTATAGGGAGAGGTTATATGGAGTAATAGTGGGTTATAGGGAGAGGTTATATGGAGTAATAGGGGGTTATAGGGAGAGGTTATATGGAGTAATAGTGGGTTATAGGGAGAGGTTATATGGAGTAATAGGGGTTATAGGGAGAGATTATATGGTGTAATAGGGGTTATAGGAGAGGTTATATGGAGTAATAGGTTATAGGGAGAGGTTATATGGAGTAATAGGGGGTTATAGGGAGAGGTTATATGGAGTAATAGGGGGTTATAGGAGAGGTTATATGGAGTAATAGGGGTTATAGGGAGAGGTTATATGGAGTAATAGGGGGTTATAGGGAGAGGTTATATGGAGTAATAGGGGGTTATAGGGAGAGGTTATATGGAGTAATAGGGGGATATAGGGAGAGGTTTATGGAGTAATAGGGGGTTATAGGGAGAGGTTATATGGAGTAATAGGGGGTTATAGGGAGAGGTTATATGGAGTAATAGGGGGGTTATAGGGAGAGGTTATATGGAGTAATAGGGGGATATAGGGAGAGGTTATATGGAGTAATAGGGGGTTATAGGGAGAGGTTATATGGAGTAATAGGGGGTTATAGGGAGAGGTTATATGGAGTAATAGGTGGGATATAGGGAGAGGTTATATGGAGTAATAGGATGATTATAGGGAGAGGTTATATGGAGTAATAGGGGGTTATAGGGAGAGGTTATATGGAGTAATAGGAGGGTTATAGGGAGAGGTTATATGGAGTAATAGTGGGTTATAGGGAGAGGTTATATGGAGTAATAGGGGGGTTATAGGGAGAGGTTATATGGAGTAATAGGGGGTTATAGGGAGAGGTTATATGGAGTAATAGGGGGGTTATAGGGAGAGGTTATATGGAGTAATAGTGGGTTATAGGGAGAGGTTATATGGTGTAATAGGGGGTATAGGGAGAGGTTATATGGAGTAATAGGGGGGTTATAGGGAGAGGTTATATGGAGTAATAGGGGTTATAGGGAGAGGTTATATGGAGTAATAGGGGGTTATAGGGAGAGGTTATATGGAGTAATAGGGGGGTTATAGGGAGAGGTTATATGGAGTAATAGGGGGGTTATAGGGAGAGGTTATATGGAGTAATAGGGGGGTTATAGGGAGAGGTTATATGGAGTAATAGTGGGTTATAGGGAGAGGTTATATGGAGTAATAGGGGGGTTATAGGGAGAGGTTATATGGAGTAATAGGAGGGTTATAGGGAGAGGTTATATGGAGTAATAGGAGGGTTATAGGGAGAGGTTATATGGAGTAATAGGGGGTTATAGGGAGAGATTATATGGTGTAATAGGGGTTATAGGGAGAGGTTATATGGAGTAATAGGGGGTTATAGGGAGAGGTTATATGGGTAATAGGGGGGTTATAGGGAGAGGTTATATGGAGTAATAGGGGGTTATAGGGAGAGGTTATATGGAGTAATAGGGGGTTATAGGGAGAGGTTATATGGAGTAATAGGGGGTTATAGGGAGAGGTTATATGGAGTAATAGGGGGGTTATAGGGAGAGGTTATATGGAGTAATAGGGGGGATATAGGGAGAGGTTATATGGAGTAATAGGGGGGTTATAGGGAGAGGTTATATGGAGTAATAGGGGGGTTATAGGGAGAGGTTATATGGAGTAATAGGGGGGATATAGGGAGAGGTTATATGGAGTAATAGGATGATTATAGGGAGAGGTTATATGGAGTAATAGGGGGGTTATAGGGAGAGATTATATGGAGTAATAGGGGGTTATAGGGAGAGGTTATATGGAGTAATAGATGATTATAGGGAGAGGTTATATGGAGTAATAGGGGGTTATAGGGAGAGTTATATGGAGTAATAGGGGGTTATAGGGAGAGGTTATATGGAGTAATAGGGGGGTTATAGGAGAGGTTATATGGAGTAATAGGGGGTTATAGGGAGAGGTTATATGGAGTAATAGGGGGTTATAGGAGAGGTTATATGGAGTAATAGGGGGGTTATAGGGAGAGGTTATATGGAGTAATAGGGGGGATATAGGGAGAGGTTATATGGAGTAATAGGGGGTTATAGGGAGAGGTTATATGGAGTAATAGGGGGTTATAGGGAGTAGGTTAATATGGAGTAATAGGGGGGATATAGGGAGAGGTTATATGGAGTAATAGGATGATTATAGGGAGAGGTTATATGGAGTAATAGGGGGGTTATAGGGAGAGATTATAATGGAGTAATAGGGGGTTATAGGGAGAGGTTATATGGAGTAATAGGATGATTATAGGGAGAGGTTATATGGAGTAATAGGGGGTTATAGGGAGAGGTTATATGGAGTAATAGGGGGTTATAGGGAGAGGTTATATGGAGTAATAGGGGGGTTATAGGGAGAGGTTATATGGAGTAATAGGGGGTTATAGGGAGAGGTTATATGGAGTAATAGGGGGTTATAGGGAGAGGTTATATGGAGTAATAGGGGGTTATAGGGAGAGGTTATAGGGAGTAAGAAGGAATATTAGTATTTTCGATATTGATAACAGAAAGTGTAATTGAAAAGTGATATTTAATGCATTGTCATGTGAGAACAGAAATTGTAAGAAACATGAGATATTAGAGGGAGTGGTTATTTTTCAACTATTTGGATTATGCAATACGATGAGTGTTTTCCTACCAAAAAAATGCAAACACATGCTTTTTGTTAATCTCGTTCATTTCCTTTCGAATCGCCTACCATGGTTATAAAGCTTGTAAAACAAGGACATTATCTCTCAGACTGAATCATGGACTCTGACAGTACCATCCTACATGAGAGGTTCAGCAGTGACCTGAAGTCTCCAGGTAATTATCCTCTAATAATTTGCTTCTTGTGTAAAAAAGAAAAAAACATTAATCCAAACACTTAAGCATCTGTTTTTTTAAGCAACCTTCCTTTTTGATAATTTGATCCATGTATGCTATTTTCTTAATTTTATATAAATTAATCAAAATATTAATATCTATACATATAATTGCAATTACTGTTTCTTTTGTTGCTTTTTTTTATTTTTTATCATCTTGTTTTCTAATGTACAGTATTTAATATTTTAATTTATTTTGAGCTGCGTTTCGTATCTCTTCCTAAGTGTATTTGAAGGCTTTCCTAGAATGGTTTGCTTTAATAATTAAGCAAATTATTTTCTTCTGTTTTTTTTATAGTTCTGCAATATTTACGCTGAGCCATTTCACCCCTCTGTGTTGAGCTTTTTATTTTTTTCTAGCAGACTCAGGAGGTTCAAACTGTGTCATCTCAATATCTGTATGTCATGTCAAAATCTTATTTCAAAGAATGTATAAAGTTCATTTCCATTCAGATTTCAATAATTTCCTGCTTTTTAATTATTTTTATACATAATATCATCCAAATCTTCGTGGTTATATATTTATTGCGTTACTTCGGAAAAGAAGAATATGTTACTGCATTTATATAAGAAAATACGGAATTTTAACAAAAACCAAAAAAATTTCACTTGGATTTTGACGCTTTGCATTTTATTTTTTTAATATGACTATGTATAAAACACTGAACTTGCTCTCATCGTGGGAAATGAGAAGGTGAGTAATGGCAGTGGAATTATTTGTTTTTTTTATGGGAAGAAAAACGAGAAAAAGGTTTATATTTTCTCTCTATTGTTCTTCCTTTTTTTATTGTCATGTTTGGTATCATTGGAAAGGCTAGGCTTTGGCATTGTCATTGACATCTCACTTGAGTATGAATGGTGTAGAGATTTGAGATACAGGGGTCTGAAGTACCCGCGGCTCTCCTTACAGCGGCGCAGCTGCTTGTGTTTTAAATAAAACAGTGTGTATTAACGCATTCCTCCATCACTTCCACACTTGCTACTGCATGGGAAATGAGTAGGTGAGTCACTGCAGTGGCATTGTTTGCTTTATAAGTAAAAGTAGAAAATGCCAAGGTCTTCGAACAGAAGAAAAAGGCAATTTCTGCATTTGTGTGTTAACATATTTTCTATATTTACATGGTCATCTTTGATATTATTGGAAAGGCCAGTTTCTTGACCAGGATCTTGTTGGGTGATCTTGTGGGGTGTATAGCATAGAGATACAGGAGTCCAACGTTCCCACTTCCTCTCTCCGCTGCGATATGACGGCTTGTATTCTATATAAACTGTGTGTAACAATGCATTGTGCCATCACTTCCACACTTGCTCCATCGTGTGGGAGATGAGAAGGTGAGTTAGTGCAGCGGTATTGTTAGCTTTATAAGTAAAAAGCACATAATGCCAACCCTTTAAAACAAAATAAATTAAAATAGATATTTGCACTTTTTACATGCAAGTGGCCAGACTCTAACCTCCCCCTCGTCTAAGGTCATTTTTCGAGTAGTTCTGGCTGACTTTATTTTCTGACGTTGTCGCACCCTTGCATGATGACTTCCTCTGGACTGCTCCTGTACATCCCCCTATACACCCCACAAGGTCAGATGAGGTGTCATTGGACAGATCAGAGCCTACCCTTTCCAATGGATCCTAGTGGGGACAGAGGAGTGCGTCAGGAACATCATGTTAATTGAAAGGTGCCACTTCCCTTATTTCGACCACCCCTTGCCTTTCTTTCTCCATTCTTTCCAGTACACAGTACCCCTGCCTGGAAAAATAGCTTGTGGTGTTAGTTTTCACCTTACTTGTTGCTTTCACAAATTGTTTGTTTCTGTGTTACTCTTGATGGTCTTCCATGACCACTTTTCCATGACCTCTCCTATGTATGATCAGATGCTGCCTGACAATCCTCCGTAAATAAAAAAAAATTTAATTATATTTTGATGAAATTAAGGTGTTTTTTTTTTCCTTTCGGCTTCAGGATATGGATTGTCCGTCTTCAGACAAAAAAGTACATGTGCTGTGTATGGCCTCCTTGGACTGGCCTATATTCTGATCCTGGTCCTGTTTGTGGTGTTCTTGTCCAGGTGTTAGTATTAAATCATTTCTCTTTGTACGTTACTTAAGGTTGAGGCACTTTCCATGGTGTAATAGGACCGGAATGTAGAGAGGATTCCTCGCTGTCAGCTCTCGTTTTCATAACATTGCTACAAAATATCTTACATGTGTTTTATGTTTTGTTTCATTTCTTGGAGCGAGGAGAGGTAGTTTGACTGAGTGATGTGTTCCATTACCATTTACTAAAGTTGTGAGTGAAAACACATACTTAGATATATATCCTATATCCACAGCCGCTATAATGGATCATAATATCAGGAGCACCAGAGCCGTTGGCTTTATCCTCTAAGCCAGTGGTTCCCAACCCTGAGCCTCAAGTCCCCCTAACAGACCAGGTTTGCAGATATCTGAAGCTCAGCACAGGTGATATGATTTGTTTGCTCAGTGATTGCAGGATTCATTCTGCATTTCCCCAAAGTGATCTTAAAATCTGGCTTATTAAGGGGAATTGAGGATATAGCGGCTATAATTTACTATCTAAGGGGTCGAGAACCTCAGCTCTAAGCAATACATTGGTGTCAAATTGGTTATTCCAGGCCAAAATTGCTGATCTCCAATATGCATGATGTAACAGATGGTCAGTAGTGAAAATAATGCAAACATTTTGAACATGCCTGAGATTTCAATGTATGTCTGCTATAAATTAGTTTTCTGTAAATGTACCGGCTGGGTGGAGTAGAGGTAACATCACTGCTCTGCATGGAGAGAGCCTGTGGAGACATGGGTTTGATCCCGACAAGAGCACCTCTCCAGTAAGTGTCCTTGGGCAAGACACCCAACGGTACATACTCGCCACCCAGGACATACTTGAAAACGAGAGAAATCTCAATGTATCCTTGCTGGTAAAATACATTCTAGAAAAAAAAAAATGTGGTGGGTGCCGGTGAAGATTTCCTGGAAACAACTTGGTAGTGTACAGTTTAAAGTATTCTTCTGCCTGACCCAGGCACGATAGAGTCTGCTATCAAGCAAATACATCTGTTTCCTGTTAGTTTACAGTTATCACACGTGGTATATTTAGCCGGGTGTTATACTGTTTAGGAAGTGGATCTTTGATAAAGTAACACTCTAAAACACTAAAGTGGTCAGGATGTGAGGAGTGCTACCCCTCCTCCTGCAGAATCGCTGAATGAAGTGGAAGAGTTTCCTCTATCCCATCCAGTGTCACCAGCAGCTGGGAATTAGAATTTGAAGCTGTCAGCAGAATCTGCCTCATTATATAAGAGAAAAATAAAAAGGAACTGTATTTTTAATAGAGTATGGGCCCTATTACATTCTTCACGCAAAAACGCACGCACAACGCGTGAATTTTTGCACGAAGCGTTAAATGTTAACGCGCGTAAATGAACGCTGGTATTACAATCCTCACGCATTTTTTCATCCGTCGAGCAATAACGCGCGTAAAATGGACGCGGAAAAACACGCGCGCAGCAACGTTGCGCGCAGAAATCAGTGTGCGGACTGTTTTTTTCACGCGATTCAGCCAATCAGAATTAAGAACCACAATTGTCTCACGTTACGTTTTTGTGCCTGTCAAAGTCAATCTGCGCATATATGCTGCATCAATAAAAAAAACAACATCTCAAATTTATTGGTTTGGGTATGTGTAGAATGTGTAACTATACTTTGCTGCGTATTTTTTTTTGGGCTGGTGTATTTGGTTTCGGCCAGGTTGATAGAATTTGCCATTAACACCAGCTTTCTGGAGTTGCTAAAATTTTGTGCGCAAAGGCTGTGCATTACAAACTGCGCATAGATTGTAATACCATCCGCGTACCAGCGCACAAACGCATTTGCGCTCACAATGTTAAGTATAGGACACGCAAAGTACAGTAAGCTCGAGCAGGTTCACCCGCGGTAGACGGATACGTGCATTTGTCACGCTGATATTGTAATACGACGTTCATCGCAAAGGGTTTTGCCCCTCGCGTTAATGTGTTTTTGCGCGGGCGCAAACGTATGTGCGAAGAATGTAATAGGGCCCTATCCCTTTAAATGTCAAACCATCCTTTTATTGCTTATACATTTACAGCAGATGTTTCACTTACAAAATGTAAATCTGTTCTCTTGCAGCGGCTAATTTTTCCCAGAGTCAGAGCACACTTGAAGCTACTGGTAAGACAGTAAACTGTATACAGCAAATAAATAAATAAAAAATACAGTACAAAACGAAGGAGAAAAGTTACCAGGAAAGGCTTAATGATCTTAACATGTACAGCTTAGAAAAAAGACGAGACAGAGGAGATATGATAGAAACATTTAAATACGTAAAGGGAATCCACAAGGTAGAGGAAGGGAGTATATTTAAACGGAAACAAAGTAGCAAAACAAGAGGACTAACAGGGTTATTCAGAAAGAGCTGATCTGGCCCCGAACAGGGAATTTCCCCGTACAGTGACATTTCGGGGCCATTCGGCTAGTCAGAAAGCAGGCAGTTGGCCAAATTTTGGTGAACTGCCAACAAGTACAGTGCCTGTTTGGTGTTAGTGAAATCCCCCATAGAGAAGCATTGGTTAATCTATTCAGAGAACACCGAACAGCAGAGAAAAGTTGCCGAAATGCCCTGCTGTTCGGTGGTTTAATTTGGCATGTTTAATCAGGAACCCCATTGGCTTCAATGTTAAAAATATTCCTGTTTTTATTCAATATCTAATAAACAGTGTATTATTTTAATCTGCGGCAAAAAGTCTCTTTATTTATTGATTTTTTTTTAGGATCTTTTAGGCATTTTTCAGGATATTTTGGGCATTTTTTTTCCCGTTTTCTTTTAATAGTGTTTTTTTCGTTTTTTCTGTAACAGCCCTTTTTATTATCATTCATTGGATCTATAGGTAAATTTCAGGCATTTTAGTTCAGTAGTTTTTTTGCAGTGTTTCAATTTTGACACTTTCATTCGTACTGTTTTTTTTTGTTGTTTTTTTTAACCGTCCAGTGGCTTGTTGACTTTCTTCTGCGGCTGCTTGGTGCTGTGCTCGGCGGCTGAATTTGGTGGCCCTCCGTTGGGTTTGCGGTGGATGTCTGGAGGGTTGGCAGTGGCGGGTGACGGGTTTGCGGCAGGTTGGCAGCGGCATTCGGTGGCTGATTCCCCGCACTTCAGGGACCCTGCAGTAAATGCCGAATTCAATGCTGGGTGGGGAAATTTGATTCCCCAAAGTGCAGGGAACGAGAGAGCACCAAAATATTGGCGACATTTCAGCACTTTCTGAATAACCCCCATAGTCTCAGATTAGAGGGGCAAAGGTTTAAAAGTAACATCAGGAAGCATTATTTTACTGAGCGGGTGGTGGATACATGGAACAGTCTTCCAGTAGAAGTGGTAGAGGCCAAAACAGTGAATTTAAGCAAGCATGGGATAGGCATAAGGCTATCCTAAACAAAAGATAAATCCAGGTAAAGTATCCATGTAATTGGGCAGACTAGATTGGCCGAAAGGTTCTTATCTGACGACATTTTTCTATGTTTCTATGTTTCTAAAACAAAGTGAAATGTGAGAGTTATATAATAACAAATCGACATGCAATATCAAATACACATTGATATACAGCTCAGAATTAACAATGTAATATAAAGAAATTGAACATAAATTATAATATGTGTCAGTGCACATGACATCGCACAATCTGGAAATAGAAATAAGCCACTAAATTCATCAGAATATTGCACAATCTATGACAGATACAGGGTTATTCAGAGAGCGGTGAAAACCAGGAGAATGACTGGAGAAGCAAAAATTCTAGGTCAAAAGAGTCAAACCACCCCCCCCCCACACTTCGCTGGAACATATTTGAATTTTTTCCCTTTTTATTTTAACCCCTTCCTTAAATTTCGGAGACTATTTTTTGTTTGTGACGGCCCGTGCTCTGGACCCACTTCCCCCCCCCCTTTTCTTTTTCTGGCGTTTAGGGACTTTCTCGGGGTGTGCCATTGTGGCAGCCACCATGGCTCTGCCAGCCATACCTGGTCCTCGAGTGCCCCGGCCTTGTGACTTGCACTCTTCCTTGGCCTGCTCTTCCCGGGAGTGTGCCAGGAAGGTCTCTTTTTGGGCCTTTGCCGTCTTTTACTCCCTTTTTATTCTTTTTCTTTTTCCTCTTCTTTTTTTTGGGTCCCAGTCTTCTTTTTTGGTATGTGTCGGCCCCCCCGCTTAGGCTAGGGTCAGACTGAGGCAGTGCGAACGCGCGTGCAGCCGCACTTAATCACGGCCGCACTAGCAGCAGATGACGGGCAATGACGGCCAATATACGAAGTACGGTCGCACAAAAGTCCGGCTACGCAACGCAAGTGGAAAATGAACGCATTTTTTCGAGAACGTGAAACCGCAGGTACTGACGTACAGAGTGCGCTGCGTCCGCTAGAGACGTGTGTGCGTGATTAGGAGACGTCAGACGCTGCTAATGTCCGGCCAACATAACGTCCAGACACAAAAAGTGTTTTATTGATGATCCGTACAAAATCACGGACGAAAATGCGCATAGTATGACCACTATCACGTATTCTGTGACAAAATGCGTCCATTCGTTCGAACGCACTTTTTCACAGACAACATAAAAATGCGTTCGTCTGACCCTAGCCTTACCCCCTTTCTCTTTACATTTACGCTGAGACTTTTTAATTTTTGTTCCCCCCCACCTTAAGCTGGATATATTTTTTGTGTTCTTCCTGCTGTCTAACTATTGTTGTTCCCCGGCTGGGGAGGTTTTTGACCCTTAGGCTAAGGTCAGACTAACGCAGTATTAACGTGCGTTTAGCCGTACTTTATCACGGCCGTAGTAGCAGCAGATGACGTCCAATGACGGGCAATATACGAAGAACGGCCGCACAAAAGTGCGGCTGCGCAACACAAGTGGCAAACGAACGCATTTTTTCGAGAACGTGATACCGCTAGTACGGACGTACAGAGTGCGCTGCGTCCACTAGCGGCGTGTGTGCGTGATTAGGAGATGTCAGACGCTGCTAATGTCCGGCCAACATAACGTCCAGACACAAAAAGGGTTTTATTGATGATCCGTACAAAATCACGGACGAGAATGCACGGACGAGACCGCAATCGCGTATTCCATGAAAAAATACGTCCATTGGTTCGAACGCATTTTTTCACGGACAACAAGAAAAATGTGTTAGTCTGACCCTAGCCTTAGAGACATTTTTGAGGACTTAAAGTTGATTTTTCTGATGAGTAACCTGCTGCGGTCCTGTGTGGCCATTTCCTGTGCTGCTGACTTTGTTATAGAATAAAAAAAATTTTATATAAAAATAAATAAATAGCCAAACCAGAAAAATTCTCCCATTTATCTCACTTTCCAAATCGGCTATTTGGTCTAGATTGTTCATTCTCCTGCCAATTCTCCTGGCTTTCACCTCTCCCTGAATAACCCGGCGTATAACAAAATCTATAATATGGCACAAATTGCGTGTTACAAGCCAAGGGAACATATGTTTAAAAGACAAACTGTAAAAATACTTGTGTAATCAATCATCTAACTGTTGAATGTGTTCACATGCAGTGGCTAATAACACCAAGAGGATAAGTGGCATAGAAGTCTCCTTACCAGAGCCAGGTATGTGCAATAATACAACATATCCAGTCAAATGTATAAATAAATAGAACACAATAGAAGTTATTCACTAAGGACCGAATTGCACTGAATCGTGACTTTCACTGTACGGTGCAATTTTGGGGCAGTTCGTCTATTCATTAAACTATCATTTCGCCAAATACAGGCGAATTGACAGCGATATACGGTGCAGTTCACCGCAGTCTGGCGGTCTTCGGCAGCAGTGAAATTGTCCTATAGAGAAATAATGTGAACAATGATGCTGCACTAATGATTTTTTTCTATGGGGTGCGTTTGCTAAAAATCACATAATTCCCCCCAAAAAATGTAACGAGTCCCCATTTCTATTTTTTTAACAAGCGCACCCCATAGAATATATAACCGCAAGGGCTCGCATGATAAAATGTGAAAAAAAACACTTTACACGCTATAGATGATTAAAAATTCTAATTTTATTGCATTTTTTGTTATAATATACAGACAGAACATGATGTATACAGAGGCGGCTCCAGATTTGGTGAGGCCTTAGGCGAAGCTCAGTTATGAGGCCCCACAAGGCCAGAGACCAAGCGATGCGCATATGCTTTAGAAGCAGCATGTATAGTATGAACGTATCACAGAGCTCCACAGTAATGTGCGGTGTGTATGAGAGTATCACAGAGCTGCACAGCATTAAAACTCACGCTCATACACACTGCACATTACTGTGAGTTTTAATGCTGTGCAGCTGTGATACGCTCATACTACACATTACTGTGAGTTGTATTGCTGTTCAGCTCTGTGATACGCTCATACACACTGCAGATTACTGTATCACAGAGCTGCACAGCAATAGAACTCACGCTCATACACACTGCACATTACTGTGAGTTATATTGCAGTGGGGCTTTGATACGCTTATACACACTGCACATTACTGAGTTTTATTGCTGTTCAGCTCTGTGATACACTCACACACTGCACATTACTGTATCACAGAGCCCCACAGCAATAAAACTCACAGTAATGTGCAGTGTGTATGAGCGAGAATTCTATTGCTGTGCAGCTCTGTGATATGCTCATACACACTGCAGATTACTGTATCACTGAGCTGAACATCAATAAAACTCACAGTACTCTGCAGTGTGTATGAGCGTATCACAGAGCTGCACAGCAATAGAACTCACGCTCATACACACTTCACATTTTTTATTGTGAGTTTTATTGCTGTCGGTTTCTGTGATATGCTCACACACCACATTACTGTATCACAGAGCTGCACACAAATAAGACTCACAGTAATGTGCAGTGTGTATGAGGGTATCACAGAATCCACAACAATAAACTCACAATTTAAAAATAACCTCAAAAAGACAAAGGGGAAAGCGTGAAAGTGTAGACAGAGTGAAGCAGGAGAGGAGACAAAAAGAAGAGGAGACAAAAGGGGTGAGCTGGAGACAGAGAGGAAAGAGGAGAGCGAGTAGGAGGAGAGAGCTAAACAGAGCTGGAGACAAAAGAAAGAGATGGAAAATGTTGAAGACTGTGCTAAAGTCAGAGAGCTGGACACAGAGCTGAAAGTAGAAAGAGCTGGAGAAAGTGTTAGAGAAAGAGGGAGAGAGCAAGAGACAGGGAGAGACAGCTGGGAAAGAGAGCTGGAGACGGAGAGACAGCTGCAGACAGGGGAGACAGCTGGAACAGAGCTGGCGACAGAGACAGCTGGAGACAGGGAGAGACAGCATAAGACAGCTGGGACAGAGCTGGCGACAGACAGCTGGGCAGAGACACAGCAAGAGACAGCTAGGACAGAGAGCTAGAGACAGCGAGAGACAGCTGGGACAGAGCTGGAGATAGCAAGAGACATCTAGGACAGAGCTGCAGACAGGGCGAGACAGGTGGGACAGAGCTGCAGACAGGGCGAGACAGCTGGGACAGAGCTGCAGACAGGGCGAGACAGCTGGGACAGAGCTGCAGACAGGGCGAGACAGCTGGGACAGAGCTGCAGACAGGGCGAGACAGCTGGGACAGAGCTGCAGACAGGGCGAGACAGCTGGGACAGAGCTGCAGACAGGGCGAGACAGCTGGGACAGAGCTGCAGACAGGGCGAGACAGCTGGGACAGAGCTGCAGACAGGGCGAGACAGCTGGGACAGAGCTGCAGACAGGGCGAGACAGCTGGGACAGAGCTGCAGACAGGGCGAGACAGCTGGGACAGAGCTGCAGACAGGGCGAGACAGCTGGGACAGAGCTGCAGACAGGGCGAGACAGCTGGGACAGAGCTGCAGACAGGGCGAGACAGCTGGGACAGAGCTGCAGACAGGGCGAGACAGCTGGGACAGAGCTGCAGACAGGGCGAGACAGCTGGGACAGAGCTGCAGACAGTGAGCGACAGCTAGGGCAGAGAGCTGGAGACAGGGAGAGACAGCTGGGAAAGAGAGACAGCTGGGACACAGCACTGAGACGGGGAGAGAGAGCTGAGACGGGGAGAGAGAGCTTGTGCGGGGAGAGAGACAGCAGGAGAGACAGCTGGAGACAGACAGCTGGAGACAGAGACAGTGAGAGAGCTGGGACGGGGAGAGAGCTGGAGACAGGGAGAGAGCTGGAGACAGGGAGAGAGCTGGAGACAGGGAGAGACAGCTGGAGACGGGGAGAGACAGCTGGAGACAGGGAGAGACAGCTGGAGACAGGGAGAGACAGCTGGGACAGAGCTGCAGACAGGGAGAGACAGCTGGGACAGAGCGAGCTGCAGACAGGGAGAGACAGCTGGGACAGAGCGAGCTGCAGACAGGGAGAGACAGCTGGGACAGAGCGAGCTGCAGACAGGGAGAGACAGCTGGGACAGAGCGAGCTGCAGACAGGGAGAGACAGCTGGGACAGAGCGAGCTGCAGACAGGGAGAGACAGCTGGGACAGAGAGAAGCTGCAGACGGGAGAGACAGCTGGGACAGAGTTGGAGAAAGTGAGAGACAGCATGGGACAAGGAGCTGGAGACGGCTGGGACAGAGAGATGGAGATAGCAAGAGACAGCTAGGACAGAGCTGGAGAGAGGCAGCTGGGACAGAGCTGCAGACAGTGAGAGACAGCTAGGACAGAGAGCTGGAGACAGGGAGAGACAGCTGGGAAAGAGTGACAGCTGGGACAGAGAGATGGAGACAGGGAGAGACTGTAGCCGGAGTCAGACAGGTTCACTTTCAGAACGGCGCCGGACCAGACTCAAGCAAGGATTGTCCAAACACGAGTCTCTTCAGGAAAGGCAAGAGTTTATTGTGTCGTCACACAAGTGCTCACACAGGATTGAATCGCTTAGAGTGAGCCCCGATTACACAGAGACATGAGGTTTTATGCCCCAAATACATAATTAGGTACATCCCCATTAGCCCACCTCCCTATGACACTCTATTCCACCCCACGTGGGTTAATACCTCCCATCATTAATTCGAACACAAAGAACATTCCACATATAACTATAAATTGATACACTTCTCGTTAGTTTGACAGTCTGTGATTTGTTTGTGCTGTCTTTCTCCGGGGAGTGCCTCCCTCCCTATCGGCTATGTTTATTCAGATGGCCTGGGGCCGGTCTTCTATACTCCTTCGTCTTTTCACGGGCCCAACGACCTTGGAATATCTACTTCTCCATGCCAAAAACAGCAAAGATCTTTCATAAGACTTTAATTGCGCTTAAAAGCAATCTAAACGCATTCCTAAATTTCTACGTATACCTCATTCTAGTCTCAGCTACAAACCTGTCTAGTTATATACAAGTGAACCAATATTCTGAACAAGATGGCCGCCTGTGTACAATGGCGGCCGTCTTCCAGCCTATTTCCACTTCATTCCCCCTTGGCTCAAGTGTCAGGATCTTTTCCTGGCACTTGTAGCCATTATACTCCACTATTCTGAAACTACTGAAAAAGGGGGGTTTCTTTCACTGGGAACATACCCTGTGGAATTATCAGTGCTGACTTGCACAGTGGCCATATGCATAGCCCTATGCGGTATATCAGTATCCCTATGATCAAGATCACCACTATCATGAGTATCATGGATCCAATCTTTGAGATGAATCTCAAGATGGAACCAAACCATTCTCCCATTGCCCCAAACCCCCGGAGCGGATTCCAGCCTTCGGCAGCAATCCTCCTGGCTGTGCCCTGCAACTGTGCTACCTTCTCCTGATGATCTTGAATTACCTGGTAATAGTCTGGGACTTCGTGTGTAGTGTTTCTGATGAAGGTGCAACATTCATAGTGCATTGTCATTTCACACAATCCATTCAAGGCCGCACTGATCTGCTCAAGCGCCATTTCATATATCATTTGCACCTTTCATAACTCACGCATTTCCAGATTCAACAGCTGGATATCCATACTGGTCCTATTCAGAATCTCATCCATCAGATTGACATAGCTATTCAATCTCCTCATCATCTCTCCTCCCCATCCAGTCCATACTGGCAACCATGTCCATATTCGATCCATCTTCGCAAACAATTCTCTCTTCGGTCTTTCAAACACCAGTGGGTACCTAGGGTGTAGTTCTGTGTCTGTGTTTGTGTCTTCTCCCCTTAGTTTCTGGATTGGGACCAGCTTAGCCAAATAACACATTCCCGTTATTGTTGGTGGTACCTATGTGTAACACACCCTTTCACAGCACACCTGGTATCCTCCTTTCACTATAAATAGCAATAAATGTAGTGTTCCCTTTGATATCTCTATCGCAAAATGTCTCAGCCGTCTCATCATATCCACTGCACCCTGCCTCCCATTGGTCACATTCCCAATCACCGCCTCTTGGTCTCTAGTGAGTTGCCTGCATCGTATGTATAAATAAATCGCCTTTTGTCCTGTTTTGAATATGTAAATGTATAATGTCCAGTTGAACTGACTTGAGTTACATAACCCCTCTCGTTATTTGTTTCTTTATCTGGTCCTAGTTGAAAACACCATTCTGGTGGATACACTGGTCCTATTATAGGGTACCCGGGACTGACTGATTCTGTCTTTTCCCTGATACAAACATACTCAAATTCATTGGAACAGAGGCAAATGGTATATAAATTGTCTCTGGGTGCAGTCTACTACACACCCAGCATACAGTTTGCCCAGACTTTTTAGCATAGTCATATTTGAATTGCACAAGTAAGTGTCCTCTTGGTTGGTTCCAGATAGCGCCTCTCGTTTTTGTCTCCACATGGTACGGTTCTCCATCACCGGGTGCGTACCATTCCAGATATGGGAAATATCCACTTTCCCCACATTGCCCGTACAATTAGAGCATACTCCACGCGAGAGTCCATAAATCAAATTAGCAAAATATAAAATCAGCACCACAAATGCCCCGAGTGTCAGAATTCCTTGGGCAATTCTTTTTACAGTCACATAAACCCAATCCCTCCCCACTGGAATTTCAAAAGTAAAGAACATTTCTGGATAATCAAGGGTGGGGGCCGGGCCCCTAAAAAGCACCCTGTGGGTATCCCCCGTTGGCGGGTGGTCAGGACCTGTGCCCATCAAAACACCCACTTGTTGATCCTCTGTATTATCTGGGTTAGGATCATTTAGGTGCTCATGGCTGTGGTCTTTGTCAGCTTCAGCCTCAGTGGGTTGGTCTCGTTGGTAACAACCTTCCATGTTGGTTCAGGACTGGCTGCGGCTGCTTTTACCCTGGAGTGATGTATCCACGGGACCACCTCGGCAACCTTTACTGCTATAGGGGTTGATAACAGGACAAAATAAAAACCTCTCCATTTTGGACCTAGTGGATCATTTTTCCACTCTTTTACCCATACTGAGTCACCCGGACAATACTTATACAGTGAAGGATACAGAGAATACGGTATATATTATCCCCCACCCAAATATTTAACTTCTGCATTGATTTACCCAGCATTACTACCTGATCATTTAGTTTAATTTCTCCCAATGCCCGAAGGTCCCCCCTTAGTCCATTAATCAGAGGGGTTGGCTGTCCAAACATAAGTTCGTATGGACGTAGCTTCAATTGGGGGTTGGTCTGCACCTAATGTGCAAAAGGACTATCGGCAGTAAGTCCAACCAGCCTAGTGACGTCTCTTGGCACAGTTTGGACATCAAAGTCTTTAGGGTACGGTTCATTCTTTCAACTTTTCCCGAACTTTGGGGCCTGTTCTCGGGTTGTTCTTGGCACATGTTACACACTGCTGAGCTGTTGCTTTGCAGATTGCTGACAATCCTGGTACGTAGAAATGTGGCTCCAACTGTTGCTCCATCATTTCTCTTCCTCCATGGGTACTTGCGTGAAGTGCTCTTACGATTTCAGGAGCCAGTGTTGCTGGTAGGACTATTAGTCCGTTCTCCATCTGGAACCATCCATCTTCTCCATACCCTCCGGGTTCGTCTGTCAGCCACTTCTTTTCTTTCTCTGAGTACACAGATGTCCATTCGCTCAGTGGCGCCGGTAGGAGTGCAGCCACCACTGGTTTTGGTTTGTATCGTGCCAATTCTCCATAATTTCCCCAGATAAATTCTCCTAGACTGTGCAGTATTCGTGTGATTCGTAGATTATTGTGAGAATTGATTGTCAAATTTTCAAAACGTGACGCGAAATTTCAATTTTCTGCTCGTTCAACTTCAGTTATTTCTTTGTCTTCCTCCTCCCCCACTATTTTTACGCCGAAGAATTTCAGCCTCATCTTGCAGACTCTGCGCAGTCTTTGCTGAACTTCTGAGGTGTTAACCATTAGACATGTCTCTTGCGGATTTAGGGGAGTAGAGTAGAAATTTCGGCCTTGTGTTCGAGTTGGAAAAAACCATTGGATATAATCATAATTGAGTTCTAACAGTTCATAATCATCTTGCCATTTGTTCAATATTATTTCAATGAACTCGCCGTGGGGTTCAAAATTTTTTTTTTTTTAATTCATATAGAACTCGTAATTTGGCATGGAAGATTGAGGCTCTTGCTTGCAGATCAGTACTTTAGCTTGAGCTTCTGCTTCTGTTGGTGGTGGCGGTTTTGCAGCTGCTTTTGCGGGTTGGTCCGCGCGTCTGTTACCTTTTGGAATTTCATCACGGCCTTTTTGGTGGCCTCGACAGTGCATGATGCTGACAGCACTTGGTTTCCACACTGCTTCCAGGAGGGCCGTGATTTCTGCAGCATATTTAATTTATTGTCCTGAAGACGTGAGTAGGCCTCTTTCTTTGTAGAGTGCGCCATGTGCATAGACTGTCATAAAGGCGTATTTGGAATCTATATAGATATTTACTCTTTTGCCTTCAGAAATTTCAAGGGCTCTGGTTAAAGCTGTTATTTCAGCTAGTTGTGCCGATGTATGGCCTGGCAGTGGCTTTGCTTTGATAACTTCTTCTGTTGAGACTACTGCATAGCCGGAGACTTCCTTCCCATCATCCATATAGCTGTAGATCGTATTTGTCTAGGGGTACGTCTTTCAAATCTGGCCTGCTACTGAACACTTCTTCCATGACTTGGAGGCATTCATAATTTGGATCCTCTTCACAGTCAGGCAGTAAAGTAGCAGGGTTTAAAGTAGCGATGAGGTCCAAATGAACCCGTGGATTTTCACACATCATGGCTTGGTACTTCGTCATCCGGCTGTTGCTAAACCAGTAACCTCCTTTGACATCCAGCAGAGCCTTGACAGCATGGGGCACCTTGACATAAAGAACTTGTCCAAGGGTCAGCTTGTCTGCTTCTGCTATCAGCATTGCGGTGGCAGCCACTGCTTTCAGGCATGGGGGTAGGCCGCAGACCACAGGGTCGAGTTGCTTGGAGAGGTAGGCCACAGGCCTCAGCCACGAGCCAAAGGTCTGGACCAATACTCCTGTTGCTGTTTGGTTATATTCATGTACGAACAGCTGGAAAGGCTTGCTATGATCTGGCAGACCCAGCGCAGGAGCTTCCATCAGCAGAGTCTTTAATTTCAGAAACGCTGCGGTTTGCTCTTCTTCCCAATGAAAGGGGTCTAATTCTCTTTCCTTGGTTGCTTGATGAAGCGGCTTGGCAATTTCTGCGAAGTTGGGGATCCACAGGCGGCAGAAGCCTGCAGCTCCCAGGAATTCACGGACTTGTCTCCTGGTCTTTAGTTGGGGTATGCGGCACATTGCTTCTTTCTTTCTGCCCCTAGTGCACGTTTGGTACCTGTTAACTGGAATCCCAGGTATTTTACACTCTGTTTACATATTTGTGCTTTCTTTTTTTAGACACTCTGTAACCTGCTTGGCTTAGCAGATGTAGCAAAACTTTTGTGACAGATAAACAGTCTTTTTCTGTGGGGGAAACCAGTGTAATTAATCAACATACTGTAGCGTGGAAGGACAAAAGGTCCTGGCTGAGCGCGCATCCATTGTAGATACCTCCCACTGAGAAAAAAAAAAAAAAAAAAAAAAAAGTTGTCTTGCTGGAACAATGGTGTGTTCCACGGTGACACGCAGAATTTCAATATACCGTAGTCTTTAAATCTCTGCAAATATATTTGTATATTCTGCTTGGCTTTCTTTGGGATATAATATTGTCTTAGAGCCACCGGTATTGCGCCGGACTTTAATTCAACTAATCTGGGCGGGTTGTCCTCCGCCCCCCACCTCAGGAATTCCAAGGAGTAGTGCGTGCGGATCCAGCGTGGCAGACAGAGTAGGTGCCGTGCGCCATTCTTCTTCCCTCGGCATAACTACTGCGATTTTCACAGATTGGGGGTTGTGCGGGCTGGCTGGATTATACTACCGAACAAAACTGCCACCTCCGGCAGGTTTAATTGAACGTGACCCCCGGAAAAAAAAAAAAACATAATTTGGGCTTGCAATTTGCAAAAAATATCCCGCCCCAGGAGCTGGATGGGACATTCGGGCATATACATATACACATTGTGTAAATAATATTCTCAGAAATATTTTCCCATAGCCCAAAACAGACTCTTAATACTACATCGAAAAAAAACAATAAAAATAAATCATTCCATCAAAAATCAAACAAAAACATACCTTGTAAAAACAGTAAAGAAAAATTACTTTAATTATTTCTCGAATTAATTTTTCTAACCGTTTCATATATTTCAATTTAGTTTGTTAATAAATTTTTATATTTTAGTAGGCAATATTGTATACTATTACTATTTAATTCTAGCTCTGAATAATATCAACACAAAATATAAACATATATCTTGCACTCAACCGACTTCAGACAAATATTCTATTGTAACACACACTAAAATTAGCTAAACATAGTACGCTGCACAAGTACACAAAGGGTTATTTTTTCCACCTTTCAGAGAGCAAAGAAAAACAAACTGCTCCCTCCTCCTCCTCCCTCTTAAACAGTCTGTCAGAAAAAAGAGGGGGCCTATTACACCAGGGACGACGCTCAATCTCAACTTTTAATTGAACAGTTTAATGATCAATTAAAAACACAATCGGACAAAATCAGTCTGAACCACACATATAAACTATACAGCACCGCAACTATCTCACTCCGTGAAATATTAATTAATTTATATATGCTCCCATCGGGCATCTCAATCTTTTCTGGTGGAGCCTCTCTATCTCCCTTATTTTGGGGGTCCTGTTTCTTATTCCTCCCCGCTATCATTATAAAATGACTCTGGTTTTTAATGCAATATCTCCATATATCTATATACGGGTATTGTTCAGGATGTCCATACTGCTCTGTAACTTGGGAGTGTACCTTCTGTACTAACTCCGGGTCCATTGACCCCTGCTCTGGCCATCCTGGGACTAATAACGGCCACACAACTGTACACATTACTTTTAATTTCTCTTTTGTCAATTCTACACCATAATCATACGTTTTTATATAATGCTTCGAAATTCCGCACCATATATTCTAGGGGCATCTCACCCTCCTTTACCTTCTTGGGCTTAGATGACCCGTTACCCATTGTCACTCCTGAAAACAATACTTTTTGCGATACAAATATCTTATTTCAACAACAGTTAAAATCTACAGTCTGATACTTCAGTCAACAATTTATCCGCATCCACATACGCTTCCCCCTTCAGTAGCCGACTGCAGTCGCCTGAGCCGAAACCGTAATTATCTGGGTCAAATCTCGTATTTGCTTCCTCGTGGAGCGAGTAGGCGCACGTTCACTCACAGCACTCAAGTCAATTCATTCACAACACATTCCGTATCAGATACTTTCAGCACAATACAGAACATATATCACTTCAACTCTTTCCATTAGCCGAGGACGTATTCCCTCCTTAGTGGCTCCTTATACCCCGTAATTTGAACTCTAACTCTTGACTGCTTGTGGCTATGTGCACCTCGTTCCTTGTCTATCTCTGTAGCTATCGCTGGCTTTACTATAAGCCCTTTTCACTATACGGCGTACACACTAGGCACTGACTCAGGCTCTTAGCCCAGTCACAGAAAAAAAAAAATCCCTCTTCCTTTCCCTTTTACCCACGTGGCGAAGCTCTATTTACAAACACTGAACTATGCAACTCCACGCAGCTACCTTCTCCCTCTCATACAGAACTACCCTTTGATTGGCATTCAATTCCCCCGAATCCAGACGCCCGCTAGCCACTCTGGCTCCTTAGCAATGTCAGCGCTACCAGCGGCGGGAAAGATATGCCAATAGGATGGTGGCCATCGCATCCTCTTATCCGTCTATCGCAGTCGGACGTTTCCCTTAGATA
Organism: Leptobrachium leishanense; assembly: GCA_009667805.1. Lineage (NCBI taxonomy): Eukaryota > Metazoa > Chordata > Amphibia > Anura > Megophryidae > Leptobrachium > Leptobrachium leishanense. The sequence continues at coordinate 48,748,279 of CM019065.1, forward strand.
CCGGTATTTCCTTTAGACATACAAAACATAGAAGACACGTTACCTATCGCCGGCGCTGCTTGCTGTTTCCTCAGACTCGTTGGTGTCCCAGTTTTCCCGGGTCAGGGGGGTCTGTTTGGGACGAGATGAGGTCCACTGTACAGGAAATCCTGCTTGGCGCCTGCAGATGTCAGCTCACCTTCAACGGACGCCCCCAACCATCGGGATTCTGGCACTGCTGCAGTCAAGCGCCGCACTGTGTTCAGCAGCCGTTGCCTGTGTCTTGGCAAAAGGCCCGTTATCCCGGCTATCGAGACCCCAGAAAATGTAGCCGGAGTCAGACAGGTTCACTTTCAGAACGGCGCCGGACCAGACACAAGCAAGGATTGTCCAAACACGAGTCTCTTCAGGAAAGGCAAGAGTTTATTGTGTCGTCACACAAGTGCTCACACAGGATTGAATCGCTTAGAGTGAGCCCCGATTACACAGAGACATGAGGTTTTATGCCCCAAATACATAATTAGGTACATCCCCATTAGCCCACCTCCCTATGACACTCTATTCCACCCCACGTGGGTTAATACCTCCCATCATTAATTCGAACACAAAGAACATTCCACATATAACTATAAATTGATACACTTCTCGTTAGTTTGACAGTCTGTGATTTGTTTGTGCTGTCTTTCTCCGGGGAGTGCCTCCCTCCCTATCGGCTATGTTTATTCAGATGGCCTGGGGCCCGGTCTTCTATACTCCTTCGTCTTTTCACGGGCCCAACGACCTTGGAATATCTACTTCTCCATGCCAAAACAGCAAAGATCTTTCATAAGACTTTAATTGCTTTTCTGCTAATCTAAACGCATTCCTAAATTTCTACGTATACCTCATTCTAGTCTCAGCTACAAACCTGTCTAGTTATATACAAGTGAACCAATATTCTGAACAAGATGGCCGCCTGTGTACAATGGCGGCCGTCTTCCAGCCTATTTCCACTTCATTATTTCCACTTCAAGACAGCTGGGAAAGAGTGACAGCTGGGACAGAGAGAGCTGGAGACAAGGAGAAACAGCTGGGACACAGTACTGAGACGGGGAGAGAGAGAGCGGAGACGGGAAGAGAGAGCTGGTGTGGGGAGAGAGACAGCCAGCTGGAGACAGACAGCGAGAGAGCTGGGACGGGGAGAGAGCTGGAGACAGTGAGAGACACCTGGGACAGAGAGAGCTGGAGGCAGGGAGAGACAGCTGGGACAGAGAGAGCAGGAGACAGGGAGAGACAGCTGGGACAGAGAGAGCTGGAGACAGGGAGAGACAGCTGGGACAGAGACAGCTGGAACAGAGAGAGCTGCAGACAGGGAGACAGGGAGAGACCGCTGGGACAGAGAGAGCTGCAGACAGGGAGATAGCTGTAAACGGAGCGACAGCTGGGACAGAGAGAGACAGCTGGGACAAAGAGAGCTGCAGACAGGGAGACAGCTGGAGACAGGGAGAGACAGCTGGGGCAGAGAGAGCTGCAGACAGGGAGACAGGGAGAGAGACAGCTGGGACAGAGAGCGCTGCAGACAGGGAGATAGCTGTAAACGGAGCGACAGCTGGGACAGAGAGAGACAGCTGGGACAAAGAGAGCTGCAGACAGGAAGACAGCTGGAGACAGGGAGAGACAGCTGGGGCAGAGAGAGCTGCAGACAGGGAGACAGGGAGAGAGACAGCTGGGACAGAGAGAGCTGCAGACAGGGAGATAGCTGTAAACGGAGCGACAGTTGGGACAGAGAGAGACAGCTGGGACAGAGAGCTGGAGACAGGGATAGACAGCAGGGACGGAGAGGGCTGGAGACAGACAGCTGGGAGGGAGAGACAGCTGGGACAGAGAGGGCTGGAGACAGACATCTGGGAGGGAGAGACAGCTGGGACAGAGACAGCTGGGAGGGAGAGACAGCTTGGAGAGACAGCTGGGAGAAAGGGCGAGACAAGCTGGAGAGAGGGAGACAGAGCTAGAGAGAGGGAGAGACAGATCATTTGTAAATGCAGATTAGCAGCACTTTTTTAAAGCTTGCCTTGGCTGTCAGGCTGCAGCACGTGGAGGAGATCCATGAGTATTTGCTGCCTGTGCCTTGGTCTGTCTCTGCTAATGATGTTCCGGTAGTCAGAGAGGTCAAAGCACTGACCCGGAACTAATGGCAGACAGACGGGGCACGGACCTCTGGGGGGGGATATAGGAGGAAGCACAATGTACTGTAGGCAGCGGCAGTCCAACACGCAGTTCACTGTGCTTTTTAAGCACTGCTGCCAACGTGAGCACCGCGCTGGGCTCATGCTGAGAGGGAGAACGCTCCTTGCAGGTGCCGGCCCCTGTCCTCAGCCCAGCATTACACTGCTGCCCGGTAGGCAAGTTAGGCGGCTGCGAGGCCTCTGGGACCGCGAGGCCTTAGGTGGCCGCCTTACCTGCCTTATTAGAGAGCCGCCACTGGATGTATACATATAATAATGATATATTATGAATCTGCAGAGTCTGCCGGAAAGAAAGATATATAATATGTCTGGGTCATATAATAAAACGTGGCTTCAAATCGCGTTTAAACACGATGAGCAAAACCGGTAAAAATGAGCTCAGCACACAGGGATGAAATGGCTCAGCAGTGAAAGGGTTAAACACGAGTGAAACTGGTAAAATATGAGCTCAGCACACAGGGGTGACATGCCTCAGCAGCGAAGGGGTTAAACAGCTATTAGGAGAATAGGAGAGTTCCGTTTTTTATTTTCTTTCTTGCAATTCGGTAGATTTCACAAAGGCCACTTCGGCGTCATACTAAAACGAGAGAAATCTCAATGTATCCTTCCTGGTAAAATACTTTATAAATAAATAATTCCCCAACTTTTGTGTGTGGCTTCGGTGACTCCATCTTTGGCGCATTAGTGACCATTCGGTTAATAGCGAATTCACAGTACCGTCAGCAAAATGGAATCTCTGAAGTGCACCGAACTGTGCCGAAGTGAAAAGCACTGAAATTTCAGGGCTTAGTGAACAGACTCTAATGTGAGACAAAGGGATACAATGAATGCACCATATGGGGATACTAAACCTTACACACAATAGAATATCGTATGCAACCACTGTAATGTAACACATTTACTTATCTAGGTTTTTATCAGGGCTCAAAATTTCAAGTCCCAAGCTACTAGCCAAGCCTTAAGAGTTACTCGCCACTAGTTGCCCAACCTAACTCCTATCCTGCCCTGCCTGCCTCTGCATTTCCACCCGCCCTCATGTAATTTCCACTCACCAAATGTGAGCAGGCGAGTGCAAATTTTGAGGCCTGTTTTTATAGTAAGCTTACATTGCTGGTGCTCTGTTTCTATGAGCTTGATAGATTGTATTAGGAAATAAAGGGCAGATGGTGAAACATCAGCCAAGGGGAGGTGAATCTTGAAAATTATATGGTCCAGGTGACGAATAGGTAATAACTGCAGAGTCACAATGTTCGAACTTTTTAATATTTCTGTTTTTAGGGCTGGTCTGAATGTCCTACACTCTTTTACGGTTCGTGTTGATGTTAGACATGTGCTCCACAGCCAATCATGGACGTGTGTGAATGTCACTCCGTGTATTTCTTGAACACAGGTTTTATCTAATATTTGTGGTCACTTTCCTTGATCATCTAACTCAGTGGTTCCCAACCCTGGTCCTCAGGAACCTCCAACAGGATTAATTTGGGGAAATGCAGACTGAATTCTGCAATCACTGAGCAGCAAATCATATCACCTGTGCTACGCTTCAGATATCCTGCAAACCTGTCCTGTTAGGGGAACCTGAGGACCAGAGTTGAGAAACACTGAAATAACCTTTTTTTTTTTTTTTAAAAAATTCACTGATTGTTCGGAATGGTTGTCACTGGGCTACATTCACTAGAGCTCTCCGCTATATCTACAAATGAGCTAGGAGATCGCATGGGGATCTATCAGCCTTAAACACTTACAGGGTTATTCAGAGAGAGGTGAAAAGCAGGAGAATGACTGGAGAATGAAAAATTCTAGGTCAAAATAGCCGATTTGGAAAGGGAGATGAAAGGGAGAATTTTTCTGGTTTAGCTATTTTGACCTAGAACTTTTCATTCTCCAGTCATTCTCCTGCTTTTCACGCTCTCTGAATAACCTTGTTATAATCACCAAGGGATGGATTCACTAACAGGGTTATTCAAAGAGAATCGAAACGTCACCGCATGTTCAATGACTTTTCGTTCTCTTCAATTCGGCTTGATTCGGCGATCCCATTTCGGTGACCCTGCGGTGTATTCAGCAAGCACCACAGGGCCGTCGTAGTGCAGGGACAAGCCACCGAAAACCTGCCGAACACTCACCACAAAAACCCGGCGAATGCACACCGAAACCCTCAAAAACATCTGGATTAACCCCGTGGAAGACACCGGAGAAACCCGAGCAGGAGCCGATCAGAGCGCAGAACAGCCACTGGAAAAATCCGACACCGCAGACGAATGGAGTGAAAAAAAAAAGTACACTTGAATGTTTGAAAGTGAAACGCTGTTTGCAAAGAAACTACTGAGTGAAAATGTCTGAAATTTACAAATAAGATCCAATGAATAAAAATAAACTTAAGAAAAACGGAAAATATTTTACAGTAAGAATATTACAGTGGGGCAAAAAAGTATTTAGTCAGCCACCAATTGTGCAGGTTCTCCCACGTAAAATGATGAGAGAGGCCTGTAATTGTCATCATGGATACACTTCAACTATGAGAGACAAAATGAGAAAAAAAAATCCAGAAAGTCACATTGTCTGATTTTTAAAGAATTTATTTTCCACCATAATTTGCAAATAAGTATTTGGTCACCTACAGTACAAACAAACAAGATTTCTGGCTCTCACAGACCTGTAACGTCTTCTTTAAGAGGCTCCTCTGTCCTCCACTCATTACCTGTATGAATGGCACCTGTTTGAACTTGTTATCAGTATAAAAGACACCTGACCACAACCTCAAACAGACACACTCCAAACTCCACTATGGTCAAGACCAAAGAGCTGCCGAAGGACACCAGAAACAAGATTGTAGACCTGCACCAGGCTGGGAAGACTGAATCTGCAAAAGGCAAGCAGCTTGGTGTGAAGAAATCAATTGTGGGAGCAATCATTAGAAAATGGAAGACATGCAAGACCACTGATAATGTCCATCGATCTGGGGCTCCACGCAAGATCTCACCCCGTGGGGTCAAAATGATCACAAGAACGGTGATCAAAAATCCCAGAACCACACGGGGGGGACCTAGTGAATGACCTGCAGAGAGCTGGGAACAAAGTAACAAAGGCTACCATCAGTAACACACTACGCCACCAGGGACTCAAATCCTGCAGTGCCAGATGTGGCCCCCTGCTTAACATGTCCGGACCCATCTGAAGTTTGCTAGAGAGCATTTGGATGATCCAGAAGAGGATTGGGAGAATGTCATATGGTCAGATGAAACCAAAGCAGAACTTTTTGGTAAAAACTCAACTCGTCGTGTTTGGAGGAGAGAGAATGCTGAGTTGCATCCAAAGAACACCATACCTACTGTGAAGCATGGTGGCGGAAACCTCATGCTTTGGGGCTGTTTTTCTGCAAAGGGACCAGGACGACTGATCCGTGTAAAGAGAAGAATGAATGGGGCCATGTATCGTGAGATCTTGAGTGAAAACCTCCTTCCATCAGCAAGGGCATTGAAGATGAAACGTGGCTGGGTCTTTCAGCAGGACAATGATCCCAAACACACCGCCCGGGCAATGAAGGAGTGGCTTCGTAAGAAGCATATCAAGTTCCTGGAGTGGCCTAGCCAGTCTCCAGATCTCAACCCAATAGAAAACCTTTGGAGGGAGTTGAAGGTCCGTGTTGCCCAGCGACAGCCCCAAAACATCACTGCTCTAGAGGAGATCTGCATGGAGGAATGGGCAAAAATACCAGCAACAGTGTGTGAAAACCTTGGCCTCTGTCATTGCCAACAAAGGATATATAACAAAGTATTGAGATGGACTTTTGATATTGACCAAATACTTATTTTCCACCATAATTTGCAAATAAATTCTTTAAAAATCAGACAATGTGATTTTCTGGATTTTTTTCCTCATTTTGTCTCTCATAGTTGAAGTGTATCAATGATGACAATTACAGGCTGATCTCATCTTTTTAAGTGGGAGAACCTGCACAATTGGTGGCTGACTAAATACTTTTTTGCCCCACTGTATAATCAACAGTTTATTAGACATTAAATTAAAACGGGAATATTTTTAACATTGAAGCCTATGGGATTCGCCTGAATAATCCTGTTGAATGAAACCACCGAATGGCAGGGCATTTTGTCAACTTTTCCCTGCTGGTTTTTGTTCTCTGAATAGATGAAGCATTGCTTCTCTATGGGGATTTCACTGCCCCCGAACAGGCACCGTATGTGCAGGCAATTCACCAACATTTGGCGAACTGCCTGCTCTCTGGATAGCCGAATGGCCAAGAAAGGTAGGCGTACGCTGAATTTCACTGTTCGGTTACCTTTCGCCAGCAATTTGGATCTCTTTGAATAACCCTGTTAGTATTTTCTGCTAATTGCAAAAAAAACAAACAGGTGAGGGTTAAAGCTGAAATGAGGACGATACTATCACGGTGGCAGTACCACCAGGCACGCACCACCCTATCCTTGGAAGTGGTCGGTCTGTATATATATATCCCTATGAATATAACTCGCAGCAAGGTGAGGCCCTGGTTCCTGAGAGAAGCCCTTATATGCAGAGATGCAGTGTAAACTGCAAGAACAGATGAAAGCAACACAGGGTTAACAAAATACCTCTGTACGGCAATACCAAAGATTCCCTGCACTGAAAGGCCGGTCTTTAGGATAGCCGGATCTAATCTAAAGGAAAGTATTACCTTGAAGCCGTACAGAGTCTTTTGTTGTATACAGATGACAGGGTTACCTGGAAACGGTACAGACAAGGAAAATACTATAGAGTAGTCATATAGAGGAAAGCCAAAAGGTCATAACCAGAGAGAGTACGTCATACAGGATATAGGAATAGGAACCAGAAGGGAAGTCAGCCAAGCCAAAGTCGGTAACCGGGGAATCAGAATGGAACATAAACAGCAAACCAAAATACAGCAATAGACAGAACTTAATACACAAAAGGAACTGACATAAACTGGAACAGAAATAACAGAGGCAAAAACTAAACAAGGATGAACAAACGGAGGATAACCGGAACACAGCAAGGAGCTCTCAGGACACAAGTCGCAAGGAGACCAGGCAAAGTAAAATGACCCAGCAATGTACTATAGGTACATTGCTCTAATATAGGCAGGGGAAATCAAGGCAAGGGTCAACAGGTGAGCAGCACACAAAACACCAATTAACCCCTGGGAGGCCACCCAGGAATTGGCAGCAACAGAAAAACAAGGGAAAAAACACAAAATACAAATACAGAGGGCGGGAAGACAGGTTTGGAACGTGGGAACGTGACAGATACAACAAACAAAAATGCAAATAACAAGGTACAGACTAGCACAATACAATGTTGAATAAATAAAATAAAGCAGAGTAAAAGCAACCATTCATTCACTACTACATATAGACATAATTAAACCTTACATTGAGAGGAGCGGAATGAGATCCGCGGGCAAATGGGATTATGATATATATTCAAAGTTCCCAAAATGCTGTAGATCTGACAGCTAGTTCCACTGAAACAATATAATCAAGTAGGGGAGATAAAGAATGGAAAGCAGGAGGCACTGTATCCTTTCAAGCTTCTTGGAGGAGGAGAGCAGCCAATAAAGGTGATAATTAGGATATTTTGCTCAAGAGGAGTAAACCCTCCAAAAGAGATGGAGACATAAGGGGTTATTCAGAGAGGTCCGAAATGTCGCCGAACACGGAAATTCAGCGTACAGTGACATTTCATTGCCATTCAGCTATTCAGAGAGCAGGCAGTTTGCCAAATTTTGGCGAATTGCCTGCAGGTACAGTGCCGTTCGAGGGCAGTGAAATCCCCCATAGAGAAGTAATGGTTAATCTATTCAGAGAACATCAAACAGCAGAGAAAAGTTGCCGAAATGCCCTGCTGTTCGGTGGTTTCATATGGCAGGTTTATTCAGGCGAATCCCATAGGCTTCAATGTTAACAATATTCCAGTTTTAACAAATTTCCAATAAACCGTTTATTATTTTATTCTGCAGTAAAAAGTCTCTTTATTTATAGATTTTTTTTAGGATTTTTAGCCATTTTTGTGGGGATTTTTTTCAGTTCTTTTTTAAAAGCGTTTTTTTCCCATTTTTCTTTAACAGACCTTTTTATTATCATTCATTGGATCTTACATGTTAATTCCAGGCATTTTCAGTAGTTTTATTGCAAACAGCATTTCACTTTTCAATCTTTCAAGTGTACTGTTTTTTTTTACCTCGTTCGTCTGCTTGTCGGATATTTCTGGCGGCTGGTCTGCGCTGTGATCGGTGGCGCGTCGGCTTTTTCTGGCGTGTTCGGCAAGTGTTCATCAGGTTTGCGGTGGGTTTTCCCTGCACTTTGGGGGACCCTGCGGTTGTTCCCAGACTCCCTCTGCTCCCGGTAAGAAGAAGCGGCGGATCAGGTCACTTGTTTCGCATAGGGATGAGAGGAGAGTATGTGATTTTTAGGGGGATTTTGGAACGTGTTAAATGATTTTGGTGGTAAAATTCTTTATTTCTTGTCACAACGGTAAGTTGCACCAGCACCTTGTAATACCTCACTTATCAAGAAGGTAAAAATAGATTGCACTCCCCTTGTTAACCCCTTCACTGCTGAGGCATTTCCCTGCTGTGTGCTGAGCTAATTTTTACCGCTTTCGCTCATCATGTTAAAACGCAATTTGAAGCCACTTTTTATTATACCACCCAAACATATTATATATCGTTCTTTCCGGCAGACTCTGCAGATTCATATTATGTCATTATTATATGTATACGTCATGTCCTGTCTGTATATTATAACAAAAAATGCAATAAAATTAGAGTTTTTAATCATCTATAGCGTGTAAAGTGTTTTTTTCCACATTTTATCATGCAAGCCTTTGCGGTTATATTTTCTATGGGGTGCGCTTGTACAAAAATTAGAAATGGGGACTCGCTACTTTTTTGGGGGGAATTATGTGATATTTAGCAAATGCACCCCATAGAAAAAATCATTAGTGAAGCATCATTGTTCACATTATAATAGAAATCTGAACAATATTGATGCATTAATAAAAACATGTTTTTTTTATTTATTTTTTTCTAATTTTTGTTTTACTTTGAACCTGGTCATGTTTGGTATCATTCGAAAGGCCATGCTCACCCACCCCCTAGCTGCCACGGTTCTGGCGATATCGGGGTTCAAAGGAACCCTGTATCTCCACCAAGGGATTTCATTGGGAAATCCCCAGGCAGCTAGGGGTTCCCCGGCTATCTGATGTCATCGTGCTATGCACGATACTTCAGGAGCCGAGGGGGAACCCGGAGGTGGAGCCGCCATCTAAAATCGTGATCTGGTGCTGAACAGCACTGGATCTCGATCTGGCATGTCTGGGGTTAAAAAAAAGGCACTGCTTTAAAGGGCAGACACTGCCCTTCAAAACTGTTCCTTTTTTTTAATTTTAATCCCTCCCGATTGGGAGGGAGAGGGATCCAAAAGGACCCCCCCCCTCCCTTCCAGGCGATCTCCCGGCATTGCCTGGGGGTCGCCTGGAAATGACGTCGGGAAGGGGCTTGACTTCAGCATCTGAGGACGCTGAAGCCAGAATGCCACGGGACCCCGGACAGAGATGTGAGTATCTCCGCCGGGGCTCCCGCTTGCGGATGACGTGTGGGGAACGTCCTCCGCATATAGCGGGAGTCAATGAGTACGTGCCCCACATGTCATCTGCAGCGAAGGGTTAAGAACTAAGTACAGTAAGCTCACGCAAGCTGCGAGGCGCAAACTGATTTCACCCCAGTTTAGCGTCAAGATTGGAATATCGATGCAGATTGTAAACTTACTTAGCCTAGCGCTAACTTCTACATATCGAGAGACGGTAAAATAGCACCAATTATGGAATAGAGCTCTTAGTTTGCATAAAAACTAGAGGCACAGATTGCACCTTTTATAATGTGTGCTGTGAGGTGGTCTGTGACGCATGTACAACTCCCTGCAACTGTAATGGCATTCATGACTTTAGCATCACACCACACCTAAATCTGGGTGGACATAGGTTGCCCTTTATACCCTTGAATGCTTATATATATATATATATATTTCTTTATATTCCAGAGAGGGACTGTGGCACTGGATGGCTGGAGTTCAATAAAAGTTGTTATTTTTTCACCACATCTAAGTCTAACTGGATGAAGGCAAGAACTCTCTGCGTGAGAAAAGGAGGTGATCTAGCTATAATTACCAGCGAGATGGAGCAGGTGAGCAGTCTGTCTGTCCGTCCATTCATCCATAAGATCTAGTCCAGTGTACGCTCTGCTGTTCTTATATAGAACCTCTTGAAAGAATAAGAGTGAATAAAGTCAGGTTTGGCGTTTCTTGTTTTCAGTCATTTACCCGTATGTCCAACTTGTCATGTCAGGTTCAGTTTGTCTCAAATCGTACATAAAACATTTTCTTGCAATTATTTTACGTTTTTCAACCTGATCTCCCAAATGAGACATACACCTTTCATATCAAATGATCAGGCTTGTTTTGAAGGTGTGCCAACAAAGAGGTATGTGAGGGTCCTGAGAACAAGCAACAGCACTAGTGGCCTGCTCTACGGTGGGGCCCACTCAGGTCCTACAAGGTTTTAGCTCGATTGTGCCATTGCAGGGATGAATGCTCCATATGCAAATCAGACGCTATCACCCAGAAAGGGTGGCCAGTACTAAAATGCCAAGGACGTCATCCATGAATGAGAGACTCAGCAACCCCAGACGATCTTTTTGGCCTTATTAGGACTCGTCGGGAGGGTTTGCGTTGGAGGTGTCACACTAACTAACAGCCATGTCCTGTGAATCCTACTAGTTGCCCGACTTCGAAACTAACTCGATAGTTTAACACAATAGTCTCGATTTCGGGTTTCTTGTTTACCATCCTGATAACGGGCAGTGAAGTTTTCTAATGAGGAAAGCATTTCCTGGGGTTTTCTGATCATATACAGAGTGCCGTCAAATGGCAGCCAAGCAGGCTCGAGCACGCGCTAAAGGTCTGAAAATGTTGCCAGGTTTCTGACACAATCGAGAAATAATAGGATTTCTCTGCAAGGGCCCAGATTTCTGATTAATCAAAAGATCTAGATCAGCAGAAAAGACTCATGCAATAAATACAATTTATAGGCCTGGACACAAAGCAACGCACTCGAGCCATATAGTATGACGACTTGGACGCTGGGATTCATTTTAACTCATCCTATTCTATTCGACACAAAATTGTGTCTCGGATGTAGCAACAAGTTACTGTACATTAGCCTCTCCTATACATTATATGGGAGACGTTACTGTGCTCCTAGCAGAAGGAGAACGAGCTTTTCCAACCAGCACGCGCCTCATCTGCATCTGACGTTATTCAGGTTATTTCAGACCCTGGTGTTAATTGATTGTGCTGAAGTAAAACACTTAAACACATTAAACTAACACGGTCACCACCAAACAATCCCATACTCAGCTCAGATACCTTGATAGAGAACGTGGCCTGATCCATCACTTCCTCGCTCCACGGGAAGAGTTCCTCCACTTATCCCTCCGCCGACCTGCATGGTCCCGCTCGTAAAAGGTTGGATAAAGTCAGTATGCCATAGGGGAGGCCATCACCATAGGTAAGAGTACAGAACTGGAACAGTGGTAGGGAAAACACGAAGACAGCATCTCGGGTTGAGGTTTTCAGTATAGATCACTTTGATAAGAGATCCCACCATCAGGGGGTTACTGCTTTTGGTCCCAGTGGTACCCCAGCTGACACCCACTGTGGTTAGGTGTCCATGACTCTGAGCTTCCTCCAAAGAATTGACCTGCAGGGCACAATCCTGCCGGGGGATTAACAAGGACCCCAGGTGTTGATAAATGTATCGTTAGATGGTTGTTGCACTATTTAATGCATTAGTTTGGCTCTTACGGTAGGGACGTACAAGTCTTACGGTAAATCCTGGATATGCGCAGTTTACTGTAAATCGTGAACTTGCACGTTGTACTTTAAATGGTAACTATTGCAAAATTGCGGGTTGTACCTTAGCGTAAATGTATGAGTTTTCAGCTTTTGAGTTGTACTGTAAATGTGGGTTTTACTGCACGGGCATTGTGGCTTAACAGTTTTAAAGGGCCACTACCACCAACAAGTGAAATATCTTTTTGTGTTTATTTTATGTTGCTGATATCTTACATGTGCTTTGTTTTTCTCTTGTTTAGTTAAGGTAATATGTTACTCTATATGTGTCACTGGATGCATCCATTGAGTGATATTTTGTGTTGTAAACCGCCCCGCCCCACAGTATCTTTGCCTTTCCTTGGTCCTCACTGTGTGGCTTTGGCCATAGAATGGAGTCTATGGGTCAGGCAGCTGACTCACATCATTGTTTTGTGTGGGATGTATTCAAAGGACATCACCAGGGTTAGAGTAGAAGTATTTTAAGCTCCCTGTCATATATCATTCAGCTGCCAGCTCTTACATAGTTACATAGTTACATAGTTATATAGGCTGAAAAAAGACATGCGTCCATCGGGTTCAGCCTCTCCCACATAACCTACTGCTGTTGATCCAAAAGAAGGCAAAAAACCCAGTCTGAAATGCTCGCCAATATGCAACATACTGGGAAAAAATTCCTTCTTGACCCCAGAATGGCAGTCAGATTTCTCCTTGGATCAAGAAGCTTTTACCCACATATTAAATATTATAACCCTTAATATTCTGTGTCTGCAGGAAGTCATCCAGTCGCTTTTTAAAAGTCTGTACAGACTCTGACCCAACCACCTCAACAGGCAGAGAATTCCACAGCTTTATTGTTCTCACCGTAAAATAACCCTTTCTATGCTTTAGGCTGAATTTCCTTTCTTCCAGTCTAAATGGGTGACCCCGTGTCCTGTGTATAGTCCTGTTAATGAATAGGTTTCCAGACAATGTTTATAATGGCCCCGTATATATTTATATAAGGTTATCAGATCCCCTCTAAGGCGCCTTTTCTCTAAACTAAACAGGTTTAAGCTTGTTAGTCTTTCCTCATAACTTAACCCTTCCATCCCCCTTATTAATTTAGTTGCCCGTCTCTGCACTTTTTCTAGCGATATAATATCTTTTTTTAAGACAGGTGCCCAAAATTGCACGACATATTCAAGGTGCGGCCTGACCATTGATTTATACAGAGGCAAAATTATGTTTTCATCCCGTGAGTGAACTCCCCTTTTAATGCATGCCAGTACTTTGCTGGCCTTTGGCGGCTGCTGTTTGACATTGCACATTGTTACTTAGTTTGAAGTCTATGATTATTCCCAAATCCTTCTCCTGCTTGGATTTCCCTAACTCCGTACCATTTAGGGTATAAATTACTTGTGTGTTCTTCACTCCAAAGTGCATAACTTTGCATTTATCTAGATTAAATTTCATCTGCCATTTATCTCAGGTAGCCTAGAAAACAATAGCCTTATCTAAACATTCCATCCTCCACATCATTAATGTTAAATATTGTAGAATAAGTAAACAAGAGCCACAAAGCAAAGCGTTTGGTAAATGTTGCATCATGGGAAAAATCCAGAAAATGGAACCCGGAGATAAAATACCCAATTTTACTTTTCTTTTTTTACCTGCAATTACTTCAGACACAGGAGAAAAAAAAGAGCAGCAGGTGTTTGATAAGGTAGTTTTGTTTGTAATGCACAAGTAATCACACAATGGATGCACCCAGTGACACATATAGAGTAAAATATTTTCTTAACTAAACATACAAGAGAAAAACAAATCACATGTAAGATATCAGCAACATAAAATACAAAATATGACCATTTCCTTTTTTGGTGGAAGTGGCCCTTTAAACAAGTATTATTTGTAAAAAGCTCAACCGCGTACTGTACGACTCACTGTTTAGTTAAAAGTGGCCATGACTTCTTAGGAAAAGAATGACAAACAACAAGGGCGTAGTGTTTATATCTCATGTGATACAACTTCCTGAAAATGGTGATTTCATAATATTTTTCCCCTGTGCCATTGCTTCACATATACTGGAAATGCTATGCTTCTTTCTGCCTCTCTCTTTACATGGAGGGGCTTAGTGTGTCGCGTCCTGGCAGAGAGCGGTCCATGCAGTCATTGGGTGTTATATTCAGTTATTCACACCAAATAAATGCTTTTCTTGCAACACAAACAGAACATTTTCCATTCTCAGTCTGGTCAGGGACTCAGGGCCCCCTGTCCCTCCGCTGCCCATTTCAGTAAACTAATTAAAAATAAAACATTTTGCCCCCTCTCCTGCTTACCTTATTTAACAGGGAGTGGACTAAATCCCTGGTGGTCCAGCAAAGATATAAAAAGTGGTCCCTGGCGAGAGACTGTTCAGTCTGCATCTCTACCGGGTGCAGACCATACTACTTGCTCCGTTAGTGAGAAGTCAGAGTGCTCTTACCAGCCCCAGACGCCAGGGCACACTGGGAAATTGCTTTGCATCCTGGTGTGCTGGTCCTCGGTAGTATGGAGGCAGGGACAGCCCAAGGATGAAATGCTGACCCCCCAAAAAAATGTGTATCAAAGCTCCACTGCAATGAAACTGAAATACCATGCACATTACTGTGAGTGTTATTGCTGTGGAGCTCTGTGATACGCTCATACACATCGCACATTACTGTGTCACAGAGCGCCAAAGCAATAAAACTCACAGTAATATGCGGTGTGTATGGGTATTACAGACCTCCACACATCAGTCCACACAGTCACACATCCACACACACAAGTTCACACATATTTACCCACACATCCCCTAAACAGGGCTAGCCGAGGCCCTAGTGGACGCTGGGCCTAATAGAGGCCAAGGTGGGTGCTGGGGCTGGTCTAGGCCCCTGTGGCAGTTGGGCCTGGTTGAGGCCCAGGCGGGCATCGCGGCTGGTCGAGGGCCCCTGTGGCAGCTGGCCCAGGTGGGCACTAGGCCTGGTCGAGGCAGGTGACCACTAGTCCTGGTCGAGGCATGGGTGCTGGGCTTGTTCGAGGCTCCTGCGGCCACCCCATACCGCAGCCTTTGACAGGGTCCCAAAAAATGCCACAACTGGAGTCATGGACCCATCTGACCCCATGGACATACCGACCCTGCATAGAAGGATCCTTACATCTGTGACAAACTGCTCAGGATTTGGCAAGGGCAGGGCCCCCTGAAGATACATACAAAACTTATAGAATTTTACCTACTCAGTATTTATTTACTTGTATTATGGGAGGTGAAATAAAAAAACTAACAAAAAAAAAAAAGGGGAAAATGTCTTCAATAATCTGAAGCAAAACAGTTACTGAGACCCACAACTAGAAACTGGAACATTGTTCACTAATGATCTTAACATGTACAGCTTGGAAAAAAGACGAGACAGAGGAGATATGATAGAAACATTTAAATACGTAAAGGGAATCCACAAGGTAGAGGAAGGGAGTATATTTAAAAGGAAACAAAGTAGCAAAACAAGAGGACATAGTCTTAGATTAGAGGGGCAAAGGTTTAAAAGTAACATCAGGAAGCATTATTTTACTGAGAGGGTGGTGGATACATGGAACAGTCTTCCAGTAGAAGTGGTAGAGGCCAAAACAGTAATTGAATTTAAGCAGGCATGGGATAGGCATAAGGCTATCCTAAACAAAAGATAAATCCAGGTTAAGTATCCATGTAATTGGGCAGACTAGATGGGCCGAAAGGTTCTTATCTGCTGACATTTTCTATGTTTCTATGACATGAACTTCCTAACCTGACAAAGACTGAATCTTAAAAAATAACATTTATAAGCACACTTTAAGTATTTGTTCAACGGTCATCTATGCTAGATAACTGGAAGTGAAAAAGAGTGTATCACTTTGTCAGTGAATTATTTTACCCTATTAGAGCAATCCATTTCCGTACTAACCAAAACACCTAGAGCTCCTTCACTAAGATCAAGTATGCTCAATCTTCAAAAGCACCTGCTGGTGCCCTGATAGAGTATTTATGTAGCAATGCAAAGGAATTAAATTTATTGCAGTGAATTTGCAAATGGGCTCCAGAACAGGCCCCTTGAAATTTCAACATATCAGACGTGTCAGCTGACGTGATGATACGGTTTAATTTAATTTGCCTTTGGGCTGCAGGTCGAGATATCTCGATATCGGGGCACCAGATGGTGCCTTTGCAGCCTGAGATATCTCGGTAGTGAAGGGGTTAATTAAGATACAGCAAAACACATATCAAAAATCTCTAACAGATGGCGGGTACACGTTAAGGTCATGCATTAAAGGTCCAATTCTATTACAATTTGGAAAAAAAAATAAAAAAAATAGAATAAAAGCATCAAGCAGAAGATCTTTGTTTGCTGTTCAATTACATCATTAACATAATTACTATTATTTATATTTTTAGATTATTTAGTATGCGATCAAAAATTGATTTCCTACATACACCTCTTTTCTTCTAGAGATTTGTCTTTGCCCATTCTGACACTGAGCGCCACTGGATTGGTCTAAATGACATGGAAGATGAAGGCAAATGGGGTTGGATAGATGGAACAGACTACAACACATCAGTTAAGTAAGTGTATGAGTATTGTGTATGATGTTACCTCTGCTGTTCTATGGCACACATGGGCAATTTTGGTTTTATAGTCTTTGCTATCTCCAGAGCATGACCTTTCCAATGATACACCCCAAACTAGGTGCCCTGTACAGAAACAAATCCTGCCTGAGCCCCGCGGTAAAAAAGCAGATTGTGGGGGCGTGTCTGACTGAGCAAGGGAGCAGACGTGTTTTGGAGGAGCTCCGGGTGTTATTGCTGTTGGGGGGGGATTTCTACCCGGATTCCTCCTTTTTACCCCTTCTGGGAGTCCCTGCTTGACTAGACAGACATCGGGTGGAGTGCTCTGGAGCCCGTTTCAGCCCCCCCTCCAGAGCCCCGCAGAGAGTGTGGCCTTTTTTCCAGCGGTGCAGTCACCCGGCGGCCATTTTGAGGCCTACCTTCTGGCTTTTTCTGGGCCCACTCCTTGGCCCCCATGCCTACCCCTATGGCATTCTGTGAACCGGGTGCCCAGCTGTCGAGAGGCCGGGGGATGGAGGGCCCCCATCCTCTGGCCGAGACGGCTGTTCCTACAGCAAAATTGCCTGAGGAGGATGCGTATCAGAGGCAGCCATTGTACCCTCCTCCTACCAGAGGCCTAGAAGCTGTCTTTGCTGACCTGGAGGAATGTTTGGGGACGCTACCGGAGGACGAGGAGAGCCCAATAACGAGAGGCTCCTGGCGCAAGCTACTGGCGGTGCTACACGGGGAGTGGAAGGTGGACGCGGTGACCCGGACTGAACACGTAGCGGACGTGACCTGTCTCCCTGGACACGAGGTGGGTTCCCCCGTTGTGGATGCGGAGTGCCCTGCTGAAGAGGAGTCGGTACCTACTTTGGCGGTGGTCGAAGCCCCAGAGGAGCCAACTGCGTCTTTACAGCTGCAGCCTGAATCAATGGTGCCGCCGGGCGCTGTGGTCTGCCCCGCTGGAGGGCTGGGGCGCGTGCTCTGGTCTCATGGCGCAGCTCTGAACGCACTCGAGTCCCGCTGGGGCATACCTGTCTGGCGGATCCTTCCAGGGAGAACCGCGTCTGTTGGATCTCATCACACCATGTGGCTGGACACCGGCTGAACCGTTGGGACTTGCAATTTTTGATACATCTCCCGTTTATTTTATTTTTTTTTTCTCCCCTTTAATTTTTCCCTCACGAGGACGTTTCTGAGTTCCATTTCTCCCCTTCCCTCCACCATGCCGAGATTCCCCTTTTTTTTTTTTTTTTTTTTCTGGAGGGGGGGGGGTTTGTTCACCTGAGACACCTTTTGCTAACCTTTTACTGAATATTTCACCCTCATTTCTCTGACTTCAGAATGTTTCTTTTGAGATGCACCCCGTTTGTTATTACTTTTATTTTTACCCGCTGAGCTGTTTTCTTTCTTTTTCTTTCTTTTCATTCTGATGACGCTAAGATGACTTTTGTTTTTCTTAACTATATGATATCTTGCTGCTGATATGTATTGGCCCTGTGTTCGAGGACGTTTTTGACTTTTTAATTTGCTGCCTTACCCCTTGACTTTCTTATTTTCATCTGCTGTATTTCTTAAGCTGAGTTATTATAGATGACTATATGTGGCCCTGCGAGGCCTTCACTTTATGCTGATTTGTATGATGACATCTTTATAAAATAAAAATCAAAATTATAAAAAAAAAAAAAAAAAAAAAAAAAAAAAAAGCAGATTGTACAACAAATGCTTATGCCGTCTATTGATTACGGAGATGTAGTGTATGCAGCTGCCCCGCAAACACACCTCCAGAAACTTACTACATTGTATAACTCATTCTGCCGCTTTGTGCTACAATGTAACTACATGACCCACCATTGCGACATGTTAAAAGAGCTAAACTGCCCATCGCTGGAATCTAGACGCACTCTTCACCTTTCCAACCTGGTGTTTAAGAGCTTTCCTGGGAAGCTGCCACCCTACCTGAATAGGCTGCTTCTCCCAGCAGTTCCCTCATCCTATAACCTCCGATCCAGGACCTGCACCTTAATTGCAATACAAAAAGAAAGTGTCTCGATCCTCATTTTCCTACAGAGCACCGCAACTATGGAATAACCTCCCAGACGTCATCAAATCATCCCCCAGTCTAAAGTCCCTTAAGAGATCTCTATTAACATACCTCAATACAGAATGCACCTGTAAACATGTAACATAGTGACTATATACAGAATGCGCCTGTAAACATGTAACATAGTGACTATATATAGAATGCACCTGTAAACATGTAATATAATGACTATATTTCATACATATTTATTTTCTGTTAATCTGTATATTTGTTTTGTGTTAATATCTTGCATTTTACTATTTTGTATTTCTGTAACAATGTTCTTGAAGCCAGGACATACTTGAAAACGAGAGAAATCTCAATGTATCATTCCTGGTAAAATCCTTTATAAATAAATAGAAATAGCAAACATGACCAGGTTATATGTAAAAATAAATACAAATAAAACTTTTTTTTAATTTTTTTATTAATGCAGCACTCTTGTTCACTTTTCATTTACGGTATAATGTGAACAATGATGCTGCACTAACTTCCCTTCTCATTTCCCACAATGAAAAATTTTGTTTTTTCAGTTATAGTTAAAATCATGTATTTTCACAGAAAATTACAGTAACCGGTTCCCATTTCTAATTTTTTTTAACAAGCGTACCCCATAGAATATATAACCGTAATGATAAAATGTAAAAAAAAAAAAAAAAAATCACTTTACACTCTGTAAATAGTTGAAATCTGAATGGAAATTCAAATATTTTTTTTTTACATTTTTTGTTATTGCATTCTGACAGAACATGACATATACATATAATAATGATATATTATGAAACTGCCGAGTCTGCCGTAAAAAAGAATATATAATTTGTCTGGGTCGTATAATAAAACATGACTTCGAATCGTGTTTAAACATGATGAGCACAAAACGGTCAAAATGAGCTCAGCACACAGGGGTGAAATGGGTCAGCAGTGAAGGGGTTAACCTACATTATTTAACAGTTAACCACTTCGCTGCTAAGTACGCGCTCAGCGCGTCCACCCGCAGGTAACGTTCCTTGCGGTGGACGCGCTGAGCGCGTCCTCTCTTTGGGGCCAGCGTTCGGCCGGGTTCCGGCCGATCGCTGGCCCCATCGGTGCGGGCTGACATCCTCGATGTCAGCCCAGCACCCGGAACCGCCTCCGGAGCAATTAGGTGTCATCGCGGGGGCGCAATGACACCTAATTCAGGCCCCCCCCCGCATGTGCGGAGGAGGCGCCTGAAAGGGAGGGGGGGGTCCTTCGGACCTCTCTCCCTCCCGATCGGCGGCTGCAGGGGGTTAACCCAGGCACTGTTTGGAAGGGCACAGCCTGCCCTTCCTAACGGTACCTGGAATTAACCCCATGGGGGTTGGATCACGAATCGGCGCCGAAAAGCGCTGGTTCATGATCCTTTCCCGGAGCTGGCCGACATCTTGGATGTCGGCCAAGCCTCCGGGAACTCCCCCTGAGGACTGGCGTCATCGTGCATAGCACGATGACGCCAGTCTTGGAGTTAACCCCTAACTGCCACCAATGGTGGAGATAGGGGGTTCCAATGAACCCCCTATCTCCCGATCCGTGGCAGTTAGGGGTTAATGTTTGGTATTGTTGGATCGGCCAGAGCATGGCCGTTCCAACGATAGCAAACATGAGTATGAAAAAAGTTTTTTTTTAAAAATTAAAAATAAAAATAAAATATTTTAAAAAAAAATTATAAAAAAAAATAAACAATTTTTTTTTCTTTTTTTTGGTTCGTTAAAGCAGCAATATTGTTCCCATTTCAATTATAATGTGAACAATGATGCTGCACTAATGATTTTTGTATGCGGTGCGTTTGTTAAAAATCGCGTAATTTTCCCCAAAAAAAAAATGTAACGAGTCCCCATTTCTAATCTTTTTAACAAGCGCACCCCATACAAAATATAACCGCAATTGCTCGCATGTTAAAATGTGAAAAAAAAACACTTTACACATTGTAAATTATTGAAAATTCATATTTTATTGCATTTTTTGTTATAATATACAGACAGGACATGACGTATACATATAATAATGACATATTATGAATCTGCCGAGTCTGACGGAAAGAACGATATATAATATGTCTGGGTCATATATTAAAATAAGCCTTCAAAACGCATTTAAACATGATGAGCAAAATCGGTAAAAATGACCTCAGCACAGAGGCGGGAAAAGCCTCAGCAGCGAAAGGGTTAATGAGGTGGAGGAAGGAATGATTAGATAAGGCAATGAGGACATTTCATTTTTTGGGTTGTAGTGTCCTAGTAAAGAAATATAAGATAGGATTCTAGGAGGTCAGAATAGTCTAGTAAATGAAAAACAAACAAGCTTTCGAGTAGAGATCACAACGAATGGAACAAGGAGTGGATATAAGTAGGTACCCAGCAGTGACGTCAAGAGTTACCGAATAGTGAAAGTTAACAAAACCTCCGTTTTTTTGGGGGTAAAATAAGCCTATAAATTCAGCGTTTCCTCCTTTCTATTTGCAAAAAAACATCTGAAGCTTTAAAGAACATGGTAAATAGATGAGAAGAACTCGTCCCTGTGGGATTACTGAGGAAGCTTCAATCGATGCGGTAATTTTCGTATCCGTCGCGTTTTGCCTCTCTTTACCCGTGGATATATAAGAAATTCTACAGGTGAAGGATTTCTCATTAAATGGGAGATTACTCGTCACTTAATGACAATGTGACACTGGTATCAGAGAGCCTGGGCCAGGAACCCAATGTTTCGGGTAGAAAGTCTTCTCCCAGGAGCAGCATTACCGTTTTTGCTGGATTTTTGCTGAGCCGCAGATCGTCCAGCGCAGCCACAGCGCACGCCCGGCACAGGAGATCAAGGAGAACAGCGTCCTGGCAGGGCTGGACTGTGACAAAACCCAGGAATTCAGACCGGGAGTCGCTGTTTATTTGAGGAGCCGCATAGCGTCCAGCGCAGCCACAACGGACGCACGGCACAGGAGCTCCAGGAGAACAGCGTCCCGGCAGGGCTGGACTGTGACAAAACCCATGAATTTACAGAGCGGGAAGTGTCTGTTTATTCTTTCCACTCTGTAACGCTTTTGTTGTGGTGGGCCTGTGGCTGCCTTTCTCATTTGGGCCGATGGCGTCCGGTCCAGTGTCCGGCGGGGTCCTCCTCAGGATGTCAGGGTGCGGCCGGCGCCAGCCACAATTACTGCTAGGGAGTCGCCGTCACCTTTGTTCAGACAGTCTCCTGCCCTGGTGGGATCTCTGGCTTGACTGCTGCTGAGCAGGGCTGGTCACCAGTGACATCATGACTGTCATTCGTAAGGCCTGAGCATGGCATTTCGAATGATACCAAACATGACCATGTTCAAAGTAAAACAAAATAATAATAAAAATAAATAAATAAATAAAAAAATTAAGAAAATAAAAACATGTATTTTTTTTGTGTGTTGTTTTTATTAATGCAGCAATATTGTTCACATTTCAATTATAATGTGAACAATGATGCTGCACTAATGATTTTTTCTATGGGGTGCATTTTCTAAAAATCACATAATTCAACCCCAAAAAATGTATCAAATCCCCATTTCTAATTTTTGTACAAGCACACCCCATAGAAAATATAACCGCAAACACTCATGTGATACACGCTGTAGATGATTCTAAATTTTATTGTACTTTTTGTTATACTATACAGGCAGGACATGACATATACATATAAAAATGATATATTATGAATCTGCCGAGTCTGCTGGAAATAACAATATATAATATGTCTTGGTTATATAATAAAATGTGGCTTCGAATCGCGTTTAAACATGATGAGCAAAAGCGGTGAAATGGCTCAGCAGTGAAAGGGTTAATGCATTTAAGTGTGATTCCATTGTATCCATACATTCCTTTCCTGCAGATTCTGGAAGAAAGGAGAACCTAATGATTACGGAAAAAATGAAGACTGTGCAATGATACACACCACTGGAGAATGGAATGACTCGCCGTGCACATACAGCGACAGCTATGCAATCTGTGAAAAGAAATTAATGTGAGCTGTTATGTTGTAAATAGCTATACTCACAGGGGAGCATTTTAATATCCTCTTGTTTTAACAGATGTAATTATGGATCTATCGCTTCTACATATATATGTCTTTGTTTTAATTTTTTATTTGCTACTTGCATTCCTACGTCTTCACCTTGAATAGTATAAATGTATATATTTGTCATTTTTAATGAGGGAATATTTTCTGAAAAAATATCAGATTTATTTCTAATATCTTAAAATCAGAGAAGAAACAATGACCTAGTAAGCCATCATCTGCCAAAATAACAACAAGCTTTAAGTGGCGCGTCTCCTCACTACGATATCTTGGAATACACCTGCCGGTGAAAATCTTGGGTCTACAGTTGTGTTCAAAATTATTCAACCCCCACTGAAATTGAGTGTTTTGGCCAGTTTGACATTGATTTTGATCATTCAGTCATCTTGCTTACAATTAAATCAAAGAGGCACGTGTAGGTCAGACAAATATAACATAACATTTATAATGAAATAACCACAAATGTCTTTTCTGTGCTCACATCATTAATCAGTTTTATTCAACCCCAAGTGACATTCAATCTTAGTACTTAGTACAACATCCTTTTACAGTTATAACAGCTTTTAAAACGTGAAGCATAGCTTGACACAAGTGTCTTGCAGCGATCTACGGGTATCTTCGCCCATTCGTCATGGGCAAAAGCCTCCAGTTCAGTCACATTCTTAGGCTTGCGCACTGCAACTGCTTTCTTTAAATCCCACCAGAGGTTCTCAATTGGATTTAAATCTGGTGACTGCGATGGCCACTCCTAAATGTTCCAGCCTTTAATCTGCAACCATGCTCTAGTGGACTTGGAGGTATGCTTGGGATCATTGTCCTGTTGAGAGGTCCAACGTCTCCCAAGCCTCAGGTTTGTGACGGACTGCATCACATTGTCATCCAATATCTCCTGGTACTGAAGAGAATTCATGGTACCTTGCACACGCTGAAGCTTCCCTGTACCTGCAGAAGCAAAACAGCCCCAAAGCATGATTGACCCCCGCCATGCTTCACAGTAGGCAAGGTGTTCTTCTTTCATAGGACTTGTTCTTCCTCCTCCAAACTTAGCGTTGATCCATGGGCCCAAACAGTTCTAATTTTGTTTCATTGGTCCACAGAACACCTATCCCAAAACTTCTGTGGTTTGTCCACATGACTTTTGGCATACTGCAGTCGACTCTTCTTATTCTTTGGAGACAGCAAGGGGGTGCGCCTGGAGTTCTGGCATGGAGGCCTTCATTACGCAGTGTGCGCCGTATTGTCTGAGCTGAAACTTCAGTACCCACATCTGACAAATCTTTTCTCAGTTCCTCAGCAGTCACGGGGACTTTTCTCCACTCTACGCTTCAGGTAGCGCACAGCAGTCGAAGTCAGCATCTTCTTTCTGCCACGACCAGGTAGCGTTTCAACAGTGCCTTTGCCTTGAATTTGCGAATGATGCTCCCTATGGTCTCTCTTGGTATGTTTAACATCTTTGCAATCTTCTTATAGCCATTGCCCTTCCTGTGACGAGTAATCACCTCTTCTCTTGTCTTCCTGGACCATTCTCTTGACTTCACCATGTTTGTAACCACACCAGTAAATGTCTAGAAGGAGCTGAGTATCACAGTCATTTTAAAGCTGCCTAATTGGTGCTTATTATGCTTTATTGCTGCTCCGTGACATCCACAGGTGTTTTCAATACCTGATTGAAAACACTTGAATGAACCGCTGTTCTTCAGAGTGGTAGTCTTTAAGGGTTAATAATTGTGTCAATGAAGAATTCACAAAAGAAACATTTACTACTGTATTACAAAAACAATTGATGTCATTTTAGTTGCATATGGTTCTTTAAAAAGTCCTTGTAGGATTTCATTCTGAATACAATTACAAATGTACACTAAATTCCCTAAAACCCTTTACAGCATTGGGGGTTGAATAATTTTGAACACAACTGTATATGCTGCCAACTATCTCCCTTTACTACACTTTCTCACCACTGATTTAACACATTGGACTTTACCGCACATTCATGGGTGTCCGCAGGATGGGGCAAGGGGGGGCACTTGCCCCCCCTGAACTGCCCATCACTCACAGCACAGCCCACAGCACGTTTCATCGCTGGTTAAGAGGATGATTTGCTGCAGACTCCTCCCTGTCCCCTCTCCCACCACGTGACTGCAGGGTGTCACGTGACTGCAGTGTGTGGTGCCGGCTGGGAACAAGGAGAGACAAAGACAGAGAAGCTGTGTGGTGAGAATCCATAAAGATTTTTTTAAACAAAAAGCTATTGGATTTTTTGGGGGGATTTTGGGTGGGTGTATTTGACTATGGATTATTTTTAACATTAGGGGTTAATCTTGGAGTTAAATCTAGTGCTAGGGTTACCCTTTGGGATAATTTTACAGTTTGGAGTGATTCTAGAATTAGGGACCGTACAATAATTTCCCTCCTTTTTTAAAGGGGCTCCTCCATATATTCAGGGTGTACTTGTGTCTTTTTAGGGGCTCCTCCATATATTCAGGGTGTGCTTGTGTCTTTTTAGGGGCTCCTCCATATATTCAGGGTGTGTGGCTGTGTTTTTAGGGGTTCCTCCATATGTTCAGGGTGTGTGGGTGTCTTTTTAGGGGTTCCTCCATATAATCAGGGTGTGTGGGTGTCCTTTTAGGGGTCCTTCCATATATTCAGGGTGTGTGGATGTCTTTTTAGGGGTTCCTCCATATATTCAGAGTGTGTGGGTATGTTTTTAGGGGCTCCTCCATATATTCAGGGTGTGTGGGTGTCCTTTTAGGGGTTCCTCCATATAATCAGGGTGTGTGGATGTCTTTTTAGGGGTTCCTCCATATATTCAGAGTGTGTGGGTATGTTTTTAGGGGCTCCTCCATATATTCAGGGTGTGCGGGTGTCTTTTTAAGGGTAAAAAAAAAGAGAAAAAAAAAGGTCCGATAGGTTTGTAACGTCATCTAAAACGCTTGGTAAAAGTCTCATCTCTAGTCCTATGGCCACTCATTTTCAGCTCAACCTGACCAAGTCTAGAGCTGCCTGCGCTGAGGACAGACAGGAGAGAGAGTGATCCGCAGTGCAGAATTCAACATTATAGTGCATTGCGCGATATATGAACAAGCGAACTGTGAGTATGGCTCCAGCTTTTATCTGCGGGCTTCTGCAGTGAACAGGTCGAGGGAAAGTGGGTGCAGGATGAACCCGGGTGACACCCTGCAGATGACACCACCAGGCAGGATCTTACTGGACTCCAGTAACTCACCTGCAGTAGTGTCAGCTCACCTGAGTTTGTAGCTGCAGCGTGGCAGATGCATCCCAAGTGGTGACAGTGCCGTATTACTGCAGAGCATTGTGGTAGCATTGTGGTAACACCAGTTACAGATTCTCTGTTAAGAACAAACACTTACTTCAGTGCATTGATCCTGGGTGTGTGACTAGTGTGATGCATTGAATGGCGTTAACAGGTTAGAAAATCCAAAACTCAGATCAGACACTTACACCTTTATTCTTCTATTAGACTTGCATCATGTTTCGCAGCCTCTATATTACTACGCTTTATTTTATGACTGTTCATGACATTGTCAAAAGGGCAGAATATGGATGCCATTAAAACCCCCCCCCCTCCCCCGGAAAAATTTCTCCGGACGCCCATGCGTACATTACGTGGTTTGGGAGGATGAACGTCTTAAAAATTAATGTCCTGCCCCGACATCCTATATGTGCAACAGACTCTCCCGATACGACTCCCCGAACACTTTTTCCGCTCCCTTCGCACACTATTTCTCAGATATGTATGGGGCGGCAAAGCACCGAGAATAAGATATGCCGTACTCATCGCCCCTAGGAACAGAGGGGGCCTGGTTCTTCCCCACATCAAAGGTTATTACAATGCAATCCACTTGCAGCGCATCCTGGAATGGACCGCCTGCCCACACAACAAACTCTGAGTTTCCCTTGAACAGGCAGATATAGATGTCCCTTTAGGCTCCCTGCCATGGTTACCCCCGAAGACCCGACCTCTCCCGCACACTGCACACCCCCTTCTTACCGCCACCCTCTCAGTATGGCGCTCCTTACAGACTAAGTCTGCTATAGCTCTGTTCTCGTCCCCTCTCGTGTCCCTTCAATTCCTACCTACGTAATCCCGCCAGGAGCTCCAAAATGTCCGCTCCCACACTACATAATCCCCGCTGGCTCTAAGCCCCCTCAGCAGATACCCATTTCCCGACCTAGCTCCTTTCTCGCTCAGCTCCACCTTCACAGACTTCTTGCGTACCTCCGTACATTAGCCCCTTTGCCCTCCTTTATACGCCCTCTAACATCTTTTGAAAAGCTAGCACTGAAAGCACAACTTCTGCACGTAGTATCTCTTTACTCTATCCTCTCCTCCCTTTCCACAAGCCCTTCGCAATACGTGGCAGGAAGACATTCAGGTGCATCTGTCTGAGGAACAGTGGCATAAGATCTTTACGTTGACCAACACATGTTCTATGGCTACACGCACTAAGGATTTAAGCTTTTGGCTAGATGGTACCGAACACCCTCGCAAATAGCTAAATTTTCTGCCACCGCCGATGGCTTATGCTGAAGGTGTCGAGCCCCGAACGCAGACATCCTCCACATGTGGTGGTCCTGCCCGCTAGTCCACCCATTCTGGAAACAGGTTCATGCTAAAACTGTTCAGGTTGACTATGCAGACCTTGAATATACCCCTGCTGCAATGCTCCTTCACCTTAACCCTCTGGGTCTGTCCTCGTATAAAAACTCGCTCACCATCAGGTTACTCAATACCGCTAAGGCGGTAGTTCCTAGATTCTGGAAACCGTCACCCCACCTTTTAGAGAATGGGTTCACAAAGTGGAACTTACTCGATCTCTCGAAGACCTAATTTGTGGGGCTCGTGACTCGCTAGACAAGCATCTCAGACGATGGTTCTACTGGTCGCCGACCCTAAGTGAAATTTGTTATTGCTCCCTTTCTGTTCTTAGACGGACCGGGTTGATGAAATTGCTTTCCCTCTGTATCTGTGTACACCTCCCTTATTCCCATTTTCTTTGACTCGGTACACGGAATGTTTATGATTTTGCACCCTTGCATATTGCATACCTGTACATTCCTTTTGTATTCATGTACTTTTCCTTTTATGTATATTCTGAAAAAAACAAAAACTTATTATGATAAAAGACCAAATAAAAACAAGCCACTTGTTAAATATCGTGTGAGTACATTTCTGTCTCAAAGTGTATAATTGGAAATTAAGAAGATCTGCAGCAGCATTTTATTTTTAAGTTTTTGTTCTTTCTTTTATATGGAGTATTGGATTTTGAAAGTGGAAAGGGCTGATGGTGAAATGTAATACTTTACAATAAGTGGTTTGTGTTTTACTTTTTTTGTTCTAGATCTTAAGTCAGCTATCTTGGCACTCCCGATGTTTTGGAACTACATTTCTCATGAGGCTCAGTCAGTCTAAACATCATGAGAGATGTGTGTTAGGGATGTGCGTTTCGGGTTTCGGAATTTCGGAATTTTCACGAAATTTCTCGATTCGTGTTTTCGGATGCGGCCGATTTTCCGAAAATTTTTAGATCCGAAAATGGCAGATCCGAAAAGTTTTCCGAGCCGAAACGAAATATTTTCGGAATTTTCGAATGTACTTGAAATGTGTCAAATCTAAATTTATTGCTTTGAAACGAGGAGAACAGACGTTCCGAAAAAACGAAAATTTTCGAAATACGAAAAGTCGATACAAAAAACGAGCTAAGTGACACGAAAATACGAAAAATGGTCGATATTCCGAAACCATTTACAATTCCGAAAAACGAAAATACGAAAAGTCGATACAAAAAACAAGCTAAGTGACACGAAAATACGAAAAATGGTCGAAATTCCGAAAAAAATGTACACGAAAAACGAGTCGAGCCGAACCGAATCGAAACAGAAATCGGTCGAACGAGCCGAATCGAAAAGTTTAAAAATCCGAAAAATCGAATCGAACCGAAAAATAAATAAATAAATAAATAATAAAAAAAAATCAAAAAAAAAATCGGTGCACAAGCCTAAAGTGTGTCAAACACATTTGGGGCCCTATTGCTTGGTGTGAACTTAACCAGAGCTGTTGTAAATTTACCAGCGCCATTATAGTCTATGGAGTTGTTAACACCAACCTTGGAATAGGGTCCTTGGAGGGCCAAGCCTCCTGCCCCCTTTTCTAGAAATTTAGATTCTTTGGTTGGAGGTGGACCAATGTTTAAGGCTGATAGTGCTACTGTGTTCAGTCTATTAATCCCCATTACGCCAAGTATACATTTGTTCTATGTATATATAAAAATGTTTCTAGAACAATCTTTAAATTTCGCACAAATCCGGCGATTATAGAGTGCACCAATTACTTGAAAGAGCTCCCAAATCTGCCTATAAATTGTGTTAAACATGACTGGAAAAAAAAGGTGTCATCTGCGCTCGTTTCTATATGTGCAACAAAACACGAGAGGTTTTAGTTTGCTAAAAATGGCCATTAAAGCATAAGCTCACTCGCCCCATCAAGGCACCTCTTTGCAGAGTGAGTCCCTAACCAATGACCAAAAGATGCTCCTCTGAGCAGCTGTATTTCAGCTAAGGCGAGGCAGAAAAAATGTATATATTTATATGTGTGTGTTTGCACTGTAGCTAAGCTTTGGGATCAGGGACAAAAACCTTGAGCCTTTCAGAGTTAATATTTGTCACATACTGCCATCCAAGGAGGTCTGGAGCTGCCCTGGGGGAAGCCCAGCACACAGCAACGCCTTCTGTGGTGATGGCTGGCCGGCTGCCAGGCGATGCGCCAGCTGGAGGAGGTAACGCGGCATTGTGACGCAGAGTCGCCGGGTTTAAATGAGGAAGAGCTGAACCAGTTCATTGCTCTCTCGTGGAGTTACCTCCCTGAGTGCTGAGTGACTCGTTCCCACGATTCACTATTCCTTGCTATTACTCTGCTATTCTGTGTATGACACCGGCTTGTATTGAGAACCACCCTTTGTGTACCAGTTCCTGGCTTTCCTGGTTTGTATGAGAACCACCCTTCGTGTACTGAGTTCTGACTATTACTGACTACTCTGAGTTCTATACATTTTGGTTTGTGTTTCATTTCAGTTACGGTTAACCCTGTCCTATGTATATTGTATATATATATATATTTGCGTCCCTCGAGGTATCCAGATTACCGACCATCTAAGGATCGGCGGGATAGATAGGGACTGTCTAAAAGGTACCCACGTTCTTATATCAGGAGGGATTCGTTACAATATTGCAAACATCCTTGCTATCTGAACATCCCCCCCCCCCTCTTCTGTCTGAGGAATCCTGAGGCCTGTTCAATACCTCAGCAGCTGCTGAATTGCTGCAGCAGTGTCGTTGAACCCTTTGGATGCAAATTTTGAATCCAAAATGGCCAACGATTTCTTAATGAAAAATTCAGATTGTTTTTCGGATCACTCGGACAAAATATAATAAAGAGAAGCAGTCAGCACAATTCCGTTTTGTACACACACACCACAAATGATAGTTTTTAATGAATAAACGTTATGTTTACTTCTGAAACAATATATAAATTGAACTGTAATATATGTCTATGTGCAGGGGGAAATAATAAATAAATATTTTGTGCTTTGGTGAACAAAAACCTCAAAATTAACATTGCTGTACGGAATTATTACTTGCTTCGAGGCGGCGGCCATCTTGCTGTACGGCATTGTTACTTGCTTCATGGCGGCGGCCATCTTTAAAACGTCACACTCGGCATCTCCTCGGGTCGCTGCAAGTGCTAGGTTAGCACTGCTGAGCGCTGAGCGGTTGAACGGCATTCAATGGCAAGTTGCTAACTTAGCACTTGCAGCGGCTGAGGTATTGAACAGGCCTCAGGGCTGAGCTGTCAATCACACAGGCTAGATGTTTAATCCCTCCCACGAAGGAGAGGAAGCAAGAAACATGGCAGCTTCCATAAGAAGGAAAGTCAGAGTAGAAGCTACAAAAACTCACAAATCTCCATCGGACGGTACAAGAAAACACATATAAAGAAATTCAACAGATGGCTTTAAAGTAGTGATCTCCATTGAAGAAAGTGCTAAAATCTCTACACTGAACAACTTTTGCAGTAACTATGGTGAAATCCATACTGAATGCTACACTAAACTAGGCTGAAAAACCTCAGCAGAAACAAAAGTGAAAAATACCGCAAACCAAAGTAGAACTTCTCCAAGGTTTGCCCAAGTAAATCCACCATTATTTCAATGAAACAACGGTACTTAATTTGTAACCCTTTGCTCTAACTATTTCAGTGAATTTCTTTTCGATGTTTCCTTCCTCTTTTGCTATTTTCTCAAAACATTGAAAGTTGTGGGCGTTTCTGGAGTAAATAAATCACATAAATAAAACTTGAATCGAACGGAAATGTACACATATATTTATCACCGAGATCCACAGCAAAGAAACTGAGAGTAACGTGCAGAGAGTGTGAATATGCGTCCCGAGTGTCTTTATTTAGGAGGGACTGACCCGACTTCAAGCACAAATCCTTCTGTCCCTCTTTTCGCTCTTACTGTCCCTCTTTATAGAGGCTCCTCCATATTTTCAAGGTTTGCAGGTGTATATTAAAGATGCAAAACAATAAAACTCCTGGCAATGAGTCTCTAAACTTTAATATATGTTAGAATACTTTGCTCTTCTTTTAAATTTATTTCTATTGCCATTAATAGCCTTGATAGGTGGAAATGCCGTTTAAAATGTGTGGAAATAGATTTGCTGCTTGCCCTATCTCCAGCGTCATTGCCTGAAATGAAAGTGCCGCTTTTTGGTCATTTGAAATTAGCAGGTATGGATAGGTGTATTACAGAGCCCCACGACAATAAAACACACCAGAACGTGCAGTGTGTATGAGTGTTTTACAGAGCTCCCTAACAATAAACAAGACAGAATGTGTGGTTTTAATAAGCGTATAACAGAGCTCCACAGCAATAAAGCACACAGGAATCTGCAGAGTGCATGGATGTATCACAAAGCTCCACACTAATAAAATGCACAGTAATGTGCACGGTGTGTGAGTGTATCACAGAGCTTCACAGCAATAAAACTCCCAGTAATGTTCACTGTGTATGATCGGATAACAGAACTCCACCGTAATAAAACTCCCAGTAATGTGCGCTGTGTAAGAGCGTGTCACAGAGCACCACACCAGTAAAACTCACAGTAATATGCAGGGTGTATGAGTGTATCACAGAGCTCCACAGTAATAAAACTCCCAGTAATGTGCAGTGTGTATGAGTGTGTCACAGAGCCCCACACCAATAAAACTCATAGTAATGTGTGGTGCGTGTGAACATATCAAAGAGCTCCACAGCAATAAAACCCACAATACGCATTGTGTATGAATGTATCAGAGAGCTTCACAGCAATAAAACACACAGCAATGTGTAGTGTGTATGAGGGTATCACAGAGTTTCACAGCAATAAAACACACAGCAATGTCTGCTCTGTGCATTTGAATTCAGATCTGTAGTGATATGTATGGTGAGTTAGGCTGGGGTCAGACCAGCGCATTTTTAACGTGCGTTCTGGCGCACATAATTACGGCCGCACTAGCAGCAAATGACAGGCAATGACAGCCAATATACGAAGTACGGTCGCACGAAAGTCCGGCCGCGCAACGCAAGTGGAAAATGAACGCATTTTTTTTCGAGAACACAGAACCGCTAGTACGGACGTACAGAGTGCGCTGCGTCCACTAGCGGTGTGTGTGTGTGTGATTTGGAGACGTCAGACCCTGCTCGTGTCCGGCCAACATAACGTCCAGACACAAAACGTTTCCTGGTTTGGATTCGTAAAACATCACGTATGAACATGCGCATCGTATGACCGTTTTCGCATATTCCGTGAAAAAATACAACAATGCGTTCGGACGCACTTTTTTACGTTCGCGTGTAAAAATGCTTTCGTTTGACCCTAGCCCTAGCCTTAACCTCTAACCTACAGCCAGAAACTAGCAGCAACCTAGCTTACTGGTTCGCACACTGGCCGTATTAGAAAGCAGAACTAGATCTAGGCTAGAGTGCTGAAGAAACAGGAACAAGACGGGAAAGTAGCACCAGAATTCAACATCAGCCACCAGAAACCAAAGTCAGTCGCATCAAGGACAGGATAGAAGAAATACAACATACAACACGGAAAGATAAACTACATACAATATGAACACACTCTTGGGCTAGGATGAACCATGAAAGAGAATGGAAGAGAAGATTCTGTGGGTATACAAGAAGAACACCTATTATCCAGAAGACTTGGGACACCAACAGGGTTATTCAAAGAGAATCGAAAAGTTACTGCACGTTCGGTGACTTTTCGTTCTCTTCAATTCGGTGCGATTTGGCGATCTCATTTCGGCGACCCTGCGGTGTATTCAGCAAGCACCACATGGCTGTCGTAGTGCAGTAAAAAGCCGCCGAAAACCTGCTGAACACTCACCTTAAAAACCGGGCAAATGCACACCGAAACCCGCAAAAACTTGAATTAAAATGGGAATATTTTTAACATTGAAGCCTATGGGATTCGCCTGAATAAATCTGTCGAATGAAGCCACCGTATGGCAGGGCATTTCGGCAACTTTTCACTGCTGGGTTTTGTTCTCTGAATAGACAAAGCTATGGGGATTTCACTGCCCTCGAACAGGCACTGAACAGGCACCATATGTGCAAGCAATTTGACAACATTTGGAGAATTGCCTGCTCTCTGAATAGCCGAATGGCCAGGAAAGGTAACCTTTCGCCAGCAATTCGGATCTCTATGAATAACCCTGCAAGCTGCAATTCTGGATTTCGGATTCCACTGCCCAATTATTATTATTTTTTTTTTCTTTTTAGGTGATTTTACTCACCTTTTCTTTCTCGACACACGCTGCTCCTCTTTGCCTCAAGGACTCCAGAACATGGAAGTCCCTCTAACTTTTCTGCGTGATTTGCGCTCCTATGCAGCTTGCATAGAGTAGGAACCTCAAATTGTGCTCCACTATGGGACTTGTGCACTTTACGTAAAAATGTTCCGGGGCACCCGCGCAGAACAAAGGATCAAAGCTGAGCACATACGCAGATCCAATCCATCGGCTGCCTCTCTGAGACCGCTTGCTACCATGATTGGTCTCAGAGATGGAGATGTCATGTCAGCACGTTCTCTGCACGCTGACGTCACTAGAGACCGATCTAGTGACAGGCAGCTGGGACATTCAAAAATTACAGCTGCTGGTGACTCTGGGTGGAGTGGAGGAAACTCCTGCACTTCACCCAGCATTTTGTGCCAGATCGGGGCAGCTGTGGGGGAAGTCACATCCTGACCCACTATAATACAATAAGATGGTCAGGATGAGTAGAGTGTCCCTTTAATCACATTTGCTGCACGTGACAGGTGGGAAACGTCATCATGATAGATTGCTGTATGCAAATGACGCCCCCCCCACATGCCAACGTTTATACTTGTTACGGTTAGGCCTCGTTCACACCTGGGCGTTTTACAGCACGTTCCTGTGCGCTGTAAAATGCCTAAACACGGAAATCCCATGATTTCCTATGGGGCTCGTTCACACCTGGGCGTTTTACAGCGCGTAGGAACGCACTGTAAAACATCCCACGCCCAAAGAAGTACAGGAGCTTCTTTGGGGCGTATTGCAGCGCATTCGCAGCCATAGACTACAGCGTGAACGCGCTGCAATGCGCGTTCACGCGTTTTTCACATTTGCACTATACGCGTGTCAAAAAACGCGCGTATTACGCACATATGAAAAACGCTTAGGTGTGAACCCAGCCTTAATGCCTATAGTGCGGTTAATCCTAGAATTACCCGGGTAATCCTGACATTACCCAGGCGTCATTAGCAAAAGTACAAAGTGAAATGAAATTTCGGACTTTACCCGGGTAATCTGCAAAGTATCCAGAGGCCTCTGGGTACTCTGGTTTTCTGCTCTGTTTTAACCGGTTAATTCGCACATTACCGTAGTGATGCTGGATAAAGTGTGATGTGCAATGAAACATCAGACTTTATCCGGGTAATCTGCACAATATCCAAACGCCTCTGGATTCTCCGCTTTTCTTGGGGTTTCAGCAGGTTACAGGTGACTGAATTCAGAGGATTACCCGGGTAAAGCTGCAAACTGTTACCTGACTGATAAAAATAACAAAAAAAACACAATTTTCTTAATGAAATTGTATCCAGTCACAAACCGCACTAAATAACCGTCGTGTAACTCTGTGCGTTAATTGTCGGAAAATTAATTTATGAAGATAAAGATATTATATAAAGAGTAACCTGATGGTTATTATGTTTTATAAATGATATATGAGCACATATGACACATAATAAAGATCATGTAACTCTTTCACATTCATATAAGAAACATATCCTGTCACTCTGTATATTCATTATATCCGCAATACATTTTAATGTTTGTCTTTTGCCATTTTCATTGATAATATCCATAGATAATAATAAAATTCACTTTTACGGGGTTGGATGCTCTGCAGATTACCCAGGTGAAGCTGTGGATAGTCCTCAGATTACCCGGGTGAAGCTTCAGACTTGCGCATTATCCGGGTAAAGTGCGGATTTTTCAGCTCTTCCAGACCGTTACCCAAGGGCAGTTGGTTAGTGCTAAGATTACCCGGGTAAAGTCCGAAATTTTCATTTTTTTGCAGCTTTACCCAGCGGTTTTGGGTAGGATTAACTGCACTTCGGGCTTTACCCGTAACATACTCACTATTCTGGTGATCCCCAGTCAATCCCGGTCTCCCCCAGCCCCGAATCAACTACGGATTGTCTGGCCAATTTGGGGCGAACAATCAGGGGTCGGGCAGATCATGACATCTGCTACACTCCTTTACTCCAGCATAGCTGGTAAGGATTTACTAGTGTGCGTTTACCGTTCTTTTGAAACAGAAATTTGCAATACTTCCCCAATGTCACGAGTTCAGTTATCGCAGCCAGGCCCCCAGGTGGTGAGAGCGACGCTCAGCACAGCTCTTGTGGGTTTTTGGGCTAGCCTCTGCAGACCATCTCCCCTGTGGATGATCGTCTGTGGTCACATGACCGGCCCTGTCCTATATATACAGCCAGCAGTGGATCAGATCCTTGCATCAGGATAGGTCTTCCTTACGGAGTGCTTGCATCTGTGATTTTTGGTTCTCTTATTCTGGTATTTGACTATTGGCATGTTTTCTGACTATTCTCTTGTCTGCTCCTTGTACCGCATATTCTGATATCCTGTTACTGACCCGGCTTGTCTGAGAATCACTCTTGTTGCTGACCTTGGCTTTTATGACTATCTATTCTGGCGTCTGGACCTGGCTATTCCCTGATGATTCTTGAGTATGTTCTGTATGTCATATACTCGTCTTTATGTATTGTTGTCCAGCAGCATATTATAATATATATAATTGCCGAATATAAGGACCTCTTTTCTAGCTTAGGGCCTGTATTGCTACTGGATACCTCTTTGTGGTATTTCTTGCAAACCCTCGTTGATGTTCTAGTGTTTACCCCCAACCCTGTAATCTGTATAGAGTTAGAAGGCTATTCAAGGACCTTACCCAGAGCAGGGCCTCCTCGTGTCTCTGTATCCTGTCGTCTCTGGTTCTGTTGTTATACGGTGTACAGGGTTCTGCATCATGCAGCAAAGCACATACCCGCCTAAAGGACTTAACCGCACTCAGTACCAATGGCGCTCAATGGCCTCTGCCCCGGACATCCGCGACACCCAAGGAGGAAAACAATGTCTATAGTAGGGCTGTCAAACACACAGCCCCCCAGATGTTAACGCCTACAATTCCCAAAATTCCTTCAATGTAATAGGTGGCCAGGGAATCATGGGAGTTGTAGTTCAGAAACGTCTGGGGAGGCTGGAGTTTGACATCTGGGTGGTCTATAGTATCCAATGCCGCCAATTAATCCTCATCGTCATTTTTATTGAAAACAAGTACTCGATGGGGCAGACAAAAGGATAATTTCAAGGATCTATGAAGAAACCCTGAATGGAGGGACCGACCCAAAAATCGAGTCTGTCACGCCAAATTGGAGACATTTGGGAGGTCTGTACTGCAGTTTGGCTTGGTAAAATAAATATTCAACTAGCATAGATACTCAGAGTTCATCTGGATAGGAAAAATTGTGAAGTTGCTAGACACCTAGTCACCATTGTCATAGTTTCCACAGTCCCAGTTTCCAAAGTTTGAGCACAATGTCCCATGGAGTTAACTGGTCCAGGACTCTGACGATAATCATAATCTCATCTGCCGCAAGTGTCAATCTCAGGATAGAGTCCTGGGGCAATTAACCCCTAGGACACCGAGCACAAACCTGGGTCAACCCTAGAAAACTGAGCCTGTTGGCAACTACACTATTAGAAACATATAGGGTTATTCAGAGAGCGGTGAAAACCAGGAGAATGACTGGAGAAGTGAAAATTCTAGGTCAAAATAGCCAATTTGGAAAGTGAGATGAATGGGAGAATTTTTCTGGTTTGGTTATTTTAACCTAGAATTTTCACTTCTCCAGTCATTCTCCTGGTTTTCACCGCTCTCTGAATAACCCTGATAGTGGTGATGGATCAGAAAAAGATGGCCTGCTTGCCTTATCATTAGAACCTCATGCAGGGCCTGTTCATAGATACAGTTCCTGGAAGACAGGGAGCATCAGATAGTGATAAATTAACAGGTTCTGCCAAAAACATGATGTCGCTAAAGGTTAACTTGTTTCCTCATTATTATCTGATATAAAAAACAGAAATGTGAAGGCAGCGCTTCTGTGTATCGTTGGTATGTGATAATGAAATATTTATAGGGTAGGTGCTGCTGTAGTGGAATATCAGGATTATTCAGAGAGCGGTGAAAAGCAGGAGAATGACTGGAGAATGAAAAATTCTAGGTCAAAATAGCCAAACCAGAAAAATTCTCCCATTTATCTCACTTTCCAAATCGGCTATTTTGACTTAGAATTTTTCATTCTCCAGTCATTCTCCTGCTTTTCACCGCTCTCTGAATAACCCTGATAGTGTCAACACACCTCAAAGAACACACTAAATGAAAAAGAAAAGGAGAATTCTTCCAGGCGCACCCTAGTGGTAACTAAACCATAATTTGAATATAATGTGTATGACAACACTATGCAATGTGAATAATATGATTAAGCAGTGAGTGTTTTAACACTAAGAATGCAAAATACTTATATTTGTTTGTCGGTTCTTTTTCTTCTCCTCAATCTGTCCTCTGTGGTTGACTCCTCTGATTAGGTGCAGAATCACTGTATAAATCCAGGTTCCAGGGTGGAGGAAGAGTTTCCCCAATGTAAGCAGTGCCCAAGTAAAAAATGCATAAAATAGGCAGCAAGACAAGAAGCTAATATATTAAATATAGATTTTATTTATAAAAAAAGCCATATGGCAAAGCATTAATAAAAAATAACAAAATAAAATTAAAAAAATAGTAAGGAACCTTTGCAACGATCACTAGAATGATTTTTCACCAACCGGCTTCCTCAGTAAGGCTGGGTTCACACCACAGCGTAGCGTCGCGCAATGTGCGTGTTTTTTTTCCGCGCGTTCGCGCATACAAAAAAAACGCGCGAACGTGCGTTGCAGCGCGTTCGCGGCTATGATATGGTCGCGAACGCACGGCTATATGCCGAAGAGAAGCTCCCGGACTTCTTTTTGCGGCCGTTTCTCAGCGCGATCCTGCGCGCTGAGAAACAGCCAGGTGTGATATGCCCACATAGGGAATAATGGTATTTCACTGTTTGAGCGTTTTACAGCGCGCATGAGCGCGCTGTAAAACGCTTAGGTGTGAACTCAGCCTAAGTGTCCTCAAATGTGAAGTAGTCTCTAGGAATTTTTTTTTGCTAGAGACTACTTCACAATTGAGGACACATACAGGGTTATCCAAAGAGATCCGAATTGCTTGAGAAAGGTAACCGAACGCTGAAAATTAGCGGTTACCTTTCTTAGCCATTCGGCTATCCAGAGAGCAGGCAATTCGCCAAATCCTGGCGAATTGCCTGCACATACGGTGCCTGTTCGAGGGCAGTGAAATCCCCATGAAAAAGCACTGCTTCGGCTATTCAGAGAACACAAACCAGCAGTGAAAGGTTCCCGAAATGCCCTGTCATTCGGTGGTTTAAGGCTGGGGTCAGACAAGCGCACTTTTAACGTGCGTTCTGGCGCACTTAATCACGGCCGCACTAGCAGCAAATGATGGGCAATGACGGCCAATATACGAAGTACGGTCGCACGAAAGTCCGGCCGCGCAACGCAAGTAGAAAACGAACGCATTTTTTCGAGAACGCTGAACCGCTAGTACGGACGTACTGAGTGCGCAGCTGCGGCATAGCGGCGTGTTTGCGTGATTAGATGTCAGACACTGCTAATGTCCAGCCTACATAACGTCCAGACGCAAAAAGAGTTTTATCGACGATCCGAAAGAAATCACGCACGAAAAATGCGCATCGTCTGACCGTTTTCGCGCATTCCGTGAAAAAATACGTTTATTCGTTCGGACGCACTTTTTTACGTTCGCGTGTAAAAAAAAATTTCGTTTGACCCTAGCCTAATTCGGCAAGTTTATTAAGGAGAATCCCATAGGCTTCAATGTTAAAAATATTATTTATTATTATTATTATTCTTTATTTATAAAGTGCCAGCATATTCCGCAGCGCTGTACAATAAGCACAGTATAGACAGGGTTACAATACATTGAACAACATTTGACAAACCGTACAGGAGGAGATGAGGGCCCTATTCCCGTAGGAACTCACAATCTAGGAGGGTTGGGGTTGGAAACAGGAGACGACTGCAAGATGAGAGAGATTGATGGTTGCGTCAGTGAGTTGGGTGGTAGGCTTCCCTAAATAGGAACGTTTTTAGGGAGCGTTTGAAGGAAGAGAAGTTAGGGGAAAGTCTGACAGTACGAGGGAGAGCGTTCCAGAGAGTGGGGGCTGCGCGTGTGAAGTCCTGCAGTCTATCATGGGAAGAGGTGATGCGGGGAGAAGCTAGGCGCAGGTCACTGTTTGACCTTAGGGAGCGGGCTGGGGTGTATTTGGTGATTAGTGAGGACAGGTAGTGGGGCGCTGAGTTAGTGAGGGTTTTGTAGGTAAGGATAAGGATTTTGAACTTAATTCTGCAGTGGATGGGGAGCCAGTGAAGGGACTCGCAGAGGGGAGCGGCAGAGACAGAGCGGCGGGTGAGGTGAATTAGCCTGGCGGAGGCGTTCAGGATGGATTGTAGGGGGGAGAGGCGGGACAGAGGGAGGCCAGATAAGAGATTATTGCAATAGTCGAGTCGGGAGATTACCAGGGCGTGTATGAGTTGTTTTGTGGTGACAGCGGTAAGAAATGGCCGAATTCTGGAAATATTACGCAGTTGTATCGGCAGGAGGAGGAAAGAGACTGGATGTGGGGGATGAAGGAAAGAGCAGAGTCAAGTGTAACTCCAAGACAGCGAACTTGGTTTGATGGGGAGATGGTGATACCCTCCAGCGTGATAGAGAAGTCAGGAGGTGAGGAGGCATTGGAGGGAGGAATAAGTAGGAGTTCAGTCTTTGACATGTTGATCTTTAGGTGGTGGGAGGCCATCCAGGAGGAGATGCCAGATAAACAGTCACTGACTTTTGAGAGGACAGGGGGAGAGAGATCAGGGGTAGAGAGGTAGATCTGAGTGTCATCAGCGTAGAGGTGGTAATTAAAGACAAAGCTGTTGATGATTTTGCCCAGGGAGGAGGTGTAGATGGAAAAGAGCAGAGGACCAAGGACAGAGCCTTGAGGTACACCAACAGATAGAGGCAATGAAGAGGAGGAGTTACCAGCAAAGGACACACAGAAGGACCTGTTGGATAAATAGGAGTCAACCCAAGCAAGTGCAGTGTCACCGAGACCCAGAGAGTTGAGGGTCTGTAGAAGGAGGGGGTGGTCAACAGTGTCAAAAGCTGCCAAGAGGTCAAGCAGGATGAGAATAGAATAGTGGCCGTGTTTTTTAGCAGTTAAGAGGTTGTTGGTGACTTTGGTGAGGGCAGTTTCAGTTGAGTGTAGGGGACGGAAGCCAGATTGCAGGGGGTCAAGTAGGGAATTGGAGGACAGGAAGAGGGAGAGGCGGTTGAAGACTAGTTTTTCTAAGAGCTTTGATGTGAAGGGAAGCAGGGATACAGGGCGGTAGTTGGATGGAGAGTTGGGGTCTAGGGATGGTTTCTTTAGTAAAGGGGTAACTAGCGCGTGTTTGAAGGTGGATGGAAAGGAGCCAGTGGAGAGAGATAGGTTGAAGATGTGTGTGAGAGCAGGGGTGAGGGAGGAGGAGAGAGGAGGAATTAGATGTGAGGGAATGGGGTCGAGCGGGCACGTGGTGAGATGTGAGGAGGACAATAAGGAATTGACTTCCTCTTCAGTGGCTGGGAAGAAGCGGCAGAGGGTGGCAGAGGGGACCTGTGGGAGTGGCGGTGGCAGATAACTATCTTGTGTTGGGATGTTGCTTCTGATAGTTAGAGTTTTACTGAGGAAGTAGTCTGCCAGGTCTTGAGCGCTGAAGGCAGCTGAGGGGGGAGGTGCAGGTGGGTAGAGGAGGGTGTTGAAGGTGGACCAGAGCCGTTTGGGTTGGAGGACAGCGTAGATATAAGAGATGAGAAGAAGGATTGTTTGGCCAAGTGGAGGGCAGAGGTGTATGACCGGAGAATAAACTTGAAGTGAACAAAATCAGCTTCAGAGCGGGATTTCCTCCAGGCACGCTCTGCGGTGCGGGAGCATCTTTGCAGGTAGCGAGTCTGGAGGGTGTGCCAGGGCTGAAGCTGGCGGCGTGGGGCTTACAGAGTCGAAGAGGAGCAAGAGTGTCTAGAGCAGAGATAAGCGTAGTGTTGTAGTGATTAGTGGCAGCATCAGGGCAGGTGAAGGATGAGGTATGAGGGAGGTGGTGAAGTAGGTTGGAGAATTGATGGGGGTCCACAGCATGTAGGTTTCTGCGAGTGTGTATTCGGGGTGGGGGAGCAGGGTGTTTAGGAAGTCCAGATAGGTTGAAAGAGAGAAGGTGGTGGTCAGAGATGGGGAAAGGGCGACATTTGAACTCAGAAATGGAGCAGAGGTTGGAAAAGACCAGGTCAATAACGTGACCATCGCGGTGGGTAGGGAGGATTATGTGAGTCCAAGGGAGGACGTGAGTGAAAGAAGTTTGGAGGCAGGAGCGGAAGGATCGTCAATGGGAATGTTGAAGTCCCCGAGAATTAGGCATGGAAGATTAGAAGACAGGAAGTGAGAAAGCCAGGTAGCAAAGTGGTCAAAGAACTGGGACGTTGGTCCCGGT
Organism: Leptobrachium leishanense; assembly: GCA_009667805.1. Classification (NCBI taxonomy): domain Eukaryota; kingdom Metazoa; phylum Chordata; class Amphibia; order Anura; family Megophryidae; genus Leptobrachium; species Leptobrachium leishanense. The sequence goes on from CM019065.1 coordinate 48,790,403, forward strand.
GGGCGGTAGATGACTGCCACCCTGAGGCCCAGAGGAGAGAACAGGCGGATGCAGTGTGTCTCGAAGGAGGAGAAGGAGAGGGATGGGGGTGGAGGGAGATGCTGGTAGGTGCAGGTGGGAAAGAGCAGGATTCCGACCCCACCACCATTTCTCTCACCCGGTCTGGGGGTATGGCTCAAGTGTAGACCGCCATGTGAGAGAGCAGCAACGGAGGCCGTGTCAGAGGGAGTTAGCCAGGTTTCAGTTAAAGCTAGGAGGTTGAAGGAGTTTGAAAGGAAGAGGTCATGGACGGCTGTGAGTTTGTTGCACACAGAGCGAGCGTTCCAGAGGGCGCAGGAGAAAGAGGACAGGCGCTGAGGGATGATGGGAATGAGGTTGCTGGGCTTGCAGGGAGGTGATTTATGTGCGATGGAGATAGGATGAGAGGGAAGTATTGGATGTGTTGTGGGGCCAGGGTTAGGGGATATGTCACCTGAATAGAGTAAGAGCAGGAGGGTGAGAAAGAGAAGGTGGGAATGGGAGGCAGCACGAGAGTTAGAGGGAGACCATGTTCTGAGGAAACAAAGGAGCTCATGCGAGGCCATCATGTGGGACGAGAGGAGGGAGGGAGAGATGCAGATAGTGTAGGGGGTCGTGGTAGAGGGGCAGGAGTTCCATTTAAGGAGAAAGGTAGAAGTAAAGAGCAGAAGCGTGAGAGAAAGCATGATATAGACGTGAGTTTACCAGAGTAAAGAGTGGGCCTTGCAGTTCCTTCCTCCAGTCCCGCAACTCCAGGAATCAACTCTGAACGTCCACTTAAGAATGCCACAACTCCAGGAATCAACTCTGAACGTCCACTTAAGAATGCCACAACTCCAGGAATCAACTCTGAACGTCCACTTAAGAATGCCACAACTCCAGGAATCAACTCTGAACGTCCACTTAAGAATGCCACAACTCCAGGAATCAACTCTGAACGTCCACTTAAGAATGCCACAACTCCAGGAATCAACTCTGAACGTCCACTTAAGAATGCCACAACTCCAGGAATCAACTCTGAACGTCCACTTAAGAATGCCACAACTCCAGGAATCAACTCTGAACGTCCACTTAAGAATGCCACTTGGAAATGACACTGGAGCCTGGCTCAATGGAGCCTGTTATAGTTGTTATATAGGGTGGACTGATTGCATTCAGGCAGTTAAAGAGTCAACACCTGAAAAAGTCAACACCTGAAGCTGGATGGGCTGTGTCAATAGGGCAGGAGATTCACATGCTAATTAGCAAAGCAAATGGTGGAGAAAAACAAAAATAAATAAAAAACTGAAAAAACCAAGGAAACGTTATAATGTGGGTGCCTGCAAATACTGGGTGATGGGGGTCCTACCAGCAAAAGTCTGCAGGGGATCAAAATATTCCCGTTTTAATTAAATATCTAATAAACCGTTCATTATAAAATTCTGCAGTAAAGAGTCTCTTTATTTATAGATTTTTTAGATCTTTTAGCCATTTTTCTGGGATTTTTTTTCCCGTTTTTTTTAATCGTTTTTTCTTTTTTCTGTAACAGCCCTTTTTATTATCATTCATTGGTGTATATATATATAAATTTCAGACATTTTCGCTCTGTTCTTTGCAAACAGCGTTTCATTTTTCAAACATTCAAGCCTACTGGTTTTTTTTGTTCACTCCATTCGTCTGCGGTGTCGGGTTTTTCCAGCGGCTGCTCGGCGCTCTGATCGGCTCCTGCTCGGGTTTCTCCGGTGTGTTCGGCGGGGTTAATCCAGATGTTTTTGCAGATTTCAGGGTGCCTTCGCCAGGCTTTGCGGGGAGTGTTCGGCGGGTTTGCGGCAACTTTTCCCTGCACTACGACAGCCCTGTGGTGCTTGCTGAATACACCGCAGGGTCGCCGAAATGGGATCGCCAAATCGCACCGAATTGAAGAGAACAAAAATAGTCACCGAACGAGCGGTGACTTTTCGATTCTCTTTGAATAACCCTGTATATTTAATATATTAGCTTCTTGTCTTTCTGCCTATTTTATGCATTTTTTACTTGGGCACTGCTTACATTGGGGAAACTCTTCCTCCACCCTGGAACCTGGATTTATACAGTGATTCTGCACCTAATCAGAGGAGTCAACCACAGAGGACAGATTGAGGAGAAGAAAAAGAACCGACAAACAAATATAAGTATTTTGCATTCTTAGTGTTAAAACACTCACTGCTTAATCATATTATTCACATTGCATAGTGTTGTCATACACATTATATTCAAATTATGGTTTAGTTACCACTAGGGTGCGCCTGGAAGAATTCTCCTTTTCTTTATTATTATCTGAATTAATAAAATTAATATAACATTGGAACACGAATCCAAACGGTTTGTGCCATATACCAGCCCACGGGAATCAGTACTGGAGAGAAACCTTATTGCCTGGGATATAATGTTTGAACTATTGAGCATGGTGGGTGAATGACCTTGGGTCAAAGCCTTGGACCTCTTAAAGGGACACTCTACACATCCTTACCACTTTATAGTGTTTTATATTGGCCAGGTGTAGTGACCCCCCCCCCCTGCTGCTCTAATGGGGTGATATTGCTGGGTGAAGTAGAGGAGTTTCCTCCACCATCACCAGCGTCACCAGAAGCCGGGATTTTGAATATCCCAGTTGCCGGTTACTAGAACGGTCACCGGTGACGTCAGCACTCTCTGCATGCTGTCATCACTCTCTCACAGAACGACAGAGAAAGCCAGCCACCCGAGAGAGGCAACCGATTTATTTATTTATGAAGTATTTTTTACCAGGAAGGAAACATTGAGATTTCTCTCACTTTCAAGTATGTCCTGGGTTCAAGAACATTGAATTTTTATAGTATGTACAGAAATACAAAGTAATAAATGCAAGATATTAAAAATAACACAAAGCTACAGATAAACAGAAAATAAATATGTATGAAATATAGTCACTATGTTACATGTTTACAGGTGCATTCTGTATATAGTCACTATGTTACATGTTTACAGGTGCATTCTGTATATAGTCACTATGTTACATGTTTACAGGTGCATTCTGTATATAGTCATTATGTTACATGTTACAGGTGCATTCTGTATATAGTCAGTATGTTACATGTTTACAGGTGCATTCTGTATATAGTCACTATGTTACATGTTTACAGGTGCATTCTGTATATAGTCACTATGTTACATGTTTACAGGTGCATTCTGTATATAGTCACTATGTTACGTGTTTACAGGTGCATTCTGTATATAGTCACTATGTTACATGTTTACAGGTGCATTCTGTATATGGTCACTATGTTACGTGTTTACAGGTGCATTCTGTATATGTCACTATGTTACATGTTACAGGTGCATTCTGTATATAGTCACTATGTTACATGTTTACAGGTGCATTCTGTATATAGTCACTGTGTTACATGTTTACAGGTGCATTCTGTATATAGTCACTATGTTACATGTTTACAGGTGCATTCTGTATATAGTCACTATGTTACATGTTTACAGGTGCATTCTACATTGAGGTATGTTAATAGAGATCTCTTAAGTGGCTTTAGACTGGGGGAAGATTTGATGGTGTCAGGGCAGCCATCAGAAATGATGGGGCCCCTTACTGAACCTCACGATGCCCCCCCCTGGGACTCCCTCAACCTCTAACAGCTTTTCTCCCCCTTCCAAAAAAAAAAAAGGAGATAACATAGCAGCACAGCAATAAAACTCACAGTAATGTGCAGTGTGTATGAGTGTATCACAGAGCCCCACAGCAATAAAACTCCCCGTAATGTGCGCGGTGTATGAGGGTATCACAGAATCCACAGCAATAAAACTCACAGCAATATGCGCTGTGTATGAGCATATCACAGAGCTCCACGGCAATAAAACTCACAGTAGCGGGCTGGATATGATGGCCTTCGTGTCTGGGCTGGACCCTGAGTCTTGGCTGGGCCCTAGGGCTGACCTGGTCCCTGGATCTGGGCCCTGGTCTAGTCCATGGGTCTGGGCTGGGCCCTGAGTCTGGTCTGGTCCCTGGGCCTGGTCCCTGGTTTGGGCCTTGGGGTCTGGTCCCTGGGTCTGGGCTGGGCCTTTCGGTCTGGTCCCTGGGTCTGGGCTGGGCCTTGGGGTCTGGTCCCTGGGTCTGGGCTGGGCCTTGGGGTCTGGTCCCTGGATCTGGTCCCTGGGTCTCGGCTGGGCCCTGGGTCTGGTCCCTGGGTCTCGGCTGGGCCTGGTCCCTGGGTCTGGGCCTTGGGGTCTGATGTGGGCCCTGGGTCTGGGCCCTGGGTCTGCTTTGGGCCTTGGGGTCTGGTCCCTGGGTCTGGGCCGAGTCTGGTCAGGGCCCTGGGCTGGGGTTTGGGCCTTGGGGTATGAGCCCTGGGTCTGGGCCTTGGGGTCTGGTCCTTGGATCTAGTCCTTGAGGTCTGGTCCCTGGGCCTTGGGGTTTGCTCTGGGCCCTGGGTCTCGTCTCTGGACCATGAGTCTGGTCTAGGCCCTGGGTCTGGGCCTTGGGGTCTGGGGTCTAGGCTCTGGGCCTTTGTGTCTGGGCCCTGGGCTTCCTGAAATGCGGATTTGCATTTGGATGGGGTTTTTTGTAAATAAAGTTTTTTTGTCTTCAAGTCCCTGAGTGCTTCAGTTTACAGCTTGGATGCGGATTTCATGTTGGACATTGTCACCTGGGCACTGGGGCAGTATTTCTCTGTGGAGTTGTTGTGTCCTACTCAAGGGTGTTTGAGGATATATATCATTCAATTTATATTAAAATAAGAAGGGAGTCCTGGTGACTTATCCTGATATGTTAATGATAATGAATTAGCAGGTAATAAAAGCGAATGACTAAAACAAAAGGGAAAAAGTGCCGTGATTGTCCTCTGTACATCAGCTCTGGCTTCACCAAACACTGCCAGCTGCTCCAGTGGCGCAATCGGTTAGCGCGCGGTACTTATATGACAGTTACTGATGAGCAATGCCGAGGTTGTGAGTTCGAGCCTCACCTGGAGCACATGGCTTTTTTTTTCTCTTGTCTTCTATTATTCACTTCCAATGTGCTGCAAAAATAAAGAAACAAACATGAAATAGTAAGGCTGCCACTTATCGTGCATTACCTTTAACATAAATCGCATTTACACAGATTTAAAACCAGGTATGTAAAAAATAAAAGATGTTTCTGCCCGGTTTCGAACCGGGGACCTTTCGCGTGTTAGGCGAACGTGATAACCACTACACTACAGAAACCTACATGCTTCCTGATTTGCTGCAGTGCCATAAGTGGTATAGAAAGACATGGCAATGGGTCATTTTGTTTCGTGAGGGCACTCGGCTCATGTTGGTCTGCCACGTAATACTCTGAAAGTATCATTATAACCGAGACATGAGGATCTGGTTGGTTGGCTGCCGCAAGTTCCCCCACAAAGATGGCGGCTGCAGGGTGGACGCTGGACGTCTTCCTGTTTTGTATGTGACGCAGCAGACATTTGAAAAAAAAAAAAAGGCACCGCTTCCTGGTTCGCTGTACGTTGTGCCCATGGCAACCACAGAGTTCTAAGTTCCCGAGACATACAGAGGCCGCCAGCGCTTTGTGTCTCCGCTGCGCAACCCCTTGCGTCAGAGCTGGCTTAAGATGGTTTAAGACTCCGGAAAAATGGCTTTAGCCGTCGGCTCGGGTTGGGGGGACGTCTGGATAATGTTGCAGTGAGGGCTTCCGGTGTTTAGCGCTCGGTCATGGCTAGGAAGATGTCTGCTGGAGAGGTTTGCGGAACAGCTGAGCTGGGGTTCGGCATCTCCGCGTCGCCTGCAATGTCGTGGCTGCCGGACAATGTGATGCTGGAGGTGCTGAGCTTCCTGTCGGTGCAGGACCTGATCCGGAGCGGCAGGCGAGTGGAGGCAGCGGGCCTAATAACGGTCGCTGGTGTGTGCGGTGTCTCTGCGGGTTGATAGGGGCTTCGAGTCGTCTGAAGGCCTGTCTGGCGACTTGGTGAGCGGGACCCGGCGGCCAGCACATCCAGGAGCCTAAGCAGGCCAGGATGGAGGGAAAATGACGCTGGTGGCAGCAAATTAGGCCTTCAATATGTTTTGGAACTACGTTTCCTTTCAGACTCAGCTGAACATCAGGGGAGATGAGGGTCCAAATCACCCAGAGTTGCTGACACCTTCTATGCAGTACTATGTACCCACAAACAAACCACCATGTACACATATGATTATAAATTATTTTACCAGGAAGGATACATTGAGATTTCTCTCGTTTTCAAGTATGTCCTGGGTTCAAGAATATTGAAATGTTGCTTTTGTATTTCTGTAACCACTGTAATAAAATGCAGTATATTAAAAACAAAACACAAATATACAGATTAACACAGAAAAAAAGTGTGTAGGAAACATATTCATTATGTTACATGTTTACAGGTGCATTCTGTATATAGTCACTATGTTACATGTTTACAGGTGCATTCTGTATATAGTCACTATGTTACATGTTTACAGGTGCATTCTGTATATAGTCACATGTTTACAGGCGCATTCTGTATATAGTCACATGTTTACAGGCGCATTCTGTATATAGTCACATGTTTACAGGCGCATTCTGTATATAGTCACATGTTTACAGGCGCATTCTGTATATAGTCACATGTTTACAGGCGCATTCTGTATATAGTCACTATGTTATGTGTTTACAGGTGCTTTCTGTATATAGTCACTGTTACACGTTTACAGGTGCATTCTGTATATAGTCACTATGTTACATGTTTACAGGTGCATTCTGTATATAGTCACTATGTTACATGTTTACAGGTGCATTCTGTATATAGTCACTATGTTACGTGTTTACAGGTGCTTTCTGTATATAGTCATGTTACACGTTTACAGGTGCATTCTGTATATAGTCACTATGTTACATGTTTCAGGTGCATTCTGTATATAGTCACTGTGTTACATGTTTACAGGTGCATTCTGTATATAGTCACTGTGTTACATGTTTACAACATTTCTAAACTATTTAGCCGTGGTCTCTTTTGGCGGTTGTAGATTTTGGGGGTCAAAGTTCGAAAAAGTTGTGCTTTTCAATTTTTTTATTTTTTTTTTTTTTTTTTTTTTTTTTTAGTATTTCATTTATTTTACAGTAAATTATACGATATGATGGAAATAATGGTATCTTTTAGAAAGTCCATTTAATGGCAAGAAAAAGAGTATATAAAATGTGTAGGTTCCATAAAGTAAGAGGAAAATTAGACCTAAACACAAGCAGCGCAGGAATTTAAAAACAGCCGTGGGTACTTTCGAACAGACAATGGTAAAATCGCCTGGTAAATATGGGGTTAGGCTGGGCGTCCACTGGCACCGTATTTGTGCCATGGTGCGATCATCAGTTATTGTCCGTCGCCATCCGATCCAACAACATGCAAGTGAATTGGATCTGCGTCCACTGCGTCAGACGTCCGTCTTCCAGCGACGGGTAAAGACGGCATCATATGGGCGATCAGAACCAAATCACTCGTTTGCGTCGCATGTATTTCAGCAGATCAGAGAAGATGGATGTGGAGAAACTGATATGGGGAGTTATAAAAGCATTTAACCCCTTCGCTGCTATGGACGCGCTCAGCGCATCCAACCGCAGGTAACGTTCCTTGCAGTGGACGCGCTGAGCGCGTCCTCCCTTTGGGGCCAGCGTTCGGCCGGGTTCCGGCCGATCGCTGGCCCCCCCGGTGCGGGCTGACATCCTCTATGTCAGCCCAGCACCTGGAACCGCCGCCGGAATAATTGTCATCGCGGGGGCGCGATGACACCTAATTCAGGCGCCCCCCCCCCCGCATGTGCGGAGGAGGCGCCTGAAAGGGAGGGGGGGGGAGGTCCTTCGGACCTCTCTCCCTCCCGATCGGCGGCGTGCAGGGGGTTAACCCAGGCACCGTTTGGAAGGGCGCAGCCTGCCCTTCCAAATGGTACCTGGCATTAACCCCATGGGGGCCGGATCACGAATTGGCACCGAAAAGCGCCGGTTCGTGATCCTTTCCCAGAGCTGGCCGACATCTTGGATGTCGGCCAAGCTTCCGGGAATGCCCCCTGAGGCCTGGCGTCATTGTGCATAGCACGATGACGCCAGTCTTGGAGTTAACCCCTAACTGCCACCAATGGTGGAGATAGGGGGTTCCAATGAACCCCCTATCTCCCGATCCGTGGCAGTTAGGGGTTAATGTTTGGTATTGTTGGATCGGCCAGAGCATGGCCATTCCAACAATACCAAACATGAGTATGAAAAAAAAAATGTTTAAAATTTTTTTTTTTTTTCTTTTTTTGGTTCGTTAATGCAGCAATATTGTTCCCATTTCAATTATAATTTTTGTATGCGGTGCGGTTTTGTATGCGGTGCGTTTGTTAAAAATCGCGTAATTTTCCCCCAAAAAAATGTAACGAGACCCCATTTCTAATTTTTTTAACAAGCGCACCCCATACAAAATATAACCGCAATTGCTCGCATGTTAAAATGTGAAAAAAAAACCACTTTACACATTGTAAATTATTGAAAATTCATATTTTATTGTATTTTTTGTTATAATATACAGACAGGTCATGACGTATACATATAATAATGACATATTATGACTCTGCCGAGTCTGACGTAAAGAACGATATATAATATGTCTGGGTCATATACTAAAATAAGCCTTCAAAACACGTTTAAACATGATGAGCAAAACCGGTAAAAATGAGCTCAGCAGAGGCGGGAAAAGCCTCAGCAGCGACAGGGTTAAAATTAACTATTTCTATCAGGGATCTCAAACTCTGGCCCCCAGATGTTTCTGAACTACACCTGCCATTATTCTCTGGCCATTTATTGCATTCAAAGAATTCTGGGATTTGTAGGCATATACATCTGTGGGGCCAGAGTTTGAGATCCCTGATAGAAATAGTTAATTTTAAATGCTTTTATAACTCCCCTGATCAGTTTCTCCACATCCATCTTCTGTGAGATGTATGTGAGATGTGTGGGACTAGCCCTGTTTGTGTAGGGGTGAGGGGTAGGGCAGGGAAGGCTCCTTGGTTGATTGTAAGCTCTTGGGGTCCTCTCTGCTACTGTTCTGTGTGTACTTGTATGAATACTTGTATTCTGTTTCCCCCATTGTCACACAAAGGACTGCAGTGTTTAAAAAAACAGAATGAACTGTGTTTTTATATGTAAAATCAGTTCATTCTGGTTTTGGCAGTCTCTGCACTCAACCTGAAATCTGATTGTCATAGTTACATAGTTATATAGGCTGAAAAAAGACATGCGTTCATCGGGCTCAGCCTCTCCCACATAACCTACTGCTGTTGATCCAAAAGAAGGCAAAAAACCCAGTCTGAAATGCTTGCCAATATGCAACATACTGGGGAAAAAAAATCCTTCTTGGCCCCAAAATGGCGTCAGATTTCTCCTTGGATCAAGAAGCTTTTACCCACATATTAAATATTATAACCCTTAATATTCTGTGTCTGCAGGAAGTCATCCAGTTGTTTTTTAAAAGTCTGTACAGACTCTGACCCAACCACCTCAACAGGTAGAGAATTCCACAGCTTTGTTCTCACCGTAAAATAACCCTTCCTATGCTTTAAGCTAAATTTTCTTTCTTCCAGTCTAAATGGATGACCTCTTGTCCTGTGTATAGATAGACCTGTTAATGAATAGGTTTTCAGACAATGGTTGATAATGGCCCCGTATATATTTATATAAGGTTATCAGATCCCCTCTAAGGCGCCATTTCTGTAAACTAAACAGGTTTAAGCTTGTTAGTCTTTCCTCATAACTTAACCCTTCCATTCCCCTTATTAATTTAGTTGCCCGTCGCTGCACTTTTTCTAGCGCTATAATATCATTTTTTAAGACAGGTGCCCAAAATTGCACGGCATATTCAAGGTGCGGCCTGACCATTGATTTACACAGAGGCAAAATTATGTTTTCATCCCGTGAGTGAACTCCCCTTTTAATGCATGCCAATACTTTGCTGGCCTTGGCAGCTGCTGTTTGACATTGCACATTGTTACTTAGTTTGAAGTCTATGATTATTCCCAAATCCTTTTCCTGCTTGGATTTCCCTAACTCCGTACCATTTATGGTTTAAATTACTTGTGTGTTCTTCACTCCAAAGTGCTTAACTTTACATTTATCTAGATTAAATTTCATCTGCCATTTAAGTGCCCAGTCCCCCAATCTATCTAAATCCGATGTTCCGACGGATCGCTTGCAGTGGAAGACCCTCGTGGGACCTAGACGGACGTCCAACGTCATCCATGGTCTGACGAACGCATCGGTCGTCCGACTACGGTGCCAGTGGACGGTCAGCCTTAAAGACCAGGGTGCGTCTGGATTCCAGCGATGGCCAGTTTAGCTCTATTAACATGTCACAATGGTGGGTCATGTAGTTACATTGTAGCACAAAGCGACAGAATGAGTTATACAATGTAGTAAGTTCATGAAGGTGCGTTTGCAGGCAGCTGCATACACTACATCTCCGATTCAATAGGTGGCATAAGCATTTGTTGTACAATCTGCTTTCTTACTGCGGGGCTTAGGCACGATTTGTTTCTGTACTGGGCACCTAGTTTGGGGTAAAGTTTAGATGAGTTTTTCGTTGTGGGGGCCAAAGGATAGATTAGGGTCTAACCACATACCTAGATATTTGAGAGATGTGACTGTGGTCACAGTGCCATTTTGAGTTAGGCTGGGTTCACACCTAAGCGTTTTACAGCGCGTTCCTACAGTGAAATACCATTATGCCCTGTGTGGGCATATCACACCTGGCCGTTTATCAGCACGCATGAACGCGCTGATAAACGGCCGACGCACAAAGAAGTTCGGGAGCTTCTTTGGTGCAGATATACGCGCGTTCGCGGCCATAGAGATTGACGTGAACGCGCGTTTGCGCGTTTCCCAATTCAAAAACGTGCGTTTTCGCATACTGCGTGCGTGCGTTCTTTGGTTCGTGCACAGGGAGGTCTTTTTCATTGGTCGCCTCCGTAATTAAGACAGTAATTTCCTATTGGACACCTCCGTAGTCAATCACAAAACACGAGTACAACGCGCGTACAACGCGCGTTTCATTTTTGCAACACGCTCGTACAACGCGCGTTTCATTTTTGCAATACGCTCGTACAACGCGCGTTTCATTTTTGCAACACGCTCGTACAACGCGCGTTTCATTTTTGCAACACGCTCGTACAACGCGCGTTTAATTTTTGCAACACGCTCGTACAACGCGCGTTTAATTTTTGCAACACGCTCGTACAACGCGCGTTTCATTTTTGCAACACGCTCGTACAACGCGCGTTTCATTTTTGCAACACGCTCGTACAACGCGCGTTTCATTTTTGCAACACGCTCGTACAACGCGCGTTTCATTTTTGCAACACGCTCGTACAACGCGCGTTTCATTTTTGCAACACGCTCGTACAACGCGCGTTTCATTTTTGCAACACGCTCGTACAACGCGCGTTTCATTTTTGCAACACGCTCGTACAACGCGCGTTTCATTTTTGCAACACGCTCGTACAACGCGCGTTTCATTTTTGCAACACGCTCGTACAACGCGCGTTTCATTTTTGCAACACGCTCGTACAACGCGCGTTTCATTTTTGCAACACGCTCGTACAACGCGCGTTTCATTTTTGCAACACGCTCGTACAACGCGCGTTTCATTTTTGCAACACGCTCGTACAACGCGCGTTTCATTTTTGCAACACGCTCGTACAACGCGCGTTTCATTTTTGCAACACGCTCGTGAAACGCAAGGAAAACGCCAGTAAAAAACGCGCGTATTAAAAACGCTTAGGTGTGAACCCAGCCTTAGTCCTGACACATAGCTGGGGAGTTTGCAATTTGATGTAGTTTAGGTTTTGTTCCAAAGAGCATCGTTACAGTTATGTCAGTATTTTAAAAAGTTTCTTTGATCCACTTTTCTACCTCCTATGAATTGTTCTTGCAGCACGGCCTCCAGCTGCGGGAGATTTGGTTTGCTGGTATAGATTACTGTGTCGTCTGTGTACAGTTGAGTGTTTGCAGACCACAAATTACCACTTTTTTCAACTCTGGTCTGCTTCGAAAATTCAGAGACAGCAGTAGGCATAGTTGCTTCAAACCTCTGTAAACGACTGTACCAGCATTATCCTGCAATACAAGTAGGATTGCGAGGTCGGCCATGTCTTCCTGGACACATAATTCTTGCTGATGGGCAGTGCATAAAAAATGCCACCCCGCAGCATGTAAAATCCATATGCTGCAAGAAATCAAAAAAGAAATCTCAGACGACCTGCCTTGATTTCCTTCCTGCAGCATATGAATTATACATGTTGCTTGCAGGGAAAAGTGCTGCCCTGTGCTCCCCTCTGCATGAAATCGTAATGTGTCTAGTAAAACATGGCTGATCTGGCAGCCCTACGTAGAAGTGAACCTTGGCGATTTCCAGTCTACACCTGATGTATGGAGTTGGTTATCGCCCGGGACATGAAGATCTGGGCGCCGGGCGAGTAGTTTTTTTTTTTTTTTTGAGATGCAGTCTGTGCGGCTAGAAGCCCGCCAGACTGCGGACAAATTCCAGGGACGCCGCCGGCTTGCCGGCATCCGAGGGGCTTGGGCGGCTGTTCAAATGCTCTATCGGCATTCGGACAGCCACCCCCGGAGCTCTCTGGCATACTTACCTTCCCGAGCGACGCCGGGAAAGTTTCCGCGCTTCCGCACTTTGAAGGACCCAGCAGCGATCACGTGGGAGTCCCACGTGATCGCGGCTGGGGGTCCTTCAACGAGCGCAGGCGCGAAGACTTTGTCGGCGCCGCTCGGGAAGGTAAGTATGCCGGAGAGCTCCAGGGGCGGCTGTCTGAATGCTGATAGAGCATTTGAACAGCCGCCCCATGTCTGGTCTGGGGTCTGAGCGTGGGGGCAGCATCCATATATCTCGGGGGGGGGATATATACATGTGAGCTGGGGGCATTTTTATGAGGTCTGTTCTTATTGGAAAGTGGTCACATGACATAAAATAAAAGTATCGGTACTCGGTCTTAAAAAAAGTGGTATCGGTGCATCCCTAATATATACATACACTCAACAAAATAGTGTGTAAATAGAGGTCTTTATTCATCACATGTATCTGACGCTGCCTATATAGGCTTATGAATAAAGACCTCTATTTAAACACTATTTTGTTGAAATTATCAGGACAAGTTGTCCTGAGGGACAAGTAGATTGGACTACTACTTAGTCCGTTGGACAAGTAGATTTTTTTTTAAATTTCCACACCCCTGCACCCACATGTTGGTGCCTGCCAAGGAAGCTGCCGCTGTTTAATTTTTTGTTTTGAGAAGCGCTGGCTTTTCTCAGCACTACAATGCTGCTTATTTTTATTTATTTTTTTGCAATGCCGGCAACGACCAGCTTGGTGGATAATGCCCCTAAGTGTAGGGTGGATCAGGATGAATATGTAAGAGCAGCTACAGCACAATAGAATGTCCCCTTCCCTGTGCCTGTGCGTCTTGCAGAAACTAGCCAGGCGGGTAGAGTTTGACAGCCCTAGTCTAGAGGATAGTTGGTCTTGAGATACAATATAGAGATTCCTTGGGTCTCTGCAAGGAATACCAATTGACTCTCTAAATGAGATGTTATGAGTATACATGTTCTCTATGACACTCTGCTAGAAGAATAGAATATATAAGGAATGTGAGATGCTGATACGCTTGTTAAACTACAGCGAAAGCAATGGTTGGTCAAGAAGGACAGATGTTAAGAGCGGCAGGAACGTCCGTGAGAGTGGACGTTCCTTCCACTTGATGCCCGTCTGGCCACCTCGCTGAGCGCAGTTAGTGCGCTCAGCGCTGCAAGACTCGATCCTCCTATGGAGGATCGCACTTTGCAGCCCTGTCAACGCGCGTCCGAGCACTTCAACAGGGATGCTTGCTGCACGGGTGCAGCACGGCCTCTGTCGCATGGACAATAGCGCGTGGCTGGCCCCATCGCAGCGTCACAACGCTGCGACAGATGTTGGAAGTTACGTCCGTACGGGCTCACAGTGCGCTCGTCTGACCCCAGTCTCATTGTGACAGTCTCAAATTCAGCCCGACCTCCCTGCAGCGAGAATTAACCATAACTCAAAGAAAATACACCATTGTAGAACCAATACAATGGTGCTTAGTGAAAAAAAATGTACATAAAAAGTATATAAAATTTTATGTATACGTTTTGGTTCAGATTTCATAAATTTACAGTGTTTGTTTCTTCACACTAACAGGGTTATTCAGAGAGCAGTGAAAAGCAGGAGAATGACTGGAGAATGGAAAATTCTAGGTCAAAATAGCCAAACAAGAAAAATTCTCCCATTTATCTCACTTTCCAAATCGGCTATTTTGACCTAGAATTTTCAATTCTCCAGCCATTCTCCTGCTTTTCACCTCTCTCTGAATAACCCTGCTAATCTTTGTTCCTATATGTGTGGTACTTTTTTTTTTTTATTATGATGATCAGGAATGGAGAACATGTTACTGGATTTTTCTAAGGAAATAATTTAAAACAAAAACTGGAAAAACTCAATGTTTTTTTTCCTCAGACTGTGCTTTATGAATAAAATGCTGAACATGGAATTTCCAGTCGTTTTTAAAAAGCACGCAATATACCTAAAAGGGTTGATGCACTATATATATATTTTTTTTTTCCCCCTATATTTTTGAAAACCCAAAGGCATGCTTCCGTTTTAGAAAGCTTTTATAACTGCCTGGGAAATAAAATGATAAACTGTATAATATATACATTTAAACCGGCACGACTCTTTCTGCTGCTATGCCCTGCTGTGTGACATGCGTTTCAGGAGTTGGTCAGCTCCAGAGGAAGCTGTTACACATTGGAGCTGTCAGTTTCTTGCTGGACAAGAGAGCAGAAGAGGGAGGGTCTTTACAAAACAATGCAGTAAGCCCCAGAAAGAAACGTGTACTGAAATGCTTGCAGCATTCGTTTGCCTTAATATAACGGAAAAGGTTCTCATTGTAATGGCATAAAGATTTTCATATTTTTTTTTTTTTTATTTTCAAAGGTAAAAACATTCTCAAAATACTTTAATATCTACTTTATGAAGGTTTTGTTGTTTTTATTATACTTTTGTTTTCATTATTATTTTTTTTCTTTTTTTTACTAGGGTCTGCAAACGATGGAAGAGGCTGGTGATGGACAAGTCACTGTGGAGACATGTTGATCTGACGCCATATAAGGTCAGTTTGGCTCAGGTTGCGCAAATCCGTTTATTATTCCGTCACCCCTCACGTTTCTTATGCTAACTGCACTCCTTAATTTCTTCAAAATATCAACTAGAAATGACTACATATCCTCTACAATCTGCCTGTAAAATATAGATTGCAAACTGATTCTCACAAAATGACTTTAGGGATAGTGATTGTATTTTTGAAATTACAGGTTGAGCATCCGACCGTTACCCAAAAATACATTATGCTCCAAAATCCACAAACTTGAGCACCGTGTGGGGGTTCACATCGGAACTCATTGAGGGTTCCTGGATACCCAGGTGTTCGTGATAGGGGTCGAAATTATTCTATAGAAGATGTATATGAAGCATAAGTTAATTTTGTGTCTAGACTTGCATCTCATCCCCAAGATGTCTCATTATTATACGCTCATATTCCATGATCCGCTATCCCCAAACCCTATTTGGCCCCAAGCACTTTGGATAAGGGGTTCTCGACCTGTATCTATCTATCTGCAAGTTTTTTCAGTCTGGTCCCCTGTCAAAAGAAAGGGTTCAGGGGGCATGGCTGGCTGCTGAGGAGAGGGGACACGTGTCTGTGGAGCTCCGACCCGTGCTTTCTCTAGGGCATCCTTAAGACACCCTTTAGAAGCTAGGATTCAAACGCTGAGAGCCCTGTGTGGCTGGCCATCGGAGTGTGCTGTCCGGGGACCGTTCTGCCCCCCCACCGGACCCGAGACGACCGATTGCCAGGCGCTTCTTTTGATGGAGGTCGCTGCCGGCGGCCATCTTGGGGCCTACTTCTCGGCCACAGCCACCTTTTTTTTTTGCTGTGCCCCCCGGTGTTTGCTTCCCTGGCTGGGTCTGCGGCAGGAGCTGCGGAGACGGAGGGCCCCCGTCTCCCGTTGACTGCCCGGGATGGATTGCTGGGGACTGACATGGCGGATGAGTCTGTGCCAGGTGCCCCCCCCCCCACGAGGCAGTGAAAATTACCCCGATTGGAGGCCTGTTTGGCACTACTGGAGGGGGACGACCTGAGCCCGCTCACAAAGGGGACTTGGTGCCAGATGATGGCCATACTCCACAGACGCGGAGCGCCACTGACCTCATGCACGCATACCGGATGTGCGGGTGCTGGATCAGCAGGCGGCGGCACCAACGGAGGATGGATTCTCGGCTGATCATGATGAGGGCACCACCGCAGAGGAAGCCATTATCTTGGAGCGCTGTGATGGCAAATGCTGGAGGACTATTGTGCCTGGTGCTGCCCCCCCCCCCCAAATCGCTCTCCACGTGCCGTCGGTGCTTGGGCCGCGTCGGGCCTCAGGGAGGAAGTCTGCAGACAGGTTGGAGAACTTGCGTGGGCCCTATGATGTTACCATGGATGAGAAGGAGTTGGCCCTTGGGGGGTTTGCTTGCTGTGCCCTCTATGATGCTTCGTCACAATGGGGCTGCCTATGCGGCCTATCCGCCTCGACACAGGCTGAGGAGATCGGTGTGCTATATTTTTTCGTCGGCCTTCCTGTTGCTGACCCATGCCTCCTTGAGATGACTCCCCCATGCAGATTTTCCCCTTTTTTTTTTCTTTATGCCTGTGACTTTCTGTGTCGGTCCTGCATAGCCATTATGCCCTTTCTTTGCAGTGTTGGTTATCTATAGATGAGTTTATTTATTTTTTTAAGCTGGTTACACTGACTTTTTTATTTTTATGACCCTCCCACCCCTATTATATGCCTTGAGGACTCTTTTTGATCTATGCATGTGTTTTTCCCTTATTGTTTGACACTCTTCGCTTAGACCCCCCCCCCCCCCTATCTGGGGATGTTTATTATTTTTCTTGCATTGTGCTTATGCTGACAGTTTTGGGTGGCCCTTACTTCATACAGTCATGGCCGAAATTGTTGGCACCCCAGAAATTTTTCCAGAAAATCAAGTAACACATGTTTTGCTATACACATGTTTATTCCCTTTGTGTGTATTGGAACAGAACAAAAAAAAGGAGGGGGGGGGAAGCAAATTGGACATAACGTCACACAAATCTTGGCACCCTTTCAAAATTGTGGATAAATAAGATTGTTTCAAGCATGTGTTGCTCCTGTAAACTCACCTGGGGCAAGTAACAGGTGTAGGCAATATAAAAATCACACCTGAAAGCAGATAAAAAGGAGAAAAGTTCACTTAGTCTTTGCATTATGTGTCTGTGTGTGTGCCACACAAAGCATGGACAACAGAAAGAGAAGAGAACTGTCTGAGGACTTATAACCTTGAGATTGTTGATATTTTTCCCCAATTTTGGTTCTCAAGTCCATCTCCAGAGATCTAGATTTGCCTTTGTCCACGGTGCGCAACATTATCAAGACGTTTGCAACCCATGGCACTGTAGCTAATCTCTCTGGGCGAGGACGGAAGAGAGAATTTGATGACAGGTTGCAATGCAGGATAGTCCTGATGGTGGATAAGCAGCCCCAACAAGTTCCAAAGAAATTCAAGCCGTCCTGCAGGCTCAGGGAGCATCAGTGTCAGCGCGAACTATCCATTGACCTTTTAAATGAAATGAAACGCTATGGCAGGAGACCCAGGAGGACCCCACTGCTGACAGACCTAAAAAAGCAAGACTACAGTTTGCCAAAATCCTTCTGGGAAACCGTCTTGTGGACAGATGAGACCAAGATAGAGCTTTTTGGTAAAGCACATCATGTCTTAAGCAGGCATGGGATAGGCATAAGGCTATCCTAAACAAAAGATAAATCCAGGTAAAGTATCCATGTAATTGGGCAGACTAGATGGGCCGAAAGGTTCTTATCTGCCGACATTTTTCTATGTTTCTATTCTACTGTTTACTGAAAACGGAATGAGGCCTACAAAGAAAACAACACAGTACCTACAGTGAAATATGGTGAAGGTTCAATGATGTTTTGGGGTTGTTTTGCTGCCTCTGGCACTGGGTGCCTTGAATGTGTGCAAGGCATCATGAAATCTGAGGATTACCAAAGGATTTTGGGTCGCACTGTAGAGCCCAGTGTCAAAAAGCTGGGTTTGCGTCCGAGATCTTGGGTCTTCCAGCAGGACAATGACCCTAAACATACGTCAAAAAGCACCCAGAAATGGATGGCAACAAAGTGCTGGAGAGTTCTGAAGTGGCCAGCAAGGAGTCCAGATCTAAATCCCATTGAACACCTGTGGAGAGATCTTAAAATTGCTTTTGGGATAAGGCGCCCTTCCAATAAGAGACCTGGAGCAGTTTGCAAAGGAAGAGTGGTCCAAAATTCCGGGTGAGAGGTGTAAGAAGCTTATTGATGGTTATAGGAAGCGATTTTTATTTTTTTAAGAAAGGATTTTACCAGGAAGGATACATTGAGATTTCTCTTGTATGTACCGTTAGGTGTCTTGCCCAAGGACACTTACTGGAGAGGTGCTCCTGGGGATCTAACCCATGTCTCCACAGGCTCTCTCCACACAGAGCAGTGATGTTACGTCTACTCCACCCAGTCGATTTCAGTTATTGTTTTCCAAAGGGTGTGCAACCAAATATTAAGTTAAGGGTGCCAAGAATTTTGTCCAGCCCGTTTTTGGAGTTTTGTGTGACATGTCCAATTTGCTTTTTTTCCTCCTTTTTGTTTTGTTCCAATACACACAAAGGGAATAAACATGTGTATAGCAAAAGATGTGTTACTGCAATACTTTTCTGTGAGAAATACTTGCTTTTCTGTAAAAATTTATGGGGTGCCAACAATTTCAGCCATGACTGTATGTCTGACTGTACGCTGACTTATGTATAAAATATATATATATATTTTTTTTTAATTTAAAATGTTAAGGGTTCAGATTTCTTTTTAGGGGATTGTCATTGCAATGGGAATGCATGTCCAAAGCTTCAGGAGCTGAACCAGCCCGTTATTTCATCCAATCCTTCTCCATCCCAGAACCACTCAGTTTCTTTCCAGACTACCTGACTGGTGATCCTGGCATCCCAGAGAGGTTGGCAAGTGAAGCAGCCTCCCACCACACCACCAGTGACCCTTGATCTAGTAGTAGCTTGAAACCCCTAAGGATAGGACCTTCGTCTTCCCGGGCTGGATTCGATTGGTCAGTCTGCCTTTGAACTCTGCATGCAAAAGGCAGAGCTGCACGGGAAGGGAATAGAGACTAGCAGTGCCTGCTAACGCATCAGCTGGCTGCCTGTGCACGGGCTTCCTCCAACTCTGAGCAGCATCGGAATAACGCTCGCTCAGTGTCCACTGGGATCCTCTATTTTCGGCTGGTGTTCTGCTTTTGGCCGATAACGGCATTTTCGGCTGAAATTCGGTGGCTGTCATTTTTGGTGCATCACTAATAATTGACAACTTGGTGGAAGTAAGGTAGAAAACAAAGTCACAAATTTAAAGTCCGTTTCAGAATGTGTGACTACCTGGGGGTAGATCAGGAGAATAAGTGTCATACCCTGGTATTGTTCTGATGGCTGAGTCCTCCCCCATCCCCAGTGATTTAGTGCTGCCCAGATACACTATGGGGTGAGCCAAACTAATATAATTAATCTACAATATAAAGAACTGTAGAAACCTCAACACAAAACTAGAATTTAATACCATACTATAAAATAAAGCAAGGCAGTGCCCAATTTCCATGTGAGTTGCCATCCTGTAGTATCATTGCATGAGGCTGGCAGCCACACTCTTCCAAGGGTCATAAAGTCTGTGTGTTCATTGTGGGTGATTGTGCCAGCCATAGAAATTATATAAATGTACGTATATGCTAGAATTACTTAATGGGCCCTTACATTGAATGTTACTTTGTCAAGGCTTTCCTATGGGAAGCTTCCAGTCATTTTAAAGCCAAAAAAGACAACCCCTTCTTCTTGCCACCGCATACGCAGGGGTAATCTAGATGATAATTTCATCACTGAATAAGAATTCTCCTGCTAATTTTAGAATACAGCTGCCTTCTGCCACCCTTAATTACAGGAGGCGTCTCTCTAGCTAACGAGTACATTCAGTCCGTTAGGTGTAATGGGGTCCTATGGGAGTCTTTTAATCTTTCTTCTATATAGCGCTGTGCAAGCGTTACTCTTTTGGGGTCATGAAACACGAGGTCACAGGATGCAGGTGCCTTAACTTCCTGCAGTAATGTTTTTTTTCCTTTTTTAAATTTTATTTGTTTTTTTTTTATTAAAAAAAAAAATTCAACAGTTGTGCTGATTTTACGTGTTTCATGAGGTCTGTTATATTACCCACGCTTGTAGGAGTTAATCCCTTGTGTGACACCAGTACACAGACTCTTAAAGTAATTCTGATATATTGTGGTGGGTATGCCATGCCACTTCTGGTGGCAATTAAAAAAATATATGCTTAATATATATATATATATTATTAATTTTTTATTTGTGTATTTTCTTAAATTTCTAACCTATTACATGCACAATAAAACGCAAATTATACATTACATAGCTTCCTCAAATACTACCAATTTCTTCAGCTTCAGTTACATAAAACATAACCTATAAACACACCTTACACACTGACTATGGTACGTAAAACTGTTATCTCTTACTAATATTCCCAGACTTTAGCATTTGACTCCCCAATTCTCCCTAAAATCATTCTACTTCCTTATCGGCCTCTCAACTGAAAGGTTCCATGCTCCCCTGGTTTCTCTCACCCACCACTGTTTCGCCATTTCCCTACACGGACGCGTGTTTCACCGAAACCATAATCGGCTTCATCGGGAGTCGTCAAGAATAATTTATTATTATTATTCTTGACTCCCGATGAAGCAGATTATGGTTTCGGCGAAACACGCGTTCGTGTTGAGTCTTTTTTTAATATGTTGTCTCTTGATTTATAATTCTGCAGGGCAAATGTAGGAATTTATCAAAGCTAAGCGTCAGTTGGCTGGTTTATATTGATTAGCTACAACAAATATCGACTTCTTTTGCCATCCTCGTATATGGGGCGTATATTATAAGTACAATTATTTCTCGCTTTTGCACTGAATATGATACATGTTTGAAATGAAATACAAAGTAGCCAGACCAAGGAAGCCTAGGTGAATTTTATGCTCCGGTCTGTATGACTGATCAATTTTTCTTCAGCTGCCAATTAAGTTGTGATCAATAGTTAATAATAATGGCGATTTAATTGTGTCTTTCATTGACAAATTTGGGCACTGACTTAGCGATAATTATCATCGATATTTTTTATTTTTTTTTGTACCTGCAGGTTACTATTAATTTTTTGTGTGTGTGTTTGTTTTTTTTAATCCCACTGTCCAGTGTCGTACGTTTAAAATAAAAATAATCAATAAAGGTTACGTCTTAATTCAGTACTCCAATGTTGCTCAGAGTTTATCTCTTATGGTTTCTCAAATTGATTGTTGGATAATCTGGGGATATTTTGTTGGCGACTATTACTTTTTAGCGTGACTGTCTGCGTGAACATAACATTTGGTCGGCTCGCGATATCCAGCGTTGCATTTCTGTGGTGCCTCTGCCTAGTCGTAATGTGCTTTTCTTCATTTTTGCAGCTGAACTCAAAGATATTGTGGCACCTGGTGAGGCGTTGGCTTGGAACCAGCTTGCAAACTCTTAAGGTGAAAGGCCTCCTGAATTCGGTGAATAAGCAAGAGTTCCTAACGCCGGCGATCCTTCAAGTGATCGAGAAACGTTACACAAGTCTCGAAAAGCTCCACCTGGAGGAAATCAACCTCCGATCCCTCATCTATGAATGTTTTCCCTCTAGTCTAAAAACATTGGAGTTGTACCACTGTGAGATCCCTATGACTTGGTTCCGGACATCGCCATCAAAAAACAAAACTTTCCCGAACCTGGAGAATCTCGTTCTTAAAAATGTTTCTTCGTTCACCAACCACCACCTAGAAACCATTTGCAAACAATCTTCGTTGAAGACCCTGTACCTCTCTGGGATCTACAGGGTGACTGACATAGGAATCCAGAAAGCTGTCCCTTATCTGAAAGGACTTGAGCATTTAAAATTACACGACGGTGACATTACAGACATCACGTTGCATTTAATTGGCTGCCATTTGAAACGTCTTCGAACCTTGGCCCTCATAAACTTTCGCTCTTTGACTGATGCCGGCCTCTCCTGTCTTTCTGACATTAAAACTCTGGAGAAGCTGTGGTTGGAATACTGCTTTCATCTCACCTCAAACTGCATCATTGCCGTGTGTGTCGGCTTGCCATCCCTCGGTTACCTCAACCTGAACGGGATCATATTTGAGGGCCAGGGTGTAGACGAGATAAAGAAGAGTTTGCCGAATTGCAGGATAACGAACTTCTTCTCTGACGTAGATACAATATTCAAATTGTAACTTAAGAAAAAGCCACAGAAATACACGCTTACTGAATAAGGCCGCTTGTGTTCTGTCAGAATGCACTATTCCTGAAAAGGAACTATATATCTTTTTTGGTTTTTATTCTCCGTCTGTAATAGTGTTTGAGAGGCGTCCCCACCTTTTTATACCCCAGAGGCTGAAAACATAGGATAGTTTATGTGACCCATTGGACACCGTAAGACGTTGGTTACTAAAAGTGCAAGGAAATTGTACTCTTAAATCAATGTAATTGTACATATAATGTCGTCGTCGTCATCCTCATGGGAAACAATTTTTTGTTTTTAACCGATCTTAAGCAGTTTACATATTTAGTATCAAATATTGTCGTTTTAATGTGTATTTAAAAGGATGCTCAAGGCCTATTTTTTTCTCCCCTCCCTCTTATGATGTAATCATACTGCCATAAAAGCCAGATATTCTTTCTTATTAAAGAAAGCACAAAAAGAACTTGAGTTTGTTTCACCGCTGAATCGGTGTCTTCAACTAAAGACGATCCATTCACCCATCTGGCTGCTTCCTACTAACCGAGTTATTGTCCAATTAAAAAGCTTCTCTTACAGAAAATACTTGTGTTCGTTAACCTCTTCACTGCAACAATTGTACAATTGTATTTTTTTTTTTATTTTTTTTTACATTGAAACCTATGGGATTCGCCGGGGGAGGGGGGGGGGGTCCCAGAGTCATAAACCTTGGTCCTCCAGAGGAATTACATCTCCCTATTGATGCTCAGCCACTCCTTAGGTTGGTGGAGAATCATGGGAAACACCTGGAGGGCCAAGGTTGCTGACAAACCCTTCTGTCTCAAAAACATCTCTCCCAGGATTTCGCCTCGCTTCCCTAATAGAGTCCACAGTATTCCCCGGTTTAGTGAATAAACATCTGCGTGTGCAGCAGGGCTTTTCCCTCTCTAATCCAGGGGTCAGCAACCTTGGATCTCCAGATGTTTTCGAACTAAATTTCTCATGATGCTCAGGCACTCGAGTGAATAAGCTTCATGTGAGAAGTGGTTTCAGAAACCTCTCCAGGTGCAAAACTGCTGACCCCTGGTCTACTCTAAAGTATTGTGTCCCCTCCTTTTGCTTACTGAGGGCACAATTCAATTTGGCCTCCCAGCCCATCCCTGCAGCCTCATAGTCTGCTCCATTCCTCCTCCTGTATGACGTCCTGAGTGCAGTGCTGTGGCCAGCAGGTGGCGCTGTGCACTAAGCCAGGGCTCGCCACTCTCCGAGCCGCGTTGAATACCTCAGCCGCTAAGTTAGCAACTTGCCACTGAACGCCGCTCAGCCCTGCTAACTTAGCACTTGCAGCGACTCGGAGATGCTGCGAGTAGCTGAGTGTGACGTAGTAAAGATGGCCGCCGCCATGGAGCAAGTTATTATCCAGTACGGCAATGTCCATTTCGAGGTGATTGTTGACCAAAGCACCAAATATTTATTGGGAAATGGTAACTATTTACATTTAAGTGGTAATATAAAACATAAAAAGAAACGGAACTGTAATAGTCAAATTTATATCCCCTGATATGTTTTTCCCTTATGCAGAGGCGCTCAGCTCTGCTAAAAATTCATTTGAAGCCAGCAGCACTATATACACATGTGTGTGAAAGCTGGGGGCAATTTTTCAATATGAGCTGGGGGCATCAGCCATTTTTGCTTCGAAATTCGCTTCCAAAGCGTTCAATGACACTGCTGCAGCAAACTGAATTGCTGCGCTGCATCAATTCAGCAGCTGCTGAGGTATTGAACGCGGCTCTGGTTGCAGCCAGACCAGGAAGTGTCTCCCGGACCATAACAGCAGCTGCAGCAGAAAGCCAGGAGGGGCCCACTGGCAGCAACACCCATCCGTGGAGTGCCCCCAGGTCAGAGCCCGAGCATGGAGCACATCAGGCCAGTGTGACACTGTCTGAATTTCCACTTGCAAAATGCAAGCAGGCGAGTGGAAATTGTTAGCCTTGGTATATACATGGTTTTCAGAGTTTCTATACAGACTCCCATATCATTTATACATGACTGCTGCTTCTCATGTAAACTCACATCAAATCTTGCTTTTAACAAATGAAATGCGTTGGCAAATGTACTTTTGTAAGATCACGGCACCGTGTGCAGTGCTGTCAGTGGCAGCTGTCGCTCCTAGCATATCGGCTATCACAGATTCTGTGTTCGGAGAGCTGTGCAGACCGGCATGCACGAGGTACCGTGCAAGATGGGATATCGCTACAGAGTGAACCTCCGGTCTGTGAACGAATCCTTTTGCACCCGGGGTGGGTGTGTGTTTTAGGGTGTTAAGTGGTAAAAAAGGATTATTATAGGAAAAAAATATTAACCTTGATTTCTGACAGTGCCTGGCTTGGTAGTGAAAGGGGTTAAACAGGCATATTTTAGTCGCAAACCCATTGCTCATATAATAATTTGCACCATTTGGTTAATCTGACACATAACGAAGACCTAGATATGATAGATGAATCTATCAATCTCATATTTACATCTTGGCCCTATTGCGACAGGGCAAGCCACCAACCCTTAGCGCCTCCTTGTGACCAGCTTTATTATGAGCAAGTCGGTAACCTGCTCAACTCCTAGAACCAGAGAGCCATGGGAGGACCCTGAGAACTATTCCTTCCCAGTGTTCTTCTGCTGATATGGCAAAGGGAGGTGGTGGATCTTTTCTCCCGCTGCACTGTAAGACCAACCAGAGGTGAGTATGGGATTTTTCCATGTGAGTGACAAAACCAGAGACGGAGTTGGTATTCTTGCTTTAAATACCATCTCGAGGCAAAAATAACGACATGGACTTCTTCTTCAGCTAGCCACCGATTTAATGCTTCCTGTACATAGTATAGGAAGCGGTAATTTACAATGAATATCCGTTCAAGCCAAGGGATGAAGTTTGCAGCTCAATCAGAGCAGCGGCTCCAGACGATATGTTAACGAGCGAGGATGTTCAACTTAACGATTCACTTATTAGGTTTAATGGCCGGTCAGAATAAAGTCCAGTTTGCCAAATCTTTTCCTTTTTTTTTTTTTTTAACATTTCTGAGGAAATGTCAACATTTTTTACTTTTTTGCAACGTACGTAGTTTGTGAAACCGAGAACGGAAGCTGTGTACAGGAAAATAATAGATTCTGCTTCCTGTTTCTCCAAATGCATGCAATCCCTGATCATTCACCTATTTGGCCCCCGTCTTGGAGGCGCGGGAGACATGTTTAGACTTATCTTGACAAATGTATTGTTTGATCAACTAGCATCTTTCTCTTGGCTGTAGTCATTTATAACGATGTGAAGCAACAAAATGAACCAATTAGAAAGTTAATGCAGAAAAATGAGAACAATGACTTAGAGAATAGAGAAGTGTCCTGTAATAAGGGGGGGGGAAACGTAACCCCCTTACCGCCCGACGGGAGGGCATGAACGCGGGCAGGATATACTAGTATGACCCACTTACTAGCTGCTGCGGCAGGCCCCTCCACTGGCCCACCTACACGGCTGATGCATATCATTGGCTTCAGGGGGGCGGCCTGAGTCCAGGCCATCCTGCGGCAGCGAATGACGAGCTCCACGCTCCAACTGGTGGGCAGGCCTGTCTTGGCCCATTGACAGGAGCAGGGTGTTCATTCCTGAGGGCATGACTCACTTTTAACCCCCTTCACTGCTGAGCCATTTCACCCCTGTGTGCTGAGCTCCCCTTTACAGTTTTTGCTCATGTTTAAACGCAATTTGAAATCCTATTTTATTATACGACCCCCATCCCTGCAGAGACCCGTAACGTATGAGGGACTTCTTCTGCATGACACGGGCAGAGCCGAGAACGTCCCTCACACGTCGTCTGCAGGGAAAGGGTTAAAGGAAGTCTGATCTCCAAAGTAGTTGCGCCTGGCTTCTCAGTAGATGAAAGGCAAACATGTAGAATGGGATTAAAGCTGTTGAAATTTGCAGACCATTGACCAAAGTATTGCAAAAATAGCCTCAAGAAGGGGTTTATGTGATGGATAAATCAATGAATTTGGCTACTTTGGATGAAACGTCAGTACTAGTATTCCTTAACCCCTTCACTACCAAGCATGTTTTGTTGAAATGATTTTCAACATTCATTTGAAACATGGGCTGCAAAGTGAACAATTAAATCTAGGGTAAAATAGAAATGCTGCTGTTCTGAGATAAAACATTAAAATAATGCAACTTTTCTAAAAAAAAAAAAATAATAATAATAATAATGTTTAGATCTCCTGCTTATGGGGATTTGTAGTGATCATAATGAGATTACTAGCAGTGCAGCTTCCAAAAAAGGCCATTATTGGTCGAAATGTTACGACCCATGTTCATTCAATAAAAGCTGCACTTTTGTATCTCCTGAAGAAGTGCCTGGATTCCTTTTTTTTTCATATATGAAAAGATGGTAATTATGAATTGAGAGAGACTCCTGGACAAGAAAAATGATGAACTGGATGGGCGGAGGGTAACATGGATGGAGAAGGAGGTGACACTTTGGATGTTTTCACATATTAACCAAAAATTGAATAGTGGCAAATTGAGAAGACTGTTGCTATGCTACGTAAACCATGAACGCCGCTGGGCAGGCCTGAACACTGAGAGATGGCATAAAATGCCCCGTGACTCTCTGGCTACTCCCCTGCACCGCCTCCCTTGCTAGCCGACAATCTCTGCAATTGGTTGCAGACAAGCTGCTCGAGTTCAGACAGTCCTGCCTGCAGCCAACTGTGGCAATCAGCCGCAGGGAAGGAAGGCAGGCTGGGGGATAGTTGCCAGAGATAAGCTGGGCGTGCTATGCTGCCCTGCAGCAATCAGGCCTGCCTGCCTCCCATGCTGTCCTGACCACCAAAAAATGGAATGTCCTTATTGTGTTTATGTTGCTGATATCTTACATGTGTTTTGTTTTTCTCTTATGTGTCGCTGGGTGTAGCCATTGTGTGATCTTTTGTGTTGTAAACTGCCCCCTCCACCAGTATCTTTCCATCACTTGCTCCTCACTGTGTAGCTTTGGCCATAGAATGGAGTCTATGGGTCGAACACTGACTCTCATCATTGTATTGTGTGGGATGTATTCAAAGGACATCACCAGGGTGTAGATTAGAAGTCTTTTAAACTCCCTGTCATATCTCATATGGAAAACAATACCATTCTACCACTTATCTAAACATACCCTCCACCTTATTAACTGTTAAATAATGTAGATGAAATAAACAAACAAGAGCCACAAAGCAAACTTTTGGTAAATGTTGCAGTATTGAAAAAATATACAACGGAAACAAGACCATAATTTATTTTTCCATTTTACGTGCAGTTACTTCAAAGCAATAAAACACATGCTGCTGGTTTTTTTTATGTAATGCACATGTGATCTAGCTACAGCTTTTGTAAGTGTTAGTGTCCCTCTCTTTAAGTGCGCTGAAATACAATTTAACAGATTGTAAAACTAACCACTTTGTCTAGGATTACAAGTTTTAGGGAGGATCTGGGTAAAAACCGGATCAATGCTATTTTCTTTTAAAAAGTGGGGGGGGGCTGGCTACCAACGGAGGCAGACATGTCCTGGTGGAGCTCCGCACGTCTGCCGCTTTTGGGGACCTCCAGCTGGCTAGTATCGAGAAATCGTCCTTACTTTGAGGTGCTGAAGTGGCTGGCCACCGGAGCTGTGCTGTCCGGAGCCCGTTCAGTCCCCCCTCCGGACCAGAAACAAAGCCGTTTCGGGCCTCCGTTCCCTACCGGGCACGTTCTGTCGTCGGCCATCTTGGGGCCTAGACTCCAGCTCGAGTGCGGCCTGATTTTCCTGCGGCCCACATACTTGGGTACACCGCTGCGGTGGGCCGTGGGGATTGAGGGCCCCCATCTTCCAACTGCTGAGGCTGTCCCTACAGCGGAGATAGCGGGGGTGGGTGCGGATCAGCAGCGGCTGGCTCACCCTTACCCTGCCAGAAACATGGAAGCCGTACTGGAGAAATGCGAGGTCTGCCTGGAGTTGTTGCCCGGGGAAGATGATGAGAGCCCGCTCACGAGCGGTGCATGGCACCAGCTGATGGCAGAACTAGGGATCAATCAGCGGATGGAAGCATCGGCTGGGGCTGCTCCAGAGGACGGATCCTCTGCCGGCCACGTGGACAACATCCCCGTGGAGGAGGACTGGTCCCCGGAGCGATGCAATGGCGAGGTGCAGCAGACAAACAAGACCGGCAAGAGGGTAGAAGACCCTGTACGGTTCGACGTTTCTTTCCCCACGCTGCCTGTGCTGGGATCGCGGTGGACCTCCGGGAAACTGTCTGACGGTAGGCTGCTGTGCCTACTCAGGCTCTGTAAAGTGTCCCTAGCTGTGGTGGAATCGACCTGGCAGATGGCTGCCTGCCATTCCCACCGCGAGATGCCTCTGCCAGATGAGACTACTTACGTGGCCTTTCCTCTGGACACGGGCTGAAGTGGTCTGCTTTTTTGCCCCCTTTACTTTTTGATGCAGCCCACACCTTTTGAAATGCCCCCCTGCAGAGTATTTCTTACCCCTCCCCCCGCTGAGTATTTTCATTGCCCCCTATTTTTTTCAGTCTTTTTTTTTTTCTCTGAACTTTCTTTTTTGCTGATTTGGACGTTTGCTGAGTTTTTATCTCCCCCCTCTTTCTGTTTATTTCCCTCTTGGGACCCTCCTACTGTCTCTACTTCGTTCTTCAAAATAAAAAAAAAATATTAAAGTGGCAGATTCTGAGAGATCCATTCACTATTTTTTGAGAAATGACACTGGATCTTTCAATGTCTCCATAAAATACAATATTATCCTTCAGGATCCACAATTTGTTCACAGAAATTGCTAGAATTTACCGGACCCGTGCGCTTTTTCATGAAAAATGTGCCGCATTCTGCAAAATCCATTCATTTTTGAGAAATGATCTTTTTCATATTTAAACAAAAAACAAAGAAACACCGTATGGACCTTCAGGATCCACAACTTTTTCAGAGATAATCAGGGTTATCCAAAGAGATTCGAATTGCTTGAGAAAGGTAACCGAACGCTGAAAATCAGCGTTCGGTTGCCTTTCCTGACCATTCGGCTATCCAGAGAGCAGGCAATTCGCCAAATCCTGGCGAATTGCCTGCACATTCGGTGCCTGTTCGGTCCCTGTTCGAGGGCAGTGAAATCCCCATCAAAAAGCACTGCTTCGGCTATTCAGAGAACACAAACCAGCAGTGAAAGGTTCCCCTAATGTCCTGTCATTCGGTGGTTTAATTCGGCAAATTTATTCAGGAGAATCCCATAGACTTCAATGTTAAAAATATTCCCGTATTAATTCAATATCTAATAAACCGTTCATTATAAAATTCTGCCGCAAAAAGTCTCTTTATTTATAGATTTTTTAGGATACTTTAAGCATTTTTCTGAACTTTTTAAAAAAAAATTAAAAGTCCGATTTTTTTTTTTTTTTTTTCAGTTTGCTTATTTTTTTTGTAACAGCCCTCTTTATTATCATTCCCTGGACCTCCTGTGAAAATTTCAGACATTTTCGCTCAGTAGTTTCTTTGCAAACAGCGTTTCTTTTTCCCAGATTCATACAAATGTTTTTTCTAATTTATTCACTGCCTCCTCTACGTCACAGCTGCTTCGGCTCTGTGTGATTCGGCTCCTTTTCGGCTCCTGTTCGGCTCCTCTTCGAAGGTTAATCCAGATGTTTTTGCTTGTTTTCAGCCTGCATTCGGTTAGTTTTCGTCGGGTTTTCGGCAGCCTTTCCCTGCAATTCGGGGACCCTGTGCTGTTTGCTGAATACACCGCAGGGTCACCGAAATGCAATCGGCAAAAGGAACCGAATTGAAGAGAACGAAAAGTCACCGAACGTGCGGTGACTTTTCGAATCTCTTTGGATAACCCTGAATGTGTCTGGATTATTCCATTAGGTTTGCTGGGTTGTACTGCTTAGATCCAGCAGGATGCTGCACTTTTTTTCATGAAAAAGCATCCGGATCCAGTAAGATCTAGCAATTGTCTTCGGAAAAGGTTCTGGAGATCTGAAAGGGTAATACTGTATTTTAGTGAAAAATTAAAAGATCTGATGTCAATTCTCTAAAAAAATTCATAGATACGGCACTTTATTCATGAGAAAGTACCTACATCCAGTAGAATCCAGCTGAAAGTTGTGGATCCTGACGGTTATAGAAACATAGAAACATGTCGGCAGATAAGAACCTGTCGGCCCATCTAGTCTGCCCAATTACATGGATACTTTACCTGGATTTATCTTTTGTTTAGGATAGCCTTATGCCTATCCCATGCCTGCTTAAATTCAAGTACTGTTTTGGCCTCTACCACTTCTACTGGAAGACTGTTCCATGTATCCACCACCCTCTTAGTAAAATAATGCTTCCTGATGTTACTTTTAAACCTTTGCCCCTCTAATCTAAGACTATGCCCTCTTGTTTTGCTATTTTGTTTCCTTTTAAATATACTCCCTTCCTCTACCTTGTGGATTCCCTTTACGTTATATTGTGCCTTGTTGAAAAATGGAAATATCCAGCGTTATTTCCCCCCAAAAAATAGGGTGGATACAGCAGGATCTGGTACTTTTTTCATGAAAAAAAATCGCACAGATGTGTAGGCAACAGCAATTTAACGGATGTGAAAAATCTCAATGGATCAGACACATTGTCAATGAAAATAGCTTGGATCTGGCTTTTATCTAGACCAGTGGTTCCCAACTGCGGTCCTCAAGTACCCTCAACAGCCAGGATTGCCTTGGGGAAATGCAGACTGAATCCTGCAATCACTGAGCAGCTAATCATACAGAAACAAATCCTGCCTGAGCCCCGCGGTAAGAAAGCAGATTGTACAACAAATGCTTATGCCGGCTATTGATTACGGAGATGTAGTGTATGCAGCTGCCCCGCAAACACACCTTCATAAACTTACTACATTGTATAACTCATTCTGTCGCTTTGTGCTACAATGTAACTACATGACCCACCATTGTGACATGTTAAAAGAACTAAACTGTCCGTCGCTGGAATCCAGACGTACCCTTCACCTTTCCAACCTGGTGTTTAAGAGCTTTTCTGGGAAGCTACCACCCTACCTGAATAGACTGCTTCCCCTAGCAGTTCCCTCATCCTATAACCTCAGATCCAGGACCGGCACCTTACTTGCAATACCACAACACAAAAAGAAAGTGGCTCGATCCTCATTTTCCTACAGAGCACCGCAATTATGGAATAACCTCCCAGACACCATCAAATCTTCCCCCAGTCTAAAGTCCCTTAAGAGCTCCCTATTAACATAACTCAATAAGGAATGCACCTGTAAACCTGTAACATAATGACTTTATTTCCTACATATTTTTCTGTTAATCTGTATATTTGTTTTGTGTTAATTTCTTGCATTTTACTACTTTGTATTTCTGTAACATTTCAATGTTCTTGAACCCAGGACATACTTGAAAACGAGAGAAATCTCAATGTATCCTTCCTTGTAAAATCCATTATAAATAAATAAATATCACCTGTGCTGTGCTTTGGATATCTGGAAAACCTGGCCTGTTGGGGGTACTTGAGGACCGCGTTTGGGACCACTGATCTAGACCCTTTGAAGAAAGCCATGGGCTCTTCTGGAAAAGCATTTAACAAAACTGCCAATGCTCTGAAATCTGTAGGATGTTATTTTATTTCAGCAGAATAATAAAAACTAAAAAAAAAATAAGGAAAAATCTAGTTTTTGATTTGTTGCTTCCTGAAAAATCATTCAATCTGGGTCATTTCCCTTCCAATTTTCCAAGTAACAGTACAAAGCCTGCAAACTGAATATGCAATCATATTGCTGGAAACATGGACTCAGAGGGCAAAACTAGCCGTGAGATGCTTGATAATAACTTGGTGCACACAGGTAAGGCTATTTGTAAATAAATGTAACATAAAAACATTATTAGCACTGTAATTGGCTAAACCAGCTAGCCGTGCATCCCTATGTGTGCATGTGTTTGGTCTGCTTTGTTTTGATAAAGTTTTTTTTTACTTTGTTTTTATAGAATTGCATGTAACTTACTTTTCTGAATAATTATTTTGGGTTTTCTACATGTACTGTAGTTGAAGTTGTTTAAACAAAGCATTTTTCAGCTTTATGACTTGTCGCTGCATTTTATTAATTTAATGCACAGTTTGTCTACAGACAATTTTTTTTAGCACATTAATGCTCTTCCTAATGATTGATCTTCGGCAATACATAATAAAAGCTCTTCATCAGCTGAAGGAACTCATTTAGTTTTTTTAATCTCATGTAGCTCACATTGTTTTTAATTATTAGAGTGCCAGAGTATTTTTTACTTTGACAGGAAAGAATTTTAGGCGCAGTATAATGTGTATAAGCCTTAATTTTTTGTAAACCATGAAACAATCAACTGGGTTTGAAACACTTCCTTTCTACTACAATTAACACACAAACACATAAAATGCCACTTGTTTACATCTTCCAAAAGGAGCAAATTTGCTGAATTATTATGTTCATTCTAGCCTGCTTCTTTCTTACTTACTATAACCGCAGCTATTTTGTCTGTTATTGCTGACTTTTTGTTCTAGGCTTGCACAGTATGTTATACAGTCAGGTCCAGAAATATTGGGATATCGACACAATTCTAACATCTTTGGCTCTATACACCACCACAATGGAGTTGGAATGAAACAAACACTATGTGCTTTAACTGCAGACTGTCAGTTTTAAGTTGAGGGTATGTACATCCAACTCAGGTGAACGGTGTAGGACTTACAGCAGTTTGCAGATGTGCCTCCCACTTGTTAAGGGACCAAAGGTAATGGGACAATTGGCTTCTCAGCTGTTCCATGGCCAGGTGTGTGATATTGCCTCATTACCCCAATTACAATGTGCAGATAAAAGGCCCAGAGTTCATTTCAAGTGTGCTATTTGCATTTGGAATCTGTTGCTGTCAACTCTCAAGATGAGATCCAAAGAGCTGTCACTATCAGTGAAGCAAGCCATCATTAGGCTGAAGAAACAAAACAAACCCATCAGAGAGATAGCAAGAACATTAGGCGTGGCCAAAACAACTGTTTGGAACATTCTCAGAAAGAAGGAACGCACTCTCAGAAAGAAGGAACGCACCGGTGAGCTCAGCAACACCAAAAGACCCAGGAGACCACGGAAAAAAACTGTGGTGGATGACCGAAGAATTCTTTCCCTGGTGAAGAAAACACCCTTCACAACAGTTGGTCAGATCAAGAACACTCTCCAGGAGGTAGGTGTATGTGTGTCAAAGTCAACAATCAAGAGAAGACTTCACCAGAGTGAATACAGAGGGTTCACCACAAGATGTAAACCAATGGGGAGCCTCAAAAACAGGAAGGCCAGATTAGAGTTTGCCAAACAACACCTAACAAAGCCTTCACAGTTCTGGAACAAGATCCTATGGACAGAGGAGACCAAGATCAACTTGTACCAGAGTGATGGGAAGAGAAGAGTATGGAGAAGGAAAGGAACTGCTCATGATCCTAAGCATACCACCTCATCAGTGAAGCATGGTGGTTGTAGTGTCATGGCGTGGGCATGTATGGCTGCCAATGGAACTGGTTCTCTTGTATTTATTGATGTGACTACTGACAAAATCAGCAGGATGAATTCTGAAGTGTTTCGGGCAATATTATCTGCTCACATTCAGCCAAATGCTGCAGAACTCATTGGACGGCGCTTCACAGTGCAGATGGACAATGACCCAAAGCATACTGCAGCAAACAAAGAGTTTTTGAAGGGACAGAAGTGGAATGTTATGCAATGGCCAAGTCAATCACCTGACCTGAATCCCATTGAGCATGCATTTCACTTGCTGAAGACAAAACTGAAGGGAAAAGCCCCAAGAACAAGCAGGAACTGAAGACAGTTGCAGTAGAGGCCTGGCAGAGCATCACCAGGGATGAATCCAGCGTCTGGTGATGTCTATGCGTTCCAGACTTCAGGCTGTGATTCACTGCAAAGGATTTCAACCAAGTATTAAGAAGGGAAAGTTTGATTTATGATTATTATTCTGTCCCATTACTTTTGGTCCCTTAACAAGTGGGAGGCACATCTGCAAACTGCTGTAAGTCCTACACCGTTCACCTGAGTTGGATGTACATACCCTCAAATTAAAGCTGACAGTCTGCAGTTAAAGCACATTATGTTTGTTTCATTCCAACTCCATTGTGGTGGTGTATAGAGCCAAAGATGCTAGAATTGTGTCGATGTCCTAATATTTCTGGACCTGACTGTATATACGGGTGCCGGACAAAATCCCTACAGCCAGGTTCCCTAATGCCAACATCCCGACGGCCAACTTCCAGACAGAACAAGTGCCAGACATACCAAGTTTCCTACATGGCCAAATTCCAGACATCCATAATCCCAGCGGCTAACCCTAATACTAACACCCTAACCCTAGGTTTAAGGGGGTTAAGGCTAGGTTTAGGGGGGCATGGTTAGATTTAGGGGTTAGGGCTAGGTTTAGGGGGTATGGGTTAGGGCTCGGTTTAGGGGGTTACGGTTAGATTTAGGGGTTAGGGTTAGGTTAGAGGGGTTAGGGTTAGATTTTTGGGGGTTTAGGGGGGGTTAGGGCTAGGTTTAGGGGGCTTAGTGTTAGCCGCTGGGATTTAGGATGTCTGGAAGTTGGCCGTCAGGGACTTGTCTGTGTAGGTAAATTGGCCGTGTAGGGAGGTTGGCCGCCAGGGAGTTGTCTGTGTAGGGAAGTTGGCCGTTGGAATTTTGGCATTAGGGAACCTGGTTGTAGGGATTTCAACCCAAACCCGTTATATACACCTATATCTTATGTCATTGTCTTGGTCTTGTTGTTATGTCACATTCAGGGTTATTCAAAGAGAATCGAAAAGTCACCGCATGTTCAGTGACTTTTCGTTCTCTTCAATTCGGCGATCCCATTTCGGTGACCCTGCGGTGTATTCAGCAAACACCACAGGGCCGTCGTAGTGCAGGGAAAAGCCGCCTTAAACCCAGCGAGCACTCACCGCAAAACCCGGCAAAGGCACAACAAAAACATCTGGATTAACCCCGCCAAACACTCCAGAGAAACCCGAGCAGCCGCCGATCACAGCGCACAGCAGCCGCGGGAAAAACCGGACACTGCAGACGAATGGAGTGGGGAAAAAAACAACAGTACGCGTGAATGTTTGAAAAGTGACACGCTGTTTGCAAAGAAACTACAGAACGAAAATGTCTGAAATTTACATATAAGATCCAATGAATGATAATAAAAAGGGCGGTTACAGAAATAAGGAAAAACGATTTTAAAAAAAATGGAAATTGTTTTCGCATAAAAATGCCTAAAAGATCCTAAAAAATCTATAAATAAAGAGACTCTTTACTGCAGAATATTATAATAAACGGTTTATTAGATATTGAATTAAAAACGGGAATATTTTTAACATTGAAGCCGATGGCATTCTCCTGAATAAACCTGTCGAATGAAACCACCGAATGGCAGGGCATTTCGGCAACCTTTCTCAGCTGTTCGGTGTTCTCTGAATAGACAAAGCATTGCTTCTCTATGGGGATTTCACTGCCCTCGAACAGGCACCGTATGTGCAGGCAATTCGCCAACAATTGGCGAACTGCCTGCTCTCTGAAGAGCCGAATGGCCAGGAAAGGTAACCGTACGCTGAATTTCACTGTTTGGTTACCTTTCGGACACAATTCGGAGCGCTTTGAATAACCTGATAGTCTTTTTTTCTTTGGCAACAATGAGATAACTGTGCCTGTATTACGTTGTTTAAGTTGTGGTATTTCAAGTAAATTTTACCATCTTTTCTGTAATTTTCTGCCTATTTACATTATTCCGGTTTCAGTTTGTCCAAGAACTAAAGCAAAACGACATTCACTAACAGGGTTATTCAGAGAAAGGTGAAACTCTGGAGAACTTTTGAAGATGTGAAAATTCTAGGTCAAAATAGCCAAACCAGAAATATTCTCCCATTTATCTCACTTTCCAAATCCGGTATTTTGACCTACAGGGTTATCCAAAGAGATTCGAAAAGTCACCGCACGTTCGGTGACTTTTCGTTCTCTTCAATTCGGTTCCTTTTGCCGATTGCATTTCGGTGACCCTGCGGTGTATTCAGCAAACAGCACAGGGTCCCCGAATTGCAGGGAAAAGCTGCCGAAAACCTGACGAAAACTAACCGAATGCACTGAAAACAAGCAAAAACATCTGGATTAACCTTTGAAAAAGACGAACAGGAGCCGAACAGGAGCCGAACAGGAGCCGAATCACACAGAGCCGAAGCAGCTGTGACGTAGAGGAGGCAGTGAATAAATTAGAAAAACCATTTGTATGAATCTGGGAAAATGAAACGCTGTTTGCAAAGAAACTACTGGAGCGAAAATGTCTGAAATTTTCACAGGAGGTCCAGGGAATGATAATAAAGAGAGCTGTTACAGAAAAAATAAGTAAACTGAAAAAAAAAAAAAAAAATCTGACTTTTAATAAAAAAAAAAAAAATCAGAAAAATGCTTAAAGTATCCTAAAAATCTATAAATAAAGAGACACTTTGCTGCAGAATTTTATACTGAACGGTTTATTAGATATTGAATTAAAACGGGAATATTTTTAACATTGAAGCCTATGGGATTCTCCTGAATAAATTTGCCGAATGAAACCAACGAATGGCAGGGCATTTCGGGAACCTTTCACTGCTGGTTTGTGTTCTCTGAATAGCCGAAGAAGTGCTTCTCTATGGGGATTTCACTGCCCTCGAACAGGGACCGAACAGGCACCGTATGTGCAGGCAATTCGCCAGTATTTGGCGAATTGCCTGCTCTCTGGATAGCCGAATGGCCAGGAAAGGTAACCGAACGCTGATTTTCAGCGTTCGGTTACCTTTCTCAAGCAATTCGAATCTCTTTGGATAACCCTGCTAGAATTTTCACTTCTCCAGAGTTTCACCTTTCTCGGAATAACCCTGTAAGGCGTGCAATTGGAATGACCTCCCCCCCACACCTGTTATATCCATTTGTGCTGCATTTTAACCTTTTCACACCCAAAATCGAGTTCTCATTTTGCATTTTAACGCTTTGAAAACCACTCATTAGCATATCAAAAGCCCATTTTCACACCCTTTTAAAAAACGATTAGTGTGTCCCCTGTGGAGAAACGAAATCTTTTGTTTTTTGCTTCAAAGCACCCTGGAGAGACATAAAACCAGTTGCAAATAGCAGCCCTAAGGCTAGGCTCAGACGAACGCATTTTTCGCGTCGTCCGTGAAAAAATGCGGTCGAACGAATGGACGTATTTTTCACGGAATACGTGATAGCGGTCATACGATGCGCATTTTCGTCCGTGATTTTGTACGGATCATCAATAAAACACTTGTTGCGTCTGGACGTTATGTTGGCCGGACATTAGCAGCGTCTGACGTCTCCCAATCACGCAAACACGCCTCTAGCGGTCGCAGCGCACTCTGTACGTCAGTACTAGCGGTTTGACGTTCTCGAAAAAATGCGTTCGTTTGCCACTTGTGTTGCGCGGACGAACTTTCGTGCGGCCGTTCTTCGTATGTTCCCCAGCATTGGACGTCATTTGCTGCTAGCACGGCCGTGATTTCGTACGGCGAAACGCACGTTAAAACTGCTTTCGTCTGACCTTAGCCTTAATCTCACTGTAACAAAAAGTTCAAATAGATTAGTGCTGCATTGCAGCTGCCAGGGAGAGGGCAGAATACAGGGAGAGCTCTGGGGTCACTCACTGCTGTACAGGGATAAGATTCAGGCAGTTATAATGACTTAAAATCCCTGTACAGTACAGACACAAGGTGTTACTGTAATTTCCATATACAGACAATATGAGACAGATATTATGTTGTGGAAGAAGCTGCATCTCTGATAAGCTCGTTATGATCACTACAAATCCCCAAAAGCAGGCGATCTGACCATTTTTATTACTTATCTCTATCACAGTTACTATATCTAACATAGAGGTCTTTTCTGCCTGTATGATAATAATGCAGACCCCGTTTGAAATTGTGTAAGATAAAAGGACACCATTTATAGTTTAGAGAATCTTACATTTCAACCATATTTCTGTAAAGGATAAACGAATACATGAAAAATAAAGATTGAAGCAAATTAAAATTACATTTTTTAACTATCTCAGAATAACAGTTGCTGCGCGAAACCTCTATTTTACCCTAAATTTACTTGTTAACTTCACATCCCATGCTTCAAATAAATGTTATGATAATATTTTTTTCAACAAAAATTGTTTGTTATTGAAGCTGTTAATGGTGTATTTAACCATATCCTCACTAACAGGGTTATCCAAAGAGATCCGAATTGCTTGAGAAAGGTAACCGAACGCTGAAAATCAGCGTTCGGTTACCTTTCCTGGCCATTCGGCTATCCAGAGAGCAGGCAATTCGCCAAATCCTGGCGAATTGCCTGCACATACGGTGCCTGTTCGGTGCCTGTTCGAGGGCAGTGAAATCCCCATGAAAAAGCACTGCTTCGGCTATTCAGAGAACACAAACCAGCAGTGAAAGGTTCCCGAAATGCCGTGTCATTCGGTGGTTTAATTCGGCAAATTTATTCAGGAGAATCCCATAGACTTCAATGTTAAAAATATTCCCGTTTTAATTCAATATCTAATAAACCGTTCATTATAAAATTCTGCAGCAAAAAGTCTGTTTATTCATTGATTTTTTAGGATACTTTAAGCATTTTTCTGATTTTATTTTTTTTTTAAAAAAGTCCGATTTTTTTTTTTTTTAACAGGTGTGGGGGGGAGGTCATTCCAATTGCACGCCTTACAGGGTTATTCCGAGAAAGGTGAAACTCTGGAGAAGTGAAAATTCTAGCAGGGTTATCCAAAGAGATTCGAATTGCTTGAGAAAGGTAACCGAACGCTGAAAATCAGCGTTCGGTTACCTTTCCTGGCCATTCGGCTATCCAGAGAGCAGGCAATTCGCCAAATACTGGCGAATTGCCTGCACATACGTGCCTGTTCGGTCCCTGTTCGAGGGCAGTGAAATCCCCATAGAGAAGCACTTCTTCGGCTATTCAGAGAACACAAACCAGCAGTGAAAGGTTCCCGAAATGCCCTGCCATTCGGTGGTTTCATTCGGCAAATTTATTCAGGAGAATCCCATAGGCTTCAATGTTAAAAATATCCCGTTTTAATTCAATATCTAATAAACCGTTCAGTATAAATTCTGCAGCAAAGTGTCTCTTTATTTATAGATTTTTTAGGATACTTTAAGCATTTTTCTGATTTTATTTTTTTTTTATTAACCACTTGAATGCTAAGGACGCGCTCAGCGCGTCCTCAGCATTCCCGCTGGTATGCGGAGGACGCGCTGAGCGCGTCCTCGCATTGGGGTCAGCGTTTCGGCGGGTACCGGCCGATCGCTGGCCCCTCCGGTGCGGGCTGACATCCTGGATGTCAGCCCGGCATCCGGAGCAGTGGCCGCCATTATTATGTGTCATCGCGCCCCCGCGATGACACATAATTCAGGCGCCCCCCCGCATGTGCGGAGGAGGCGCCTGAAGGGAGGGGGGGGAGGTCCTTCGGACCTCTCTCCCTCCCGATCGGCGGCTCACAGGGGCTTAACCCAGGCATCATTTGGAAGGCACAGCCTGCCCTTCCAAATGATGCCTGGCATTAACCCCTGGGGAGCTGGATCGCAAATCGGCGCTGAAAAGCGCCGATTTGCGATCCTTCCCGGGAGCTGGCCGACATCTTGGATGTCGGCCAAGCTTCCGGGAACTCCGTGCGGTGACTTTTCGAATCTCTTTGGATAACCCTGTAAGTGTTCTTTCTGGCTGAAAAAAATATTATCATAACATTTTTTTGAAACCTGGGATGTATCTGACACTTAATTGTGGGGTAAAAATAGCAATTGTGCATAAAGATTTTTATTCTGAAATAGCAAAACTACATTATTTTAATATTTTTACTAATTATTCATTTTCCACGTATTTGTTTATTCTTTAGAGAAATATTACTGGGATTCAAGGTTTAAACACCAGACGATGTCTCTAGCACAATTTTAATTGGGTCTTTATTAGCATACAGGAAAGAAAATGGACTTTGTGTCAAATAGAGTAAATATGATATTTTTATTTTTTTTGGAGAGGATTTTACCAGGAAGGATACATTGAGATTTCTCTCGTTTCCAAGTATGTCCTGGGTGGCGAGTATGTACCGTT
The DNA here is from genome assembly GCA_009667805.1 of Leptobrachium leishanense. Classification (NCBI taxonomy): domain Eukaryota; kingdom Metazoa; phylum Chordata; class Amphibia; order Anura; family Megophryidae; genus Leptobrachium; species Leptobrachium leishanense. The sequence goes on from CM019065.1 coordinate 48,831,122, forward strand.
AGGTGTCTTGCCGAAGGACACTTACTGGAGAGGTGCTCTTGCCGGGATCGAACCTCTGTCTCCACAGAGATACAGAGCAGTGATGTTACCTCTACTGCACAGCACTATTTATCTGTCTATTTGAGATAGATAAATAATAAAAATGATTTTCCCTTCCTTCAAATGCTCCCTTAAGACCTTCTTATTTATGGAAGCATACCAACCGACTCACTGTCCCAACCAGTCCATCACTCTCACCTTGCAGTCCTCTCCTCCTTTTTCCACAACCAACCCTTCTAGATTGTAAGTTCCCACGGGAATAGGGCCCTCGTTTCCTCCTGTACTGGTTTGTCAAAATGTTGTTCAATGTAATGTAACCCTGTCTATGTTGTGCCTATTGTACAGCGCTCCGGAATATGCTGGCGCTATATAAATAAAGAATAATAATATCCTGCTTCTGTGTATTTGTAGTGATCATAATGAGTTTATTAGCAATGCATGTTGCAAAAACTACCAAGTTGAATATAAAATTATTTGTGTGTGTGTACATAATGTCTGCGTATGGACAACACATTGTATCTGTACTGTACAGGGATTTTCAGCAATTGTAACTATCTGCATCTTATCCTAACAGTAACGAGTGACTCCAGAGCTCTCCCTGTATTCTGCCCTCTCCCTGTATTCTGCCCGCTCCCTGTATTCTGCCCTCTCCCTGTATTCTGCCCTCTCCCTGTTTTCTTCCCTCTCCCTGTATTCTGCCCTCTCCCTGTATTCTGCCCGCTCCCTGTATTCTGCCCTCTCCCTGTATTCTGCCCTCTCCCTGTATTCTGCCCGCTCCCTGTATTCTGCCCTCTCCCTGTATTCTGCCCTCTCCCTGTATTCTGCCCTCTCCCTGTATTCTGCCCGCTCCCTGTATTCTGCCCTCTCCCTGTATTCTGCCCTCTCCCTGTATTCTGCCCGCTCCCTGTATTCTGCCCGCTCCCTGACTCTCGCATTGGAGCATTACGTTTGTTGAGCATTTTGTTACTGAAAGTAAGGTGTATGTTCCTTGTACATTACAGTAATACAAGGTGAAAGGAGTGAGATCCCAGAGAATTTTTTTTCACCCCATACCATATATAAGAATAATCTTGCATTTAAAAGTATGCAAATAGGCGTTTTATATGCTAATTATTGTTTTCAGTGTGTTGCAGTACAAACTGCTGTATACATGTTTTGGCAGTGAAACGTTCCAAAGCAGTGTATTGTATTAGTGCTCCATTCTTTTTGCCTCTTTACTTAGCGAGACTTTGCATTCTCACGATTTGAATGATTTTTTCGTTTAGGTTCTCCTGTGTGCCATTTGTCTCACCTGCTTGTAAACACTGCTAACTGTAGCCTTGACGACTCCCTCTTTAACACATGTTTGTAGGTTGTGGGAAAAATGATTTGACTCCCTGTTGATTTTGTAGGTATGCCACTGACAAAGAAATGATCAATCTATAATTTTAATGGAATGTTTATTTTAACAGGAGAATAACAACAACAAAAAATCCAAAAAAACACTTTTCAAAAAAGTTATAAATTTATTTGCATTTTATTGAGTGAAAGAAGTATTTGACCCCTTCGCAAAACATGATTTAGTACTTGGTTCGGTGACTTTTCGTTCTCTTCAATTGGGTTCGATTTGGCGATCAAATTTCGGCAACCCTGCGCTGTATTCAGCAAGCAACACAGGGTCCCCGAATTGCAGGGAAAGGTCGCCGCAAACCCGCCGAAAACTCACCGCAAACCCCGGCGAAGACACACCGAAAACCCACAAAAACATCTGGATTAACCCCGCCGAAAACACCGTAAAAACCAGAGCAGGAACTGATCAAACGCAGCGCAGCCGCCAGAAAAACCCGACACCGCAGACGAATGGAGTGAAAAAAAAACAGTTTGCTTGAATGTTTGAAAAGTGAAACGCTGTTTGCAAAGAAACTACTGAGCGAAAATGTCTGAAATTTACATATGAGGTCCAGGGAATGATAATAAAGAGGGCTGTTACAGAAAAAAGAAGAAAAGTTTTAAAAATAAAACTGTAAAAAGGTTTTTTTAAAAAAATCCTGAAAAATGCTTAAGAGATCCAAAAAAAAATCTATAAATAAAGAGACTTTTTACTGCAAAATATTATAATGAACAGTTTATTAGATATTGAATTAAAACGGGAGTATTTTTAACATTGAAGCCTATGGGATTCGCCCAAATTAAACAACTGAATGGCAGGGCAATTTGGCAACTTTTCTCAGCTGGTTTGTGTTCTCTGAATAGCCGAAGCATTGCTTCTCTATGGGGATTTCACTGCCCTCGAACAGGCACCGAACAGGCACCGTATGTGCAGGCAATTCGCCAACATTTGGCAAATTGCCTGCTCTCTGGATAGCCGAATGGCCAGGAAAGGTAACCGTACGCTGAATTTCAGCATTCGGTTCCCTTTCGGCAGCCATTCGGATCTCTTTGAATAACCCTGTATGTGTTTCCCTTTTTCTACAGAATATGTCCGGACCACAACATTTATGTCTCATCTTTCAATCTCTATATCCTGCTCTCTCCACCCTGTTTCAGACATATTGCTGGCTTTGATTATTAATCTATTTAATCCAGCAAAGCACCAATTCTCCCATTTCTTTTTTAATATACCCAATAGTATAGTTATAATATTCTTTTGTATATTTTGGGTATAGATTAGTACACACTGGTTTTGTGTCATTGGAGTATTGATCATTTATGTCATTTTCTAGGTAGATTCAGTGATGTATTGTCCTACATTCCTGAATAAAAGTAGAAGGTGTGAAAGTAGTAGAATGTCCAGTCACACTGTTTTTGATATATACAAATTTTCCGGATAAATCATCATACACAAATACCAATGGTAAATTTTGAGAAACACCACGCACAATATATTTATTACAAAAAAATGATACAAATTCGAAATCATAGTCCTAGAAAATGCAACGTCACAGGTCTATTCAAAGAAAAGTGAAACGCAGGACAACTGGCAGGAAAAGTAAAAAAATACAGGTCAAAATAGCCAAACCAGAAAATTTCTCTCAATTATCTCACTTTCCAAATCGGCTATTTGCTTTAGATTGTTCTCTTCTGCCGATTACCCTGATTTTCACCTTTCTTTGAATAGACCTGATAGAAACAAGAGACAAGACTCTGAAAGACAAGGCCCGCTGGTACCACTGGGCCCCTGAACATGCTATGGGCTGTCATCCCGTGATGGCTGCCCTGGGCGCGATGTCAGCAAGGGCGCGCTGGCTGGGAGGAAGGTCTATAGATACTCTTTAGGACACTAAAATTGTTCTCAAGCTCTGAATGATGGAAAGGTTAAACACATACATTGTTTTTTTTATTCCAGGGCTTCCTCCAGGATGGACCTATTTCAAACAAAAACATGTGATTATTACATATGGACTCCTTGGGTTGTCCTATCTGTTGATCCTCACCTTCTTTATTATCGTCTTATCCAGGTGTTGGTACCAAAATATATCAACTGTTTATGTACAGCATTCACTGAGCTGCACCCAAAATAAGATAGATTTCTTATCACTCTGCTTCGTTGACATATAAAACAGTTCGTATTTATTGATATGCATTTAAAGTGTCAGAAAAAACTAGTGGAATGTGGGGTCAATCATAAGAATTTTTCTACACTACCTTTTTATAGTAAACTAAGCTATATTGGCATAGTAATTTTTTTAATGCAGATCAGGAGTGTATTTTTGCCCAGGCGAACAAGGATTGGGGTTTCAAACCTCAAATTGTGGGGTGGGATGCAGCATTTTATTTTCCTAATATTCTTTCTTTTTAGGCTGGGGTCAGACGAGCGGTAGTAAGAGCGAAAGGAACGTCCGTGGGAGTGGACGTTCCTTCCACTCGACGCCCGTCTGGGTGCCTCGCTGAGTGCATTTAGTGTGCTCAGCGCTGCAAGGCTCGATCCTCCTATGGAGGATCGTGCTTTGCAGCTCTGTCAATGCTCGTCCTACGCTTTGAAGGGGAGGCTTCCTGCTCGGATCCAGCATGGCCGCTGTTGCGCAGGCAACAGTGTGTGGCCGGCCCTGTCGAAGCGTCACATAGCTGCGAAGGACGCTGGAAGGCACATCAGTACGGGGGCACAGAGTGCGCTCGTCTGACCCCAGCCTAGGGCTGGGGTCAGACGAACGCAATGCGAACGTGTGTTTAGCCGCAAATGACGTCGATCGCAGGCGCACACACGAAGTACGGCTGCACGAAAGTTGGGCCAGGCAACACAAGCGGCAAACAAACGCATTTTTGCAAGAACGTCGAACCGCTAGTACTGACGTATAGCGTCCGTATAGCGGCGTGTGTGCGTGATTAGGAGACGTCAGACGCTGCTCATGTCCGGCCAACATAACGTCCAGACACCCAAAGTTTCCTGGTTTGGATCCGTAAATAATCATGTCCAAAATTGCGCATCGTATGACCGCTATCGCGTCTTCCGTGAAAAAATGCGTTCGGATGCATCAACGCACTTTTTGACGGTAGACGTGAATAATGCGTTCGTCTGACCCTAGCCTTAGAGGTTTAATATATTTTAGTTGTGTGGGTGTATAACAGAGCTGTAAAGCAATTCAACGCCCAGCTATGAGTCTCTAAACAATTATAAATGTTAATAAAAACTGAATGTTGCACTTACGATAGCCCAGATAAATTGTGAATGTTTTTCTTAATTTCACGTTCATGTACATTTTCATATTGTGTCAAGTGGAGGGTAGTAGAACATGGAGTGCCTAGGGCAGCACAAAGAGGGGTTTTCGGCAAATGCTGAGGTTTATCGAAAGTGAAGCTTCTCTCGCCGATGTTTGCAGCTCTGGCAAGTGCCGGCATTTGTGGAATAACCCCCTAAACCTGAGTTGTCAAACTCGGGCCCCCCAGATATTTTCTGAATTACAATTCCCTATAATTCTCCAACTGTTACATTCAAATAATTCTGGGAATTGCAGCCATCAGCATCTGGTGGGCCGGAGTATGACATCCCTGAATAAGTCTAAATACACCCCTGATGCAAAGTAAATAAACGTAATAACATACAGGTTAAAAATTATAAGTGATAAAAGTAGAGTCCTAGAATTCTACATTACCTTTAAAATAGCAATTCCTCTTCAGCTATTTTCACATTCTCTCATGTAAGTTATTCCTTTGTGTAATAATGTCTGATATGCCTGAGCACTTTTTCTTTATCTTGGTCTGATAGCAAACTCAGACGATTAAAAATGTTTTATTTCAAAGCGATAATAGGCCTCATCATCTTCTTTTGGAGGTGGGAATCTTAAATTCTAGGCAAAAAAGATCCAGTCCTGCTAAAATGTTGACACAGACAGGGCAAACGCTTTCCTGCCGATGGAGTCACTCCTTTTGGATGAAGGAAAATTCAGTACTTGGGATAAAGTAAATACCGTATTCCAATTAGACATTTCAGAGTAATATGTTGCTGAACCAGGAACCTCTGACAGAAAACCGAGCATATTCCCAGGAATGTAAATGAATGCATAATGCGTAGAGGGCTCGACAAATCCCAGGTGCCAGGTCGCCATGGTGACCAGAAATTGCATCCTGGCACCGGGGCTTTTATCAAACCATTCACTATTAGTACCAGGTGTGGAAAATTGGCTGGGCAGCTGATTTACTTCAATTCTAGCTTTTAGTCAGTGTCCAAGTAACTGACTTCCTGATTAACTACTTCCTGCTGAACTGCAGTGCAACATATATTAAACCTCCCCCTGGATCCAAACACTCTCTTTTCTGGTTCCATACATATTGATAAAGTACTATTGTCTGACACTTGCATCACACGGTCTACAATCCTATCATTCTCAGGCATCCCTAGAGAGACTATAGAGGACTGCCTGGGAGTGTTAGGAGTTGTAGGCAGTGTGCTGCAAGTGTCATATCAGAAAATAGGAGTTACATGTTTTGAATGGATTATGGTAATTAACCATTTCCCTGCGGAGGACATGTGGGGAACGTCCTCATTGACCACCGCTGTATGCAGAGGACGTTCCCCACACATTGTCCGCCCGGCCAGGGGGGCCAGAGAGATACTCACCTCTCTGGTCCGGGTCCCACGGCGTTCTGACTTCCTTGAAGTCAGACACCACTTTTATAGATCCTCCCACCGGGAGATTGCCTGAAGGGAGGGGGGGATCCGTTCGGAGAGAGGGTCTACAAACAAAAGCCAGGCGCAGTTTTGAAGGGCGGTGTCTTCCCTTCAAAATGGTGCCTGGCTTTAACCCCTTAAATGCCGGTCCGCAATCTGGCACCAGATCACAGCCTAGATCCGGTGGGGGTCGTCATCTTGGATGGTGGCTCCTTCTCCCAGTCCCCCCTCGGCAACAGATGTTATCGCGCATGGCGCGATGACATCAGTTAGCCGGGGAACCCCTGGCTGCCTGGGGATTTCCCAAGGAAATCTCCTGGTGGAGATATGGGGGTTTAAAGGAACCCCCTATCTCCCGAATGGTGGCAGCTAGGGGGGTCATGCTTGGTATCATTCCTTGAGCATGGCCTTTCGAATGATACCAAACATGACCAGGTTTAAAGTAAAGGGAAAAAAGAAAATAAAAAAATTAATGTATTTTTTATTAATGCAGAAATATTGTTCACATTTCAATTATAATGTGAACAATGATGCTGCACTAATGATTTTTTTCTATGGGGGCGTTTGCAAAAAAAACACGTAATTCCCCCCAAAAAATGTAACGCTTCCCAATTTCTAATTTTTTTAACAAGCGCACCCCATGGAAAATAGTGACGCAAAAACTCGTATGATAAAATGTGAAAAAAAACACTTTAGATGATTAAAAATTCAAATTTTATTGCATTTTTTTTGTTATAATATTCAGGCAGGACATGACGTATACATATAATAATGATATATTATTAACCTGCCGAGTCTGCCGGAAAGAACTATATATAATATGTCTGGGTTGTATAATAAAACGCGGCTTCAAATCGCGTTTAAACATGATGAGCAAAAGCAATAAAAATGAGCTCAGCACACAGCGGGGAAATGGCTCATCGGTGAAAGGGTTAAAGAAGTGTCTAACAGAGAGATGCTCTTACAAGACAGTGTAAAACATTGAGAGCCCCTCTGTTAGTGAGACCCCTCTAGGACCCATTAACCTCCACCATTGTAGTCTCTAATGGGGCCTGGAGGGGGTCCTCTTTCTAATAGGGACTGTCTTAAAGAACACTTAAAAGTGCCTTTTGGTAGTGACTTTTTGTTCTGTGGGGGAGGGGCGCAAAAGGGAGTATCTGATTTGGGTGCAAAATACCTTAAGGCCAGGGTCAGACGAGCGCACTATGTGCGCCTGTACTGGTGTGCCTCCGTTGTTGCATTGTGACGCTTTGACATGGCCAGACACATGCTGTAGCGGGTGCAACAGTGGCCGTGCTTCGGCCGTGCTGAAAGCCTCCCTGTCGAAGCTCTACAATGCGCGTTCGACGGGGCTGCAAAGGATCCATAGGAGGATCGAGCCTTGCAGCGCTGAGCGGACTAACTACGCTCAGCTAGGTGGCCAGGTGGGCGTCAGAGTGGAAGGAACGACCACCCTCACGGAAACTTCCTTCCGCTCGGCAAAACGCTCTTCTGACCCCGGTCTAAGTACGCCTCTGCTCTCTTCCCTTGGTGCAGTGCTTGAGACATGCAGGGAGGTGAGCACAGTTTAACACCCACACACCACAAATTTTAGACCCGGCAACTTCAAGTGTTAAATTCTTCAGTGTTAAATGGACATGTATCCCATGAAAATACCTAGAGAGAAAGCAGTCGCATTGAGGAGCATTGTAAGTGAATTAGGCAGCGGTCTGATTTTTAAATAAATAAAATAAAAGCCATAAGTTACGTATAATCGCCGCCTCATGGAACGGGCATTTATAGCTTTTATTTTATACTCTGAACAGAAACCTCCATGGTTCCCTGTGACACAGACTGATCCAGAGTATAAAATGGTTGTGTATTAAAAATTTAAGTTTTTTTTAAAGTAAATTATATATATATTATTTTCTTTTAACCCTTTCGCTGCTGCGGCTTTTCACACCTCTGTGCTGAGGTAATTTTTACCGCTTTCGCTCATCATGTTTAACCGCGTTTTGTAGCCATATTTTGATATATGACCCAGACATATTATATATCGTTCTTTCCGGCAGACTCGGCAGATTCATAATATGTCATTATTATATGTATACATTATGTCCTGTCTGTATATTATAACAAAAAATGCAATAAAATTAGAATTTTCAATAATTTATTATGTGTAAAGTGTTTTTTTTTCACATTTTAACATGCGATCGTTTGCGGTTATATTTTGTATGGGGTGCGCTTGTTAAAAAAATTAGGAATGGGGTCTCGTTATATTTTTTTTTGGGGGAAATTTCGCTTTTTTTAACAGACGCACCACATACAAAAATCGTTAAGGTTGCCAATAATGCTGCATTATAATTGAAATGGGAACAATATTGCTGCATTAACAAAACAAAAACAAACAAAAAAACTTGTTTATTTTTTTGAAAATATTTTTTCATGTTTGGTATCGTTGGAACGGCCAAGCTCTGGCCGATCCAACGATCTCAAATATTAACCCCTAGCTGCCACGGATCGGGAGATTGGAACCCCCTATCTCCACCATTGGTGGCAGCTAGGGGTTAACTCCAGGACTGGCGTCATCATGCTATGCACGATGACGCCAGTCCTCAGGGGGAGTTCCTGGAGGCTTGGCCGACATCCAAGATGTCGGCCAGCTCCAGGAGAGGATCACGATCCGGCGCTTTTCAGCGCCGATTCGTGATCCGGCTCCCCAGGGGTTAATCACAGCCACCGTTTGGAAGGGCAGGCTGTGCCCTTCCAAACGGTGCCTGTATTAACCCCCTGCCCCCCGGCGATCGGGAGGGAGAGAGGTCCGAAGGACCTCCCCCCCTCCCTTTCAGGCGCCTCCTCCGCACATGCAGGGGGGGGCGCCTGAATTAGATGTCATTGCGGCGGCGCGATGACATCTAATTACTCCGCCGGGGTCCCGAGTGCTGGGCTGACATCCAAGATGTCAGCCCGCACCGGGGGGGGGGGGGCGCAGCAATCCGCCGGAATCCGGCGGATTGCTGCCTCCTGTGCATGGACGCGCTCAGCGCGTCCATAGCACAGGAGAACCACTTGGCTGGACGCGCTGAGCGCGTCCATAGCAGCCAAGTGGTTAAAGCACAGCACCCTTTCGCTTATGTAATGTAGCCCTGATGTGTATCTTTACAGATGAACGACACAGGTTTTCACACAGCTAGGCCTCTCAGCTTTTCCCAATAACCCTTTTAGGATCCTTAAGAAAATAGTACATACTGTATAAGCCGTAAAAGCAGTGAGGGAGGCATATTCCCTCATGTATTACCATAAAAAAAAAGGGGAAAAAAAACAGGCTCCCAACTTTTTTAGCTGGCTCCTAGATTCAAAGCAAATTTGTCAAACCCTGTCAGAGTATAACAGCACCTAGACGTTTAAGCTCGGGTCAGACGAGCGCATTCTGAGCGCAATGTGCGTCCGTGCACAATGGACGTACTTTCTGACTGACGACAAGGTAGCGGCCACACGGTCTGTTTTTGTGACTGACTTTTTTTTGACTGATGTAGAAGGGAAAATAAATTAATATGAAAAAACATTTTGTCTGTCAAAAATGATGGACGTCAAAAATGCAGTCCGTCTGACTACGTTCCATCACTCACACACAAAGCTATGCGGATGTTGTGGACGTGGCGCATTCCACACGTCCATTCTAGCGGTTTTACATTCTTGCCTAACTTGCGTCCGTTTGCCACGTCCGCACTTCTGTGCGGGTCTCTATTGATCATAATTGTATGCTACCACGGACGTTAAAATGTGCGGCAAAACGGACGTGAACACTGCGCTCGTCTGACCCGAGCCTTAAACACATGGAAAATTTCCCAGCTGCCTCATAGCACTTAAGAATAAACATAAAATACAGATATTGAAGTGCCCCTGGTTCTTTTTGCTCAGTGTTGCACAATAAGTTGGCAATCCTACTGACACTTAGTGCGCTGAGCAAGTATTTCTTGTGTCTTAATTAATATAGTCAAACCTGTATTTCCACTTGTATTTCTGGGTTTTACAATATGAGTTTTGATAATCTAATTTACTGATGATGGGTTTTTCAGAAGATTTTTTTTTTCTTCCAATACTTCAGCAGCAGTAACATATGGGTGATAGCGCAACAAAGGTTATGCAAAATATATATATTTTTCACTCATCTTCCTTTAAATTTTTTTCCCCAAGCATCAAAATCAGGAACTCCTCAAACTGAAATCTCAAGTGCACTAAGCAAAATCAAGAATGAAGGTGAGAATATGAACGCTTACGCGGTTTGGTATGGGCCAGATAAATTTTTGAATAGTTTGCATCACAAAACTCACCCAAGATTTTCACTATCCGCACCACCTGGGGGGGGGGGTCTGTGTGTGTGTGTGTATATAAGTATTTAAGTTGTGGTGGAGGGCAAAATAAATCATATTAAAAGCCTCCACACAGCAAGTAATAAAGTTTATTATTGCAGAAGTCATTTACACATCCCAGCAATTCAGAGAACTGCTTCACAGAGCTCATGTGCTACATTCCCCATATGCAGCAAATAACTCTGGGTAGGACATGCAAATGAAGTCCCCAACTTCTCACTTTTCTGCATCTAGGGTCTGTAATAACACAGAACCCTCCTTGCCAGTGCCATGCCATACTAGATGGATTTTTTAAGCAAAGGTCAGGTTATGTCACCAGACACGATCACTCCTGTACAACTGTTTTGGGCTTATTATTGTCAGGCTCGCGCCATGAAGGAGCCATGGCACAGCCTCTGTGTAGTGATATAGAATCCCAAGCGCTGGGGGTAAGCAGGCACACAGACACTGGAGGCAGTATATGTAAAATAAGGCTGTATTGTAGAATGGTTACCAGCAAACAGTCCAGCACAGAACAGATAGTAACACAGTAAATACAGGCAAGTGGATGGTGGGCCACGTAGTCTCTCTCCAGATCCGCTTGAGGAGAAGGAGGAGCCTTAGGCAAATGTACCGTGATAGAAGGTTGGTCTCCTTGGAGAGAGCTTGAGGGCTGGAAGCCACTTGAGGGTCTCTGGACCCACAGGATAGTGGGCCACGCAGTGTATCATCCAGCAAGCAGGAAACAGCTAGTGCAGACACAGCAAGGGTGGAATAACTGGTATACACCGCACAGCAGGTACATCAAGGAACAAGAAATAACAAGAGGGAGCTCTCAGGACCTCTGAACACAGGAAGGGAAAACACAAAATGAAAGAACAAAGGAGAGGAGGGTGTGGTCTGGTTTTATGCAGAACCTCAGGTTCAGACACAGGAGTTAACCCTTGGGTGGAAGCAGGTATGGAGAGCTAGTGACCCAGGCTGACCACAGCAGGCTCTCAGGGCTGAGGCATGACAATTATGCCCTCATCAGCAGTAGATAGACTAACTGGTTGATATTTGATGCTTTATCCATAGGGCAAATGTGTGGAGGCTTTTAATCTCACTTTTTTGCGCTCCACCACAACTTTCTTATTGATTTGCCCTAAGGGTAAAGCATCAAACAGCAACCAGTTAGACAGTATCTATTTGATGCTTTACCCCTAGGGCAAATCAATAAGCATTTAAGTTGTGGAACCCCAGAGGGCTGCTGTCCTTGGTACTGAATAGGTTCCAGCACCAAAGACAGGGAATTGCATATCCTTTTTTTTCTCCCCCTAATCTAATTAATTAATTCATCCCTTTTTACATTTCGAAATAACTAATAAAAAGGAAGTAACAAATCAATCCAAAATAGCTAATAAAAACAAAATAATGAACCAATCCGAAATAACTAATAAAAACGAAACACGAATTGATCCGAAATATGAATTGCCAATAAAAATGAAATAACGAATCAACCCGAAATATGAATTGCCGATCGTCCGAACTAATGAATTGATCCGAATCACGTTAACATAACGAACGCACCGGAATAAATTGATACAAAACTAATTTTTGTGCACATGTCTAATACAGAGGCTCCAAAAGGGACAATAAAAAGCTATTAATTATATTCTGCATTGCAATATAAAAAGGAGGATCTCTAAGACAGAACAGACCCTTGGCTTGTTCCAGTTAGAATTGGAGGCCAGCTGCAGGATATCCCTTTACTCTCTTGGATGCACAGAACAGGGTCTTCAGACAAATGTGAAAAAGTAGTGGTGAAAGGAAAAACAGAAGCTGAGCCAATCATCACCTTCATGGAGTGACACTGGGAAAGTAGTGTAAAAAGCGAGGTTATAGGGAGATGTAAACCTGGCTCTTGCTGCTTGCAATATGGGCTCCTTTTCTGTGGCACTAATGGACCAGCAGAGTGAGGACCTAAGCGAAGGCATAGCAATATTTGTTGTATGGAGAAAGCAGCAGATGTAATTTTCAGTATGTATATTTATTTATTTATTTATAAAAGGATTTTAGCAGGAAGGATACATTGAGATTTCTCTCGTTTTCAAGTACCGTATTTTTCGCTCCATAAGATGCACTTTTCTCCCCCCAAAAAGTGGGGGGAAAAGTGGGTGCGTCTTATGGAGCGAATGCCCCATGATATGCCCCAGCTCACCTGCCGCTGCCGCGTTCGGCTCCCTCTGAGCGTGCGTCCGGCGGCCAGGAGCTTGGACACTCGCCTTGGGGAGCCACATGACCGCTATCTCGCTTCCTGCCGCCGGACGCACGCTCAGAGGGAGACGAACGCGGCAGCGGCAGGTGAGCTGAGGCATATCCATGAGCTGCTGGGGCATATCCATGAGCTGCTGGGGCATATCCATGTGTGAGCTGGGGCATATCCATGAGCTGGGGCAAATCCATGAGCTGGGGCATATCCATGAGCTGGGGCATATCCATGTGTGAGCTGGGGCATATCCATGTGCTGGGGCATATCCATGTGCTGGGGCATATCCATGAGCTGGGGCAAATCCATGAGCTGGGGCAGTATATCCATGAGCTGGGGCAAATCCATGTGTGAGCTGGGCATTATCCATGTGCTGGGGCATTATCCATGAGCTGGGGCAAATCCATGAGCTGGGGCATATCCATGAGCTGGGGCATATCCATGAGCTGGGGCAAATCCCATGAGCTGGGACAAATCCCATGAGCTGGGGCAAATCCATGAGCTGGGGCATATCCATGAGCTGGGGCAAATCCATGAGCTGGGGCAAATCCATGAGCTGGGGCAAATCCATGTGTGAGCTGGGGCATTATCCATGAGCTGGGGGACAGTATCCATGAGCGGGGGGCAGTATCCATGAGCTGGGGCAAAATCCATGATAGGAGCTGGGGCAGTATTTCCATGAGAGGAGCTGGGGCATTATCCATTATTACACTATTTGATTCAGAATATTTATTTTCCTGTTTTCCTCCTCTAAAAACTAGGTGCGTCTTATGGTCAGTTGCGTCTTATGGAGCGAAAAATACGGTATGTCCTGGGTTCAAGAACATTGAGTGGTTACAGAAATACAAAAAAAAATGCAAGATATTAACACAAAAACAAATATACAGATTAACAGAAAAATAAATATGTAGGAAATAAAGTCATTATGTCACAGTACACATATCTCTTCAGCAGTAGAGTAAGGTCTTGAGATTTAAAATATTTAAGTTTTCTTCCCATTGGTGGAGTTTTTTTCAGGAGACGGCAGTTTCCTCCACTTGTATGTTTGACGGTTGTAGTTATTATGATATATTCCTTCTCTGCCTCGAGATAACCAGTTGAGTAGTCTGGAAAATTATCAAGTATCTTTTGAGTGGTTCCAGGTCTGAGAACAAAGAGACAAAGCAATGTAATGGGTCAGGTCTGAGCCTCACACCCGACAAAAACCCTTGATGTGATCCGGTTGTAGATTCAATGGTACGGACTCATATTTTCATGTATAATACAATCCTCAAACGCATGCCTCTTTCGGGAAACAAAATGTCCAGATTTCTATAAAAAATACCTTCTGAGAAGGAAACCTCACCATGGCACTGCCTTTTACATTATTATGACTACTGTGTATGTGTAGGTTAAAAAAAAGCTGTGCTCTTTTATAGACTAAATAAACATTTGTTTTTTTTTCCAGTGGAAAATCTCACTCAGAAAATGGACAAGTTCCAGGAAACCTTTAAGCATTCAAGTATGGACCTTGACAATAAGTAGCACCATGTAGACAGTAGAGTGCACAGAATAATGAAATATTATTTAACAAGGCATGGTATCCAATAGGTCTTATAGCCAGGGACGGACTAGGCAGAGTAGGCATGTGCCTACAGGCACCTGCCACAAGGGGCGCCGTGCTCTGTAAAAAATGTTTTTTTTTTACAATCATTTAGTTTCTCTGGAGCCCTTCGGGCTAGAGGGACATATAAGGTAGCATTGGAAAGGCCAGGTTATGGCGTTTTCAGTGATACCAAATAGAACTAAATTAGATTTATGTAAAAATAAAATAAATACAATTATATGCCTTTTTTTTCTTCTTCTAACGCAGCACTATTATTTAATTTACAACTATAAAGTGAACAGTGATGCTGCACTAACTCACCTTCTCATTTCCCACACTGCCAGCACTTGTGGTGCTGATGATGCAACGCATTGTTTCATCAACAACCTAGACCAGGGGGACTTTGGAACCCTGCATCTATGAAGGTTACACCACACAAGGTTAAGTGAGGTGTCATTGGAAAGGTCAGAGTCTGATCTTTACAAGGATACCAAACATGACTTTGTAATGTGTAAAAATAAAATTTAAGAAAAAGTAAATATAAAATATTTTTTTTCTCTCTTCTACGGCATAGGCAATATATGCTTTTATATATAAAACAAACAATGCCGCTGCACTAACTTTCAGCAACTGTAACAGTTAGATAACAGATACACAAAGAAAACCCAAATAAAAGCAAATATTATGTTTTGTTAATCAGTAGAATCGACTTCACCTAAAAGGTGTCAAGTTAAATACTTTGTCAAATACTTTTCTGTGTTGTGAACATATGTCATTACGACATTTATTCAGTCCAGTATAATTTATGTGTTTCTAGGACAATATGGTATCCTTAAATCTGATTTATATCTAACTGTATATATTATGTCTTTGACTTTCTGTAGTTGGATGTGACTCTGAATGGCTTGTTTATGGTGACAATTGTTACTACTTCTCTATAACTAAATTTAACTGGATGAAAGCCAGGACGTTTTGTGTCAGGAAAGGAAGTGATCTAGCTGTCGTCACAGGAATGTGGCAACAGGTAAGTTATTTTATATACATTATAAAGTCTATAATGTGTAAATACACAATCGCCATAATTTTTTTTTAAAAATTGTGAATTCTAGACATGTGCACGGCAAAAAAAATTGTTTAGTATCAGATCATCTCGTTCCTTTTTTTGTCGGTTCATTCGTTATGTTACCACGATTCGTATGACGTACCTATTCATTAGTTTGGACAGCCGGTATTTCGTATCGCTTCGTATTTCATTTTTATTAGTTATTTCGGAATTTGAAACCGATTAATTACTTAGATTAGGGTAGTAAAAAAATAAGAAAAGAAGATGCGTAATCCCCCTGTCTTTGGTGCTGAAATATATTTCAGCACCATGGACAGCAGCCATCACTACAATAAAATGAAAATATCCGCCAGTACTAAAATAAAATACAGCCGGTACTAATTTCATAGGTTTCAATGTAAAAAATATTCCCCGTTTTTAGGGTTGAAACAATTAATCGATTAATCGACAACTAATCGATTAAAATAGTTGTCAACTATTTCCATTATCGATTAATCGGTGTCGCTTAATCGTCCTGTGTACAGCACACACTGTTTAAGCCAGCGTCAGACAAGCACATTTTTTGCGTCCGTCTGACCACACTGTTTGCTGTCCATTGTAGCTTTTCAAAGGAGTCAAAAGAGAACAACACACGAAGCACATGCACACTTTTTCACGCGCGCACAACGCATGTTGCAACGGATGCCAAAATGGCATCAACGTGAAAAAGCTAGACGGACGTAGAAACAAACAACTGCATACAGTTTTTTTTTTCTTTTTCTCAACATCAGTCAAAATTAACTGATACAATGTAACCACAATCTCATCAGTTAAAAAATACGTCCATAACTGTGCGCAGTCAGTGCGTTCGTCTGACCCCAGCCTTAGTAAATAACCTCAGCTTCGGAGCTGATTGGAGAAGATGTGCCGCTGCTTTACTCAGTATAATTTAGTTCTAGGGTTATGTTAGACACATCCAATTTGTTTTTATTCCGTTTACAACAGTAGCAGAACTATAACACAAAAAATAGGATACTGCCACTGGGTGAAGGAGCTGTATGCCTGTGATTTAGCCTTACTTGAAGCTGGAGTCCTGTGCCACCACCCCACCCTCTTTGGTCGGGAAACGGCCATGCCCTCCCTTTCGTCTGGTCCCTTTCCCCAAACTCACTCCCACACTCAGATCTGGTCTTTTGTCCATACCCATTCCCTCTCACACTCAGGTCAAGTCACTTGAGCAAAGTCACTCCCTTCCACCTCCATTCCCTCCTCCCACTCAGTTTGTTCACAAAATTATTTAAAAGGGACACGCTACGCCCCCTGGCCACTTTAGCTTATTAACGCAGATTTCATGCTGACATCATCTATGACCAAGTGCTTGTAGCCAAGTTCATTTGCGAAAGCAAACATGGGCTTAAGCTGCGCATGTAGCATCAACCCATCCCTCTGACCAAGCACTCGCATACCTTGGGTGTGAAAAGTACGCAAGATACGCAATTTGTGTATGAAAGTTACGTACTCTATGCAAATTGCTTATGAAAAAAAGGGGAGGCATTGTGGTTATTTTTTTTACATATAATTCCTTTTAAGTAAAGAAATTTTTTCTATTTTTTTTATCCGATGAATCGATTAATTGAAATAATAAATCGGCCAACTAATTGATTATGAGAATAATAGTTAGTTGCAGCCCTACGTTTTTATTAAATATTTATTCGACCATTTATTCTTTTCACTTGCAGCAAAAAGTCTATTTATAGGCATTTTTCGGTGAAATTTTTGGATTCCTAATTTATTTTAAAACAAGGCTTTTTTTCTTTGCCGAAAGCAGTGGGATTTATTTTTCTTTCCTGTAGTCTGGCTGCTTTCGGTGGGGGCTGTCCATGGTGCTGAAACCTCTTCAGAACCAAGGACAGCAGCCCTGCAGGTAGAATTACCAGCCATTTCAAGGACTGGCAGTGTAGGATAGCTTGTCTGGATATAGGGATTAGACATTATCAGGGTTATCCACAAAGAGCCAATCTATCCCCGATATGGCACCGAATAGGGAATTTCTCACGTACAGTGCCATTTCCAGGCCATTCACAGAGCAGGCAGTTCACCAAATTTTGGCAAATTGCCATCAAGTACAGTGCCTGTTCAACGGCAGTGAAAGTCCCCATAGAGAAGCTATGGTTAATCTATTCACAGAACACCAAACAGCAGAGAAATGTCATAGAAATGCTCTGAAAATGGGTGGTTTCATTCGGCAGGTTTAATCAGGCGAATTAAATAGGAATATTTTTAACATTGAAGCCTGTTTTTATCCAATATCTAATAAATCGTTTAGTCTTCTAATCTGCAATAAAAAGTCTCTGTATTTCTTAGGATCTTTTAGGCATTTTTGGGGAAAAAAATCTGTTTTTTTTATAGCGATTTTTTTTTTCCGTAACAGTCCTTTTTTTTTTTTTTTTTTTTTTAGAAAGGATTTTACCAGGAAGGCTACATTGAGATTTCTCTCGTTTTCAAGTATGTCCTGGGTGGCGAGTATGTACCGTTAGGTATCTTGCCCAAGGACACTTACTGGAGAGGTGCTCTTGCCGGGCTCGAACCTGTGTCTCCACAGATACAGAGCAGTGATGTTACCTCTACTCCACCCAGCCGGCTTATTATCATTCATAATTCATTCATAGTTTTTTTACAAACAGCGTTTCAATTTTGACACTTTCAATCGTATAGGTTCTTTTTTCCCCGTCCGGCGGCTTGTTGGCTTTTTTCTGCGGCTGGCTGGCGCTGTGCTCGACAGCTCGTTGGCTGCATTTGGCAGCTATCCGGGCATGTTTACAGCAGCTGTCTGGGTTGGTGGCGGAATTCGGCTGTCGATTCGCTGCGCTTTGGGGACAATGCGGTGAATGCGGAATTCAACCCTGAGTGGGGAAATTTGATTCCCCGAAGTGTGGGGAACGACAGAGCACCGAAATGTAGGCGACCTAGAATTTTCACTTCTCCAAAAGTTCTCCAGAGTTTCAGCTTTCACTGAATAACCCTGTAGGATTTAGTTTATGTTTGGCTACAGTTTCTCAGGAAATGTCATTATCAGCATTTCCTTTCCTTCTTCTGAATTCCACTCACCTCATTTATTGCTGTGCTAAGAAAATTTGGGTTTTACTAAACACCTACTTTGTCACCGAATGGTGAATTTCACAATACGGTACAATCAGGGGTCAAGTGCTGGGGAAAAAAGTGAGGGAACTCTCCCAAGATTTCCACTACCACCACCACCTGAAAAAATTTTTGGCCTGCCCTCGCAGCCGACATGCAGCATGCGTCACTGGCTCCAAGGGGGGCGGCCTGACTTCAGGCCATCTCACTTCAGCCAATGGCGCACAGTGCACGCCTGCTGCGGGGAAAGGCTGAGGTGGCAATTTGAAGACATGTACGCCCTGCGTCTTCAGAGCCCTCCCACCACAATGACACCATAGTACGTCCCACGGCGGCAAGGGGCTAAGCGACTCCAATTTTGGCAAAATAGAGTGACAATTTGCTAAATAGTAATGCACAGTATTTTTGGCGAAATGGAATCGCCACAGTTCAGCGGAAAAAAAAAATAGACCCCATTACCAATTTTCATTTTTTACCATAAAAAAATAATAATTCACTTACATTTTAGTATAAATATATAAATAATACATAAATAATATAAAAATTACATAAATTAAATAAATACATTTTACATTATTTTTGCCTCTTCAGCTGGCATTAGGGTGGCACAGGTCTCTGCAGCTGGACTGGAAAAAAATGTTGGTGCATTTTGTTATAAATAAATAATACATAAATAATATAACAATTACATAAATTAAATAAATACAATTTAAATTATATTTTTACCTTTTTTTGTACTCTGCCTCTTCAGCTGGACTTTGGGTGGCACAGGTCTCTGCATCGGGGCGGCATAGGTCTCTTCCGGGGGGGGGGCACAGGCTGTCAGTAGTTCCTCTGCTGCAGGCAAAGGCGTAACTATAAACCTCAGGGCCCAGGTGCAAGAATCCATGAAGCCCCCCCCCCCGTATGTGCATATCACAGAGTTCCACAGCAATATAACACATAACATTATGTAGTGTGTAGGGATGCACCGATACCGATACTAGTATCGGTACCGATACTGCCGTATGCACGAGTACTTAGTACTCGTGCAAATGGCCCGATACACCCCCCCCGATACCGGAAGCCAGTGCTGGACCGGGTTGCCGGTATCCACGTGGCTGGGGAAGCTGACCGCGTGCATGAAAAGCACTCGGCCAGCGTGCCCCTCAGGCGGGCTGCAATACTCACCCCTTCCGAAGGTCCGGTCGCGCTGCTGTTGAGGCAGCGTCACAGATGCGCCCGGCGGCCACGTGATTGCGCCACAGCCATGCAATCGGACCTTCGGAAGGGGTGAGTATTGCAGCCCGCCGGAGGGGAACGCTGGCCAAGTGCTTTACATGCACGCGGCCAACTTCCCCAGGTCTGTGAGAGCCGGGGCATATCCATGAGAGCTGGGGGCATATCCATGAGAGCTGGGGGCAAATCCATGAGAGCTGGGGGCATATCCATGAGAGCTGGGGGCATATCCATGAGAGCTGGGGCATATCCATGTGAGCTGGAGCAAATCCATGAGAGCTGGGGCATATCCATGAGAGCTGGGGCATATCCATGTGAGCTGGGGGCATATCCATGAGAGCTGGGGGCATATCCAAGAGAGCTGGGGCAAATCCATGAGAGCTGGGGGCAAAATCCATGAGAGCTAGGGACAATATCCATGAGAGCTGGGGGCATATCCATGTGAGCTGGGGCATATCCATGAGAGCTGGGGCATATCCATGAGAGCTGGGGGCAAATCCATGAGAGCTGGGGCAATATTCATGAGAGCTGGGGGCATATCCATGTGAGCTGGGGGCATATCCATGTGAGCTGGGGCATATCCATGAGAGCTGGGGCATATCCATGAGAGCTGGGGGCAAATCCATGAGAGCTGGGGGCAATATTCATGAGAGCTGGGGCATATCCATGTGAGCTGGGGCATATCCATGTGAGCTGGGGGCAATATCCATGAGAGCTGGGGGCAATATTCATGTGAGCTGGCGGCATATCCAAGAGAGCTGGGGGCAATATCCATGTGAGCTGGCGGCATATCCAAGAGAGCTGGGGGCATATCCATGTGAGCTGGGGCATATCCATGAGAGCTGGGGGCAAATCCATGAGAGCTGGGGGCAATATTCATGAGAGCTGGGGGCATATCCATGTGAGCTGTGGGCAATATCCATGAGAGCTGGGGCAATATCCATGAGAGCTGGGGCAATATCCATGAGAGCTGGGGGCATATCCATGAGAGCTGGGGGCAATTTCCATGTGAGCTGGGGCATTCTGTACATATATATATATATATTTATATATATCTATCTCGGGGGGATATATACATGTGAGCTGGGGGCATTTTTATGAGGTCTGTTCTTATTGGAAAGCGGTCACATGACATAAAATAAAAGTATCGGTACTCGGTATCGGTGAGTACTTTTTAAAAAGTATCGGTACTCGGTCTTAAAAAAGTGGTATCGGTGCATCCCTAGTAGTGTGTGTGAGCAGATCAGCTCCACAGCAATAAAACTCACAATAATGTGCAGTGTGAATGACTGAGCAGGGCTGTCATCAGAAATCCTGAGGCTTTCACTGGACAAATGAAAGAGGGATACCACTGTAAAACTCGCTCACACCCACCAACAACCCCTGGATGCCCCCCTCTCCCCAATAACAGGTACACAAATATTTGAGAAAAATGTGCTTTATTTATTTTTATCTTTGTCAGCAGTTCCCCCCCCAGCCCAGGTCCCCATAACCTGTCCCAGCCCCCATTAGCCACCAGCTCTCCAACTTTTCCCCAGGTCCCTTAGTCACAATGTCCCCATTGCCACGTTAGCCAAGGTCCCCCTAACTACCAGGTCCCTCATAATCCCCAGTCCCCTCTTAACCATTAAATCCCCATAACTCCCAACCCCCTTAGCCACAAATACCCCATTACCTCTTACAGTGGCGTCACTAGGGTTGGTGTCACCCGGTGTGGTAACTTATGGTGTCACCCCCCCCCAGTTTTACTGATTTTTTTTAACTACTCTTACTCCTAAATCAGTACTCCCATATAACACTGAATGCTCATACACACAGCGCACATCACTGTGAGGTTTATTGCTGTGGAGCTCTCTCATATGCTCACACACATTTTTGCCAACTGCCAGCAAGTACGGTGCCTGTTCGAAGGCAGTGAAAGCACACATGGATATATATTGCCCCCAGCAGCTCTGGATATATTGCCCCCAGCAGCTCACCCATGGATATATATTGCCCCCAGCTCACATATGGATATATTGCCCCAGTTCACAATTATATATTGCCCCCAGCAGCTCACCCATGGATATATATTGCCCCAGCTCACATATGGATATATTGCGCCTCAGCTCACATATGGATATATTGCCCCCAGACCAGCTCACACATGGATATATTGCCCCCAGACCAGCTCACACATGGATATTGCCCCAGCTCTCATGGATATGCCCCCAGCACACATGGATACTGCCCCAGCTCTCATGGATATGCCCCAGCTCTCATGGATATGCCCCAGCAGCTCTCATGGATATGCCCCAGCTCCTCTCATGGATATTGCCCCAGCTCCTCTCATGGATATTGCCCCAGCTCCTCTCATGGATATTGCCCCAGCTCCTCTCATGGATATTGCCCCAGCTCCTCTCATGGATATACTGCCCCAGCTCCTCTCATGGATATACTGCCCCAGCTCCTCTCATGGATTTTGCCCCAGCTCATGGATAATGCCCCAGCTCATGGATATGACCAGCTCATGGATATGCCCCAGCTCATGGATATGACCAGCTCATGGATATGCCCCAGCTCATGGATTTGCCCCAGCTCATGGATATTGCCACAGCACATGGATACTGCCCCAGCACATGGATATTGCCCCAGCTCATGGATACTGCCCCAGCACATGGATATTGCCCCAGCTCATGGATACTGCCCCAGCTCATGGATTTGCCCCAGCTCATGGATAATGCCCCAGCACATGGATACTGCCCCAGCACATGGATTTGCCCCAGCTCATGGATAATGCCCCAGCTCATGGATTTGCCCCAGCTCATGGATATGCCCCAGCTCATGGATTTACCCCAGCTCATGGATATGCCCCAGCACATGGATAATGCCCCAGCACATGGATACTGCCCCAGCTCATGGATTTGCCCCCAGCTCAAGGATAATGCCACCAGCTCAAGGATAATGCCCCAGCTCACCTCCTGCGCCGCATGTTCTGCTCCCTCAGCGTCCGGCGGCATGGAGCTTGGGCGCTCGCAGGGAGCGACCACGCGGCTCAGGGTGAGACACCTGCCCTTAGGGTGAACGGTGTCATCCTAAGGGCGGGTGTCACCTGGTGCGGGCTGCACCCCCTGCCCCCACGTAGCGACGCCCCTGACCTCTTAAACCCCCCCTTAACTACCAGGTCCCTCAGCCAAGTTTCTGCATTAGCCACCAGATCCTTATAACTCCCCCATAAACCACCATTCCATTGACCCCTGCTCTGATTAGCCACCAGGTCACCAAACCTCCCTCAGCCCCCTTTTATCCTGGCCACCGGCCCCCGCCCCCCAAATCCCTTACCTCATTCTCTCCCCTCTGGCTCCCCTCTGCTACACCTAAGGTAGTAAACACCTCTGCCTGCATCGCTCGGCTGCCTCCAGGAGCAGGGGTCCTCCTGTGCTGGGTCACACACAGTGCGCACGTGCCTGCAGCCAGCAGCTGGGCACGTGACTGATCCTCCTGCTTACCCGGCCAACCACACACAGAGGCGCAGATGCGTGTTTATTGGCTGGGAGCGCCTGCAATCACATGGGACCGCTGACCATTGGCCGCAATTACACTCCAGAATCCAGCCAGTGCAGCTGCGAGGAGTTGCCCCGGCAGTGGCAAGCTGCGTTCCCGCAGGACTCGAGCCCTGGGTGCAATTCATGGCATTTTGTCTATTCGCTAAACTGTCAATTTGCCAAATACTGGTGAATTGACATCGAAATACGGTTTCCATTTGCTGCAGTTCGGCGATCTTTGGCATCAGCGAAATTATCCCAGTTCTCCACTCTTCGGACGTTCTTCAACTTTTTCGTGGAGCTTCAGCGACTCCATCTAAGGCGCACTACAGTGAATAGTGAATTCAAGATAGTTTCGGTGAAATGGAATCGCCAAAGTACAGTATTTCCTGCTATTTTGATTTCTCTTTCTGGAATGCCAAAGGTTCCAACAATTGGTAAATACTGAATAACCCTCATGCCGCCCCCCCCCCAGATGTTTCTGTCACATTGAAAGAATTCTGGGAAATGTAGGCATCAACATCTGGGCGGCCGGGAGTTTGAGATCCTTGCTCTAAAGTTTGCTACAGGTTGTACTAGCAAATTTTCTAACACTTAAATACAATTTAATAGTTTTTGAGCATGACAGCGTGGCTTTAAATAAATCTTAAGCATCCTGTGCTCTTTTTAACTGCAGTTACAGTGTAACTTACGTAACACTCCTAACTAGACTTGTGCACCGATTTTTTTTTCGGTTCGATTCGGTTCGGTTCGTTCGGATTTTGTAAATTTTCGGTTCGGCTCGTTTCGGCCGATTTCCATTTCGGTTCGGTTCGTTTCGGTTCGTTTTTTGTATCGACTTTTTTCCGTGATTTCGGAAATTTTCGTGTTTTTCGGAGCATCTGTTCTCCTCGTTTCAAAGTGTCTATTCGTTTTGACGTAAACTAATGGTTTTTCGGATCCGATATTTCTGTCGATACGATACGATACGATTTCTCATGTTTTACAAGAAGGATACATTGAGATTTCTCATGTTTTACAAGAAGGATACATTGAGATTTCTCATGTTTTACAACAAGGATACATGGAGATTTCTCTGGTTTCCCGGGAAGGATACATTGAGATTTCTCTGGTTTTACAAGAAGGATACATTGAGATTTCTCTGGTTTTACAAGAAGGATACATTGAGATTTCTCATGTTTTACAAGAGGGATACATTAAGATTTCTCTGGTTTCCCGGGAATGATACATTGAGATTTCTCTGGTTTCCCGGGAAGGATACATTGAGATTTCTCTGGTTTTACAAGAAGGATACATTGAGATTTCTCATGTTTTACAAGAGGGATACATTAAGATGTCTCTGGTTTCTCGGGAAGGATACATTGAGATTTCTCATGTTTTACAAGAGGGATACATTAAGATGTCTCTGGTTTCTCGGGAAGGATACATTGAGATTTCTCTGGTTTTACAAGAAGGATACATTGAGATTTCTCTGGTTTTACAAGAAGGATACATTGATATTTCTCATGTTTTCGGGGAACGATACATTGAGATGGGAATGATACAAAATTACAGAATCAGCGATATAACCGAAAAATACAATGTCTGAAATTACTGAAATGGAACCGAAATTAGGAATGGAGCCGAAATCACGAATGGAACGAAAATGAATTTCGATTTTACACATTTCTAGTCCATTCGAAAATTCGGAAAAGTTTTCGTTTCGGCTCGGAAATTTCTTCGGATCTGCCGTTTTCGGATCTGAAAATTTTTGGAAAGTAGGCCGAATCCGAATGCACGAATCGTGAAATTTCATGAAAATTCCGAAACCCGAAACGCACATCCCCACTCCTAATTTAAAATGCTCTATTGTTTACTGATGTTACTATTGCAGTATGGGATAGAATACTTAGGGCAGCATTCAAAAAGCATTAAGTTGGGAATGACGATCCCGATATTGTCCTGAAACTTCACAAGTACCTAGCAGTAGTGCGTTCCGGCTTGGAAACCCACAGTTGTTTGGCTAGTGTCTCGTGACTTTGTGGCAAATTACATGGCAGTGATGTCACACGACCCTTTCTACAATACCAGCGGGTCAGGTTGGTGGTATAAGGAAGAACCTGGTCCCCCATTGCCAACCCAAAGTTGGCAAGTGAGGGGTTAATATTGAGTGTTAACCCTGCAAATATTAACCCTTAAAAATGTAATTCACCCCGTCAACCCTATAATATCTAAAGTTCTACCCCCCCTGCCCAGCCCACCCGCATGAGTTCCTATAGCTATAATGGGTGATATACTGTATATAGTGGCTGCACTGGGCAGGCTTACAACTTAAGTGAATTTGCTGATTTTCTTGCAGCGATGTAACCACGATATATCACAGAGGTGGATTTTCAAGAATTGCAACCCTTTCATTCATTCAACCCTATATATTTACTAAAGTTTAAAAAAAAGTGGGTTTTTTTGTTCTAGAATTCCTTTTCATGTGTACCTCAATTTCAATGGTTTTTGATCCTTTTGTAGAGATTTCTTTCATCCAAAGTAAACCAAAAAAGTTATTGGATTGGGCTATATGAAGGTGATGGTAACTGGACATGGGTAGATGGAACAGACTACAATACATCATTAAAGTAAGTCGTTTTTTCTGTTTAAGATTATACAGTGTGTGATGTTTAGAATACTATTTCATAGGCATCCCTCTTTAAGAGAAAATCATTTATTTTACTCTCATCCAAGAAATTAAGTACTATTTTATTAATAGACTAGGTGGAAAGCCTGCCCAGAGGGCAGTCTATTGTTGTTGTCGCCAGCTCAGAATTCACGTCCATAGTTTTTTTTCCAATGTCCTATCCAAGAGTATCTCTCTATATAAATACGTTTGTAATGCGTCCATCACCATCCCATCCGCGACAGGAGGGCCAACTGAGCAGCGTGATGGGTGGGCGCACAGCTGACAGCGCATTACAAAGGCATTTATATATTAGAGCAGGTTCCTCTTCCCTCTAAGGCTGGGGTCAGACCAGCGCATTTTTAACATGCGTTTAGGCGCACTTAATCACGGCCGCACTAGCAGCAGATGACGGGCAATGACAGCCAATATACGAAGTACGGTCGCACGAAAGTCCGGCCGCGCAACGCAAGTTGAAAATGAACGCATTTTTTCGAGAACGCAGAACCGCTAGTACTGACGTACTGAGTGCGCAGCTGCGGCATAGCGGCGTGTGTGCTTGATTAGGAGATGTCAGACCCTGCTCATGTCCGGCCAACATAACGTCCGGACACCCAAAGTTTTCTGGTTTGGATCCGTAAAAAATCAAGCACGAAAATGCGCATCGTATGACCATTTTCGCGTATTCCGTGAAAAAATATGTCAATGCATTCGGACGCACTTTTTTACGTTCGTGTGTAAAAATGCTTTCGTTTGACCCTAGCCTTAGAGTGTAAGCGCACGGGAACAGGACCCTCAGATTGTAACGTCATGGGACCCCTTAGATTGTAAGCTTGTGGGGCCCCTTAGATTGTAAGCTCGTGGGGCCCCTTAGATTGTGTTGGGCTTGGGCGGGCATTTTTTTTGTAGTGTATACATTATGCGTATATTTAATGGCACGTGGTATGCATGTCATGGCAGGCTAGTATTTAGGCACACTGGTATTATGAGACACTGGTATTATGCATGGCAGACTGGTAATATGGCTGGCAGACTGGTATTATGCATTGCAGACTGGTATTGTGCATGGCAGACTGGTAATATGGCTGGCAGACCGGGCGCCGAGGAGACGGAGGCCGGACACTGAGGAGATGGAGGCCGGGCACCGAGGAGATAAACAAATCCGATCCATTGGAGAGGCGCTGTGCTGTGCGCCTCTGCAATGGATCGGATTTGTTTTGTCCCTCGCGCACGCCGGCTGTGCGCCTGCTGCGGCCGTTGGATGCGCGCGCAGCCAACCGCCGCAGGTTGCGCGCGCATGTGCAGTCCGTTTTTTGGGCGACGGACACGCCGGAGCTTATTGTATTATGATATAGATGAAAACCTGGTGTGAACAGAAAATAAAAATATGTCTCATTTTTTAAAAGACTGGAGATTATTAACCCCTTAGTGACCGGACTGTTTTACCATTGATGAAACTGCACACTGTTGGTTTTAAATTTCTACGCTGTTTGTGTTTAGCTCTAAATTTCCTCTTACTCATTTAATGTAAGTGTCCTTGGGCAAGACACCTAACGGTACATACTCGCCACCCAGGACATACTTGAAAACGAGAGAAATCTCAATGTATCCTTCCTGGTAAAATACTACTTTCTCAAAAAAAAATAATTTACCCACACATATTATATATTGCTTTTCTCCCCTGTGACAGTGTGCATGGGTTGGGATGTCTGGGAGAGTAATTGAGGGAAGTTATTTAGGACCCAGAATCCTGCATGACCTCTATCCTCTCACACACTTGTTGCCAATTAATCAATTAAGCCACAGGTAAATTCCCAGGCTGCTGACTGCTAGACAGAAGTGTTTTCATCAGACTGCTCAAAGCAGGGCGGAGAGTAACACTTCTAAAGAGATGCTGTGTTTTTCTTCTTTTGTTTATGAGATTATGGTTGCGAGATAGTTAGTGCTAGATGTATAGTAAGAACTCTCATTCGAGTTAGGTTTTCTTTTGTAGTTTTTCTTTGCTGAATCACCTGCAATAGTGATTCCAAAGCCTAGTGTGTTTGCTTCTTTATGCTGGAATAAAAGACCTCAGATTTGCACAAACTTCAAGTCTGTGGCTGTTTCTTCCCTAGAAGACTGTTGTTTGGCTGGAACCAAGGATCCTGGATGGTTGCTGTACTACACGCCATTAAAGGTTACTGTACTTTGTGCTCCCTAAACCTAACATGGGAGCGCAAAGTGTTAGGATTACAAAGTCCTAACGCTAATTACCGTACTGCTGCGGTTAACTCGAAAGTTAGCACCAGGTCCTAGCTGTGGTTAACGGATTCCGCTTTTTTTGTTTTAGACTTTTTGGTCCAGTTTTTTTACGTTTTAGATCATTTGGTTCCATTTTTTTCCTCTCAGTTCATTTCGTTACGAAATGTATTTAGTTTTTTTGATCCTTTTGTTCAGTTTTTTTCAGCATTTCGTATCATTTGCATTCCGTTTTATTACATTTAGGTCCCGTAATGAAATGATTTTGTTTGTGCTGAAACTTTGATTTGGGATTTCATAATTTCGGACGGCCGATATTTTGTTTCGGAAATGCTTCCAAAAGAACGAAAATGGTCAATTTCGTACAAAATTCAGTTCGTAACGAAACAAATTGCACATCCCTACTAGCCACCACACCTCTGCGGTCCCCACGCTGTTACACGCTCTCCACTTCACTGAACACACGCCCAGACAGCAACTACCAACACATCTTCCGAAGCATTTCCAGAATGAAGGTGTTTTTTATTTATGTCACAATACGTAGCCTCGACCAGGCCTAGCTGTTGTGGGGGTCTTGACCAGAACAGGCAACCATCTGGTCCTCGACCAGGCCCGGCGCCCGCCTGGGCCTCGGCTAGCCCTGTTCAGGGGTGTGTGGGTAAGTATGTGGATATGTGACCTCGTGTATAAATATGTGGGTATATGGATGTGTGACTGTTTGGCTGGATATGTAGAGCTCTGTGATACTCATGCACAATGCATATTACTGTGAGTTTTATTGCTGTGTCCTCTGTGATACAGTAATGTGTGGTGTTTTTGAGCGTATCACAGAGGTCCACAGCAATATAACTCAAAGTATTGTGCAGTATGTATGATTGTGAGTTATATTGCTGTGGACTTCTGCGATACGCTCGTACGCACAACATGTTTTTATGGGGGGAGCAGCGTTTCATCATTGGACCCAAGCAGCACACGTATACCTGCCTATGATTCTCAGCATGTGAGCAAGACTTTTAAGAGTATACTGTAGTATCTATTGATCAGGTTATGGTTTTTTAAAACTTGAAGAATGTAATCATACTTCACTGCAGTGTCATTCTTTTTGTTTTCCTTCTAAATGCAGATTTTGGACCGATGGGGAACCCAGTAAAAACAATGAAAAAGAAGACTGTGCTTACATAGATGCCTCTGGACAATGGAGTAGTGTTCCATGCATACACAGTCAAATGTATGCCATTTGCCAGAAACAACATTATTTGAACTTAATAGGATGACATTGCGCCAGCTATATTTCAGATCTGTCAGCTTTGAATCTATTTTCATAGAGTGTACTAACTTGCATATTCAGTGATGTGGGTTGTGTGTGATGAAGATTAACCCCTTAGTGACCGGGCGGTTTTTACGCAAATCCGTCCTTTAGTGACCGCTGCTGTTTTTACGTTTCTGCGCTGTTAGTGTTTAGGTCAAATTTTCCTCTTACTCGTTTATGCAACCCACACATATTATACACCGTTTTTCCCGCCATTAAATGGACTTTCTAAAAATACCATTATTTCCATCATATCATATAATTTACTATAAAAAAAATCTGATGAAAAAAAAATGTTAAAAACGCACTTTTTCGTAATTTAATCCCCAAAATCTACAACCGCCAAAAAAGACCCCGGCTAAATAGTTTCAAAATTTTGTCCCGAGAATAGCAATACAGTGATACGATGGATTACGAGTAACTTGGTGTGCGAGTGTTTTGCACAACGAGCAACTCTTTATACAAATTTTTGCCTTTGAATACGAGTGCCGTCTTGCACTACAAGCAAAATGCGTGTAGAGTGTGTGTGCATCCGCTCATGCGTGGCCAGGGCAGTGGCAGACCGCGGCACGTTTATGCACATGTGGCCAGAGGTGAGGAGAAATCAGATCAATACATGGATGCGCGGTGGGGCGGATCTAATCACCAGCCACTCGTCTCTCATCAAGCGTCTCTCGCTGACACCAACCAACAGGTACAGGAGAAAGTACAGTAAATTTGTATGTGCTAGAGCGATTAGGAGTGCTAGCCTCTGCTCTATTTCTGGTAAACAGATGAGGAGGTGGCACTGGCAATCTGGCCCTGTCCTCTGTCCCTCCTGTGTGTAACACCGCACATTACAGTACTGTGAGGTTTCTTGCTGTGGAGCTCTGTGATACCCTCCTACACACTGCTGTAGGTTTTATTGCTATGGAGCTCTGTGATACAGTAATGTGCAGTGTGCATGAGTGTATCACAGCTCAATAGCAATAAAACTTACAGTAATGTGCAGGAGTGTAAGTTTTATTGCTATGGAGCTCTGTGATATGCTCATAGACACTGCACATTACTGTAAGTTGTATTGCTGTGGATTCATTTTTCCTCTATACTGTAGAGTATTTTGTATTACTGTAATCATTTTCATATGAATAAATGGTTGTGGAACCAATCGTCAGAGTTTCCATTATTTCTAATGGAGAAATTTGCTTTGATATAAGAGAGTTTTGGATTACAAGCAAGCTTCCAGAACGAATTATGCTCGAAATCCAAGGTATTACTGTACCCAATTTTTACATGTTGCTTTTTAACCCCATCACTGTTGAGCCAGTTCACCTATGTGCGCTGAGCTCATTATGATCCTTTTATGCTCATTATTTTTAGCCTAGGTCCTATTTAACTAAACCCCCACAGACAATTTTTTTTGAAAAACCCATTTTTTTAAAATTAATCTCTCTTATTTTTACACCAAACCTGGTCATGTTTGGTATCATTGGAAAGGCCATGACATCAGTGGGCCAGTTAACCCTCTAGCTGCCAGGGATCGGGAGATCCTTATCTCCCTATCTCCACTTGGCAGCTAGGGGGTTAACTGGCCCACTGACTTCCTCACACATATGGTGAGGATGTCAGTGGGTGGGGGTGACCCTTAGGCTTGGCTGACATCCAAGATGTCAGCCACCTCCAGGTTTGAATTACGATTCGGTGCCGATTGGCACCGAATCGCGATCTGGCAGCGAAATGGTTAATGCCAAACACCGCTGAAAAGGGGAGACTCTCCCCTTTCCAGCGGTGTAAAAAGCATCTCTCTAGGTGCCATAGTTGGAGATAGAGGGCTCCAAAATCGCCCCCCCTCCCCTCCTGCATTTTAATGCAGCGTGATGACGTTATCGTGCCTGCCGGCCCCATAGAAAAAGCAGGGCAGACACCCAGCCTGCCACAGATGCTGCTGGAGCCGGCGAGGGAGGTAAGTATTGGCGGGAGGGAGGTTAGGAGCCCGCTGACGTACCATGTATGCCCGCGAGTCTAAGGGAGACCCGTGGGCAAGACGTACATGGTATGTCAGCGGTCGGGAAGGGGTTAAACCTCTTTAAAAATAAGGTGTTATTCAAAGAGCACCGAAATGTCGGTGTTCTTTTGTTAGCGAATTGAGCTCGCCGAAGTGCGCCTGACTCTGCGGTGAATTCAACGTTCACAGAAGGGTCCCCGATGTGTGCTGAATCGATCCGCTAAACAACACCAATAAACCCGCTGAACAACCAAACGCATCCGAAAAACCACCAAAAACATCCGATAAACGAAACGAAGGAAACCACTGAAAATCTGGGAAATTTCGCCAACTTTTCTGGGCTGTTCAGCGTTCTCTGTATAGATTAACCATTACTTCTCTATGGGGATTTCACTGCCGCCAAACTCTCCGTATTTCGCTGTCAATTCGCCAATATTTGAGGAATTGCCAGCTTTTTGAATAGCCGAATTGCTTGCTACAAAATTGCACCGTAAGGGGAAATTTTGATTTTTAGTGTGAGATAATAAATAGCTTAAATGGCCACTACCACCAACAAAAAAATGAAATGTCCTTCTAGTGTTTATTTTATATTGCTGATATATTACATGTGCTTTGTTTTTCTCTTGTAGGTTTTGGTAAGAAAACATTTTACTCTATATGGCTCACTTGGTGCATCCACTTTATGATATTTTGTGTTGTAAACTGCCCCCCCCCCCGGTGTATCTTTATATCACTTGCTTCTCACTGTGTGGCATTAAGCATTGAATGGAATATATGGGTCAGGCAGCCGACTCACATCATTGTATTTTGTTGAATGTATTCAAAAGGACATTACCAGGGGTAGATTAGAATTCTTTTAGCTCTCTGTTTTTTCTCAATCAGCTGCCATCCCAGAACTCAGGTAGCCTGGAGAACACAATAGCCCCCCTGCAACCTTATCTAAACATTCACTCCTCCATCCCACTGACTGTTAAATACTGTAGAAGCAAAGCAACAGCTGTAAAGTAAAATGTTTGCACAGATTTTGTTAAATGTTGCATCATTGCAAAAATCCACAAAATGGAAACATTAGATAAAACCCCTAACTTTAGTTTTCCATTTTTTTTTTTTACATGTCATTACTTCAAAGAAGCAGCATTTGTTTTAGAAGGTGGATTTATAATGCACAAGTAGTTTACATAATTACAGCTTATGTTAGTAGTAGTGTCCCTTTAATGAGAATTGTTGGTGTAAATTTACCAAATAAGATTGCAGTGTCAAAAATTCATCTTTTTATCTACACAAAAAAAGAATCTACAGTATAAAGTTCTTTCATGCTGGCATGTGTTTTTTATTCCACTTTTGGGAAAATTAGAAAAAAAGCCCTAACTGCAGACCTAGTGCTGTCTGTATTAATGTGGGAGCTGACCCAGGATAAAGTATTGCAATTTAGAAATTGTTCCCAATTAAGTGACAATGGAACTCAATAGGGAGCAAGCATTCGGTTCACAAGCAGGCAGCTCCAAGGTGTTTTGGATTAGGAGCGAGGCACTGCTGGAGAATACAAAAGAGTAATATTAAAGGGGAAGTAGGGAGGGGTAATTTTTTATCGTAGAGTGTTCTTCTAGCCCGCGGCCAGACGAGCGTTTTTCAGAGCGGAAGGAACATCCGTGAGAGTGGACGTTCCTTCCACTCTGACGCCTGTGTGGCCACCTTGCTGAGCGCAGTTAGTGCACTCCAAGTCTCAATCCTCCTATGGAGGATAGCGCTTTGCAGCCCCGTCGAACGTGTATCGTAGCGTTTCGACGAGGAGACTTCCAGCATGTCCACTGTAGTGTGCGCAATTCATGCACCCGCTACAGCGTGTGGCTGACCCCATCGAAACGTCACAACACTGCGACGGGCATCGGAAGGCATGTCAGTATGGGCACACATAGTGCGTTCGTCTGACATGGGCCTTAATCAGCAGGAGAAGGGTACTGGGAGATTGAGGCCCATAGAGCAAATAACAAACTGCGGTTTTTGAAATGCAATTGTAGTTGGACTTGCCAATACATGACTGGACAGTAAATAAAGACTTTTGTTTTTATTCCAGTATATGTAATAGACATTCTACTGGTGTAACAAAGAACAAACTATTTGATTAAAATACTTTAAATGTTATTTTAATTTTTATGAACTCTCTACTTGTGTCATTGTATCTAAACAGGTTTTTTTTTTATGAGGAACCACAGGGGAGCTATATCATGTGGTTTCTGTAGTATAGTGGTTATCACGTTTACCTCACATGCGAAAGGTCCCTGGTTCGAAACCGGGCAGAAACATCTTTCCCCCCCCCCTCTCTAAATTATTTTTTATTTATATAGCGCCAGCATATTCTGCAGAGGTGAGCAATGGGCACAATGTAGGCAGGGTTACAATACATTGAACAACATTTGACAAACCAGGACAGGAGGAAACGAGGGCCCTATTCCCGTAGGAATTTACAATCTAGAGGTTTGGGGTGGGAATGGGAGGAGAGGACTGCAAGTTGAGAGTGATGGACTGGTTGGGGCAGTGAGGTGTATTAGTGAGTCGGGTGGTAGGCTTCCCCAAATTTTAATATCTTAAGAGAGCGTTTGAAGGCAGGGAAACTAGGGGAAATTCTGACAGTATGAGGGAGAGTGTTTCAGAGGTTGGGGACTGCACGTGAGAAATCTTGCAGTCTATCATGGGAAGAGGTGATGCGGGGAGAAGCTAGGCGCAGGTCACTGTTTGACCTTAGGGAGCGGGCTGGGGTGTATTTGGTGATTATTGAGGACAGGTAGTAAGGAGCGGAGTTAGTGAGAGCTTTGTAGGTCAGGGTAAGGATTTTGAATTTAATTCTACAGTGGATGGGGAGCCAGTGAAGGGTCTCCCAGAGGGGAGTGGCAGAGACAGAGCGGCGGGTGAGGTGAATGAGCCTGGCAGAGGCATTCAGAATGGATTGTAGGGGAGGGTGAGGCGGGAAGAGAGGGAGTCCAGCTAAGAAATTATTACAGTAGTCAAGTCAGGAGATTACAAGGGCATGGATGAGCTGCTTTGTGGTGTCAGCGGTAAGAAATGGCCAAATTCTGGAAATATTACGTAATTGGTAGAGGCAGGAGGAGGAAAGAGACTGGATGTGGGTGATGACGGAAAGAGCGGAGTCAAGTGTAACTCCGAGACAGTGAACCTGTCTTGATGGGGAGATAGAGATACCATCAACCACGATAGAGAAGTCAGGGGGTGGGGAGGCATTAAAGGGAGGAATTAGTAGGAGCTCAGTCTTTGACATGTTAATCTTTGGGAGGTGAGAGGTAGGGATGAGCTGTTCGATTCGATCAGTTCGGAGTTCAATTCGAACTTTGGCCGTTCGCAAGTTCGCGAACTTTGAACTTTTTGGCGTGTTCGCAAAAATAATTTTTTTAAAAAAGTATAAAAAATGCTTAAAAAAATACTAAAAAAAATCTAGAAATAAAGAGACTCTTTAATGCAGAATTATAAGCAACGGTTTATTAGATATTGAATTAAAAACTAATGTGTACGTGCAAAGATTCTCACCTCTAAATGACCTGTGTTCTCAAACGGTAAACAACAGGTGTTTTTAGTCTGGTCTAATGAATTTGATACATTGTATGTATGTAGACTATACTGAGGGTGTGGTGTCTGCTTCTGAGAAGTGTTAATTTCTCTACTAAATCTTCCTCTAATATGCTGCATGTCACTGCTGTGCGCTCAGCTCATTTTTACCGCTTTCGCTCATCATGTTTAAACGCGATTTGAAGCCACATTTTATTAAATAACCCAGACATATTAGATATCGTTCTTTCCGGCAGACTCCGCAGATTCATAATATATCATTTTTATATGTATACGTCATGTCCTGGCTGTATATTATGACAAAAAATGCAATAAAAATTGAATTTTTAATCATCTGCAGCGTGTAAAGTGTTTTTTTTCACATTTTATCACATGAACATTTGCGATTATGTTTTCTATGGGGTGCGCTTGTACAAAAATTAGAAATGGGGACTTGTTACATTTTGTGGGGGGAATTATGTGATTTATAGCAAACGCACCCCATAGAAAAAAATCATTAGTGCAGCATCATTGTTCACATTATAATTGAAATGTGAACAATATTGCTGCATTAATAAAAATAACACAAAAAAAACCACAGGTTTTTTTTTAATATTTTTTTTTTACTTTATACCTGGTCATGTTGGGTATCATTCGAAAGGCCATGCTCAGGCCTTTCGATTGACACCCTCCATGACCCCCTAGCTGCCTGGAGATATTGGGGTTCAAATGAACCCCCTATCTCCACCAGGGGATTCCGGGCAGCTAGGGGTTCCCCGGCTATCTGACATCATCACGCTATGCGTGAGGACGTCAGGCATTGAGGGGGGACCCGGGGGTGGAGCCACCATCCAAGATGGCGGCCCCCACCGGAGCTAGGCCGCACTTCAGCGCCGCAAGGCATCTCTATACACAGCCCCATCAGCATCTCTATACACAACCTCACAGCATCTCTATACGCAACCTCACAGCATCTCTATACGCAACCTCACAGCATCTCTATACGCAACCTCACAGCATCTCTATACGCAACCTCACAGCATCTCTGTGAACCCTCAAATGAATCCCCTATCTCCAGCAGGGGATTCCGGGCAGCTAGGGGTTCCTCGGCAATCTGATGTCATCACGCTATGCGTGAGGGGGGACCCGGGGGTGGAGCCGCCACCCAAGATGGCAGCCCCCACCGGAGCTATGCCGCACTTCGGCGCCGCAAGGCGCCTAAGTGCGACCCGGTGCCTAAGGGGTTAAAGCCAGGCACTGCTTAAAAGGGGAGACTCTCTTCTTTTAAGCGGTGCCTGGCTTTTTTTTGTGGGACCTCCCGATCGGGAGGGAGAGGGATCCGAACGGATCCCCCCTCCCTTCCAGGCAATCTCCCGGCATTGCCGGGGGGGTCACCTGGAAATGACATCATCGCGCATGGTGCGATGATGTCATTTATGTCGGGAGGAGCTTGAGTTCAGCGTCTGAGGACGCTGAAGTCAGAAAGCCGCGGGACCCCGGACAGAGAGGTGAGTATCTCCGCCGGGGGTCCCGCAAAGCTGATGACGTGTGGGACACGTCCTCCTCAGAATACAGCGGGAGTAACTGAGCCCACACGTCATCAGCAGTGAAGGGGTTAAAAACTTCTTTTTTTAAAACTTTTTGTCCTTGTTTCCTGTCCCCCAGGACACTACCCGGACATTATTTTTAAAGGTTTCTATACATCCTAGAAATCCGCCACTTCACAGGTAGGTTATGGGGACCTCCTAGGCACGATATTTGAAGGAATTTTTCGTTTTTATTTTTAACCCTTATTTCATGGAAAACTCACTGTCCCTTTAAAAACTTTTTTTTTTTTTTTTACTTTTTGTCCTTGTTTCCTGTCCCCCAGGGCACTACCCGGACCCCCATACAGCTTTTATGGCAAATATCTAGCATATATGCCCTCTTGGAGGGCACTCTAAAAATCGAATTTTGAGTCCCATTGACTTGTATTGAGTTTGAGTTCGAACTTCTGAAAAGTTTGAGTTCGAAAGCGAACTGAACTCGGGGGTGTTTGGCTCATCCCTAGTGAGAGGCCATCCAGGAGGAGATGCAAGGTAAACAGTCGCTGACTTTGGAGAGGACAGGAGGAGAGAGATCAGGGGTAGAGAGGTAGATCTGAGTATTATCAGTATAGAGGTGGTAATTAAAGCCAAAGCTGTTAATGATTTTGCCCAGGGAGGAGGTGTAGATAGAGAAGAGCAGGGGACCTAGGACAGAGCCTTGAGGTACACCGACTGATAAAGGCATTGTAGAGGAGGAGTTACCAGCAAATGACACAGAGAATGACCTGTTAGGAGTCAATACAAGAGAGCGCAGTGTCACAGAGACTGAGTGAGCTGAGAGTCTTTAGAAGGAGGGGGTGGTCGACAGTGTCAAAAGCAGCTGAGAGGTCAAACAGGATGACAATAGAATAGTGGCTGTGGTTTTTAGCAGTTAGGTCATTGGTGACTTTGGTGAGTGCAGTTTCGGTTGAGTGTAGGGGACAGAAGCTTGATTGCAGGGGGTCAAGTAGGGAATTAGAGGACAGGAAAAGGCCGGCATTGAAAACTATTTTTCCTAGAGCTTAGCGGTAACCAAAAGTAGGGATACAGGACGATAGTTGGATGGAGAGTTTGGATCAAAAGGATGGTATCTTTAGTATAGGGGTAACCTGTGCATGTTTTAAGGTGGATGGGAAGAAGCCGGTAGAGAGAGATAGGTTGAAGATGTGTGTGAGAGCAGGGGTGAGGGAGAAGGAGAGTGGAGGTATTATATGTGAGGGAATGGGGTCAGCGGCACGTAGAGGGATGTGAGGACAGTAAAGAATTGACTTTTTTCCTAGTGGCTGGGGAGGAAGCGGCAGAGGGTAGCAGTGGGGACTTCTGGGAGTGGAGGTGGTGGACTGATGGTTTGTGTCAGGATGTTGCTTCTGATAGAGTTTTATTTAAGAAATAATCTGCCAGGTCCTGAGAGTTGAAGGCAGATGAGGGGGGGGGGGAGTTTGGGTCGGTGGAGGAGGGAATTAAAAGTGGACCAGGACAGAGTAGATAATCCTTTATTACTGGTTTAGGCTAGGGTCAGATGAGCGCATTTTGTACGGACTGTGCGTCAGTGCAGTATGGACGTACTTACTGACTGACAACAAGGTAGTGGCCACACAGTGTTTTTTTCACTGACGGATTTTTTGACGGATGTAGCAGGGAAAATAAATTACAATGAAAAAACATTTTGTCCGTCAAAAATGCTCGACGTATAAATGCAGTCCGTCTGACCTCGTTCCATCACTCACACACAAAGCTACACGGACGTTGCAGACGTGGCGCACTCCGCACCTCCGTTCTAGCAGTATTACGTTCTTGCCTAACCTGCGTCCGTTTGCTGCGTCCGCCATGCATCCGCACTTCCGTGCGGACGTACTTCGTGTGTGGGGCTCCATCGGTCAGAATGCTATGCTGCCGCGGACGTACAAATGTGCGGCAACACGGACGTGATACCTGCGCTCGTCTGACCCCAGCCTAAGAGATCAGTGCAAACAAAATACAGCCCATTATCACAGGAAAATAGGAAAGGTTATACCAGCCCTCCAGATAACAATGAAGTCTAGGAACCCAAGAGTACGCCAAAGACAGAGAAGACACCAGACCACTAGGGAAGGAGGGGTTTGAAAAAAAAAAAATAACTCTGCACCAAAGCACTAGGGAATACGCCTCCCTCATATCTGTGTTTGATTTGAGGCTTATACATTGAAAGTAGGTCTTCAGGCAATTGAATTCTAACAAAAGTATGGCGGTACAGCAATACCTGATGAACAGTACAGAGGTATCTAGAGGCATTTAGATTTTCTCTTGCACTGCATTCAGGGCGGATTAAGGCTCACTGGTGCCCTAAGCACTGACAAATCTTGGTGCCCCCCTCCTTTCCATGCTGACTCGGTCCATTTTAGTTGTTGACCTGCCTGGCTAGATATTCAATGCAAAGAACAAAAAACAAAAAACGATTGAGACCAATAGGTACTAAATTAAGGATTAAACCTTTAAAGTAGCGATTAGCAGAAAAAACTGAACACTGTTCAGAGAAGGATAGTACCATAAGAAACCGTGGGTGGCTGCATAGACCACCTATTCTGTTGTTCTAAATTTTATTAAACATAAAATAAACGTACACAGGTTAAAACACATAAACAATGTAATGCTGAAAGGATAAGGTTATGACTGTAAATGAGAGCAGTCAATTCAATATAGCGATAAATAGTCAGGATAACCAACATAAGATGGTATCACCAAATTTTGCACCAATATAGACTCGATCTTAATTAGATTAGAATCATTAGATGTGGCATAAAATAATGCCCAGTGTGATCAATTGGAAATAGCTTGTATATGACGAATCGATTGGTCTCAAGTGATCTCAAGTGATTATAAAAATCCGAGAGGTAAAGATATATGTAACACTGATGTATCAAGACAGGCCAATCAGACCAGTACTCTATCAATTATGGCAACACAGTATCTAAATAATGAAGCCTAATGCACAGTTGTAGCTGATCGCTTTTAACGTTCAATAGACCGTTACTAGAGACAATTCTCTGAACAATTGAGGATCTATTAAATCTCGATTAATAGAGAGACAGGCAAGGTATAAAGATTAGCAGATCACTGTTTAAATCAATGATTGTGGACAATTAAAGTATCAACTTATGTCTGCAATTATGTGGAGATTGTGATACAAATTGAGATATCGGAGGGATATTTAAATCTTCCCCTTATATATTTTGTATTGCATTATTCGGATGTTTTTTCAATATCTAATGCAACCAATCGTAGATGTATAGAACTATTAAGGGTCTTTTCGGTTCTAACAACCATCACAATATTCTGCAGACATAAGTTGATACTTATGGTACTATCCTTCTCTGAACACAGTGTTCAGTTTTTTCGGCAGATATTCAATGCAGGTTGCAGCAGTACAAAAATGTATTTGTATGACAATACAAAAATACTGTACAAACTAAGCCAAGCTTGGGCTACATAAAGTTCTACAAAATGCAATACAACATCTATTTTAAGGAGCCCCTAAAAAGACCCACGCACACCCTGAATATATGGAGGGGCCCTAAAAAGACACCCACACACCCTCTTTTCCTGGGTGGGCCCTAAAAATGGTGCCCTAAGCACATGCTTAGTCTGCTTAATGGTTAATACACCCCTGACTGCGTTGCAACTTTCCTGGTGGCCTTGAGGCTGGGATTCAGTGCTCTCACTGCTACAGCATGGGTTTGTTTTCTGTTAGGGAAGGCTTTTTCTTTCTTTGCAAGACTCATTCTCCGAATACCATGGAATGGGCTAATCTTAGCATTATCACTTGTTTTCTGGAAAAGGGTGTAACTTCTTTAACCCTTTACTGCCACAAGGTGTACTGTGCCATCCCTGCAGCGGGTGGGCCTTGAAGCCGCGGGGCATACTAATTCGCCACGTTGACTTCTATGGGCTGCCTCTGTCCCGCCTAGAACTCAGGTTGTCCCCCTGCAGCCAATGATGCGCATCACATGTCAGCTGCGTGGACGGGCCAAACCAGAGGCCCGCCGCAACACCCCCTCCTGCCGGGCACCACCCATCTGGCATGAAAGGGGTTAAAGCAGTGTTTCTCAAACCTGTCCTCACGACCCTGCGCGCCTCGCCAGATATCTGAAGCACAGTACAGGCGATCTGATTGCAATGATCTCAATGATTGCAGGATTCAGTCTGTATTTCCCCAAGGTGATCTGCAAAATGTGGCCTGGTTGAGGGTCCCGAGGATAGGTTTGGGAAACACTGGGTTAAAGAATCATTAACAAAGCGACAGTGTTGCAGCACCGGCAGGTGCTGGCATTTTATAAACGTAAAATTCAAACAGCAACAAGAAAGCTTTAGGTGGATTTTAGTCTTGTGAAATGCCGTCATTTGCCAGAGCTGCAATACCGTCAATTTTTCAACAGTATTTGCAACACTGGCCCTTTTTGACTAGCTCCTAGAGCGAAAAAAAAAATATATCATGGGTAAGTCTACAACATAAATCACAGCACATAATTGAAGACATAGCAAAAACCTAATTTCACATGAAATGTGCTCCCTGGTGGTCTAGTGGTTAGGATTCGGCGCTCTCACCGCCGCGGCCCGGGTTCGATTCCCGGTCAGGGAACACTTTTTTAATTTTTGGTATTAGGATTTTTTGTTAGTTTAGAAGAAATATAAACCATTATTTATTTTTTTAAAGGTTCTTTTCTCACGTGTAGCCAATTAATCGACAACGATAGCATTGCCTGTGTTTACCAGATGCATGTAAAATGAATTTGTTTTTGTATTTGAGCCATTTGTGTCCCCTTCAAATAAAAATTGATATAAAATTGTAGACAATGTAGAAAACAAAACCATAGAAGCAAAAAAAAAAAAAAAATCCCGTCCCTGGGTGGGCTTGAACCACCAACCTTTCGGTTAACAGCCGAACGCGCTAACCGATTGCGCCACAGAGACCAGATGGTATGTGAGCCTGAACATTTTCCTTATGATACACAGGGTAACACATGTGAGGGACCTCCTTCTCCCGCTCTGTCCCGCAATCCGGCATAAACCTTCATTTTCTCCACTTCTCCTTCATTTATAAAACACTGTTCGGCGAGAGAAAAAAAAAAAACATGTTATATACCTTTTTTGCCTTAAAAACGAGTAGAGGGAGCCATGCTGTGACGCCAATCAACTATACACACACGAGCGGCGCGTAACCCCCCCTGCAAAACCGCGTGCACAGCTCTCTGACAGACCTGCTGAGGGAGGGGGAGGCGGGGCTTTCTAGTTACCTCCGTGAGGTACCTACCAGAGGCGCCAGTTTTCGGGGCGTTGATTGGCTGAAAATGCGCGCCAAGAGGGACACTTTGCCTAACGGTCCGGATTCTGACGACACGTCACGTGACACGCAGCTGTTTTTGCACCAAATGTTATTTCGCGTCATGGCAACGTGCGTCTGCGAGTAATGAATGACCGTCTGGCCAAGTGTTGTCCTCATGTCCCGGGCCGTGCAGAGCTGCTCTCTCTCTCCTCAGTGTGAGGGAGAGAGGTGGGATACACACAAAGCCTCCCGTGTAGGAGCACAGACAGCATGCAGGCTGCTTTGTGCTACTTTCCCCTCAGGAAATGCAATAGGAACAGATTAATACGAAATGTAATGCGTGGTTTAGCCTCTGAAAGTAAATAGTGAAAATGAATCACGTTACCTTGTACAGACCTTTTCCCTCAGGGTTTCTATGTGCAGCAGAGTGGCGCAGCGGAAGCGTGCTGGGCCCATAACCCAGAGGTCGATGGATCGAAACCATCCTCTGCTAGGATTTTTTTTTTCCCCTCATAATTAAATTTTGAGATAATTATTAGTTTTATAAAACCTTTCTCATTGACATGTCAGATTATAAATGTCTCAAATGTCAGAGGAGCAGCTTGTCCAGGCGAGGAACCAGATCCAACACAACACCGGCCCAGCGAGGCCTCTTTTCTGATGATTGCTTTGTGATGTGACATAATATACAAATAAATAATTCAAATTTAAGGAAATAGAAAAAAGAAAGCACTGAAATGTCGATGTTCTCTCGTTTGCCGTCGCTTCAGCGATTCCAGTTAACCAACAGACCGCCTGCTGTGAGGGGGGGAGGCAGCCTTTCTAACTACCACAGCTGTGAGGTAGCAGAGGCACCACTTTCCAGGATGATGATTGGCTGAAAATGTGCGCCGAGTGACACCCTGCCTAAGGCCC
Organism: Leptobrachium leishanense; assembly: GCA_009667805.1. Classification (NCBI taxonomy): domain Eukaryota; kingdom Metazoa; phylum Chordata; class Amphibia; order Anura; family Megophryidae; genus Leptobrachium; species Leptobrachium leishanense. The sequence continues at coordinate 48,873,847 of CM019065.1, forward strand.
CCAGTGTTGCCTGCCTGTCGAATAATGCCTGGCCCGCTCTGCGCATGCGCCTGGTGCACCTACGTCATTATGAATTAATAAAGTTACTCTAATTTCAATCAGCGTCGGATCATTCGGACACGAGCGCCCGATCAGAGGGTCAGTGAGAGAGAGGGATGGATATATATATAGCAATGGGATTTTATTTTTATATATATATATATATAAATAAATGCATAAAATCACCATTACAAAATATATTAATGAAAAGAAAGGATAACGTTTTTTTTTTTCATTTTTCTTTCTTTTCATTAATATATTTTGTAATGGTGATTTTATGCATTTATTTATATATATATATATAAAAATAAATTCCCATTGCTATATATATATCCATCCCTCTCTCTCACTGACCCTCTGATCGGGCGCTCGTGTCCGAATGATCCGACGCTGATTGAAATTAGAGTAACTTTATTAATTCATAATGACGTAGGTGCACCAGGCGCATGCGCAGAGCGGGCCAGGCATTATTCGACAGGCAGGCAATCCTCGACGGAAAAAAACCACGAGCGTATTTATGGCTCATGTGCGGCCGCACTTCCCTGCGTCCGTTGGTTTTTGATGGGGAAGGCCATCCACCGGACGTGAAAAAGCCCTCCCGGTCAAAAAGCTAAACGGACGCTGAAAGGATACAAAGCACGATTGTAACGGACCGGATTCTGACGACACACAGCATTGACGCTGAGACTGAGTTTTGTTGGGGCATTGAATGCTCTTCCTTCTTTACGTCATCATACGTCTGCAAGTAATGAAAGAGACTCAGGCCAAATGTTGTCCCAGGTCGTGCAGAGCTGCTTTCTTTCTCCTACGTGTGGCAGAGAGAGGCAGGATACACACAGCACGATGGCCTCCCCCCTACACAAGCCTCCCCGTGTAGGAGCGCAGCATGCAGGCCGTTTTGGGGCATTTTTCTCCTCAGGAAATGCAATAGAAACTGATTAATAAGAAATCTAATACATGTTTTTAATCCTCTGATCTGAAATAGTTAAAATATCTCAAGGCATTACTTTGTATAAACCAATTTTTCAGTCACTTCACCAGAGCAGCAGAGTGGCGCAGCGGAAGCGTGCTGGGCCCATAACCCAGAGGTCGATGGATCTCCTCTGCTAGGATTTTTTTTTTCCCCTCAATTTAAATTTGAGATAATTATTAGTTTTAAAACACCTTTCTCATTGACACATGTGTAAATAGAAATGTCAGAGAAGCAGCTTATCCAGTAAACTCCAAGGCTAAATGCCAGCATTCCATTTGTTTGCACACAGACATACAGGACAGTGTAAGCACCTTATGCAATTTTGCAGCGCTTGAGTATTTATTGTATGTTTTACTCATAAACACATTGCAGATGATACTATATATTTTTGTATTTGGATAAAGCATCATTTGCAAACCTGAGTTGCGTCACCAAGGGTCAGGTGGAGCAGGAAGTCATAGGAATGCAGTTTGTGCACTTATTTTCAGGAGGAACAGAGTTCAAGTTTGACCCACACTCTAGGGCAGTGTTTCCCAAACCTGTCCTCAGGACCCTCCGCCCCTCGCCAGGTTTGCAGGATATGTGAAGCACAGCACAGGCGATATGATTTGCTGCTCAGTGATTGCAGGATTGAGTTTGTATTTCCCAAAGGTGATCCGCCAAAATCTGACCTGGTTGAGGATCCCGAGGACAGGTTTGGGAAACACTGCTGTAGGGGTTATTCAGAAAGCACCAAAATTTAGTGATTTCTCGTTTGCCATGATTCCAGATTACCGACAGAACGCCTGCTGTGAGGGGAGGTGGCTTTTCTATTACCACAACGCGGCAATGAGGTACCAGAGGCACCAGTTTCCAGGATGTTGATTGGCTGAAAATGCGTCCCAACTGACACCGTGCCTAACAGACCGGATTCTGATGACACACAGACACCATTGACGTTGAAATTGACAGTGTTATTCAGAGAGAGGTGAAAAGCAGGAGAATGGCTGGAGAAGTGAAAATTCTAGGTCAAAATAGCCAAACCAGAAAAATTCTCCCATTTATCTCACTTTCTAAATCGGCTATTTAGACCTAGAATTTTCCATTCTCCAGTCATTCTCCTGCTTTTCACCTCTCTCTGAATAACCCTGTGAGTTTTGTGTCTTTTTTACATTGAATGTTCGTCCTGTAAATCATTGTACGTCTGCGTGTAATTAAAGAAGACACTCAGGCCAAATGTTGTCCTGGGCATAGATAGCAGAGCTGCTCTCTTTCTCCTCAGTGTGAAGAAGACAGGCAGCATACACACAGCACTCCCCCCTGCACAAAGCCTCATAGTGTAGGAGCGCAGCATGCAGGCTGTTTTTGATGCTATTTTTCTCCTCAGGAAATGCAATAGGAACTGATTTAATAAGAAATCTAATACATATTTTTATCCTCTGAACGTAAATAGTAAAAATATCTCATGAAAGTAAATCAAGGCATCAGTTTGAAGTATGACATCACCTTATGTAAACCTATTTTTGAGTCCTTTTCACGTGTAGCAGAGTGGCGCAGCGGAAGCGTGCTGGGCCCATAACCCAGAGGTCGATGGATCGAAACCATCCTCTGCTAGGATTTTTTTTTCCCCTCATAATTTAAATTTGAGATTATGATTAGTTTTATAAAAACCTTTCTCATTGACATGTCAAATTATAAATGTCTGATAAATCAGAGGAGCAGCTAATCCAGTTGATTCAAAGGCTACTTGTCAGAATTCCATTGCTAATGTTTGCACATACATACAGGACACTGTTCCACCTTATGCATTTTGAGGCGCTTGAGTATTTATTGTATGCTTTACACGTAAATACATTGCTGGCTGATTAAATATATTTTTTTTATTTGGATAAAGCAACATTTGTGAAGCAAAACTGTGTTTGTGTCACCAGAGGTCAGGTGCACCAGGATCTCATGGGAACAGACAGTGAGATGACAGCAGTGCACCTGGACGAGTCATACATACTCACCACCCAGGACATACTTGAAAATGAGAGAAATCTCAATGTATCCTTCCTGGTAAAATCTTTTCTCAAAAAAAAAATATGGGACGGTCGGACTTCAAGGACTGCAGTCCTGAACGGTTGTGGGTCTCTATCCCTGCGGAGACCCATGACGTGTGGGGGACGTCCTCCGCACACAATATGCGGAGCCAATGATGTCCCCCACACGTTATCTGCAGGGAAATGGTTAATTTTGGGGCAGAAAAATTGATGAGTCCCCTCATTTCGAGAGAAATCTCAATGTATCCTTCCTGGTAAAATCCTTTATAAATAAATAAATAATTTATTTTTGTAGGACTTGATCCCTGCCTGTCACAAACATATTGTACTGGGGCATCGGGTGTGGAGGACTTTCTTCACCACATATGTTTTAATTTTTTTAACTTTTACAGTAGCTGCTGTCCAGGTCTCACTTTACGCTGCCATGCATTGCCAGTGGACTTCATGTGATTCGTCTCACCTGAAACCAATTTCAACCAAAAAATTCGAAAGAACCAGATCATGTCACAAACTAAAACGGTTTGCCTAAACAGACAGAATTTTCACCTGAATCAATTCAAACAATCGGAATTTGTCTTTCTTTGCGCAAGTCTAAGGCTGGGGTCAGACCAGCGCACTTTTAACGTGCGTTCTGGCGCACATAATCACGGCCGCACTAGCAGCAGATGACGGGTAATGACGGCCAATATACGATGTACGGCCGCACAAAAGTCCGGCCGTGCAACGCAAGTGGAATTTGAACGCATTTTTCTGAGAACGCTGAACCGCTAGTACTGACGTACTGAGTGCGCAGCTGCGGCATAGCGGCGTGTTTGCGTGATTAGGAGATGTCAGACACTGCTAATGTCCAGCCTACATAACGTCCAGACGCAAAAAGAGTTTTATTGACGATCCGTACAAAATCACGCCTGAAAATGCGCGTCGTCTGCCCGTTTTTGCGCATTCCGTGAAAAAATACGTCAATGCGTTCGGACGCACTTTTTCACGTTCGCGGGGAAAAATGCTTTCGTCTGACCCTAGCCTAATAGTAACATCTTAAAATTGTTCTTAAAAGTCAGTTTATATAACACACAGTTTTAAAGTGGTCAGGCTATGTAGAGTGCCACCCCCTCCCTCTGTTGTCAAAAAACGCTCTGTAAAGTACGCTAATTTTGCTTTAGCCCCTTAACGCCGTTAGATGTTCTATGACGACCTCGCGGCGGATGGGCCTTGAAGATGCGAGGTGTACAAGTACACCCTGCTGACTTCAATGGGCTACCCTGGCCCTCCCCGCATCCGGCGTGCACGCATGTGCCATTGGCTGCAGTGTGGGTGGGTCAAACTAGTGGCCTAGGACAGCACCTGGCGGCGAGGCGTATAGTTATGCCTCTTCGTCGTTAACTCACCCCAGATGGGTAACGCCTGCCTGTCGTTAAGAGGTTAAAATGGTGTGATAATGGGCTTTTCATATGCAGATGATTGCTTTTCAAAGAATTACAATGCAAACTCGGGATTACTTGATTCTTAGTAGTGAAAGGGTTAAAGGAGATAGCAGGCGAATTCAAACCCTATTATTACTTATTTGAACCCCACAAAGTCTCCATTATGTCGTAAAGTATCACTATAGACATATTGGGAATATTGCATGTAGCCCGGCTAGCTCAGTCGGTAGAGCATGAGACTCTTAATCTCAGGGTCGTGGGTTCGAGCCCCACGTTGGGCGAAACATTTTCTTAGCGTCAGAATTTGTTTTCCTGTTATACTAGATAACAATATAACATTCTGACCGAATGTTCTTACATGGAGTAACTTGTGAACCTAATAACAATCAGTAACAGTACATCTTGATATGACAGAGGGCAAATGCTTGCTCCATGTCACAGACATCAGTATGTTATAGGTTGAGTCAGAAACAGTTTCATGTCACAATTAATTTTCATATTAAAACCATTTATCAATCACTACAACGTTTATAAACACAGCGTTAACGCTTGCTTGTTGTCAACAATCACTAATTTTCCTTGGAAAAAGGCACTAACTGTATAATTTCACTTTCCTGAAAAATAAAATATACAGCGTCCCTGGGTGGGCTTGAACCACCAACCTTTCGGCTAACAGCCGAACGCGCTAACCGATTGCGCCACAGAGACCTCGCTGTCCAGCCTCTTCCAGTTTTCTGCTTTTAAAAGCAAGCGACACATTTCATCATTCTGTTTTCTCTGATTAGGAAGGTCTGCTTAATTACTAGTTAAATATTTCAGAAGTCTTTTAAATGTCTGCTACAACAATAATACATACATAGAGGAGCAGCACATCATTTTCTCATTACAGGATAGGATTTCACTCAAACAAACATTTACAACAAAATACTTGCACATAGTGCTTGCCTTGCTACTATATATCTCCAGACACAGCCGAACCATAGGCAGCAGAGTGGCGCAGCGGAAGCGTGCTGGGCCCATAACCCAGAGGTCGATGGATCGAAACCATCCTCTGCTAGAATTTTTTTTTTGTCACTTATTTATTTATTTTATAGTTTTATCCCTAATAATTGAAATTTTGAGTTTCAGATAGAAATTCCAGCTTACATATCGTAGGTGGACTTTTGTATATATTTATTAAGTGTTTTTATGTATGTTTATATGCAATTTCATGTAAATTCTGAATTTGTTACAAGAACCCATGTATCTCATTTCACTGAATATATATTATATATATAATTTTTTATTAGTTATTTTATTACATTCATCTTTTATTATTATTTTATGAATTATATTATTTAATTAATTACTTTATTACATTTGTCTTTTATTATTTTACTAATTATCTAATTTTATTATTTATTTTAATGAATTATTACATAGTTTTTAGTGAGTTTCTACAAGTTTTTCATCTTGTAATTAATAAATAGTTCCCCGAAATAAAATAATTAGATATATAATTACTTTAAAAAAAATAGTTCCCAGATATAAAATAATTTGATATATAATTACTTTTTTAAAAAAAATAGTTCCCAGAAATAAAATAATTAGATACATAAATACTTTTTTTAAAAAAATAGTTCCCAGAAATAAAATAATTAGATATATAATTACTTTTTAAAAAAAAAAATAGTTCCCAGAAATAAAATAATTAGATATATAATTACTTTAAAAAAAATTGTTCCCAGAAATAAAATAATTAGATACATAAATACTTTTTTAAAAAAAATAGTTCCCCGAAATAAAATAATTAGATATATAATTACTTTTTAAAAAAAAATAGTTCACAGAAATAAAATAATTAGATATATAATTACTTTAAAAAAAATAGTTCCCAGAAATAAAATAATTAGATATATAATTACTTTAAAAAAAAAATAGTTCCCAGATATAAAATAATTTGATATATAATTACTTTCATTAAAAAAATAGTTCCCAGAAATAAAATAATTAGATACATAATTACTTTTTAAAAAAAATAGTTCCCCGAAATAAAATAGATATATAATTACTTTGTATAAAAAAAAAGTTTGCAGATATAAAATAATTTGATATATAATTACATTCTGATTAGGATGATACTTTTACATTTTTTATTACATAAATTGCACCATACAGGGCAGTGCTTCACCTTCTTCACGCTAGCACTTATTTTATAGAGTGAAAGCTGTTTCTACCACCCTGAATGTTCTTTTGCAGTTATTACATGCCAGGAGTATTCTGTGGATACTGAAGCTGGGTTTTTTTTTCCTGCACAGTTTCGGCATTTTCCACTAGGGGGCGAAACATTCAAGCAATAAATCATCATCAATACAAATGGACACGTTTCAATGTTTTGCATTATTTGAGTCCTTTGCTGTATTGAAAAGATTCTCACAGCTAGTGTTGAGGTTTGAATATATGCTTGAAACAAAAATACAGCTATCTTACATTAATTTTATTTATTTGTCAACACAGAGGAAAAGGAGAACTTGACTCCCTGACACAGATTGAGACAAAATGTTGATTCAAAGTCACTGTGTATTAAATGACTGATCGTTGGACACTTGGGCTAAAACCAGCAAACCTGCAGAAAAGAAGAGAGAAAAATAGAGAATACTTTGAGCAACAGGAAATGATCAGGGGAAGCTAAATGGTCCAGTCTCAGAGGAACATTGCAGTTTTTTCCAGCAAAAATAATTTAAAAAAAAATATTTGCTTCATCATTTCCTCTCCACTGTTTCCTTGTTATTAATACAAAGAATAAAATCTGCCAGAATTCTTTTTGTTTTCCAAATATGGACTCAGACCATGTTAGCCATGAGAAGTCTGAAAGCACAGCAATGTCCCCAGGTAATACTTTTATTTATGAAATACCCTGTGTATACATAAGATGCAGTTTTATTATCTGTAATTATTTTCACTGTTTTAATGACCTACATTTAATATATACGTTGGGAAGATATGCATAGCTAACAGGAGGAAGAATATCTGGTTTTATGGATTGAAATCGATCCACAGATAAATAGTACCGAAAAACTAGAAAGAAGGGGCCAGGTAACATAGGTAGGTGATGGATAATAAGATGGGAAATATTCAAAAACATCAATAGAAAATTGATATTCATGCACCCAATCAGCATGTAATAATTCATATTTATATAATATTTAGTGAATTATTAATTCAGATACATATTTCTTTGAAACTTCAAAATTTCTATCAGAGATGGACTTTTGCCTATAATTATTATTTTATATATATATCTTATTTTCAAAGAAATTCAGAGTTTATCAGAATTTATCACAAGAAGAGCCCATGTAACAACTAACTGATTTATAGCATACGTCCATTATGTTATGACATAGTGAATTATTACATGACTTCAAATTATTATATAATTACAATTTCACAAAATTATCAGAGTTATTCAGAGAGCGTGAAAAGCAGGAGAATGACTGGAGAATGAAAAATTCTAGGTCAAAATAGTCGATTTGGAAAGTGAGATGAAAGGGAGAATTTTTCTGGTTTGGCTATTTTGACCTAGAATTTTTCATTCTCCAGTCATTCTCCTGCTTTTCACGCTCTCTGAATAACCCTGTATGTCTCGGTGTGTGTTAGGCTAGGGTCAGACGAAAGCATTTTTCCCGCGAACGTGAAAAAGTGCGTCCGAACGCATTGACGTATTTTTTCACGGAATGCGCAAAAACGGGCAGACGACGCGCATTTTCGGGCGTGATTTTGTACGGATCGTCAATAAAACTCTTTTTGCGTCTGGACGTTATGTAGGCTGGACATTAGCAGCGTCTGACATCTCCTAATCACGCAAACACACCGCTATGCCGCAGCTGCGCACTCAGTACGTCAGTACTAGCGGTTCAGCGTTCTCAGAAAAATGCGTTCAAATTCCACTTGCGTTGCACGGCCGGACTTTTGTGCGGCCGTACATCGTATATTGGCCGTCATTGCCCGTCATCGGCTGCTAGTGCGGCCGTAATTATGTGCGCCAGAACGCACGTTAAAAGTGCGCTGGTCTGACCCCAGCCTAAATGCATGGTTATCAATACAATTGATTAAGATTCGATTTTTAACCCCTTCACTACCAAATTATTTTCCAAAAAACCATTGTCAGAGACCAGTGTTTTTTTTGTAAAATCATTCTTAATTAATTATACTTTAATAAATATTTATTTCTGTAAATAACCTATTTCGCCAGTAGATGGCCCATCTACTGCCAAATTGAGTTACAGAGGTTTGAGCAGCAGGTCATACATGGTTATTCAAAGAAAGTAGATCTGGCCCCGAAATGTAACCGGACACTGAAATTCAGTGAATGGTGCCATTTTTGGGGCCATTCGGCTATTCAAAGAGCAGGCAGCTCGTCAAATGTTGGCGAATTGCTTGCACATACAGTGCCTGTTCGGTGCCTGTTCGGGGGCAGCGAAATCCCCATAGAGAAGCAATGCTTCATCTACTCAGAGAGCACAAACCAGCTGAGAAAAGTTGCCGAAATGCCCTGCCATTCGGTGGTTTCATTCGACAGGTTTATTCAGACTAGTCCCATAGGCTTCAATGTTAAAAATATTCCCGTTATAATTCAATATCTAATAAACCATTTATTATAATATTCTGCAGTAAAGAGTGTCTTTATTTATAAATTTTTTAGGATCTTTTAGGCATTTTTTGTTTTTTTTGTGCAAAAATATTTTTTCCGTTTTTTTTTTTAAATCGTTTTTTCTTTTTTCTGTAACAGCCCTTTTTATTATCATTCATTGGATCTTATATGTAAATTTCAGACATTTTCGTTCAGTAGTTTCTTTGAAAACAGCGTTTCACTTTTCAAGCATTCAAGCGTACAGTTTTTTTTTTTTTTCACTCCATTCATCTGCGGTGTCGGGTTTTTCCGGCGGCCGCTCTGCACTGTGATTGGCGGCTGCTCGGGTTTCTCCGGGGTGTTCGGCGGGGTTAATCCAGATGTTTTTGCGGGTTTCGGTGTGCATTCGCCGGGTCTTGCGGTGAGTGTTTCGGTGGGTTTGCGGCGGCTTTTCCCTGCACTACACTGGCCCTGTGGTGGTTGCTGAATTCACCGCAGGGTCGCCAAAATTGGATCGCCAAATCACACCGAATTAAAGAGAATAAAAAGTCGCCGAAAGTGCGGTGACTTTTCGATTCTCTTTGAATAACCCTCTATTTTTTTTCCCCCGCCTGTGCTGCTGACGGCTGCTGAAAGCCTGATATTTCAGAGCTTTCAGCAGCTGTTTTTACGGCATTATACCCACAGGGCTAAAGTTTTGGGGGCACCTTCTGCAGTCCAAAAGCAAACAAATTTAATTTGCTTTTGAGCTGCACATTGAGATATCTTGATATCGGGGCACCAGTTTGTGCCTTTGAAGCCCGAGATATCATTCTCAAGATCATTAGTGAAGGGGTTAACTAAGGCTAGGGTCAGACGAACGCATTTTTCATGTGGGTTTAGCCGCACAAAATCACGGCCGTGCTAGCAGCAAATGACGTCCAATGCCGGGGAACATACGACGAACGGCCGCACGAAAGTTCGTCCGTGCAACGCAAGTGGCCACGAACGCATTTTTTCGAGAACGTCAAACCGCTACTACTGACGTACAGAGTGCGCTGCGACCGCATAGCGGCGTGTGTGTGTGATTAGGAGACGTCAGACGCTGCACACGTCCGGCCAACATAACGTCCAGATGCAAAAGGGTTTTATCGATGATCCGTACAAAATCACGTACGAAAATGCGCATCGTATGACCGCTATCGCGTATTCCGTGAAAAAATACGTCCATTCGTTCGAACGCACTTTTTCACGGACAACGTGAAAAAAATGCGTTCGTCTGACCCTAGCCTAAACAAATTGTACCAACAATCACCTAAAGACCTAGGACACTTTAGTCTCTGACCATACCTCCAAGAACATTTCCTAATATGCAACTGTTTGCATTTTGAATTGGCCAGGTGGGGCAAAGTGTATCATTTTAGGCTGATTTTTTTAAAATTTTTGGTTCCTTCGTCCGTTCGTCCGTCCGTCCGTCCGTCCGTATCTATCTATCTATCTCAGGGTGGATGCATTCAACCCAAACATACGTATTTCATAATGATGATACTGAGACCAATGAATACAATAAAACTGAATGCTCTGAAATGTATGTGATATATATTTATACATTTGTGTGTGGTGTTTAATAACAAATAACAATAAAGTAGATAATAATAAAATCTCACGCTAATGCGTGACACACAGATATTGTGGCATTGTATATAGCAGTCTGAGTCGTTTCCAGTACAATTCATTTCGAAATGTGTGAAAGGCCTATGTATCATAGATGGTCTTTAGTATGTGTTTAATGTGTATGTTTCTTATTTCAGAGAAATTCTGGGTCTATTACAAGAATAACCCCATGGTTTTGCTGACGTATGGACTCATTGCATTTTTGTATATACTGATAATAACTCTTTTCGTGATTGTCTTTCCTAAGTGTAAGTGTTTCAATTGATCATACTGGTAAAATCCTTTATAAATAAATAAATTAATTAATTAATTAGGGTGAAGTCAGTCCACAAATCAGTTTAATTTGGTAAGGTTCGCAGGTACGGTATGCTATTACTAGTATGTTTTATTACTCACTGTTTGTGACCTTTATTATGGTTATTATTTGTCACCTTCTACAACAATACACGAGAAAACTACAATAAATATAAACACTTTCAGGGTTATTCAGAGAGAGGTGAAAACCAGGAGAATGACTGGAGAAGTGAAAAATCCAGGTCAAAATAGCTGATTTGGTAAGTGAGATAAAAGGGAGAATTTTTCTGGTTTGGCTATTTTGACCTAGATTTTTCACTTCTCCAGTCATTCTCCTGGTTTTCACCTCTCTCTGAATAACCGTGAATGTATTAATTGTAATGTAAAGTAACGCAATGTGACAATACTTGTTAGTATATAATGTGGTCTGTTTATCATATCATGCATTAGCAGGGTTATTCAGAGAAAGGTGAAAACCAGGAGAACTGGCAGGAGAAGAGAACAATCTAGACCAAATGGGAGAATTTTTCTGGTTTGGCTATTTTGACCTAGAATTTTCACTTCACCAGTCATTCTCCTAGTTTTCTCCTTTCTCTGAATAGACCTGAAAGTATTTTCACAGCTCGTACTAAGTTTGAAGATATCATTCTGGCAGTAGGTGAGACAGGAAAAGGCCCTTACTGCATTTATTATTTCTATTCACTAAACAATAAATCACAATAGTGCCGGACAATCTCCTATGCAGCCTCCACACTTTCCACTGGCACCATCTCATTTACTATGCTTAATTTACTATGCTCCATCGGCGACTGTCCATGGTTCTCACTCAGATCAGAACTATGGACAGTCGCCGATGGTGAAACACATATTATCGATCTATTTCTTCATGTCAGCACCATGGATAACGGCAGGCTTGTTACTATCCATGGTACTGATACTGACAAAATGTATTGTATATCAAAATTCATTGCCGAACAGAACACATACGGACAGACTGTGAGAAGATAATCCAGCTGGATGTGTTCTGCATCTGTAAAGAAAAAAACAGACCGCGTTATACATTTAAAATAAGTTAGGAAGAACCCTAAATATCAACCCAAAAATTCTCGAAAAATGCAAAAATAATCCTAAAAAATAAATAAAAGAAATGGCTGTTTGCTGCAATTGAAAATAATAAACGGTTTTAGAAATATTTAATAAACAATTAAAAACAGGGATTTGTTTTAACATTTATTCATAAGAAAAAAAAGGATCCTTCATAAAAAATCGATACGTTCAAAGGAACGAATCGGCAGGATTACCGTATCGACCGAAATATCGGAGCATCCGAAATACCATACGTCTAAAGTCAAAACGGAAATCCGAGGATGGACCCTTTCAAAAGAAGATAACAGATGATCCGAAAGACAAAAATTCCTCGATTACACGAAAAAAAATGCGATACAAAACATCGAGCCGAAACGAAACGAAAATGGACCGAAACGATCCGAAACGAAATTTTTGAAAAACTGAACGTGCCGAAACGAAAGAAAAAAACGCGTGCACATCCCTAGAAATAAGCTTCCATCGGAGTCCAGTCTAATGGGGCTGCTAGGTTCCTAGTACCTTGGGGCCACTGAACATATCGTGGGCCATATGGGGAAAAAACTAATTTGTGGCCAGGCCCCTTACAAGTGCACTGCTTGTACCCTCCTAATGGAGGCCCTGCATATTTATCCTACTGAAAAACGTAAACAAGTATCATTTATCATTTATTGACTGCTGTGCATCACCAGAGGGAGCTACATTTTCTGTCATTTATAACAATCATATGCAATACCTGCCTGTCAAAACTAAAGAGTTATTTAATATAAATAATGCATTTCTGACCCTGAACCTCATGCTTAGCCTTGGAGTGCCAGAGAATGGATGGTTAATGATGTTTCCTTTAAAACTCATCCTGTTTCTCTAACAGCTGTCCCTAGAGGTCTGCAGGCGAACATAAACATACAGACAGAAGTCAGTGCTATCAAGACCAACAGTAAGTTATTCATTTTATGTATCTACTAAGTTAAAATTTAATCATACAACCTAATTATAGAAACCAAATGAATGGTTAGTCATTTCCTATTTAACCAATTGTAATTGTTTAATAGAAAATAAAACATGACTGCTTATTATCTGTTGTCTTTTACAAATGTATTAAAAGCCATATTCAACCTTTCCATTAAGATAACAGGTAATGGTTCCAGCCTTTAACCCCTTCCCTACAAAGCGATTTTCCAAAAAAACATGGTCAGGAACCAGTGGTTTTTTTGAAAAATCATTTTAAATTAATTATAGTGTAAGACATATTTAGAAAAACTCCCAATGAATCTTATACTGTACTAACATATTTGGCCGGTAGATGGTGCCACCTACTGCCAAATCGAGTTACAGTTGCAGCACGTGGTTCACTGCAACAAATGTATCGGCTTGCTGAATGTCCGATGTCAGGACATCCAGTCAGCAGATTTTACACAGTTTTAGCTCTTTGGGCTAAAACTTTGGGGGCAGCTTCTGCAGCCCAAAAACAAACAAAATTTGTTTGCAGCAAATAAATGTCATTTGCTTTTGGGCTGCAGATCGAGATATCTCAATTTCGGGGCACTCTATGGTGCCTTTGAAGCCAGAGATTTCTCGATCTCGGTAGTGATTGTGGTTAATTTAATGGTTTGAGCCTTTAATCCAAGTCAACCTTGCCACAGGAGTTGCTTGCAGCGCGGAATTAGCGGCTGTTTGCTGTATATTACAGACTCCGTTAATAATGGCTCAGCATGAGAAATTAATCCATGGTAACTCACTGTGCTAGGCTCAGCAAAGAATACTGGCTTTCAGACCTTCATATTACATATTGTTTTTGCAAAATCACATATATAATAAACCATCAAAAAATCCCAAATTTACCTGTAATTTCACGGTGCAGAAAGCTGCTTCCATATACTGGTAGCCCTACCCTGCTGTGTGGAACCTGTGGTGATCGATACCTAGGAGTGCGCTTCCACTAACCTCTCCACTTTCTATACATTTTATCATCCAGTTAAGTCTTGACAGGCAGGTACTCCCTGATGTCCCTCCTTGTGAGGAAAATTGAGATTTTACAGAAAAAGATACCTAACAATCCGAAGTACCTGCATGCTAATTTGGCCCCAAAGCACTGCAATTCAGTGTTTGGAGACCCTTAAATCTAATAATGCTTTCTTTTTCTAGTTTCTCAGCTGAAATCAAAACTGACTCAACTGGAAAGCATTTCATCCAGTAAGTGATCAGGCCTACATCTCAAAAGGTATAAAAATAATAAAATGGCTACGACGCGGGGGTTTGTTAGCTTTTCTATTTTTTGACATTTGTAAACTGGCTTTTCATGTTATTTCTGAAAAACTAAACATACCGTTCATGACTTTATATACTGTAGGTCAGACCTCAAAATTTCCACTCGCCTACTCGCATTTGGCGAGTGGAAATTACATGAGGGCGAGTGGAAATGCAGATGCAGGGCAGGATAAGGGTTAGGTGGGGCAACTAGTGGCGAGTAACTCTTAAGGCCAGGCTAGTAGCTTGGGACTTGAAATTTTGAGCCCTGCTGTAGGTATTGTGATCCAGCACCGTCACAGGTCACCATTATACGGTCCTCTAGGGTAATCACATCACAGACAGACCCATAACAGAGAAGTATCTTCCACACTTTATTTCAGCAGCGCAAACAAAGCATAATGGAAAATAAAAAACCTGGCTCACCCGAGCACTAATTCACTGAACAGTCCTCTCTGTATCTAGCGCGGACACAAAAACAAAAAAAACAACTTCAAACAAAAACAAAACAATCTTCCCAGCCAACCTTTGGTTTTCTTTTCTGCATAGGTGCCTCTCCCAGCCTCAGGAGCTGCACCATTCTGTCTCGCTCAAGGGACTACTCACAAAGCACCAAAAAGCTTTGCTTTTCACCGCATTTCAACGCACTACAAAGATTCTATTTAAAATACAGTGAATTCACTATCTAGCGAATGTTCAGCCTAATTTTCCAAAAATTGAGTTGCCGAAGCAATTATCGGTCATCGGGTGAAAATTGCTGAATTGTGCCGATAACCGACGAATTGTGTCAAAATTGCCTCGGTGAATTCCACGTAACTGGAAAAAAAAAAAAAAACTCCTAATAAGAGTTTAAATCGATAAAAAGTATTAAATACATGTCTGTTTAGATAATAATCATTGTCATATGAGAACAATTCAAATAAAATGTAACTTTTATTACAAAGATATATAAAAAACCCAAAATATTAATATAAAAAGCCACCCAAGTGGTGGTATGTCCACACACAAGTTATTGGTAAAGTACACTTGCTGGTCCCTCAAATATGCTCAATAGCAGTAATCAATGCCAAGTCACTTCTCAATTCTGTTCTCTATTCTTATAAAGTAAGAAGCCAACCTTCATGGGCTGGTGGGTATAGGACAGTAGGAAGAGTATAGCATGACCAATATTCCATCAACATACAAAGAGAAAAAGGAGTGTTCCAATTATAGTCTCACACGTAGAAATAATTCAGTGGTGCCCAGCTTAAATAGTCGTACCAATTCATACCATAGATAAAGTATAAGTCACTCTACGCGTTTCGTTACCTTATAGCAGTGTCATCAGTGTATAATAAAGCAGTCGTCTTCAAAGGCACCATTCGGTGCCCTGATATCGAGATATCTCGATATGCTGAGCCCGGCCGCCGTTCAAAAGCAAATGGAATTTGTTTGCTGCCAACTCATTTCGCTTGCTCTTGGGCTGAAGAAGGTGCCGCCAATGTTTTTTCCCTGTGGGCAAAGTGTCCAAAGAGCTAAAACTGTAAAATCGGCTGATGAATGCTCTGACGTCGTGCATTCAGCAGCCGATGCAGGGGAAAAAAAATAAAATCGAGCTGCATCTCAAATGGCTGTAACCCAGTTTGGCAGTAGATGGCACCATCTACTGGCCAAAATAGGTTATTTACAGTAAGAAATACAATGGGTAAATGCTCAAATATTGCTTACTGCATAATTAATTATAAATGATTTTACAAAAAACACTGGTTTCTGCCAATTGTTTTGGAAAATCACTTGGTAGTGAAGGGGTTAACGCTGTCCCTGAACACCTAAACCATTTCCCTAAATATGTCCTTGTTTTTTCTCCTTTGTCTGAACCACTAAGCTTTCACCATCACACCTGCTTATGTTCCTACTGCTGTACTTGCAATTCTAAACGCCAATAATCAGAAGGCACCTTTAAATCTTCCATGTCAAACTTGTTCCTGTCTCTGCTCTAGTCCCTGCACGAATAATATATATAAATATATATATATACTGTATATCTCACGTCTAGTTTGTTTCTTTTCCTATTCTTTCATTGTATCACTAGATCATTTCGTCTCCCTACACTCCTAACCATATATCATCAAACCTGTTTCTAACTGTATTCCTTGGAGCGAGTCACTTTTGATATACAGAGGAGCCCAAAAATATATATACACATTTCAACATGAAAAATATATGCATAACATTTTTATTACTAGATGTATATAAACATCATGGGGCAGCTGTAAGTCATGTTTGAATTATGCAATCACATTAGGCGCTCAAAGTGGTCACCATTAGCATTCACACTTCTGATTTTGGCACACTACTGCATGACCGACATTGACTAGAGTGTCCACAGGGATTGCTCCGCATGATATTTCAATTTTTTCCTGTAGTGCAGCCAGTGTAAGTGGTTTTATTATTATTATTATTATTTATAAGCGCCAACACATTCTGCAGCACTGTACAAAAGGTGCAATGGGTAGAGACAGGACAATTCAACAATACATAAAAGGGGGCAGGTCAGTATTTCACCAACAGATACAGGAGGACATGAGGGCCCTATTCCCGTGGGAACTTACAATCTAGATGGGTGAACGGTAGACCACATTCTTCAGTGTTCTCCACAGATAGAAATCGAGGGGTGTTAAGTCCGAGGAATGTGGAGGGAATTCAACAGCGCCTCTACTTCCTATCCAACATCCTGACAGAATGTCATTGAGATAAGCTCTTACGTCTCGGTGGTAGTGAGGTGGTGCACCAACTTGCTGGAAGCAAAATTGCTTATCCACATAAAGCGCACGAATGTCCGGTAAAATGTATGTGCGAAGCATGTCGAGGTACCCTGGACCAGTCACAGTGACTTCAAAAAATGAATGGTCCAATTAAACCATTGGATGACAGTCCACATCATTTTCTGTACAAAGTCCTCATCCTCATGTACCATTGTTTTTTGAAAACCACTCACAGTATTCCATTCTCCGATCAGGGTCATCTTTAATCATGGCGCGTAACAGTCTCGGGATGTAAAACTTTGTGTAAACTGTTGCAACACCATATCCGAGGAAGCAGGACTTATTGCCTCCCAGATCTTTGCTTGTGCACATCACACACAGTGCCACCATTTTCGAACTTATCACAAATCCATGCAATTGTTAATGGTGTCGGTGGCTCTGTTCCAAACTCACGTCGTCATTGTCGTTGAACTTCACCCACATTTTCAAATTTAGAATACCACTTCAAAATGGTCTTGAGTTGCTTGAAAGTCAAGCGTGCCTCCGCCATTTTCTTTGACTCTCTCCTGACGGTCACGTGATATTTCAACAATGGTGCGACTACTGATATTGTTCAAGGAGACACAGTACTACCCATTACTGCCATAATTCACTACAGGTTTTTAAAAAGGGTATTGTTGGAGCGTGTGTACATTTTTGGCTGTGTGTGTGTATACATTTTTAGGGCTGTTGACGTGTGTATATATTTTTTGGGCTCCACTGTATTATGATAGGGCCCACCAAGCTTCAAACCTTTTGTGGTGCCAAGAGTAATCATGTTCTGTAGAGTGTCCTTACCACAGTGGCACCAGAGACTGTTGCAGAGCAGGTTCCTTATATTGGAAGTGTTACTCAGCGAATAACTTGTCTTCAGCAAAAATAAGCTCTTTAGTAACTCATTTAATGATCAGAAAACAGGTTTTCTATAGAGTGAAATGCATACGGGCCATAGCCAATGTTCTCCACCATATGTCCATGTCATGCAGCCAGATAGGCTTTTCTAAGTTACAAGCATTAAGGGTTTTTTTGAATATTGTGAACTTTACCATTGCTAAAAAGCTGAGTATTTGAATGCACTCTTTGTCTTCTCCAAGAGAAAACATGTGAGTTGACATGGCTACAATCCAATGGCAGATGCTATTACGTCTACGAAACCAAGTCTAACTGGCTGAGGGGTCGGTCAGTGTGCCTAAGAAAGGGAGGGGACCTTGTCGTAATTACAAGCCAACAGGAGCAGGTGATGTTTTTCCTGATTAAGTTACTAATGCAACTATGTTTCACTATACTCAACCAAGTCTGTCTTCTATAACAGGAATCTCCAAACTCTCCAGATGTGGTCGATCTACAATTCCCAGAAATCCCTGAATGCAATAGATGTAGAGAGAATCATGGGAGAAGTAGTTCTGCAATATCTTGGGGGGAGGGTCAGAGTTTGGAGATTCCTTCTGTATAAAACCATTGATGACTTTATTCCAGATGTTTTGTAAACTGTAAATGATAAACCGAGGGACGTGTTAGATAATGCTGTTAATGGGCGTGTTTTGCAACTCCTTAGTGTAAGGCAGTGTTTCTCAACTCCAGTCTTCGGGACCCACTAACAGGCCAGATTTTAAAGATTCCCTTGGGGAAATGCAGACTGAATCCTGCAATCACTGAGCAGCAAATCATATCACCTGTGCTGTGCTTCCGATATCTGACAAACCTGGCGAGGCGGAGGGTCCGGAGGACTGGAGTTGAGATACACTGGTGTACAGAATCCTGCTGCGAGGCAAATTCTGCAGCAGCGCCAGCGAGATACTGTATATACTAGGAGTTGCTGTGCATTGCTTGTGAACCACATGCTATTATGCAACTCCAGCATGTTTCTCGCTGGCAATGTACAGCATGTCACATGCTGAAGCTCGTCTTCCATTGTGTATCTCCCTGGTGCTGCAGGCAGTGCATGAAGGAGTGCTAAAGCGAAGGGAGACTCGTCAGGAGTGGCAGGGGATGGAAGTACAGTATATCCGGAAGACTTCAAAAACTCTGGTTTTCTGAGTCTTCCAGTATCGGAATTCCGGATAATGGGTGGCCAACCCATAGTTACAATAAAATGTGTGGTTCATTCAAGTACATGGAGTCTAGGGCCCTGCTGCTATTAAAACTATAAAACATCAAATCACACACTTTCTCATCTGATAATTGCATTATTATATTATATGGGCATCTTAAGTACATGTATATCAAAATAACATGTGTTTGCAATTTCTCTGTTATGTGTGTTTCAGGACTTCCTAATATCTGTCACCAACACTAACTTATATGGTTACTGGATTGGACTAAATACTATTGGCAATACAACTGTATGGAAATGGGTGGATGGCACAGACTATGAAACGTCATACAAGTAAATTATCTTACATTACTGAGAATGTACTTATTACTACCGTTGATACTCGAGTATAGCACGACCCGAATATAACGCGATGGATAGAGATTTATTATGGAAATGAGAGAATACTCAAGACTTGAATATAACGCGAGGAGCAAAAATTTACTTTACTGGTAAACAATTAAAATCCTTCCAGGCAGTGGCGTCACTAGGGTTGGTGTCACCCGGTGCGGTAACTTATGGTGTCACCCCCCCCCCCCGAGTTTTACAGATTTTTTTCAACTACTCTTACTCCTAAATCAGTACTCCATATAACACTGAATGTTCATACACACAGCGCACATTACTGTGAGGTTTATTGCTGAGGAGCTCTCTCATATGCTCACACAACTTTTTGCCAGCTGCCAGCAAGTACGTTGCCTGTTCGAAGGCAGTGAAAGCACACATGGATATATATTGCCCCCAGCAGCTCTGGATATATTGCCCCCAGCAGCTCTGGATATATATTGCCCCCAGCAGCTCACCCATGGATATATATTGCCCCAGCTCACATATGGATATATTGCCCCAGTTCACAGTTATATATTGCTCCCAGCAGCTCACCCATGGATATATATTGCCCCAGCTCACAAATGGATATATTGCGCCTCAGCTCACATATGGATATATTGCGCCTCAGCTCACACATGGATATATTGCCCCAGACCAGCTCACACATGGATATTGCCCCAGCTCTCATGGATACTGCCCCCAGCACACATGGATATGCCCCAGCTCCTCATGGATATTGCCCCAGCTCCTCATGGATATTGCCCCAGCTCCTCTCATGGATACTGCCCCAGCTCCTCTCATGGATATACTGCCCCAGCTCCTCTCATGGATATACTGCCCCAGCTCCTCTCATGGATATACGGCCCCAGCTCCTCTCATGGATATACTGACCCAGCTGCTCTCATGCATATAATGCCCCAGCTGCTCTCATGCATATACTGCCCCAGCTGCTCTCATGAATATACTGCCCCAGCTGCTCTAATTGATAATGCCCCAGCTGCTCTCATGGATTTTGCCCCAGCTCATGGATATGCCCCAGCTCACGGATATTGCCCCAGCACATGGATACTGCCCCAGCTCATGGATATACTGCCCCAGCTCAAGGATATACTGCCCCAGCTGCTCTAATTGATAATGCCCCAGCTGCTCTCATGGATTTTGCCCCAGCTGCTCTCATGGATTTTGCCCCAGCTCATGGATATGCCCCAGCTCATGGATATGCCCCAGCACATGGATATACTGCCCCAGCTCATGAATATACTGCCCCAGCACATGGATATTGCCCCAGCTCATGGATTTGCCCCAGCACCTCATGGATATGCCACAGCAGCTCATGGATATGCCTCAGCAGCTCATGGATACTGCCCCAGCAAATGGATATGCCCCAGCAGATGGATTACTGTCCCAGCAAATGGATATGCCCCAGCACCAGATGGATACTGCACCAGCTCCTCATGGATATGCCCCAGCTCACCTCCGCCGCGTATTCGCTCCCTGCGAGCGTCCGAAGCATGCAGGTTGTATACTGCCCCAGCTCAAGGATATACTGCCCCAGCTGCTCTAATTGATAATGCCCCAGCTACTCTCATGGATTTTGCCCCAGCTCCTCTCATGGATTTTGCCCCAGCTCATGGATTTTGCCCCAGCTCATGGATATGCCCCAGCACATGGATATACTGCCCCAGCTCATGGAAATACTGCCCCAGCTCATGGATATACTGCCCCAGCACATGGATATACTGCCCCAGCTCATGGATAAACTGCCGAGCACATGGATATTGCCCCAGCTCATGGATTTGCCCCAGCACCTCATGGATATGCCCCAGCACCTCATGGATATGTCCCAGCACCTCATGGATATGCCCCAGCACCTCATGGATATGCCCCAGCACCTCATGGATACTGCCCCAGCAAATGGATATGCCCCAGCAGATGGATTACTGCCCCAGCAAATGGATATGCCCCAGCTCATGGATACTGCCCCAGCTCCTCATGGATATGCCCCAGCACTCATGGATATGCCCCAGCTCACCTCCGCCGCGTATTCGCTCCCTGCGAGCATCCGAAGCATGCAGCTTGTATACTGCCCCAGCTCATGGATATACTGCCCCAGCTCAAGGATATACTGCCCCAGCTGCTCTAATTGATACTGCCCCCGCTGCTCTCATGGATTTTGCCCCAGCTCCTCTCATGGATTTTGCCCCAGCTCATGGATTTTGCCCCAGCTCATGGATATGCCCCAGCACATGGATATACTGCCCCAGCTCATGGATATACTGCCCCAGCTCATGGATATACTGCCCCAGCTCATGGATATACTGCCCCAGCACATGGATATACTGCCCCAGCTCATGTTATATACTGCCCCAGCTCATGGATATACTGCCTCAGCACATGGATATTGCCCCAGCTCATGGATA
Source organism: Leptobrachium leishanense (assembly GCA_009667805.1). Classification (NCBI taxonomy): domain Eukaryota; kingdom Metazoa; phylum Chordata; class Amphibia; order Anura; family Megophryidae; genus Leptobrachium; species Leptobrachium leishanense. The sequence continues at coordinate 48,895,812 of CM019065.1, forward strand.
TACTGCCCCAGCACATGGATATGCCCCAGCTCATGGATATTGCACCAGCTCATGGATACTGCCCCAGCTCATGGATATGCCACAGCACCTCATGGATATGCCCCAGCACCTCATGGATATGCCCCAGCTCATGGATATGCCCCAGCACCTCATGGATATGCCCCAGCACCTCATGGATATGCCCCAGCACCTCATGGATTTGCCCCAGCACCTCATGGATTTGCCCCAGCAGCTCATGGATATGCCCCAGCACCTCATGGATATGCCCCAGCACCTCATGGATATGCCCCAGCAGCTCATGGATATGCCCCAGCACCTCATGGATTTGCCCCAGCACCTCATGGATATGCCCCAGCAGCTCATGGATTTGCCCCAGCAGCTCATGGATATGCCCCAGCACCTCACGGATATGCCCCAGCAGCTCATGGATATGCCCCAGCACCTCATGGATTTGCCCCAGCACCTCATGGATTTGCCCCAGCAGCTCATGGATATGCCCCAGCACCTCATGGATTTGCCCCAGCTTGCTCATGGATATGCCCCAGCAGCTCATGGATATGCCCCAGCAGCTTATGGATTTGCCGCAGCTCGCTCATGGATATGCCCCAGCAGCTCATGGATATGCCCCAGTAAATGGATATGCCCCAGCAGATGGATTACTGCCCCAGCAAATGGATATGCCCCAGCACCTCATGGATAATGCCCCAGCACCAGATGGATACTGCCCCAGCTCCTCATGGATATGCCCCAGCTCACCTCCGCCGCGTATTCGCTCCCTGCGAGCGTCCGAAGCATGCAGCTTCGGCGCTCGCCTGGAGGAAACACGTCACCAGCCAATCGCGGCTGGTCACGTGGGCGCTCGCCTGGGGGAGCCACGTGACCAGCCACGATTGGCTGGTGACGTGTTTCCTCCAGGCGAGCGCCGAAGCTGCATGCTTCGGACGCTCGCAGGGAGCGAATATGCGGCAGAGGGTGAGACACCCGCCCTTAGGGTGACGGTGTCACCCTAAAGGCGCGTGTCACCTGGTGCGGGCCGCACCCACCGCCCCCACGTTACGACGCCAGTGCTTCCAGGTTCTCTTAACACAGTCAGGCTCCCCCTCAGGTCAGGGTGTTCTGCCTTAGAATGATTGCAGTTGTTACTAAGTATGAAGCCGCCGCCCACCCATCTTCTTTACTAGCGATTAGATGACTGGCGGAGGCGAGTGAGGTGAATGATTGGCTTAAACCGAGCGTGTTCTCTGTCCGTGATGGATCCCACCTCTCCCGAATACAGGAGTTCCTGAAGTGTTTGCAAGCATCAGGGAGCCCGCATTCACTTCAGCGAGACTACTGGAACTTCCGGGAGACTTGGGATCCAGAGCAAGGCCATTTTTTTTTCTTTTACACGTGATGCAGTGAATAAGGGTGATGTTAGTGTAGATGTTATGCAGATGAATATAACGCGACCCCTCCAATTTTAAGGTAAATTTTTGTAACCAAAATCTAACGGTATACTCGAGTATCTAAATAATCAGTAACTGGATTGTGTAACCACTAACCTCTCTTGGAGTATTAAAATTGACATACATACACATAATATTGATTTTCAAAAGCTTACACCAAGTTTTAAATAGATGCCAAGCTCCTGGGGGGCAGGTGGGAGCTGGTTAAATCTTTAGACATTACACTAATTTTATGGTTTTTTTTCTCTTTGCTGTTATTCAGTAGTCAGCATAGATTGTTCTACTGGAGGAATAAAATGGGCTGGGAAGTTTGTAAAACACTAAAGGGGTTATTCAAAGAAAGCCGAACACGCCACCGAGTTGCACCAAATGGTGAATTTCCCCATACGGTGCAATTTATTATTATTATTATTTATTTATAAAGCGCCAGCATATTCCGCAGCGCTGTACAATAAGCACAGTATAGACAAGGTTACAATACATTGAACAACATTTGACAAACAGTACAGGAGGAGATGAGGGCCCTATTCCCGTAGGAACTCACAATCTGGGAGGGAAAATTAATTTCCTGTGAGAGGATCGAACTCACAACCTTCAGATTATGAGACTGGCGCGCTACCTACTGCGCTAACAAGGCTCGCGAATTTTGTGGCCGTTCAGCTATTCAAAAACCTGGCAATTCACCAAATTTTGGCGTATTGCCAGCGAAATACAGTGCAATTTGTCGGCAGGGAAATCCCCATGGAGAAGTAGTGGTTAATCCATTCAGAAAACGCCGAACAGTTCGCAAAATGCCCAGATTTTCGGTGCTTTTCTTCAACAGGTTCAAACAGGCGAATCCCATAGGTTTCAATGTAAAAACAATCCCAGTTTTTAGAAATTTTTTATTGAACCGTTTAGTATTTTCATTCGCAGCAAATAGTCTGTCACGGGTGATCAAGGGACACTGTGTTTTCAGAATGATGGGAACCCAGAGAGCGGAGTATGCCAGATCGTATGAGCCACTACACGAAGGGTGGGATGAATGGAACAACCTTATTCGTGATAGTAACCGAGACGTCGGGAGTAAGTAGGATAGACGTGGAGGTGCAGCTAGCAGAGGCTTGACACGGCGATCAGTAGGTAAACATAGAATACTGAGATGTAAGGATAATTTCATATGGGGTTCGTAGTACTCACGGTAAGTTGGCACTCGTGGTAGGTTGTGGTTCTGGAGCAGATGAAGAGACTGTAGGCGTAGCGGTAAACTGAGGCCTCTGGAGCAGGTGAGGAAACTGTAGATGCTACGGTATGTTGAGGTCCTTGGAGCAAGTGAGGAGACTGTATATGCTGCGGTATGTTGAGGTCTTTGGAGCAGGTGAGGAGACTGTAGATGCTGCGGTACGCTGAGGTCTTTGGAGCAGGTGAGGAGACTGTAGATGCCGTGGTATGCTGAGGTCTTTGGAGCAGATGAGGAGACTGTAGATGCCGCGGTATGCTGAGGTCTTTGGAGCAGGTGAGGAGACTGTAGATGCTGCGGTACGCTGAGGTCTTGGGAGCAGGTGAGGAGACTGTAGATGCCGCGGTATGCTGAGGTCTTTGGAGCAGGTGAGGAGACTGTAGATGCCGCGGTATGCTGAGGTCTTTGGAGCAGGTGAGGAGACTGTAGATGCTGCGGTACGCTGAGGTCTGGAGCAGGTGAGAGGACTGTAGATGCCGCGATGTGCTGAGGTCTTTGGAGCAGGTGAGGAGACTGTAGATGCCGCGGTATGCTGAGGTCTTTGGAGCAGGTGAGGAGACTGTAGATGCCGCGGTATGCTGAGGTCTTTGGAGCAGGTGAGGAGACTGTAGATGCTGCGGTATGCTGAGGTCTTCGGAGCAGCTGAGGAGGCTGCTGATGCTGCGGTATGTTGAGGCTCAAGAGCTGGCGAAGAGACTGTGAACGCTGCGGTACGCTAAAGAGAGATAGCTATACACAAAGCAGAGAGTATACAGTTCAGGTAGCAAACTCAATAATTGGGCGATACTCACAGTCCCGCGGTTTCTTTTAAGCTGGTCCCCGCCTTGTCTCGGTATCTGGCGTCTGACGTCATCTCTCGGCGCCGAGGCTATCCAACCTTTTCCCATAGCCTTCTTGGATGCGGCGCGCATGCGTGTGCCAGCCGTTGCCTAGCAACGAGGCGTCGGGGAACAAACCGCGGCAATAACGCCGGCTGCTTGTAGGTGGTTAGCGATGGTATAGATGGCATCATGGATGGGTCCGGCGGCGGTCAGACGACACCAAGGGGCGATCCTGACAGGGCCCCCCACCAAGGCGACCTCTCCGAGGGCGATCAGGATGAACAGCGTGGAAACGCCGGATGAGGGCAGGAGCGCGGACCTCACGATACGATATCCAGGAGTCATCCTCCGCACCATAGCCCTTCCAACGGATCAAGTATTCCAGGCTACGTCGGTGCCATCGTGAATCCAGTATAAGTTCCACTTCATATTCATCGTCCGCTACGGTGGACACAGGTCCGGGAGTGGTCAGAACTCTGCTAGGAAATGGGTCAGGGGTCACAGATTTCAGCAGGGACACGTGAAACACAGGGTGTATCCTCAACGTACGTGGCAGACGCAATTTGACGACCACAGGAGACAGTACCTTCTCAATAAAAAAGGGGCCGAGAAAACGGGGACCTAGTTTACGAGAAGGACAAGACAATTTCACGTTAGCTGATGACAACCATACCTTGTCTCCTATACGATACACAGGGGCGGGCCTCCGGTGACGGTCTGCATAGAACTTGAATCTTTGTTGTGCCTTCAGCAGCTCGGCTCTGACAAGGCGATAGTTTCTATGAATATTTGACAATCGTTCATCAGCTTTCGGAACATTGGTTTCGAGGGGTGACCCTGGTAACATGGAAGGGTGATAACCAGAATTGATGAAGAAAGGCGTCATAGTCGTAGAGCGTTGTACCTGGTTGTTATAATTGAATTCGGCCAGTGGTAGGTACGAGGACCAGTCATGTTGGAGATAGGATATATAGCAGCGTAAGTACTGTTCAAGGATTCCGTTGGTACGTTCCGTCTGTCCATTAGCTTGAGGATGGTATGCAGAGGTTAGGGCTTGGGTGATATGTAAGCCTTTACAGAATGCTCTCCAGAAACGTGCCGTGAATTGCGTGCCTCTGTCGGTTATGATGGTAGAAGGTAATCCATGAAGACGGAAGACTTCTCTGATAAAGACTGAGGCAGTTTCTGCCGCGGTAGGGAGGCCTACCAGGGGAATAAAATGTGCCATCTTCGTAAACCTATCCACCACCACCATGATGGTGTCATATGTTGCTGATTTGGGTAGTTCTACTATAAAGTCCATGGCTATATCAGACCAAGGAACAGAAGGTACGGGTAGTGGTTGTAGTAGTCCTTGAGGTCGGCGTCTTGATGCTTTCATACGTATACATGTAGGACAATTTATAACATACTCGGTAATGGTTTTGGACATATGTGGCCACCAGAAGGATCTTTCAATTATATCAATGGTCTTATGGACGCCTCCGTGGCCTCCTAAGGTAGAGTCGTGGAAATGTTGTAGTACTGTGGTACTGCTAAAGGTGGTACGTATATTTTCTTTTGGTGTAACAGGAATCCGTCTTTTTCTGTAAAAGATATTCCCATGGGGGCTTCCTGTAGAGAAGGGGTGTTATCAGTGATCACTTGCCATAGAGTTTTTTCTTGTGTCAAAAAACAGGTAAGCGGTAGTATGGTTCCTTTTCTCGATTTATTTCCGGGTTGCCTATCCTAGATAGGGCATCAGCTTTTCCGTTTTTATTACCCGGCCTGTAGGTGATATATAAATCGAAACGGCTGAAAAAGAGGGCCCACCTGGCTTGTCGAGGTTTTAGTCTGCGAGCCTTCTGTAAATACTCTAGGTTTCTGTGGTCGGTGAATACAGTCACCGGATGGCGGGCGCCTTCGAGTAGATGTCTCCAATCTTCTAAAGCCATTTTAATGGCTAAGAGTTCTCTTTCACCTACATCGTAGTTGCGTTCAGCCGGGGATAGACTTTTAGAAAAATAACACACTGGATGTATACGTCCAGTTTCTATCCGTCTTTGGGAGAGTATAGCCCCCACGGCGAATTCGGAGGCGTCCACTTCCATTATATAGGGGTATGTAGGGTCTGGTAAGGCTAATATGGGCGCTTCGGTGAACATTTTTTTTAATTTAAGGAAGGCTCGTTGTGCGTCTCCCATCCAGGCAAATACGACACCTTGTCTTGTTAGCATAGTGAGGGGGCGTATAACCTTTGAAAAATTTCTTATGAACTTCCGATAGAAGTTACAGAATCCTATGAAGCTTTGAACCCCCTTTTTATTTGCTGGGACTGGCCAGGTGGCTACAGCCTCGGTTTTAGCTGGATCCATGCGGATGTATCCTGGGCTGATAATGAATCCAAGAAACTCTATGTTATCGGTATCAAAAGTACATTTTTCGGCCTTGGCATATAGTCTGTGTTCCTGTAGTCTATGTAACACTGTTTTTACATGTGTTCGGTGAGCCTCCAGGTTTTCAGAATATATCAGTATGTCATCCAGGTATATGATGATATAGTTGTCTAGTATATCTCGGAAGATGTCGTTCAGGAAGCGCTGAAATGTGGCAGGAGCGTTACATAGCCCATATGGCATTACCATATACTCGTAATGACCGTAGCGAGAACGGAAGGCAGTTTTCCATTCATCCCCATCTTTGACGCGTACAAGATTGTAGGCTCCTCGTAAATCAAGTTTCGTGAATACCGTAGCCATACGTAGACGATCCATTAACTCAGATATTAGGGGGAGAGGATATTTGTTTTTAACTGTGATAGCATTTAGGGCTCTGTAATCGACGCAGGGCCGAAGTCCTCCATCCTTCTTTCCCACAAAGAAAATAGGTGCTCCAGCCGGTGAGGTGGATGGTCGTATGAAACCTTTCTGTAGGTTTTCGTCAATATATTCTTTTAGTACCAGCAATTCAGGCTCCGATAGGGGGTAAATCCTCCCGTATGGAACTGGTGCCCCGGGTAACAGATCTACGGAGCAGTCGTAAGGTCTGTGAGGGGGTAGAGTATCAGCACCTTTTTTCTCGAATACATGACTAAAGGATCGGTATGGTTCAGGTATCTCGATACACAGGGCTACGGTAGGTTTCATAGAGGTATGTAGATCTGTAGCCGGTACCGTATCGTCCGTTGCGAAGGTGACGGTACCAGAGGACCAATGTATAATGGGGTTGTTCTTGCATAACCAGTTGAGGCCTAGCACACCGGGAAATAGAGGAGAAGATACTATATCGAAGACGATGGTGTCGTGATGGTCAGGGCCTAAAGACACCAGCAGTGGTTTGGTTTCTTTGGTAATCGGCCCAGATGTAGGGGAACTTCCGTCGAGCATTTGGATGGCATAAGAGCGAGTCTTGGGGGTGATCGGAATCCCCAACGTAACAGCTGTTTTTTCGTCCAAAAAACAGCCGCTGGCTCCGGAATCAATCATGGCCCGTAAGGGAACGATGTGCTGGTCCCACTGTAATAACAAGGACACGATTAGGTGGGATGGTGTCACGGAACATAATCTAGGAGAGGCGACAGACGTGGTAGGCGGTATGGGCTCACCTGAACGATTGGCAGGCTTAGCTCGGCATTCTCTAACTTGATGGCCAGGACGCCCACAATACATGCAGAGGCCCAGGGATCGGCGTCTGGACTTTTCTGTCTCAGTTAAGGGACCTCGTATGACTCCGATTTGCATAGGTTCTTCTTCGCTGGCGGAAGCACTATGGTTAGGTACCGGGGGTGTGTGTACGTATCTTTTTACCGGAGCATGGGTGTGAGAAGCGGATTTTTCTGCTCTCCTTTCACGTAGTCTTCTGTCTATCTGTGTGCAGAGAACCATGGTAGCCTCCAGAGTAATGGGGACTCCAGTACGAGCTAATTCGTCCTTCAGTACTTCGGATAATCCTTTTCTGAATTGTGCTAGCAGGGCAGGCTCATTCCACTCCGAATCCAGGGCTAAATGTTTGAATTCTGTGATGTACTCTTCCACATCATCCTTTCCTTGTTTTAACAATTCAAGCGCTTGAGCCGCGGAGGTTAGACGATTAGGGTCTTCGTACATGGCTTCGAGGGCACTATAGAAGGTGTTCCAGGTACGTAGCGAAGGGTGAGCGGTACGTAACAGGTGATGAGCCCATACCTGTGGTTTGCCAGTGAGGAGGGACATTACGGTCCTAATTTTCACGAAATCAGATGCATAAGTCCTTCGTTGGAGAGAGAACATGATTTGACACGACGTGATGAATAGTCGAAACTGTTTCCTATCCCCATTGAATTTATTAGGTGGAGATACATAGGGTTCAGGACCCGTAAGGGCGCCTTCAACAACTGGTGGGGCTTCAGCGGAGGGGCCAGCCAGTTCATCGGCATCTTGTGCTTGTTCCAACCGACTCAGGTGGGCTTGAATAGAGACCTGGTTGTTCTGTAGGTCTACAATGGAGTGAGTTAGGTTTGATAGCTGATTGGTTATGAGAGCTAGAGTATCTGGTATACCCGCGGGTTCCATGCGTTGGCCCAATTATTCTGTCACGGGTGATCAAGGGACACTGTGTTTTCAGAATGATGGGAACCCAGAGAGCGGAGTATGCCAGATCGTATGAGCCACTACACGAAGGGTGGGATGAATTGAACAACCTTATTCGTGATAGTAACCGAGACGTCGGGAGTAAGTAGGATAGACGTGGAGGCGCAGCTAGCAGAGGCTTGACACGGCGATCAGTAGGTAAACATAGAATACTGAGATGTAAGGACAATTTCATGTGGGGTTCGTAGTACTCACGGTAGGTTGGCACTCGTGGTAGGTTGTGGTTCTGGAGCAGATGAGGAGACTGTAGGCGTAGCGGTAAACTGAGGCCTCTGGAGCAGGTGAGGAGACTGTAGATGCTACGGTATGTTGAGGTCTTTGGAGCAAGTGAGGAGACTGTATATGCTGCGGTATGCTGAGGTCTTTGGAGCAGGTGAGGAGACTGTAGATGCTGCGGTACGCTGAGGTCTTTGGAGCAGGTGAGGAGACTGTAGATGCTGCGGTACGCTGAGGTCTTTGGAGCAGGTGAGGAGACTGTAGATGCGCGGTATGCTGAGGTCTTTGGAGCAGGTGAGGAGACTGTAGATGCTGCGGTACGCTGAGGTCTTTGGAGCAGGTGAGGAGACTGTAGATGCGCGGTATGCTGAGGTCTTTGGAGCAGGTGAGGAGACTGTAGATGCCGCGGTATGCTGAGGTCTTTGGAGCAGGTGAGGAGGACTGTAGATGCTGCGGTACGCTGAGGTCTTGGAGCAGGTGAGGAGACTGTAGATGCCGCGATATGCTGAGGTCTTTGGAGCAGGTGAGGAGACTGTAGATGCCGCGGTATGCTGAGGTCTTTGGAGCAGGTGAGGAGACTGTAGATGCCGCGGTATGCTGAGGTCTTGGAGCAGGTGAGGAGACTGTAGATGCTGCGGTATGCTGAGGTCTTCGGAGCAGCTGAGGAGGCTGCTGATGCTGCGGTATGTTGAGGCTCAAGAGCTGGCGAAGAGACTGTGAACGCTGCGGTACGCTAAAGAGAGATAGCTATACACAAAGCAGAGAGTATACAGTTCAGGTAGCAAACTCAATAATTGGGCGATACTCACAGTCCCGCGGTTTCTTTTAAGCTGGTCCCCGCCTTGTCTCGGTATCTGGCGTCTGACGTCATCTCTCGGCGCCGAGGCTATCCAACCTTTTCCCATAGCCTTCTTCGATGCGGCGCGCATGCGTGTGCCGGCCGTTGCCTAGCAACGAGGCGTCGGGGAACAAACCGCGGCAATAACGCCGGCTGCTTGTAGGTGGCTAGCGATGGTATAGATGGCATCATGGATGGGTCCGGCGGCGGTCAGACGACACCAAGGGGCGATCCTGACAAAGTCTTTTATGAACTTACTTTTAAGATTATTTTAGGCATTTTTCTGGATTTTTTTCAGTGAAATTTTTGATTCGGATGTATTTTGAATGGCATTTTTTTTCTTATTCTGTAACTCACACATGGGTATATTATTGCCCCCGGCTCACACATGGGTATATATTTGCCCCAGCTCACACATGGGTATATTATTGCCCCCAGCTCACACATGGGTATATTTGCCCCCAGCTCACACATGGGTATATTTGCCCACAGCTCACACATGGGTATATATTTGCCCCAGCTCACACATGGGTATATTTGCCCCCAGCTCACCCATAGATATATTTGCCCCAGCTCACACATGGGTATATATGCCCCCAGCTCATACATGGGTATATTTGCCCTTAGCTCACACATGGGTATATTTTCCCCAGCTCACCCATGGGTATATATGCCCCCAGCTCACACATGGGTATATATGCCCCCAGCTCACACATGGCTATATTTTCCCCAGCTCACACATGGGTATATATTTGCCCCCAGTTCACCCATGGGTATATATTTGCCCCCAGCTCACACTGGATATATGTGCCCCCAGCTCACACATTGGTATATATTCGCCCCCAGCTCACACATGGGTATATATTTGCCCCCAGCTCACCCATGGGTACATATTTGCCCCCAGCTCACACATGGATATATTTGCCCCCAGCTCGCACATGGATATATTTGCCCCCAGCTCACACATGTGTATATATTTGCCCCAGCTCACACATGTGTATATATTTTCCCCAGCTCACACATGGGTATATATTTGCCCCAAGCTCACACATGGATATATTTGCCCCTAGCTCACACATGGGTATATATTTTCCCCCAGCTCACACATGGGTATATATTTGCCCCAAGCTCACACAAGGTATATTTGCCCCCAGCTCACACATGGGTATATTTGCCCCCAGCTCACATGGATATTTGAGGAACTGAACGCGCCTCTGGGGTGGCTCACACAGCCCCCCGGGTAACGCAGGCCGCCATGTTGAAGGCCCGCCTGTCATGTTGAAGGCCCCCCCTATCCCCCCTCCAGTTGTTTGTAAAAATGCTGGGCTGGTCAGTGGCGCTGCACTGCGCTGCCAATACACATACCTGCTGGCTGCCTGGTCCTGGTGCGGTGGTGCCAGCCCCACATGCGCATTAATCCAGGCCCGCTCTTCACTTCCTGACCGCGCCCACACACATGCAGTCACATGTGCCGGGACAGGTGCGTGCAGCCTGCTAAAAAAAATAGTGCAGCGGCGCTGGCCGAAATTTGCCACCGGCTTCCAAATTAAGTGCAAAAGCCTTCCTGAGCCGCAGGGCCCCCCTGAAGTGGTGGAATGCCAGGGCCCGGTCGCAAGTGCGACTGCTGCGACCCTGGTAGTTCCGCCACTGAAGGGACACATTTCACAGTGTGAGCTCTTAACTGAGTGGCCATACTGCTGTGAGCTCAATCCTCCATCCTCTGGTGGGCTGGGGGATTGGAAGATTAGTTCAGTCATCCAAATGCATGGCTTAGTCTTGCCCAGAACCTCTGCTCAGGGATCCCTAAGTTCAGGTTTCCTGTGCTTGGAGTAGTTCTAGGGGTCAAGTTGCATGGAAACGCAGTTCCACTACTATTTTGCACAGAGAACTAAGTTCCCATTGGTCCCACACCAAGCACTTGACCCCTGTAGTTCAGATACCAGTCTCATCCAATGCTATTAAAGTCTTCCTGCACTGAGAGCCACTGGATTGGCAGGAGAGCTCAGCCCCCTGCAGTCAACTGCACGTTCAGTTCCTCAGCCGCTGCAAGTGTTGAGTTAGCAACTTGGCACTGAACGCTGTGATGCAGTTCAACGCTCAGTACTGCTAACTTAGCACTTGCAGCTAAGTAGAGAAGTGCTGCAGAGTAGCTGAGTGTGACGTGGGAAAGATGGCCGCCTCCATGGAGCAAATAATCGAATAAGGAAATGTGCAGTTTGAGGTTTGAGGTGAACCAAAACACCAAGGGCTCTATTATCTTCTTCGCGCAAACGTTAACACGTCTGCAAAAAACGCATTAACGCGAGGGGAAAAACCTTTTGCACAGAACGTCGTTTTACAATGTCCGCGCAAAAAATGCGCGTTAACGTCTACTGCGGGTGAACCTGCGCGAACCCTTTGCGAGCGTAATGTACTGCGCACGTCCTATACTTAACATTGTGAGTGCAAATGCGTTGGTGCGCTGGTGCGCGTATGGTATTACAATCTATGCGCAAATTTTAACGGACAATGTTAATTTTAACGTCTTTGAAAAGCTGGTGTTAACGGCAAATCTGAACGTTCTGGCCGAAACCAAATACACCAGCACGAAAAAAAAATACAGCAACGTATAGTTACACATTCAACACATACCCAAACAATAAAATTGTGAAGTTGTGCGTGTTTTTATTATTGCTGCAGCATATATACTCAGATTGATTTTGGCGGGCGCAAAAACTTAACGGGAGACAATTGTGGTTCTTAATTCAGATTGGCTGAATCGCGTGAAAAACAGTTCGCACACCGATTTCTGCACGCAAGGTTAATGCGCGCGTTTTTGCGCGACTTTTTAACCCCTTCACTGCTGAGCCATTTCACGTTTTTAAAAAAACACATTTTTCTTTTTTTTATTATTATTGTTATAATTTTTTTTCTTTACTTTGAGCATGCTCTGGCCTTTCTAATGATACCAAACATGACCCTGCTAGCTGAAAACAGTCGTGAGATATCGGGGTTCAAACAAACCCCTATCTCCACCCCTGTCTTTTCTTAGGAGTCAATAAGGACGTTCCCCACCAGTGGCGTAGCGTGGGTTGTCAGCGCCCGGGGCCAGCAAAGAATTGTGCGCCCCCCCCCCAACCTGTGGACGTTATCGATATTGCCCCCAGCTCACACATGGATTTGCCCCCAGCTCACACACGGATTTGCCCCCGCTCTCACATGGATTTGCCCCAGCTCATGGATATGCCCCAGCTCATGGATTTGCCCCCCAGCTCATGGATTGCCCCCAGCTCATGGATTTGCCCCCAGCTCATGGATTTGCCCAAGCTCATGGATTTGCCCCCAGCTCACTCATGGATTTGCCCCAGCTCACGGGGATTTTGCCCCCCAGCTCATAGATTTGCCCCAGCTCTCACATGGATTTGCCCCCCAGCTCACTCATGGATTTGCCCCCATCTCATGATTTGCCCCCCAGCTCACTCATGGATTTGCCCCCATCTCATGGATTTGCCCCCCAGCTCACTCATGGATTTGCCCCCATCTCATGGATTTGCCCCAGCTCATAGATTTGCCCCCAGCTCATGGATTTGCCCCCAGCTCATGGATTTGCCCCCAGCTCACTCATGGATTTGCCCCCATCTCATGGATTTCCCCCCAGCTCACTCATGGATTTGCCCCATCTGATGGATTTGCCCCCCAGCTCACTCATGGATTTGCCCCCATCTCATGGATTTGCCCCAGCTCATAGATTTGCCCCCAGCTCATGGATTTGCCCCCCAGCTCATGGATTTGCCCCCCAGCTCACTCATGGATTTGCCCCCATCTCATGGATTTGCCCCCCAGCTCATGGATTTGCCCCAGCTCATGGATTTGCCCCCCAGCTCATGGATTTGCCCCCCAGCTCATGGATTTGCCCCCCAGCTCACTCATGGATTTGCCCCCATCTCATGGATTTGCCCCCCAGCTCACTCATGGATTTGCCCCCATCTCATGGATTTGCCCCCAGCTCATGGATTTGCCCCCCAGCTCATGGATTTGCCCCCAGCTCATGGATTTGCCCCCAGCTCATGGATTTGCCCCCCAGCTCACTCATGGATTTGCCCCCCAGCTCACTCATGGATTTGCCCCCATCTCATGGATTTGCCCCCATCTCATGGACTTGCCCCCAGCTCACTCATGGATTTGCCCCCATCTCATGGACTTGCCCCCAGCTCACTCATGGATTTGCCCCCATCTCATGGATTTGCCCCCCAGCTCATGGATTTGCCCCAGCCCTTACCTGGATATTGCCCCAGGCCCCAGCTCCGCGGGTTGAGGGGACCGGGACGCAGATGCCGGGCAGCGCGGGAGCGCCTGCCCGGTCTTTACAGTCCGTCCTGTTAGGTGATGCCGCGCAGCCAGTCACGTGGTCCGGCCAATCAGGTGGTACAGAGACTCCGTACCACCTGATTAGCCGGACCACGTGACCGGCTGCGCACGCCGCGCAGCCGCATCACCTAACAGGACGGACTGTTAAAGACCGGGCAGGCGCTCCCGCGCTGCCCGGCATCTGCGTCCCCTCAACCCCGGGCCAGTTTTAGGGCGCAAATGCGCCCCTAACAAAACTGCGCCCGGGGCCACGGCCCCCCCAGCCCCCCCACGCTACGCCACTGTTCCCCACACGTCCTCAGCAGTGAAAGGGTTAAGCGCTCGGATTGTAATACCAGCGTTAATTTACACACGTTAATGTTTAACGCTGCGCGCAAAAATAGAATATTAAGAATAATTGGAAGATTTTGAATAGGGGTTTTCCAGAAATAGAGGAGTTTAAGTCTGCTCCATTGATGACTTATCAGAGAAATAAAAACCTTAAGGGTAAATTGGTAAAGACAGATTTAGGTCCATTTGTGAAGAAGACTCAAACGTTTTTGGAAATACAGAAGTTTGGTACTTTCCCTTGTCTTATGTGCAGTTGTTGCAATGCAGTAATTAAAGGTGATAGGTTTTCACACCCTCACACAGGGGAACAATTTTGGATTAGAGATTTCTTTACATGTAATAGCTCTTATGTGGTGTATCTTATAAAGTGACCGTGTGGTCTCCCATATGTTGGCGAAACCACAAGGAAAATCAAGGAGAGGATTACCCAACATAAGTCTACTGTATGAACGGGCAAAATTGATTTACCAATACCCGAGCATTTTTGCAAAGAGAATCATTCTGTTTCTCAATTGCGATTCCAAGTGATAGATCAAATTCCAGCACTAAGACGGGGAGGAGACAGGTCTTTGCGTTTGAAAAGGAAGGAGAAGGAATGGATTTTTAGGTTGGATACTCATTGGCTGCGAGGGCTTAATAAGGAGTTTAACCTAGATATATTTACTCGAAGGTGCGTCTATTTGTATTGTAGAATACATCCTTATCTCCCTCTTTCTCTCTTTTCTTAATAAGAAGCTTGTAGATGTGGTTTTAGGCTGGGGTCAGACGAGCGCAGTTATCACGTCCGTGTTGCCGCACATTTGTACGTCCGCTGCAGCATAGCATTCTGACCAATGGAGCCCCACACACGAAGTACGTCCGCACAGAAGTACGGATGCATGACGGACGCAGCAAACGGACGCAGGTTAGGCAAGAACGTAATACTGCTAGAACGGACGTGCAGAGTGCGCCATGTCCGCAACGTCCGTGTAGCTTTGTGTGTGAGTGATGAAACGAGGTCAGATGGACTGCATTTATACGTCCAGCATTTTTGACGGACAGAATGTTTTTTCATTGTAATTTATTTTCCCTGCTACATCAGTCAAAAAATACGTCAGTGAAAAAACAGACCGTGTGGCCACTACCTTGTCGTCAGTCAGAAAGTACGTCCGTACTGAACAAACGCACAGTCCGTACAAAATGCGCTCATCTGACCCTAGCCTCATTGTTTATATGTTTTTGTTTATTGTAGTTTATTTTTCATTTTCTTTTTTTCATTTTTCCTTTACATATATGTTATATGAAGTCACAGGAATTCTTCTGTTTAGAAGGGGTTAAAGAGAAAATGAGTAGTATTTAACATCAGACCTGTCTTTGTGGGAGGAGATTGCAATTGTTTTTAGGATTTAAAGCATGATGGGTAATAGTAAAGCTATGCATGATTAAGGCTCATTAGCCGAAACGTTGCTTCTTTCCCTGAACTTGCGATGTTATGGAATAAAAGCTATTCAAGCGACAGCAACCGGTATCGCCTATCTTTTCCTTGAATTAATGCACAGCGTTTGCGCGCATAATTTTAACGTCTTTTAAAAGCTGGTGGTAACGGCAAATCTGAACGTCCTGGCCGAAACCAAAAAAAATACAGCAAAGTATAGTTTCACATTCTACACATACCCAAACAATAAAATGGAGAAGTTGTGCGTGTTTTTATTATTGCTGCAGCATATTTATTTATTTTATTTATTTATTTATAAAGGATTTTCCCAGGAAGGATACATTGAGATTTCTCTCGTTTTCAAGTATGTCCTGGGTTCAAGAACATTGAAGTGTTACAGTCGTTACAGAAACACAAAGTAATAAAATGCAAGATATTAAAAAAACAACACAAATATACAGATTAACAGAAAATAAATATGTAGGAAATATAGTCACTAGGTTACAGGTTTAAGGCTAGGGTCAGAGTGGGGCAGTCGGAACGCGCGTGCAGGCGCACTAAATCACGGCGGCAGTAGCAGCACATAACGGCCAATGACGGCCAATATACGCAGTACAAAAGTGCGCCGACACCACGCAACCGGCAAATGAACGCATTTTTATCAGAACGTGAAACCGCTGCTACAGACGTACAGAGTGCGCTGCGGCCGCATGGCAGCGTGTGTGCGTGATTAGGAGACGTCAGACGCTGCTAGTGTGCGGCCTACATAACGTTCAAACAGCCGGATTTCCCTAGAATTGCGTTGGTGAGTACCTGCGACTGTGCGACTGTGGTCGTCTGACCACTTAAGCGTATTCCGTGAAAAAATGCGTGCGCACGCATCGACGTACATTTTGACGGTGGCCGCAGAAAATGCGCTCATCTGTCCCTAGCCTACAGGTGCATTCTGTATTGAGGTATGCTAGTAAGGAGCTCTTGAGTGACTTAAAGGGACACTCTAATAACAAATCACCCCCCCCCCGTTTTTTAACCTTAATCTATCCCTACTCCCTTAATAAATCGTTTGTTTTTGGTTTTTTTTTTGTAACTGTAATACTTACCCTAAAATCCTCTTGTTTCCAGCGGCGTCATTTTTTTTTTCATACTCACCTCCCTCCTCTTCCGCTCCCGTTCTTCTTGAGTCTTCTTGCCTTCTGGTTTACGTGAGAAGCGCGCATGCGCGCCTCTCACGTAAGCCAGCCAATCGGCGGGCTTCCTCCCGGCTCCCTCTGAGGATTAGTGTTGCGCGCAAGAGGATGCGCGCAACACTAACCCTCAGAGGGAGCCGCCAGCTTCTGCAGTGAGTTGGAGACGTCATCGCACTGAAAGCGCGATGACGTCGCCTACTCGGTAAAAGTCGGCAGAAGCGGGAAATATGAATCCCGCTCTGCTGACTGACAGCTGGGAGGGCGGAGTAAAGTTCTCCGCCTCTCTCAGCTGTTTTCAGCATTTACAGCTGAACCGCTGAGCGGAGGGAGGGGGGACAGAGGGCAGCATAGCTTAGGTGGTCATGTTGCCTAGAGTGTCCCTTTAAGACTGGTGGAAGATTTGATGGTGTCTGGGAGGTTATTACATAATTGTGGTGCTCTGTAGGAAAATGAGGACCGAGCCACTTTCTTTTTGTATTGTGGTATTGCAAGTAAGGTGCTGGTCCTGGATCGGAGGTTATAGGATGAGGGAAGTTCTGGGGGAAGCAGTCTATTCAGGTAGGATGGCAGCTTCCCAGAAATGCTCTTAGACACCAGGCTGGAAAGGTGAAGGGTGTGTCTAGATTCCAGCGATGGCCAGTTTAGTTCTTTTAACATGTCATAATGGTGGGTCATGTAGTTACATTGTAATTCAAAGCGACAGAATGAGTTATACAATGTAGTAAGTTTCTGAAGGTGTGTTTGCGGGCGGCTACATACACTACATCTCCGTATTCAATAGCCGGCATAAGCATTTGCTGTACAATCTGCTTTCTTACCGCAGGGCTCAGGCAGGATTTGTTTCTGTACAGGGCACCTAGTTTGGGGTAAAGTTTAGATGAGAGTTTTTCGATGTGGGGGCCAAAGGATAGATTAGGGTCCAACCACATATCTAGATATTTGAGAGAAGTGACTGTGGTCAGCGTGCCATTTGATTTTGTCCCAACGCATATATACTCAGATTGATTTTGACAGGCACAAAAACTTAACGAGAGACAATTGTGGTTCTTAATTCAGATTGGCTGAATTGCGTGAAAAAACGGTCTGCCCGCCGATTTCTGCGCACAACGTTAATGCGCCTGTGTTTTTGTGCGTCTTTTTTATGCGCTCGGATTGTAATACGAGCGTTAATTTACCCGTGTTAATGTTTAACGCTGCATGCAAAAAAAATAGCGTTGCGCGTGCGCTTTTGCGCGAAGAAGTTAATAGAGCCCCAAATATTTTTTTGAACATGGTAAACATTAACACTAAAGTGGTAATAAAATGGACAACAGTGGATATTGCACAAACAGCACCTTTCATTAAGCAATCCTCTGCCCTTTTGCTTCAATATTCACAGCCAAAGCGTTCAGTGAGACTGCTGAAGCAAACTGAACCGCTGCAATGGAGCAATTCAGCAGATGCTGAGGAACTGAACAGACCTGATGTGCTGAGCTGGAATCATGGCATATCCTGCAGAGATAAGAGATAAGAGGGAGACCAGTGTTGGATTCAGGGGAGTTTTTAAAGGAAACAAAAGGATTAAAATAAGCGGGGGGGGGGTAGAGGTCGTAAGAGGTTTAATGTTTAACATTTTACCTTCCTACCTCTTCCTTTTTTACCACTATAGTAATCCCTTTAAGTTTATTTGTTTATTTATAAAGAATTTTACCAGGAAGGATACATTGAGATTTCTCTCGTTTTCAAGTATGTCCTGGGTTCAAGAACATTGAATGGTTCATCTCCTTATGTTGTTATGGTAAAAAAAACTTTGCAAATAAATAAATATGTTGTTATCTTTTTGATATGGGGAGGGGGCAGAATTTGGAGTGCCTGGGGCAGCATTCCTAAATACACCCCTGCCTGGCAGAGGTGTAAGATTTCAAAAGCAACCTCAGAAGAAACAGCCTGAAAGCTAAGCCTGCCATGAATTTAATTTGCTTTTAGTCCCTTTGAACTCATAGGACCTAGTGCTTCCCCTTGACCTGAACTCTGCTTCTGTTTTTGCTGAAGCTCAGTGAAATGACTCTGTTGTGGTACAATAACAGGAGTGTTAATAATGTTTTTCTGACAGAGTGAGGATGGAAGACCTTCTGTCAAATGTGATACTTAGGAATCGTTTCTACTAGTCAGCAGTAACCTTATGTTATTGCAGCAACTTTATAAAAGAATGGACATCCTCAGCTGTTCAAGGAGTTTAAAAGAATATTATGTTAAAAAGATTCCATGCCTTAACCAATAGAGCATGACATTTTAACCCTAATGGAAGTATGTGTGTTTCAATTTATTTATTTATAAAGTATTTTACCAGGAAGGATACATTGAGATTTCTCTTGTTTTCAAGTATGTCCTGGGTTCAAGAACATTGAGTGGTTACAGAAATACAAAGTAGTAAAATGCAAGATATTAACACAAAACAAATACAGATTAACAGAAAATAAATATGTAGGAAATATAGTCACTATGTTACATGTTTACAGGAGCATTCTGTATATAGTCACTATGTTACATGTTTACAGGTGCATTCTATATATAGTCACTATGTTACATGTTTACAGGTGCATTCTGTATATAGTCTGTATGTTACATGTTTACAGGTGCATTCTGTATATAGTCACTGTGTTACATGTTTACAGGTACATTCTATATATAGTCATTATGTTACATGTTTACAGGTGCATTCTATATATAGTCATTATGTTACATGTTTACAGGTGCATTCTATATATAGTCACTATGTTACATGTTTACAGGTGCATTCTGTATATAGTCTGTATGTTACATGTTTACAGGTGCATTCTGTATATAGTCACTGTGTTACATGTTTACAGGTGCATTCTGTATATAGTCACTGTGTTACATGTTTACAGGTGCATTCTGTATATAGTCACTATGTTACATGTTTACAGGTGCATTCTGTATATAGTCATTATGTTACATGTTTACAGGTGCATTCTGTATATAGTCTGTATGTTACATGTTTACAGGTGCATTCTGTATATAGTCACTGTGTTACATGTCTACAGGTGCATTCTGTATATAGTCACTATGTTACGTGTTTACAGGTGCATTCTGTATATAGTCACTATGTTACATGTTTACAGGTGCATTCTGTATATAGTCACTATGTTACATGTTTACAGGTGCATTCTGTATATAGTCTGTATGTTACATGTTTACAGGTGCATTCTGTATATAGTCACTGTGTTACATGTTTACAGGTACATTCTATATATAGTCATTATGTTACATGTTTACAGGTGCATTCTATATATAGTCATTATGTTACATGTTTACAGGTGCATTCTATATATAGTCACTATGTTACATGTTTACAGGTGCATTCTGTATATAGTCTGTATGTTACATGTTTACAGGTGCATTCTGTATATAGTCACTGTGTTACATGTTTACAGGTGCATTCTGTATATAGTCACTGTGTTACATGTTTACAGGTGCATTCTGTATATAGTCACTATGTTACATGTTTACAGGTGCATTCTGTATATAGTCATTATGTTACATGTTTACAGGTGCATTCTGTATATAGTCTGTATGTTACATGTTTACAGGTGCATTCTGTATATAGTCACTGTGTTACATGTTTACAGGTGCATTCCTTATTGAGGTATGTTAATAGAGATCTCTTAAGAGACTTTAGACTGGGGGAAGATTTGACGGCGTCTGGGAGGTTATCCCATAATTGCGGTGCTCTGTAGGGAAATGTGGACCGAGCCACTTTCTTTTTGTATTGTGGTATTGCAAGGAAGGTGCTGGTCCTGGATCGGAGGTTATAGGATGCGGGAACTGTTGGGGAAATTCATCGCAAAATATCCAAGCAACGGGGGGGGGGCTAAGCATGATGCTACCCTAGGCGCTCCAAATTCTTCTGTCGCTTTTAATTTCGCCAATGCAAGAATACGAGCAAGTGACTCCTTTGAATACATTCCATAAATACAATGATGTGAGTCAGTGACTGACCCATAAGGTCCATTCTAAGGCCAAAACCACACAGTGAGGAGCAAGTGATGGAAACAGACTGGGGGGTTACAATACGAAAGATCACACAATGGTGCACCCAGTGACACATATAGAGTAAAATATTTTTCATAATTAAACATACAAGAGAAAAACAAAGATATCAGAGACATAAAATAAACAACACAAAACAAATCATATAATTTTTGGTGGTAGTGGCCCTTTAAGATCATTATATATGACATGTTTATATAGGACTGCAAATTGTAGTAACATTCATCTGATTTTCTTATTACATAGCACACGGTATGTCCTGGAGAGAGAATTTGTCCTCTCTTTCTGTTTTATGGAGTTAGGCTAGGGTCAGACGAGCACATTTTGTACAGACGTACTTTCTGACTGACACCAAGGTAGTGGCCACACAGTCGGTTTTTTTCACGGACATATTTTTTGACTGATGTAGAAGGGAAAATTAAAATGAAAAACCATTTTGTCCGTCAAAAATGCTGGACGTATAAATGCAGTCCGTCTGACCACGTTCCATCACTCACACACAAAGCTATGCGGACATTGCGGACGTGGCACATTCCGTGCGTCGGTCCCAGCGGTTTGACGTTCTTGCCTAACTTGCATCCGTTTGCCACGTACGTTGTGTGTCCGCACTTCTGTGTGTGGGTCTCTATTGATCATAATTTTACACTACCACAGACGTTAAAATGCGCGGCAACACGGATGTGATCACTGCGCTCGTCTGACCCGAGCCTTAATGTTTCCATTATCTGCTTCGCATCAACATATAAAGGCATTGTAACTCTCCGTTTCCATAATTACATGAGTATATCAGGTGAATATGACATATACAAATACCTATAAGTCAATGCATCAATAACATTACCTCTTTTCCTTATATTCTTTATTCATTGCTTTTAGGTTTTGGAAAAAAGGAGAACCAAGTGGTCAAAGTAAAAGTGTTAAAGAAGAGTGTTGTCATTTGGGAACAGATGGCAAGTGGAGTGATATTAAATGCTCAGTGGATCGACACTTTTCCATATGTGAAAAGAACCTTGATTAGGATAGAATACACATTATCAACAATATTTCCCAATCCTGTATGTTATTACACTTACCAAGACAAGTATCATAAAGAAAATATCATCCACTGATTTGAAAAACTGCTACAAAATAATCAAATGGTCTTTGGTGAAATAAAAACAATAATTAAATGTTCACTACTATTACTGTACTCTGCATATCTATATGTATATATATTATTTGCCTGCGTCTGATTGTATCAACTACTTAAAGTACGTTATCACTTGGTTAATCCCTGGTTTCCACTAGTGCCTTGAAGTATTATGTTTGCAATTAACTGTACAGCATAAAAGTGTATTGATTATCCTCAATGTATGGCCTGGCATCACTTCCCCCTCTATAAGGTCCAAAATAATGGTCATTCATGAACCAGAAATACCACATTCATACTCCCTGCAATAGAGACCAAGCCTGTTAGACTCTGACCTACCATGATCTGTGTATCCAGAACACCTGTTTAAAATAAAAGACGCACTACAGAAAGAAAACACCCGGAACTCTGCTATTCTTCTAATATGTTTAAACCAATAAAAATGCATTAAAATGTGTATAAATAACAAAAAAGGTCCTTTAAAAATAAAAGGTCTGTTAACCACTTGAATGCTAAGGACGCGCTCAGCGCGTCCTCAGCATTCCCGCTGGTGTGCTGAGGACGCGCTGAGCGCGTCCTCACATTGGGGTCAGCGTTCGGCCGGGTTCCTGGATGTCAGCCGCGCATCCGGACCAGCAGCCGCCAGCATTAGGTGTCATCGCGGGGGCGCGATGACACCTAATTCAGGCGCCCCCCCCGCATGTGCGGAGGAGGCGCCTGAAAGGGAGGGGGGGGAGGTCCTTCGGACCTCTCTCCCTCCCGATCGGCGGCGCACAGGGGGTTAACCCAGGCATCATTTGGAAGGGCACAGCCTGCCCTTCCAAATGATGCCTGGCATTAACCCCTGGGGAGCTGGATCGCGAATCGGCGCTGAAAAGCGCCGGTTCGCGATCCTTTCCCGGAGCTGGCCGACATCTTGGATGTCGGCCAAGCCTCCGGGAACTCCCCCAGAGGACTGGCGTCATCGTGCGTAGCACGATGACGCCAGTCCTAGACTTAACCCCTAACTGCCACCAACTGTGGAGATAGGGAGTTCCAATGAACTCCCTATCTCCCGATCCGTGGCAGTTAGGGGTTAAATTTTGGTATCGTTGGATCGGCCAGAGCATGGCCGTTCCAACGATACCAAACACTACAGTGAAAAATTTTGTAAAAAAAAAAAAAATAAATAAAAAAAAAAAATTAAAAAAAATTAAAAAATAAAAATAAAAAAAAAATTAAACACTTTTTTTTTTTTTTGGGTTTGTTAATGCAGCAATATTGTTCCCATTTCAATTATAATGTGAACAATGATGCTGCACTAACGATTTTTGTATGCGGTGCGTTTGTTAAAAATAGTGTCATTTTCCCCAAAAAAAAATGTAACGAGACCCCATCTCTAATTTTTTTAACAAGCGCACCCCATACAAAATATAACCGCAATTGCTCGCATGTTAAAATGTGGAAAAAAACACTTTACACATTGTAAATTATTGAAAATACATATTTTATTGCATTTTTTGTTATAATATACAGACATGACATAACGTATACATATAATAATGACATATTATGAATCTACCGAGTCTGACAGAAAGAACGATATATAATATGTCTGGGTCATATACTAAAATAAGCCTTCAAAACACGTTTAAACATGATGCGCAAAACAGGTAAAAATGACCTCAGCATAGGGGCGGGAAAAGCCTCAGCAGCGAAAGGGTTAAAGAATAAAAAATAACACTTTTTAAAAAACATTGAGATTCAAAAATTTTCTCTAAAAAAATATAACAAATACATAAAGGTGTTCAGAAAAATAAATAGACGGTTTGCTGAAAATGAAAATAATAAATGGTTGAACAATGAAAAAAAAATAATTTTTTTTTATATAGAAACCTATAGGGATTCGCCTGTTTAAACCTGACACTTTCGTGCAGTTCGGCATTTTGTGAATAGATTAGCCATTACTTCTCTATGGGTCAATTTCACTGCCACTGAAGATCGCTGAATTGCAGCGATCTGCGGCAAACCGCACCGTATTTAGCGGTCAATTTGCTGTATTTGGCAAATTGACAGTTTAGTGAAAAGACGAACTGCCACGAAATTACACAGTATGGTGAAATTCACTGTTCGTTGCAATTCGGTGGCAAGTTAGTCGCTTTCTGAATAATTTATTAGATATTGAATGTTTATTATTGCAGAGGCCACTTGCATATCACAGCAATTCAAAGAATTGCATCCCTGAGCTCCTGTGCCACATTCCCCATATGCAGCAAGGAATTCTGGGTAGGATATGCAAATGACATCTGTCTCACTTTTATGCATCCTGGGCCTGTTATTACACAGAACCCTAAAATCAATGCTATGCCATACTATGGCTTTCTAGCAGAGATAAGGTTTATGCAACTGCATGCCCTCAAAAACTCGCACACAAACGCCCGCACACACATGTACCCCCACACTTACTGTGGAGAAATGAATCAATGTTATGTACAGGTAAGAATACAATTTTGGGAAACTCACAAGTTCGGTTTCTTTTGCAAACGGCATAATGTTAAGGCTAATGTCAGATGAACGCATTCTGAGTAGGGATGAGCCGAACACCCCCGAGTTCGGTTCGCATTCGAACTCGAACTTTTCAAAAGTTCGAATTCCACCTCGAACACGAACTCAATACAAGTCAATGGGACTCAAAGTTGTATTTTTAGAGTGCCCTCCAAGAGGGCGTATATGCTAGATATTTGCCATAAAAGGTGTATGGGGGGTCTGGGTAGTGCCCTGGGGGACAGGAACAAGGACAAAAAGTTTTAAAAAAAACGTTTTTAAAGGGACAGTGAGTTTTCCATGAAATAAGGGTTAAAAATAAAAACGAAAAATTCCTTTAAATATCGTGCCTAGGAGGTCCCCATAACAGGCCTGTGAAGTGGCGGATTTGTAGGATGTATAGAAACATCGCCATCACAGACCCACACACGACACCTAGCACTCCCAGTCTGCATACAATGTATCAAATTCATGAGACCGGACTAATTAGAAGCACATGTTATTTCCAAACAGTAATTAAACACCTGTTGTTTACGCCCTTTGAGAGCACAGGTCATTTAGAGGTGAGAATCTTTACACCTAGACATTAGTTTTTAATTCAATATCTAATAAAATGTTGCTTATAATATTCTGCAGTAAAGAGTCTCTAGATTTCTAAATTTTTTTGTATTTTTTAAGCACTTTTTATACTTTTTTCAATTTTTTTTTTCAAACTCGAGCCGAACACGCCAAAAAGTTTGAAGTTCACGAAGTTTAGAACTGCCAATGTTCGAATCGAACTCCGAACTGATCGAACCGAACAGCTCATCCCTAATTCTGAGCACACTTTGCGTCTGTGCACAACTGACGTACTTTCTGACTGATGATGCTGTAGACACCACACGGTCCGTTTTTTTTGACTGACGTTTTTTTGACTGAAGTTTTCTTGACTGATGTAGATGGGAAATAAAATTAATATGTTAAAGGCAAAAAAATTATACATGATATGAAAAACCATTTTGTCCATCAAAAATGCTGGACGTCAAAAATGCAGTCCGTCTGACCACGTTCCATCACTCACACACAAAGCTACGCGGACGTGGCACACTCTGTGAGTCCGTCCTAGCGGTTTGACGTTCTTGTCTAAATTGCGTCCGGCGCCACGTGCGTTGTGCGTCCGCACTGCTGTGCTGATGTACTTCGTGTGTGGGTCTCTATTGATCATAATTTTATGCTAGGACGGACGTTATAATGTGCGGCAACATGGACGTGATCACTTTGATCGTCTGACACAGGCCTAAGAAGGAAGCTTACAGTCGGAACCGATATTCTGACCCTGAAAAATGTCAAGGACCACCCTGTGTGTTGAAAGTGCAAGTTTAAATATTACCAGAGACATTTGTGAGGAGAGCATTCAGCACTTCAGGCAGGGTACAGGATGAACATATACAGGGTAATTCAAAGAGAATCGAAAAGTCACCGCATGTTCGGTGACTTTTCGTTCTCTTCAATTCGGTGCAAATCGGCTTTCCCATTTCGGCCACCCTGCGGTGTACTCAGCAAGCACCACAGAACTGTCGAAGTGCAGGGAAAAGCTGCCGAAAACCTGGCGAATACACGCCGAAAACCAGCAAAAACATCTGGATTAACCCATCGAAGACGCCGGAAAAACCCGAGCAGGAGCCGATCACACGCAGCCGACACTGCAGACGAATGCAGTGAATAAATTAGGAAAACAGTTTGCTTGAATGATTGAAAAGTGAAACGCTGTTTGCAAAGAAACTACTGAGCGAAAATGTCTGAAATTTACATATGATCCAATGAATGATAATAAAAAGGGCTGTTACAGAAAAAATAAGTAAAGTTAAAAGAAAAAAAAAAATCGGACTTTTTTAAAAAAAAAGAAAGATACAGAAAAATGCTTAAGATATCCTAAAAAAAATCTAGAAATAAAGAGACTCTTTACTGCAGAATATTATAATCAATGGTTTATTAGATATTGGATTAAAACGGGAATATTTTTAACATTGAAGCCTATGGGATTCGCCTGAATAAACCTGCCGAATTAAACCACCGAATGGCAGAGCATTTCGGGAACCTTTCACTGCTGGTTTGTGTTCTCTGAATAGCCGAAGCAGTGCTTTTTATGGGGATTTCACTGCCCTCGAACAGGCACCGAACAGGCACCGTATGTTCAGGCAATTCGCCAGGATTTGGCGTATTGCCTGCTCTCTGAATAGCCGAATGGCCAAGAAAGGTAACCGAACGTTGATTTTCAGCGTTCGGTTACTTTTCTCCAGCCATTCGGATCTCTTTGGATAACCATGATAGTCCTGAAGAACCATTATAAGTCCAAAAGGATTTCTAAAAGCTAAATAAAAACTCTGAAATACCAGTCAGTTTGATAATCTTATAACTTTATTTCTCTAAAAATATGTTTATATTTGTTTCTATTCAATTTAATTTATTTGAGGGTTTTTTTCCCCCGGTGATAAATATTGAAAAACAACTTCAAGGACCATCCAAAGCTAATAATGCAATTTTACAAAAATACAATTTAACTGAAAAACATAAATTTGTCAACAAAACAGAGCACACGAAGCAAAACAGGATGACACCGTCTTAAATGTAATCAAATCCTGCCAAAAAAGCTGCGGAAGTGACTGATTCTGCTTATTTCAGGGCAGCTAAGAGGAGCCAAAAAGTATTCTGCTGCATAATCGATTTTATTCAAAAACAAAAAGTCACACCAAGTTAAGAGAGATATATGGAGGAGAGAGATATATAGAGGAGAGAGATATATAGAGGAGAGAGATATACAGAGGAGAGAGATAAATAGAGCCGGTATAAGAAAGCTACACACCCTTATGAGGAAATTTCAGGTTTCTAAAAAAAACAAGGTATGTGTCAGACTTTTACATCTGTAATGTGAACTTCCAACAAGGAAAAATCCAGAGAATAAAAGCAAAAATGTAGTTATTACAACACCTCCATAAGTCTGCACACCCCACCATGGGCAGACTCACCATTAGGGCAAAAGTGCACTTCCCGAGGGCCCCATCCTTAGAGGTGGCCCCATGAAGGGTCCCCTAAGGCCTGTGTCAGATGAGGGCTCTACGTGCGTGCGTACTGATGCGCCTCCCGATGTCCGTCGCAGCGTTGGCACGTTTCTACGCGCTACAGGGGAAGTGCTGAAACCCTCCCCGTCGAACTGCTACAACGGGCATTCGACGGGGCAGAGAAGCGCAATCCTACATAGGAGGATCGCACTTTGCAGTGTTGAGCGCACTAACTGCGCTCAGCGAGGTGGCCAAACGGCGTCAGAGTGGAAAGAACGTCCACTCTCATGAACGTTCTTTCTACTCTGAAGTGCGCTCATCTGATACCGGCCAAAGGCTTAGTTAGGCCTGACCTTTCATACCACAGCAGAAAATAAACATAAGGAAATATTATCACCATCCAGATCTAAAGCTGGCCACTGTTAAACAGTGAAGAGAGGTGCAGAGAAGCAGCGCTCCACTCCCAGGCTTTTGATGCTTGTGAATGCATAGAGTATGACAGGTTGGGGGAGCCCTGGGGCGCACTGTCCTTTTCAATTCACTGAAATGACTGTAAGTGCTGGCGGCCGTTAGGGGGGGCACCCCACGCTATCATTTTGAAATTAGTATGAAGAAATTAATTCTGTAATAGTACAATGTACAAATGGATGGTGCTTGCAGATAGGTGTGGCTTGAATGTTGGCAGACACAAATTTGGGGACCAGGGCCGCCATCAGGGCATTACGGCCCATGCTGTGGTAAGGGTTCCGGGTACTGGGGGGCCCGCCATTGTCTTCTAAGTTTACTTTAGGCTGCAGGCTTTCGGAGGAGGTACTGCAGCCTACCTGGGCCCTAGGGTCTGGCTGGGCCTTGGGGTATGGCTGGGTCCTAGGGTCTGGCTGGGCCTTGGGGCCTGGCTGGGCCCTATGGTCTGGCTGGGCCCTGGGGGTCTGATTGGGCCTTGGGGGGTCTGACTGGACCTTGGGGGTCTGGCTGGGCCCTGGGGGTTCTGGCTGGGCCCTGGCTGTACCTTGGGTCTGTCTGGGCCCTGGGGGTCTGGCTGGGTCCTGGCTGGACCTTGGGGCCTGGCTGGGCCTTGGGGTCTGGCTTGGCCCTGGCTAAACCTTGGGATCTGACTGGGCCCTGGGGTCTGGCTGGGCCCTGGCTCACCGCTCCGTCGTCTTCTGTCCTCTGCTCCTCCTTCTCTTCTTCCTTCTCCTCTCTTTTTCCTTCTTTTCTTCTTCTCCCGGGCCCTCCGTCTTCTCCGCTCTTCTCCCGGCTGGGCCCTCCGTCGCAGGTCACACACGTGACTGGAGGGGGCGGCGCCAAAGCAGCAAGCTTGGGAGGCCCACTCACGCTGCTTGGCCCGCCCAGCCAGCGAGCCACAGAGTCCGATACCGGAGCTGTTAAAAAGGGTGCCGCCGCTACCAACGGGCCCCGGCGGGCCAGGCCCCTTACATCAGCATGGGGCATAATGCCCTGATGGCAGCCCTGATTGGGACTACCACTCTGTCTGTAATGTGATCATGATTCACACTAAATATTGTATTTCCCATGGAAAGAGGGTATCGGGATGGGCCCATCCGGAGGGTCAGTAAGGGGCCCCAAAATGTCTGATGGCTGGTCTGGTGGGGGCCCACGATCTCCGATTGCCCGGGGGATCCAAGCGCTGCTAGTCTGCTGACCCCGCACCCCACCCACCTGGCAGCAACCTTTTTGCCTTTATATTACTGCACCAAGGGCTAAATTACATACCTCCTGTTAAAACGGGGGCGGTAGGGAGAAAAAACTGCGCCCGCAGTTTTCTCCCTACCGCCCCCATTTTAGGCTAGGGTCAGACGAACGCATTTTTCACGTCGTCCGTGAAAAAGTGCGTTCGAACGAATGGACATATTTTTTCACAGAATACGCGATAGCAGTCATACGATGCGCATTTTCGTCCGTGATTTTGTACGGATCATCAATAAAACCCTTTTTGCGTCTGGTCGTTATGTTGGCCGGACATGAGCAGCGTCTGACGTCTCCTAATCACGCACACACATGCCGCTAGCGGATGCAGCGCACTCTGTACGTCAGTACTAGCAGTATCACATTCTCGAAAAAATGTGTTTGTTTGCCGCTTGCGTTGCGCGGCCGCACTTTCGTGCGGCCGTACTTCGTATATTGCCCGTTATTGGCCGTCATTTGCTGCTACTATGGCCGTAATAAAGTGCGGCTGCACGCGCGTTCGCACTGCGTTCGTCTGACCCCAGCCTTAACGGGAGATTACATCAAGCGCTTAAAAAGCTGCCTGCATTGTTAGCGGGCGCTACGCCCTGGGATGCTCGCGGCAGCACTAAGCGCGCCGCGAGCATCCACTCAATGGAGTCCATAGGACTCCATTGAGTTTCCCCCTGCCGGTCACATGACCTGCCGGATCTCGCATCGCGAACTGTTTACTTTAGGCTGCAGCTGTAAAATGATCCGACTCCAGCTGCTAATACAGCTGCTAATACAGCTGCTTGGCTGGAATTGAGCCAATAATGGCTAGTTGCCAATAGGAAAAGGCACAGGGCCCTATCACAATCTTTGCGCAAAAACGCTCTTGCAGCGCGTTAATTTATGTGCAAAGCGTCAAACGTTAACGCGCATAAATTAACACTGGTATTACAATCTGCGTGCATTTTTTCATCCGTGGAAAAATTGCGCGCGTAAAATGGACGCGCAGAAACGCGCGTACATTAACGTTGCGTGCAGAAATCGGTGTGAAGACTGTTTTTTCACGCAATTCAGCCAATCAGAATTAAGAACCACAGTTGTCTCCCGTTAAGTTTTTGCGCCTGTCAAAATCAATCTGAGTATATATGCTGCATCAATAAAAAAAACACGCACAACTTCTCCCTTTTATTGTTTGGGTATGTGTAGAATGTGTAACTATACTTTGCTGTATTTTTTTTTCGTGCTGGTGTATTTGGTTTCGGCCAGGACGTTCAGATTTGCCGTTACCATCAGCTTTTCAAAGACGTTAAAATTATGCGCGCAAACGCTGTGCGTTAAATTTTGCGCATAGATTGTAATACCATCTGCGTACCAGCGCACAAACGCATTTGCGCTCACAATGTTAAGTATAGGACGTGCGCAGTACATTACGCTCACAAAGGGTTCACGCAGGTTCACCCGCGGTAGATGTTAACGCGCATATTTTGCGCTGACATTGTAATACGAGGTTCTGCGCAAAGGGTTTTTCCCATCGCGTTAATGCGTTTTTGCGCACGCGTTAACGTTTGCGCGAAGAATGTAATAGGGCCCTCAGTTTTTCCCATTTGTGGTTTCTCCATTAACGGTCAGATTGTTATCTAGCTGTAGATCTACAAAATAAAAAAAGGAGAAATAGGTAAAATGACAAGGATATAATGTGGCTGTGGTAAAGGGTGGACACTTATTTTTAAAAAAAAAAAGCTGTAAAATTACATAAACATGTTTTTACGCTTGACCATTTCCTTTCCAAATAATCTTTTTCCTGAATAATATAAGTGATCGCTGTAAGCATTTCTGTCTGGACCATGGACTCGGATGACAGCGTCTTTTTTCACAAGAGATTTGATAAAGAAATGATGCCAGGTAATGTACATTATCTTACATTGTATAGGTTATAAAGCATAGCATTTAAAAGTATTTTCCATGTTACAATGATTTTATTCCAAACATACTTTTTTTTTACCTGTTTGTGTTTGTTCTGCACATTATTATGGCAGTTGACGGTATCCTTCAGCTTTCATGTTGGATAAATAGACAGATGAAAAGATGAAATGCACAAAACACTTACAGGTCTATTCAAGGAAAGGTGAAAACCAGGAGAATGACTGGGGAAGTGGAAATTCTAGGTCAAAATAGCCAAACCGGAAAAATTCTCCCATTTATCGCACTTTCAGATCAGCTATTTGGTCTAGATTGTTCTCTTCTCCTGCCAGTTCTCCTGGTTTTCACCTTTCTCTGAATAACCCGGAATAATATTAGACTAATGTTCAAATGCAAGTATCGCAATGTAATGATCTGTCTCAAAACCTTTCATATAATAAGTAATATATGCAACACTGTCTATACTATGGTAATTGGTGGAGTCTTCAACACACACATTTAGGCTGGGGTCAGACCAGCGCACTTTTAACGTGCGTTCTGGCGCACATAATTACGGCCGCACTAGCAGCAGATGACGGGCAATGACGGCCAATATACGATGTACAGCCGCACAAAAGTCCGGCCGTGCAATGCAAGTGGAATTTGAACGCATTTGTTTGAGAACGCTGAACCGCTAGTACTGACGTACTGAGTGCGCAGCTGCGGCATAGCGGCGTGTGTGCGTGATTAGGAGATGTCAGACGCTGCTAATGTCCAGCCTACATAACGTCCAGACGCAAAAAGAGTTTTATTGACGATCCGTACAAAATCACGCCCGAAAATGCGCGTCGTCTGACCGTTTTTGCGCATTCCGTGAAAAATACGTCAATGCGTTCGGACGCATTTTTTCACGTTCGCGGGAAAAATGCTTTCGTCTGACCCTAGCCTTAGGTGCACAAATACCTGTGTGCGCTTGTGTGTTTTGTAGACAAACTGCCCTACTGAGGCTAGGGACAGATGAGCGCATTTTCTGCGGCCACCGTCAAAATGTACGTCGATGCGTGCGCACGCATTTTTTCACAGAATACGCTTAAGTGGTCAGACGATGCGCAATTCTGGACGTATTTCATGACGATGGGGTAAAAAGAAGTCTAGGGAAATCCGGCTGTTTGAACGTTATGTTGGCCGCACACTAGCAGCGTCTGACGTCTCCTAATCACGCACACACGCCGCTATGCGGCCGCAGCGCACTCTGTACGTCAGTAGCAGCGGTTTAACGTTCTCGAAAAAATGCGTTCATTTTCCACTTGCGTTGCGCGGCCGGACTTTTGTGCGACCGTACTTCGTATATTGGCTGTCATTGCCCGTCATCTGCTGCTAGTGCGGCCGTGATTATGTGCGCCAGAACGCGCGTTCGCACTGCCTCAGTCTGACCCTAGCCTTAGTTTGAATATCTTTGTTGAATAAAGAAGACACAATACATAAATAGATTTGGCAAATGGTAATGGTTTCATTCAGTGAGAAATAGGCTCCTTGGATTCTGGTTTAGCTCTCAACCCTTTGTTGCTGTGCTGAAAACTCAGTCAGGGTTATTCAAAGAGAATCGAAAAGTCACCGCACATTCGGTGACTTTTCGTTCTCTTCAATTCGGTGCGATTTGGCGATCCCATTTCGGCGACCCTGCGGTGTACTCAGCAAGAAACCACAGGGCCTTCGTAATGCAGGGAAAAGCCGGCGCAAACCCGATGAACACTCACCGCAAAACCCGGCGAACGTACACCAAAACCTGAAAAAACATCTGGATTAACCCCGCCGAACATGCCAGAGAAACCCGAGCAGGAGCCAATCACAACTCAGAACAGCCGCCGGAAAAAGCCGACACCGCAGACGAATGGAGTGAAAAAAATAAAAACCAGTACGCTTGAATGTTTGAAAAGTGAAACGCTGTTTGCAAAGAAACTACAGAACGAAAATGTCTGGAATTTATATAAAAGATCCAATGAATGATAATAAAAAGAGCTGTTACAGAAAAAAGAAAAAATGATTTAAAAAAAACAAAAAAAAATTTCCGCAAGAAAAGTCCAGAAAAATGCCTAAAAGATCCTAAAAAAAATCTATAAATAAAGAGACTCTTTACTGCAGAATATTATAATAAATGGTTTATTAGATATTGAATTAAAACAGGAATATTTTTAACATTGAAGCCTATGGGACTAGTCTGAATAAACCTGTCGAATGAAACCACCGAATGGCAGGGCATTGCGACAACTTTTCCCTGCTGGTTTTTGTTCTCTGAATAGACAAAGCATTGCTTCTCTATGGGGATTTCACTGCCCTCGAACAGGCAACGAACAGGCACCATATGTGCAGGCAATTCGCCAGGATTTGGCGAACTGCCTGCTCTCTGAATAGTCGAATGGCCAGGAAAGGTAAATGTACACTGAATTTCACTGTTCGGTTACCTTTCGGCCCCAATTCGGATCTCTTTGAATAACCCTGAGTGTATCAACCTTGGTTTTGCCTGAGACCCTGCATTGCCTTGTGTCATCTTCTAGGTTACATCCGGCTACTTTAAAAAACGGCCTGTCAGAGTTAGGTACTTCTTTTATTTTGGTTGTGCTGTGCAGGAATCTCTGCTCAGCCTTGTGGTGTCCTCACCCAGGACTGGACTGGGACAAGAAATCGGCCCTGTAATTCATCCAGACCGGCCCACTCCAAATATGCAAGCAGGCGAGATCACAACTGGAAGCTGCGTCACAGTCCGGTGGAGGAGAGCGGTCACCTCGTGGTAATGGAGTGTAGCAGGGCCAGGTAGGCGGTAGGCAGGCTGAGTCAGGTCCTCGAGAAGCTGATGCAGAGCCTGGGCCGGCCCGCGATCATATAGACCAGCTCTGGATTCGGACTCAGAGAGTCCGTTACCGAAGCTGACCTAAGGATTAAGAAACCGTCAGCGGCCCCTGAACCTCCCGGCAGTCCCGATGGCCAGGACATGCCTGTCCTCACCTCCTGTCTGTATCGAGTCAGTAGTGTCTCGTGCATTTTGGGCTTTTAACCTCGAATATGGGCCCCACCTCAGCTCCCACCGGTGACGCTGTGACAGAAGCAAAGTGAAGTGGCATATTATTCAAATAATGCTACATTGTTGCAGAATATGAACTTATTGTACATTTAGATTAATTATAGTTATCTGCTTTTATTTTAAATTCAGGGAGAAAATTACCATATTGCCAAAAACACCCCACACGTCTTTCTTATGGACTGATAGCACTTTCATACGTGCTGATCTTGGCTCTCTTCATAATTATTGTGTCCTCCTGTAAGTATTCAGTTTTTTCTTTTTAAGAAATTTGCAACGTTGCCAAAAAAATAAGGTTTTCTTGTCTTTGCCAGGTCATTCTGGGCTATTGAGTATACATTGATGTGAATATATTACTTTAAACTATTTCAGCAGAACGATGCAAGATAAAAAAAAAGTTTAAAACGGTGATTCACCGTTCAGTGCACTTTGGTGGCAGGGTCAGTCCTTAGTGAATAACCCCTCAAGCTTTGTATTGGCTGCCGGAAAATGTCAATAGAAGGATATTTGTTCAGTCTTGTTCCAGAACTCCTTAGTTACAATGCATAGTGTAAGCCTGATTGGTTGTCAGAATCAGCCAATCACAATGGAAATTTACTTTCCCCCATTAGAAAACAACCAATATATTAGAATTTTATTTTTCTGCCAATAAAGTCCCTTTTCTAACAGACAACCAAAGTGCAATGGGATTGGGTGGCAAGAACAAGTAAACCGAGCACCATCGCCTTAAACATTTCTAATTACTATTCTATATTGTTATTTTTTTTCATGCTATGATACTTCACTATTGGACATGTTTTACATGGCAATACGACAGTGATGGTGAAAGATATATATATATATTTTTCATGAACTAAAGGTTTATCTGGAAAAAAATTAAATAATTTCAGAATGCAGTCCAAACCGCTGATATGGAAAATACCCAACTCTGCAATAATCATAACTTGGCCGTTTTAGATTTATTTAGCAAATCAAATTTCCTTAAGCTATTTAGTGAAAAAACACCATAGTATTCCACAAACAAATGCTGACATTTCAAAAAAGATGGAAAATGAAGGGGTTATTCACAAAGCACTGAAATTTCAGTATAATTTCAGTGCTTTGCACTTCGGTGCACTTTGGCGATTTCATTTCGCCTGCCCTTTGAATTCACTATTCACCACAGGGTCACCTTAGTGCACCAAAAATGGAGTCACCGAAGACTGCCGAACTGGCCGCCGAACTGTAGAAACCCCCCAGTACTCTCTCCTTCTCCCAAGAGGTGTTTAAAATGATAAAAATAAGGGTTGCACCGATACCACATTTTTAGGACTGAGTACAAATACTGATACTTTTTTCAAGGTACCGAGTACCGATACTTTTATTTAAAGTCATGTGACCGCTTTCCAATGAATTAGGATTTTGCTGAAAGTCTGTCCATTTATGTTTATATTGAAATGTATGGCCAGACACCCTATTTACTCACTGCACAGGCCTGCACACACCCTGGCCAAACACCTCATCTCAGATATATGTATACCCACTCAGATACATGTACAGTTGTGTTCAAAATTATTCAACCCCCACTGAAATTGAGTGTTTTGGCCAGTTTGACATTGATTTTGATCATTCAGTCATCTTGCTTACAATTAAATCAAAGAGGCACGTGTAGGTCAGACAAATATAACATAACATTTATAATGAAATAACCACAAATGTCTTTTCTGTGCTCACATCATTATCAGTTTTATTCAATCCCCAAGTGACATTCAATCTTAGTACTTAGTACAACATCCTTTTACAGTTATAACAGCTTTTTTTTTTTAAACATATTTTTATTCGTCTCAGATCAAGATGAATTTACAGAAAAAGGGGTAACATTTTTTTTTTTTTCCTTTTCATATCATGTACAATCTGTTACAATGTAAAAAAAAAAAAAAATCACAGTTTCCGGTGTTAATTAAAGTATTACATCACAATCCAGTACCGAAGTGTCATGGTAATGTCAGCTTTTAAAGCTCAGAGGTGGACGGCTGGGTTAGGGTATCCCGGGAAGTGGAGGCAAGAAAGTTAACTAACAAGTGGTCAGAGGTATCTGAGGGGATCGGAGGGGTGTTCCGCAGCATTTGTAGGGAATACCATGGGGCATCGCAGAACGTGTTTCGTAGGGAGGTTTTGACCTCAGGTGGTAAGGCACAAATAAAAGGGGACCAGTGGGTAAAGAATTGTTGAGTTTTCTCAGTCTGATGTAGTGAGGCCTCAGACCAGTCAGCCAAGAATATGGAATAGATTCTGTCGTACATCATGCGGAATGAGGGAGGGGTACCGGATATCCATTGAGATAATATGGCCTTTTTGCCCGTCGCTGCTAGGAGACCTAACAAAACCGGTGGCATCTAGAGAGGGGTTGAAGGGTTTGTGAAGTTGGTAAGTTGAAAATAGCCCAGTTAGGTGTGAAGGGAATCTCGATTCGGATAACCTGGGAGCTGAATCGGCGTACGGTGTCCCAAAATAATTGAATAAAGGGGCACGACCAGAGACAATGATGGAGGTCGGCTGGGGAAAAATTGCATTTTAAACAGTTGGCGTTAGGTAATAGTCCTGAACGGGCCATTCTATCCGGCGCCATGTAGGCTCGGTGGAGTATCCTATAAAACATGTCCCAATAATTGGCGGATGGGAGAGTGCGTCTTGATACCAGAGTAGCCGACACTAGGTCGTTGGGGGTAAGGTTTGGAAAAGTAGTGGCCCATCGAGAGATAGCCCTCCAGGGTTTCGAGGTGGGGAGTGAATGTTGTAGAAGTGTGTAAATGGTTGAAGTCGAGGGAGGAGATGAACTATGTACGAGTAATTGCGTGTCTAACTGGTTAGTTAAATCAGTGGGAGATAAGGTGTGCAGTTGTGTGAGAAGGAACTGTCTGAGTTGTAAGTAATAAACAGGGTGTATAGTTAATGGGGCAATGCGTTCTGTCAAGGCTGTGTAAGAATAAGGCAGACCTGATGCTCCATCTAGGTAATGGTGTAGGAGTCTAAAACCTCGTTGAGCCAGGGTTCGAAAGATAGGAGCAGGGGAGGCATTTTGAAAGTGAGGGTTATGCAAGATAGGAGACCAAAGGGATGTTTGCCAGGACAATTGGAGGCGTTTACGAATTCTGACCCAAGCTAATTTCGTCGTGGAGAGCAAAGGGTTATCGCGTAGGGGAGGGGGGATGGCGGGAGAGTGTTGGTGAAGAAATGCTAGTAAAGAGGAGGCAGGAAGTAGCGCCTGTTCCACATGTAAGGCTGTGAAGCGGGAAGTATCATTCAGCCAATCCGATACGTAACGATATAGTGCTGCTAGGTTATAATCTAGTAAATTGGGGAAGTTGATACCTCCCCTCGCTATCGGTTGCTGGAGGTTAAGGAGTGGTATACGTGCCCGCTTATCTTGCCAAATAAAGGACGCGTACAACCTGTTGAATAACTGAAGATCATTAGGTTTCAGTAGGAGAGGCAATACTTGTATAGTGTATAGTAATTTGGGAAATAAGGTCATTTTAATAAGTGAGGCCCGCCCCAAGTAAGAAAGTGGAAGTGAGCTCCAGGCCTCCAAAAGTGCTTTTGTTTGGGCTAAGTGAGGGTCTATGTTGAGTTTGTATAAGCGGGAGAGGTCAATCGGTAGAATAATACCCAAGTATTTAATATACGGCGAGGGTGCCCAGGAGAAGGGAAAGCCCTGGAGCCAAGAACCCTGTGGTTTGGGGCCTAGAGGTAGAGCTACTGTCTTGGCGTAGTTGATTTGGAAGCCGGAGGCTACATGGAAGGAGTCAAACAACTTCAATAGGGGGGGGATCGCGGAGGCGGGGTCTGAAAGGAATATCAACAAGTCGTCTGCAAAGGCTACAACTTTTAATACTACTGTGGGGGACAAATAAATTCCTGATATTGTTTGGGACATTTCTATGATACGTATTAGAGGTTCTAGGGCCAGGTTAAATAATAACGGGGATAGAGGACATCCTTGCCTAGTTCCTCGCTCTAGGTTAAAGGGGGCGGAGTTGAGTCCATTTGCTGTGATCATAGTGGAAGGCGTAAGATAGAGTGCACGAAAAAGTGTTAAGAATGTCTTACCAAAATGATGAAACTTAATAAATCTGATTAAATAGTTCCATGAGATCCTATCGAACGCCTTATCTGCGTCACAGCTCAGTAAGAGGTTTGAGGATTGTGGCGTGAGGGAAGATGACCATATTGCCGCTATGGCTTTGCGTATATTGGTAGTGGAATGGCGGCCATTAAGGAATCCCGTTTGTTGAGGCCCTATGAGGCGTGCAAGAGGTTTTTGAAGACGGCGAGCCATGATGGAGGACAGTATTTTGAGGTCAGTATTTAGTAGTGCAATGGGACGATAGGAGGTTACCAATGTTGGGTCTTTTCCCGGTTTGGGGAGAACCACCACCCGCGCCTCATTAAAGGTCGGGGGTGGGGTCCCACCCCCAGGATATTGTTATACAGCGTAACTAAGTGGGGAATCACCAGGCCAGAAAGGAGTTTGTAATATTCCGCCCCAAAGCCATCTGGGCCTGGTGTTTTTTCCGTTTTTAAGTGAGGTTATTGTCGCTTTTGATTTCGGCGTGTGTGATGGTACTGAGAGTGCGTCGCGTTCTCCTGGGGAAAGTTTAGGCATTGGGCTGTATGAAAAGATTTAGTTGGCGGCACAGTCATCGGGGCCTGCCCTATAGAAGTCCGCAAAGTAGGTACGAAAGTGATCCACTATGTCATTAGGTTTGGTAAGAATGGTTCCGTCTGAGGTCTTGAGTTTTGAAATTAAGGGTCTAGTCTGGGTCTGTGTCACGGTGGGTCAGGGGATGGGGCGCCTGGCAGCAGCTTCCTCGCTGCTCGCTGGCCAGGCGCCGAATGTAAACGCTTCCGGGTGCGCTCACGTGGGACGCCGAGGGGGGGGCCTGGCGTTATGACGCGGACCCGCCGGGTTTAAAACCCAGTATCACCATTACACGGTGCCCTGACGTGGTATTCACCTCCCGCAGAGCTCTTGTGTATTTGGCTATCTCCTGTGTATGACCCTTGGCATTGGCAAACGAATCCTCCTGTGTATAACCCTTGGCATTGGCAAACGAACCCTCCTGTGTATGACCCTTGGCATTGGCAAACGAACCCTCCTGTGTATGACCCTTGGCATTGGCAAACGAACCCTCCTGTGTATGACCCTTGGCATTGGCAAACGAACCCTCCTGTGTATGACTCTTGGCATTGGCAAACGAACCCTCCTGTGTATAACCCCTGGTATTGGCATTTACTCTGCTCTAGGTTCTGCCCTTAACGTTGGTACCGAGGTCAGTCTATGTGGCACCCTAAGCACGCATCAGATTACCTCTGCTATTACTAAAGTCCTAGGGAGGACCTGTGATCTGTTCTGTACCCCTGTCTGGTGTTTCCCTTTCTTTATCTGTTACCTGCTTCATTGTCTATATAGCTTTGCCGACCATTCAAGGATCGGAAGAGTAGAAAGGGAGCTACATAAAGAGATCAATATCTTGGTAGTCAGAAGGATTCGTGACAATACTCTATTCCATACCTCTGTCTGGTGTTACCCCTTGTTTATCTATTGTCTGGTTAATTGTCTTCCTAGTTTTGCCGACCATTCAAGGATCGGAAGGGTAGAGAGCGGTCTGCGTAAAGGGACCACACTTTTGGTAATCAGAGGGATCCGTGACATTACGTCAGGGCCAATGGATCCCGCAGACCTCTCTAACCAGCTGGCACGTATCGCAGCCAGACAAGAGGAACAGGACCATAGGATGGACCAGATTTCTCTCGCTCTGCAAACCCTGTTAAATCGGTCCAATACAGGTACCACAAACCCTCCAGATCCAGTGTTACCTAGGGTCAGTTCCGTCCCCCTGAAGGACATAGGCTTAGTATGAAGGCACCCCTACGCTATGATGGTACACCAAGCCTATGTCGGGGGTTTTTGACTCAACTCGAGATCTTGTTTGAGAACAATCCAGGTTCTTGTATGTCTGATAAAGCCAAAGTAGGATACCTGATTAATCATTTAACAGAAAAAGCTTTATTGTGGGCTACGCCATTGTGGGAAAATAAGAAACCCATCATTTATGACTATGAGGGTTTTACCTCTGAGTTAAGACGTACCTTTGATCCCTCTAGAAGGGCTACCAATGCGGGTAGGTCCTTGTTTCACATCAAACAAGGTAATAAGAGGGTCGCCGATTATGCCATAGAGTTTAAAACTTTGACTTCTGAGGTACTTTGGCCGAACGACGTTTTAACCTTAGCCTTTACCGAAGGCTTGAACGAGGCTTTTATGTTTGAGCTGGCTCCCTTAAAATTACCAGAAAGTCTGGACCACCTGATAGATTTCTGTATAGCCATGGACGATCAAATCAGGGAAAGGAGACACCCCAGAGATAGACCCAGAAGGGTCTTGCCTCCTTTACCCTCGTTACCCAGACACACCAGTACGTCAGGTGGTTCGGAGAATGTGAAAACAGATTTGCCGGTCGTTGAACCCATGCAAATAGGGAAGACAGGTATTTCAGAAGCAGAAAGAGCGCACAGAAGAGAAAAGGGGCTCTGCTTCTATTGTGCAGGGGCAGATCACTTCCGCCTTCAATGTCCTCAGAGACCCAGGGTTAGCAGGGCTGAACATAGCAAAGTAGGATTCAGAACAGGAACACCCAGGTTATCGGTTCTCTGTACGCCTCCTTTGTGGATAATGAAAAAAAAAATCCAGGATTCTGTTACCGATCTCCCTAACCTGGGAGGGGGTTCACCTCAAGACTGAGGCGTTCTTAGACTCTGGGGCCTCAGGCAATTTTATGGATAAGAATTTTGCTGCCAAAAACCTCCTACCTCTGGTTCTCAAGGAAAGACCTCTAATGGTGGAGGCCATAGATGGTAAACCCCTGTCATGTCCACATATCACTCATGACACAATCGATGTATGTATGAAAACAGGAGTTTTGCACCAGGAAACTATAAGATTTCAAATTATTGAATCACCCTCATGTCCTGTCGTTCTTGGGTTTCCATGGCTAACAGAGCACAACCCAGTTGTCGATTGGGTCCAGAGAGACATAAAATGTTGGGGTCAGAGTTGTCAGTCTAAGTGCCTAGGCAGAGTTAATGTGATTGGTAGCCTCAATATTGCCACAGCCCCTCCTTTGTCCACAGAGGTTCCTGAATGTTACTTGGCATTAAAGGAGGTGTTCTCTAAAGCCAGGACTGAGGTCCTACCACCACATCGTCCATATGACTGTGCCATTGATTTACTCCTGGTACGATGCCTCCTAGGGGTCACGTATACCCTTTATCACAAAGAGAGAACGACATTATGGAGGAATACATAAGGGAGAATCTGGAACGAGGATTCATTAGACGGTCCTCCTCTCCAGCAGGAGCAGGTTTCTTTTTTGTTTCCAAGAAAGAGGGAGATCTGCGACCTTGCATCGACTATAGGGGTTTGAATAGGATCACTATAAGAAATGCATATCCCATACCTCTCATAACAGAATTGTTCGACCGATTAAAAGGGGCTCGTGTCTATACGAAGCTTGATTTACGCGGAGCGTACAACCTGGTCAGGGTTAAAAAGGGAGACGAATGGAAAACGGCTTTTAATACACGTAGCGGGCATTATGAATACCTGGTGATGCCTTTTGGGTTGTGTAATGCGCCAGCCGTCTTCCAGGACCTTATAAACGACACTCTAAGGGAATTTCTGCAAGAATTCGTCATAGTATATCTGGATGATATCCTGATATACTCTCCTGATGTGGACACTCATCATGTCCACGTGAAACAAGTGTTGAAAAAACTATTGAAGGCTGGATTGTACTGTAAGCTAGAAAAATGTCTATTCGACATAGTAACTGTGCAATTCCTTGGTTATATAATAACTCCTGGGGTTTTCAAATGGATCCTAAGAAGCTCTCAGCTATTCTTGACTGGCCTCTACCCCAAGGACTTAAAGCCATTCAGAGGTTTCTGGGTTACGAACTTCAACTAGTTCTATAGATTTTTGGCCTGGTCCCTCAGCATCAAGGGGGAACTCAAATGGTGACTCAGACCACGGCTATGACAAGAAGGGGTGGGAAATCAGAAATGCACTCAAGCCACTCAAGCCTTTGAGGCACTAAAGCAAGCTTTTACTACTGCCCCTGTTCTCCGACATCCAGATCCGGCTCTGCCTTTCCAAGTAGAAGTTGACGCCTCCGAACTAGGTCTTGGTGCAGTCTTGTCCCAAAGGGAGGCTCCTGACAAACCCTTGCATCCATGCGGCTTCTATTCTCGGAAGTTGTCCCCGGCAGAGAAGAACTATGACATTGGAAATAGAGAATTGTTAGCAGTCATCGCGGCCTTGGCCGAATGGAGATACTTATTAGAGGGGTCTAAGGACCCCATCGTTATCATAACCGACCATAAGAATCTCACGTACATTGGAGATGCCAAACGTTTAAATTCCAGACAAGCGAGATGGTCATTGTTTCTTTCAAGTTTTAATTACGTGCTTACCTATAGACCTGGGTCCAGAAACATTAAAGCAGACGCATTGTCGAGACAGTATGAGTCTTATGAACATAATATCCAAGATCAGCATCCCATTGTACCCCAGGAAAGGATTATAGCCGCTACCACGATTAGTGTCTCGTCTCCTCTAATGAAAAGGTTGCAGACCGTCCAGGGCGCAGCTCCTGGGGGAAAACCTCCTGCGAGACTCTTTGTACCTGAGAACGAAAGAGAGGAAGTACTTAACATCTATCATGATAATAAAACTTCCGGGCATATGGGTATCACCAAGACTGTGTCTAGTATCAGTAAACTCCTCTGGTGGCCCACGTTGCGCCGAGATGTCAAAGATTACATTGCCGTGTGCGAAGTGTGCACAAGGCAGAAAAGTCCCAAAACAGCACCCATTGGCTTACTCCAGCCTTTGCCGATCCCCGAACGACCCTGGTCACATGTAGCCATGGATTTTATAGTAGAGTTACCTGAGTCAAGAGGGAATACAGTGATACTTACGATCATAGATCGATTTTCCAAGATGGGTCACTATGTTCCTCTTCGGAAACTACCTTCGGCAGCTGAACTGGTGCCCATATTCATTGCCAACGTGGTCCGCATACACGGTGTCCCTCTGGAGATTGTCTCTGATAGGGGGACCCAATTCATCTCCGGATTCTGGAGAGGGTTTTGTAAGAACGTAGGGATAGACCTCTCTTTCTCTTCGGCTTATCACCCCCAGACCAACGGAGCAGCAGAACGAGCAAACCAAAATATAGAGAAATATCTCAGGTGCTTTATCTCAGAACAACAAGATAACTGGTCAGACCTGCTACCATGGGCAGAATATGCTTTGAACAGCGCAGTGAGTGAATCCACAGGACATTCTCCTTTCTTCGCTGTTTATGGTTTTGATCCTCCCGTGCTCCCCGCCACGTTTCCTGATACCACGATTCCTGCTTTAGATGAGCAACTGGCATCATTGAAAGAGACTTGGGGGAGAGTGAGACGGGCACTGGAGGAGAGTAGTGCCATCCAGAAAACTAAGGCCGACAGACACAGGAGGCAGGCACCCGTGTATCAAGTTGGGGACAGGGTTTGGCTGTCTTCACGTAACATCAAGCTCTTAGTGCCTTCCATGAAGTTGGCTCCTAGGTATATCGGTCCCTATAAGATTCTACGGCGACTCAACCCTGTCTCCTATGCTTTGGCGTTACCCCCCCATTTTAAGATACACAATGTATTCCATGTAAACCTTTTGAAGCCGTTGTTATGTAACCGGTACACCAAAGTCCATGCTCCACCGCCTCCTGTCTCTGTGGAGGGCGAGGAGGAGTTCGAAGTTAAGGCCATTCTGGGTGCCAGGATGTCTAGGGGGTCTTTGCAGTACTTGGTCGATTGGGTGGGTTACGGTCCGGAGGATCGTTCTTGGGTACCGGCTGCGGAAGTCCATGCTCCTAGGCTAGTGAGGGCCTTCTATTTGCGCACACCCCGTGCCCCTGGGGGTCGTCCAGTGGCCGCCCCTGGAGGGGGGGTTCTGTCACGGTGGGTCAGGGGATGGGGCGCCTGGCAGCAGCTTCCTCGCTGCTCGCTGGCCAGGCGCCGAATGTAAACGCTTCCGGGTGCGCTCACGTGGGACGCCGAGGGGCGGGGCCTGGCGTTATGACGCGGACCCGCCGGGTTTAAAACCCAGTATCACCATTACACCGGTGCCCTGACGTGGTATTCACCTCCCGCAGAGCTCTTGTGTATTTGGCTATCTCCTGTGTATGACCCTTGGCATTGGCAAACGAATCCTCCTGTGTATAACCCTTGGCATTGGCAAACGAACCCTCTGTGTATGACCCTTGGCATTGGCAAACGAACCCTCCTGTGTATGACCCTTGGCATTGGCAAACGAACCCTCCTGTGTATGACCCTGGCATTGGCAAACGAACCCTCCTGTGTATGACTCTTGGCATTGGCAAACGAACCCTCCTGTGTATAACCCCTGGTATTGGCATTTACTCTGCTCTAGGTTCTGCCCTTAACGTTTGTACGAGAGGTCAGTCTATGTGGCACCCTAAGCACGCATCAGATTACCTCTGCTATTACTAAAGTCCTAGGGAGGACCTGTGATCTGTTCTGTACCCCTGTCTGGTGTTTCCCTTTCTTTATCTGTTACCTGCTTCATTGTCTATATAGCTTTGCCGACCATTCAAGGATCGGAAGAGTAGAAAGGGAGCTACATAAAGAGATCAATATCTTGGTAGTCAGAAGGATTCGTGACAATACTCTATTCCATACCTCTGTCTGGTGTTACCCCTTGTTTATCTATTGTCTGGTTAATTGTCTTCCTAGTTTTGCCGACCATTCAAGGATCGGAAGGGTAGAGAGCGGTCTGCGTAAAGGGACCACACTTTTGGTAATCAGAGGGATCCGTGACAGTCTGGGAGCGTACCAAATTAGCAAGAAGTCGACCTTGTTTGTTGCCAAAGCGGAACAGAGCCTGTTTTTGACGTTGGCATGTACGGTGTGCCTGTTCTGTGGCCAGGGAGTCGTATCGCGTCTTGTCATTTTTGTATTTTTGGAGGGTCGTGGAGGTTGAGTCTAA
This sequence comes from Leptobrachium leishanense, assembly GCA_009667805.1. Taxonomy (NCBI): domain Eukaryota; kingdom Metazoa; phylum Chordata; class Amphibia; order Anura; family Megophryidae; genus Leptobrachium; species Leptobrachium leishanense. The sequence goes on from CM019065.1 coordinate 48,940,723, forward strand.
GAGATAAGCTCTATAGCTGCTAAGGAGCTCTGAGTGGGCATCAGAGAGGTGTCTAGCAGTCTCTTTTTTGTGCGAGCGCATATTCCATTATTTGACCCCGAAGCACTGCCTTCGACGCAGACCAAAAAAGGTTGACGTCGTCGACGTGCTCAATGTTATCGTCTGTGTAATTATTCCATGCCAGTTCAACGTGAGAGGTGAAGAGACCGGAGGTCATGAGATGCGGAGGAAAGCGCCAATTCCTAGAACAGTTATAACAGCTTTTAAACGTGAAGCATAGCTTGACACAAGTGTCTTGCAGCGATCTACGGGTATCTTCGCCCATTCGTCATGGGCAAAAGCCTCCAGTTCAGTCACATTCTTAGGCTTGCGCACTGCAACTGCTTTCTTTAAGTCCCACCAGAGGTTCTCAATCGGATTTAAGTCAGGTGACTGCGATGGCCACTCCAAAATGTTCCAGCCTTTAATCTGCAACCATGCTCTAGTGGACTTGGAGGTATGCTTGGGATCATTGTCCTGTTGAAAGGTCCAACATCTCCCAAGCCTCAGGTTTGTGACGGACTGCATCACATTGTCATCCAATATCTCTTGGTACTGAAGAGAATTCATGGTACCTTGCACACGCTGAAGCTTCCCTGTACCTGCAGAAGCAAAACAGCCCCAAAGCATGATTGACCCCCCGCCATGCTTCACAGTAGGCAAGGTGTTCTTTTCTTCATAGGCCTTGTTCTTCCTCCTCCAAACATAGCGTTGATCCATGGGCCCAAACAGTTCTAATTTTGTTTCATCAGTCCACAGAACACTATCCCAAAACGTCTGTGGTTTGTCCACATGACTTTTGGCATACTGCAGTCGACTCTTCTTATTCTTTGGAGACAGCAAGGGGGTGCGCCTGGGAGTTCTGGCATGGAGGCCTTCATTACGCAGTGTGCGCCGTATTGTCTGAGCTGAAACATCAGTACCCACATCTGACAAATCTTTTCTCAGTTCCTCAGCAGTCACACGGGGGCTTCAGGTAGCGCACAGCAGTCGAAGTCAGCATCTTCTTTCTGCCACGACCAGGTAGCGTTTCAAGAGTGCCCTTTGCCTTGAATTTGCGAATGATGCTTCCTATGGTCTCTCTTGGTATGTTTAACATCTTTGCAATCTTCTTATAGCCATTGCCCTTCTTGTGAAGAGTAATCACCTCTTCTCTTGTCTTCCTGGACCATTCTCTTGACTTCACCATGTTTGTAACCACACCAGTAAATGTCTAGAAGGAGCTGAGTATCACAGTCATTTTAAAGCTGCCTAATTGGTGCTTATTATGCTTTATTGCTGCTCCGTGACATCCACAGGTGTTTTCAATACCTGATTGAAAACACTTGAATGAACCTCTGTTCTTCAGAGTGGTGGTCTTTAAGGGGTTGAATAATTGTGTCAATGAAGAATTCACAAAAGAAACATTTACTACTGTATTACAAAACCAATTGATGTCATTTTAGTTGCATATGGTTCTTTAAAAAGTCCTTGTAGGATTTCATTCTGAATACAATTACAAATGTACACTAAATTCCCTAAAACCCTTTACAGCATTGGGGGTTGAATAATTTTGAACACAACTGTGTATACTTGCAGACCTCAGACCAGATATACTCACTCAGATACATGTGCACAGACCTCAGACCATATATACCCACTTATACATGTATACAGACCTCAGACCAGATATACCCACTCAGATATATATATCCGCGTGATAAATATATACAGATACACCAGTCAGATACATGTATACAGACCTTAGACCAGAAATACCCACTAATGTATACAGACCTCAGACCAGACATACCACTCATGTATACAGACCTCAGACCAGGCATACCCACTCGTGTATACGGACCTCAGACCAGGCATACCCACTCATGTACACAGACCTCAGACCAGGCATACCCACTCATGTATACAGACCTCAGACCAGGCATACCCAATAGTGTATACAGACCTCAGACCAAATCACACCCAGTCAGATACAGGTATACAGACCTCAGACCAGATACACCTAGTCAGATACAGGTATACAGACCTCAGACCAGACATACCCACTCATGTGTACAGACCTCAGACCAGACATACCCAATCATGTATACAGACCTCAGAACAGACATACCCACTCACATGTATACAGACCTCGGACAGATGCTGGGGCAGCTGGCCGGATGCATTTAAAAGCATTTGGACAGTGTTTCCCTCCGGCTGGCCACGTTACCAAGCGGTCTCAGGGCAGTGATGTGCTGTGACGTGCTCCCGTGAGATCTCGCTGCTACCGCGAGATCTCGGCTGGAGGCAGCGTCACAGCCTCCACAGCCTCAGTAACACAGCCAGCCGGAGGGGAACACTGGTCAAATGCTTTTAAATGCATCCGGACAGCTCCCCCAGCCACGCAGATACTGGCAAGCTGGCCTCCAGTATCAGGGCATTTGCACGAGTACCAAGTACTCGTGCAAATGGCAGTATAGGCACCGATACTAGTATCGGTATCGGTGCATCCCTAATAAAAATGCATTAAAATGTGTGTAATAAAAGGGTGTGTTTGAAAAAATAAAAAAGGTCTGTTACAGAAAGTTAAAAAACACCTTTAAAAAAAAATGTGAAACAAAAATTTTGACAAAAAATACAAAAAGGGGGGGCGTGGCCAGGACGTCCAGGAAGATGGCCGCTTGATCAGTGAGCTCCGCTGAGCGCGCTGTTTTTACCCCTTTTCCGCTGCACATCCACACCCATGGGTAAAGCCAAGAAGCCCCCACACACCCCTGGCCCCCCAGAACCCACTGGGAGCCAGCAGACTGGGTCCATCAAAATGGATCCATTTTTAGCCCCTCTTTCGACCGCTGAAATCGCTGACCCGGATTCCAAGATGGCCGCCGCCGCATGCTCCTCGGCCTCCAGCTCTCCAACACACTCGGTGAGTGTTTGGGACCCCCCAAATGACCTCCGCCAACTCCTACAATATCTCCCCAGTAAAGAGGACTTAGCCATTGCCACCACTGAGCTGGGAGCTTCCCTCCTCTCAGAAATCCACGCGCTGCGCACAGATCTTGGCAGCATACAGACCAGGCTCCAGCACGTGGAGGTGACACAGGAACAGCAGTCTGCCACGATAGCGGCCCACTCCTCTGCAATAACCACGCAGCGCTCGGCCTTACAAATGATGGCTCGCCATTTAGAAGATGTAGAGAACAGAAATCGCCGGAATAACATAAGGGTTCGAGGCCTTCCGGAGTTAGAAAACTCGCAGGAGGAATTAAAATGCACCCTCATCGCTTTATTTAATGACATTTTGGAAAGGGACCCTGCCACGGATATCGAAATGGAACGCTATCACAGAGCACTGAGACCGAAGGGCCCACCTGACGCTCCCCCGCGCGATGTGATTTGCTGCCTTCTACGCTACCCGCTGAAAGACTCCATACTGGCAGCGGCCCGGGGCTCTCGCACCATTGATTTTGCGGGGGCTAAGATCTCGCTATTCCAGGATCTCTCACCCGCTACCTTGCAGTCCAGACGCATGCTACGTCCGCTCACGGCTGCCTTGCAGGACATGAAACTTCAATACAAGTGGCTATTTCCGTTTGGCCTCCAAGTCCGCACGCCATCGGGACCTCTTAATCTTCGCAGCGAACTGGATCTCCCGCTGTTTTTAGAGGAACTCTCCCTTCCACCGGACACGCTCCCGGCTTGGCCAGACCTGGCACTGCTATACATGCCGCCGGAACAGGCTCCATCACGCCCGCGAAGATCCCGCCGCAGACGCCGTTCCTCCTCCTCGCAGGCACCGGTGGATTGAACTGGCCTCCATCGGCTCCGTCTGAGTTTTTCTGGGACCTCTGGACCTCTCCCTCTGTTGCGGAAGACGCCCTAGGCTGGTATCGGCGCCTAGCTGATTCGAAGACCTTGACAACGTCAGTATCCTTTTTATGTGTTATTAGGCCTGAGGTACGCCTGATCGCTCAAGCCTCTTTCCTGGCTGACTTGTGTAATACGAATGGTGGCGAGGTTCCTCCTCCGCCCTTGAATCTCCACCGGCCTGCTCTTACCGTTTACGGCCTAAAGCACTGCACGGCTCTCTGCGCCTCAGGGGTGGCCAGTGCGAGCCGCTACTTCCTCTCTTTTTCTTTTTCCTGAGCACACCCATGTACTTATCCGACCTGGGGGCTGCGCATTTGGCGCCTCCTGTGTGCTTTTTGATTTTTTTTTTTGAATTTTTTGCTTTTTCTATTCAGCTGTTTTCCTAATATCTGTTGCTAAGTTGCAATCTGAATTCGTTGTTATATTACTTGATTTTCACTGTTGACCGTCCTGCGCCGGGTACCCCCCCGAGTCAGTGTCTACACAGTGGGATCGGTGTTGTACGCACCCCCCCCTCTGTGACCTGAGACTCCCCCACACCCACTCAGTGGCGTGGTGACTTGTCTCCTTAGGCACATGCTCCTTGTGTATATATTTGTACCATTTGTAATTGGTTTTTTGTCTTTGTTCCCCTGTACTGGGTTTGTCCTACTGGATGCCCCCCCTATCCCCCTCCCCAGTCCTTTCATATTGTTATCTCCCTCACGCTTATACCATGGCAACTGTCCCCCGCACTCTTAAAGTTCTCTCAATTAACGCGAAAGGCCTGAACATACCCGAAAAGCGCCATGCGGCCCTCAGGGAATTTAACTCACTTCAAGCTGACGTAGTATTAGTGCAGGAAACCCATTTTCCACATGCCCGGCCTCCCACCTTCAGAAACCACAAATATCCTACTGGTTATTTCAGTAATGCTACAGCTGGTAAAGTCTGCGGCACTGTGGTGCAGTTTTCCCGCTCCACCCCGTTCAGTAACTCGACCTCTCTGCTAGATCCCGCTGGTCGTTACACGTTTGTGAAGGGCCAAATTGGTGCGCAATGGTACACTTTTGTCTCGGTATACCTCCCGAATCGACAACAACACTCAACACTGCAGGACTTCCAGGAGGGCATCCTAGTGGTGGGAGGTGACCTCAACCTACCGCTTGACACTCGCCTGGATACCTCTAGAGGTGTCACTAGCACCCCACAAACCGTCCTTCGTCGCACTCGACTTGCGCTACAATCCCTGAGATTGATGGACTGCTGGCGCTCGCTCTTTCCCTCCACACGAGATTACACATACCACAGCGCGCCGCACCAGCTCTACACACGCCTCGACTACATTTTCCTCCCTTTTGGTAGTATGCACCTCCTGGAATCTGCCACCATAGGCCCCATGACCTGGTCAGATCATTGCCCGGTCCTGATCACGCTCTCCTCCCCCCTCGCCCGCCCTATGGAGAAACTCTGGCGCCTCAATGAATCCCTTCTTACTGACCCCCAGATTAAAGAAGGCCTTCATGACGCACTACACAACTATGTTACAGAGAATGACACACCCGATTGTTCCCCGCAGATTATTTGGGAAACCCATAAGGCTGTCATCAGGGGATACCTTATACAACAGGGCGCGCGACGTAAGAGAGAACACACAGAGCAGCAGGAATCCCTATTGCAGCGCATAGCGACCCTGGAACGATCCCATAAACTGCACTCTGATGACAACACCTACGCTGAATTGCTGGACCTTAGGTCACAGCTCCGCTCCCTCTTTAATAACAGGGCTCAGAAGGCCTTCCTGACGGTACGTAAAACCTTCCATGAACATGGTAATAAATGCGGCAGACTTCTGGCCAACGCCCTCCGGACCCACCGACAGGCACTATATGTCACCCATCTTCGCTCCCCCCAGGAAACCACCGTTACCCTCCCGAAAGATATGCTTGGCCTCTTTCATGATTACTTTACTAAGCTATACGGCCTCACCCCCGCTCCCAACCAGACGGCCCCTGACATCACCCAGCGCTTCCTTCGCACTCACTTACGCTCAAAACTGACCCCACGCATGAGGTCCTCTATTGAAGGTCCAATCACTGCGGAGGAACTGCATGAAGCGATCAAGCGAACACCGGTGGGTAAAACCCCGGGACCTGATGGCCTTACCCTTAAATACTATAAAACATGTGAAAAATTCCTCTCTCGCGCCTGGCTGGCTTCCTTTAACAGCCTGACTGAATCTGCGTCCCAACTTGCCCCACAAACACTCTCTGCCACCATCACACTAATCCCTAAACCGGACAAAGATCACGCCCTGTGTGCTAATTATAGACCGATCTCCCTCCTGAATCAGGATGTAAAACTCTTTGCTAAGGTACTTGCTCTGCGCAAAACATATGAGACACCTGATCCACCCTGACCAGACAGGATTTATCCCAGGGAGGGAGGGGCGAGATAATACTACGCTGGCCATTAACTTGATCCATGCTGCCCAGAGACCCGGCGCCGGTCCGACCGTGCTCCTCTCCACCGACGCTGAAAAGGCGTTTGATAGGGTGCACTGGCCTTTCTTATTTCAGACTCTACACCATATGGGGTTTGGCCCCAATGCCTTGCGCTGGATAACTGCCTTATATGACTTCCCTACCGCCCGCATTAATCTAAATGGTACCTTGTCCTCCCCTTTCATCATTAAAAACGGCACTCGCCAGGGTTGCCCTCTCTCCCCTCTTTTATTTGCACTATCTCTGGAACCCCTCCTTCAGGCTATCAGGGCCAACCCTTCCATCCATGGTGTTTGTGTTGGGCGCCACACACACAAGGTAGCGGCGTATGCAGATGATCTGCTATTTTTTATACAGCAGCCCCAGATTTCCCTACCTTCACTCATTGAATTACTCCGCGAATATGGCTCGCTAAGTAACTATAAAATTAACATGTCAAAATCGGAAATTCAGAATATTTCAATTCCTGCCCCTCTTAGCACACACATTCAATCCACATTCCCCTTTCGATGGAGTACATCCTCTCTTAAGTATCTCGGAGTCCACCTCACCCCCCTGGTATCAAATCTCTATGCTACAAATTTCGTCCCCCTGCTTCGGGTCCTGGAAAGAGACCTTACTCGATGGGCCATTCCGCACATCACGTGGTTTGGGCGCATAAATGTCCTTAAAATGAACGTTCTCCCAAGAGTCCTTTATTTACTGCAAACCTTGCCGATACATGTACCATCTGCCTTTTTCCGCTCCTTGCAATCTCTCTTCATTAGATATGTCTGGGCCGGGAGTAAGCCGAGACTGAGCGTGACATTGCTGACGGCTCCTCGCTCTCGTGGAGGCCTGGCTCTGCCACATCTGCAGTGCTATTATCATGCTGTTCACCTTCTGCGTCTGGTGGAGTGGAGCTTGGGTACCTCTGGTAAACAATGGGTGGCGTTGGAGCATGAACTGGCGGGCCGCTCGCTCACCTCCCTCCCTTGGCTTTTAGGCACCGCTGCCCTTACTAACATCCCCGCACACCCGACAGTTTCAGTTACATTGACCATCTGGTGTCGGCTACAGAAGTCCACGCAACTGGCCCCCTGGCCTTCTCCGCTTCTCCCTCTCAGTTACTTGCCGGCCTTCTCGCCACGACTGCTACCTCTCACTGACGCGGCTATACCGCAGAACCCCCTACCTGGCCTGTACATAGATGGTAACCGACCTAAAGCCCCAAAGGACGTACCGTTGGCTCACCCTGACTCCTTTCTCACTACCTTCCATATGCACTGCCTCATAACCTATCTCCGCTCCCTGGCTCCATTGGACAAGTATACTCGCCCTCTGACCACATTTGAACAAGTGATCACTCGTAAGACCCTTCCCCAACATGGTATCTCGACTCTGTACGGTGTCCTGCAAAACCTCTCTCCTCACACACCCTCATATGTGGCGAAATGGGAAACAGAACTCCACCAAACATTCACAGAGGAAGAGTGGACTCAAATGTTCGCGCTCAATACCCGGTGTTCTATTGCTACTCGTACACAAGAAACGGCTTACAAGCTGATGTCGCAATGGTGTAGGGCGCCCACCACTATTGCTACATACTCGGCCACGGCAGATGCCTCCTGCTGGAGGTGTGGATCACAGCGCGTTGACCTACTACATGTTTGGTGGTCCTGCCCAGTGTTGCAACCCTTCTGGGCACTGGTTCACGATGCCATTACCAAAGTCTCTGACTCTCCACCTTCCTACACACCAGCGGCCATGCTGCTCCACCATACGCCATTGTCTGTGGACTCCTACAGAAACACCCTTGATATTTGTCTACTGAATGCCACCAAAGCTGTGGTGCCCAGGCACTGGAAATCCCTGATAGCCCCCACTTTTCGAGAATGGCTGGACGAAGTCCAACGTATCAGAGACATAGAGGATCTGTTGCACCAATCCTCCGGCAACTCCGCCAAACACCTGCGGCGTTGGTTTTATTGGTCGAAACCAGCCTGCTCCCCGCCCCACAACTCAGCAGACCTCCCCTGACCGCAATTGAATAACAAATGACTGGCCAACCCACCCCCTTTTTCATTCCCTTGTCACAGGTTCTATCTCCCCCTTTTTACTTAAATTTGTATTACCTATGTTTGCATGTATATACGATGTTGACTGAGACGCGTTATAGATTACGCATTTTATTATCTGATACCTATGTTCCATGCACTCCGCGACTGCTTGAATAAGCTGCCATGCATTCAATGTATTGTCATATCTGTTTAAAAACTCAATAAAACTTTATTACAATAAAAAAAATACAAAAAGGTGTGCTAAAAAATAAATAAATAAAAAGGCTTTTTTGCTGAAAATGAAAAGAATAATTTAAAAAATTTAATTTTTTTAGATTGAAACCTATGGGAGTCACCTGTTTGAACTTGTAGAACCGAAACACTGAAAATCAGGGCATTTTGTCGACTCTTCGGTGCAGTCAGGGCCAGCGCGTACTATAAAGCGGCACAGGTGGAAGTCTAAGAGCGCGAGACCATGAGGGGGTGCCAAAACAGTTTTGAATCCCTGGTCACCTGCTTTGACGGGGATCAAAATTTTTAAACTACTTGCCTGGTGCTGTTCCCCTGCTGCTCCTCTAAGATGCAGCTGGCACCCGGCGTGCTACAATGTATACACCACCAGGTCACAGACTTCCCCCGCAGTGCTGGAAGCTAGCTAGCTGCCTGCCTGCCTGCAGCTGAGGGCGTGCCAAACGATGTCTACAGTGTCGCCCAGCCTCCAGCAGAGGGCCTTGTGTTGTGTGAGCTCATGCAGTAAGTGCCAAGTCCAGGCTGTTTGCCCTCCTTCCTGCAAGATGTAAGTTGTGCTGAATAACAGCGGTTTGGGTCCAGAGTGACATGGAGGTTCAGGATTTGTGCATTTGTCAGTGACTTTGATTCTTTCAGTGTGTTTATTATTGTCTTAGTGTCTGTGTGTCCTTTAGGCCCCGTTCACACTGTGCGATTTGAAAATCGTGCGATTTTCCACGCGATTTTCATATTCGCGACATAGTGCGATAATGTCGCGCGATGTCGCGATTTTGTGCGATTTTTGCAAAGCACCACCAATACAAATGGCAAAATCGCAGGTAGCAAATCGCAAAAAAAGGGTCATGTACCAGCGACATGCTACTGCGACGCGCGACATGCGACGTCGTGCGACATCGCGCAGCAAGATGTGAACAGCTCCATTGAAATGCATTGGAGAAGCTACACAGCGCAACGTCACGGCAAAATCCGCGCGATAAATCGCACAGTGTGAACGGGGCCTAGTGTCTGACCTTCATTCTGAATGTCTTTGGGTCAGTCAGTGCCTGTGTCTGTGTGTACGTATAGGTCTTTGCCAGTGTCTGTGTTTTTATCAGTTTTTCTGTCAGAGTACCTTTGTGTCTGCAGGGTCTATTGTGTTTTGCAGTGGCAGCCCTGGATTTCAGGTAAATTTTAAAATTATCTAAAGGGTTAAAATAGGAGGGGGTGATGCAGGCTTATTGTTTAACCCCTCCATCCCCCCTTTCAAGTGTTGATCCTTAGTACCCATTTAAATCACCTCTCACCATGGTGCTGCGAGGATGTGGCTGTATTGCAACCCTGTGAGGGTTATCTAGTAAGTGCCAGCGTTGCAAAAAAAAAAAAAAGATGTCAGTATTGCAGTGCCAAGAAATGCAGGTGCTTCCAAAAATATAGGCCAAACCACCGCAAACGGCGAAACTAAGCAGTGCAGTTTCTCTTTTTGCTGTTTGGATTATAGTTCTGAAAAGTGCTGGTGTTTCTCATCACCAAAATGGCAACAATTTTTAGCAGTTTTTTTTTCTATTTTGCAACATTGACACTAGCAGGGTTATTCAGAAAGCGGTGAAAACCAGGAGAATGACTGGAGAAATGAAAATCCTAGGTTAAAATAGCCAAAACAGAAAATTTTTCCCATTTATCTCACTTTCCAAATCTGCTATTTTGACCTAGAATTTTCAGTTCTCCAGTCATTCTCCTGGTTTTCACCTCTCTCTGAATAACCCTGTTAGTGGATAATCCCCAAAAGTTTGTGAGCGCTGCAGGAATAAAACTGTATGAATGTATCGCAGACCTCTACAGCAATAAAACTCACAGTAATGTGCGGCCTGTATGTGTATCACAGAGTGCGGCAGGAATAAAAAACTCACAGTAATGTGCACTGTGTATGTATGATCGTATCACAGATCTCTACAGCTGTAAAACTCACAGTAATGTGCTGTGTATGAGTGTATCACAGAGCTGCACAGCTAACAATGCAGTGGTTTTGGTGCATAGAGCTTGACCCTGCAGTCTGACATATGTAAACACTACCTTTCTGAGAAAAGGCAGGGCTAAATTTACAATCTCCACGCTAAAACGGGGGCGGTAGGGAGAAATACTTTGCCCACAGTTTTCCCCCTACCGCCCCTGTTTTAGCGTGGAATTACAATGCAGGCGCTTAAAAAGCTGCCTGCATTGTTACCACGCGCTACGACCCCGCGATGCTCGCGGCAACGCTGAGGGCAGCCGCGAGCATCCACTTGATGGTGTTCATAGGACTCCATTGAGCCAGACGCCGGCAGTCACATGACCAGCCGGATCTCGCCTCGCGAGATCCGGCCGGTCAGCGTAGTGATACGCAGGGAGAGACTGGGGGAACTTTTCCCCCCAGTCTTTCCCTACTCCCGCTGGATGGAGGTGGCGGTTGGAGCCGTGGTCCTCGACACGGGACAGGAGGTGAGTATAGGATTCTTTTCCTTTTTTTTTAGGCTGGTGTCAATGCATTCTGCAGAAGCGGAATCCGTTAACACAAAGTCCTGGCTCTGGTTAACTTTCCGCTAGCCACAGCCGGACGTTAATCAGTGTTCAGTATAGGGAGAGCAAAGTACAGTAACCTCGCGCTGAAAAGCGCAAGGTACCAAACGCAAACGGGTTACTTAACCCGTTTGCATTTGGATTGTAATATGCGGTATCCACCGCGGCTAACGTTAATGCTTGCGCAGGTGAGCGTTAACGTTAGCGTTAAGGTTGTAATGTGGTCCACAGTGTTTACATCTGTCCCTATGGTCATCTCTAATGGTTGTCCTTGCAAGACAAACGTTTAGGGTCTTTATGTTCCTTGTTATACATGCCTTGATGTTATGCATTTCTGTGAGGAGATTTTGATTGGCATGGAAGGAGGGGGGCGGCAAAATGCACCTTCACCTGTGTAATCAAAAATTCTTGCACCGGCCCTGGGCGCAATTCAGCGTTCTGTCAATAGATTAACCATTACTTCTCAATGAGACAATTTCTGTGTCCCAGAAGAGCGCTGATCTGCACCGTATTTCACTGTCAGTTCACCAGTATTTGGAGAATTGACAGTTTAGTGAAAAGGTGTCCTGCCGTGAAATTGCACCGTATGGTGAAATTCACCTTTCAGTGTGTTTTTCTGTGGCAAGTTCGCCGCTTTGTGAATAACCCCTTAAATTATTTTTACCCCATGTTTGACCCATGGCAAAATCCTAACTCTTGCACCCGTTGAGCTGTATGTTACTTGAACAGAGCTACGTATTGTATGTTTTTTTTTAAATTAAATATTTGTTAAAAAAATACGTATATGTTGTTTCTCTGACAGTCTCCAGTGAAAGTCCCAAGGTAGATTCTAAAGTATGGACTGAAATCAATTCCTTCCAGAGCAACAGTAAGTTACATTGTACTGTGATTGTTAAGGCAAAGAGGAAAGCACTTAAAGGGACACTCTTGGATTAAAATGAAGAGGTGGGAATGGAGGGTTTAATAGTAACCCCTCCTGACCCACTCCGCATCCTTCCTCCTATTTTAACACTTTAGGTTAGTTTTAAAATCCTCTGGAATCGGTCCGGACATAATATGCTTGCTGTAATTGCAGGATGTCACATGACTAGAGGGAGGCAGCCACTCCAATGGTTCTCAATGCCGAGTGCAATGAGAGCCATTGGTGGGACCTAGGATTCAAAAGGTCCCGATAGCCAGAAACCTGAGTTTAGCACCCAGGTTCTGAGTGGGACAAAGGGGTAAGGTGCATAGGGAATTACGTGGTCACAGTTCATGGAGTGCCCCTTTAAATGCATATTCTAATACTTAAATCAGTTCATTCTGTTAAAGGGACACTACGTGTACATTACAAATAGATCCACCTTATAAAACACATACTGCTGTTTTTTTTCCTTTGAAGTAAATGCATGTAAAAAGGAAAAATAAAGTAAGGTTTTGATCTTGTTTCCCTTTTGTGTATTATTCCATGATGCAACATTTACCAAAAGTTTTGCTTTGTGGCTGTTGTTTATTTAATCTACATTATGTAACAGTTAATGATGTGGAGGAGGGAATGTTTAGATAAGGAAGGAGGAGGGTATTGTTCTCCAGGCTAACTGAGATAAGAGCTGGCAGCTGAATGAGATATGACAGGGAGCTTAAAAGACTTCTAATCTACCCCCTGGTGATGTTCTTTGACTACATCCCACACAATAAAATGATTTGAGTCAGTGATCGACCCATAAACTCCATTCTATGGCCAAAGCTACACAGTGAGGAGCAATAGATGTAAAGATACTATTGGGGGGGGGCAGTTTACTACACAAAAGATCACACAATGGATGCACCCGGTGACACATATAGAAAAGAAATGTCTTAAAATATACAAAAGAAAAACAAAGCACATGTAAGATTTCAGCAACATAAAATAAACACAATAAGGATATTTCATTTTTTGGTGGTAGTGTCCCTTTAAAACAATTGTTTTCCTAAATTTACATCCATCATTTAATTCTTAACTTTAATAAATTATTCCTATTTACGCCAGTGTCACACGAGCGTTTTCCCCACTCCGTGAGAGTGGACGTTCCTTCCACTCTGATGCCCGTGTGGCCACCTCGCTGCAAGGCTTGATCCTCCTAAGGAGGATCGCGATTTGCAGCCCAGTCGAACGCATGTCATAGCGTTTAAACAGGGAGGCTTTCAGCACGTCTGCTGCAGCATGCGTAGTTCATGCACGCGCTACAGCGTGTGGCCGGCCTTTCGAAACGTCACAACGCTGTGACAGGCGTTGGAAGGCACGTCAGTTGCACTCGTCTGACACTGACCTTAAATGACAAGAATGTGGACTTCTTCTGATTTACTTAACTGCTAGGTCAGAAAAGTCAACATGAAACAACTTGAAAACAAATACATCTTACATCAATACATGCACGCAGAACCCAATGTTCATTCTAGACAGTTTTTCCAAATTTACCAACATCAGCCATAATTTACCACATTCTTGTCAATAGGGCACTGAAACTAATGCCAAGCTCTTTTATATTTATAATTATTCTCCTAGTCTATATTGTTTGCTTTTCAGTTCACAACAGTTGACTGGTTAGGCCGTTAGGGAATACAGTTTTACATTTTGTCAATGCTTTCTCTTCATAGTTTCTGAACTTTCATCAAAAGTGATCCAGATGGAAAAGGCTTCTTACAGTGAGTAATGCTGTATTATTTGGTGTGTATTTCTAAAGAATAACTAGTCAGGGAACTGTATGGACATTAAAAACAGTTCAGTGCCAAGGAATCCTCCTAATAGTTTATGCCATGCTTTCTACAAGTCGTCTGATCCATTGGTGGGGACGTGAGATTGGTGAGAATTGGTTATGATGGGTAGGCCTGATTGGAAAACCAGTCGCATCCGATGAGAAAAATAACAAGATGAGCAGCATTTCTCTAGAAAACATATGCTCAAAACTCTAATATGCTTTAGTTGTTTGAAGTATCCATTTGTTTACATTCTCACTTGGGGTGTCTCAAATCTTGGTGCTTTAGAGACTCCCAACTCAATTTTTCATTTTGATACATCGAAACGCAATCATTAACCCCTTATCGACGGGTGAGCGTCGCCCGACAGGCAGGGGTCAATGACGGCGAGACAAACAGGTACGCCCTGCCACCAGGTGCCGTCGGGGGCCACTAATTTAGCCCACCCAGCAGCTGATGCGCAGATTGTGTCATTGGCTGAAGGGGAAGGTCTGAGTTCAGGCCGTCCTGCTTCAGCCAATGGGGTTAGCGGGCGTACCCGCCTTGTTGTCCCACGGCATCAAGGGGTTAACATCTCAAACCTGATCTCACTAATTAAAGCAAGATTAGTGTGCCCCCCGTGGAGAAACAAACAAGCTGCAAATAGAAGCCCCAAAGCTCATTGTAACAAAAAGTTCAAACACTTTGCTGATGGATTACTGCAGCCAGTGAGAGGGCAGAAAGCTCTGGTGTCACTCACTAATGTACAGGTCTAAGATTCATGGGGTTATAAAATGACTGACAATTCATGTACAGTACAGATACAAGGTGTTAATTTAACCCTTTCGCTGCGGAGGACGCGCTCAGCGTGTCCACCCACAGGTAGGGTTGCGTGCGGAGGACGCGCTGAGCGCGTCCTTCCTTTACGGCCAGCGATCGGCCGGATTCCGGCCGATCGCTGTGCCCCCCGGGGCGGGCTGACATCCTCAATGTCAGCCCAGCACCCGGGACCGCCGCATGCACATTAGATGTCATTGCGGTGGCGCGATGACATCTAATTCAGGCGCCCCCCCGCGTGTGCGGAGGAGGTGCCTGAAAGGGAGGTCCTTCGGACCTCTCTCCCTCCCGATCGCGGGCTGTCACAGGGTTAAGGCAGGCACGGTTTGGAAGGGCACAGCCAGCCCTTCCAAACCGTGCATGCCATTAACCCCTTGGGTGCCGGATCACGATTCGGTGCCGAAAAGCGCCAAATCGTGGAGATAGGGGGCTCATTGGAACCCCCCTATCTCCCGATCCGTGGCAGCTATTGCAGGTTAATATTTGGTACAGTTGGATCGGCCAGCCTTTCCAACGATACCAAACATGACCATGAAAAAAGTTTTTTTAAAAAAAAAAATTAAAAATAAAAATATATTTAAAAAAAAAAAATTAAAACAATTAAACAAGTTTTTTTTCTTTTTTTTGGTTTGTTAATGCAGCAATATTGTTCCCATTTCAATTATAATGTGAACAATGATGCTGCACTAACGATTTTTGTATGCGGTGCGTTTGTTAAAAATCGTGTAATTTTCCCCAAAAAAAAATGTAACGAGACCCCATTTCTAATTTTTTTAACAAGCGCACCCCATACAAAATATAACCGCAATTGCTCGCATGTTAAAATGTGAAAAACAACACTTCACACGTTGTAAATTATTAAAAATTCATATTTTATTGCATTTTTTGTTATAATATACAGACAGGACATGATGTATACATATAATAAAGACATATTATGAATCTGTCGAGTCTGACGGAAAGAACGATATATAATATGTCTAGGTCATATACTAAAATAAGCCTTAAAAACACATTTAAACAAGATGAGCGAAACAGGTAAAAATTAGCTCAGCACAGAGGCGGGAAAATTAGCTCAGCAGCGAAAGGGTTAATTTCCATACACAGGCATTATGCCACAGAAATATATTATTTTAATATTCTATTGGTATTTTGTATTTTTTGGAAGCTGCATATGCTAATAATCTCAATATATTCACTAAAATTCCTATAAGCAGGAGATCTGATCAATTTTATTATCTATCGTTATCACATTTACTGTATTTGACCAGGGGCAGACTGACAACTAACGGTGCTCCTGGGCAATAGGAGATCATGGGGCCCCCCCTTGTACTGCATCCACAGGAGGCCACATCTACACACCTATACAAACCCCACCCATACAAAGCAACACCACATGTCTATTGTTGTGCCTAAGAATATATTTCTTAATCTTTTGGAAAATTGTGTGACGAAAATCCACTTGAACGCAGCAGCGAATTGGGGAATCCAATGTGTCCTCTTCAGACTTAACACCTACCACTCTGTTGTAACAGCCATCACCCACTCATTGCAGCTATGGCTGCACCGCGGCACAGAATGTCCCTGTGGGAAACTGACGGTCCCTTTAAAAGATACTGTACATTACTGACACACTCCACGTTACAGAGCTTCACAGCAATAAAACTCACTGTAATGTGAACTGTGTGTGTGTGTCAGAGATCCACAACATTAAAACTCCCAGTAATATGCGGTGTGTATGAGCGTATCACAGAGCCCCACAGCAATAAAACTCACAGCAGTGTGCCGTGTGTATCACAGCGCTCCACAGCAATAAAACTCACAGCAGTGTGCCGTGTGTATGAGCGTATCACAGAGCTACACAACAGATGTTACCCAGAGTAGCAAATTCCCCACCACCATCAGTCAGACACTTGATGGAGTTGGGAAGGAATCTGTGTATACATTCTAAAATTTCACTTATTATACCCTCTATACTATTTAAACACATAAGCAGTCAAAGCAATGATTTTGTTAACGGTCAGTAAGACTGGAGTCACATAGGCGTGAAAAGAACATCCATGAGAACTGACTGTCACGACAACTACGCGTGCACTACGAAAGGCGCAGGGTTAAGCAACTCACTATCCGTCTATCCTAGACCCAAATAATGACTACGCGGACAACAATCCCCCGCGCGCACGTTCCTAACTATCCGGACAACGCCTCCGCTCGCGACACGTACGTAAAGTGTGATGAAGTGGTCCCAGGATTGCAATGCCGTACCCGTCTTCTCTCGACCTGGGGTAGTGACTACGTTTCCCACAATCCTTACACCCGCTTTCTTACTCTATTCGTTATGCTGCCACCAGTTCTCACGAACACTAAGCGCGCTGCAGCGAGAGACACAGGGATAAGCAATCCACTATCAGTCTGTCCTAGACTCAAATAATGACAACGCGGACAACAATCCCCTGCGCGCTTAACCAACCGTCCCCAGCCACCGCAACTCACAATTTAGTAGATACTCGAGCTTAAAACAAAAAAACAATAATCCAGTCCCTTCAGTTAGCATGGAGCGAATATCAGTCAGAAGCAGAACTTAATAAGGGATAATTATTATGATAAAAAAAACACAGTGAATTTTGTTACAGAAAAAATGGATATGACAAATCAATTACAGACAAACAGCAAATAAAAGAAACAGGATTAAAACCACAGACCCTTACTTACATCAGTAAGCTAACAGGAGTGTACCCCTGGGGCTGGAGATTTGAAGACTGGCACAGTTTCTCACATTCTTAGGTGACCCCCTTGGCTCAGGTATATATAGGCTGCCTTGTCCCTCTGGAGGATAGCCCTATTTTCTACCCCCTTGCACTACATTTCCCAGACTTCCCTTTTCTTGAGCACGCTCAGTGCGCTTCGTCATTAACTTGATTCCCAAAGTTTGTCTCTATGGATCAAAGGATGTGATTGCTTCTTTGAAATGGCCTGGCCGCTTGCAGCTTGGTGCCACGCCGTCTGTAGCCAGGACTCCAAGGTGTGAATATAGGACACAGGACTTCCCAGTTCACCAAATGGGTTATTGCTTTTATTCACACCTTTCAACGGCTTCACAGAGAAAAGAGTCACTGACCTGTTGTTTCCTTTGAACAGGCTAGAAACTCAGGCATTGATTTCCTAGGCAGCTGGGCACTTCCCAGATATGGACAGACCCAGATATGAATATGCCCATGTAGAGGAGATATGTATGTACAGGTATATAGATACAGAGACACAGGTAGATACGTCTATACCTATCACGATAGAGATACAGATCCAATCTGTCACACTGACATTCTTGACTTTCTTTCCATGTGGATGCGCCTGTGGCCACTTCACTGTGTGCACAGTTCTACAACGCACGGGCTTCCTATCGAGGTCTCCTATGGAGGCTCTGTTTTTTTTAGACCTGCCTGACACCCGTCGTAGTGGTTCAATGGGCAGGTAAAATCCATGTGTGTTGTAACGTGCATTAAACGTACACAGGTTACATTGTGTGGTCCTCCCAGATCTATCAAAATGCTAAGACGGAAGGTGGGAGGGCTCAGAACGGACGCACTTAGTGCAGCCTTACAATGCGCTATCCTCCCAGGCAATCACAACTAGACGCAGGAAAAAGCATTATGGCAAATGCTATGGAGACAGAACCTATTGATTTAACACCTTCACTGCTTGTGTATTGCATTCACTGCAATGGTGCCCACACTTTCTTTCAATGGACACACAATGCCTCTCTTGAATGTGGGTGAGGTGGTGAATGACTATGGCAGAATGTGTTTGGACGTGTTAATGAGAAGGTCTATTAAAATGTGAAGGGAGTTTTAATCACAACTGCATTATCTCTCTGCAGAGGAAACTTGTGAAAAGGGATGGCTATTGTTCAAAAACTACTGCTATTACATAACTTCTACACAAACTGACTGGATGAAGGCTCGGTCTTTTTGCATTAAAAAAGGAAGTGACCTGGTAGTAATCACAAGTCAAGAGGAACAGGTATTTGTTTATGTGCTTACTCTTCTACACCATATAAATGGAACAAAGGGTAGATTTGCGCTAGGCTTGGGCTCAGACCCAATTCATTGCTTTGAGAAACAGGAGTCACCAGCACTTGCAAGACATTTTCATTCAGATGCGGTAAAGGGGGTTTTGATCTTGAGGGATGGCGTATCTAAATCCCCTCCACAATCATTACACTAGTATGGTGACTTTAATCAGAGGTAGAGAAACTCTCTAGGTCGGACAATAAACACAGCCATCAGCCAGACACTTGAGGGATAAATTAATACATTGCTGTGACATGACCATATAAACACTTTCACTAGTATTTTAAACACATGAGCAACTAACATAATAATCCATCAGCTAGCAACAATCGCTTAAAATTTTGTGTGTGCTATTTATTTTCTATGTGCTTTATATTCTCAGCTTTACCTGATGTCCATAGCCAATATGATTAATCGTTATTGGATTGGACTGAATGATGAGGAGGAGGAAGGTACGTGGACCTGGGTAGATGGAACTGACTACAAAACCTCTTTCAAGTAAGATTTTCTGGATTATAAATATAACTACTGTCAGCCAGTTTGTACATAACTGATTTTCTTTTGATTTATTTAAAATCTCAAATGATTTCATTGTGCATGCTTAAACTGTTATGGTGTACTTTGCCTGTATCCGCCATATCCCTAATGTGTCCTAAGCACCTGGTTAAACACTGAACAATGTGCCTCGGGGCAGAGCTGACTGTGAAAGAGAGTGGTCACAGTCTGAGGAGCTCTGCTGTTGTGTGAATTAAATTGATATTTCCCTGCAACCTTCTCATCCTGCATAGGACTTTTGGAGGTTCGGGGACACTCTAACAAGATGAGGCACCCGGCGCTGGAGTCCCCAGGCCGTTTGGCGATGACACTACGCTCCAGTAGGATTCGGGCCTAGTGGGGCCTAACCAGACCAGGGACTTTCCTAACATCTACCGCAGTTGCGATTCCCTGCCGCCGCGGGCGGATCACCTTCGACCCCGGCAATGAGTAAGAAGGTCCTGAAGTACCGGGGAGGGTCGGAAACCCCTCTTCATCGTCAGCAGGACATTAGGGAGTCTATGGGCAGCAGACACACCCTGGTGGAAGAAGTCCCCACCTCCATTCTGCTCCCAGGCTTTGGCTCCTCAGAGGAGGAAGAATTTACATGGCCCTGGGGAGTGGGAATGGAGTGGACTGGCTCGCAGGGGCTCAACAGGTGGGTGGCCAGAAGACAGTGGGTTCTGCCGCAAAGAAGAGGGCCCAGGCAGCGAAGACTCATGAGGCTTCGGTGACCGCCTCAGAACAATGTGCCTCTCCGATGAATTACACCCAGACTTCATCAAACATTTTCACATCCATGAGATGTCACTTCAAGAGAGATTTCAAACGATACCAAACAGTTAGGAGGTGATCCTGCTAGAAATGGGTGCTTTGCATTTATAGATGCAAGACTGTGACAGGACAGGAAAAATGACTATGCATTTTTTTTAAAGAAAGCCACCTGAACAACAAACTGTATGAAAAAACAGCCACGTAGGGCCAGCTGAAAACAAAAACAAATATGCATCTCAGAAACGCGAAAAACACAATGAGGATCGCAAAAGCACAGCAACGAGAAATAGAAATATAAAGTGTGGGGAGGGGGGCAACTAAAACAAAGAAAACAAAGTGGGCGGTTCACATAGAGGAGCCGGTAGGAAGAATAATGACTAGGCTTTTAAATGAATATCTCACATCAGGATCTGGACAAAGGGAGGAAAGAAGGGACAGTATAAGACTGAGCATTGTCTGAATACTATTGGTAACAGGGGAACTCCGTTGTCGACATAACTTGCATGTTGCAGCAGAGCAGAGTGATGACAAAAGTCCCACAATGACTAATATGTCAATCCATAAATAAAGCCTTTAAAGCAGTGTTTCCCAAACCTGTCCTGGGGCTCGCCTGAGCTTGGAGGCCGGCTGAGCAGGGGGCTCGCCTGAGTCTGAAGGCCGGCCGAGCAGGGGGCTCGGGCAGGCCTCCAGGCCCAGGTGACAGATTTTGTTGGAGGGTGGGTGGAGAGCGTTGCACATACTCACCTACATCAGCCCCGAGTCCTCCACCGGTGGCAGTCTTCCTGCATCCAGTGTCCTCTCTCTGTTGGTCGCCGGTATGATGTCACCCTGGGTCAAAGGCTTTCGTGACGTCATCCCAGCGACCAACGTAGAGAGCGGACACTGGATGCAGGAGGACTGCCACCGCTGGAGGACTCTGGCCGATGTAGGTGAGTATGTGTAGGCAACATACTCACCTACATCCTCCTACTTCAGCCCTGAGCTCCAGCAGTGACAGTCTTCCAGCTGTCGCAGGCTGTTCGGCCAGCCTCCAGGCTCAAGCGAGCCCCCGTCCAAGCAGCCGGAGGACTGTCACCGCTGGAGCTCAGGGCTGAAGTAGGAGGCTGTAGGTGAGTATGTAGGTGCAACCAATCAGCCATGTGAACCTGGGCCTGGAGGCCCGGCCGAGCAAGCTGCTCGGCCGGCCTTCACACTCAGGCGAGCCCCCGGCTCAGCTCGGCCTTCAAGGCCCAGCTGAGCCAGGGGCTTGCCTGAGCCTGGAGGCCACCCGAGCAGCTTGCTCGGCCGGCCTTCGAGATCAGGCGAGTCCCCGACTCGGCCCGGCCTCCAGGACCAGGTTCTCATGTCCAATTTTCGGTATCGGTTTTCGGCGAACTGATCCCAAATTTTCGGTTTCGGTATTGGCCGGAAATTTCCGATTCGGTGCACAACTACCCAAGAGTGTTGAAAGTCACTTTATATTCCCTGTCATGGTCCTTCCTCTTTTCTGGCTGCTGATGACAGTTTGAGAAGAGGATAGAGCAAAGTGGCGAGTCCAAACTCTCATTTCTCTTCAGGCCGACATTGAAATATATTTTTAATTTACAAGTATTTTTACTATTCGGATAACAATGCAAGCTGTAAATGCTTCTGTTATTTTGAGAATACGTTTATGCTTGTTGACTGATGTTACGTTTTCCTGCAGGTTCTGGAAAAAGGGTGAACCCAATGATTACATGACAAAAGAAGACTGTGCTCACTTGTGGATTGACGGCGAGTGGAATGATGTCCACTGTACCTTTGATCGATGTTATGCCATATGTGAAAGGAAACTCAGTTGAACATCTGCTTGTACTGCCACGAAAATGTTGATGACCCCGGCCCTACCATGTGCGTTTTGTTAATAAAAAATATTTTTGGAAACATTCAAAGATGAACAAATAAACCCAAATCTTTTATTTAAAATTTGCAATACAGACATAAAAATAATTTCTTCGTATAGATTTATGTGAAGATGGCTGGTAATAATCACCATCTGACAACTTTCCTCTTTTTTTATACCAAGAGTCTCTTGATCTATGGATTAAATATTTCAATATCTTTCAACAAAGTCTCCTGAGTGCGTTTATTCATCTGGTGATTATATCCTTTACGGCTGTGAGCAGCACCGCAGCAAGGAACTTCCTTTGTATGGTATGGAACATGGGCTACCTGTGTTTATATATTCAAAAACAAAAACGTGTTGCTGTAGGTGCTGTTATTTGATAACGCTGATATTTTAATTAAAATGACACAACAGGGTAAAAACTGGGTTGGAGGAGGAGAAAAATACAGGGATTACATATTGACCTCCCGTAAACACCAGATGCTGTTTTTTTTTACCTATTGAATGATAATCACCCTCTCTCCAGCACTAGTTCTACCTCAGTTCCTTCCCTGTATAAATGCAGAGGCGCGTTCAATACCTCAGCCGCTGCAAGTGCTAAGTTAGCAACTTGCCATTGAAAAGCCGTTCTGCCGCTCAGCGCTCAGCACTGCTAACTTAGCACTTGCAGCGACCCGAGGAGATGCTGCGAGTAGCTGAGTGTGACGTAGTAAAGATGGCCGCCGCCATGAAGCAAGTAACAATACCGTATGGCAATGTTAATTTTGAGGTTTTTTTCACCAAAGCACAACATATTTATTTATTATTTACCCCTGCACATAGACATATATTACAGTTCAATTATATTTTGTTTCAGAAGTAAACATTACGTTTATTCAATAAAAACTATCATTTGTGGTGTGTGCATACAAAACGGAATTGTGCGGACTGCGTTTCTTTATCATATATACCTCAACTGTTGTACGAGTCAAACTGAAGGAGATTCAGGCCAGGAGATGGCCGCCATTCTGAGCCAGGCGGCCGTCTTGTTCAGAATATTGGCTCACTTGAGTATAACTAGATAGATATTAGTTGAAATTAGAAGGAGGTTTACATAGAGTTTTAGGAATGTGTTAGATTAGCAGAGAAGCAATTAAAATAGGGAAGATCCGGGCTGTTCCTGGCACGGAGAGACAGGATGAGGGATGGATACATGAAGGTCACAGAGGCCTGCAGCTGGGACAACGAGGAGTGAGAAGACCAGACCAGGCCTTATCTAAACGAGCCTGAGGGAGGTGGGAACAGGCAGGATCCCGGGTAGTAGCAAATCATTTACTGTCAAACTAATATGAAGCTTGCCAATTGATGACCAATGAATGGAATGTCTTTGTATTAGATTAAGGGAGGTACGGACCCACGTGGGGTGGAATAGTGTCACCGGGAGGTGGGCTAATTGGGATGTACCTAATTATGTATTTGGGGTATAAGATCTCATGTCACGGGGAAATCGGGGCTCAGTCTTTGAGATTCAATCCTGTCTGAGCATCTGTGATATCACAATAAAGTTTGCCTTTCCTGAAGAGACTCGTGTTTAGTCAGTCCTTGTTCGTGCCGGCCCGGCCTCGTCCCGAGTGAACCAAGTGGATTCCGGTTACATTTTCTGGGGGCTCGTGAGCAGGTATTCGGGCCTTTGCCGGTACGGCAATGACTGCTGGACACTGTAGCGGTTGACTGCAGGTGCGAGTGATCCCGCCGGTTGGGCGTCCGTTGAAGGTGAGTTGACATCTGCAGGCGCCAAGCAGGATTTCCTGTTCAGTGGACCTCGTCTCATCCCAAACGGACCCCCGGCCCGGGAACACTGGAACACCACCGAGTCCGAGGAAACAGCAAGCAGCGCGGCGATAGGTAAAGTGTCTTCTATGTTTGTATGTGTATTGGAGATACCGGTATAGTCAAAGACGTCTGACCATAGTTGGATAAGGAAACCTGCGGCCACGGTTTCGTTGACATACCGAACCCGCCGCCGACAGCACGGACAAGCAAAGAAGCCAGAGTGGCTAGCGCGTGTCTGAACCCGGGGGATCGGATGTTAACCAAAGGGTAGTTCTGTATGTGAGGGAAGGGTAGCCACGTGGAGTTGCATTGTCATAGTCAGTGTTTGTAAATAGAGCTTCTGCACATGGACAAGGAAAGGAGGAGGGATTTCTGTGACTGGGCTGAGAGCCCTGAGTCAGTGCTAGTGTGTATGTCGTGTAGTGAAGGGGGCCAATTGGGGCCAGCGGTAGCTGCAGCGGGAGTGGTGCCGAGTGGGTGTATTGCCCATAGGCAAATTGGAATTGCAGACGGGAGTGTTGTTATAGAACGGGGTGCACATAGTCACAAGCAGACAAGAGTTAGAGATCAATTAACTGGGTATAAGGAGCTAAGAGGAGGGTCGGCGAGCCCTCGGCTAGTAGAAAGAGTAGAATTGTTTATGTATTGTTTTGTGCTGGCTGTATCTGGTACAGTATGTGCTGTGAGTGCTGCTGAGAGTGCTGTGAGTGATTGTGCGCCTACTTGCCTATCAAGGAAGCAAATCTGAGAGTGGACTCCTAAAGTACGTTTCCATCTCAGGCGACTACTACTAATACTAAGTTGGCTACTGATGGAGGAAGCGAATACGATATAAATGAACTGTTGACTGAAGTACCAGACAGTTGATATTAAGTGATTAAGTAATTGTGTAGAAAGAAATATCTGCAGTGTGAAAAGTTACCGCTCGCAAGAGCAACAATGGGTAATGGGTCGTCCAAACCCAAGAAGGCTAAGAAGGGTGAGACACCCTTGGAGTATATGGTACGGAATTTTGAAGTGTTGTATGTAACACATGATTATGGTGTGAGTTTGAGTAAGAAGAAATTGCGATTGTTGTGTACAATAGTCTGGCCAATGTTAGTCCCCGAATGGCCAGAACAGGGATCTATAGATCCAGTTTTAATACAGAAGATGCACTCCCAAGGCACCGGGAGATATGGTCACCCTGATCAGTACCCGTATATAGATATTTGGAGGTACTGTGTGAGAGATAAAAGCCATTTTGTTATGTTAGTAGGGCAAAGAAAGAAAGGTATGCCCTCAAATAAATATAAATATGAGTGTAAGAATAAGTCTATATATATATTTGGTGTTTTAATATACCAGTAAATTAAACAAAGATAATTTACAAGCTCTGTGTGTGGATTATGTAATGATCTGCAGGAGTCTCTGAGCCCCCACTTCCCCCTGGGCCAGAAGAAAAGGAGATGATCAATGGATCAGATGGTAATCTAGAAGCTTTTAAAAAAAAAAAGTGCTGTATAATTTGTGTATATGATTCGGACTGATCATCCGGATGTGATATCTGTACCGTCCTGCGTGAATTCTATGAAATCAGAGAATGTTATTAATGGATAGTGTGTGCTGTATCATCGAATGGTATATGGTAGAATGTTTTTGTCTGATTGTGTCTAGAATTGATCTATCAAACTGTTCAATCAAGAGTAAAAAGTGTAATACTAGTTAAAAAAAGATCTTTGTAATAAGTTTTATATGTTAATTTAGAGTGCGTGATGGCTGAGAGGTAATGAGATTTTTCTCCACTACCAGTTTTCTCCGCATTCGCTCCCCCTCCTTTCTAGCCCACACTGTCTGCACAGAGGGGAGGGAGGGAGTCAGCTCCTTGCTCTCTGATGAACAAAGGAATTAACCCTTTATGTGTCTGTGCAGCGAATTTAAGTTTACCAAAGAAATAAAGAAGAGAAAAAAAATTAATTACTAATTATATAGCTATGTTTAACTAATTTTTATGTGTGTTACAATAGAATGTATGAAGTCTGTCGAGTGCAAGATGTAGATTTATATTTTGTGTTGATATATTTAGCTAAATCTGTCTTGAACAGACTATATTGAAATAGTTTTATATAATCTAAACTATATGTGAGAAAGTTTTATATTGCCTAGTATTGTTGTCCGGTTGTTTCAAGCAATGTTGTGCAATGTGTTGCTATTATTCCAAAAACTCTAGTTTTGTTCACAGAGCTAGAATTAAATAAAAGAAGGTGTCCTGGTTTTTATATTATTACAGAATATAACAATAATGGGTATTTATAATACAATATGTATTTTATGAGAAAAAAAATTAAAGTATATAATATATACAATATTGTCTACCAAGATATAATAAAATTTATTAACGAACTAAATAGAAATTTATGAAAATGTTAGAAGATAATATTGAAAAGAGCAGTTCGAGAAATAATTAAAATAACAAGTTTTATACTGTTTCATGTCCCATATAGTTAAAATATAGCAAAATTATGATTAAAAAATTCAATTAAAATATTACAGGAATGATGGTGAAAGAATAAAATTAAAATATATTTCTATTCAATTTCTGATAAGATAGTTATTCTATTGTTATAAGAGTATTTTAAATGATTACTAATTTTATTTTTCTGATGTGTTATTACGAGTCTGTTTTGGCTACGGGAGAGAGACCTCTGTGAATATTGTTTGTATATGTAGATGGTCTTTCTTTTTTAGTTAAAATATATAATGTGTATATATATATGTCCGAGTGTCCCATCCAACTCCTGGGGCGGGATATTCTTTGCAAACCCAAATTATATATAATTTTTTTTCCCGGGGGTCACGCTAGATTAGACCTGCCTGAGAGTGGCAGCTCTGTACGGCAGTACAGCTCAACCAGCCAGAATACCCAACCTGTAAAAATTGCAGTAATTATGCCAAGGGAAGAAGAATGGCGCACAGCACCAACCCTGCCGGACGCCCCAGACCTATACACACTACTTTTAGAAGTCTCTAGAGTCTGGGCAGAAGAAAACCCACCCGGATTAGCTGTAAATACTGCTCCAGTAAGCCAAACAAAATATACAGACACATTTGCAGAGATTTAAAGACCACGGGATATTGAAATTCTGCGTGTCACCGTGGAACACACCACTGTTGCCAGTACAGAAAGAGGGCACACAAGAGTACTGCCCAGTCCAAGATTTACGGGCAGTCAACGAAGCCACAGTAACCCTACACTCTGTGGTTCCAAACCCATACAATTTATTGGCATTAATTCCTGGTGATACAAAATATTACACGGTGCTTGATTTAAAAGACGCTTTCTTTTGCATCCGCCTGGCTCCAGCAAGCCAGCCCCTTTTTATTTTTCAGTGGGAGGAATCTACAATGGCTGCGCGCTCAGCCACGACCTTCTGTCCTTCAACGCTCAGCCAGACAAGGTTGTTTTACTACAGTATGTAGATGATTTATTGCTCGCATCCCCCACAGAAAAAGACTGTCTCTCTGCCACAAAGGCCCTGCTGCATCTGCTGTGCCACGCAGGTTACAGAGTTTCCAAAAAAAAAGCACAAATATGCAAACAAAGTGTAAAATAGGGATGTACGTTGCGGGTTTCGGAATTTCGGAATTTTCACGAAATTTCCCGATTCGTGTTTTTGGATGCGGCCGAATTACCGAAAATTTTTAGATCCGAAAAAGGCAGATCCGAAAAGTTGTCCGAGCCGAAACTAAATATTTTCAGAATTTTCGAATGGACTTGAAATGTGTCAAATCGAAATTTATTGCTTTGAAACGAGGAGAACATACAATCCGAAAAAACAAAAATTTCCGAAATTACGAAAGTTGATACAAAAAACGAGCAAAGTGACACGAAATACGAAAAACGGTCGATATTCCGAAAACATGTACAATTCCGAAAAACGAAAATTTCCGAAATTACGAAAAGTCGATACAAAAAAACGAGCAAAGTGACACGAAAATACGAAAAACGGTCAATATTCCGAAAACATGTACAATTCCGAAAAACGAAAATTTCCGAACTTACGAAAAGTCGATACAAAAAACTAGCAAAGTGACACGAAAATACGAAAAATGGTCGATATTCCGAAAAAAAGTACACGAAAAACGAGTCGAGCCGAAGCGAATCGAAACAGAAATCAGTCGAAACGAGCCGAATTGAAAAGTTTAAAAAGCCGAAAAATCTAACTGAATCGAACCGAAAAAAAAATCAGTGCACAAGCCTAGTGTAAAATACCTAGGTTTTCAATTAACAGGTACCAAGCGTGCATTGGGGGCAGAAAGAAAAGAAGCAGTATGCCGAATACCCCAACCAAAGACAAGGAGACAAGTCCGTGAATTCCTAGGAGCTGCAGGCTTCTGCCGCCTGTAGATCCCCAATTTTGCAGATATTGCTAAGCCCCTTCATCAAGCCACCAAGGAGGGAGAGCATGACCCCTTCCTCTGGGAAGAAGAACAAGCGGCAGCTTTCCTGAAATTAAAAACTCTCCTGATGGAAGCTCCAGCACTGGGTCTGCCAGATCACAGCAAGCCCTTCCAGGTGTATGTGCATGAACACAACCAAACAGCCACAGGAGTGCTGATTCAGAATTTGGGCTCATGGTCAAGGCCTGTGGCCTACCTATCCAAACAACGCGACCCCGTGGCCTGCGGCCTACCCCCATGTCTGAAAGCAGTGGCTGCCACCGCAATCCTCATAGCATAAGCAGACAAGCTGACCCTTGGACAAGTTCTTCATGTCAAGGTGCCACATGCGGTCAAAGCCCTGCTTGATGTAAAAGGAAGTTACTGGTTCAGCAATAGCCGGAAGACGAAGTACCAAGCCATGATGTGTGAGAATCCATGGGTTCATTTGGACCTCATCGCTACCCTAAACCCTGCTACACTACTGCCTGACTGTGAAGAGGATCCAAATCACGAATGCCTCCAAGTCATGGAAGAAGTATTCAGTAGCAGACCAGATCTGAAAGACGTACCCCTAGACAAATACGATCTACAGTTATTCACTGATGGAAGCAGCTACATGGATGATGGGAAGAAAGACTCCGGCTATGCAGTTGTCTCAGCAGAAGAAATTATTGAAGCAAATCCTCTACCAGGCCATACATCAGCACAACTGGCTGAAATAACAGTCCTGACCAGGGCCCTGGAAATCTCTGAAGGCAAAAGAGTGAACATCTATACTGACTCCAAATATGCCTTCATGACTGTCCATGCACATGGTGCACTCTACAAAGAAAGAGGCCTGCTTACTTCCTCAGGACAACAAATCAAGTATGCAGCTGAAATTGCAGCCCTTCTAGAAGCTGTATGGAAACCAAGTGCTGTCAGTATTATGCACTGTCGTGGCCACCAGAAAGGTCATGATGAAATCCCAAAAGGCAACAGGTGCGCTGACCAAGCCGCAAAAGCTGCTGCAAAACCATTAATACCACCTGAACAAGCCAAGATCCTGCTCTGCAAGCAAGATGATCAATTTCCCATGCCTAATTATGAATTCTACATGAATTGGAGAAAATTTGAACCAAAAGGCGAATTTATTGAAACTATTTTGCCCAAATGGCACAACAATTATGAACTATTAGAAGGAAACCATGATTATATCCAGTGGCTTTTCCCAACACAGTCCCAAGGCCGAAATTTCTACTCCACTCCTCTGAACCCCCAAGAAACACGTCTCATGATAGACACCTCAGAAGTTCAGCAAAGACTCCGCAGAGCATACAAAATGATGCTGAAATTCTTCGGCGTAAAAATAGTGGGGGAGGATGGAGAAGATACAGAAGTGACCGAAGTTGAACGGGCAGAAAATTTCACCTCACGTTTTGACAATCTAACAGCCAACCCTCATAATAATTTGAGGATCACACGAGTACTGGTGAGCTTGGGAGAATTGGGAGCAGAAGAATATCAAGCCCCGTTGGTGAGGTTCTTTCTCAAAGAGACCCTTATCAAAAACAAACTGTCAAGAATGAAGAAAAGTGTGATGAACTTTTTTGTACCAGCAGTGAGAGATACGCAGAAGAGACAAGATCTGCTGTTCTTTGCCTGGCGATACTATTTTCCAAAAGAGGAATTTATCTGGGGAAACCAGGATGAATTGGCAAGATACAAGGCAACACCGGTGGTGGCTGCACTCCTACCGGCGCCACTGAGTGAATGGACACCTGTGTATTCAGAAAAAGAGAAGAAATGGCTATCAGAAGAACAAGGTGGATATGGAGAAGACGGATGGTTTCAGTTGAAGAATGGACAAATAGTCCTGCCAGCGACATTGGCACCTGAGATCGTGAGAGCGCTTCACGCAAGTACCCATGGAGGAAGAGAGATGATGGAACAACAGTTGGAACCACATTTCTATGTGCCAGGGATGTCAGTAGTCTGCAAAGCAATAGCCCAGCAGTGCGTGACATGTGCCAAGAATAATCCAAGAACAGGCCCATCTCAACCTCCAGGGAAACAGCCAATCGGGCTGTCCCCAATGGCGTCAATACAGATAGACTTCACAGTGTTGCCACACTGCAAGGGATATAAATATCTACTGGTAATGGTGTGTACTCTCACTGGATGGGTGGAAGCCTTCCCAACGAGGACAGAGAAAACAACGGAAGTGGTGAGGAGCTTAATGAAAGAAATAATACCACGCTATGGACTTCCCCTCGAGATAGGGTCGGATAATGGCCCAGCATTTATACAGAACTGTTTACAACAGCTCGCCCGCCTGTTGGGCATCACCTGGAAGCTACATACAGCTTACAGGCCCCAAAGCTCGGGAAAAGTCGAAAGAATGAACCGCACACTAAAAACTTTGATGTCCAAACTGTGCTAAGAGACGTCACTAGGCTGGTTGGATGTGCTGCCAATAGTCCTATTGCACATTAGGTGCAGGCCAACCCCCCAATTGAAGCTAAGTCCGTACGAGCTTATGTTCGGACGGCCTACCCCTCTGATTAATGGACTAAGGGGGGACCTTCGGGCATTGGGAGAAACTAAACTAAATGAACAGGTTGTACTGTTGGGTAAATCAATGCAGAAATTGAATACTTGGGTGGGAGATAATGTACCTCACTTTTTGTATCCCCCATTGCATAAGTATTGTCCAGGTGACTCGGTTTGGGTGAAGGAGTGGAAAAATGACCCACTAGTCCCAAAATGGAGAGGTCCTTACCTTGTCCTGTTATCAACCCCCACAGCAGTGAAGGTTGCCGAGGTGGTCCCATGGATACATCACTCCAGACTGAAGATAGCTGCAGCCAATCCTGAACCAGAGTGGAAGGTCGTCACCAACGAAACCAATCCATTGAGGCTAAAGCTGACAAAGACCACAGTTGTGAGCACCTAAAAGACTCAACAAGTGGGTGTTTTGACGGACACAATAATGCCTGACCACCCACCAACGGAGGAGCAAAGGGATCCCCCGGGGGATACCCCAAGGGCTATTTTTAGGGGCCCTGCCCCGACCCTTGATCATCCAGAGATGACTTTTGTTTTTGAAATTCCGGTGGGGAGGGATTGGGTTTATGTGACTGTGAAAAGAATTGTCCAAGGGATTTTGACATTTGGGGCATTTGTGTTACTGATCTTGTACCTTGCAAATTTGATTTATGGACTATTACATGGAGTATGCCCCAGGTGCCCAAGCACCACCGAGAAAGTGGATATTTCCTATATCTGGAATGGTACACACCCAGTGATGGAGAACCGTACCATGTGGAGACAAAAGCGAGAGGCGATATCCGAGATTATGCCGAGAGGACATTTATTTGTGCAATTCAAATATGACTATGCTAAAAAGTCTGGGCAGACCGCATGCTGGGTGTGTAGTAGACTGCACCCAGAGACAATTCATATACCATTTGCTTCTGTTCCAATGAATTTAAGTATGTTTGCGTCAGGAAATGTCACAATACATGCTTTTGATGAACCACGAGAAAAAAAAACAGAGGCATTCACTCCCGGGTATCCAATAACAGGACCAGTATACCCACCAGAATGGTCCTTTCAATTGGGACCAGATAGAGAAATAAGTAACGGGGGAGGGTTGTGTAATTCAAGTTCAACTGGACATCGTATATTTACACATTCAACACAAAGGAGCAGGCGAACTTTCTATATATACGATGTAGAAAGCTCACTAGAGACCAAGAGGTGGTAATTGCGAATGTGACTAATGGCAGGCAGAGTGCATTGGATATGATGAAACGACTGAGACAACTGATGATAGAAATATCAAAGGGAACACTACATTTATCACTATTTATACTGAAAGGGGGGTACCAGGTGTGTTGTGAAAGGGTGTGTTACACATGGGTACCACCTACAATAACGGGAATGTGTTATCTGGCTAAACTGATTCCAATTCAGAGAGTAAGGGGAGATGACACTGATACAGACACAGCACTACACCCTAGGTACCCACTGGTGTTTGAGAGACAGAAGAGAGAGTTGTTTAAGAAAGTGGATCGGGTGTGGGCATGGTTCCCAACATGGACTGGATGGGGAAGAGAGTTAATGGCAAGAATGAACAGTTATGCCAATCTGATGGACGAGATTTTGAATAAGACTAGTATGGATATTCAGTTGCTGAATCTGGAAGTACGAGAGATACGAAAGGTGCAAATGATACATGATTTGGCACTGGAACAGATCAGTGCAGCTCTG
This sequence comes from Leptobrachium leishanense, assembly GCA_009667805.1. Taxonomy (NCBI): domain Eukaryota; kingdom Metazoa; phylum Chordata; class Amphibia; order Anura; family Megophryidae; genus Leptobrachium; species Leptobrachium leishanense. Next base: position 48,973,172 of record CM019065.1, read on the forward strand.
AATGGACTGTGTGAGATGACAATGCATTATGAATGTTGCACATTTATCAAGAACACCACACATGACGTCCCCTACTATTACCAGGTAATCCAAGATCACCAGGAGAAAGCACAGTTGCAGAACACAGCAAGACGGATCGCTGTTGAAGGCTGGAATCCACTCCGTGGGTTCGGAGCAATCGGAGATTGGTTCGGATCCATCCTGAGATTTATTTCACAGATTGGATCCATGATTCTGATGTTGGTGGTGATCTTGGTCGTAGGGACACTACTGTGCCGCATAGGGCTATGTCTATGGCCACTATGCAAGAGAGCACTGACACCTACACAGACACAAAAGATACCACTGATAATCCCACAAAACATGTTTCCAACAAAAACAGGTCCCCTAAAGTACGAGAAGTTCAAGGATAATATTAGTGGGGTGTAGTGGCTACAAGTCTCAGGAGGAGAACCTGGGGCTTGAGCCAAGGGGGGTATGAAGGAGATTCAGGCCAGGAGATGGTCGCCATTCTGAGCCAGGCGGCCATCTTGTTCAGAATATTGGTTCACTTGAGTATAACTAGATAGATATTAGTTGAAATTAGAAGGAGGTTTACATAGAGTCTTAGGAATGTGTTAGATTAGCAGAGAAGCAATTAAAATAGGGAAGATCCGGGTTGTTCCTGGCACGGAGAGACAGGATGAGGGATGGATACATGAAGGTCACAGAGGCCTGCAGCTGGGACAACGAGGAGTGAGAAGACCAGACCAGGCCTTATCTAAACAAGCCTGAGGGAGGTGGGAACAGGCAGGATCCCGGGTAGTAGCAAATCATTTACTGTCAAACTAATATGAAGCTTGCCAATTGATGACCAATGAATGGAATGTCTTTGTATTAGATTAAGGGAGGTACGGACCCACGTGGGGTGGAATAGTGTCACCGGGAGGTGGGCTAATTGGGATGTACCTAATTATGTATTTGGGGTATAAGATCTCATGTCACGGGGAAATCAGGGCTCAGTCTTTGCGATTCAATCCTGTCTGAGCATCTGTGATATCACAATAAAGTTTGCCTTTCCTGAAGAGACTCGTGTTTAGTCAGTCCTTGTTCGTGCCGGCCCGGCCTCGTCCCGAGTGAACCAAGTGGATTCCGGTTACAAAACGAAAAAAATCGGAATCTTTCATTAAGAAATCGTCGGCCATTTTACTTTGAAATTCGCATCCAAAGCGTTCAATGACACTGCTGCAGCAAACTGAATTGCAGCAAACTGAAACTACTGGATTATCAGAGACACATGGCATCCATCGGAGGACAGCACACTATCAGTTTAACCAATCATTCTGTTGGCTGCTTTAAACCGAGCATGCGCCCTTGCTCCACGCCGCAGCATTCTGGGAGGTGCAGTTCTCTCCTGGCTCCGTCCGCACTGGAGCAGACTGATGCTCTCCATCCGCCAATACAGTCAGACAGTTCAGACTCCACCCCATCTGTCGTTGCGGACAGGTGATGTCACTCTGACAGACGCGCAAACTAATCCTCACAGTCACACTCTGCGCGTCGTCTCACCGCTTCTCTCTCCGCCATCTCCTTTTCTCCGACGTCTTCTTTTTGAGAACCTGGTGGCTGGAGAAGACTTGTTCTACTTCAAATAGTTTCAAATTTATCATTCTAGGGACATAGGTAGCTGAGGTATCTGACAGTGATTGTAGCCTCAGATGGGGAATAATGACTATCAGGGTTATTCAGAGAGAGGTGAAAAGCAGGATAATGACTGGAGAATGGAAAATTCTAGGTCAAAATAGCCGATTTGGAAAGTGAGCTAAAGGGGAGAATTTTTCTGGTTTGGCCATTTTGACCTAGAATTTTCCATTCTCCAGTCATTCTCCTGCTTTTCACCGCTCTCTGAATAACCCAATATGTTTGTGAGCCTCAGAGGGGTTAAATCCTGACTGTGTTTGTGAGCGTCAGAGGGGTTAAATCCTGACTGTGTTTGTGATATTTAAGGCTAGGGTCAGACTGAGGCAGTGCGAACGCGCGTGCAGCCGCACTTAATCACGGCCGCACTAGCAGCAGATGCCGGGCAATGACGGCCAATATACGAAGTACGGTCGCACAAAAGTCCGGCTGCGCAACGCAAGTGGAAAATGAACGCATTTTTTCGAGAACGTGAAACCGCAGGTACTGACGTACAGAGTGCGCTGCGCCCGCTAGCGGCGTGTGTGTGTGATTAGGAGACGTCAGACGCTGCTAATGTCCGGCCAACATAACGTCCAGACACAAAAAGTGTTTTATTGATGATCCGTACAAAATCACGGACGAAAATGCGCATAGTATGACCACTATCACGTATTCTGTGAAAAAATGCGTCCATTCGTTCGAACGCACTTTTTCACAGACAACATAAAAATGCGTTCGTCTGACCCTAGCCTAAAGGGGTAAAATCCTTACTGTGTTTGTGTGTCTCAGAGGGGTTTAAATAATCCTGACTGGGTTTGTGAGCTTCAGAGGGGTTAATCCTGACTGGGTTTGTGAAGAGAACCTCAGACTCTAATAATTACTGTATTCCACCTTCAATATACAGAAAAACCCTTGTAAAGGTTAATTTACAAGTTATTATTTCTTATGCAATTTCTCCTGTTTTTTGGTAGCCCGGCCAATTCCAAGGACTGGTATCCAGTGTTTGAGCCTCAGAGGGGTTAAACCTTACATCTAAATCCTGACTGTGTTTGTGAACCTCAGGGGTTAAATCTTAGGCCTCAGACGAACGCAGTGATCACGTCCCTGTCGCCGCACAGTTTAACGTCCGTCGTAGCATAGAATCATGATCAATAGAGACCCACACACGAAGTACGTGCGCACCGAACTGCGCACGCACAACGCACGTGGCAAACGGACGCAAGTTAGGCAAGAACGTAAAACCACTAAGACAGACGCGCAGAGTGCGCCACGTCTGCTTAGTGGCCTGTGTGCGTTATGCTGCGACAACAGACGCAGCGCATTTGCGAGGTCAAAACGTTGACGCTCAGAGATTTTTTTGGTCTCGCTGACTGTACCTGTCATTTAATTAATTTTGATTCCCATAATTCCCTCTTTTGTTCTACATCCGTTAAAAAAAAACAGACCCTGTGGTGTCTACAGTATCTTCCGTCAGTACGTCCGTCCGTTATGCACGCACGCAGAGTGCGCTCAGACTACGTTCAACTGACATTAGCCTAAATCCTAACTCCCTGGGTTGAAAAATAAAGAAGAAGGTTTTCTTTGTTGTTGAAATATCTACGACATCTGAAAAAATATATATCTAAAGTATACCAAATCTATATCTAATAAAATATCTAAACCATTCAGGTTTGATCTAGAATCCTTCCATACTCCTTCTGGGTCTTATTATATCCCTTATGATGTTACCTATTTTATATACGCTGCTCCTAATTATTTTTTAATTTCTGTCAAAAGGAGGCGGGGGGGGGCACAATGTTAATAAGTATCCTGTGTATTTTTTTCAGAGCTTATCTTACACATCATATAAGTGAAAACTCATGGACTCATAAGTTAGTTTCTGTAGTGTAGTGGTTATCACGTTCGCCTCACACGCGAAAGGTCCCCGGTTCGAAACCGGGCAGAAACATCTTATTTTTTTTTTCTTCGAACTATTTTGCTCTGGCATTATATTTAAAGCTCTCTTTCCCTCAAGTTTACCTCAGACTCATTTCTTTTACGTAATAATTTAAATTTTGTTCATTTTACATACTTCTTTAGCCCTGTTTCACCTCTCATGGTGCTGACGCCTCATGATGCTGCCAGTTACCACAGGAGCTACATCAAAATGGCGGGGCAATTCCAGAGATTGGGAATTTTGGCGGCAAAATGGATTTGTGCACCTACCATAAATGTGTCTGCAGGGTATTTGACTGAGTTTTTTTTTTTTTAACGTGTTAATGGCACAGGGCAAATGTTAGCAGAGAAGATAAAGTTAAGCAGTGGTGCTGAGGCGATGGCTGCTTCATAGACTCATTTTGCAGGGAGGGGAAAAAAACATGAATTTTAGTAAACCACTAAAAACGTGAAAAAAAACGAATGGCAGAAAAGCTGTTAAGATATAATAAGTCCTGAAAAGTTAATTAATAGATCATATAATAATTAGGTACTTGTAAAATACCTCGACATTAATAATCCCGCCCAAACCAACTGACTAAAACAGCAGCACAAAATACCTCACATACAGAGCTCGTGCAGAGCTATCTATGTGCAGGTGCAGCAGAGTGGCGCAGCGGAAGCGTGCTGGGCCCATAACCCAGAGGTCGATGGATCGAAACCATCCTCTGCTAGAATTTTTTTTTTTTTTCCATAAATGTTCAATTTATTATTTTATAGCTTCACAAACACGAGTTAATTCATACACATACATTTTAAGACGTAAAATCATTACAGAAAAGGTATTATTGTCTGATGCAACCACTCCTTTAGTTTACTGAGCTATACAGGAGGTTCTGTGTCTAAATAATACATAACCACATCACTTTATTGAACCTTAATAAACTTTGGATAATGCATGAGTCATTCAGAAAAGTCACAGAATTTATTTGCAAAAAAATTGGAATGTGTGTCTACACTGGCAGATATCCTAATAAATTAATAAATCTGCCTCGATGGGTTAATCAAGATGCAAACTTCTGTAAGGTGCTCACTTAATAGTCTCTACCCCATCTTCGTTAATGTCAGGGTCTTCTTCTATCTGTGAAATGAATTGCTTTAATAATATACTCTCTGCCTAATGATGGGTAAACCTTGAAGTGAAGGATGGATTAATGGGAATTTTTAACACAGCAGCGACACCTAGTGGAAACCCTTAGAATAGCACATAGTTTCCTGCACTGTTTTGCTAGATCAGTCATTGAAAGCAAAGTCATTTCCAGTGTGAGTTAAATGACATCATGTAACATATTGGGAATTATTCACTAACTACCATAGTTTGCCTTTGTTCCTTCTGGAAATTCAACTAGCGGCAGGAGATACTTGATCAATGAATCTTCTGCCGCTGTTTGAATCTCCCTCTCAGTAATGACTTTTTCAACATTGGTAAAACTGTGAAGGTTGGTGAATATCTCCAAAAATATATTTATTTATAAAGTATTTTACCAGGAAGGATACATTGAGATTTCTCTAGTTTTCAAGTACGTCCTGGGTTCTAGAACATTAAAATGTTACAGTTGTTACAGAAATACAAAGTAATACAATGCAAGATATAAAAATAACGAAAAAAACACAAATATACAGATTAACAGAAAATAAATGTGTAGGAAATAGTCATCATGTTACATGTTTACAGGTGCATTCTGTATATAGTCACTATGTTACATGTTTACAGGTGCATTCTGTATTGAGGTACGTTAATAGAGATCTCTTAAGGGACTTTAGACTGGGGGAAGATTTGATGGCGTCTGGGAGGTTATTCCATAATTGTGGTGCTCTGTAGGAAAATGAGGATCGAGCCACTTTCTTTTTGTATTGTGGTATTGCAAGTAAGGTGCTGGTCCTGGATCTGAGGTTATAGGATGATGGAACTGCTGAGGGAAGCAGTCTATTCAGGTAGGGTGGTAGCTTCCCAGAAAACCTCTTAAACACCAGGTTGGAAAGGTGAAGGGTACGTTTAGACTCCAGTGATGGCCAGTTTAGCTCTTTTAACATGTCACAATGGTGTGTCATGTAGTTACATTGTATCGCAAAGCGGCAGCATGAGTTAAACAATGTGGTAAGTTTCTGATGGTGTGTTTGCGGGGCCGCTGCATACACTACATCTCCGTAATCAATAGCTGGTATATTGCATACGTCTTAAACTCTACACACTCTGAACACTTTAAAGGTTATTCAAAGTGCGCCAAACTTGCCACCGAATTGCATGGAATGGTGAATTTCAACCGTACAGTGCAATTTAGTGCACTCATTTTTTATTTAACTGTTTATTCTTTTCAGGTTCGGCAAAAAGGCTTTTTTTTTTTTAGACTTTCGGGGGGGTTTTGGGACTTTTTTTAGGCAAAAATCTTGATTCCTATTTTAATAAGATTTTTTTTTATTCTGAAACAGAGTGTTTTATTATTTTTTATAAGACCTTTGTTACTATTTTCACATTTTTATGCATCTTAAGGCTAGGGTCAAACGAAAGCATTTTTACACGCGAACGTAAAAAAGTGCGTCCGAAGGCATTGACGTATTTTTTCACGGAATAGGCGAAAACGGTCATACGACACGTGATGTTTTACGAATCCAAACCAGGAAACTTTTTGCGTCTGGACGTTATGTTGGCCGGACATGAGCAGGGTCTGACGTCTCCTAATCACGCACACACGCCGCTAGTGGACGTAGCGCACTCTGTACATCCGTACTAGCGGTTCAGCGTTCTCGAAAAAATGCGTTCATTTTCCACTTGCGTTGCGCGGCCAGACTTTCGTGCGACCGTACTTCGTATATTGGCTGTCATTGCCCGTCATTTGCTGCTAGTGCGGCTGTGATTAAGTGCGCCAGAACGCACGTTAAAAATGCGCTGGTCTGACCCCAGCCTTATTGTTGAAAAACACCTTTTAAAAATAGCAGAGTTCTGTTTTTTACTGCAGTTCGGCGTTTTGAAGGCTGATCGGCTGGCTTCGGCAGCGTTTGGTGGTCTGTTTGGTGGTCGGCAGCAGCATTCAGCGGCTCCACGTTCAGTGCACTTTCGTGACCCTGCAGCGAATAGTGTATTCACCTCAGGGTCAGCGAACTGGAATTGCCAAATCGCACCGTAGTGTGCCGAACGAAAAAGTATTGAAATATCCCTGAAATTGTGGTGCTCTTTGAATCACCCTATTTCTTCTTAAAGTGGACAGGCTGCATGGAATGCCCCCCCCCCACTCCCTCCTCCCTTCAGTCCTATTTTGTAACTATTGCTATGTGACGACTAGAGGGTCTAGTCAAAGAAAGGTGAAAACTCAGGAGAGTGACTGGAGAAGTGAAAATTCTAGGTCAAAATAGATAAACCAGAAAAAGTCTCCCATTTATCTCACTTTCCAAATTGGCTATTTGGTCTAGATTGTTCTTTTCGCCTGCCAATTCTCCTGATTTTCACCTTTCTCTGAATAGACCAGTAGTAGTCTCCTCAGCTCAGACAGTACACAAGATAGACGGGATTTGAGCATCCTGTCTGCTAGTCACCATATCAGACATCGATGATGTCAGCACGCCCTGCGAGCATTCTGGGAGATGGCAGCTGATAGATCGGTTCTGCCCACGCAGCAGCAACCTGTCATTCTGTGCAGAAGCTGCGGAACCGCTGTACAAAAGTATGCAAGTTCCGAGCATTTTGCCATTTGCGTTGCGTTCACTATCAGGGCTATTAACTAAAGGTGAAAGTCAGGAATATTGGCAAAAGAAGTAAAAATTCTAGGTCAAAATAGCCAAACCAGAAAAATTCTCCCATTTATTTCATTTTCCAAATCGGCCAATTGGTCTAGATTGTTCTCTTCTCCTGCAAATTCTCCAGAGATTCACCTTTTAGTGAATAGACCGGTATACAATTTGCATCCCTACACAAATTGGATTAGATAGCTGAAGGGACTTCTGCATTTCAGAAGCCCTGAGCTGAAGGGGAGGAGCAGCCAAGCGCAAAGGGAGAAATGGTGAGTATTTTCACTAGTAATAAAGGACAAAATAAATAATTGAATAAATAATGACGATAGCATCTGCCCAATTATTTAAGGAGAAAAAAAATGGGGGGGGGGTTAATAACATGTTTCATTTTGCTAACATAAGAGCATTCAAAGATAATTATTGTCCCATAACTGTACGCGATAATAGGTATTTATTTCCAGTCATAGATTACGAGCCTAGGTATAATTTTGTGCTTAACGTAAAGAACATTATGATCCACAACTTCTGCATCTATTTACCCAGGACATACTTGAAAAAGAGAGAAATCTCAATGTATCCTTCCTGGTAAAATCCTTTATAAATAAATAAATAATCTATTGAGTATTAAAAGAGCAAAAATAATTAAAAACCCCATCTCCAATCATCAGCAAAAAAAAAATCAGCAAAGACAAAGGAAGAAAGCAGAAGGTCATGATAATGAGGGTATTTTTGTCAAATGAGATACTATAAAATATGCAAATTGTGATTTGTTTACAGGAAATAAAAAGGCAATGTTAGCTTCAAATACGGACATAAGAAATTTTCTTGCAGTCTTGGCAATCATGACAGTGAGGTGTAGCAGGGGAGACTTGCCTGACATTTCATTTAATGAACAGATATACACAGGGCCGTCTTAAGATCTCTATGGGGCTGGAGCTGAAGATTTTGGTGGGCTTGTTTTCAGGGATCGAGTCCTAAAAAAAGAAGTGTGGGAACTCACCAGGATTTCTGTCTCCCAATAAGCAATTATCACGTCGCACGTAACACAAACACACACTCAGCTCTGATAAATTTATGTGTATATGTCAATAAGAAAGCAGATTGTACAACAAATGCTTATGCTGGCTATTGAATACGGAGATGCAGTGTATGCAGCGGCCCCGCAAACACACCTTCATAAACTTACTACATTGTATAACTCATTCTGCCGCTTTGTGCTACAATGTAACTACATGACTCACCTTTGTGACATGTTAAAAGAGCTAAACTGGCCGTCTCTGGAATCTAGACGCATCTTTCACCTTTCAAACCTGGTGTTTAAGAGCTTTTCTGGAAAGCTACCACCCTACCTGAATAGGCTGCTTCTCCCAGCAGCTCCCTCATCCTATAACCTCCGATCCAGGACCAGCACCTTACTTACAATACCACAATACAAAAAGAAAGTGTCTCGATCCTCATTTTCCTACAGAGCACCGCAGTTATGGAATAGCCTCCCATATACAATCAAATCTTCCCCCAGTCTAAATTCCTTAAGAGATCTCTATTAACATACCTCAATACAGAATGCACCTGTAAACATGTAACATAGTGGCATATTTATTTTCTGTTACTCTGTATATTTGTGTTTTGTTTTTAATATCTTTCATTTTATTACTTTGTATTTCTGTAATGTGTTCAATGTTCTTGAACCCAGGACGTACTTGAACACGAAAGAAATCTCAATGTATCCTTCCTGGTAAAATACTTTATAAATAAATATGTGAAATATAGCAAAAATATATGATGAATCCTATATTTATTGTGACTTAATAGAGAAATATGTGATTGAACACCTGACTACAAGCTTTATAGAGTATGGGACCAAAGGGAACTCAGTTCCCTCTGCAAAATTAGTGCAGGAACTCCGTTCCCACGCGTTCCCCCTCGACTTGACCCCTGCTTGTTTTGGAATTTTGTGAAATGAAAACATATTTTAGGTTATTTAACACTTTCGCTGCTGAGTCATTTCACGTCTCTGTGCTGAGCTAATTTTTACCGGTTTCGCTCATCATGTTTAACCGCGTTTTGAAGTCTTATTTTAGTATATGACCCAGACATATTATATATCATTCTTTCCGGCAGACTCTGCAGATTCAAAATATGTCACTATGATATGTATACGTCATGTCCTGTCTGTATATTATAACAAAATATGCAATAAAATTAGAATTTTCAATAATTTACAATGTGTAAAGTGTTTTTTTTTCACATTTTATCATGCGAGCAATTGAGGTTATATTTTGTATGGGGTGCGCTTGTTAAAAAAATTTGAAATTGGGTCTCGTTACATTTTTTTTGGGGAAAATTTCACTATTTTTAACAAACGCACCGCATACAAAAATTGTTAGTGCAGCATCATTGTTCCCATTATAATTGAAATGGGAATAATATTGCTGCATTAACAAAAAAAAACTTGTTTATTTTTTTTATAATTTTTTTAAAATATTTTTTATTTATTTCTTAATTTTTTTACTTTTACATGGTCATGTTTGGTATCGTTGGAAAGGCCATGCTCTGGCCACAACATTAACCCCTAGCTGCCATGGATCGGGAGATAGGGGTTCCAATGAACCCCCTATCTCCACCATTGGTGTCAGTTAGGGGTTAACTTGCGGACTGGCGTTATCGTGCTATGCACGATGACAACAGTCGTCAGAGGGCATTCCTGGAAGCTTGGCCGACATCCAAGATGTCGGCCAGCTCTGGGAGAGGATCACGATTCGGCGCTTTTCGGCGCCGAATCGTGATCCGGCACCCAAGGGGTTAAAAGCAGGCACGGTTTAGAAGGGCAGGCTGTGCCCTTCCAAACCGTGCCTGCCTTCAGCCGCAGGACCCCGGCGATCGAGAGGGAGAGAGGAGGACCCCCCTCCCTTTCAGGCACCTCCTCCGCACTCGCGGGGGGGGGCCTGAAATAGATGTCATTGCGCCGCCGCAATGACATCTATCTTCCCCCCCGGCATCCCGGAGTGCCGGGCTGACATGCTAGATGTCAGCCCGCACCGGGGGGGGGGGCCAGCAATCAGCCGGAATCCCGGCTGATTGCTGCCTCCTGTGCTAGGATGCGCTCAGCATCTTGCCGTGACATCTCACCGTGCTGCTCGTACATCAAGCCGTGATAGGACACTGGGGTGCCCACTGGGATGCCCCCGAGGCGGGTTACCTCAGGGCCCTGCAAGGGAAGGGGTGTTGTGGAGAGTGCGAGGTGCTGGTGGTCCTGTCACAAGCCGGGGGGGGGGGCTCACTCTGTGGTAAAGTGAAAGTGGCCCCGCTTCTCCTCAGCCTGCCTTCTCTCTCCCCTCACAGTATGGTCGCCACACCCACTCCAGGCTGTGCCCTCACCCCTCCCCCACCTTCCGGGCACTGGGAGCCGGTGACCGGGCAAGTTAGGCCTCACCTATCGTCCCGGGACCCCCAACCGAAGGTACCGGGAAGAGGACAGGGAAAAGATCCGTAGGGTCGCCATTCTGTGGTTTAATTTGGCAGGTTTATTCAGGCGAATCCCATAGGTTTCAATGTTAAAAATATTCCCGTTTCAATTCAATATCTAAGGCTAGGGTCAGACTAACGCATTTTTTGCGTTGTCCGTGAAAAAGTGCGTTCGAACGAATGGATGTATTTTTTCACGGAATACGCGATAGCGGTCATACGATGCGCATTTTCATCTGTGATTTTGTACGGTTATCAATAAAACCCTTTTTGCGTCTGGGCGTTATGTTGGCCGGACATTAGCAGCGTCTGACGTCTCCTAATCACACACATATGCCGCTAGCGGACACAGCGCACTCTGTACGTCAGTACTAGCGGTTTGGCGTTCAAGAAAAAATGCGTTTGTTTGCCACTTGCGTTGTGCGGCCAGACTTTCGTGCACCCGTTCTTCGTATGCTGCCTGGCATTGGACGTAATTTGCTGCTAGTGCGGCCGTGATTTAGTGCGGCTAAACGCACGTTAATACTGCGTTCGTCTGAACTTAGCCTTATAAACCATTCATTATAAAATTCTCTATAAGAGTCTCTTTATTTATAGATTTTGTAGAATATTTAAGCATTTTTCTGGATTAAATTTTTTTTAAAAAATTCAGATTTTTTTTAAGTTTACTTATTTTCTCTGTAACAGCCCTTTTTATTATCATTCATTGGATCATATGTAAATTTCAGACATTTTCGCTCAGTAGTTTCTTTGCAAACAGCGTTTCATTTTTCAAACATTCAAGCAAACTGTTTTTCGAATTTATTCACTGCCTTCGTCTGCGGTGTCAGCTTTTTCCAGCGACTGCGCTGCCTGTGATTGGCTCCTGCTCGGGGTTTTCCTTGGTTTTCGGCGGGTTAATTCAGATGTTTTTGTGGGTTTTCGGCGTGCATTTGCCGGGTTTTGCGGTTACAGAGCACTGGTGAGACCTCACTTGGAGTACTGTGTGCAGTACTGGAGACCATATCTCCAGAAGGATATAGACACCTTAGAGAGAGTTCAGAGAACGGCTACTAAAATGGTGTACGGCTTGAAGGAGAAAAGTTACCAGGAAAGGCTTAATGATCTTAACATGTACAGCTTGGAAAAAAGACGAGACAGAGGAGATATGATAGAAACATTTAAATACGTAAAGGGAATACACAAGGTAGAGGAAGGGAGTATATTTAAAAGGAAACAAAATAGCAAAACAAGAGGACATAGTCTTAGATTAGAGGGGCAAAGGTTTAAAAGTAACATCAGGAAGCATTATTTTACTGAGAGGGTGGTGGATACATGGAACAGTCTTCCAGTTGAAGTGGTGGAGGCCAAAACAGTAATTGAATTTAAGCAGGCATGGGATAGGCATAAGGCTATCCTAAACAAAAGATAAATCCAGGTTAAGTATCCATGTAATTGGGCAGACTAGATGGGCCGAAAGGTTCTTATCTGCCGACATTTTCTATATTTCTATGTTTCTATCATAGAGCTCCACAGAAATGAAGCTCACAGTACTGCGCATTGTGTATGAGTGTATCTGTCACGTCCTGTGCCAGAGATTTGATCTGGCGCCGGCAGCGCCATCCTCCCTACTTGCTGTCTGGGCGCCAAGTGAAGTACATGCTCGCGGCAGTCACGTGGTTGGTCAGGGGGCGGGGCATGATGATGCAGCGCCGCCAGGTTTAAAACCAGTCTGCTTAGGCAGACCCAGTGCCCTGACGTGAGTTCTGCTTCCTTCAGTGCTATTGCGATTTACTACTACGTGCATGACTCTGGCTATTGAAAAGGAACCCTCTATGTGTTTAGGACCACGACTATTTCTGAGAACCCTGCTTTGTATATGACCACTGCTATTTCTGAGAACCCTGCTTTGTATATGACCACGACTATTTCTGAGAACCCTGCTTTGTATATGACCACGACTATTTCTGAGAACCCTGCTTTGTATATGACCACGACTATTTCTGAGAACCCTGCTTTGTGTATGATCCACGACTATTTCTGAGAACCCTGCTTTGTGTATGATCCACGCTATTCGGAACAACCCTGCTCTGAGTATCCTTGGTATAAGGCTGACCATCTCTCTTGGCAGTAAGACCTCTGCCACCAGGGCTAAGTGTGTTTTCCTATTTTGGTGTCTATTTACACTCGCTGGATGCTACAAGATCAGATCCCTGAAGGTAGTTTGCATTACCGACCATCCAAGGATCAGAGGGTAGATAGTATATGGTGTACAGGGACCAGTATAGTAGACCAAGGGGGGATCCATGACAGTATCATAGACCAGACCCATGTCTCATGCTGGATCGCTGATGGCCTCAGTGGTGCTCAGGTCTCATAACCTTGTGCTGGACATTGGCAGTCACATCATGAGTCAGAGCATTGCGGTGCTATGAGTCAGTGCCAGAGTGCCGGGAGACAGGGCAAGCAGGGAGCATGTAGTAACAATCTAGTAGCACTCGCGAGCCAGTGTGAGCTTCCAAATGCTTCTGATTCCCTGCTTGCTTGGTATTGCTGGAGGAGAGTAGAGCATCATGTCCCATTTCCTCCACTCATTTGGGCTGCTGGCTGGTAAGGGGTCGCCCGGTACTGTGTACCATTGTGTACCTGTCACATCTAGGGCTAAAGGGACCAGTGTTTTGTATTCTGAATGGATTCGGTGACAATATCGCCAGAAAAATGCCCTGCAGATATTTATACAGCGCTGAAAAAAAAAGAGAGACCACTGCAAATATTTCATTTTCTCTGCTTTTAAAATATATAGGTACGTGTTTGAGTAAAATTAACTTATTTGTTTTATTCTACAGTATAAACTAGTGACATCCTATTCCAATACCAAATAAAATATTGTTATTCTGAGCATTTGTTCGCAGATAACAACTGGCAAAAATAACAAAAAGGGAACGAGATGGCGGTGTGAACCCAGAGCGCTGCTGCTCAACATTGCCCCTTCCACATCTGCACCTCACCAACAGCAAGACGGACAAGCAAAAAAATACCCCACCCACACCCCAGGATGCGGGTAATGTCCACCAGCAGGGTTCCATCCGGCACTTCCTGGCACTGTCCCAGGAGGTCATGACCTTGGAGGCAGAGAGGCAACATGCTGGCCACTCAGTTATCCTTGGTCCCCTCCTCTCCAGCAAACTAGGCTAACCTATGGGAGCCTCCACCAGACTCCAGCAGCTCCTCAACTCACTCCCCACTCGGAAGCATCTGGCAGAAGATAACACAGACCTCCAGGTCTCCCTTCTCAGTGAAATCTGTGGCACTGGCGGTGACCTTGGTGGTTTGCAAGACAGGCTTCAACAGTAGTGATAAGCCGAACACCCGTGTTCGGTTCACATTCGAACAGGAACAGTTCAAAAAGTTCGGATTCAAACTCGAACACGAACCGAACTCAATGCAAGTCAATGGGACTCGAAAGTTCGATTTTTAGAGTGCCCTGCAAGAGGACATATATGCAAGAGGTTTGCCATAAAAGGTGTATGGGGGTCAGGGTAGTGCCCTGGGGGACAGGAAACAAGGACAAAAAGTTTTAAAAAAAAGTTTTTACAGGAACAGTGAGTTTTCCATGAAATAAGGGTTAAGAATAAAAACGAAAAATTCCTTCAAATATCGTGCCTAGGAGGTCCCCATAACCTGCCCGTGAAGTGGCGGATTTCTAGGATGTATAGATACATTTAAAAAAAAAAAAAATGAAGTTTCAAATGACGGTAAACGGTTTTCCTTTAATCTATTCATAAACAACTGCTTGGGGCGGCAGCCTGTATGAAAGGAGGAGACATTTTAAGCATGGGCGTCCGCAGAAATATTTCCAGGGGGGGGGGAAATTTTAATGGCATCCATATTCTGCCGTTTTGACAATGTCATAAAGGGGACAGTCATAAAATAAAGCGTATTAATACAAACGCTGCGAAACATGATGCAAGTCTAATAGAAGAATAAAGGTGTAAGTGTCTGATCTGAGTTTTGGATTTTCTAACCTGTTAATGCCATTCAATGCATCACACGTCACACACCAAGGATCAATGCACTAAAGTAAGTGGGGTTTTTTTTTTAACAGAGAATCTGTAACTGGTGTTACCACAATGCTCTGCAGTAATACGGCACTGTCACCACTTGGGATGCATCTGCCACGCTGCAGCTGCAAACTCAGGTGAGGTGACACTACTGCAGGTGAGTTACTGGAGTGCAGTAAGATCCTGCCTGGTGGTGTCATCTGCAGGGTGTCACCCGGGTTCATCCTGCACCCACTTTCCCTCGACCTGTTCACTGCAGAAGCCCGCAGATAAAAGCTGGAGCCATACTCACAGTTCGCTTGTTTATACATCGCGCAATGCCTATCAGGACCTTTTTTTTCTCCCCTTAAAAAGACACCCGCACACCCTGAATATATGGAGGGGCCCCTAAAAAGACACCCACACACTCTGAATATATGGAGGAGTCCCTAAAAAGACACCCACACACCCTGAATATATGGAGGAGCCCCTAAAAAGACACACACACATCCTGAATATATGGAGGAGCCCCTAAAAATATACCCGCACACCCTGAACATATGGAGGAGCCCCTAAAAAGACACCCACACATCCTGAATATATGGAGGAGCCCCTAAAAATGAGATCCATGACTGATGAAGCCGCCACCTGAGCGGTGAAATGCGTTTTAAAGGACACCATTTAATTTAATTTGTTTTATATCTCCACCAAGCCAATTTTATTGTTTTTTTTATACTTATGTGAATAAAATCCACTTCTTTATTGGCCGTCCCTGCTTCCGGTATTGCTTTCGACCAAGGCACCATACAAAGAATCCTAGCACTCCCAGAAGGGAAGTCCTGGATCTGCTGGGACCGATCACCACAGGAACAGAGGAGTAAGCACCAAAAGAAGAGTGATTTCACAGACCAGCCGCTTGCAGCACGAGGAATAAACCTGCGTAAGTGTGTATCCATCATTCAGACCAATAATATGCAGTGCTTGGCACAATTCTAATCACACTCTCCTGTTCTCTCGGAGGTAAAAGAGAGACCGAGAAGTGCCGCAGATCAGAAAGAACTTTTATTCATTACACATTTTTTCAATTGAAAGACCTTTTGAAATACGGACACTAGGTGGCGATATTTATTTATTTATTTATTTATTTATAAAGTATTTTACCAGGAAGGATACATTGAGATTTCTCTCGTTTTCAAGTATGTCCTGAGTTCGAGAACATTGAGTGGTTACAGAAATACAAAATAGTAAAATGCAAGATATTAACACAAGACCAAATACACAGATTAACAGAAAAATAAATATGGAGGAAATAAAGTCATTCAGGGTTATCCAAAGAGATCCGAATTGCTTGAGAAAGGTAACCGAACGCTGAAAATCAGCGTTCGGTTACCTTTCCTGGCCATTCGGTTATCCAGAGAGCAGGCAATTCGCCAAATCCTGGCGAATTGCCTGCACATACGGTGCCTGTTCGGTCCTGTTCGAGGACAGTGAAATCCCCATGAAAAAGCACTGCTTCGGCTATTCAGAGAACACAAACCAGCAGTGAAAGGTTCCCCTAATGCCCTGCCATTCGGTGGTTTAATTCGGCAAATTTATTCAGGAGAATCCCATAGGCTTCAATGTTAAAAATATTCCCGTTTTAATTCAATATCTAATAAACCGTTCATTATAAAATTCTGCAGCAAAAAGTCTCTTTATTTATAGATTTTTTAGGATACTTTAAGCATTTTTCAGAATTTTTTAAAAAAAAATTAAAAGTCCGATTTTTTTTTTTTTTTTTTTTCAGTTTACTTATTTTTTTTTGTAACAGCCCTCTTTATTATCATTCCCTGGACCTCCTGTGAAAATTTCAGACATTTTCGCTCAGTAGTTTCTTTGCAAACAGCGTTTCTTTTTCCCAGATTCATACAAATGGTTTTGCTAATTTATTCACCTCCCTCTGTCTACGTCACAGCTGCTTCGGCTCTGTGTGATTCGGCTCATGTTCGGCTCATGTTCGGCTTTTTCAAAGGTTAATCCACATGTTTTTGCTTGTTTTCAGCGTGCATTCGGTCGTTTTCGTCGGGTTTGCGGTAGCTTTTCCCTGCAATTCGGGGATCCTGTGGTGTTTGCTGAATACACCGCAGGGTCACCGAAATGCAATCGGCAAAAGGAACCGAATTGAAGAGAACGAAAAGTCACCGAACGTGCGGTGACTTTTCGAATCTCTTTGGATAACCCTGATTATGTTACATGTTTACAGGTGCATTCCGTATTGAGTTATGTTAATAGAGATCTCTTAAGGGACTTTAGACTGGGGGAAGATTTGACGGTGTCTGGGAGGTTATTCCATATTTGCGGTGCTCTGTAGGAAAATGAGGATCGAGCCATTTTCTTTTTGTATTGCGGTATTGCAATTAAGGTGCAGGTCCTGGATCTGAGGTTATAGGATGAAGGAACTGCCGGGGGAAGCAGCATATTCAGGTAGGGTGGTAGCTTCCCAGAAAAGCTCTTAAACACCAGGTTGGAAAGGTGAAGGGTGCGTCTAGATTCTAGCGACGGCCAGTTTAGTTCTTTTAACATGTCACAATGGTGGGTCATGTAGTTACATTGTAGCACAAAGCGACAGAATGAGTTATACAATGTAGTAAGTTTCTGGAGGTGTGTTTGTGGGGCGGCTGCATACACTACATCTCCGTATTCAATGGCCGGCATAAGCATTTGTTGTACAATCTGCTTTCTTACCGCGGGGCTCAGGCAGGATTTGTTTCTGTACAGGGCACCTAGTTTGGGGTAAAGTTTAGATGAAAGTTTTTCGATGTGGGGCCAAAGGATAGATTTGGGTCCAACCACATACCTAGATATTTGAGAGAAGTGACTGTGGTCAGCGTGCCATTTGATTTTGTCCCAACACATAGATGGGGTGTTTGCAATTTGTGTGATTTAGGTGCGGTTCCAAAGAGCATTGTAACCGTTTTGTCAGTATTTAGAAAAAGTTTGTTATTTGCGATCCACTTTTCTACCCCTGTGAATTGTTCTTGCAGCACGGCCTCCAGCTGTGTGAGATTTGGTTTGCTGGTATAGATTACGGTGTCGTCTGCGTACATATGTACAGTTGAAGCTTTGCAGACATTGGGCAGATCGTTTATGAATATTGTGAATAGCAGGGGGCCAAGTATCGAGCCTTGGGGTACACCGCACGTGACTGGGAGGGGAAGGGAAGTGCTGTCAGAAATGGACACAAATTGCGACCTATCAGACACATATGATTGGAACCAGGTTAATGTACTATCACCAATACCAGAGTTTTTAAGTTTTTGTAATAGGATGCCATGGTCTACTGTGTCAAAAGCCTTGGCAAAGTCAAGGAAGATGCTCCAGTTAGATTTCCTTGTTCCATGCCCGCTTGGATATCATTACAAACTTTTAAAAGGGCAGTTATATACCACCAATACTGCATTACAAAGGATCTTTTATATCAATCAGACCGTCACCATATATGCAATGCTGTTTTTATATTTTATATGATATATGTATGCTTACATCTTTGCTTATGCAATTTTGTGTGAATATTATTATTATTATTATTCTTATTTTTTATTTATAAAGCGCCAGCAAATTCCGCAGCGAATATATGTACACACAGGCTCTACGCCACCTAGAGAGAAAAGACCTCTCCTCCCACTCTTTTATTAGGTACAGGTTTACGCTCTGGAGTGTGTCTCTCTCCCCTAAAAATACACCTGCACACCCTGAACATATGGAGGAGCCCCTAAAAAAAATACACCCACACACCCTGAACATATTCCAGGGATGCCCCGACACTGGAAGCCAGCATTGAGCTGGCTTGGCGGCATCCGAGGGGCTGGGACGGCTGTCCGAAAGCTCTATTTGGCATTCGGACAGGCCCCAGCAGCTTACCTCATTCAGCTACCTTCCAACGAGCGCTGCTGGGACAGTCTTCCAGCGGCCGCTCATTGGGAAGCCCCAAGGCGCGATCTCGCGAGATCTCGGCATTCGCGAGATCGCGCCGGAGCAATCTCACGAGATCGCGCCTGGGGGCTTCCCATCAAGCGGCCGCTGGGGGACTGTCCCGGCGGTGCTCGTTGGAAGGTAACTGAACGCGGTAAGCTGCTGGAGCCTGTCAGAGCGTTCTGACAGCGCCCCATGTCTGGTCTGAGGTCTGAAACATGCCTGTGTGTGTGTATATACACACAGGCATGTTTCAGACCAGACATGGGGAGCTGTCCGAACGCTTTAATGGCATTCGGACAGTATATATACACACACATACACACAAGGCTGCCCTCAGGGTGTATGTGTGTATATATATATATATATATATACACACACATATATATATATATATACATACATACATACATACATACATACACATTACAGCCCTGTAATGGTATACGGCTTGAAGGAGAAAAGTTACCAGGAAAGGCTTAATGATCTTAACATGTACAGCTTGGAAAAAAGACGAGACAGGAGATATGATAGAAACATTTAAATACGTAAAGGGAATCCACAAGGTAGAGGAAGGGAGTATATTTAAAAGGAAACAAAGTAGCAAAACAAGAGGACATAGTCTTAGATTAGAGGGGCAAAGGTTTAAAAGTAACATCAGGAAGCATTATTTTACTGAGAGGGTGGTGGATACATGGAACAGTCTTCCAGTTGAAGTGGTAGAGGCCAAAACAGTAATTGAATTTAAGCAGGCATGGGATAGGCATAAGGCTATCCTAAACAAAAGATAAATCCAGGTAAAGTATCCATGTAATTGGGCAGACTAGATGGGCCGAAAGGTTCTTATCTGCCGACATTTTTCTATGTTTCTATGTTCTATGTTTCTATGTAAATACACACACACAGGGCTGCAATGTGTTTGTATGTATACACACACTGAGGGCTGCAATGTATATGCATGTATGTAAATACACACACACATTGCAGCCCTCAATGTGTGTGTGTGTATATATATACATATAGAGAGCGAGAAATAAGCAATGGTGGGAGGCACTCCAGGACTTAATAAAATAACAAAATTTGGAGTCCTGGAGTGCCTCCCACCATTGCTTATTTCTCGCTCTCTATATATATATATACACACACACTGAGGGCTGCAATGTGTGTGTGTATTTACATACATGCATATACATTGCAGCCCTCAGTGTGTGTATACATACATACACATTGCAGCCCTGTGTGTGTGCATTTACATACATACATACATACACATTGTATGTATACACACACAGGGCTGCAATGTGTATGTATGTATACGCACACTGAGGGCTGCAATGTGTTTGTATGTATGGAAATACACACACACATTTCAGCCCTCAGTATGTGTGTGTGTAATATATATATATATATACAGTATGTAAATACAGACAAACACGCAGGGCTGATATATATATATATATACAGTGGCAAGAAAAAGTATGTGAACCCTTTGGGATTACGTGGAGTTTTGCATGAATTTGTCATAAAATGTGCTCTGATCTTCATCTAAGTCACAACAATTTGAAAAACACAGTCTGCTTAAAATAATACAACACAAACATTATATGTTTTCATGTTTTTATTGAACAGAACATGTAAACATTCAAAGTGCAGGGTGGACAAAGTATGTGAACCTTTGGACTTAATAACTGGTTGACCCTCCTTTGGCAGCAATAACCTCAACCAACCGTTTCCTGTAGTTGCAGATCAGACCTGCACAACGATCTGGAGTAATTTTGGACCACTCCTCTTCACAAAACTGTTTCAGTGTAGCAATATTCTTGGGATGTCTGGTGTGAATCGCTCTCTTAAGGTCATGCCACAGCATTTCAATCGGGTTGAGGTCAGGACTCTGACTGGGCCACTCCAGAAGGCGTATTTTGTTTTGTTGAAGCCATTCTTTTGTTGAATTACTTGTATGCTTTGGGTCATTGTCCTGTTGCATCACCCATCCTCTGCGGAGCTTCAGTTGGCGGACAGATGGTCTTACATTTTCCTGCAAAATGTCTTGATAAACTCTGGAATTCATTTTTCCATCAGTGACAACAATCCGTCCAGGCCTTGAGACAGCAAAGCAGCCCCAAACCATGATGCTCCCTCTGCCATGTTTTACAGTGGGGATGAGGTTTTGATGTTGGTGTGCTGTGCCTTTTTTTCTCCACACATAGTGTTGTGTGTTTTTTCCAAAACAACTCAATTTTGGTTTCATCTGTCCACAGAATATTTTGCCAGTAGTGCTGTGGAACATCCAGGTGCTCTTTTGCAAACTTCAAACATGCTGCAATATTCTTTTTGGACAGCAATGGCTTCCTCCATGGTGTCCTCCCATGTAATCCATTCTTGTTTAATGTTTTCCTTATTGTAGATGTGTCAACAAAAATGTTAGCATGTGCCAGAGATTTCTGTAAGTCTTTAGCTGACACTCTAGGATTCTTCTTTACCTCATTAAGCATTCTGCGCTGTGCTCTTGCAGTCATCTTTACAGGACGACCACGCCTAGGGAGAGTAGCAACAGTGCTGAACTTTCTCCATTTGTAGACAGCCTGTCTTACCGTGGACACGTGAACATCAAGGCTTTTGGAGATACTTGTGTAACCCTTTCCAGCTTCATGCAAGTCAACAATTCTTGATCATAGGTCTTCTGAGAGCTCTTTTCTGCGAGGCATGGTTCACATCAGGCAGTGCTTCTTGAAACCAGCAAACCCAAAACTGGTGTGTGTTTTTTAAAGGACAGGACAGCTTTCAGCAAGACATCCAATAATATCACACTGATTGGATTCAAGGTTGGCTCACTCCTGGCTCCAATTAGCTCTTGGAGAAGTCATTAGGCTAGGGGGTTCACATACTTTTTCCACCCTGCACTGTGAATGTTTACATGTTATGTTCAATAAACACATGAAAACATATAATGTTCGTGTTGTATTATTTTAAGCAGACTGTGTTTTTCAAATTGTTGTGACTTAGATGAAGATCAGAGCACATTTTATGACCAATTCATGCAAAACTCAACGTAATCCCAAAGGGTTCACATACTTTTTCTTGCCACTGTATATATACATATACATATACATTGCAGCCCTCAGTGTGTATATATCTATTATACACACACATATTTCAGAACTCAGTATGCATATATACATACACATTGTAGCCCTCTGAGTGTATGTGTGTGTGTATATATATATAGTCAGGTCCAGAAATATTGGGACATCGACACAATTCTAACATCTTTGGCTCTATTCACCAGCACAATGGAGTTGGAATGAAACAAACACAATGTGCTTTAACTGCAGACTGTCAGCTTTAATTTGAGGGTATGTACATCCAACTCAGGTGAACGGTGTAGGACTTACAGCAGTTTGCAGATGTGCCTCCCACTTGTTAAGGGACCAAAGGTAATGGGACAGAATAATAATCATAAATCAAACTTTCCCTTCTTAATACTTGGTTACAAATCCTTTGCAGTCAATCACAGTCTGAAGTCTGGAACGCATAGACATCACCAGACGCTGGGTTTCATCCCTGGTGATGCTCTGCCAGGCCTCTACTGCAACTGTCTTCAGTTCCTGCTTGTTCTTGGGGCATTTTCCCCTCAGTTTTGTCTTCAGCAAGTGAAATGCATGCTCAATGGGATTCAGGTCAGGTGATTGACTTGGCCATTGAATAACATTCCACTTCTGTCCCTTCAAAAACTCTTTGGTTGCTTTTGCAGTATGCTTTGGGTCATTGTCCATCTGCACTGTGAAGCGCCATCCAATGAGTTCTGCAGCATTTGGCTGAATGTGAGCAGATAATATTGCCCGAAACACTTCAGAATTCATCCTGCCGCTTTTGTCAGCAGTCACATCATCAATAAATACAAGAGAACCAGTTCCATTGGCAGCCATACATGCCCACGCCATGACACTACCACCACCATGCTTCACTGATGAGGTGGTATGCTTAGGATCATGAGCAGTTCCTTTCCTTCTCCATACTCTTCTCTTCCCATCACTCTGGTACAAGTTGATCTTGGTCTCATCTGTCCATAGGATCTTGTTCCAGAACTGTGAAGGCTTTGTTAGGTGTTGTTTGGCAAACTCTAATCTGGCTGTCCTGTTTTTGAGGCTCACCAAGGGTTTACATCTTGTGGTGAACCCTCTGTATTCACTCTGGTGAAGTCTTCTCTTGAATGTTGACTTTGACACACATACACCTACCTCCTGGAGATTGTTCTTGATCTGACCAACTGTTGTGAAGGGTGTTTTCTTCACCAGGGAAAGAATTCTTCGGTCATCCACCACAGTTGTTTTCCGTGGTCTCCCGGGTCTTTTGGTGTTGCTGAGCTCACCGGTGCGTTCCTTCTTTTTAAGAATGTTCCAAACAGTTGTTTTGGCCACGCCTAATGTTCTTGCTATCTCTCTGATGGATTTGTTTTGTTTATCCAGCCTAATGATGGCTTGCTTCACTGATAGTGAAGGCTCTTTGGATCTCATCTTGAGAGTTGACAGCAACAGATTCCAAATGCAAATAGCACACTTGAAATGAACTCTGGGCCTTTTATCTGCACATTGTAATTGGGGTAATGAGGGAATATCACACACCTGGCCATGGAATAGCTGAGAAGCCAATTATCCCATTACTTTTGGTCCCTTAACAAGTGGGAGGCACATCTGAAAACTGCTGTAAATCCTACACCGTTCACCTGAGTTGGATGTACATACCCTCAAATTAAAGCCGACAGTTTGCAGTTAAAGCACATTGTGTTTGTTTCATTCCAACTCCATTGTGGTGGTGTATAGAGCCAAAGTTGTTAGAATTGTGTCGATGTCCCAATATTTCTGGACCTGACTGATATATATATATATATATACACAACAAAATAGTGTTTACATAGAGGTCTTTATTCATCTGACGCTGCCTCTCTAGGCTGTTTTGAAACAAGACCTATTTAAACACTATTTTGTTGAAATTATTTTCCTTATCAGGACAAGTAGATCGTCCTGAGGGACAAGTAGATTGGACTACTACTTAATCCATTTTACAAGTAGATTTTTTTAAAATTTCCTCACCCCTGCCTGATAGCTGGCAGTGCCAAGACAGAGTTTAAAATTTCCGTAAGTATGCTATGCCTCAGTGATACACCCTTATAGCTGGCAGTGACAAGACACAGATTCAAATTTCCAGAAATATGCTATAACTCAGTGATACACCCTGATAGCCTTTGCAGTGCCAACACCCAGATTCAAATTCACAGAAGTCTGGTATAAGTCAGTGATACAGCCTGATATGCAACAAACAATCTCCTCTCCTCTCTGACTCACTCCTGCAATAAACTCACGCTGGGGCTGCGGGGAAGCCTTATATAGTGTGCTGCAGGACTTAGCTCCGTGAGCCCATGATTGGGCAAAATTTGCCCAATCAGGACTCTGAGCCCTGATTGGCATAGTCTTGCACCTGTCTTGCACCTGACCTGTGCTCAGGTGCAAGGCTGTAGCCAATTACAAGCTTCAGGCCAGTGGAAAAGTGCATTGTAGTCCATTGTGGTGCATTGTGGGCGAACACGCAGAAATGTTCGATGTTCGGCGAACAGCCGATCAGCCAAACGGCCAATGTTCGAATCGAACTCATGTTCGAATCGAACTCATGTTCGAATCGAAACGCCCATCCCTATTCAACAGATGGAAGCAGAGCAGGGCAGACAGTGCAGAATCACTACAAAGCACTCCAACAAACTCAAAGCACAGCATCACTCACTACAGATGATGGCTAGACACCATGAAGGTTCAGAAAACAGGGGACACAAGAATAATATTTGCACACAGCATAGACAATGATCCTCATTCCAACCACGGCACCATCTCTCAACTCAAAAGACCTGTGAGAACTTCAAACATGGGACGCTGTGCCGATGGCTGCCTGGAAAAAAAGGTAAACAACTGTAGCGCTGTTTAAAACTGTGTTGCTGCAATTACTGGGTTTTAGCCACCAGAGGGAGACAAAAGCCATATGGACTATGCGGGACCTAAACGAACTACAATATCCATCAGGCTTTGCAGCGGATACAGGAAGTGGGTGGAACAGAGGGGAAGGACGTAAGCAGCCTCGTGCAGAGAAGCGTCAGAGTGAGCGGAGCGGCGAAAGACAGAGGACGCAAGTGAGACTGCCAGGGATCGAGACCAGGCCGGAGCGCCGACGCTACCTCGAGGGCGCTGGAGATCGGGACAGTAACTTGCGGAGGCATACCCATTATCGCCGAGAGGTTTGCACAGAACTTCAGTTCCAGTTGGACCCCCTGTAAGGAGACCGCGATGATCCATAGGGAGTACAGGCGGTAGGCCGTAGTTCTTGTGTTGGAGATTGGACGAGCAAGAGAGCGGATTCGGTGACGCAGAGTTCCGGAGAAAAAGCAGAGAGACATTATTGATCGGGCAGTGGGACAGGCTGTCTAACGGATGGGTTAGAGGCCTTACAGGCCGCAAGTCCGAGTATAACCCAGCACGCTGCATTATTGTTCAATTCTACAGGGCCCCAACGGGACTAGTCGAAGATTTACTTATTCCATTCACTGGCCAGTTGAATACGGTACCCGGGTACACGAATCAATACATGTACACCTTTTTGAGACATTACACTCACGGGACTTACACTCCAGAACTGAGGGGGTTAATCCCTTTTCTTTGCCGCGCGTGTTTTTCCCGCATTACGAAATCCTGTCGTTCATATACCGTATTTACATTACATGTGTCACTTTATTGGGATCAGTAAAGTATATAATTTATAAAATCCACAACAGTGCTGGTGTATATTTATTCCCTAGTGCAGTGAGACTAACCCGAGGTTAATTCAGCGGCTCCTCTGGGAGTGAGCGCTACACAACCATTATTGATTTGGCACTCGTTTGCCCCTTTACAGACCCTGACACAGGCCAGATATTACCTTTATTGCACGCGCATATGACGGTAACAGACCTTTTTATTGTTATTCATAGGACCTTATTTATTATTTCCATGCATTTTAATGCTTTTTTAGTTTTAAACGTCTTTTAAAAATTGTTTTTTTTTACCTCTGGAGGCTGCTCGGCTTTTTGCGGCGGCAATTGGCGGCGTTCAGCAGTCTGTTTGGTGGGTCATCAACTGAGTTCGACGGTTTGCGGATGCGTTCAGCGGTCTGCTCGGCGGTCGCTGGCCGTGTTTGGCGGTTTGCGGATGCTGTCGGCGGTCTGTTTGGCGGTGTTCAGCGGATCGTCAGCTGTGTTCATTGGGTTTATCGTGGCGTTCGGCGGATCCATTTGGGGCACTTCGGGGACCCTGCGTTGAATACTATATTCACCGCAGGGTCGGCGAATCGGAATAAGGGAAAAGGAATAACCAGAAATAAACAAACAAAGGACACGGCAACAGGAGTATCAAATGGACAGAGGGAAAGAAAACCAAATATACAGTAGATAAAAATAAACAAACAGATCAGGAACTTGCTTGAAACAGGAGCACGGAGCAACAAAAAACAGGCAAGACTCAGAGTGACTCAAAATCATGGAGCAATGCACTATGGGAGCAGTGCTCTTAAAAAGGGAGTGGATCAGAACATAGAGAGACAGGTGAGTGAGCTACAGGAAACAAGAAACCCCTGGACTGGAACCCAGGAATGGCAACAGGAACCAAGACCTGAACTGGATCAGCTCACATACAGGGGACAGGGCTGGAAACATGACAGCAGCCATATGCATGATGTAAAAAAGGGCTCCACACACCAACATGAAAACATCATCCCAACGGTTAAGTATGGCAGGGGCATCATGATAGAGTTGCTTTGCTGCTTTGGGTCTTGGCCACTTGCCATCATCAAGTGAAAAAATGATTTCCGACGCTTATCAACATATCTTGCTCATTTCTAGATCTACAGGGTTATTCAGAGAACGGTGAAAAGCAGGAGAATGACTGGAGACTGTAACATTCTAGGTCAAAATAGCCGATTTGGAAAGTGAGATGAATGGGAGAATTTTTCTGGTTTGGCTATTTTGACCTAGAATTTTCCATTCTCCAGTCACTCTCCTGCTTTTCACCGCTCTCTGAATAATGCTAGTAGGGACTTCTGGTGAATCTAGTCCAAAGTGGAACCTCAGATATTTGCAGCTATTTGCTTACTGGATAGTATTAAAGAAGCAAAATTCCATAGGTAAGCAGAATCTTTATCTCTACCGTTTCCTATTTTGGGCAAGTACAAATATAAGGAAATAACAATACAGTTACTGTGTAAGCATTTCCATCCTAACCATGGATCCAGACTGCAGTATTTGTAAGGAGAGAGCGAGCCCTATGCTTTTTGCAGGTAATTCCTTCTTATTTAAGGTGCATCGTGCAGTTTATTCACTACCTGTGGTACAGACAGAGCAGCGTTTCTCAACTCAGGTCCCCCTAACAGACCAGGTTTTCAGAATATCTGAACCACAGCACAGGTGATATGATTTGCTGCTGATGTTTTCCTGTTAATTTGGTCTAAAAAATTTAATTTACTTACAGAACCCATGGTATTCGTTTTTCCTTTTTTTTGTGATGTCTTTGAATGCAGTATTTAATTAATTTTACATAATATAATGTACTATAATTGTATTTTAATTTTAAGATAGAAAATAAATGCATAAATAAGTTAGCAGTTTATTTTATAATCTTACTATGTTTATTTATTAACTCAATTACTACTAGGCCTAATCTATTACAATAAATACATTTTAAACTAATTTTAAAAAATCTTTTTAAATTCTTCTATCTTAATATATTCATTCATATAATTTGTTAATTTATATGTAATGTTATTTATTTTTAATAATTAACATTTTTAATTAGTTATAAAATTACATTTTTTAATTATTTATAAAATATAACATTTATATTAGGATGAATTATTAATACATATGATATATAAAGTATATATAATTATGTTACTATTTAATTTATTAAAAATGTTTATTTTATAAGATTATTTAAATTGACGCTTGCTGCCACTCTGAATTATTCATTTATTTATTTATAAAGTATTTTACCAGGAAGGGTACATTGAGATTTTTCTCGTTTTCATTTATGTCCTGGGTTCAAGAACATAGGAAGTGTTACAGTTGTTACAGAAATACAAAGTAATAAAATGCAAGATATTGTAAAACAAAACAACACAAATATACAGATTAACACAGAAAATAAATATGTAGGAAATACAGTCACTGTGTTACATGTTTACAGGTGCATTCCCTATTGAGGTATGTTAATAGGGAGCTCTTAAGTGACTTTAGACTGGGGGAAGATTTGATGGCGTCTGGGAGGTTATTCCATAATTGTGGTGCTCTGTAGGAAAATGAGGATCGAGCCACTTCTTTTTGTATTGTGGTATTGCAAGTAAGGTGCTTGTCCTGGATCGGAGGTTATAGGATAAGGGAACTGCTGGGGGAAGCAGTCTATTCAGGTAGGGTGGCAGCTTCCCAGAAAAGTTCTTAAACACCAGGTGCCACATTACAATCCTAGCGTTAAAACGCGGGCGCAAAGGGAAGAAAACCTGCACCCGCAGTTTTCCCCCTTGCGCCCGCGGTTTAATGCTGGATTACAATGCAGGTGCAAAAAACTCTGCCTGCATTATTTGCGGGCGCTACTGTCCATAGGACTCCATTGAGTTTCCCCCTGCCAGTCACGTGACCAGCCGGATCTCGATTATTTAACCCGTTTGGATTGTAATATGCGGTAGACACTGCAGCTAACATTAACGCTCACGCAAGTGAGCGTTAACCTTAGCATCAAGAATGTAATGTGGCCCCAGGTTGGAAAGGTGAACGGTGCGTTTGGATTCCAGTGATGGCCAGTTTAGCTCTTTGTCACAATGGTGGGTCATATAGTTACATTGTAGCACACAGTGACAGAATGAGTTATACAATGTAGTCATTTTATGAAGGTGTGTTTGCGGGGCGGCTGCATACACTACATCTCCGTATTCAATAGCCGGCATAAGCATTTGTTGTACAATTGGCTTTATTACTGTGGGGCTCAGGCAGGATTTGTTTCTTTATAGGGCCACTTGAGATAAAGGATGACATGACACACATACAAATTTGAGTCAAGTAACTATATTATTTTTTGCACAGCATAAGTAAATCTACAGGCTAATTCAAAGAGATTCGAAAAGTCACCGCACGTTCGGTGACTTTTCTTTCTCTTCAATTTGGTGCAAATCGGCTTTCCCATTTTGGCGACCCTGCAGTGTATTCAACAAGCACAGGGCTGTTGAAG
The DNA here is from genome assembly GCA_009667805.1 of Leptobrachium leishanense. NCBI lineage: Eukaryota > Metazoa > Chordata > Amphibia > Anura > Megophryidae > Leptobrachium > Leptobrachium leishanense. The sequence goes on from CM019065.1 coordinate 49,002,255, forward strand.
TGCAGGGAAAAGCTGCCGAAAACCCGCCGAACACCCGGCGAATGCATGCCGAAAACCCGCAAAAACATCTGGATTAACCCGTCGAAGATGCCAGAAAAACCCGAGCAGGAGCCGATCACAGGCAGTGCAGCTGCCGGAAAAAGCCGACACCGCAGACGTAGGCAGTGAATAAATTAGCAAAAGAGTTCGCTTGAATGTTTGAAAAGGAAACGCTGTTTGCAAAGAAACTACTGAGCGAAAATGTCTGAAATTTACATATGAGGTCCAGGGAATGATAATAAAAAGGGCTATTACAGAAAAAATAAGTAAAGTTAAAAAAAAAAAAACGGAATTTAAAAAAAATTAAAATCCAGAGAAATGCTTAAAATATCCTAAAAAATCTATAACATAAAGCAATAAGCTCCTGCGTGTCCGTCGCCAAAAAACAGACTGCGCATGCGCGCGCAACAAGCGGCGGTTGGCTGCGCGCGCATCCAACTGAAACACGTCCCCCCCTTCTCTCGCACAGCCACCTCGCCGAGCTGTCTCGGATCAGCCAATCGCGGCCGACTGACAGTAACGTTTGCGATTAGCCAGCGTGCACGATTGGCATTTGTTTTTTTTTTGTACCTCGCAGAAAGAGCCTCTCCCTCGGCATGCTGTATCCTGCTGATGGCCGGGGACAGGCTGCTGGGGAGACTGATTACCATGATTCGAGAGGAGCACTTCGAACACTGCTCCTGTGCAGGGTCAGCTGCCCGATCTGACTCCTGCCACTTCCGGGAGCTGGCTCTGCCACTCCGTCCTCCCCCCAGGCACAGGTGACGGTGAGCAGGCAGAGGGTGTGCCAGACCCTGGCTAAAATGCTTTCTGACCCAGGGTGAGAATCTGGCATTTCTCCGGGCAGCTGCTCTGAGTGCTGGGTCCTCATAGGAGGAGGAGCACAGAGAAAAGTACCCCAGTGCACCATGGGGCCTTATTAACTGTGGCGGTATATATGGAATAGCAGAGGGAAGGCTAAGGTGAAGGGGGAATGAGTAAAAACGTAACTTTTATTTATACTGGCAAAACAAATACAAATGGGTTAAAATAAATGTATTATAGCTGCCAAGTGCCCTGGAGCTCAGTGAAAGTCCTGATAAAAGGCATAAGTATTAGTAGCTCTGGATATTAGGCTGCTGGAAACACAATATTATATGCATTCAGCTCCAGATTTTATAATTATATATAATATTGTGTTTCCAGCAGCCTAATATCCAGAGCTACTAATACTTATGCCTTTTATCAGGACTTTCACTGAGCTCCAGTGCACTTGGCAGCTATAATACATTTATTTTAACCCATTTGTATTTGTTTTGCCAGTATAAATAAAAGTTAAAGTTTTTATTCATTTTTTTTCTTTCACCTCAGCCTTCCCATTGCAATTCCAGAGAGCCCTGTGCCCTGCACATCATGCAGCTACTGGCCACCGGGACAGGCATTATTCATATCTGTATATAAAACTCCATCGCCGTCAAGGATGCGCACACAGCCCTACCGGTCGGCTGTGCAAGCATCCAGCACAGTTGGATGTGCGCGCTGGGACGAGGTGAGAGCTGTGCTGCGCTGTATGGTCCACGCTGACAGCCCGCCTTCCCGTGGGCCCCCGCTGACAGCCCGCCTTCCCGTGGCCCCCCCCCCGAGGTAACTCTGCCCCCCTGCCTGTCACTTCCACCACCGGCTCTCCCAAATCCAATCTTGCCCTGGTCGCGGAGTAATGAATCCTGTTCCCAGGAGCTTACAATCTGAGGCTAATGTCAGATGAATACAGTCAGCACACTCTGCGTGCGTGCATAACGGACAGACATACTGACGGAAGATACTGTAGACACCACACAGTCTGTTTGACGGATGTAGAAAAAAGGGAACTATGGGAAATAAAATTAATATGAAAAATGATTACAAAAATAAATAAATCGGAAAATGATATGAAAAGCCATTGTGTGCATCAAGGTGCTGGACATCACAAATGTGCTGTGTCTGACTTTGTGTTAACACGCACACAGAACGCTATGCTGACGTGGCGCACTCTGTACCTCCATCTAGCGTTTTTACGTTCTTGCCTACCTTGCGTCCGTTTGCCACGTGCGTTGTGCGTGCGCAGTTCGGTGCGGACGCACTTAGTGTGTGGGTCTCTATTGATCATGATTCTATGCTACGACGGATGTTAAAATGTGCGGCAACACGGACGTGATCACTGCGTTCATCTGACGCTGGCCTAAGAGGGGTCCTGTTCCTGTGAGCTTACAAACTAAGAGGGAAGAGGAGCCTGCTCTAATATATAAATGCCTTTGTAATGCGCTGTCAGCTGCACGCGCACCCATCAGAGCTGATCATTCGGCCGTCGCGGATGGGACGGCGACGGACGTGTTACAAACACAATTATGTATAGATAGGACTTGGATAGGACATTGAAAAGCAAATATGTGGATACGAATTCTGAGCTGGCGACAACAATAGACTGCCCTCCGGGCAGGCTTTATAACTAGTCTAAAAATAAAGAGACTCTTTACTGCAGAATTTTATAATGAATGGTTTATTAGATATTGAATTAAAACGGGAATATTTTTAACATTGAAGCCTATGGGATTCGCCTGAATAAACCTGTCGAATTAAACCACCGAATGACAGGGCATTTCGGGAACCTTTCACTGCTGGTTTGTGTTCTCTGAATAGCCGAAGCAGTGCTTCTCTATGGGGATTTTACTGCCCTCGAACAGGCACCATATGTGCAGGCAATTCGCCAGGATTTGACGAATTGCCTGCTCCCTGGATAGCCGAATGGCCAAGAAAAGTAACTGAACGCTGATTTTCAGCTTTCGGTTACTTTTCTCCAGCAATTCGGATCTCTTTGAATAACCCTGCTAGTGTTCTAGTTTTCTACATCTTCTCTTCTTCCTGTGGGAGTGGTGGTGGTGTGGGTCCGTCTTTTCTTCTTTTTTGCCCAGCGGGTGGTGATCCTTCTTTGAGGGGTTGTGGTCTGGGTAAGTCCTCTCTTCCTCCTCTGAGGATGGTGGTCTACTCTTGGTCAGTGCTCTCCTCTTCATCCTATGAATAAATGATGAAATTTGATTGAGATTAGGGATGAGCATTCGGTTCGGATCTGTTCGGAGTTCGAATCGAACATCGGCCGTTCGAAGTTCGAATTTAAAAAAAATAAAAAAATAAAAAGTATAATAAAATGCTTAAAAAAATACTAAAAAAAAAAAAAAGAGAAATAAAGAGACTCTTTACTGCAGAATATTATAAGCAACGGTTTATTAGATATTGAATAAAAACAGGAATATTTTTAACAATGAAGCCTATGGGATAAAACATTCTTGTTACTAAAACATCAGGCAGACACGGTCCTCTAATCAGGCACTGTAGAGGGCAGCCTGCCGGGGTCTCCCAAGGATCCCCTTGAGGAGCATGCGGCCGCCGGAAGACAGAGCTGCGACTGTGTGGGCTAGCCGCCTGGGTGTATGTGGCAGAGACAGGCGGCGCAGGGAGGGAGCCACTGCACCTGCGGCCACGGCAGACCCCCCCCCCACAAGGCTAAGGCGACACATTTCTAAAAAAAATAAAATCCGAGGACATTTTTAAATGTCCCCAGGAACATAAAATAAAACCTTTTTTTTTTTCTTTCTCTACCTGGCTGAATGTATTTAATTATATATATTAGATACATTAAGCCAGGTAGAGGGGGGCGGCATGTAGGCTGCGCAGGGTGTCAGGCAGTGGTTTGTTTTCTGTGTGTTTATTTTTAGCAAATTTATATGGGAAGGCAAGGGCAGGTATGATAGATTATTTATATATATATATATATATATATATATCCAGACTTGTATTACACACACATTTTGGCAACTAATTTCACCCCCCCCCCCCATTTGCCTGATCCCTCCAGAAGAAATGTCGAACCCAATAGAGCAGAGAATAATATATATATTCTCGGCTCTGTCGGGTTCAACAATTCTTCTGAAGGGATCAGCCAAATGGGGGGGGGACGCATTAAGTTGAGATTGTCCACATGCCACCCCCCCATGTGCGTATGTGTATATATGGTCTGAGGTATGTGGGTGAGTGTTGATATATACGTATATATAGGTCTGCGTGTTGATATTATACGTATATGTCTGTGTCTGGTATCAATGCATCCCTACTCTATACACAGCGCTCCGTGTCCCTATAATATATATGATCAGGGGTTACCTTTTTTTTTATAATTTTATACTATTCCTATTAAATTAACAGTAATTTTTGATGTATTTTATTCTGTAGAAACTTTTTTTTGCCTATATAACATGTGCTTTGTGAAAATAAAACGGTTTGTGTGTACATTTTAATTTAGTTAGTGGATTCCTGTCCAGTGTGGTGAGAAGCAAACGTAATGCAGTGTAGACACGCTGTGAGGCGGAGCAGAGTGAAGTCAAGCCTGCAAAATGTTTGCTTCTCTTCGCTTCGCTACACTGTGCGTCGCTACACGCTCAGTGTGTCTCAGCCTTTATTCCCGCATCGCTAGTTTACCGAATCAGTTTGTATACTTGTTACTGACCCTGCTTGTTCTGAGGACCCGATCTGTTGCCGACTTTGCCTGCCATTTGACTATTCTCTCTGTGTATTCCCTGCCTGTTCTGTTTGCTTCCTGTTGCTATTGGTGTGTCGATACTCACCATATACAGTAACGCAGTACAAGTGCCTAAACATTGCTGACCCGGTTTTGTTATAGCTGCTGATGTAACTGAATAGATCGGGGATCTGTTCTGCATTACCAAAACCTCCACCACTGAACTCTTCCACAATACCTCAGAGGGGTTACGGTGTGAAGGCACTTGCTGCCAAAGGCACAATATTTGGGTGCACTGCCACTGACGTCTATACCAGATTCATATCATTTTAATATTTGACCGCAGGGTCCAACCCTGCACTCTTCCACAATACCACACAGGGGTCACTGTGTGACGGCACTGTTGCCGACACTAAAGGCCCAATTTTAAAGCACCTATTGTTACTTTCATCCAAAGCCTGCATAAGCTTCACAATAATTTAGCCCAAAAAAATCACTAAACTTGTTCTGCGTGTACTAAAATGTCTCCTCTTTTCATACAGGCTGCCGCCCCAAGCACTTGTTTATGAATAGATTATAGGAAAACCATTTACCGTCATTTGAAATGTAATTTTTTTGTTTTTAAATTTTTCTATACATCCTACAAATCCGCCACTTCACGGGCAGGTTATGGGGACCTCCTAGGCACGATATTTGAAGGAATTTTTTGTTTTTATTCTTAACCTTTATTTCATGGAAAACTCACTGTTCCTTTAATTTTTTTTTTTTTTTTTTTACTTTTTGTCCTTGATTCCTGTCCCCCAGGGCACTACCCGGACCCCCATACACCTTTTATGGCAAATATCTGGCATATATGCCCTCTTGGAGGGCACTCTAAAAATCGAACTTTCGGGTCCCATTGACTTACATTGAGTTCGGTTCGTGTTCGAACTGAACACGGGGGCGTTCGGCTCATCCCTAATTGAGATACATAAGTTGTTTTTTTTAGTTTTTTTTTTTCTTACAAAGTCAAAGGAAACATGAGCCTGACCTTGGACAGAGCCAACTGCCTCAATGCTAATGTAACTTTACCCCTCAGATCTTGAAGTGTTTCTTGACTGGCTTCTGGCAGAATTTAATATGGGTGCACCTGTCTACCAAGTGGGAGGCAGGAGGAAGGTAATGTTCCCACATACTCCCACTATGATCGCGGCTCCTGCGCTCTCAGCAGAGACTAATGTCTTAGTAGAACTGGAGAAATAATGCAATCCCCAAGCACTCTCACTGCACGCATCCCCTAATGTCGCTACCGAGATGTAGCTGAACATAATGCTTTATGTTGTTGTTTTTTTAATGTTTAAATATATGCAGCTCGCCATTTTAAAGCTGCCAACCTGCATTGATCTAATTGGGAGCACTTTGCTACCATTCGATTGTCATTCTCCACTTTGCGTATAGCCAGTGACATCATCAGTGACTGTAATTTTACAAGTAATTGAATAGCTACCAAATTCTATAAGAGTCAGAACTAGCGGAGTATCCCTTTTTGTATGGTCAAACTATAACATATCTCTGTCAAGGCTCTGTAGCTTTTGGGCATTAGAGACGGGAGTTACCTACTCTTTCTATTTTTGCGGCATAGCTTATCACGATAATACCACAGCAAATGCGTGCCCTAATCAAAATCAAAGCAACCAAATATTATAGTGTGTGAGTCTTTGGGGGGTCAGGCAGTGTATATTTTTTTGAGAAAGGATACATTGAGATTTCTCTCGTTTTCAAGTATGTCCTGGGTGGTGAGTATGTACTGTTAGGTGTCTTGCCCAATGACACTTACTGGAGAGGTTGCTTGCTGGGATTGAACCCATGACTCCACAGGCTCTCTCCACGCAGAGCGGTGATGTTTCCTCTACTCCACCCAGCTGATACACTAACATTAAGGCTGGGGTCAGACCAGCGCACTTTTAACGTGCGTTCTGGCGCACATAATTACGGCCGCACTAGCAGCAGATGACGGGCAATGACGGCCAATATACGATGTACGGCCGCACAAAAGTCCGGCCGTGCAACGCAAGTGGAATTTGAACGCATTTTTCTGAGAACGCTGAACCGCTAGTACTGACGTACTGAGTGCGCAGCTGCGGCATAGCGGCGTGTTTGCGTGATTAGGAGATGTCAGACGCTGCTAATGTCCAGCCTACATAACGTCCAGACGCAAAAAGAGTTTTATTGATGATCCGTACAAAATCACGCCTGCAAATGCGCGGCGTCTGCCTGTTTTTGCGCATTCCGTGAAAAAATACGTCAATGCGTTCGGACGCACTTTTTCACGTTCGCGGGGAAAAATGCTTTCATCTGCCCTAGCCTAAAAGGACACTCTAACTCATCCTGACTAGGGATGGGCTGCCGGGTCGAACCGGATTGAAGTTCGATTCGAACATCGGCTGTTCGAAAATTTACAAACTTCGAACTTTTCGGGACATTTGCGGAAAGTTTGAAAAAAAAATAAAAAATAAAAAAAATCTAAAAAATGCTCAAAAGATCCTAACAAAATCTAGAAATAAAGAGACTCTTTACTGCATAATATAATAATAAACGTTTATTAGATATTGAATTAAAACGGGAATATTTCCCACTCATTGTTGGTCAAACATTTCCCACTCATTGTTGGTCAAACACTTCCCACTCGTTGGTGATAAAACATTTCCCATGGCTTCAAACCGCAATTAAACATGAGCAGAAGCGGTAAAAATTAGCTCAGTGCACAGCAGTGAAATGACTCAGCACTCAGCAGTGAAAGGTTTAAAAAAAAAATATATATATATTTTTTTTAAATTTCATTGTTTCCTGTCTCCCAGGGCAGTACCCGGACCCCCATACAGTTTTTATGGCCAATATCTTGCATATATGCTCTCTTGGGGGGGGACCTTCATTTTTGAACGTTCGAGCACCATTGACTTGCATGGTGTTCGCATTGTGTTCAAGTTTGCGGTCAAACTTTTTCGGATGTTCGAGTTCGAATGCGAACCGAACACGGGGGTGTTTGGCCCATCACTAATCCTAACCACTTTATAGATATAAAGTCTTCAGGATGTGAGGAGTGCACCCTGTTCCCAAGGCCAGATTTGCACCTCAGGAGCCTGTAGGCACAGAAATGCGGAGCGCCCCTACCCCTCCCAAAAAAAAGGAAACATGTCAAAATTACTATTTAATTTTTTTTGAGGCAAAAAACCTAAAAAAATAAATAATAATTTTTAAAAAGCTGGAACTGTTTTTCTCCGTGTTCAAATCAAAAGAAGAGGCAGAATCTGTTGCCTTAGTTGAATTAGTTACAGTTACAAGTATTTATAAAGCGTCAACAAGTTCCTTAGCGCTGTACAATGGGAGAAACAGAATAACAAATATACATATATGTTACACACACGGGCCAGAAGGAGGAAGGACCCTGCTCGAGAGCTTACAATCTAAGAGGAGAGGGGTAACACATTAGGTGAGGGCAAATAGGGTATTTGTAGTAGCGGGTTGCATGAGGACTTAGGCTAGGGTCAGACTGAGGCAGTGCGAACGCGCGTGCAGGCGCACTTAATCACGGCCGCACTAGCAGCAGATGCCGGGCAATGACGGCCAATATACGAAGTACGGTCGCACAAAAGTCCGGCTGCGCAACGCAAGTGGAAAATGAACGCATTTTTTCGAGAACGTGAAACCACTAGTACGGACGTACAGCGCGCTGCGTCCGCTAGCAGCGTGTTTGCGTGATTAGGAGATGTCAGACGCTGCTAATGTCCGGCCAACATAACGTCCAGACACAACAAGTGTTTTATTGATGATCCGTACAAAATCACGGATGAAACTGCGCATCGTATGACCGCTATTGCGTATTCCGTGAAAAAATACGTCCATTCTTCGAACGCACATTTTCACGGACAACGTGAAAAATGCGTTAGTCTGACCCTAGCCTAAATGCAGGGGTCAAGTCCTGGGAAAAAAAGTGAGGGAACTCACCCACGAATTCCACAACCCCTATTACCTGAAGAAAAAATATATATAATCACGAGTATAGCCGGACGAGCCGGTGATACCATTTTTATTGGGTTAACTTTACATTTAAAAGACAAGCTTTCAAGAGTGTAAACTGGAAACTATACTGATCAGTGAAAGGTATCACTACGTACAGGTATACTCGCGATTTTGGCAACTGGACTAACACGTTTTATATATAATCTATATATATCCAGGCACAGACCCCCCAGAATTATATACACAGCACTGGACCCCCAGAATAATATACACGGCACTGGTTATATGGATATATTTTCCCAGTTCACATGGATATAATTGCCCCAGCTCTCATGGATGATGCCCCCAGCTCTCATGGATAATGCCCCCAGCTCTCATGGATATATGCCCCCAGGTCTCATGGATAATGCCCCCAGGTCTCATGGATATTGCCCCCAGGTCTCATGGATAATGCCCCCAGGTCTCATGGATATTGCCCCAGCTCTTGGATATTGCCCCAAGCTCATGGATATTGCCCCCAGGTCTCATGGATATTGCCCCCAGGTCTCATGGATAATGCCCCCAGGTCTCATGGATAATGCCCCCAGGTCTCATGGATACTGCCCCAGCTCATGGATACTGCCCCAGCTCATGGATATTGCCCCAGCTCATGGATAATGCCCCCAGCTCTTGGATATTGCCCCAAGCTCATGGATATGCCCCAGCTCATGGATAATGCCCCCAGCTCATGGATTTGCCCCAGCTCATGGATAATGTCCCCCAGCTCATGGATATTGCCCCAGCTCATGGATAATGCCCCCAGCTCATGGATATTGCCCCAGCTCATGGATAATGCCCCCAGCTCATGGATATGCCCCCAGCTCATGGATATGCCCCCCAGCTCATGGAAATGCCCCCAGCTCATGGAAATGCCCCAGCACATGGATATGCCCCAGCACATGGATATGCCCCAGCTCATGGATATGCCCCCCAGCTCATGGAAATGCCCCCAGCTCATGGAAATGCCCCAGCACATGGAAATGCCCCCCAGCTCATGGAAATGCCCCAGCACATGGATATGCCCCCAGCTCATGAAAATGCCCCAGCACATGGAATGCCCCCAGCACATGAAAATGCCTCCCAGCTCATGGAAATGCCCCAGCACATGGATATGCCCCCCAGCTCATGGAAATGCCCCAGCACATGGAATGCCCCCCAGCTCATGGAAATGCCCCAGCTCATGGAAATGCCCCCCAGCTCATGGAAATGCCCCCCAGCTCATGGAAATGCCCCAGCTCATGGATATGCCCCCAGCTCATGGATATGCCCCCCAGCTCATGGAAATGCCCCCAAGCTCATGGAAATGCCCCCAAGCTCATGGAAATGCCCCCAGCTCATGGAAATGCCCCCAGCTCATGGAAATGCCCCAGCTCATGGATATGCCCCCCAGCTCATGGAAATGCCCCAGCACATGGATATGCCCCCAGCTCATGGAAATGCCCCCAGCTCATGGATATGCCCCCAGCTCATGGAAATGCCCCCAGCTCATGGAAATGCCCCCCAGCACATGGATATGCCCCAGCTCATGGAAATGCCCCAGCTCATGGAAATGCCCCCCAGCTCATGGAAATGCCCCAGCTCATGGATACTGCCCCCCAGCTCATGGATTTGCCCCCCAGCTCATGGATATGCCCCCCAGCTCATGGCAATGTCCCCCAGCTCATGGATACTGCCCCCCAGCTCATGGATATGCCCCCCAGCTCATGGAAATGTCCCCCAGCTCATGGATACTGCCCCCCCAGCTCATGGATAGTGCCCCCAGCTCACCTCTCTGCGGAGTCTGCGCCCGGCGGCCGCGTGCTTCCTGTTAGAACGGCCGCAGACAGGAAGTGCAGCCGCTCGCCTGGGATGAAACAGCCAGGCGAGCGGCTCCACTTCCTGTCAGCGGGCCGTTCTAACAGGAAGCACGCGGCCGCCGGCAATGTGCGACGGCTGCCTGCTCCAGCCTTTCGGGCTCGGGCCACAGCGGGAACGCTGCATTCCCGCAGCGTTCCCGCTGTGGGAGAAGTGCGGGAACGCCGTTCCCGCGCGTTCCCGCTCGACTCAAGCCCTGACTAAATGGGAAGATGGAGCAGGAAATGACAGTGGGGGATCATGGAGTGAGCTGATAGGCTTCTCTATATTAATGCATTTTCAGAGACTTCTTGAAGGACTGGAGAGACGGGGCGAGTCTGATGTTGCGGGGGAGAGAGTTCCATAGAAAGGGTGCAGCTAGGGAGAAGCCCTGAAGTTAAAATTTGGGGGGGTGCAGGTACGAGGAACTGATAGCATCAGATCATTGGCCGAGCAAAGTGGTGGGGATGGGATGTACCTGCTAATAAGGGAGGAGAAGGAGGCAGCTGCGCAGTTATGGAGAGCTTTGTATGTGACCAATATAATGAATTGGATTCTAAAGGACACAGGAGCCAGTGTAGAGATTGACAGAGAGGTGAGGTGTGAGAGGTGCAGGAGGTGAGGTGTATGAGTCTGGCACAGGTGTTCATTACAGACTGCAGAGGCAGAATCTGGGATCTCTTAAGGCCAGAGAGAAGGAGGTTACAGTATGTCAAGGCGGGTGATAATAAGAGCTTGGATGAGCATTTTAGTAGAGTCTGGATTAAGAAAGGGACAGATACGTGCAATGTTTTTTAGGTGGAAGTAGCAAGATTTGGTTAGTGACTGAATGTGAGGAGTAAAGGATAGATTGGGGTCCAAGAGGACCCTGAGGCAATGGAGCTTGAGAGGTAGAAGTAATGGTGGCACCATTCACCTGAAGAGAAATTGGCGGAGGAATGGAGGTTTTAGATTGAGGGAAGATGAGAAGTTCAGTTTTTGAGAAGTTTAGCTTTAGGAAACAGGAAGTCATCCAGTCGAAGACAGCCGATAGGCTGGCAGTAACAAGGTCCAACACCGGAGGAGAGAGATCGAGAAAGGAAAGGTAGATTTGGGTGTCATCAGCATAGAGGTGATATTGGAATCCATAGGAAGAGATGAGGTTGTCCAAAGAGGCAGTATAGATCGAGAAGAGTAGGGGACCAAGAGCAGAGCCTTGAGGTACCCCAAATGAAAGAGGAACTTGTGGTGAAGAGACATCAAGGAAGGAGAAATATGCAAAGAAAAAAAACACACACTGAATCACTTAACTTATTAATGAAGATAGGATCTTCCCTCTCCGGGCTCCCGGTAACCCGTAAGTAGTATACAATAAGAAGGAGGTAGAGGGTAATCCTACAACGAATTAAAATCACTTAGTATTTGAATCAATTCACGCACATCAAAAAACAAGATCGTTATCACCGTTCCATGGATGCCTAGGACCTGGGCTATGATTTCCTCCACAGCCGGTGCACTTCAGGAACAATCAGCCAAGACCAAAGTTTCTCCAGTCAAAGGATTTTATTAATAAAAATAAAGATAAGACTGCTCACGCTCGACGCGTTTCGTCAAAAGACTTCATCAGGAGCAATATGTGCAGTCATAAGTACATGGTTAAAAAATAAGTGTATTTTATAATATAAGTGTGTTTTTAATCCATGTACTTATGACTGCACATATTGCTCCTGATGAAGTCTTTTGACGAAACGCGTCGAGCGTGAGCAGTCTTATCTTTATTTTTATTAATAAAATCCTTTGACTGGAGAAACTTTGGTCTTGGCTGATTGTTCCTGAAGTGCACCGGCTGTGGAGGAAATCATACCCCAGGTCCCAGGCACCCATGGAACGGTGATAACGATCTTGTTTTTTGATGTGCATGAATTGATTCAAATACTGTTTGTTCATTTAACATGCACCTCTAAGTGATTTTAATTCGCTGTAGGATTACCCTCTACCTTCTTCTTATTGTACCAAGGAAGAAGACACTGAAGGAGCGAAAAGAGAGACAGGAAGAGGACCAGGAGAGAGTGATGTCACTGAGGCCAAGTTGACGCAGGGTGAGGAGCAGGAGAGGGTGATCGCCAGAGTTGAATGCAGCAAAAAGGTCAAGAAGAATAAGGAGGGAGAAGTGACCTTTGTTTTCAGCGGCAAATAAATCATTAGTGACCTTGGTCAGAGCAGTCTCAGTAGATTGTTGGGAGCGAAAGCTAGACTGGCGCGGATCGAGTAGAGAGTTAGCAGCCAGAAAACTGGTGAGCTGGTTAAAGACCAGACCTTCTAAGATTTGAGGCAAAGGGGAGCTGAGAGATGGGACAGTAGTTCAATCAAGAGGGAGGTAGGATCAAGAGATGGCTTTTTTCGAATGGGGTGATCAATGCACGTTTGAATACAGAGGGGAATATTACAGAGGAGAGGGAGAGGTTAAAAATATATGAGTCAAAGCAGGGACAGTAACTGGTAGGACAGGCTGAATAAGGTGTGAGGGGATGGGATCAAGTGGACAGGTGGTTGGGTAGGAGGACATGGGACATTCTGAGACATCCTCCTCCGAGACTGTAGAAAAGGACGACAAAGTAGAAGAGGGGGCAGGGAATGAGGGAGTCAGTGGGGTAGAATGGTTAAAGGAGGAGGGCAGTGAATGCAGCAGCATTGTTTGTTTTATATGTAAAAGCATATATTGCCTCTGCTGTAAAACAGAAAAAAAAATTTGCATTTACTTTTTTCATGTTTGGTATCATAGTAAAGACTAGACTCTGACCTTTCCAATGACACCTCACTTAACCTTGTGTGCTGTACAATTCAGGGATGCAGGTTCCAAAGTCCCCCTGTCCCCCTCACTGCAGCGCCACGGTCTAGGTTTTGAATTAAACAATGCGTTGCTTCACCAGATACACACTTTCTGGCAGTATGGTAAATGAGGTGAGTTAGTGCAGCATCACTGTTCACTTTATAATTGTAAACTGAATAATAGTGCCGTGTTGGAAAAAAATTAGAAAAATATTATTTTAATAGATATTTTATTTTTACATAAACCTAACCTGGTTATATTTGGTATCACTGGAAAGGCTATAAGCTGACCTTTCCTTTCCTTAGGGCTCCAGAGATACAGTGGTCTAAATTATTGCAAATTGTAAAACAAAAATATCCTTTTTTTTTTAACACAGAGCAAGGCGCTCCCTTGTGGTAGGCGCCTGTAGGCACAAGCCTACGCACATGCCTACTCTGCCTGTTCCTCCCTGCCCCTTCAACTCCCCCAATCTTGAGAACCTTCTGGGTGATGTAAAGCGTTTCCCAGATCAGTAACTAGTGATGTATGCATGCACACAGTATGCTGACGTCACCCTGAGACCACTCACTGCAGCGAGTGGTCTCAGGTGCAGTCAATGAATGGGATCTGCGCATGCCCATAGCTCCAATCCATCGTTCTGCGCAGGCGCTAAGGAACTTGCATACATAAAGTGCGCACGTCTTGTAGCGTTGTGCAATTTGTGGCTCCTACGCTGGTTGCATAGGAGGGCAAATTACGCCGAAAAGCTTCAGGAGTTCGTGGTTCGGGAATCCCTGAGCCGTAGAGGAGGAGCTGCGCACAGTGAGGGACAAAAAGGTGAGTAAAATCAACAAAAATGAAGAATAATTTTTAATAAGAGTAATTGGGCGGATTTTGTCAGGAACTTCTGCCCAATTATTTCAGGGCTAAAAAGGAGCTTTATTTTTCAATAGAATATCCCTTTAAACTAGATAAACCTCACATTTTAATTGACAGTGTTACTCATTTTAATAGTAAGATATACCAGTAAAGTGGGTGATAAAGGTAATGCATTGCTGTACCACTAATAGAAAAAATGCTGAATTGAATTGTTTATGAACTTTCTTTTATATAAATAAATGATGTCTCCCTTTGTTTTCTAGATACAGAGAGGCCTTATCAGACAAAGCGTCCTTTTTATTTGATATATAGCCTTCTGGTATTCTCTTACATAATGATTCTGACTCTCTTCATATTAGTCTTCTACAAGAGTGAGTAAATATTTGTATATATGTTTTATTTATATGTTTTAAAGCCAACAAAAACAGCAATATAGAGCGTTAAATAGTTTTCATTGAAATATGTTCTAATCAGTAGTACAGTAATTAAAAATTCTTCCGTTTTTACATTAAAGGGACACTACCACTAACATAAGCTGTAAATGGATTACTTGTGCATTAAAAACAAAACCACATCATGAAACACATGCCGCTGTTTTCTTTTCCCTTTAAGTAATTTCATGTAAAAAGGAAAAATAGATTTTTATCTCCTGTTTCCATTTTGTGGATTTTTCCCATAATGCAAAATTTACCAAAATCTGCGACAAAGTTTACCATATTTAACAGTCTGTGGGGTGGAGGAGTGAATGTTTAGATAAGGCTGCAGGAGGTCTAATGTGTTCTCCGGGCTACCTGAGATAAGAGATGGCAGCAGAATGAGACTTAGAAGACTTCAAATCTACCCCTGGTGAATACATGCCGCACAATACAATGCTGTGAGTCGGTTACCTTGACTTCAGATCCATTCATTCCATTCTGAGCTTACAGCCACACAGTGAGGAGCAAGTGATGTAAAGATACGGGGGGGGGAGCAGTTTACAACACAAATGGATCACACAATGGATGCACCCAGTGACACATACTGTATAGAGTAAAACCGGTTCAGCTCCGTGGCAGTATCCCAGGGTTGTAAACTGAATAAATACAAACCTCTTATGTGTAAGGACAAAATCCTAGAACTAAATAATAGCACATAAAACAGCTGGCACATCATCTCCAGTCAGCTATGTCTGAGGTTATTAATGTTTAACTAACAGGGTTATTCAGAAAAAGGTGAAAATCAGGAGAAGAGAACAATGTAGACCAAATAGGCGATTTGGAAAGTGAGAGGAATGGGAGAATTTTTCTGATTTGGCTATTTTGACCTAGAATTTTCACTTCTCCAGTCATTCTCCTGAGGTTCACCTTTCTTTGAATAGAAAGGTCAGTCTGACTCTAAACAGTGTGTGATGTACACAGACGAATTAATCGATCAACTGATTAATTGATAATCAGAAAGAATAGTTGTCAACTATTTCCTTTATCAATTAGTTGTCAATTAATCAATAAGTTATTTCATCCCTAATTTTTTTCTCTCACTTCTTTTCCCTCATATAACTTCCCCTAGTATCCATTAATCAATACCACAAAATAATCTGGCAAATTTAACCTCAATGAAAGTATTTGGGTGATTACCGGTGAATTTCGCCAGTATATAGTTGGCCACTGAATACTATCAGATATTACAAACGAATCTGAAAAATCGATTTTAATTATTATTATTTATTTATAAAGCGCCAGCATATTCCGCAGCGCTGTACAATAGGCACAGTATAGACAGGGTTACAATACATTGAACAACATTTGACAAACAGTACAGGAGGAGATGAGGGCCCTATTCCCGTAGGAACTCACAATCTGGGAGGGTTGGGGTTGGAAACAGGAGGAGAGGACTGCAAGGTGAGAGTGATGGTTGCGTCAGTGAGTTGGGTGGTAGGCTTCCCTAAATAGGAATGTTTTAAGGGAGCGTTTGAAGGAAGAGTAATTAGGGGAAAGTCTGACAATACGAGGGAGAGCGTTCCAGAGAGTGGGGGCTGTGCATGAGAAATCCTGCAGTCTATCATGGGAAGAGGTGATGCGGGGAGAAGCTAGGCGCAGGTCACTGTTTGACCTTAGGGAGCGGGTTGGGGTGTATTTGGTGATTAGTGAGGACAGGTAGTGGGGAGCTGAGTTAGTGAGGGTTTTGTAGGTAAGGATAAGGATTTTGAACTTAATTCTGCAGTGGATGGGGAGCCAGTGAAGGGACTCGCAGAGGGGAGCGGCAGAGACAGAGCGGCGGGTGAGGTGAATTAGCCTGGCGGAGGCGTTCAGGATGGATTGTAGGGGGGAGAGGCGGGACAGAGGGAAGCCAGATAAGAGATTATTGCAATAGTCGAGTCGGGAGATTACCAGGGCGTATATGAGTTGTTTTGTGGTGACAGCGGTAAGAAATGGCCGAATTATGGAAATATTACGCAGTTGGTATCGGCAGGAGGAGGAGGAGGAGGAAAGAGACTTGATGTGGGGGATGAAGGAAAGAGCAGAGTCAAGTGTAACTTAAAGACAGCGAACTTGGTTTGATGGGGAGATGGTGATATCCTCCACCGTGATAGAGAAGTCAGGAGGTGGGGAGGCATTGGAGGGAGGAATAAGTAGGAGCTCAGTCTTTGACATGTTGATCTTTAGGTGGGAGGCCATCCAGGAGGAGATGCCAGATAAACAGTCACTGACTTTTGAAAGGACAGGGGGAGAGAGATCAGGGGTAGAGAGGTAGATCTGAGTGTCATCAGCGTAGAGGTGGTAATTAAAGCCAAGGCTGTTGATGATTTTGCCCAGGGAGGAGGTGTAGATGGAAAAGAGCAGAGGACCAAGGACAGAGCCTTGAGGTACACCAACAGATAGAGGCAATGAAGAGGAGGAGTTACCAGCAAAGGACACACAGAAGGAACTGTTGGATAAATAGGAGTCAACCCAAGCAAGTGCAGTGTCACCGAGACCCAGAGAGTTGAGGGTCTGTAGAAGGAGGGGGTGGTCAACAGTGTCAAAAGCAGCCGAGAGGTCAAGCAGGATGAGAATAGAATAGTGGCCGTGTTTTTTAGCAGTTAGGAGGTCGTTGGTGACTTTGGTGAGGGCAGTTTCAGTTGAGTGTTATGGACGGAAGCCAGATTGCAGGGGGTCAAGTAGGGAATTGGAGGACAGGAAGAGGGAGAGGCGGTTGAAGACTAGTTTTTCTAAGAGCTTAGATGTGAAGGGAAGCAGGGATACAGGGCGGTAGTTGGATGGAGAGTTGGGATCGAGGGATGGTTTCTTTAGTAAAGGGGTAACTAGCGCGTGTTTGAAGGCGGATGGAAAGGAGCCAGTGGAGAGAGATAGGTTGAAGATGTGTGTGAGAGCAGGGGTGAGGGAGGAGGAGAGGGGAGGAATTAGATGTGAGGGAATGGGGTCGAGCGGGCACGTGGTGAGATGTGAGGAGGACAATAAGGAATTGACTTCCTCCTCAGTGGCTGGGAGGAAGTGGCAGAGGGTAGCAGAGGGGGCTTCTGGGAGTGGAGGTGACAGATAACTATCTTGTGTTGAGATGTTGCTTCTGATAGTTAAAGTTTTACTGAGGAAGTAGTCTGCCAGGTCTTGAGCGCTGAATGCAGCTGTGGGGGGAGGTGCAGGTGGGTAGAGGAGGGTGTTGAAGGTGGACCAGAGCCGTTTAGGGTTGGAGGACAGCGTAGATATAAGAGATGAGAAGAAGGATTGTTTGGCCAAGTGGAGGGCAGAGGTGAATGACCGGAGAATAAACTTGTATGTTTCTTTTAATCAAGAAACATACATTTCTGAGCAAATGTTCAATGTATTTCATGATATTTAATTATCAGCAGTTAAGCACATGCACGTTGATAACTTTCATTTAATATAATTGGCAAATTCTTCTTTTTTTAAACAGCAACATTTACATCTTCTCAAGCGGAAATAAAAAGTGACCTAAGAAACTCGACTGATAAAGGTACGATAAGGATTTCAGAATAATTTTTTGGGCTTTCCTTGTACATAAAAGAATGAACACTATTTTGAAAAAAAATTCAGTTGGAAAAAAAAAATCTGAAATAAGTAATGGTCAGAACATCCTACTAACAGGGTTATTCAAAGAGAATCGAAAAGTCACCGCACGTTCGGTGACTTTTCGTTCTCTTCAATTAGGTGCGATTTGGCGATCCCATTTCGGCGACCCTGGAGTGTATTCAGCAAGCACTACAAGGCCGTCGTAATGCAGGGAAAAGTCGCCGCAAACCCGCCGAAAACTCACTGCAAAACACACCGAACAATCACTGCAAAACCCGCAAAACAGCTGGATTAACCCCGCCGAACGCGCCGGAGAAACCCAAGCAGCTACCGATCACAGCGCAGAGCAGCCGTCGGAAAAACCGACACCGCAGACTAATGGAGTGAAAAAAACAAACAGTACGCTTGAATGTTTGAAAAGTGAAACGCTGTTTGCAAAGAAACTACAGAAGGAAAATGTCTGAAATTTACATATAAGATCCAATGAACGATAATAAAAAGAGCTGTTACAGAAAAAAGAAAACGATTAAAAAAAAAATCCCGGAAAATGCCTAAAAGATCCTAAAAAATCTATAAATAAAGAGACTTTTTACTGCAGAATATTATAATCAACGGTTTATTAGATATTGGATTAAAACGGGGATATTTTTAACATTGAAGCCTATGGGATTCTCCTGAATAAATCAGCCGCATGAAACCACCGAACAGCAGGGAAATTCGGCAACTTTTCACTTCTGGTTTTTGTTCTCTGACTAGACAAAGCATTGTTTCTCTATGGGGTTTTCACTGCCCTCAAACAGGCACTGAACAGGCACCGTATGTGCAGGCAATTCGCCAGGATTTGGTGAACTGCCTGCTCTCTGAATAGCCGAATGGCCAGGAAAGGTAAGCGTACGCTGAATTTCAATGTTCAGTTACCTTTCGGCCCCAATTCGGATCTCTTTGAATAACCTTGTAAGTGTTCCATCAAGTCTAACAGATCGATAGGGCTTCTTACATATCCCGCTTTGGATTTTTACATGTACAGAATATCTTCCAGTAAAATGGATTATAACCAACCATCTAAAATCACAAAATATAGCTAAAATGTGATAATATCATATTGATAAAAGCAAAAGGTAAGCTGGGAAACCATCAGGAAACCAATAGGGAATGTGGAGCAACTAAAAGTTGTTTTGTCATTAGAAATTGCTGTCATTAGAAATTGCTGTCATTAGAAATTGCTGTCATTAGAAATTGCTGTCATTAGAAATTGCTGTCATTCTCTATTGGACTGATGATTATTATTATTATTTATAAAGGATTTTACCAGGAAGGATACATTGAGATTTCTCTCGTTTTCAAGTATGTCCTGGGAACAAGAACATTGAAATTTTACAGTAGCTACAGAAATACAAAGTACTAAAATGCAAGATATTAAAAACAGAACAAATATACAGATTAACACAGAAAATATATATGTAAGAAATATATTCACTATCAGGTCTATTCACTAAAGGGAGAAAATCAGGAGAAGTGGCAGGAAAAGAGAACAATCTAGACCAAGTAGCTTATTTGAAAAATGAGATAAATGGGAGAAATATTCTGGTTTGGCTATTTTGACCTAGAATAAACAGTTCTCCAGTCATTCTCCTGAGCTTCACCCTTAGTGAATAGACCTGTATGTTACATACTACCATCTGATGAAGCAGTGATACTGGTCAGAGGATGACGCAGGATTTCTTTTGAAGTAGGCAATAGGAGAAATGAGAGGAAGAGTGATAGAAAGAGTTCTGAACGTATCTAACTTTCTTACGTCAACATAAATGGTCACTTGCAGGGTTATTCAAAGAGAGTCGTTCTGGCCCCGAATTGTAACCGAATGTTGAATTTCAGCGAATGGTGCCATTTCGGGCCATTCGGCTATTTATAGAGCATAGAGGTCAGGCCCCTCCAACTGTGCAAAGTCCCTGTATCAGACAGGAATTCAGTTTTAGACCAGTGTCTGTCAGTGTCGTTACTAAACTTCTCTGTAAGCAAAAAATGAAATACCAGTCTGGACCTGATCAAATACCAGCAATGCTGCTGAAAATCAGTGCACCGGCAGTTGCAAATCCTGTCGCAACCCTAATCAATGAATCACTGGCGACTGGATACATACCCAAGCTCTGGAAGACTGCGAGAGTGGTACCTATCCATAAAAGTGGTGACAGTACTTTGGTATCCAACTACCGTCCAATATCATTGCTCCCTGTAATGTAAAATTTTTTGGAAAAATGCAAATTACGTGCATTATTATCAATATTGGAACTATTTAACCCCAGATCAATCCGGCTTCCGTCCAAATCACTCAACTACAACTGCCCTTTTAAAAGTCTACAATGATACCCAAGCTGGGATGGAACAAGGAAACCTAACTGGAGCCATCTTCCTTGATTTTCCCAAAACCTTTGACACAGTAGACCATGGCATCGTGTTAAAAAAACTCTGGCATTGGTGATCGCACGCTAACCTGGTTTCAATCATATGTATCTGATCGGTCGCAATATGTTTCCATTTCTGGCAGCTCCTCCCTCCCCCTCCCAGTCACTTGCGGTGTACCCCAAGGCTCAATACTAGGCCCCCTGCTATTCACAATATTCATAAATGATCTGCCCAACATCTGCAAAGCCTCAACTGTACATATGTACGCAGACGACACTGTGATCTATACCAGCAAACCAAATCTCCCGCAGCTGGAAGCCGTGCTGCAAGAACAATTCACAGAGGTAGAAAAGTGGATCAACACAACAAACTTTTTTTAAATACTGACAAAACGGTAACGATGCTCTTTGGAACAGCACCTAAACTACACAAATTGCAAACACCCCATCTATGTGTTGGGACAAAATGAAATGGCACGCTGACCACAGTCACTTCTCTCAAATATCTAGGTATGTGGTTAGACCCAAATCTATCCTTTGGCCCCACATATCGATAAACTCTCATCTAAAATTTACCCCAAACTAGGTGCCCTGTACAGAAACAAATCCTGCCTGAGCCCCGCGATAAGAAAGAAGATTGTACAACAAATGCTTATGCCAGCTATTGATTACGGAGATGTAGTGTATGCAGCCGCCCCGCAAACACACCTTCATAAACTTACCACATTAGAAACATAGAAAAATGTCAGCAGATAAGAACCTTTCGGCCCATCTAGTCTGCCCAATTACATGGATACTTTACCTGGATTTATCTTTTGTTTAGGATAGCCTTATGCCTATCCCATGCCTGCTTAAATTCAATTACTGTTTTAGCCTCTACCACTTCTACTGGAAGACTGTTCCATGTATCCACCACCCTCTCAGTAAAATAATGCTTCCTGATGTTACTTTTAAACCTTTGCCCCTCTAATCTAAGACTATGTCCTCTTGTTTTGCTACTTTGTTTCCTTTTAAATATACTCCCTTCCTCTACCTTGTGGATTCCCTTTACGTATTTAAATGTTTCTATCATATCTCCTCTGTCTCGTCTTTTTTCCAAGCTGTACATGTTAAGATCATTAAGCCTTTCCTGGTAACTTTTCTCCTTCAAGCCGTACACCATTTTAGTAGCCCTTCTCTGAACTCTCTCTAAGATGTCTATATCCTTCTGGAGACACGGTCTCCAGTACTGCATTGTATAACTCATGCTGCCACTTTGTGCTACAATGTAACTACATGACCCACCATTGTGACATGTTAAAAGAGCTAAACTGGCCGTTGCTGGAGTCTAAACGTACCCTTCACCTTTCCAACTTGGTGTTTAAGAGCTTTTCTGGGAAGCTGCCACCCTACCTGAATAGACTGCTTCCTCCAGCAGTTCCCGCATCCTATAACCTCCGATCCAGGACCTGCACCTTACTTACAATACCACAATACAAAAAGAAAGTGGCTCGATCCTCATTTTCCTACAGAGCACCACAATTATGGAATAACCTCCCAGACGCCATCAAATCTTCCCCCAGTCTAAAGTCACTCAAGAGCTCCCTATTAACATGCCTCCATACAGAATGCACCTGTAAACATGTAAACATGTGACATAATGACTATATTTCCTACATATTTATTTTATGTTAATCTGTATATTTGTGTTGGTTTTTTTTAATATCTTGCATTTTATTACTTTGTATTTCTATAACAACGGTAACATTTTAATATTCTTGATCCCAGGACATACTTGTAAACGAGAGAAATCTCATTGTATCCCTCCTGGTAAAATCCTTTATAAATAAATTGTTACGATTTGCCTGCACATACGGTGCCTGTTCGAGGGCAGTGAAATCCCCATAGAGAAGAAATGCTTCGGCTATTCAGAGAACACAGAACAGCAGTGAAAGGTTCCCGAAGTGAAACCTGTTCGGTGGTTTCCTTCGACAGGTTTATTCAGGAGAATCCCATAGGCTTCAAAGTTAAAAATCTTCCTGTTTTAATGCAATATCTAATAAACCATTTATTATTTTATTCTGCAGTAAAAAGTCTCTATTTTTTTGATTTTTGTTAGGATCTTTTAGGCATTTTTTGGAATTTATTTTGCAAACTTTTTTTTCCTTTTTTTTAAATCATATTTTCTTTTTTATATAACAGCCCTTTTTATTATCATTCATTGGATCTTATGTGTAAATTCCAGACATTTTCGTTCAGTAGTCTTTTTTGGAAACAGCGTTTCAAATTTCAAACTTTCATGCGTACTGTTTTTTTTTTCACTCCATTCGTCTGCGTGTCGGGTTTTTCTGGCGGCTGCTCTGCGCTGTTATCGACGGCTAGTCGGGTTTCCTCCGGCGTGTTCGGCGGGGTTAATCCAGCTGTTTTCTGCGGGTTTCGGTGAGTGTTCTGTGATTGTTCGGCAGGTTTGCGGCGGGTGTTTGGTGGGTTTTCCCTGCACTACAAGGGCCCTGTGGTGCTTGCTGAATACACTGCAGGGTCGGCGAAATAGGATCGCCGAATCGCCCCGAAGTGCAGGGAACGAGACGTCACCGAACGTGCGGTGACTTTTCGATTCTCTTTGAATAACCCTGATGATCTCAGATTCTCAAATCAGGTATTCCCAATCCCTAGCCGAATGCAGCTGTCAACAAGGCTATGACTTTAAAGTTAAATGTATTCCTCATGACATCATCTTGTGCCTTACTTTGCAGTAAAATATGAACACAACTTAACTGAAGTTCATTGGGATCGGTGGATATTCCAGTCACGTTACAAGAGTGCTGTTATATCAAAAATGCTGGGTGTCAAATGAAAGTCTAGTTTGGTCCAACACTAGGTAGTTAATCCTTACTATGAGTACAATTAAGCAATACACGATTTAACAAAGACTATACAATAGGGATGGAGGTCCTTGTTCCTGATGGATTTACAATCTACATGGGAAGTAATTGGGAATGTGGTGAAACAAAGGAGGAACGTGCTTGGCAAGTGGTGCTTTACTTAAAGTGCTATATAGTTTGATTGTAGGCTTCTTGGAATAGATGGGTTTTTAGGGAGCATTTGAAGGAGTGAACATCAGGAGACAGTCTGATGGGACGATTTCTCAGGATGGAGGCAGTTCAAGAGACACACACCCAGAGCACTGAGAGAGTGATCACCCCAGCAACCTTATATACTCATGGACTATCATGGACTATGTAAGGACAGAGGCTTGAACCCCTGTGTGGTGTTGGGTGTATGGACCCCAATAGCAAGCCGAAAGAGGAGACCAGAAGGAATATAACTAATAGAGCTTTACTGAAGGCAACAAAATATAAGTCCAGAAAAAACGTAATGCAAGGTTTCTTTGGCAGAAATGAAAGTCCAGAATAAACGTAATGCAAGGTTTCTTTGGCAGAAATAAAAGTCCAGAACGGAAAGTCGTAGGGAATTGAGGACAGGGTCCGGTACTGATGTCGTGGAGACAAGCCTGGGAATGGTACGGGCACTTGTGATGGCAAGTGTGGAATGGAAGTAAAGCTGGTACCGTGGCAACCGGAACAGAAGCAGGACTTGCACTTTGGAAGCAGGAACGGAAGCAGGACTGGCACCTTGGAAGCAGGGCGAAAGCAGGACTGGCACCTTGGAAGCAGGGCGAAAGCAGGACTGGTACCTTGGAAGCAGGGCGAAAGCAGGACTGGCACCTTGGAAGCAGGGCGAAAGCAGGACTGGCACCTTGGAAGCAGGGCGAAAGCAGGACTGGCACCTTGGAAGCAGGAAACGGAAGTCAGGATGTCCTTAGCGAAGCACGAAGGGAACCACTGGGTAACGTGGTGGAACCACAGTATAACCTGGTTAGTGAGCTGGAGAAAGCGGCAGGTTTAAATAGGGCTCAGGGAATCATACGAACACCGTTCACCTGGAACTCGCAGGTGGAATTGAGGTACCTGAGTGCTTGGCAGATTAATTGGTGGTATGCGAGGATCTTCAGTGCAGGTGGAATGTAGTACCTTAACTTGACCAGCAGAGGGCGCCAGAGTACCTGAGTTTTCATGTTCCAGGATGGACGATCGCGCATGCGCGCCCGACCTCCGCTCAGATGGATCGCGGAGACGGCGTGGGACGCATCTTGGATCTCCTCCCTCGAGTTGCAGGCCGGAACCAGGGAGCGACGCGCCACGAGGGACCTCAGGTGAGTCTGCCAGGCGTCCCAACATGGCGGCCGCGGTCCGACCGCGGCACGGGGCATCACAGACTATCATCATCTAAGGCTCTGCATTTTAGAACGCCTGCAGTGTTCTGATATTTTGGTCACTTGAGTATGGTTAGTGGATGGATGGCTAGCTGCAAAATAAGTAAAATTAGGTACAAAAAGAAAGAATTGAAAAAGATAGTGGATATAGCCAAAGAATTAAAATAAAACAGCTTTTAATCAGAGATGCAGTTAAAGAATGCTTTCCAAGCTGTGACACTCACCCTCACTTCTTACTCCCAAGCCTATGCAATAAGTAGGCTGCACTCTCTGCTCCTGATGACGCTGGTTTATACCAGGGAAACGCGTTGAGCCAATAGAGATGTTCATTTAGTTCTTTATGTTTTAGGGACCCTTTAATACTTGCCCTGGAAACTGTGTTTTTTCTGGCTTGATAGAAATGTTCTTTACCTACTGGGAGCGCTCCCAATTTAGGCAACTAGCTCAGTTTCAATGCACTGAGGCCAGGCTGTTTCTTTTTTCTCTTTCTCAAGCCTGTTTTGTTTGTTCCTGATAGGGCTCTTCATAAAGGCTGTGCGTTTTCTCATGCTTTCCTATACCCACAGACCCTCGAAGGCCTCTTTCCATTCATTATAATTTGATACTTGCAATGTTTCCACACTGCCTTTTATTCCCGATATCAGTTTCCAGGGAGGGTTCAGTATTGTGCTAGTATCTCCAATCTAGCATACTCCCAAACTTGCTTTATGGCCTCTTTTTTGTAGTGGCCTTTACTTTACATATGCTTTCGCTTCCGCTGAGACCAGAGCCGGCGCTACCTATAAGGCAGGACAGGCGCCTGCCTAGGGGCGCCTGTCCAGCAGAGGGCGCTAAAATCCGTATTTCTCTCACTGAACGCTGGAATCCTCGCAGCCTGTCAGCGCTGTCTCTCTCTGTAGGCAGAGATCAGCGCTGTGGAGGGGAGAGGCCCGCCCCCTCCATGACACTGCCCGGGGGCGGGGAGAGGAGAGAAAGCAGCCCTCCCACCATCAGGGCTCCCCCCTGCTTCCCCTGTCTCTGTGTGCCTGGAGAGAGCCAATGGGAGCCTCTTGAAAAATAACCCGCCCCCTTCCTCACACATGATCACCATCAGCACGTGGCTGCAGCTGTGTGGAGGAGGAGAGGAGCCAGCAGCCCTGACACCCTGGCATGCTGTGATCTGCACAGATGCAGGTAACATAACAGGGGGAGAGAGACAGGTAACAGGGGCAGACATCCCAGCTCACACATGTCACAGCTCCTCCACTTACATGGATGCATGATGTTATAGTCTCCACCAGCATCACGTCCTGCACAGGGAGGAAGGGGAGAGAGCTGGCAGCATATACTCTATAATGTATAGAGTAGTGGAGGGTATCACCATCTCCCCATCAAACCAAGTTCGCTGTCTTGGAGTTACACTGGACTCTGCTCTTTCCTTCATCCCCCACATCAAGTCTCTTTCCTCCTCCTGCCGATACCAACTGCGTAATATTTCCAGAATTCGGCCATTTCTTACCGCTGTCACCACAAAACAACTCATACACGCCCTGGTAATCTCCCGACTCAACTATTGCAATAATCTCTTATCTGGCCTCCCTCTGTCCCGCCTCTCCCCCCTACAATCCATCCTGAACGCCTCCGCCAGGCTAATTCACCTCACCCGCCGCTCTGTCTCTGCCGCTCCCCTCTGCGAGTCCCTTCACTGGCTCCCCATCCACTGCAGAATTAAGTTCAAAATCCTTATCCTTACCTACAAAACCCTCACTAACTCAGCTCCCCACTACCTGTCCTCACTAATCACCAAATACACCCCAGCCCGCTCCCTAAGGTCAAACAGTGACCTGCGCCTAGCTTCTCCCCGCATCACCTCTTCCCATGATAGACTGCAGGATTTCTCACGCGCAGCCCCCACTCTCTGGAACGCTCTCCCTCGTACTGTCAGACTTTCCCCTAACTTCTCTTCCTTCAAACGCTCCCTGAAAACGTTCCTATTTAGGGAAGCCTACCACCCAACTCACTGACACAACCATCAATCACTCTCACCTTACCGTCCTCTCCTCCTGTTTCCAACCCCAACCCTCCCAGATTGTGAGTTCCTACGGGAATAGGGCCCTCATCTCCTCCTGTACTGTTTGTCAAATGTTGTTCAATGTATTGTAACCCTGTCTGTACTGTGCTTATTGTACAGCGCTGCGGAATATGCTGGCGCTTTATAAATAAATAATAATAATAATACTGGTCCCTGCTCTCCCCCCTCTGCAGGGGAAAGTCTTCTTGGCCCTTCTGCACATGTTTAGAAATTCTCCCCCAAGTAGCCCAGAGGAAGCAGCAGCAGCAGCAAGACATGGCAGATTCTCCTCGCCCCCTCCTTCCTCTCCCATAGACTGTTAATACTGGTCAGAGCATCCAGGACATTGTGCAAAGAAAATGTGCACATCAGTTTTGCTGAGGACACAAGAGTGCTTAGATAACTTCCATAGATAAAATAACAGCCCTGGCTCTGCAGCATGGCGGCATGTGGGGGGGTGGGGGTAGCTTTGAAGGTTGCAGGGCTGACACTGAGGCCTGGTGCAAACTTGCTGTAAATGTCAAATATCTGCTGCTATTCTCTGGAAGCTCAATATATTAAAGTTAATGCAAGTTTATTCAAGTTATACAATGTATTGTATAAATATAAAGGCACACAATTGTGTGTAATTATATTTTATAATGGGACATCTTGAAGAGAATTCAAGGTTTCTCTAGATTGTAAGCTCCTATGATCAGGGCCCTCTACACCTCTTGTTTCCATCCTATGTCCGTTTATCCATATTGTGTTCCCTTTTAATTATTGTAAAGCGCTGCAGAAACTGTTGGCGCTATATAAATGATGATAATATCTGGTCCCTCGCTGCTCACACTGGGGTCTGGTACGTCTGGGTATGCATGTATCTGGGTTCTCATTCGTCTGGGTATGCATGTATCTGGGTTCTGGTACGTCTGGGTATGTATGTATCTGGGTTCTCATGCGTCTGGGTATGCATGTATCTGGGTTCTGATGGGCCTGGGTATGCATGTATCTGGGTTCTCATGCATCTGGGTATGCATGTATCTGGGTTCTCATGCGTCTGGGTATGCATGTATCTGGGTTCTCATGCGTCTGGGTATGCATGTATCTGGGTTCTCATTCGTCTGGATATGCATGTATCTGGGTTCTGGTACGTCTGGGTATGCATGTATCTGGGTTCTCATGCGTCTGGGTATGCATATATCTGGGTTCTCATTCGTCTGGGTATGCATGTATCTGGGTTCTCATTCGTCTGGGTATGCATGTATCTGGGTTCTGGTACGTCTGGGTATGCATGTAGGGCTGGTATCTGGGTTCTCATGCGTCTGGGTATGCATGTATCTGGGTTCTGATGCGTCTGGGTATGCATGTATCTGGGTTCTCATGCGTCTGGGTATGCATGTATCTGGGTTCTCATGCGTCTGGGTATGCATGTATCTGGGTTCTGATGCGTCTGGGTATGCATGAATCTGGGTTCTCATGCGTCTGGGTATGCATGTATCTGGGTTCTGATGTCTGAGGTTGCGGAGGGTGACACAGGACACACTAGGTTAGGGAGGATGAGCGGCGACACATTGAGGACTGTAGAGGGTGACGAGCTGGGGATGACAGTGTTTTACATTGGAATGGCTATTAAGCTTAATAGGGGCACAGTGAGGGCTGGAACTGACTCATTGTGGCCCTGGTGAGGGTTTCAGAGGGCACGTAAGGGGACAGGAGAATGACCACAGTCACATTTTGAGGCAGGGAATGGTGGCAGAGGGCTGAGTGGGAGCCGAGGAGGATGGCAGAGGGCTAAGGAGAGTGGCAGGACACTGGGGCAGTGGAGACCAGCATGGGATCACTGGGTGTGACGGGATGCAGTGAGGCTGGCAGGAATTACCGGGGGCTGAGGAGAAGGGCAGGGATCACATTGGGGCAAGATGCCAGAGGGTAGAGGATGGTCTTGGGAGGATTAGCAGACAGGACAGAGTGGGAGATGAGGTGGAGGGTAGGAGACACATGGGTGACAGAAGAGATCATTATATTAGAAGGATTTACTAACACACTCAGGAGATAGAAACACAGAGAATGCGGGATAATAGGTTTGATCATGAAGTATAGGATTATTAGTGAAGTATTTTGTGGGATAGTGAGATACGTGGATTAGTCATGGGGTTGGGGGGGCACCAAAGTGACCCTTCGCCTTTGTTGGCAAAAATTCTTGCACCGGCCCTGGCTGAGACATGTATACGTTATGTTTGTCCTAGGTAAGCACTGCGACTGTGTCTGTCTGCCTACCGCAATACAGCTTTGAAAGCATTCTTTTACTGCATCTCTGATTAAAAGCTAAGTTTTATTTTATTCTTTGGCTATATCCACTATCTTTTTCAATTTTTAAATCGGGGTTACCATCCGTCGCCAACAGTGGCAAGAGCCTTTTTTCTATGTTCAATAGATTGCTTCCCAACATTATCTCAGTACACCCTGCGAGTGTTTTTGTCGACAAAAAGAAAGAACAACTTTGTTGTGCTGTGAAGAGATTTATGATGAAAATAAATTAAATAAAAATAAATTAAATAAAATAAAGTTTTGAAAAACTCTTGAAGTACAAGTGATTGAGAGGACGCAGTCTCGTCTACTTATTGGAAATGTTAGGAGTAGTATTTATGAAACAATTGTTTTGTCTTGTAAAAATCTCTAGTTGTCTTTTTTTCCCCTTTGACATTTAGATCAAACCTTTTCCACATACAGTGAAAAACAACTAACAAACCTTGGAAAAAACATTGATGATGTACTAAAACAAGGTTAGAACCATTATCAAAGTGTGCATCATTAAGATATCAATAAGATAAATGAAACAGTTTGTGCTACTGAAACAGTTTGTGCTATAGGCTTTTTATCTCACACCACAACATATATATATATATATATATATATATATATATACGAAGGGAGGAATCCTCTCGAAAGCTTGTACTTTAAATGTAACGTTAGTCCAATAAAAAAGGTATCACTACAGACTGCTATACTCGTGATTTTGGCATCTGGACTAACACGGCCGACCTAATCTATATATATATATATATATATATATACATATATATATATATATATATATATATAAAAATTCCAAGGAACCCCCCCACTCTATTACCACATGTGAATAGGCTGTACTTGCTTCGGTGCAAATCCGACTGCACATTCATAGAAATAGAAAACATACAGATGCACACCAAGACTTTCAATAAAAGACATACAAGGTAATTCAAAGAGATTCGAAAAGTCACTGCACGTTCGGTGACTTTTCGTTCTCTTCAATTCGGTTCGTTTTGCCGATCCCATTTCGGCGACCCTGCGGTGTATTCAGCAAGCACCACAGGGCCCCCGAATTGCAGGGAAAAGCTGCCGCAAACCTGACGATAACTAAACGCAAAACCCGGCGAATGCACGCCGAAAACCCTCAAAAACATCTGGATTAACCTGCCTAAAACCACGGAAAAACCCGAGCAGGAGCCGATCGCAGCCTCGGAAAAAGCGAGACCGCAGAAGCAGGCAGTGAATAAATTAGGAAAACCGTTTGCATGAATGTTTGAAAAGTGAAAAGCTGTTTGCAAAGAAACTACTGAGCGAAAATGTCTGAAATTTACATATGATCCAATGAATGATAATAAAGAGGGCTGTTACAGAAAAAAGAAGTAAACTTAAAAAAAACAAAACAACAAAATCGGACTTTTAGAAAAAAAAAATATCCAGAAAAATGCTTAAAATATCCTAAAAAATCTATAAATAAAGAGACTCTTTACTGCCGAATTTTATAATGAACGGTTTATTAGATATTGAATTAAAACGGGAATATTTTTAGCATTGAAGCCTATGGGATTCTCCTGAATAAACTTGCCGAATTAAACCACCGAATGACAGGGCATTTCGGGAACCTTTCACTGCTGGTTTGTGTTCTCTGAATAGACGAAGCATTGCTTCTCTATGGGGATTTCACTGCCACCGAACAGGCACTGTATGTGCAGGCAATTCGCCAGGATTTGGCGAATTGCCTGCTCTCTGGATAGCCAAATGGCCAGGAAAGGTAACCGAACGCTGATTTTCAGTGTTCGGTTACCTTTCTCAAGCAATTCGGATCTCTTTGAATAACCCTGATAGAAATTTTATTCCATGGATCGACGCTTCGGTCCCCTCCCGGGACTTTTCTCAAGATCTTTTATTGGAAGTCTTCTCGTGCATCTGGATTTTTTTCTATTTCTATGAATGTGCTGTAGGATTTGCACCGAAGGAAGTACAGCCTATTCACATGTGGTAACAGAGTGGGGGAGGGGTTGCTTGGAATTTTTATTTAAATATATACAGTCATGGCCGAAATTGTTGGCACCCCAGAAATGTTTCCAGAAAATCAAGTATTTCTCACAGAAAAGTATTGCAGTAACACATGTTTTGCTATACACAAGTTTATTCGATTTGTGTGTATTGGAACAAAACTAAAAAATGAGGAAAAAAAGCAAATTGGACATAATGTCACACAAAACTCCAAAAATGGGCTGGACAAAATTCTTGGCACCATTTCAAAATTGTGGATAAATAAGACTGTTTCAAGCATGTGATGCTCCTGTAAACTCACCTGGGGCAAGTAACAGGTGTGGGCAATATTAAAATCACACCTGAAAGCAGATAAAAAGGAGAAAAGTTCACTTAGTCTTTGCATTGTGTGTCTGTGTGTGCCACACTAAGCATGGACAACAGAAAGAGAAGAGAACTGTCTGAGGACCTGAGAACCAAAATTGTGGAAAAATATCAACAATCTTAAGGTTACAAGTCCATCTCCAGAGATCTAGATTTGCCTTTGTCCACAGTGCGCAACATTATCAAGAAGTTTGCAACCAATGGCACTGTAGCTAATCTCTCTGGGCGTGGACGGAAGAGAAAAATTGATGAAAGGTTGCAACTCAGGATAGTCCGGATGGTGGATAAGCAACCCCAAACAAGTTCCAAAGAAATTCAAGCTGTCCTGCAGGCTCAGGGAGCATCAGTGTCAGCGCGAACTATCCTTCGACATTTAAATGAAATGAAACGCTATGGCAGGAGACCCAGGAGGGCCCCACTGCTGACACAGAGACATAAAAAAGCAAGACTACAGTTTGCCAAAATGTACTTGGGTAAGCCAAAATCCTTTTGGGAAAACGTCTTGTGGACAGATGAGACCAAGATAGAGCTTTTTGGTAAAGCACATCATTCTACTGTTTACCGAAAACGGAATGAGGCCTACAAAGAAAAGAACACAGTACCTACAGTGAAATATGGTGGAGGTTCAATGATGTTTTGGGGTTGTTTTGCTGCCTCTCGCACTGGGTGCCTTGAATGTGTGCAAGGCATCATGAAATCTGAGGATTACCAAAGGATTTTGGGTCGCACTGTAGAGCCCAGTGTCAAAAAGCTGGTTTGCGTCCGAGATCTGGGTCTTCCAGCAGGACAATGACCCCAAACATACGTCAAAAAGCACCCAGAAATGGATGGCAACAAAGCGCTGGAGAGTTCTGAAATGGCCAGCAAGGAGTCCAGATCTAAATCCCATTGAACACCTGTGGAGAGATCTTAAAATTGCTGTTGGGAAAAGGCGCCCTTCCAATAAGAGACCTGGAGCAGTTTGCAAAGGATGAGTGGTCCAAAATTCCGGGTGAGAGGTGTAAGAAGCTTATTGATGGTTATAGGAAGCGACTGATTTCAGTTATTGTTTTCCAAAGGGTGTGCAACCAAATATTAAGTTAAGGGTGCCAAGAATTTTGTCCAGCCCATTTTTGGAGTTTTGGGTGACATTATGTCCAATTTTCTTTTTTTCCTCCCTTTTTTTGTTTTGTTCCAATACACACAAAGGGAATAAACATGTGTATATCAAAACATGTGTTACTGCAATACTTTTCTGTGAGAAATACTTGATTTTCTGGAAAAATTTCTGGGGTGCCAACAATTTCGGCAATGACTATATGTATATATATATATATATATAAGGGTTGTGGTGGAGGACAAAAAGTGAGATAAAAAGCCTCCACGCTATAATTAGTTATCTTTATTATTGCAGAAGCCACTTGCACAGCACAGTTAGTGATGAGCCGAACACCCGTGTTCAGTTCGCATTCGAACTCGAACAATTTCAAAAGTTCGAGTTCGAACTCGAACACGAACCGAACTCAATGCAAGTCAATGGGACTCGAAAGTTTCGAATTTTAGAGTGCCCTCCAAGAGGGCATATATGCAAGATATTTGCCATAAAAGGTGTATGGGGGTCCGGGTAGTACCCTGGGGGACAGGAAGCTAGGACAAAAAGTTTTTAAAGGAACAGGAGCTCCTGAGGAAACTGCCAATGAGTGGCATAGAAACGCTGCGTTGAGCCTATTTGTATGTCAATGTGACAAGGAAATTGTTGGTCTTTATGTCAATTATGACAGGAATCATGCTCCCAGTTTACAACTAATTTAGTTGAGCCTGTATGGCTGGTAATTACTGATTATATTGTGGTGGTCACTATTGATGTGGGTGTGTGTAAAGTTGAAAACAATTTGTTTTGCTGCCCAGACAGTGAAAAGTTGGTGGGGAAAAAAAAAATAAAAAATTTCGAGGGAAGTATTGATTTCTACCAATGTTTCTGTGCACCAGCTAGAATTTTCATTATTACCTGGACATCTATACACCTAAGGTAATCCAAGTGCTTCGTTCACAACGAATTGTTCCTTGCTGCTGTTTGGTTACCCATATTTATAATATAAACTGGAAAATTAACCATCCACGGCATTATTTTGTTAATGTGTCCTGTCTATATATGCTTTGAATGTTGTGGATTATGAATGTCCTGGTACTGGATTATTAGGGAGCTACAACCCTCATATGACAAACCACATGCACCTTGCTGAATAATTGTTTGGTGTGCAAATGCACATTTTTTAAATAATTAAAATAAAGGTTAATTTTTTAGTACCACAATCATAAGGGAGATATTCTTCTCTATTACGAGGAGGAACGTTTTTCTGTGGAGGTTGTGGTAATGCAGAAAAGATCCCCGATCTATTCAGTTACATCAGCAGCTATAACAAAACCGGGTCAGCAATGTTTAGGCACTTGTACTGCGCTACTTTATATGGTGAGAATCGACGCACACAAGTAGCAACAGGAAGCAAACAGAACAGGCAGGGAATACACGGAGAGAATAGTCAAATGGCAGGCAAATTCGGCAACAGATCGGGTCCTCAGAACAAGCAGGGTCAGTAACAAGTATACAAACTGATTCGGTAAACTAGCGATGCGGGAATAAAGGCTGAGAGACACTGAGCGTGTAGCGACGCACAGCGTATTGAAGAGAAGCAAACATTTTGCAGGCTTGACTTCACTCCTCTCCGCCTTGCAGCGTGCCTACACTGCATTACGTTTGCTTCTCACCACACT
This sequence comes from Leptobrachium leishanense, assembly GCA_009667805.1. Taxonomy (NCBI): domain Eukaryota; kingdom Metazoa; phylum Chordata; class Amphibia; order Anura; family Megophryidae; genus Leptobrachium; species Leptobrachium leishanense. The sequence goes on from CM019065.1 coordinate 49,036,475, forward strand.
GGACAGGAATCCACTAACTAAATTAAAATGTACACACAAAACCGTTTTTATTTTCACAAAGCACCTGTTATATAGGCAAAACAAACAGGGTTATCCAAAGAGATCCGAATTGCTGGAGAAAGGTAACCGAACGCTGAAAATCAGCATTCGGTACCTTTCCTGGCCATTCGGCTATCCAGAGAGCAGGCATTCACCAAATCCTGGCGAATTACCTGCACATACGGTGCCTGTTCGGTGCTGTTCGAGGGCAGTGAAATCCCCATAGAGAAGCACTGCTTCGGCTATTCAGAGAACACAAACCAGCAGTGAAAGGTTCCCCTAATGCCCTGTCATTCGGTGGTTTAATTCGGCAAATTAATTCAGGAGAATCCCATAGACTTCAATGTTAAAAATATTCCCGTTTTAATTCAATATCTAATAAACCGTTCATTATAAAATTCTGCAGCAAAAAGTCTCTTTATTTATAGATTTTTTAGGATATTTTAAGCATTTTTCAGATTTTTTTTTTTTTTTTTAAAAGTCCGTTTTTTTTTTGATTTTGTTTTTCAGTTTACTTATTTTTTTTGTAACAGCCCTCTTTATTATGATTCCCTGGACCTCCTGTGAAAATTTCAGACATTTTCGCTCAGTAGTTTCTTTGCAAACAGCGTTTCATTTTCCCAGATTCATACAAATGGTTTTTCTAATTTATTCACTGCCTCCTCTACGTCACAGCTGCTTCGGCTCTGTGTGATTCGGCTCCTGTTCGGCTCCTGTTCGGCTCCTGTTCGGCTTCTTCGAAGGTTAATCCAGATGTTTTTGCTTGTTTTCAGCGTGCATTCGGTTAGTGTTCGTCAGGTTTTCGGTAGCCTTTCCCTGCAATTCGGGGACCCTGTGCTGTTTGCTGAATACACCGCAGGGTCACCGAAATGCAATCGGCAAAAGGAACCGAATTGAAGAGAACGAAAAGTCACCGAACGTGCGGTGACTTTTCGAATCTCTTTGGATAACCCTGAAAGTTTCTACTGAATAAAATACATAAAAAATTAATGCTAATTTAATAGGAATAGTATAAAAATATAAAAAAAAAGGTAACCCCTGATCATATACAGTCAGGTCCAGAAATATTGGGACATCGACACAATTCTAACATCTTTGGCTCTATACACCACCACAATGGAGTTGGAATGAAACAAACACAATGTGCTTTAACTGCAGACTGTCAGCTTTAATTTGAGGGTATGTACATCCAACTCTGGTGAACGGTGTAGGACTTACAGCAGTTTGCAGATGTGCCTCCCACTTGTTAAGGGACCAAAAGTAATGGGACAGAATAATAATCATAAATCAAACTTTCCCTTCTTAATACTTGGTTGAAATCCTTTGCAGTCAATCACAGCCTGAAGTCTGGAACGCATAGACATCACCAGATGCTGGGATTCATCCCTGGTGATGCTCTGTCAGGCCTCTACTGCAACTGTCTTCAGTTCCTGCTTGTTCTTGGGGCATTTTCCCTTCAGTTTTGTCTTCAGCAAGTGAAATGCATGCTCAATGGGATTCAGGTCAGGTGATTGCCTTCGCCATTGCATCACATTCCACTTCTGTCCCTTCAAAAACTCTTTGGTTGCTTTTGCAGTATGCTTTGGGTCATTGTCCATCTGCACTGTGAAGCTCCGTCCAATGAGTTCTGCAGCATTTGGCTGAATGTGAGCAGATAATATTGCCCGAAACACTTCAGAATTCATCCTGCTGCTTTTGTCAGCAGTCACATCATCAATAAATACAAGAGAACCAGTTCCATTGGCAGCCATACATGCCCACGCCATGACACTACCACCACCATGCTTCACTGATGAGGTGGTATGCTTAGGATCATGAGCAGTTCCTTTCCTTCTCCATAATCTTCTCTTCCCATCACTCTGGTACAAATTGATCTTTGTCTCATCTGTCCATAGGATCTTGTTCCAGAACTGTGAAGGCTTTGTTAGGTGTTGTTTGGAATACTCTAATCTGGCCTTCCTGGTTTTGAGGCTCACCAATGGTTTACATCTTGTGGTGAACCCTCTGTATTCACTCTGGTGAAGTCTTCTCTTGATTGTTGACTTTGACACACATACACCTACCTCCTGGAGAGTGTTCTTGATCTGGGCAACTGTTGTGAAGGGTGTTTTCTTCACCAGGGAAAGAATTCTTCATTCATCCACCACAGTTGTTTTCCGTGGTCTCCCGGGTCTTTTGGTGTTGCTGAGCTCACTGGTGCGTTCCTTCTTTTTGAGAATGTTCCAAACAGTTGTTTTGGCCACGCCTAATGTTCTTGCTATCTCTCTGATGGATTTGTTTTGTTTATCCAGCCTAATGATGGCTTGCTTCACTGATAGTGAAGGCTCTTTGGATCTCATCTTGAGAGTTGACAGCAACAGATTCCAAATGCAAATAGCACACTTGAAATGAACTCTGGGCCTTTTATCTGCACATTGTAATTGGGGTAATGAGGGAATATCACACACCTGGCCATAGGACAGCTGAGAAGCCAATTGTCCCATTAGTTTTGGTCCCTTAACAAGTGGGAGGCACATCTGCAAACTGCTGTAAGTCCTACAACGTTCACCTGAGTTGGATGTACATACCCTCAAATTAAAGCTGCAGTCTGCAGTTAAAGCACATTGTATTTGTTTCATTCCAACTCCATTGTGGTGGTGTATAGAGCCAAAGATGTTAGAATTGTGTCGATGTCCCAATATTTCAGTACCTGACTGTATATTATAGGGACACGGAGCGCCGTGTATAGAGTAGGGATGCATTGATACCACACACAGACATACAGTTGTGTTCAAAATTATTCAACCCCCAATGCTGTAAAGGGTTTTAGGGAATTTAGTGTACATTTGTAATTGTATTCAGAATGAAATCCTACAAGGACTTTTTAAAGAACCATATGCAACTAAAATGACATCAATTGGTTTTGTAATACAGTAGTAAATGTTTCTTTTGTGAATTCTTCATTGACACAATTATTCAACCCCTTAAAGACTACCACTCTGAAGAACAGAGGTTCATTCAAGTGTTTTCAATCAGGTATTGAAAACATCTGTGGATGTCACGGAGCAGCAATAAAGCATAATAAGCACCAATTAGGCAGCTTTAAAATGACTGTGATACTCAGCTCGTTCTAGGCATTTACTGGTGTGGTTACAAACATGGTGAAGTCAAGAGAATGGTCCAGGAAGACAAGAGAAGAGGTTATTACTCTTCACAGGAAGGGCAATGGCTATAAGAAGATTGCAGAGATGTTAAACATACCAAGAGAGACCATAGGACGCATCATTCGCAAATTCAAGGCAAAGGGCACTGTTGAAACGCTACCTGGTCGTGGCAGAAAGAAGATGCTGACTTCGACGGTTGCAGATTAAAGGCTGGAACATTTTGGAGTGCCCATCGCAGTCACCTGACTTAAATCCGATTGAGAACCTCTGGTGGGACTTAAAGAAAGCAGTTGCAGTGCGCAAGCCTAAGAATGTGACTGAACTGGAGGCTTTTGCCCATGACGAATGGGCGAAGATACCCCTAGATCGCTGCAAGACACTTGTGTCAAGCTATGCTTCACGTTTAAAAGCTGTTATAACTGTAAAAGGATGTTGTACTAAGTACTAAGATTGAATGTCACTTGGGGGTTGAATAAAACTGATAATGATGTGAGCAGAGAAAAGACATTTCTGGTTATTTCATTATAAATGTTATGTTATATTTGTCTGACCTACACGTGCCTCTTTGATTTAATTGTAAGCAAGATGACTGAATGATCAAAATCAATGTCAAACTGGCCAAAACACTCAATTTCAGTGGGGGTTGAATAATTTTGAACACAACTGTATATGTATATATCAACACGCAGACCTATATACAGTTGTGTTCAAAATTATTCAACCCCCACTGAAATTGAGTGTTTTGGCCAGTTTGACATTGATTTTGATCATTCAGTCATCTTGCTTACAATTAAATCAAAGAGGCACGTGTAGGTCAGACAAATATAACATAACATTTATAATGAAATAACCACAAATGTCTTTTCTGTGCTCACATCATTATCAGTTTTATTCAACCCCCAAGTGACATTCAATCTTAGTACTTAGTACAACATCCTTTTACAGTTATAACAGCTTTTAAACGTGAAGCGTAGCTTGACACAAGTGTCTTGCAGCCATCTACGGGTATCTTCGCCCATTCGTCATGGGCAAAAGCCTCCAGTTCAGTCACATTCTTGGGCTTGCGCACTGCAACTGCTTTCTTTAAGTCCCACCAGAGGTTCGCAATCGGATTTAAGTCAAGTGACTGCGATGGCCACTCCAAAATGTTCCAGCCTTTAATCTGCAACCATGCTCTAGTGGACTTGGAGGTATGCTTGGGATCATTGTCCTGTTGAAAGGTCCAACGTCTCCCAAGCCTCAGGTTTGTGACGGACTGCATCACATTGTCATCCAATATCTCCTGGTACTGAAGAGAATTCATGGTACCTTGCACACGCTGAAGCTTCCCTGTACCTGCAGAAGCAAAACAGCCCCAAAGCATGATTGACCCCCCGCCATGCTTCACAGTAGGCAAGGTGTTCTTTTCTTCATAGGCCTTGTTCTTCCTCCTCCAAACATAGCGTTGATCCATGGGCCCAAACAGTTCTAATTTTGTTTCATCAGTCCACAGAACACTATCCCAAAACTTCTGTGGTTTGTCCACATGACTTTTGGCATACTGCAGTCGACTCCTCTTATTCTTTGGAGACAGCAAGGGGGTGCGCCTGGGAGTTCTGGCATGGAGGCCTTCATTACGCAGTGTGCGCCGTATTGTCTGAGCTGAAACTTCAGTACCACATCTGACAAATCTTTTCTCAGTTCCTCAGCAGTCACACAGGGACTTTTCTCCACTCTACGCTTCAGGTAGTGCACAGCAGTCGAAGTCAGCATCTTCTTTCTGCCACGACCAGGTAGCGTTTCAACAGTGCCCTTTGCCTTGAATTTGCGAATGATGCTTCCTATGGTCTCTCTTGGTATGTTTAACATCTTTGCAATCTTCTTATAGCCATTGCCCTTCCTGTGAAGAGTAATCACCTCTTCTCTTGTCTTCCTGGACCATTCTCTTGACTTCACCATGTTTTGTAACCACACCAGTAAATGTCTAGAAGGAGCTGAGTATCACAGTCATTTTAAAGCTGCCTAATTGGTGCTTATTATGCTTTATTGCTGCTCCGTGACATCCACAGGTGTTTTCAATACCTGATTGAAAACACTTGAATGAACCTCTGTTCTTCAGAGTGGTAGTCTTTAAGGGGTTGAATAATTGTGTCAATGAAGAATTCACAAAAGAAACATTTACTACTGTATTACAAAACCAATTGATGTCATTTTAGTTGCATATGGTTCTTTAAAAAGTCCTTGTAGGATTTCATTCTGAATACAATTACAAATGTCACTAAATTCCCTAAAACCCTTTACAGCATTGGGGGTTGAATAATTTTGAACACAACTGTATATGTATATATCAACACGCAGATATATATATATATATATATATATATATATATACACCCACCCACAGACCTCAGACCATATACAGTATAATACATACGCACATGGGGGGGTGGCATGTGGACAATCTCAACTAAAGGCACCCCCATTTGGCTGATCCCTCCAGAAGAAATGTTGAACCCGACAGAGCAGAGAATATATATATTATTCTCTGCTCTATCGGGTTCAACATTTCTTATGGAGGGATCACCCAAATGGGGGGGAGGGCAATTAGTTGCCAAAATGTGTGTGTAATACAAGTCTGGATATATATATTTATTAGAATATAGATATAGATATATAGATATCATACCTGCCCTTACCTTCCCCTATAAATTTGCTAAAAATATACACACCAAAAAAAACAAACCACTGCCTGAGACCCCGCGCAGTCCACATGCCACCCCCTCTACCTGGCTGAATGTATCTAATATATATAATTCAATACATTCAGCCAGGTAGAGAAAGGAAAAAAAAAGGTTTTATTTTATGTTCCTGGGGACATTTAAAAATGTCCTCGGATTTAATTTTTTTTAGAAATGTGTCACCTTAGCCTGGTGGTCAGTGGGGGCTCCCTGGATCCTGGTTGTGGGGGGGGGGGTCAGCCATGGCCGCAGGTGCAGTGGCTCCCTCCCTGTGCTGCCTGTCTCTGCCACATGCACCCGGGCAGCTAGCCCGCACAGTCGCAGCTCTGTCATCCGGCGGCCACATGCTCCTCAAGGGGATCCTTGGGAGGCCCCTGCAGGCTGCCCCCTGCAGTGCCTGATTAGAGGGCCGTGTCTGCCTGATGTTTTAGTAACAAGAATGTTTTATCCCATAGGCTTCAATGTTAAAAATATTCCCGTTTTAAGTCAATATCTAAAACCGTTGCTTATAATATTCTGCAGTAAAGAGTCTCTTTATTTCTCGATTTTTTAGTATTTAAGCATTTTTTATACTTTTCTCCAAAAAAATTTTTTCTAACTTTTGGCGAACGTCCCAAAAAGTTCGAAGTTCGCGAACTGTCGAACGGCCGATGTTCGATGCAAACTCCGAACAGATGGAACCGAACAGCTCATCCCTAATCACAGTAATTCAAAGTTGCATAAACCTTATCTCTGCCATAAAAGCCATAGTTTGGTATAGCATTGATTTTAGGGTTCTGTGTAAAAACAGACCCAGGATGCATAAAAGTGAGACAGATGTCATTTGCATATCCTACCCAGAATTCCTTGCTGCATATGGGGAATGTGACACAGGAGCTCTGGGATGCAATTCTTTGAATTGCTGTGATGTGCAAGTGGCTTCTGCAATAATAAACACATACAGTATATATATATATATTATATATATATATTTATATATATATAAAATTGAATTTTCCATTGTTATATTCTCTGCTCAAATCCCTCATCCTTTCACTACCACAAATGTGCATAGTGGCTCTAGTCAGAATATTTCAGAGCTGCTGATCGAAATAGGCAGTGGTGAAATGCACCACTGCCAGTATTGAGACCTACAGGGTTATTCAGAGAGAGGTGAAAACCAGGAGAATGACTGGAGAAGTGAAATTCTAGGTCAAAATAGCCGATTTGGAAAGTGAGATAAATGGAAGAATTTATCTGGCTTGGCTATTTTGACCTAGAATTTTCACTTCTCCAGCCATTCTCTTGGTTTTCACCTCTGTCTCTGAATAACCCTGCTAGAGTTCATGAGCAAGGAGCAACAGCAGGACATAGGGTACTGTTTGTGTTGTAACCAGAGGAGGTGGCGAATCCCACCATCCTCTGCATGGTGGGATTAGAGGTACTATGCTACTGTTTCATGTATTTATTCGTTCGTGTTAAGTGATTTGCGTTTCGAAAATCACTTAACCACAAGGTATACTGGCTCCAGCTGAGAAAAATAAGCTATGTACGATTATCTCTTCTTAGGCTATAGAAGCCGTTATTTTACTGTAACCTGACGCAAAGTCTCAGATGGAATAGCGACTTGAGTTGCTAAACGAACAGCTGGGGCTGTTATGAAGAATGGCTTGAATTGTTACCTTGATGGCCTGGTTAGAATAAAGACCAAAATGTGTTTCTATGAAACTTATTAATTAACCTATTGTAGATTTGCTCTGTATTTGTCAAGTCAAATAAATAGCACCTATAGAATGGAAAATCAGACAGTGGATTCAATCTGTTTCATATACACAGCAACCTCTAAGTTATATGCTTTATATGTGGGGTAAATCAGATATTAATTACAAAACTGAGTGTTAACCAGGCAGACAACTTGAACTAGATTTAATATAGGTGTATCGCACTTCAGCCTATGATAATAGTTAAAATGAAGAATAGCAGTGCACAATGGCTACCTACAGCTAGCCGGGTGGTCATAACTTCACAATATGACTGCACCAGCACACATAGAATCCATAGAAAGTGGAAGTCTGGCACTCCAATGGTAAAGTCAAATCAAATCTGTTGCTACCAAAATGTACAAAAAATAAATAATTGAAAAAAAAGGGGAATATCTGCAATACAAGTAGATAAAGCACACATAGGGTAAAACCCCTTTACACCCGAGTGTTATAGCACTGCTAATTTTGCACTCACAAACGGTGATTTCAATCAGGCATGTAAGTATTCAACAAAGGATCCAATTTCTTTCCTTAGGTTATTTTCTCATTTTCCATAACCAAATAGTCATGTTGAAAGAGGGAAAGAAAGTATGCAATAGTGAAGGACCACAAAAAAAGTTTAAATTTAAAAACAATCCTTATTTATTGCACGTACTCTTAAGTTAAAAAATCACATATAAAAGTCACCCAGTTCCAGGGATACATCTCGGGTCCAGGCCCACGGGTCTTTTTAATGTTAATTTATGAATAAATTTATGTAAATCAATAAATAGATCAAAACTATTTGATGTTTTATTGGGAGCAAATTTAAGACCCTTCCGAAGAGCATTTTCCGTGACCTCATCTAGCACCAAATCTGTTAAATTAATTATCCCCATATTGCCCTCTAATAACTGGGGGATCCGTTGGACTCCTCTCCCCAAGAGTTGGCGCTCATGCACCTCCTCTTGATTGGGGAATCTGCCAGCACCACTGTACTTGTTCCGATGGGTCCAGTCTTTCTTTGGTAGATAATAATTTGTAATCTTGCATTCTTTTGGGTGCGCCCCTATAAAAGGGGCCTTAGAATTCAATTCCAATCTTTCTTGATTATCTACCACCTGGGCCCAAGTTCTCGAATCACCAGGTAGAATATTGGATGTTTCCTTATTAATATTTTTTGAGGAAACTTTTTTTATAGGCATCTGAGCCTTAACGGCATCCTTCTCAATTTGGGTACCTTGTGCTCGATTAGCATCTCTCTTAGAAGTATTCTGTGTCTTTTCAGTCCTGAAAGGTCTATTCCTTTCCTCATTCTGGGTTCTCATGTCTCTATAATGGACATGTCTATTTGGAACTCGCCCCAAATAGACATTTCTTTTTCTCATTTTCCTTTTATTAACTGTTAAATAAGCTTGTTCCTCCCAATCCTGTTTATCCCATAAATATTTCCCGTTTTTTATTGATGATATTTTTTCCTCCAGGGTCTCAATCTTTTGACATAATTCTTTTTCGCCCTCTGCAAAGGACAAACTTTCTTTATCTACAGGGAAATTTTCACTATGAGACTTGATTTCCTGCTCCAGATGTATCAAATTTTCTTTTTCATATTCTACTATCACTTTCATAAGTCTTCTGGCACTATGTATTTATTGAAGCATGGGAAGGATGCCACTCCTGAGGAAGTCGAGAGGACGAAACGCGTTGAGTGGCAGACCCCAGAAACCGTGGAACTTAGGGCTACCAAAATGTAGCCTAATAATGACCTTTATGCTTTTGCCACTGGAGTGCCCGATGTCCGCTTTCCATTCTTTCTATGATAAATAGTGTCACTGGGGGTGCTATAGCGCGGTCCTCTAGGGCAATAAATTTGGCACAGTCTCTTTCCACGGTTTAGTGTTTATTTGTTGGCCTTCAAAGAATAACACAATAAAACAGAAAACAATGCCTAACTCGTCTGAGTCTTACTAACAAAATATATGTACCTTACTAATGCGGATAAATAACAAAATAATGGAACTCTTTGCCAACCTTTTCTTTTGGGAAGCTGCCAACCTCAGCACTTCACCAGGTCTGCTGCTGCTTGTCTGTCTCTCTCAAATCAATCAATCTCCTCAACCTCTCACTGGTTCCTCACACCCAGGAAACATTTAAGAGCTTTTAATTAGCAGGTGTGGAGACCTTGCAGCAGAGGGGAACAATTTAAAACACATATTTTCCTCCTGGGTTTAAGGCTAGGGTCAGACGAGCATGATTTCTACGGACTGTACCTCCGTGCACACGGACGTACGTCAGTACGGAAGACACAGTAGTGGCCACACAGTCCGTTTTTTCACTGACGTATATTTTGACGGATGTAGGAGAGAAAATAAATTAAAAAGCAAAACCATTTTGTCCGTGAAAAACGCTGGACGTATAAATGCTGGATGTATAAATGTGTCCGTCTGACCACGTTCCATCACTCACACACAAAGCTATGCGGACGTTGTGGACGCAGCGCACTTTGTGTGGCCGTTCTAGGGGTTGTACGTTCTTGCCTGCCTTGCGTCCGTGGGCCACGGCCGTTGTGCGTCCGGAGTTCAGTGCGGACTTACTTCATGTGTCAGGCTCCGATGGGCTTTCTGTCATGCTATCACAGACGTACGTTTAGGCGCAATCACGGACGTGAACACTACGCTCGTCTGACCCCAGCCTAAACAGCCATGTCCTCTCCAACAAACATAGGGGGAATGTACACACTGTTGCACACCATTCCCCTCACCTGATTACAATAGTTAGACAATGCTTTATGTAATTCAATGAAAAACACTTAATTACTTAGTATGCGCATGACAATAATTTACATCATGGAAACTGCTTTTACCACCAACTCTCACTAACATCCTTTTCCATCTGATTTAGATAATGGAACCAGCGATTTGCTTCCAAAATACTTGTCGGTCTTAAAGATATTGCAAAATCAAGGTATGAGTGGATGGTGTTGAAACCAAACACCTACACCACAAGTGTTCATGTTCAACATTGTTCTTTTAGGGAAAAAAATTGCTTACATGGAGAAAATTATATTTAAAAAATTATTAAAACGGTCCTTAACACCTTCACTACAAAGATCGATCATGTTCGATTTGCAAGTTACCTCCTGGTGCCCTGGTATCGCATATAGTCAATATGGTGTTTGTAGCAGATTTCCGTACCCCAACTGGGTTGCATCTGTGAATGCCGCTCTCTTGTTGGACCCCTGTTGCCCCACCAGCAATCTTCTGTGCCTTTCTCCAGTCCTTAGCCGAAGCTTAAAGACAGGTGCAGTAATAGCTGATAGGGTCTCCTTTTCTAAGGGTCTTCGTGTGTCCCTCATCTCGATTACAGGTCTCTGGTCATCTGTTTTGATCCCTCAGGCAGAGCAATGACGAGCGCTCGGGGATGAACTAGACACAGACAAGCTACTATATGCTATCCATTCAAATTGAATTCAAGAACAGCGACGTATTTATATCCTTACATGCAAAAGAGGGGGTGATGTCAGAGAAACCATAGGTACATAGGAACCAAACAGAATTGGTATAACAACAACACATTCTTCTATGTTTAACAGGTTTCAGCGGTTGCAAAAATATTGCCTAGAGGGATAAAGGAGCGATGGGACCTGGCAAGTTTCAGTTCAACAGATATCCTAGTATCTTAAGGCAGAAACCGAACCTTGTTGAAACACCGGAATAGCAGGCACAAGGAGTGGTGTTTGGGACAGATGGCTTTTGTGATGAGGGAAATGAATTGCATATTTCAATTTAGATTTTTGGATCAATTATTTATAAAGTACTTTACAATGGCATTCCCCAGAAATGAGGCACCATGCAGATCTTGAGTTTAGAGCAGTCAGATCGGAACTGAGCCTTTAACCACTTGGCTGCGGAGGACGCACTCAGCGCATCCTTCCAAGTGCTTCTCCTGTGCGATGAACCCCCTATTTCCCGATCCGTGGCAGCTAGAGATTAATGTTTGGTATTGTTGGTTCGGCAAGACCATCTTAAAAGTTACCAAAAAAAAATAAAAAATGTAAATAAAAAAATATTAAAAAAAATAAACAGTTTTTTTTGTTTTGTTAATGCAGCAATATTGTTCCCATTTCAATTATAATGTGAACAATGATGCTGCACTAACGATTTTTGTATGGGGTGCGTCTGTTAAAAATCACGTGATTTTCCCCCAAAAAAAATGTAACGAGTCCCCATTTCTAATTTTTTTAACAAGCGCAACCCATAGAAAATATAACCGCAAACGCTGTTGAAATGTGAAAAAAACATTTTACACGTTGTAAATTACTGAAAATTTTAATTTTATTGCATTTTTTGTTATAATATATAGACAGGACATGACGTATACATATAATAATGATATATTATGAATCTTCCGAGTCTGCCGGAAAGAACGATATATAATATGTCTGGGTCATATAATAAAATAAGGCTTTAAAACGTGTTTAAACATGATGAGCGAAACTGGTAAAAATGAGCTCAGTACACAGGCGTGAAATGGCTCAGCAGCGAAAGGGTTAATGAGCTAAACATATACAGTTCCATCAGGGGCCCAGAGGCCAATGAGACATCCCTTCCTGGCGCATTGTTGCGCTTCATCAGAAATTCCTCTCCTGGCATAATGAAAATTCCTACCTGGCATTGTGGTGTCTGGGACATAATTAGACCAGGGAAAGGTAATGAAATTAACTCTGGACACTAAAATGCATCCTACAACATACCAGTAAAACAGATCAAAAGTAGATTGTGGGGGAACAAACAGGGAATACAGATTATACAGTATCTGATAATGGGGCAGTGTTTGGCAAAATGTTTTATCACTGTGGATGTGATTCCCGAGGTGCTAACACTTTTTAAAACCAGCTGGGGAATGTGAATGAATGACATCTCCCCATCTGATCCTGCATGGAGCCCTGAACTGCAGTATCCCCTTTTTGGCCAGCAGATGGTGACATCTTCCTGCCCAATAGGTTATTACAGTAGTGAATAAATTGGAAATATTCCTAAATAATTCTTACTGTATAATTAAAATGATTTTCCAAAAATCTGCTGGTTCCGAACAATGTTTTTTTTTAAAATCCCTTGCTAGGGAAGGGGTTAAAGAGAATTTGAAAAAAGGCAATGAATTCTGTCTTCAAAAGTCATCATTTAGTATGACAAGATCAACTTGTAAAACAGGACATTTTAAAATAAAAATACTATGAGGAGAATGTATTATGTAATAGAAATATCCGTTTTAAACAACAAGGTAGCAAATGCATTACAACAATAGGAAAGTAGGAAAAGGTCAACATAGCATAAATGTGTGATAGCAAAGCACTGATGTAACAAATATATAATCAATTAAATACAATGTGGTATACATGATCCAGTGCACGGCGTGTGATAAGGGCTGCTATATTGGTGAAACCAGCCTTAAACTAAATCTCAGGATGAACCAGCACAGACACTCCATCAAGAACCACCAGGAAAATAAATATTGTACCCCGGTGGGACATCACTTCAATCTAATAGGCCAGTCCATCCAAAACCTCAAAATTAAAATCCTCAAAGGACATTTTAAAGACCACCATGTACGCAAAACATATGAAATCAAAATGATCACATATTTTAACACTATAAATACTGGACTCAATGTCGATTCTGGGTTTTTAACCCATTATGATAACGTCACATAACATTCTAAATTCTGGCTGATGTTTTGTTTCTTCTTGGTTTCCTTTTTTTTCTCTCTATTTTTTTTCATGTCTCTTTCAGCCTTCACTGTTTTGTGTTTTTGTTTTTTTTCTTTTCCTTTTTTCATTCTAGGTTGTATGATCTTATATCTGTTGTTTTATTATGGGCCCACGATCCCTCATGCATTTATTTTCCCATTTTGAACATACCATTTGACTCTCACTTTTTACGACATCTAATCCCCCCCACCCATGTGACCCTTAATGTCCTAATGTTTAATTCTAGGAACTGATCAGTAAGCATCCAGACCTGAGGAAGAGAGGATCACTCTCGAAAGCTTGTCTTTTAAATGTAATGTTAGTCCAATAAAATAGGTATCACTACGTACTGCTATACTCGCAATTAAATACAACAAATATGGGTATTTTTTTAGCTCAAATCGTCAAATTGATCATTTCTTTTTAAAAATATCTAGGGATTTATGTATGTAAGTAATAGGACATCAGGGTTAGTGACATACATATGGAGTTTGGTTTGGTTGAGGATATAATGAACACCGCGTTGTGCAATAAAGCACTAATCTTCATTTTTCAAGTGTCCCCCTGGTTTTTATAGGGCACCTTGGGGAGTATACTTTATTCCTGAATTTGTCCTGGGGAATATGTAGCATACAAGTCAGCTAGTGCTGGAAAAAGCAACTTCTAGGCGATTTTATTTCAACACAGGAAGCCATAAATACCCTAAGGAGTGTTCTGATTGGATGCAGGAGGGTTGTGCATCTTAAAGTGTGAGTAACTTGGTATCTAGGATAAGGATGGGTGTATGCATGGCTGGGCATGGGGAATCCATGCTGAGTGGACAGACATAACCCAGGTAGGCATGACAAATACTCAAATTTTCACCATGATGGAAGTGTCATCCTCCTTTGACTTCAGTGATATTTTCTTGGGGCAATTAGGCTTAAATGTTGAGGCTGTATAATACTAAAAAGGAAGTTAAACACATACTTAATATCTGACCTCATTCCTGTTTTTTGTTTAACTTTCAGTTTTAGCACAAGAAAATTTTTCCAGCAAAATACAAGAACAATTAAATAACAACACTAATGACATTGGCATGATAAAAAAACAAGGTAAGATTTATCATAAAAATCCACTTATTAATAAATGTACAAGGAATAAAAAAAAACTACCTCTACCTCTGATGGGAAACTTTATTTTCTTCTTTTTTCTGTGTTCTTCGTGAATGTGTAACTAGAAGGCACATGATAGAAACATAGAAAATGTCGGCAGATAAGAACCTTTCGGCCCATCTAGTCTGCCCAATTACATGGATACTTTACCTGGATTTATCTTTTGTTTAAGATAGCCTTATGCCTATCCCATGCTTGCTTAAATTCAATTACTGTTTTGGCCTCTACCACTTCTACTGGAAGGCTGTTCCATGTATCCACCACCCTCTCAGTAAAATAATGCTTCCTGATGTTATTTTTAAACCTTTGCCCCTCTAATCTAAGACTATGTCCTCTTGTTTTGCTACTTTGTTTCCTTTTAAATATACTCCCTTCCTCTACCTTGTGGATTCCTTTACGTATTTAAATGTTTCTATCATATCTCCTCTGTCTCGTCTTTTTTCCAAGCTATACAAAATCAAAATCTATCGAATAAGATCTATCAAAATCACACTGTCATCTAATATCAATACACATTTCATTGAATATTTATTTCTGCGATTATGGCTCATTTCTACTAATTGCAAAGTGACCAATATTTTTGCTTATTGATGTATTGTGTATGTGAGTTTATTCTAAGGTTGTGGGCGGTTGCAAAATGGTATTGGTCAACATAAATGATCAAAGGGACACTCTAGACACCATGACCACTTGATTGATTTTAAGAGATCATTGTGTGCTGAGTCGTTTTAACCACTTTAGCTTCAATAACATCCTTTTTTGTCTGTCTTAGTTGATGGGATCTGCATCCAGCATCCAGAATATTTGTCAAACTTGAAGAATTTGCAGAAAAAAGGTATGATTGAAAAGACTGTGATGTCTCCTCCTTACATGTTAATGGTTCTGAGAGAATATGGAGGGCTGCCAGGCTGAAGCTCCATATTGCTTACATAGTACAATACTTCAACAGGATAACGGAAATAATACTCCTAAATATAGACCGAAACAAAAGTAAGTCCCATTAGATAAGGTAGTACATTTTTGTCAACAATAAGTGAAAAACAGGACAGGAGAAAACACAACTTATGTTGGAAAACAGTAAAGATGCCAGAACTCACCATTGAAGGGCTGGCATTCTCCCCATGCCATGCTGAGGCTCCTGGCGTCTGTTGGCATAGTTGCAGACAACACACCACACTCGATCCCAGCGCAGGTGGTGACAGGGGCTCCCCAAACCGGCATGCCAGCTGGGAGTAAATCTCTGCGTCATGGCGCTGTGTGTAGAGCAGCAGCTCTAGCTCCACATGAAGGGTGTGCACTATGGGTTGGTGTCCGGGGTAGCTGCAGTCACCCATCTCTCTGAAGCTAACGTAAACGCTCACACAGGTGAGTGCCAATGTTAGTGTTAACTATGTACTATGGCTTGGTGACTTTTATGACATTACGTTCGAAATAAGAAATTAATATAGAGTGTCACAGACCTTACATAGCACTCCCCTGCTTGAAGCCACAGACAGACTTTATGCCCCTTGTGTTCCCCTGTTTTAGGTCCTATCCCCTGTAAACAGCGTTTATTCCCTGGGTTTTGCTTTCTGGACTGTATATTGCAACTGTTACCCCGGCCCCTTTCCTGTTTGGGAGCCCGCTCCCAGTTAAAAAGACTGTTCCCCTGTGAATTGTTGTCACATTTTCCCTGGTTTTTGCTGCGCCCCCTGGTGGTGAGAGGCATTCATGTCTGTTTTCATCTGTTTTGTTTTTGGATGTGCTGTCTGGGGCCGCTCTGGGGTTCTGCTGTGATCTTCTGGTCTTAGGTCACATGGCCCAATCACACAGGTCCACTGCCTATATAACTCCCAGCAGCACAGTGCTTCATTGACCGTTTGTGGAGTTCATATGGTGGTTGTGTTTCCTGTGTCCTGGTCCTAGTTCCTGATTCCCGCGTTGCTGGCTGCATAGCTTCATGTCTAGTATTTCTGATCTTGACTTTTGGCTTATGTTCCTGGATATTCTCTTTCTTGCTTCCTGTACTCTGTATTCTGCATATCCCGCTGCTGACCTGGCCTGACTGAGAACCGCTCCTGTGTATGACTTCTGCTATCGTTCTGGTTTATTCTCTGATCTGCTCCTTGTACCCTGTACCATGTATTTTGGTTTCTGTGTATGACCTTAAGCGTGTTCTCTGGATCTCTCTTGTCTGCTCCCTGCGTTACTGTATGCCTATTCTGTTGTCAACCTTTGCTAGTCCTGACCACTCTTATGTTTCATGTTTTATGTATCTTGTTTGTCTGAGTTACTCAGAGGCCAATATTCAAGGACCTCTCCAGTCTAGGATTTTGTCTGTCTTGTTAACCCTTGCTCTTCTAGTTCCCCCTAGCTCTGTCATCCTTTGTGAGGTATCTTCACTAGTTAGAGGCCACACAAGGACCTACCCCAGCATAGGGATCCCTTTAGCTTTCTTCTATGCCTCCCTGTCTCTCGTGTTTTCAGTCTGGTTCATCTCTTGTCTTGTCTTGTGTAAGTCTTGTACCAAGCCAGCAGCTCACCTGTCTAAAGGGCTACACTCCTTGTTCCAAGCCACCACGATGGCCCAAGTGGGGGCCCAGCGTGACAATTGCGTCATTTGAATTTAGAGATGTGTTTTGGTGGTGCAGGCCTCTCTTTGTGCAGAATGTTTATGTTGAATCTGTGATTATGTAAGAATGCTATTGTCTATCTGCTTATCTGTTGCATGTTTGAGGAGTGTAAATCTACCCTTGTCTCAGGCAAACACTGTCCCAATCTGATTTATTGGGACATTGGATTTATGTAAATTACTGTGTGTGATCACTGTTTGTGTGCTTCAGCCTGAAGTAACCTGCCAGCCATTTCAAGACCTCATCTGCATAAGCCTGACGGACTCACGTAGAGCCTGAGGAGGATCAGAGTGAAGCCTGCAGTATACTTGAAACCAGCCAATGGGAACTGTTGGGGTGGGCAGGAAGTTGAATGTTGTCATCATAAAAACCCTGTTTGTGTGTCCCAGTAAAAGAGATCTCCTGTTTGAACCTACATGAAGCCTGCCTGGTGTTTGTTCCTGCGCTGCAACCAGAATCTCCTGTTTGAACATACAGCTTGTCTGGTATTTCATTCAGAGCTACAATCTACTAACCTGGGAAGGTACTTAGCGGCCATCCAAAATTCATCTGCTGGATTGAAAGAGCGAATTGAAAGAACGGACCGGCTGCTCGAGGTATCGAATCTGGAGTGATTCGAAGGCCGGGCCGATCTTGGTGTGTGAGTGTCTGGAGAGATGGACAGGCGGACAGTAGGGCTCCGTTACAGAGTCTATCTCCTTTTGCAGCTATAACAGCTTCCACTCTTCCAGAATGGCTTTCCACAAGATTTTGGGTTGTTTCTGTGGGAAGTTTGCCCATTCATCCAGTAGAGCATTTGTGAAGTCAGGCAGTAATGTTGGACAAGAAAGCTTTGTTCACAATCTCCATTCCAGTTCATCCCAAGGGTGTTGGATGGGGTTGAAGTCAGAGCTCTGTGCAACCAGTCAAGTTTTTCCACACCAAACTCATCCAGCCATGTCTTTATGGACCTTGGTTTGTGCACGGGGGCAAAGTAATGCAGGAATAGAAAAGGAACTCTTCAGAATCTCCTATTTTTTTCACACCATATGTTTGTAAATGCAGACTGCATGGCTCGGTGAGTGATTTTACCTGTGGCAATGGGTTTGATTGAAGTACCTGAATTAAAGAATTAGGAAATGTGTCACAGTACTTTTGTCCATATACATGTAGTGTATTTTCAGCTATTTCATCTAGATTTATATTTTTAATCCACAAACTTGGGCAATGATATCTCATATCCACCAACTATCCAGTACATGGTGGTCTTGTAAGCTATGTGAGCATGTTGTTCGTTTCCAATGTACTGCTAAATATTACTGTCAATTATGCAAACTGTAATGTATTAATATCTTTTACAGTTGAAGAGCTCTCATCAAGACTCAACAAAACAAGTACAACTGATGAAAGTAAGATATTGAATGGAGTATACACTATAAAAGTAAAATAAAATACATAACCCTGAAGTTCACTCACAAAACAGCTACTTGTTAAAAGCTGACAGCAGACATAGAATAATGACAAAAATAGGAGAGATGGAAAAGGTCAAATTCCATTTTTTAAATCTTATTTAGTCACTTTTTTTTATTTTAATTAGTAGCTCCCATAAGTGATAAAATATTTAAATCACATCATGTTACCTTCAGATCCTTCACCACTTTACCAAATTAAGACTTCAACCACACATGTTGTATGAATTATAAGTGATTGGCTGTCTGAAATGTGAACATCAAGCCACAAAAATATTGCCATTTATTAAAAATGGTAACATTATTAGTATCACCATCATTTATATAGTGCCAACTAGGGGTCAAGTTGAACAGGGATACTTAAAGAGCAATTCCGACGTCCTTAGTGTTACGTCCTCAGCCCCTGCAGCGCTGCCTGGGGGGTCTGGGCTTGTTCCTGTGTCGATGGCTGGCCGGGTGCCAGCACTCAATAATGGCCGATCGGCGTCTGAGGGGCGGGGTCTGGCGTGGTCACGAGGAGCCGCCGAGTTTAAAGCAGGGCGCGAGTAGTTGCTCGTCGCCCTGACGTGGAGTTTATGTAAAGGTGCGCTAACGGCGCTACCCTGGCGTAGCGTTTATTTGGATTCTTTAGGACAGATTCTTGAACACAGACAGCAGGAAAGGCTATAATACATTGATTCCCACACCAGGGAGGTACCACAAGAAACCTAATTAACTCCTCGGCATCAAATGGCTTCGTGGCCAGGAGGTCGCTGAGTGAAAACACGTTAACTATCTGTGTCCTGACACATAGACATAACGTGATACAAAAACAACATGAACATGAAGATTGCTGAATCTCAATTATTGTCAGAACTAAAGCACAGAAAACAGATGCAAGACTTACTTTTGAGACATACAGAGTGGGAACTAACTAGTTCAATAGCCTGCAGGGAAGGCCTACAATCTAAGATTGGATTCAGTACAGGGACGTGCAGTCAGGGGTCCCCTGCCATTCCAGTAAATTAATGTGGTCATTGTGCTGCAATGACATGTGTGATGTGAATATTTAAACTGTAAATTTCATACTCGCCTGCTCCACGCTCCCTCGCTGTGCTTGCTTCTTCTCTGTTCTCAGCTTTTTTTTCTCCTGCACTTTCAGTTGCTGTGTTTGATTCACTACACAGACAGCAGGGGCAGCACTGAGCCAGCCTAGCCTATGCAATTTGCGCAGCTGAATGCTACACTAATTGTGAAGCTCAAGCTGGTTCTATGCTTTTCAGTGCCTCCAGAAGCAATGAGAGCAATTGAAAGCTTGAGCCAATGGGAAAGCTCCATTGGTCTCAAGCACTTCTTTTTTTTTATAAAAAAAAAACACCCCCCATGGGAGGCAGAGCTCCCCATGGATTGATTGACGCAGGATAGTCATGTGACTGTCCTCCTCAGTCATGGGGGGGGGCAGGCAGAGCTCAGCAATCAGCATGTGTGTAATAGCGCCCTCTATTAGTCAGTATTGTAAGTGCATGCTCTTACAAGATTAAAACCTGTATGCAAACTTTTTTTACAGTAAGAGTTGTAATAGTGCCCTCTATTAGTCAGTATTGTAAGTGCATGCTCTTAGCTGAAAAAAAAGGATGCAAACTTTATAAATAGTGAAACTCTATTCTCCTATATAACGATAATCAAATGCATAAATTGTGACTGCGTAACCCTTTGTATATCTGGCTCTGATACTAGCCAGTGCCTCACCAGCCACTGACCTCACCACACGTCACTGATTCAGTATGTACTCAAGCTATACATAGGGGGAACACACAGTTCAATACCCTGCAGGCAGGCCTACTATCAGCAATAGGCTTCTGTATAGCCACCAAGAAAACAGATACACGACAGGAAACAAGACAGTAGATGAATTCAGCAACAGGCTGGACAGGACTTAAATCTAGAAACTAGGAACAGACAGGACACTGATCTAGACACAAAACTGGATGCCTTGAGATAAGGCCTTGAAACCAGACAGACAAACAGACATGAAAACATGAACCAGAAAAATCAGACTAGAAACTCAGATACATGAACATGAAACTCAAATACATGAACTAGAAATAACAGATACTCGAACTACTCGATTTCATGAAAAGCAGGAACTAGGACTCCACTCCAAATTACTCCCAAGACAGTCCAAGGAGCAGCTCCTCTCAGCCTCTTTTAAAGGCTGATGGCTCCTTGCACTTATGCCTAGCTCCGCCCACTCAGACGCCGTGCTGCAAGTATTGGCAACTGGCCAGCCAGTGATGCCACCTGGCGCCCTGACCCCCCAGGAAGCACTGCGGGGGGCCAAGGATGTAACAGTTTAGTTCCCGCTTCGCCTGTAATTCATTTACGCTTATTGATACTTCGTTGCCAATCTGTTTCTGTCTGAGGACCTTGCTTTGATATCTGACCCGGCTTTTCTACTTGACGATTCTTTGGTTTTCCCCCTTGGGGTTTGTCTGCTTGCTCCCTGGCTTGGGAGATCAAATCCTTTCATACTGATTGTTTTGTAACCGTCTGTCAGAAAAATCTGTCCATATCGATCCCAACTCCGCTACTCCTGTGTGAGCACTATAGCGTCCGTTACACTTAGTTATTTTCACTTGCAGCTGGTATTAAAAAATATATTACTGGTCTAGCAAATCACTTACCATGAAATAGATAAAAGATGAAAAAAAAATCGAATTCTTATCTCTAATTCCTTGGTGCAGAGGATGGCATGGTCCGCCACCACCTCTTGCCACCAGCAAATGGACACTGAGATCGTAAAGTTTGCAGTGTCCGTCCATCAGCCCTGCAACGTCGCATATACAAAATTTCATAGAATGCTTTCACTATGGAATCCAGGAGACAATACCAGCAGAATCTCCCATCCTTAGAGATAAACCACAATACTCCGGATCGGAACCAGTGGCGTGACTACACACATAGGGCCCGATTACATTCTTCGCGCACGCGCGCGCAAAAACGCATTAATGCGAGGGGCAAAACCCTTTGCGCTGAACGTCGTATTACGACGTTCACGCACAAAATGCGCGTTAACGTCTAATGCGAGTGACCCTGCGCGAACCCTTTGTGAGCGCAATTTAGTGCGCGCATCCTATACTTAACATCGTGAGCGCAAATGCGTTTGTGCGCTGGTACGCGCATGGTATTACAATCTTAGCGCTAAATTTAACGGACAACGTTTGCGCGCATAATTTTAACGTCTTTGAAAAGCTGGCGGTAACGGCAAATTGTAACAACCTGACCGTGCCAAACTGCGGATTCACAACGGAGAACGTCGATGCGCACTTTTTTTTTTACTATATTCATCAAAAATGGTGGCCACTACCTTGTCTTCCGTCAGAACGTACATCTGTTGTGCGCAGTCTGCACAAAATGACAGACTCGCGTTAAAAATTACATTGCGCTCACTGATTTCTGCGCGCTATGGTACTTTACGCGCATTTTTACGCGTCGGTTTTACGAGCACAATTTCCCGACGGATGAAAAAATGCGCGAGGAATATAATTACAGCGGCGATTTTTGTGCGTTAACGTTTAACGCTTCGGGCAAAAAAAACACGCGTTTAGTGTGCGTTTTTGCGTTGAGAATGTAATAGGGTCTATAATCCTTTCACAATACAAATAATGTGTTTTTTTTCCTTTTTCAGATAAGTCTTGTGAAAATGACTGGGTTTATTTCCGTGGCAGTTGCTTTTTATTTTCTACAATCACATCTGATTGGACACAAGCTAGGAAAGCTTGCAAAGAAGAAGGGGCCGATCTGGTTGTGATAACAAGTAGTTTGGAACAGGTAAGATGTATATGACAACATGCATAATGAAAGATGTTTCCCTATTAAACGGTGCAGGCTGGGGTCTGTTGGGAGTTTTTGGAACTTCCTGGTTAAATACAACTACAATTCCCTATTAATAAAAACTGCCCCTCCAAAGTAACATTTGCTTTGGCATGCCAATGGAAGTGTAACGGGAGAGTAGGAGAGTCTGCATGGCTGCAGGCATTGGTATTGTGCTGCCAATTGGGCAAAGTGATGCTGGCACCTGATGCAGGACAGAGGTGAGTCGCAGGCAGGAATAACTCCTTAAGTGATGAGATATCACAGCGATCTGTGTGATCAATGCAATATCCTCAGCTTCAAGAGTTATTACACAAAAAGTGAAAATCCAAAGAGAGGATCAAACATTCCATTTAAGTCAATGGCTATACAGACCCAAGGTTGGGGGATACAGCAGAAACCGCGGCTTGAAGATGTACAGGAATGCGTGTGTACACAGGAGCTTGCAGGGATAAGGTACACTGGCAAACAGACTGGCGAACAGCAGGACGAAGACACTGAAATCAGGTAGTCAGGAGGACGGAGGGTGATGAGAGATCAAAAAGATTAGATGAGGCAAGGCACGGTAAGGAGAATACTGAACACAATGAGCAGGATAGGAGCTGGAGACTAGAGAGCACCCCCAAGCACCTACTCAGAGACTCCAATGCAAGAGCGTATGGAGAGGGGCGTAACTCACTTATATAGCAGGGCCAGCAGGTAGCAGGAGTCACGAGTGCCCCAGGCTGATGCCAAGGAGTGCTCTTTATACCAAGTGTCTTTAAGCCCTTTATGCAGATTTGTGGTTTGCTGCATGATGCAGAACCCAGCACACAGTATAACAGGAACTGAACCAGAGATGATAGGACAGGATACAGACACTAGAGGAGGCCCTGCACTGGGTAAGGTCCTTGTAGTAGGCTTCTAACTATACAGAGTATGGGGTGGGGAATAAACACCAAAACAACAACCAATATGCCCAGCAGCAACACAGAACCCTGAACCATGTATGAGGTCCTTCTAGTTGGCCTCTATCACACAGACTACACTATGCTGCTGGGCAAAGACAAGGAAACAAGACTTACATAACATGAACAGGAATATGCAAGAAACTTCAGGGAAAAAACAGGTCTAGACGCCAGAGAGGATTGTCAGCCAAAACCAGGGATTAGGAGCCAAAAGAGTTAGTCATAGTTACTAGACATGTGCACAGCACAAAATTTCGTTTTGAACTAATGGATTAGTCCTAAAATGCAATTTATTTAGTTGCTAAAGAAATTCGTTTTCAGTTCTTTAGTATGAAAACTAATTTCTTTCATCCGAAAACCAGTGGATACAATTACTATTGTAGTGGCGCCTATGGAGGTTTTCAGTTTACAACAGCTCTGGTTAAGTTAGCACCAACATTGTAATACTGCCCTGTGTCAGGCAAAGCTGTTACAGTAACTGACTGCTGCTCATCACAGCGCTCAGAGTTTCAGTAAAACTTATATATAAAAATATTATTTACTAGAGATTAGAAGAATATTATTTCTTTGTTTTACTGAAACTATGAGCACTGTTGCAGTCAGTTACTGTAACAGCTGAGCCTGATACATTGTACTGAGAGATAATGTAACAAGCAGCCGATCTCAGTGCTCACAGCCACTGGATTTAAAGGGCTAAAAAAAAAAAGGCTCCTCTCTGTATAATGTTTAGAACATCCTCCTGCATTATAATTTATACCCCTCTCTGTATAATGTATACAACATCCACCTGCATTAATTAATACCCCTCTCTGTATAATATATAGAACATCCTCCTGAATTAATTAATGTCCCTCTCTGTATAGAACATCCTCCTCAATTTATACCTTTCTCTGTATAATGTATAGAACATCCTCCTGCATTAATTAATGCCCCTCTCTGTATAGAACTTCCTACTGCATTGGCATGTGGAGGGTGCAGAACTTCGGATGTTGCGCTCTTCATTGCTGGTCTCCTTCACTCATCAATGTAATATCACAAAAAGGACTGAAACTAAAATGTAGTGCATTTTATTTTAGTTTCTTTCGTTTTTTGTACTGAGCAGTTTCGTTTCTCTTGAGTCATATGAAAACTAAATTATCCCAAAATTCGGACTAAATCGTTTTAGTACTAAAACGAATGCACATGTCTAATAGTTACATAATTACATAGGCTGAAAAAAGACAAGCGTCCATACCCTTATTAATTTAGTCGCCCATCTCTGAACTTTTTCTAGCACTATAATATCCTTTCTTAAGACAGGTGCCCAAAATTGAACGGCATATTCAAGGTGCGGTTTTACCATTGATTTATACGGAGGCAAAATTATGTTTTTATCCCAAGAGTGAACTCCCCTTTTAATGCATGCCAATACCTTGCTGGCCTTGGCGGCGGCTGTTTGACATTGCACATTGTTACTTAGTTTGAAGTCTAGGATTATTCCCAAATCCTTCTCCTGCTTTGATTTCCCTAACTCCGTACCATTTAAGGTATAAATTGCTTGTGTGTTCTTCACTCCAAAGTGCATAACTTTGCACTTATCTACATTAAATTTCATCTGCCATTTAAGGGTCCAGTCCCCCAATCTATCTAAATCCCTCTGTATCCCTAGTCATACAAGCCAAAGTCAAACACAGGAGCGGTTCTCACACAGACCAGGTCAGCAACAGGATATACAGCATACAGGGTACAGGGAGCAGACAAGAGAATAGTCAAGAGATCACGCCAATAGTCATACACAGAAATATCAGAACAATATCAGAGAATCAGGCACTCAGAAAGTGAAGACTTATCCGGGAGGCAGGAGTAAATGCACTGCTGGCCATATATATATGTACTTGAAAACGAGAGAAATCTCAATGTATCCTTCCTGGTAAAATCCTTTATATATAGGGCAGGGCAGGTCATGTGATCACAGACTATCAGCCACAGGAAAGATAGTCTGCAGTGGCTAGCCCAAAAACCCACAAGAGCTGTTGAGCATTGCTCTCACCACCAGGGGGCCTGGCTGAATATGTGAAATCATTACAGCAGGTGATTACCTGCTGGCAGAGAAGAAATCCTGGTGTAGAGATGTCCATGGACCAGAGTGGGGGGGGGGAGAACCAGCCCGGATCAGAGTGCAAGCTGGAATAATTGGCCCTCCAGTGGGCACCATGGCTAGAAGCATGACATCCTGGTGACCATCTACTCGAGGTCCTGTGCCATCCTAGTGACCTGCCTGCTGTGGTTCCTGTCATCCCCATCTGCTGTGGTTTCCACAGTCTGCCACCCTGATGTCTGCTGGGATTCCAGTCAAATCCATTCCTGCCTCACCTTTTGAGTCCAGCCTGTTCCTTGCCCTGCCATGTTCCTGCACCATTTATTATTCAAAAAACTACCAGTTCATATCCTTTGACCTGTCTGTAATGCCATATCTGCTGGCATCCTAAACTCATCATGCAAACCTGCACTGCATACCGAGGCATATGGCACAGTAGAACCGGAGTGGCAGTTTTCCTAGCTCCAAAATGAACAAAAGCATCCAGTACACATGAAATCCAAAAAGCAAGATTTTTCTTGACAGAATATGGTGATGTTTCAGACAAGAGGTTTTCTCAAGATCTGAGAACAACCTTTGCATGCCCTGAAACATGGCATACCACTGGATTTCTAAGGTGCTGGATCATTGTGCCCATTCACGACTTCGGAAGACGTTTTGACTAGATGTGCACAACGAAAAAAATAGTTTTGTTTCGGATCGATTTGTTCCGTTTTTCAATTTGTTTCGGTGCATTTGTTATGTTACCATGATTCGTATTTCGGATCGATTTGTTAGTTCGGATGAGTGGTTATTCGTATTTCGGATCGATTCGTTATTGCGTTTTTATTGGTAATTCGTATTTCGGATCAATTCGTAATTCGTTTTTATTAGTTATTTGGTATTTTCTTTTTACTAGTTATTTCAGAATGTGAAAGTGATGAATTAATTACTCAGATTAGAGTAAAAAAAAAAAAAAGCTATGTAATCCTCCTGTTTTTGGTGCTGAAATCTATTCAGTACCAAGGACAGCAGCCCTGTGGGGCTCCGTAGCCTTGTGGAACTGCTATTCTAGGTGCTGAACCCTATTCAGTAGCATGGATAGCAACTCCGCGGAGTTCCGGTGCCCCGCGAGGCTGCTGTCCTTGGTACTAAATAGAACATAATCTCGGGCTGCTGTGTCTGATACTGCTGAATGTGTATACACGATCACGGTAGTGAAGGGGTTAAACATTTATGACGGCGTCATGTGCAGTGATATCTATTACATGAGTGAACTTTACATTTGCAGCGCTTCATCCTTTCTGAGATAAGTGTGAGGAGTTCTAAACATTATTGGATTGGCCTGCATGACATGGACGAGGAAAACGAATGGCAGTGGGTGGATGGAACAAATTATACCAAGTCATACAAGTAAGTTATACAAGATAATACAAATCATCTTCACGTATATTTATTCTTTTTCATTCTGGATAAGCTCCTTGGCCACTGATGGATGAATTTTGATGGTTTATTTCTGGTTCGTTGATTTCATCTCTATATGGACTTCCAAAATAACCATCTGAGGGTAACTAAGAATTGTCTCATTACTTACAAAATAGAAGAAGGACAATGCGGCTATATTAAAAGGTTAGATGAATAAATCATATCATAGAGGAAATCTCAGGAAAACTACCGAATCCCCCATTCAAGCTCAGGATAGCTTGGATTATATTTTATGTTTTTCTATATCGAATATATATATATATATATATATCTATCTCTATATATATATATATATCTATCTCTATATATATATATATATCTATCTCTATATATATATATATATATCTCTATATATATATATATATCTCTATATATATATATATGTATATATAAAATATATACAGGTCTATTCAGAGAGAGGTGAAAACCAGGAGAACTGGCAAGAGAAGAGAACAATCTAGACCAAATAGCCAAACCAGAAAAATTCTCCAATTTATCTCACTTTCCAAATCGGCTGTTTTGGTCTAGATTGTTCTCTTCCGCCAGTTCTCCTTGTTTTCACCATTCTCTGAATAACCCTGTAAGAAAAAGTAATGAGACACTCCAGTCACCATGCCCACCTCAGCTTAAAGGGTCACTATATGAAAAATTAGCTTCCCCTCTTTTTGCCCTTAAATAATTTTTTTTTTAAGTTCTTTATTTTGGGTTTTGCACAAACCGTCAAAAAGAAATCATATGGCGCAAAGAGGCCACACAGGGTCGCAATAAGTCATCCACTTTATCTCCTATGAAAACAAAAACAACAATGGGAACAACAGTCGTAGAGGAGTTGGTAAATAACGCAGTGGATCATCGGGACGGGTAAAAGAAAAAAGGGGGGATTACGGTGGGGACTGCCCAATATGAGGGACATTCCCGGCTCACCCCGGTTTCCTGAAGGAAAACTGAGGACCACGGAAGAGGTGCGTCCATTGTGTGATATTTTGTGTTGTAACCTACAAAAAAAAGACTCATAAGGATTGCACGTGTGTGCGACATATGCAAATGTCATCACCAGGAGGTTTTATCCAGTGTTGGAAACCCACTAAGGCTAGGGTCAAACTAACGCATTTTTCGCGTTGTACGTGAAAAAGTGCGTTCGAACGAATGGACGTATTTTTTCACGGAATACGCGATAGCGGTCATACGACGCGCATTTGTGTCCGTGATTTTGTACGGATCATCAATAAAACACTTTTTGCGTCTGGACGTTATGTTGGCCGGACATTAGCAGCGTCTGACGTCTCCTAATCACGCACACACACCGCTAGCGGATGCAGCGCACTCTGTACGTCAGTACTAGCGGTATCACGTTCTCGAAAAAAATGCGTTTGTGTGCCGCTTGCGTTGTGCGCTTTTGTGCGGCCGTACTTCGTACATTGCCAGTCATTGGACGTCATTTGCTGCTACTACGGCCGTGATAAAGTGCGGCTGCACGCGCGTTCGCACTGCATTCGTCTGACCCTAGCCTAACAGCCAAGAAAAAAACAAAACTTTTACGT
Organism: Leptobrachium leishanense; assembly: GCA_009667805.1. NCBI lineage: Eukaryota > Metazoa > Chordata > Amphibia > Anura > Megophryidae > Leptobrachium > Leptobrachium leishanense. The sequence goes on from CM019065.1 coordinate 49,064,936, forward strand.
CTTTGTGCTGATTTTCAGTTGTCAGTTTTTTTTTTACACTACTGAAGTGAGTAAACCTTATTCTCTCACCTTCACTTTTTCTTTCCCCGGCAGGAACTGGAACCAGGGAGAGCCCAATAACGCAGATGATAGAGAAGATTGCGTTCACACACAGCCTAATGGAAAATGGAATGACGTTCATTGCACATACAGTAACGATATCTCTGCACTGTGTAAACGTAAAGTTTGAAATTATGTTATCTCCAATCAAAGTAATTTCCATGCAAGGTTTATGATTTTTTTTTTTAATATTGCATGTACTATCAGGGTTATTCAAAGAGAATCGAAAAATCACCGTACGTTTGACTTTTCAGTCACTTCAATTCGGCGCGATTCGGCGATCCTATTTCGGCGACCCTGTGGTGTATTCAGCAAGCACCACAGGGCCGCCGTACTGCAGGGAAAACCCGCCGGAAACCCGCCGAACACTCACTGCAAAACACGCCGAACACTCACTGCAGAACGCAGAAACAGCTGGATTAGCCCTGCCGAACACGCCGGAGAAACCCGACTAGCCGCCGATCACAGCGCAGAGCAGCTGCCGGAAAAAACCCGACACGGAGACCAATGAGGTGAAAAAAAACAAAAAACAGTACGATTGAAAGTTTGAAAATTGAAACGCTGTTTGCAAAAGAAATACTGAACGAAAATGTCTGGTATTTACATATAAGATCCAATGAATGATAATAAAAAGGGCTGTTACAGAAAAAGGAAAAAACGATTTAAAAAAAAAACGGAAAAACTTTTTGCCAAAAAAATACCAAAAAATGCCTAAAAGATCTTAAAAAAATCTATAAATAAAGAGACTTTTTGCTGCAGAATACAATATTAAACGGTTTATTAGATATTGGATTAAAACGGGAATATTTTTAACATTGAAGCCTATGGGATTCTCCTGAATAAATCTGTTGAATGAAACCACTGAACAGCAGGGTATTTCGGCAACTTTTTCCTGCTGTTCGGTGTTCTCTGAATAGACGAAGCATTGCTTCTCTATGAGGAGTTCACTGCCCTCGAACAGGCACCGAACAGGCACCGTATGTTCCAACATTTGGCGAACTGCCTGCTCTCTGAATAGCCAAATGGCCAGGAAAGGTAACCGAACGCTGAATTTCACTGTTAACCCTTTCACTGCTGAGGACGTGTGGGGAACGTCCTCATTGACTCCTAAGGAAAGAAAGTGGGTTCCTTTGAACCCTGATATCTCCAGACTGTTGGCAGCTAGCAGGGTCCTGTTTGATATCGTTAGAAAGGCCAGAGCATGGCCTTTCCAATGATACCATAAATGACCATGTTTGAAGTAAAGAAAAAAAATAAAATAATAATAAAAAATAAAAAAGTGGGTTTTTTTTAAGACGTGAAATGGCTCAGCAGTGAAGGGGTTAAGTTAACTTTAGGCCACAATTCGGTTCTCTTTGAATAACCCTGTATATTTCTATAAAAACTGAAGTTGCTAAACATTCGTTGCTTTGCAATAGTGAAGAATATCAAAAAGGGTAACAATGTATGTGACTACAGTGGCAAGAAAAAGTATGTGAACCCTTTGGGATTACGTGGAGTTTTGCATGAATTGGTCATAAAATGTGCTCTGATCTTCATCTAAGTCACAACAATTTGAAAAACACAGTCTGCTTAAAATAATACAACACAAACATTATATGTTTTCATGTGTTTATTGAACATAACATGTAAACATTCACAGTGCAGGGTGGAAAAAGTATGTGAACCCCTAGCCTAATGACTTCTCCAAGAGCTAATTGAAACCAGGAGTGAGCCAACCTTGAGTCCAATCAGTGTGATATTATTGGATGTGTTGCTGAAAGCTGTCCTGCCCTTTAAAAACACACACCAGTTTTGGGTTTACTGGTTTTCAAGAAGCACTGCCTGATGTGAACCATGCCCCGCAGAAAAGAGCTCTCAGAAGACCTACGATCAAGAATTGTTGACTTGCATGAAGCTGGAAAGGGTTACAAAAGTATCTCCAAAAGCCTTGATGTTCATGTGTCCACGGTAAGACAGACTGTCTACAAATGGAGAAAGTTCAGCACTGTTGCTACTCTCCCTAGGCGTGGTTGTCCTGTAAAGATGACTGCAAGAGCACAGCGCAGAATGCTTAATGAGGTAAAGAAGAATCCTAGAGTGTCAGCTAAAGACTTACAGAAATCTCTGGCACATGCTAACATTTTTGTTGACACATCTACAATAAGGAAAACATTAAACAAGAATGGATTACATGGGAGGACACCACGGAGGAAGCCATTGCTGTCCAAAAAGAATATTGCAGCACGTTTGAAGTTTGCAAAAGAGCACCTGGATGTTCCACAGCACTACTGGCAAAATATTCTGTGGGCATATGAAACCAAAATTTAGTTGTTTGGAAAAAACAAACAACACTATGTGTGGAGGAAAAAAGGCACAGCACACCAACATCAAAACCTCATCCCCACTGTAAAACATGGCGGAGGGAGCATCATGGTTTGGGGCTGCTTTGCTGCTTCAGGGCCTGGACGGATTTTTGTCATTGATGATAAACTCTGGAATTCATTTTTCCAAGACATTTTGCAGGAAAACGTAAGACCATCTGTCCGCCAACCGAAGCTCCGCAGAGGATGGGTGATGCAACAGGACAATGACCCAAAGCATACAAGTAATTCAACAAAAAAATGACTTCAACAAAACAAAATATGCCTTCTGGAGTGGCCCAGTCAGAGTCCTGACCTCAACCCGATTGAAATGCTGTGGCATGACCTTAAGAGAGCGATTCACACCAGACATCCCAAGAATATTGCTACACTGAAACAGTTTTGTGAAGAGGAGTGGTCCAAAATTACTCCAGATCGTTGTGCAGGTCTGATCTGCAACTACGGGAAATGTTTGGTTGAGGTTATTGCTGCCAAAGGAGGGTCAACCAGTTATTAAGTCCAAAGGTTCACATACTTTTTCCACGCTGCACTGCAGGGGTCAAGTCCTGGGAAAAAAAGTGAGGGAACTCACCCACGAATTCCACAACCCCCATTACCTGAAGAAAATATATATATATATATCACGAGTATAGCAGTGCGTGCCGGTGATACCATTTTTATTGGGTTAACTTTACATTTAAAAGACAAGCTTTCAAGAGTGTAAACTGGAAACTATACTGATCAGTGAAAGGTATCACTACATACAGGGATACTCGTGATTGTGGCAACTGGACTAACGCATTTTATATATTATATATATATATATATCCAGGCACAGACCCCCAGAATAATATACACAACACTGTGCCCCCAGAATAATATACACAGCACTGGACCCCCAGAATAACATACACAGCACTGAGCCCCCAGAATAATATACACAGCGCTGAGCCCCCAGAATAATATACACAGCGCTGAACCCCCAGAATAATATACACAGCGCTGAACCCCCAGAATAACATACCCAGCACTGAGCCCCCAGAATAATATACACAACACTGAACCCCCAGAATAATATACACAACACTGAACCCCCAGAATAACATACACAGCACTGAGCCCCCAGAATAATATACACAGCACTGAGCCTCCAGGATAATATACACAGCACTGAGCCCCCAGAATAACATACACAGCACTGAGCCCCCAGAATAACATACACAGCACTGAACCCCAAGAATAATATACACAGCACTGGTTATATAGATATATTTTCTCCAGTTCACATGGATATAATTGCCCCAGTTCACTTGGATATAATTGCCCCAGCTCATATGGGTATATATTGCCCCAGCTCTCATGGATAATGCCCCCCCAGCTCTCATGGATAATGCCCCCAGGTCTCATGGATATGCCCCAGATCTCATGGATAATGCCCCCAGGTCTCATGGATAATGCCCCCAGGTCTCATGGATAATGCCCCCGGCTCTCATGGATACTGCCCCCAGCTCTCATGGATAATGCCCCCAGGTCTCATGGATAATGCCCCAGGTCTCATGGATGCTACCCCCAGGTCTCATGGATATGCCCCAGGTCTCATGGATATTGCCCCAGGTCTCATGGATATGCCCCCAGCTCTCATGGATATTGCCCCCAGGTCTCATGGATACTGCCCCCAGGTCTCATGGATATGCCCCAGGTCTCATGGATATGCCCCCGGTCTCATGGATACTGCCCCCAGGTCTCATGGATACTGCCCCCAGGTCTCATGGATACTGCCCCCAGGTCTCAAGGTCTCATGGATATTGCCCCCAGGTCTCATGGATATTACCCCCAGGTCTCATGGATACTGCCCCCAGGTCTCATGGATATTACCCCCAGGTCTCATGGATACTGCCCCCAGGTCTCATGGATATTGCCCCCAGGTCTCATGGATATTACCCCCAGGTCTCATGGATACTGCCCCAAGTCTCAGGGATACTGCCCCCAGGTCTCATGGATACTGCCCCCAGGTCTCATGGATAATGCCCCCAGCCCAGCTCACCTCTGCTGCTCCTCCTCTGATGCTCCTGCCGCACATTGCCGGCGGCCGCGTGCTTCCTGCTTCAGCGGCCGCTGACAGGAAGTGCAGCCGCTCGCCTGGGATCTATGAAACAGCCAGGCGAGCGGCTCCACTTCCGGTCACCGGCCGTTCTAATAGGAAGCACGCGGCCGCCGGCAATGTGCGGCGGCCGCCTGCTAAAGCGTTCGGGCTTGGGCCACAGCGGGAACGCTGCGTTCCCGCAGCATTCCCGCTGTGGGAGAAGTGCGGGAACGCCGTTCCCGCGCGTTCCTGCTCGACTCGAGCCCTGCTGCACTGTGAATGTTTACATGTTCTGTTCAATAAAAACATGAAAACATATAATGTTTGTGTTGTATTATTTTAAGCAGACTGTGTTTTTCAAATTGTTGTGATTTAGATGAAGATCAGAGCACATTTTATGACCAATTCATGCAAAACTCCACGTAATCCCAAAGGGTTCACATACTTTTTCTTGCCACTGTATATAATGATACAATGTGATTTCTTGTTCTGAGAATTTCATTGTCTTCAATGTGTAGTATTATACCATTGAGTTATTGTCAATAGATGACCAGATACTAAATCATTTTTGTTTTTAATGATGCAGAACTATTTCCAGCTCAATCAAGTGAGCTACTTGGTACACATTAAGCAATGTATTCTACCATACATCATTTATTTTCTTATCTTGTGCTTTCTTAATATATTCTACAATTGTATGTACCTCAACAAAATTTATGAAAAATAAAGAAATAGTTTTTGTTTTTGCATGTGTTTCTAAAACTAGATTAGTGTGCACCCTGTGGAGAATTGGAGTTCTTTGTTTTATCTCTCTCCAGTCACCCTGTGTTACTGTAAAAAAAAAAGCTGCAAATTGCAGCCCAAAACTTCACGTTAACACAAAAACATAACAAACTTTACTGCATAAGTGCATAACTTCGCATTTGGCTACATTTGAAATATCTTCTAAATGCATCACAACTACATGGGGTGAAATAATATTCATAAAATGTATCTTTCTAACATAAGTATACATGATTGTATTTTTACCATATTTTGTCGTTTTCGTCTTTTGAGCATGTTTACAAATTCCCATTTATCATCTTAAAGTAAGTATCTACCAGTGCACGTCTAAGGCTGGGGTCAGACGAGCGTAGCGTTCACGTCATGTGATTGCGCCTAAAAGTACGTCCGTGATAGCATGACAGAAAGCCCATCGGAGCCCGTTACACGAAGTACGTCCGCACTGAACTGCGGACGCACAACGGCCGCGGCCCACGGACGCAAGGCAGGCAAGAACGTACAACCCCTAGAACGGCCGCACAAAGAGCGCTGCGTCCGCAACGTCCGCATAGCTTTGTGTGTGAGTGATGGAACGTGGTCACACGGACATATTTATACGTCCAGCATTTTTCACGGACAAAATGGTTTTGCTTTTTAATTTACTTTCCCGGCTACATCTGTCAAAATATACATCAGTGAAAAAACGGACTGTGTGGCCACTACTGCGTCTTCCGTACTGACGTACGTCCGTGTGCACGGACGCACAGTCCGTAGAAATCACGCTCGTCTGACCCTAGCTGACCCTAGTCTTAGAGCAGGGGTCAGCAACCTCGGCACTCCAGGAGCCCTATTCCGTAGTGAACGGTAAAATTCCGGTTTTCCCTTACCGTCTCCATTTTACTGTTGTATTCGGGGTAGGCGTTTAGCACCTCGCCCCAGAACACAGCGCAAAGCTGCCGAATACCGAGATCACGCAGAGCCGCGGAGTGTTCCTGGATAGAGACTAGGTACTATTTGTTCTCAGTCTCGCTCTGCTCCCTACGAGAAGAAGCGGAAGATCGCGTCGCCCTTTTCACCGTGGGATCAGAGGCGAGTATGGGATTTAATGGGAGGTTTTAGAGAGTGTTAAATGATTTCGCGTTTGCAGAATCCTTTCAACAACAGCTTATTTCACCTTGAAAACTGTCTCCAGTTTGGAAGCACAGGCTAGATTGGAACAACCTGTGCTTGACAGAGGTTACAATTAACGTCTCCCATAATAAGTATAGGAGGCGTTAATGTACAGTAACCTTGCGCAGGGAAACGGCTGCATCCAAGCCGCAAGCTCAGCTTGCGGCAGGAATGGAATCATGTTTTCTCATCAATAAACTAAGTACAGGAGACATTATGTGTAACGTTTCCTGGAGGTAGCTTATCGACAACTAGGGTATATAGTGCCAGATGTTTTGGAACTACATTTCCCTTGAGGCTTAGCCATTTTAATAAGTGTCTGTACATCATGGGAGATGTAGTTCTAAAACATCTAGGGATAGATTACATACCGAACACTAACATCAACGTTTGGATATGTAAGCGGTAACGTCAGGATAAGTGCCTCCCTGATTACATCCCTAACGCTAATCAGGAAAAAATCTGTTACAGCATCGGTGATTGCGCCAGCTTGCGCGAGCTTACTGTACTTTGCGCATCCTATACTTAATATGGGGAGCCAATCAGTAATTAGCGTTAGGATATTTATTTATTTATAAAGTATTTTGCCGGGATGGATACACTCAGATTTCTCTCGTTTTCAATAAATTATTAGTTATTACAAAGTGCTAGCGCTAATTACTGCACCGATGCGGTAATGAAAATGTTACCGTCATCTAGAAGCTGGGGCTAACTGATTCCGGTTTTGCAAAATCATCCCGTGGAGAGAACAGCGACCCGATCCACTGCTTCTGTGGACTGTGTCAGTGACATTTCGGTGCTCTCTCATTCGCCATACTTCGGGGGAATCAAATTCCCCGACCCTAATGTGAATTCAGCATTCACCACAGGGCCCCCGGAGTGCAGGGAACAGATTCGAAAATCCGCTGAAAACACACTGAAAAATTGCCGAAAACCCCCGCCGATAAGCAGCAGATACAATCCAAAAAGCCGTATCGATTTGAAACGCTGCAAAAAACACGCCGAACGTACCCAACGATCAGCCGAAAACCCACCGAATGCTTCCGAAAAAAGTAGATGATCTGCGAACACAGTGCAGACCATCCCCCGGAAAAAGCCAACAAGCCGACGAATGGGGTGGAAAAAAAAAAAGACGATTGAAAGTTTCAAAATTTGAAACACTGTTTGTAAAAAAAACGACTGGACTTAACATGTAAGGTCCTATGAATGATAATAAAAAGGTTTGATACATTTAAAAAGAGCTTTTAAAAAATTCAGAAAAAATTGCCCACAAAATCTCGAAAAATGCCTAAAAAAATCCAAATAAATAAATAAGAGACTTTTTACTGCAAATTAAAATAATAAACTGTTTATTAGATATTGAATAAAAACAGGAATATTTTTAACTTTGAAACCTATGGGATTCGCCTGAATAAACCTGCCGAATGAAACCACCGAACATCAGGTCATTTATCTGACATTTCTCTGCTGTTCGGTGTCTCTGAATAGATTAACCATTGCTTCTCTACGAGTGAGTTCAGTGAGGTGGCCACACTGGCGTCAGAGTGGAAGGAACGTCTTGTCTCACGGGCGTTCCCTCTGCTCAAAGAACGCTTGTGTGACCGCAGTCGGGGAATTTGTGATCGCTATCACTGGTTTTAGTTATAAGGACAAAACGCAATATTCAGTTTAGCCACTAGATGGCGAGACTTGACCTTTTAAGCCAAAGCTGCTAAACTTGGCACAGTTTGCCAATGAGTGTCAGTTCTTGTAACTTTCCTTATACACTTGCATTCACTGTTTCACTGGAGAACAGGGATAGAAATGTATTTCTTTGTGATATAAGTAAGGTACCATTGTTATCACTACACAGATTTTTGTAACAGTATTTGAATACTAAAATCTTTTGTATGCGCTGAACCTGGTAAATTTGCCATAGCGTTAAACAGGAACGTGGCGTAATATTTTTAATAGCGTCTCGCGTCTAGCGCCAAGCAGAGGGAGTCCTTTTTACACAGTGTTGGAGTTCATTTGTGGGAATAGGAAGATGAATGACTAAGGCTAGGGTCAGACGAACGCATTTTTCACGTAGTCCGTGAAAAAGTGCGTTCGAACGAATGGACGTATTGTTTCACGGAATACGCGATAGCGGTCATACGATGCGCATTTTCGTCCGTGATTTTGTACGGATCATCGATAAAACACTTTTTGCGTCTGGACGTTATGTTGGCCGGACATTAGCAGCGTCTGACGTCTCCTAATCACGCACACATGCCGCTAGCGGACACAGCGCACTCTGTACGTCAGTACTAGCGATTTGACGTTCTCGAAATTAATGCGTTTGTTTGCCGCTTGCGTTGCGCAGCCGCACTTTCGTGCGGCCGTACTTCGTATATTGCCCGTCATTGGCCGTCATCTGCTGCTACTACGGCCGTGATAAAGTGCGGCTGCACGTGCGTTCACACCGTGTTCGTCTGACCCCAGCCTTAGGCTGGGGTTCTCCCTTATGCATTTAACTCCTTTAAGCCCACACAGTTTTAACCCCTTACCAGTGTTCGTTGCTGTTGGATTTTTAGGTTAATGGGTATTTGAAAAGGCTTTTTCCATTATTCGGGTAGCTTGGCTTATTTTTATGCATTATATCACTGACAAGGCGTGTAAAATTATTTTTGCAAATATTTTGTGCGTGCATGATCACTGAGGCAATACTGCAAAGGGCACTAAGGGTTAATAAGAGAAGGACAGTTAAATGGCTGTTTAGATACTTATTAAATATACCCTTAAGTGGAATTAAATAGTTTAATGGGGGGAATTATTCATCTTACTTGGAAGCGGACGTTCTAATTGGGCTTGTATTGCCTAGGTTGGGGCACTTTGGCATTTTACAGGTGCATTTGTCTGATGTGGCCAGGGACATCTGGATGAGGGAGGAGGGCAGGCTCCTGTGAATATGACCACTTATATTAGAATATGTCATCATCTGTCAGGAGGCTGCCTGATTCGTGCATCGCTGCCTGATTCGTGCATCGCTGCCTGATTCGTGCCTGCATTTAGGGCAGCCTTGTTCCTGTGCTGATCCTTCCCAGAGTTGAGATCCAGTTCTGTTACACAAACAGTTAATACACCTGATATCTCATGAATAAAGGTTCCACACCCCCTCCTTGCTCCAGCATTAGCTATCCACTCTTAAAGGAGAGAGGACCTCTGCTGTGGCTCCTGTGAAATCTTGTACCCCAAACCTCATCGTTGTTACCAGCCTCCTGTGTCTCCATACCCTGCCAGTATCCAGTGTGTATCCAAGGTCCCATTGTCCTGGTTTGTTTCCTGCTCCTCTATTGCCTAGTCCCATAGGTGTCCTGTCCATCTGCTACAAGACTACTGTTCTGCAGCGTCCTGCAGCGTCCTGCAGCAACTCACTGCTCACTGCACATCCCTGGACCGTTGTATCACCGCATCCTGGATTCATACACCTGCCATCCAGGTACCATCCGGGTACTACTACAATCCATGACATCATCATGGCTAGAGTGTCCCTTTAATGAATTTCACTGTCTGTCACTGCTCTTGGGAGACCCCTCACCCCATTTGCAAAAGAGTTTTAATTTACCAATAGCAGCATTTTTCTCTTCTTTTATCGCTTATTCTTTCATTTGCTTATACAGAAGATACATGCGGACCTGACGCCAGCGTTTCCGTTATGGATTGTGAGCAAAAGAAAGGAAATGAATGAGACTTTAAGGAAATGTACCTCCTCTTATGTTGAGCACATCCCATCACAGCACGTGCTGAAATTGGCTGCTTTGTGGAAGCAAAGCCACGACAAGTGCACAGCCGTGAAAATGGCACTCCTGCACATCAAAATGTCTTACTAATTGAAGGAGCACAGGGTTCTAGCAAGAAGGTGCAACAGGTCACACATCACGAGACTCAGTGACAGGAATCCAGAAGATTTTGAGGACCATCTAATTTCCTAGAATCTGTGGCTACCAGGTCTCCTGATCGTACCAGCCTTGACTTCTTTGTGTGGGGCAATATGAAGGAACATGTGCACTGTAGCAAGCCCCACACGATTGACACCTTAGCAGATAACATCAGGGAGGAAGTTCATCATCGATGATGCAATAGTGAGATGATTTAGCAATAACATGTAGCACTGCGTCGTCATGTTCATAACAGAAAATGGCAACCATTTCCAGACAGGTGCTGTGATGGTATGTGCTCAACATAAGAGGAGGTACATTTCCTGAATCCCTCATTAATTTCCATTCATTTGTTTAAGATCTATAGAGAAATCTTGTGGTTCAGGATCTGTATGAATCACTCTTTATAATTCTGCCACTTGCCACAGTTAAAACTAGTTTAAACATATATGTTCTTTGCTTAGTAGATTTTTCTTGTTTGCTTCAAACAATTCTGAGTCCGATTCGGTGTACAGAAGTTGATATTCCCCATTACAGGGGACAAAGTTATGAATGTTAGGTATTTGTGGGACATTAATCTTTGTTTGTTGCACAGGCGCATCCAGAGGTCAAGGCAAGCGCGAATGCTTGGGAACGACCTTCCTCCAGTATTTTCTCAGAGGCAACAGAGTTCCCTTTTTCCCCACACACAGAAGCTTTTATTTGGTTACAAATCATATGTTTCATTATTAAGTCACCCCAAATATATGTTATATGCTACAGTTATTATAAGGATTGCCTAAAATCCAGCCTAACTTAATGTTTAACCCTTACGCTGCTGAGCCATTTTTACCGGTTTCGCTCATCATGTTTAAACGTGTTTTGAAGCCTTATTTTAGTATATGACCCAGACATATTATATATCGTTCTTTCCGGCAGACTCTGCAGATTCATAATATGTCATTATTATATGTATACATCATGTCCTGTCTGTATATTATAACAAAAAATGCAATAAAATTAGAATTTGCAATAATTTACAACGTGTAAAGTGTTTTTTTCACATTCTAACATGCGAGCAATTGCGGTTATATTTTCTATGGGGTGCGCTTGTTAAAAAAATTAGAAATGGGGACAGGTTACATTTTTGTTGGGGGGAAAATTACGCGATTTTTAACAAACGCACCGCATACAAAAATCGTTAGTGCAGCATCATTGTTCACATTATAATTGAAATGGGAACAATATTGCAGCATTAACAAAACAAAACAAAAACAGGTTTTTTTTTTTTTTTATATTTTTTTCTTTTCATTTTTTTTTTTCTTTTAACATGATCATGTTTGGTATCATTGGAAAGGCCATGCTCTGGCCAAACTATAACCCCTAGCTGCCACGGATCGGGAGATAGGGGGTTCATTGGGACCCCCTAACTCCACCATTGGCGGCAGCTAGGGGTTAACTCTAAAATTGGCGTCCCCGCGCTATGCACGATGACGCCAGTCGTCAGGGGGAGATCCCGGAAGCTTGACTGACATCCAAGATGTCGGCCAGCTCCGGGAGAGGATCACGATCTGGCACTTTTTGGCGCTGAATAGCGATCCGGCCCCCAAGGGGTTAAAGCCAGCCACCGTTTGGAAGGGCAGGCTGTGGCCTTCCAAACGGTGCCTGACTTTGACTGCTGCCCTGCGCGGAAGGGGAGGGAGAGAGGTCCAAATCACCTCCCTTTCAGTCACCTTCCCTGCACTCGTGGGGGGGGGGGGCACCTGTAATAGAGGTCATTGCGGCGCTGCGATGACAACTATTAGTGCCCACGGTGGTCCCGGATGCTGGGCTGACATCAAGGGGGCACAGCTCAGAGATGGGCACGTCCTCCGCAGCCAACGCTTCCTGCGGCTGGATGCGCTGAGCGCGTCCTCCACAGTGAAGTGATTAAACATTGATATCAAATGTGCACGTGGAGTGGAGGGTAAAATGAGATATGTCACTGGTTAATTGAGGAGCAGAAATTTTGGAGAGTTCTCAGGCTTTTTTTTTTAGTACTAGATCCCTGGGCACGGCCGTGACACAGCCCATTGGCAAATGACACCATATCTGGTTAGATTGTACTCTAGAGGGGTTATTCAGAGAAAGCCGAACTTGCCACTGGATTGCACCAAACGGTGAATTACCCCGTACGGTGCAATTTTGTGGCAATTCGGCTATTCAAAAAGCAGGCAGTTTGCAAAAATATTGGCAAACTTGCCTATATGAAATACGGCGCAATTCGCCTCAGATTGACGCAATTAGGCGGCCATTGATGGCAGTGAAATTCCCCATAGAGAAATAGTGGCTAATCTATTCAGAGAACACCGAACAGCAGAGAAAAGTTGGCAAAATACCCAGATTTTCAGTGTTTTAGTTTAACAGGTTTAAACCGGCGAATCCCATAGGTTTCAATGTTAAAATAAATTAACATTTTTACAATTTCATTATTCAACTGTTTATTCTTTTCATTTGCAGAAAAAAAGTATTTATATTTATTTATCTTTTTAGAACTTTTTAGGTATTTTTCTGGAATTTTTTAGGCAAAATTTTTTGATTCCCATTTTTTTTAGATGACTTTTTCTTTTTATTCTGTAACAGACCGTTTTATTATTTTTTTATAGGACCAATTTTTATTATTTTTTCCATGGGATTTTTTTTGTTTTAAACGCCTTTTTTAACCACTTGGCTGCTGCGGACGCGCTCAGCGCGTCCAGCCAAGTGGTGCCTAGGCTGCGAAGGACGCACTGAGTGGAAGGTGCCTGAAGGGGAGGTCCTTTGGACCCCTCTCCCTCCCGATCTGTTTGGGGAACCGCTTGTAAGGGCACAGCCTGCCATTCCAAGCGGTTGCTGCCTTTAACCCCTTAGGGGCCGGATCGCGATTCGGTGCCAATAGGAAAAAATATATATATAAATTTAAAAATTAAAAAAAAAACCCTGTTTTGGTTTTTTGTTTTGTTTTATTAATGCAGCAATATTGTTCCCATTTCAATTATAATGTGAACAACGATGCTGCACTAACAATTTTTTCTATGGGGGGGTTTGCTAAAAATCACGCAATTTCCCCCCAACAAAAATGTGATGAGTCCCCATTTCTAATTTTTTTTAACAAGCGCACCCCATAGAAAATACATCCGCAAAGGCTCGTATGATAAAATGTGAAAAAAAACACTTTACACGCTGTAGATGATTGAAAATTAAATTTTTATTGCATTTTTTGTTAGAATATACAGGCAGGACATGATGAATACATATAATAATCATATATTATGAATCTGCCGAGTCTGCCGGAAAGAACGATATATAATATGTCTGGGTTGTATAGTAAAACGTGGCTTCAAATCGCGTTTAAACATGATGAGTGAAACCAGTAAAAATTAGTTCAGCACACAGGGGTGAATTGGCTCAGCAGCGAAGGGGTTAAAATTTGTGGGGGTTTTTTCCCCCTTCACCTTCAGTTTGGGGGCATTCAGCGGCTGATCGGCTTTTTTCGGCGGCGTTCAGCAGTTCATCGGCGGTATTTAACGGTCGACAGCTGCGTTCGGCGGGTCGATCTGCTGTGTTTGGCAGATTCCTTTGGTGCACTTCAGGGACCCTGTGATGAATGCTAAATTCCCCACAGTGTTGGAGAATTTAACTCACCGAAGTGCGGCGAATGAGAAAGCAGTGAAAATTTGGTGAGATTTCGGTGCTCTCTGAATAAACCCTTAGATGTTTTTTCCAGTATTACAATTAATGGAAGGAGGGGAAAAAAAAGCAATGGAAGATGAAACGATGTATTATTCCATGTGCTACCTGAGTCTTAGGACCCACTTGTGGTCTTTCTCCTGCCATTCCTATTTCCTCTACAATCATTGTATAGATCTTATCACATACTAGTATCGATTTTCAGTTTAACGACAACGTTAAGCGATGCACGAAGATAAAGATACTGATCGGCCCTAGGGATGAGCTGTTCGGAGTTCGACCCGAACTTTGGCAGTTCGAAAGTCCGCAAACTTCGAACTTTTTGGGTGTGTTCGGTTCGAGTTCGAAAAAGAGAAATTTTGAAAAAAGTATAGAAAATGCTTAAAAAAATACTAAAAAATCTAGAAATAAAGAGACTCTTTACTGCAGAATATTATAAGCAACGGTTTATTAGATATTGAATTAAAAACTAATGTGTACATGGAAAGATTATCAACTCTAAATGACCTCTGTTCACAAACGGGCATAACACCAGGTGTTTTTAGTCTGGTAATCAATTTGATACATTGTACACCATACTGAGGGTGGGGTGGTGTCTGCTTCTGATTGAGATTTGAGAATTAATTTCCCTAAAACATCCTAATATGCTGCATTTAACCCTTTCGCTGCTGAGGCTTTTCACACCTCTGTGCTGAGGTCATTTTTACCGCTTTCGCTCATCATGTTTAACCGCGTTTTGTAGCCATATTTTGATATATGACCCAGACATATTATATATCGTGCTTTCCGGCAGACTTGGCAGATTCATAATATGTCATTATTATATGTATACGTTATATCATGTATGTATATTATAACAAAAATGCAATAAAATTTGAATTTTCAATAATTTACAACGTGTAAAGTGTTTTTTTCACATTTTAACATGCAAGAAATTGCGGTTATATTTTGTATGGGGTGCGCTTGTTAAAAAAATTTGAAATGGGGTCTCGTTACATTTTGTTTTGGGGAAAATTTAGCTTTTTTTAACAAACGCACCGTATACAAAAATCGTTAGTGCAGCATTATTGTTCACATTATAATTGAAATGGGAACAATATTGCTGCATTAACAAAACAAAAACAAACAAAAAAACTTGTTCATTTTTTTATAATTTTTTTAAATATTTTTTTTTTTTTATTTTTTTTAAAACATTTTTCATGCTCATGTTTGATATCCTTGTAAAGGCCATGCTCTGGCCGATCCAACGATATCAAACATTAACCCCTAGCTGCCACGGATCGAGAGATAGGGGGTTCACGCGCTCAGCGCGTCCATAGCACAGGAGAACCACTTGGCTGGACGCGCTGAGCGTCCATAGCAGCCAAGTGGTTAACTGGTGTTTGAAAAAAATTCAAAATAACATCTAAGGCTAGGGTCAGACTGAGGCAGTGCGAACGCGCGTTCTGGCGCACTTAATCACGGCCGTGCTAGCAGCAGATGCCGGGCAATGACGGCCAATATACGAAGTACGGTCGCACAAAAGTCCGGCTGCGCAACGCAAGTGGAAAATGAACGCATTTTTTCGAGAACGTTAAACCACTAGTACTGACGTACAGAGTGCGCTGCGTCCGCTAGAGGCGTGTGTGCGTGAATTGGAGACATCAGACGCTGCTAATGTCCAGCCAACATAACGTCCAGATGCAAGAAGTGTTTTATTGATGATCCGTACAAAATCACGGATGAAACTGCGCATAGTATGACCGCTATTGCGTATTCCGTGAAAAAATACGTCCATTCTTCGAACGCACATTTTCACGGACAACGTGAAAAATGCGTTAGTCTGACCCTAGCCTAAGGCTAGGGTCAGATGAGCGCATTTTGTACGGACTCTGCGTCCGTGCAGTACGGACGTACTTACTGACTGACAACAAGGTAGTGGCCAAACAGTCCGTTTTTTTCACTGACGTATTTTTTGACTGATGTAGCAGGGAAAATAAATTAAAATGAAAAAACATTCTGTCCGTCAAAAATGCTGGACGTATAAATGCAGTCCATCTGACCTCGTTTCATCACTCACATACAAAGTTACACGGACGTTGCGGACGTGGCGCACTCCGCACGTCCGTTCTAGCAGTATTACATTCTTGCCTAACCTGCGTCCGTTTGCCGCGTCCGCCATGCATCCGCACTTCCATGCGGACGTACTTTGTGTGTGGGGCTCCATTAGACAGAATGCTATGCTGCCACGGACGTACAAATGTGCGGCAACACGGACGTGATAACTGCGCTCGTCTGACCCCAGCCTTAAGCAATGTTATTTTTCACCTCGGGATTAAACATTCACAGGGTTATTCAGAGAGCGGTGAAAAGCAGGAGAATAACTGGAGAAGTGAAAATTCTAGGTCAAAATAGCCAAACCAGAAAAATTCTCCCATTTAACTCACTTTCCAAATTGGCTATTTGGTCTAGATTGTTCTCTTCTCCTGCCAGTTCTCCTGGCTTTCACCTCTCTCTCAGGGTTGTTCAGAGAAAGGTGAAAACCAGGAGAATGGCAGGAAAAGAGAACAATCTGGACCAAATACCCGATTTGGAAAGTGAGATAAGGCTAGGGTCAGACAAACGCATTTTTCACAGCGACCGAAAGTGCGTCCGAACGCATTGCCGTATTTTTTCATGGAATGCGCGAAAACGGTCATACGATGCGCATTTTTGCGCGTGATTTTTTACGGATCCAAACCAGGAAACTTTGGGTGTCTGGACGTTATGTTGGCCGGACATGAGCAGGGTCTGACGTCTCCAAATCACGCACACACGCCGCTAGTGGACGCAGCGCACTCTGTACGTCCGTACTAGCGGTTCTGCGTTCTCGAAAAAATGCGTTCATTTTCCACTTGCGTTGCGCAGCCGGACTTTCGTGCGACCGTACTTCGTATATTGGCTGTCATTGCCCGTCATTTGCTGCTAGTGCGGCCGTGATTAAGTGCGCCTAAACGCATGTTAAAAGTTCGCTAGTCTGACCCTAGCCTAAATGGGAGAATTTTTCTGGTTCGGCTATTTTGACCTAGAATTTTCCATTCTCCAGTCATTCTCCTGCTCTTCACCTTTCACAATTTTCTCTTCAGTCATTCTCCTGAGTTTCACCTTTCTCTGAATAACCCTGTCAGGGTTATTCAGAGAAAGGTGAAACTCAGGAGAATGACTGAAGAGAAAATTCTAGGTCAAAGTAGCCGAACCAGAAAAATTCTCCCATTTATCTCACTTTTCAAATCAGCTATTTGGTCTAGAATTTTCCATTCTCCAGTCATTCTCCTGCTTTTCACCGCCAAAAAATCAGTAAACTTTTTCTGCGTGTCCGAAAATGTCTCCGCTTTTCATACAGACTGCCGCCCCAAGCAGTTGTTTATGGATAGATTAAAGGAAAAGCATTTACTGTCATTTGAAATGTAATTTTTTGGTTTTTACATATTTCTTTACATCCTAGAAATCCGCCACTTCACGGGCAGGTTATGGGGACCTCCTAGGCACGATATTTGAAGGAATTTTTCGTTTTTATTTTTAACCCTTATTTCATGGAAAACTCACTGTCCCTTTAAAAACGTTTTTTTTTACTTTTTGTTTCCTGTCCCCCAGGGCACTACCCAGACCCCCATACACCTTTTATGGCAAATATCTAGCATATACCTAGGTATGTGGTTAGACCCAAATCTATCTTTTGGCCCCCACATCGAAAAACTCTCATCTAAACTCTACCCCAAACTAGGTGCCCTGTACAGAAACAAATCCTGCCTGAGCCCCGCGGTAAGAAAGAAGATTGTACAACAAATGCTTATGCCAGCTATTGATTACGGAGATGTAGTGTATGCAGCTGCCCCGCAAACACACCTCCAGAAACTTACTACATTGTATAACTCATTCTGTCGCTTTGTGCTACAATGTAACTACATGACACACCATTGTGACATGTTAAAAGAACTAAACTGGCCATCACTGGACTCTAGACGCACCCTTCACCTTTCCAACCTGGTGTTTAAGAGCTTTTCTGGGAAGCTGCCACCCTACCTGAATATGCTGCTTCCCCCAGCAGTTCCCTCATCCTATAACCTCCGATCCAGGACCAGCACCTTACTTGCAATACCACAATACAAAAAGAAAGTGTCTCGATCCTCATTTTTCTACAAAGCACCACAAATATGGAATAACCTCCCAGACGCCATCAAATCTTCCCCTAGTCTAAAGTCCCTTAAGACTTCCCTATTAACATACCTCAATACGAAATGCACCTGTAAACATGTAACATAATGACTTTATTTCCTCCATATTTATTTTTCTGTTAATCTGTATATTTGGTCTTGTGTTAATATCTTGCATTTTACTATTTTGTATTTCTGTAACCACTCAATGTTCTCGAACCCAGGACATACTTGAAAACGAGAGAAATCTCAATGTATCCTTCCTGGTAAAATCCTTTTATAAATAAAAATAAATAAATAAAATAAAATATATACCCTCTTGGAGGGCACTCTAAAAATCGAATTTTCAGCCCCATTGACTTGTATCGAGTTCGGGTTCGGCTTCGAACCGAACTCGGGGAGTGTTCGGCTCATCCCTAATCGCCACACTTCTCAATTGATCCTCTTTCTATGAGTAGATGCACGTTTTATCACTATATTAAGAAAACGATTTGCCTGCGCCAGACTTTTATCACCTCTTGTACCTACAAGTGTAAACATATTTGTCATTGTTTACTGTTATATTTATCCATTGAATAGTGAAGTAAATATTTTGATGCTTTGCAAAGGGGAATATAAAATCATATATCAGACTCCGGTGGAAATAAACAAGTTAGTGTAGCATCTTTGCTATGCAAACGCGTTATTTTCCATGGCAACAGTCTTGATATCATGACAAGTTGAGCAGTGTTTCACTTTTTGTTACTATTTCAGAATTCTAGTCGCGACGCCACACGAATGTAAATAAACATTGGAATTTTATTATCCTAATATAGTTTGAAATGTTAAAAATCATTGGGCTCTATTACATTCTTCACGCAAAAATGTGCGTGTGCACAAAAATGCATTAACGCGAGGCGCAAAACCCTTCGCACTGAACGTCGTATTACGATGTTCGCGCATACGATGCGTGTTAACGTCTCACGTGAGTGACCCTGCGCGAACGCAAGTTCGTGCGCGCATCCCATACTTAACATTGTGAGCGCAAATGCGTTGGTGCGCTGGTACGCAGATGGTATTACAAGCAATGTACAACTTTTTACGAACGACGTTTGCGCGCATAATTTTAACGTCTTTTAAAAGCTGGTGGTAACGGTAAATCTGAACGTTCTGGCTGAAACCAATTACACCAGCACGAAAAAAAAAATACAGCGCAGTATAGTTACACATTCTACACATACCCAAACAATAAAATGGAGAAGTTGTGCGTGTTTTTATTATTGCTGCAGCATATATACTCAGATTGATTTTGACAGGCGCTAAAACTGAACGGGAGGCAATTGTGGTTCTTAATTCTGATTGGCTGAATCACGTGAAAACACAGTCAGCCCACTGTTTTCTGCGCGCAACGTTAATGCGCGCGCGTTTTTGCACGTCTTTTTAACGCAAAATATTTTTTGACGGATGAAAAAATGCAATCGGATCGTAATACCTGTGTTAATTTACGTGCGTTAACGTTTAACGCTGCATGCAAAAAAAATGGCGATGCGCGTACGAATTTGCGCGGAGAATGTAATAGAGCCTATTATATAATATATATATATATATACACACACACACAGACATATGTGTGTGTTTGTCTGTGTATATATATATATATATATATATATATACAACCTGTGGTATGTCCATACACATGTAACGTAGCTGTGGTTATGTAGATTGCACTGGAGAACTGTCCTCCTATTCTCCTCCACCCCTCCCCTCTCACTTCACCAGGAGACACTGTCAGAAGATCGATGCTGCAACTTTGTGTGATGAACCGGTGATGGTGAGACATTGTGCTTTTGGGGAGAGAAACCAGTAGAAAATCCACTGATGCCATCAATCGTAAGTGGACAAATAAAAGGAAACATTATATTCTGAAAGGTTATCAAGCAAGAGAACGTCGCAGGTAAACGCAAAGAGCACATCGTGTGTCCTAGCAATCCGTCTACCCAATTTCATTTCTTATCTAATTCATTTCGCAAGCGCTTAATAATTTCCCTGGATAAAATGCAATATGGTGGTTTGTTGGAAATACCTTATAAAATATTAAGACGGAATATTTGTAGCCAATTTGGAATTTTCTTGTGTTTTCTCTATTTTGAAACAAAAACATTCCTTTTTAAATTGTTACTCGTCCTAAAATCCTGAACAATATCTCTGTCAGAATCGCTTTTTGTATTGCTTTTTTTTTATTATTGTAATATTTGTATTGCTTTTTTTATAGTAATATTTGTATTGCTTTTTTATTGTAATATTTGTATTGCTTTTTTTATTGTAATATTCGTATTGCTTTTTTTATTGTAATATTTGTATTGCTTTTTTTATAGTAATATTTGTATTGCTTTTTTTATAGTAATATCTGTATTGCTTTTTTTTATTGTAATATTTGTATTGCTTTTTTTATAGTAATATTTGTATTGCTTTTTTATTGTAATATTTGTATTGCTTTTTTATAGTAATATCTGTATTGCTTTTTTATTGTAATATTTGTATTGCTTTTTTATAGTAATATCTGTATTGCTTTTTTATTGTAATATTTGTATTGCTTTTTTTATAGTAATATCTGTATTGCTTTTTTTATAGTAATATTTGTATTGCTTTATGTAGGATACAAGTGAGTCAAATTAAATCTCTTTGGACTTAATAAAGAGAAATCACAAAATTCACTCCCTGCGGAGAGATGAAAAATCTTTTAACGCAATGCTTAATTTAGATATTATTATTTTGTTTTTATATAATTCTTTATTTTTGAATTTATATATTATTTAAAACTTAAAACGGTCATTGCATGAAATATTTTTATAACCAGAGATTTTTGGGATGGGTGATAAATCAAAGAAGTTTTTGGAGACAATGCTTTTAAGATTTCTGTTAGATATGGGCGATTTACGAACCTGCGATTAAAAAAAATCATCAATTCCTACACGTTTTCCAAAACGCTGTTCTAATATGAAATTTTAATACTTTTTCTGACCATTGTATCTCTTTGCCTCATTTATTATCATTGCCATACATCAGTATGTTTTATATAGAATTATAATAATAAAAATTGATAAAAGATAAAAATGTATTTATTGAATAGAACAAAGATAAATATAATAAATAATAAAAACAATAAAATCTCATAAAGACAAATATAATAAATAACAGAAATTTAAATAGTATCAATATAATAAATATTAAAATATTAATATATATGTAATGCAAAGATAAATATTTAAGTGTACGATTATAATAATTACTACACGCGTTTTAAAATTAAAAACATCTATACCTCAAATTATATATTCGCAGTGGAACATTAAACAACGTGTTGGTAGCACATGGTGTTTGTTATTACAGAATTTTATGAGTAGCACTAGAGGCACTGGCCAAATAACCCGTTCTGTTTAATTAATCCTATTCATTGAAATCCCCACCGGTCACAGATAATCTTTTGTAGGGTATTAGTGTATTAAATAGCAGTGTATTAAAATAGTTAAAAACAACAGTGGTTTCGGCCTTTGTAGCTATATAAAAAAAGAGGAATGGTGATTATTAATTCTCACTTACTACTTTGGCAGTTCTAATTCTTGTTATTTACATAGAAAATATTTCAGTAAGAATTATTTTGCACCGTAACACAAGTGCTACTAACTGGTGTAAAAATTATTTTATATATATGTATAAGATATATTTGCATGGTTAAAGTTATATATAAATATGTAGAGTTTTTGATCTTTTATTGAAAAATGTAAAAAGAAATACTTAAAAACTATGAATTGTTTTTCTTTTAATTTAATAGCTCACTTAAGAGATAAAGATTACAAATAAATATTAGCTAAGAATAATTAAATTAGTTTTTGCGTTACATTACTCTCTGAAACACATATTAAACGTATACAACTACATCGTTTATTATTTCCAATCATTATTTGTATTTCTCATCGTTAAACCGTTACGGGTAGGAGAGCAATTAATTTCCAATTAGGTAGCAGGTTCTTTTCATTTTACTTAGATAGATGCATGTGTATATATATATATATATTAAACCCAGGACATACTTGAAAACGAGAGAAATCTCAATGTATCCTTCATGGTAAAATACTTTATAAATAAATAATAAATAAATAAAAACTAAATAAAATAAAATTTAAAAAAAAAAAAAAAATAAAAAAAAAAATATATATAAAAGACTCAATCTCCACACACTCAATTTTTAAAACAAATACTTGCTCCGGTGCTGGAATCAGTTATAATGAATATATAATCTCGATATTCTGCCACTCGGAGACTTCTTAATAGATTTAATATTCCTTTATTGAAGTCAACGTTTCAGTCCATCCGGACATTTCTCAAGACATGATATATATTAGGTAATATATATATATATATTACCCAATATTATGATATATATATTATAATATTATGCATGCATGCAGGACCCATAGACGCCTAATGTATATGTTTATGTGGGTGCATAGGACAAGCGCTCCTCCATTATTATTGAGTAATCGGGGTTGTTGGGAGCTCTTTGGAATCAATGGGTTTTTGGAAATTCTAAATACTTTTGGATGTAATGCTAAAAATATGCTATCACGGAATACTGAATGCATAATCTAATGATCAAGAGGAACTTTAGTCCTTTTTTGTGGCAAAACTGCAAATGGTCTCATTTTTTGCGTGTGGATATCCAGCAGTAAGAGAGCCAGCTAGGAAAGACTGAACCATACCGAGTCTTTTTTTTGTCTATTTTGTCTGATCTATTCTATTATTGACAAATA
Source organism: Leptobrachium leishanense (assembly GCA_009667805.1). NCBI lineage: Eukaryota > Metazoa > Chordata > Amphibia > Anura > Megophryidae > Leptobrachium > Leptobrachium leishanense. Next base: position 49,087,940 of record CM019065.1, read on the forward strand.
CAAACCATATATATATATATAGAATGCATAAAATAAACACAACACAGTGACCAGCAAAAACGAAACTTAAAATAATCACCAGCTGTATCGCCCCCTTTGCTTAAGCAGCACAAAACAAAATCATGACAGGTACAGTCTGGAGGTACAGTCGGGCCGGCAGGATATTTTATAAATGTGTGTGGATACGTCTAAAAATGAAATATTAACCTCTTGAAGCGTCATCTTGTGTGAAACATTCCTATGCAGGTATGAAATAAAGCATCCCTGCATATGATGGCACTTCAACAGATTGAGTTAGGATTTGGAAACAATATATACATACAGTATCTCACAGACGTGAGTGCACCCCTCACATTTTTGTAAATATTTTATTCTATCTTTTCATGTGACCGCACTGAAGAAATGACACTTTGTTACAATGTAAAGTAGTGAATGTACAGCTTGTGTAACAGTGTAAATTAATTTACTGTCCCCTCAAAATAACTCCAACACACTCAGCCATTAATGTCTAAACCGCTGCCAACAAAAGTGACTGCACCCCTAACTGAAAATGCCCAAAGTGTCAATATTTTGTGTGGCCGCCATTATTTTCCAGCACTGCCTTAACCCTCTTATTCATGGAGTTCACCAGAGCTTCACATGTTGCCACTGGAGTCCTCTTCCACTCCTCCATGACGACATCACAGAGCTGGTGGATGTTAGAGACCTTGCGCTCCTCCACCTTCCGTTTGACGATGCCCCACAGATGCTCAATAGGGTTTAGGTCTGGAGACATGCTTGGACAGTCCATCACCTTTACCCTCAGCTTCTTTAGCAAGGCAGTGGTCGTCTTTGAGGTGTGTTTGGGGTTTTTATCATGTTGGAATAATGCCCTGTGGCCCAGTCTCTGAAGGGAGGGGATCATGCTCTGCTTAAGTATGTCACAGTACATGTTGGCAATCATGGTTCCCTCAATGAACTGTAGCTCCCCAGTGTCGGCAGCACTCATGCTGCCCCAGACCTTGACACTCCCACCACCATGCTAGACTGTAGGCAAGACACACTTGTCTTTGTCTCACCTGGTTGCCGCCACACACTTGACACTATCTGAATAAGTTTATCTTGGTCTCATCAGACACATGACATGCTTCCAGTAATCCATGTCCTTAGTCGGCTTGTCTTCATCAAACTGTTTGCGGGCTTTCTTGTGCATCAATTTTAGAAGAGGCTTCCTTCCGGGACGACAGCCATGCAGACCAATTTGATGCAGTGTGCGGCGTATGGTCTGAGCACTGACAGGCTGACACCCCCCCAACCACTTCAACCTCCTCAGCAATGCTGGCAGCACTCATACGTCTATTTCCCAAAGACAACCTCCGGATATGATGCTGAGCACGTGCACTCAACTTCTTTGGTTGACCATGGTGAGGCCTGTTCTGAGTGGAACCTGTCCTGTTAAACTGCTGTATGGTCTTGGTCACCGTGCTGCAGCTCAGGTTCGGGGTCTTGCCAATGTTCTTATAGCCTCGGCCACCTTTATGTGGAGCAACAATTCTTTTTTTCAGATCCTCAGAGAGTTCTTTGCCATGAGGTGACATGTTGAACTTCCAGTGACCAGTATGAGAGAGAGAGAGCGATAACACCAAATTTAACACACCTGCTCCCCATTCACACCTGAGACCTTGTAACACTATCGGGGTTATTCAAAGAGATTCGAAAAGTCACCGCACGTTCGGTGACTTTTCGTTCTCTTCAATTTGGTTTGTTTTGCCGATCCCATTTCGGTGACATTGCGGTGTATTCAGCAAGCACCACAGGGTCCCCGAATTGCAGGGAAAAGCTGCCACAAACCCGACGAAAACTCACTGCAAAACCCAGCGAATGCACGCCGAAAACCCGCAAAAACATCTGGATTAACCTGCCGAAAACCACAGAAAAACCCGACCAGGAGCCGATTGCAGCCTTCGACACCGCAGACGAGGCAGTGAATAAATTAGCAAAACAGTTTGTAGGAATGTGTGAAAGTGAAACGCTGTTTGCAAAGAAACTACTGAGCGAAAATGTCTGAAATTTACATATGATCCAATGAATGATAATAAAGAGGGCTGCTACAGAAAAAATAAGTAAACTTAAAAAAAACAAATGCAGAAAAATGCTTAAAATATCCTAAAAAATCTATAAATAAAGAGACTTATTGCTGCAGAATTTTATAATGAACGGTTTATTAGATATTGAATTAAAACGGGAATATTTTTAACATTGAAGCCGATGAGATTCTCCTGAATAAATTTGCCGCATGAAACCACCGAATGGCAGGGCATTTCGGGAAGCTTTCACTGCTGGTTTGTGTTCTCTGAATAGCCGAAGCAGTGCTTTTCATGGGGATTTCACTCGAACAGGCACCGAACAGGTACCGTATGTGCAGGCAATTCGCCAGGATTTGGCGAATTGCCTGCTCTCTGAATAGCCGAATGGCCAAGAAAGGTAACCGAACGCTGATTTTCAGCGTTCAGTTACCTTTCTCAAGCAATTCAGAGCTCTTTGAATAACCCTGTATGAGTCACATGACACCAATGGCTAATTGGGCCCAATTTGGACATTTTCACTTAGGGGTGTAGTCCCTTTTGTTGGTAGCGGTTTAGCCATTAATGGCTGTGTGTGTGTTGGAGTTATTTTGAGGGACAGTAAATTGACACTGTTATACAAACTGTACATGCACTCACTACTTTACATTGTAACAAAGTGTCATTTCTTCAGTGCTGTCACATGAAAAGATATCATAAAATATTTACAAAAATGTGAGGGGTGTACTCACTTCTGTGAGATACTGTATATACATAGGCGTGCGCACAGGGTGTGCCTGGTGTGGCCAGGCACACACTAATGTTGGGTGAATGGTTCATCTTTGACCCCCTACATATATATTTTGGATGTTCTTTAGCTGGCTCATGATAAATTGCATGAATATTGACTGTATCGCTGCATAAACATTGGTTATTCCCCACCAAAAATAACTGTTCTGTGCTAAATGATCAGGACATACATGTGTAATTAACCCCTTAAGGGCCGCTGACGTACCCTGTACGTCCTGTCCTCGGGTCTCCCTTAGACCCGCGGACGTACAGGGTACGTCAGCGGCGCCTAATCCCCTTCCCGCCCGATACTCACCTCCCTCGCTGGATCCCACGGCGATCTGGCAGGGAGGAAGCCTGCCCATGTGATTTACATGGGCAGGCGAGGCTGATGACGTCGCCACGCTGCGTGGTGACTTCATCAGCAGGCGTCCCCATGCAAAGCCCTCTATCTCCCCAACCATTGCAGCTAGGGAGATGCTTTTTACACCACTGAAAAGGGGAGAGTCTCCCCTTTTCAGCGGTGTATAGCCATAACCGTTTCGCCGCCGGATCACGCTTCAGCGCCAATTGGTGCCAAAACGGGATTCGAACCTGGAGGGGGGCTGGCATCTTGGATGTCAGTCAAGCCTCCAGGTCCCCCCCACCCACTGACAACCTCACCATATGTGTGAGGATGTCAGTGGGCCAGTTAACCATCTAGCTGCCATGTAGAGATAAGGGGATCCTAAGGATCCCTTTATCTCCCGATCCATGGCAGCTAGATGGTCATATTTGACATAATTTGAAAAGCCTGATTATGCCCTTTCAAATGATACCAAACATGACCAGGTTTGGTTGAAAAAAAAATAATAATAATAATAATAAAAAAATTAAATAAAATAAAAAAATGTTTTTTTTTAAAAAGGTTTTTTGTCTGGGGGGGTTTAATTAAATAGGACCTAGGCTGTCATCTAAAAATAATTAGCACAAAATGGTCAGAATGAGCACAGCGCACATAGGTGAACTGTCTCAGCAGTGAAGGGGTTAAAAAGCAAACGCATGTAAAAATTGGGTATTTCTAGTCTCGGGACAAAATTTTGAACCTATTTAGCCGGGGTCTTTTTGGGTGGTTGTAGATTTTGGGGATTAAATTACGAAAAAGTGTGTTTTTACCATTTTTTCCTCATATTTCATATTTTTTTTATAGTAAATTATTCGATATGATGGAAATAATGGTATTTCTAGAAAGTCCATTTAATGGCAGGAAAAATGGTGTATAATATGTGTGGGTTGAATAAACGAGTAAGAGGAAAATTTGACCTAAACACTAACAGCGCAGAAACGTAAAAACAGCAGCGGTCACTAAAAGACGGATTTGTGTAAAACTGCCCGGTCACTAAGGGGTTAATACATATTCCATGGGTGCACACCCTAATGAAATGGGCTGCGCACGCCATTGTATATATATTCATACATAAATACATACAGTACATACATATTTCTGTCATTGGGCGGTGCATGAAATTTCCTGCCAGCCTGACCGTATATGTTCTCTTGTGATGTCTCCCCTGGTGGTTGTGATTTTTTGTATATAGCAATCGGTTTTCTTGTGCTTTCAGTTTAGCTATAACTCTGCACTTCTTTTGTAAGAAAATATTGTCATGAAATGTAAGTTTGACATGTTTCCCAACAAAACAAGCACAATCATAAGATACAGAGTGATAGCTAAACTGAAAGCACAAGAAAACCGAATGCTATGTATATTCACAAATCACAACCACCAGGGGAGAAATCACAAGCAAGAGAACATATACGGTCAGGCCGGCAAGGATATTTCATGCTGCGTCCAATATCAATTAGGGGAGCTACATCTACAGGTGCAGCCGCTCTCCTCCTAGCCCGTCACTGACCTATGACGTCACCGGACCTACAAATTGACCGCACCTGTAGACGGAGCCCCCCTAATTGATGCACATGGAGATGTCGGGTAAGTGGGATCTAGATTTACTTATGTATATATACGAGAAGTAATTGTTTGTAAATCATGTCCTGATAAAAGAAATGTATAATTTCAAAAACGTTGACTTTAGCACATGTGAATAAATTGGATTGCCGGTTTCTACAGATATGTTTTTAAATATATATATATATATATATATATACAGTGTTTGGAAGACCGTGAGTGCATCCTCTATTGCCTAATTCTATATATATAAATATATATATAAAATCGACGTTTCAGTCCCACAGAGGACTTTTATCAAGTTCTTGAAAAAAGTCCTCTGTGGGACTGAAACTTCGATTTTTTTATACTACCACAATAAAAAAAAACACATACAGGGTTATTCAGAGAGAGGTGAAAAGCAGGAGAATGACTGGAGAATGGAAAATTCTAGGTCAAAATAGCCGAACCAGAAAAATTCTCCCATTTATCTCACTTTCCAAATCAGCTATTTTGACCTAGAATTTTCCATTCTCCAGTCATTATCCTGCGTTTCACCGCTCTCTGAATAACCCTGATAGTTAAAAGACTCCAAGAGTGCACGCCTTCTTGATGAGTCGTATTCCCTCGGCGACGGTCAGCACAGGAGCAATTAGAAGTGGATATCCTGGCTGCGGGTCCCCTGGTGAACCTATATATATATATATTTACACTATATTGCCAAAAGTATTCGCTCACCTGCCTTGACTCGCATATGAACTTAAGTGACATCTCATTCCTAATCCATAGGGTTCAATATGACGTCGGTCCACCCTTTGCAGCTATATCAGCTTCAGCTCTTCTGGGAAGGCTGTCCACAAGGTTTAGGCTGGTGTCAGACGAGTGCATTTTGTACGGACTGTGCGTCCTTGCAGTACGGACGCACATTCTGACGGAAGATTCGGTAGTGGCCACACGGTCCATTATTTTTGACTGATGTAGAGAAAAAGAGGGATCTATGGGAAATAATATTAATATGAATGATACAAATTGATACATGATATCAAAAACCATTCTGGACGTCAAAAATGCGGACCATCTGACTTCCTCCCATCACTCACACACAAAGCTATGAGAACGTGGCGCACTCTGTGCGTCCGTCCTAACGGATTGACGTTCTTGCTTAACTTGCGTCCGTTTGCCGAGTCCGTTGTGCGTCCGCAGTTCGGTGAGGACCCACTTTGTGTTTTGTTCCCTATTTCTCAGAATTCTATGCTACCACGGACGTTAATATGTGCGCAAAAACTGACGTGATCACTGCGTTCGTCTGACACGAGCCTAAGGAGTGTGTTTATGGGAATTTTTGACCATTCTTTCAGAAGCGCATTTGTGAGGTCACACACTGATGTTGGACGAGAAGGCCTGGCTCTCAGTCTCCGCTCTAATTTATCCCAAAGGTGTTCTATCGGGTTGAGGTCAGGACTCTGTGCAGGCCAGTCATGTTCATCCACACCAGACTCTGTAATCCATGTCTTTATGGACCTTGCTTTGTGCACTGGTGCACAGTCATGTTGGAAGAGGAAGGGGCCAGCTCCAAACTGTTCCCTCAAAGTTGGGAGCATGGAATTGTCCAAAATGTCTTGGTATGCTGAAGCATTCAGAGTTCCTTTCACTGGAAATAAGGGGCCAAGCCCAGCTCCTGAAAAACAACCCCACACCATAATCCCCCCTCCACCAAACTTTACACTTGGCACAATGCAGTCAGACAAGTACCGTTCTCCTGGCAACCGCCAAACCCAGACTCATCCATCAGATTACCAGATGGAGAAGCACAATTCGTCCCTTCCTGGAACGCGTCTCCACTGCTCTAGAGTCCAGTGGCGGCGTGCTTTACACCACTGCATCCGACGCTTTGCATTGCGCTTGGTGATGTATGGCTTGGATGCAGCTGCTCGGTCATAGAAACCCATTCCATGAAGCTCTCTGCGCACTGTTCTTGAGCTAATCTGAAGGCCACATGAAGTTTGGAGGTCTGTAGCGATTGACTCTGCAGAAAGTTGGCGACCTCTTCGCACTATGCGCCTCAGCATCCACTGACCCCGCTCCGTCAGTTTACGTGGCCTACCACTTCGTGGCTGAGTTGCTGTCGTTCCCAAACACTTCCACGTTCTTATAATACAGCTGACAGCTGACTGTGGAATATTTAGGAGCGAGGAAATTTCGCGACTGGATTTGTTGCACAGGTGGCATCCTATCACAGTTCCACGCTGGAATTCACTGAGCTCCTGAGAGCGACCCATTCTTTCACAAATGTTTGTAAAAACAGTCTGCATGCCTAGGTGCTTGATTTTATACACCTGTGGCCATGGAAGTGATTGGAACACCTGATTCTGATTATTTGGTTGGGTGAGCGAATACTTTTGGCAATATAGTGTATATATACGAGAGAGTTTGTGTTACAAATGTTAACTAACATAAATCACTATATCATGAAGATTTTTTTTATTATTTTCAAATAGACTTTTGATACAATTTACCTATACATTATTTTTCTGTATTTATGTTATTGCTGTCTGCTATTGTATTTGCATGTTTTACTACATGATACCCATAGCTCAAGTCATTACCGGAGTAAAGTATAGCTGAGGCACAGTGAGGGCATTTGAAAACCACATTTATATACAGAAAAGGAAGAAATCAGGTGTTAGAGGTCACTGCCCAACAGCACTAACCATCATGTCGTATTATATTTTCAGGGTTAGGAGTCAGTCATCTTTAACAAGTTTATCGATATGAAGACAGAGGATACACCTTCTTCTTGTCGGGAGCATTCTCCGTTTTTTGGAATTGGTCAGTACCTTCTTTTTAAAGTTATGTGAACAAATGAGCATTAAATCAGACTTAAAAAATATTTGTGTGGTGCTCTTACCATCTATATACATTTAATGAAACTCTTTACTAACCAATTAACATGTTACAAAATATGTTAGGTAGATAGATCAATAGATAGATAGATAGATAGATAAACGGACAGATAGATCAATAGATAGATAGATAAACGGACAGATAGATCAATAGATAGATAGATAAACGACAGATAGATCAATAGATAGCTAGCTAAACGGACAGATAGATCAATAGATAGATGGATGGATGGATAGATAGATAAACGGACAGATGGATGGATGGATGGATAGATAGATAAATGGACAGATGGATGGATGGATGGATGGATAGATAGATAGATAAACGGACAGATGGATGGATAGATAGATAGATAAATGGATAGATAGATAGATAGATAAACGAACAGATGGATGGATAGATAAACGGACAGATGGATGGATAGATAGATAAAAGGATAGAAGAATGGATAGATAGATAAAAGAACAGATAGATGGATGGACGGATAGAAGGATTGACGGATAGATAGATCAATAGATAGATAGATGGATAGATAAATGGACAGATAGATGGATAGATAAATGAGTGACAGACAACAGAGGGTTGTGGTAAATGGAGTTTATTCGGCGCAAGGTCTTGTTACCAGTGGGGTACCTCAGGGGTCAGTACTTGGACCCATTCTCTTTAATATTTTTATTAGTGATATTGCAGAAGGTATTAATGGAAAAGTATGTCTTTTTGCTGATGACACAAAAATTTGCAACAGGGTTGACGTTCCTGGAGGGATCAGCCAAATGATAAATGATTTAGGTAAACTAAAAAAATGGTCGGAGCTGTGACAATTGAGTTTTAATGTGGATAAGTGTAGGATAATGCACCTGGGACGTAAAAACCCAAGGGCTGAATATAGAATATTTGATACAGTCCTAACCTCAACATCTGAGGGTTGGGATTTAGGGGTTATTATTTCAGAGGATCTAAGGGTAAGTAGTCAATGTAATAGAGCAGCAGGAAATGCTGGCAGAATGCTTGGTTGTGTAGGGAGAGGTATTAGCAGTAGGAAAAGGGAAGTGCTCATGCCACTGTACAGAGCACTGGTGAGACCTCACTTGGAGTACTGTGTGCAGTACTGGAGACCGTATCTCCAGAAGGATATAGACATCTTAGAGAGAGTTCAGAGAAGGGCTACTAAAATGGTGTACGGCTTGAAGGAGAAAAGTTACCAGGAAAGGCTTAATGATCTTAACACGCACAGCTTGGAAAAAAGACGAGACAGAGGAGATATGATAGAAACATTTAAATACGTAAAGGGAATCCACAAGGTAGAGGAAGGGAGTATATTTAAAAGGAAACAAAATAGCAAAACAAGAGGACATAGTCTTAGATTAGAGGGGCAAAGGTTTAAAAGTAACATCAGAAAGCATTATTTTACTGAGAGGGTGGTGGATACATGGAACAGTCTTCCAGTAGAAGTGGTAGAGGCCAAAACAGTGATTGAATTTAAGCAAGCATGGGATAGGCATAAGGCTATCCTAAACAAAAGATAAATCCAGGTAAAGTATCCATGTAATTGGGCAGACTAGATGGGCCGAAAGGTTCTTATCTGCCGACATTTTCTATGTTTCTATGTTTCTATGTTTCTATAAATGCTATCCTTACATATTCTGGTGAAAACAATCACAGTATCAATACTAAGACATAGTGGGCCCTATTACATTCTTCACGCAAAAAAGCTCGCGCAGCGCATTAATTTGTGCGTGAAACGTTAAACGTTAACACGTGTAAATTAACGCTGGTATTACAATCCGCGGGCATTTTTTCATCCGTCAAAAAATAATGCGCGTAAAAAAGACGCGCATTAACGCTGCGTGCAGAAATCGACGTGCAGACTGTTTTTTCACGCGATTCAGCCAATCAGAATTAAGAACCACAATTGTCTCCTGTTAAGTTTTTGCACCTGTCAAAGTAAATCTGAGTATACATGCTGCAGCAATAATAAAAACACGCACAATTTCTCCCTTTTATTGTTTTGGTATGTGTAGAATGTGTAAATATACTGTGCTGTTTTTTTTTTCGTGCTGGTGTATTTGGTTTCGGCCAGGTCGTTCAGATTTGCCGTTACCACCAGCTTTTCAAAGACGTTAAAATTAAGCGCGCAAACGCTGTCCGTTAAATTTTGCGCATAGATTGTAATACCATCCGCGTACAAGCACACAAACGCATTTGCGCTCACAATGTTAAGTATAGGACGCGCGCAGTACATTAAGCTCGCAAAGGGTTCGCGCAGGTTCACCCGCGGTAGACGTTAACGTGCATTTTTTGCGCGGACATTGTAATACGAGGTTCTGCTCAAAGGGGTTTTCCCCTCACGTTAATGCGTTTTTGTGCACGCGTTAACGTTTGCGCGAAGAATGTAATAGAGCCCAGTTTCTATCCATAGATGGATAGATAGATAAAGAGATAGATATGGTTAAATAGATATATAAACGGATAGATAAATGAATGAATAGACAGTTAGAGGGATAGAGAGAGATAGATAAATAAATATATACAGGGTTATTCAAAGAGAATCGAAAAGTCACCGCACGTTCGGTGACTTTTCGTTCTCTTCAATTCGGTGCGATTTTCAGAATCCGGCGAAGGCACACCGGAAACCCGCGAAAACATCTGGATTAACCCCACCGAAAACGCTGGAAAAACCCGAGCAGGAGCCGATCACACGCAGCACAGCCACCGGAAAAACCCGACACCGCAGACGAATGGAGTGAAAAAAAATAAAAATAAACAGTTCGCTTGAATGATTGAAAAGTGAAACGCTGTTTGCAAAGAAACTACTGAGCGAAAATGTCTGAAATTTACATATGATCCAATGAATGATAATAAAAAGGGCTGTTACAGAAAAAAGAAGTAAAAAAAATAACAGAGTTATCCAAAGAGATTCGAAAAGTTACTGCAAGTTCGGTGACTTTTCGTACTCTTCAATTCGGTTCCTTTTGGCGATCCCATTTCGGTGACCCTGCGGTGTATTCAGCAAACACCACAGGGTCCCCGAATTGCAGGGAAAGGCTGCCGCAAACCTGACGAAAACTAACCGCAGAACCCGGCGAATGCACGCCGAAAACCCTCAAAAACATCTGGATTAACCTGCGAAAACCATGGAAAAAGCCCGAGCAGGAGCCGATCGCACAGTGCCGAAGCAGCTGAGACCGCAGACGAGGGAGGTGAATAAATTAGCAAAACTGTTTGAATGAATCTGTGAAAATGAAACGCTGTTTGCAAAGAAACTACTGAGCGAAAATGTCTGAAATTTACATATGATCCAATGAATGATAATAAAAAGGGCTGTTACAGAAAAAAGAAGTAAACTTAAAAAAAAAATTCAGAAAAGTATCCTAAAAAATCTATAAATAAAGAGACTTATTGCTGCAGAATTTTATAATGAACGGTTTATTAGATATTGAATTAAAACGGGAATATTTTTAACATTGAAGCCTATGGGATTCTCCTGAATTAATTTGCCGAATTAAACCACCGAATGGCAGGGCATTAGGGGAACCTTTCACTGCTGGTTTGTGTTCTCTGAATAGCCGAAGCAGTGCTTCTCTATGGGGATTTCACTGCCCTCGAACAGGCACCGAACAGGCACCATATGTGCAGGCAATTCGCCAGGATTTGGCGAATTGCCTGCTCTCTGGTAGCCGAATGGCCAGGAAAGGTAACCGAACGCTGATTTTCAGCGTTCGGTTACCTTTCTCAAGCAGTTCAGATCTCTTTGGATAACCCTGTAAATATTTCATTCTCCAGTCATTCTCCTGCTTTTCACCTCTCTCTGAATAACCCTGAAAGCATTGCTTCTCTATGAGGAATTCACTGCCCTTGAACAGGCAACGAACAGGCACCATATGTGGAGGCAATTTGCCAACATTTGGCGAACTGCCCTCTCTATGGATAGCTCAATGGCCAGAAAAGGTAATCATAAACTGAATTTCACTATTCGGTTACCTTTCGGCCACAATTCGGATCTCTTTGAATAACCCTGGTAGTCTCCTGGTGTAACATGACATATAAACACAGCAATCGTATAGTTTGAAGATTAAAAAAATTATATAACATTTGTGCAGGTTCTGCAATAAAACATGACTTTAAACACCATTTAAACATTAAAATAAAAAGATGGTCAGAATGAGTTCAGTATACCCAGGACATACTTGAAAACAAGAGAAATCTCAATGTATCCTTCCTGGTAAAATACTTTATAAATAAATATGGGTGTGTAAAGGCTGAATTGAAGTAAACTCACAGAAATCAGAGCCTGATTTCGCTCTCAAAATGCCTACTTGTCGGCTATTTTAAAGCCTCCAATCAGTTTATCCCAGGATTCCACCCAATGTACGTGGCCCGTGCATAGATCTCCTCACGTAACCTCAAAAGAAAAAATACCCAATCTAGACAGTTTGATTTAATTCAAATCAAACAATTCTTAGCCGCTCACAAGCTCCGGAGCTGTTTTTTTATTCTTTTGTTTTAATAAAAACCAGTTGTTTCTCTGTGTGCGACGTTGTGGGATAGACGCAATCTATTTCTGTGCATTACTGACAGGTATTTTCTTAACACAACATTCCCACATCTATCACCATTAGTGCTGCTACAATTTTTTAGTATGTATACTTAATTGAATGCTTAACTTACAAAATAGCTTAAACGAGCATCAAATAAATCATAAATTCTTTTCCAACAGATGACTCATCTCTACTATTGGTCCCACGTCCCACATTACCACCAGAAAATGAAGGGCACTATTGCGTGCCCTGAGCTAAAACCGGGATGCTAAGGGGAAAAATTTGGCAGCCTGCCCCATAGCGATCGCTAGGCTTGCGGATGCTGGGGGGAATGCTACAGCTCCGTCCCCAGCATCCCGTCTGTTAGACACTTACTGTTATATACAGGCTTGGATAACTACAGGAACACAGGATCATGCATCTGCCTTCATAACTGCATCACACTAACTGACCCTGAAGATGGCTGCCGTGCCCTCTGACCTGTGTCATCCTGGGCGGAGCCACTAGTTAAAGTGATAGCACAGGTTTAGTATAGTCAGCTATAACACCGTCCATGGCATCCATAGGATGCCATGGAGGATTGTGCTGCCGGGTCACATAATTGGCAGGATCTCGCCTACCGCAAGATCCTGCTGGTCGGTGGAGTGATTGCAGAGGGAGACAGGGGACTCACTCTGCTCCCTGCGGCCAGAAGCAGCGGATCGGGTCACCGTTCTCGCCATGGGAAGAAAGGTGATTATGTGATTTTTGGGGGTGTTTTGAGCTGCAGGTAATGGATTCTGCAGCAGCGCAATCCATTAACTGCACCTCTGAGCTGGTGGTTAGACATGTGCACAGCACAAAATTTCATTTTGAACTAATGGATTAGTCCTAAAATGCAATTTATTTAGTTGCTAAAGAAATTAGTTTTCAGTTCTTTAGTATGAAAACTAATTTCATTCATCCGAAAACCATTGGATACAATTACTATTGTAGTGGCTCCTCAGAGGGTTGAGATCGCTGCTTGTTACAGTATCTCTCGCTCTCAGCACAATGTGTCAGGGAAAGCTGTTACAGTAACTGACTGCGGCTCATCACAGTGCTCAGAGGTTCAGTAAAACTAGCAAATAATAATTTTATATAAGAGGTTATAACAATATTATTTCCTTGTTTTACTGAAACTCTGAGCACTGTTACAGTCAGTTACTGTAACAGCTGAGCCTGATACATTGTACTGAGAGATAATATAACAAGCAGCCGATCTCAGCGCTCACAGCCACTGGAATTAAAGGGCTAAAAAAAAAGGCTCCTCTCTGTATAATGTATAGAGCATCCTCCTGCATTAATTAATACGCCTCTCTGTATAATGTAGATAACATTCTCCTGCATTAATTAATACCCCTCTCTGTATAATGTAGATAACATCCTCCTGCATTAATTAATGCCCCTCTCTGTATAGAACATCCTACTGCATTGGCATGTGGAGGGTGCAGAACTTCGGAATGCAATGCTTATCCAGCACAGGAGAGGGAACTTTTACTTAAACTTTGTATCTCTGTGGGGGAGATACAGGAATATAAAAGCAGGGGAGAGGGAAAATATTAACGTAAATCGGTCTGAAAGCTCAGAGAAAAGATGACTGGCGCAAATTGATTTTTATAATAAAATAAAGCCCTTTAAATCTAGGGAAAACATTCAAATAAATCACACTGAAGGCTCATAATGACAGAATTACTGTGAGAGCTGGATACTAAATGTATCAGACGTAAAAAAAACCTTTATAACAAGCAGCACTGGGAGAGGAGAGGAACTTTATATAACACGTGTATTATAGATGAGGAAAGGGGGATAGTGCTCCTGGATAATATAAAATGTATCAGACCTAAGCCCCTATTATGCAGAGCAGGAGGGGAGATAACACACGTTGTATAAAGTCCCACTCTTCTCCCAGCGCTGCTTGTTATAAAGGGTTTTTTACTATCCAGCCCTCCTCTGTCATTAGCTTTCAGTGTGATTTATTTGAATGTTTTCCTTCTCCAGCTGCTTTTATCATCTTGTCTGCCTCATAGACATGCAAGGGTTAAGTAAAGGTTTCCTCTCCTGTGCTGGCTGTCTGTGCTGCGAGTGAGTATTTTGGAGCTCTATCACTGTCAGATTTTCGGGTAGGGGTTGGGAAGCATTACGCATACAAACCTTTTCTGTAGCTTTGCGATGTTGTGTTCAATACTGGTCTCCTTCACTCATCAATGTAATATCACAAAAAGGATTGAAACTAAAATGTAGTGCATTTTATTTTAGTTTCTTTCATTTTTGTACTGAGCAGTTTCGTATCTCGAGTCATACTAAAACTAAATTATCCCAAAATTCGGACTAAATCATTTTAGTACTAAAACGAATGCACATGTCTACTGGTGGTAACTTTTTCGTTAGTGCCAGCTCTTAGTAACTAGCGGTAGGACCAAGTGATCCTAACGCTAGTTACTCTGTGCTTTCACTTTGCGCCCCCCATGTTAGGTATAGAGAGCGTAAAGTAATAGTAAACTTGCGCTACAAATTGCAAATTAGTGAGCGCTAACAAGTTTTTTAACCCGTTAGCGATTCAAAGGTGATGTTTTCGCAGCACTATGACCTCATTTAACTAGCGCTGACGCTAGTGTTAGCTTGAAGGAGGTTATAGGGCCCGAAATGTACTTATTGTGTTTATTTTATGTTGCTGATATCTTACATGCATTTGTTTTTCTCACGTTTGTTTAGTTAAGAAAATGTTTTACTCTATATGTGTCACTGGGCGCATCCATTGTGCAATATTTTTTGTTGTAACCTGCCCCCCCCCCCACAGTATCTTTACATCACTTGCTCCTCACTGTGGTGCATTGGGCATAGAATGGAGTCTATTGGTCAGAAGTCTATAAAACTATCCTATTGACTCGCATTGTGTGAAATGTATGCAAAGGACAGCACCAGAGTGTACCATTAATTTGCCCCCAGCTCATGGATTTGCCCCCAGCTCATGGATTTGCCCCCAGCTCATGGATTCGCCCCAGCTCTCACGTGGATTTGCCCCAGCTCATGGATATGCCCCAGCTCATGGATTTGCCCCAGCTCTCACCTGGATATTGCCCCAGCGGCAGCCAGCTCTCACATGGATACTTGCCCCAGCTCCGGATCCAGCAGGGGTTGAGGGGGCCCAGATGCCGGGCAGCGGGAGTGCCTGCCCGGTCCTGAACAGCGTGTGAGTCCGACCATGTTGAAGGGGAGGCGGCTGCATGCGTGCGCAGGTCACGCGGTCCGGCCAGTCAGGTGGTACAGAGACTCAGTACCACCTGATTAGCCGGACCACGTGACCGGCTGCGCCTGCATGCAGCCGCATCCCTTTCAACACGGATGGACTCACTGTTCAGGACCGGGCAGGCACTCCTGCTGCCCGGCATCTGGGTCCCCTCAACCCGCGGGCCCTTGGGCGGCGCCCAAGGGCCCGGCGGGTCAGTCCGGGCCTCAAGTTTTAGGGGCGCAAATTTCTTTTGAAATTATGCGCCCCTAACAAAACTGCGCCCGGGGCCACGGCCCCCCCAGCCCCCCCACGCTACGCCACTGCTGACCTGCAAAGCTCTCACTAACTCAGCTCCCCACTACCTGTCCTCACTAAATCACCAAATACACCTCAGCCCGCTCCCTAAGATCAAACAGTGACCTACGCCTAGCTTCTCCCCGCATAACTTCTTCACATGATAGACTGCAGGATTTCTCACGCGCAGCCCCCACTCTCTGGAACACTCTCCCTCGTAAGGTCAGACTGTCCCCTAGTTTCCCTTCCTTCAAACGCTCCCTTAAGACATTCCTATTTAGGGAAGCCTACCACCTGACTCACTGATACACCTCACTGTCCCAACCAGTCCATCACTCCCACCTTGCAGTCCATCACTCTTATCTTGCAGTCCTCTCCTCCTGTTTCCCACACCAACCCTTCTAGATTGTAAATTCTCATGGGAATAGGGCCCTCGTTTCCTCCTGTACTGGTTTGTCAAAATGTTGTTCAATGTACTGTAACCCTGTTTATATTGTGCCCATTGTTCAGCGCTGCGGAATATGCTGGCACTATATAAATAAAGAATAATAATAATAATCATGGGTAGCATAGACAGCACAATACATCACTGCAGAATATGTTGGTGCTATATAAATGGAGTCATCGGTTCGTACCCAGCGAGCAACCTCTCCAGTAAGTGTCCTTGGCAAGACACCTAACGGTACATACTCGCCACCTAGGACATACTTGAAAACGAGAGAAATCTCAATGTATCCTTCCTGGTAAAATCCTTTCTCCAAAAAAAATAAAGAATAATAATCATGGGTAGCCTACACAACACAATACACCCCCTGCAGCCTTATCTAAACATTGCCTCCACCACCCCATTGCCACCACTACTGTTTTATCATATACATCAGCTGCAAAGCGAAACTTGTGCTAAGATTTTGATAAATGTTTCATCGTGGGAAAAATCCACAAAATGGAAACAGAAGATAAAAAGCTATATTTTATTCTTCCTTTTTACATGCAATTAGTTGAAAGAAAAAAAAACAGCAGCGTGTGTTTGCAATGCACAAGTAATCTAGTTACAGCTTTTGTTAGCGGTCGTGTCTCTTTAAGGCTAGGGTCAGACTGAGGCAGTGCGAACGCGCGTTCTGGCGCACTTAATCACGGCCGCACTAGCAGCAGATGCCGGGCAATGACGGCCAATATACGAAGTACGGTCGCACAAAAGTCCGGCTGCACAACGCAAGTGGAAAATGAACGCATTTTTTCGAGAACGTAAAACCACTAGTACTGACGTACAGAGTGCGCTGCGTCCGCTAGCGGCGTGTGTGCGTGAATTGGAGATGTCAGACACTGCTAATGTCCGGCCAACATAACGTCCAGATGCAAGAAGTGTTTTATTGATGATCCGTACAAAATCACGGATGAAACTGCGCATCGTATGACCGCTATTGCGTATTCCGTGAAAAAATACGTCCATTCTTCGAACGCACATTTTCACGGACAACGTGAAAAATGCGTTAGTCTGACCCTAGCCTTACACACAGCCTCCTCCCTATGAGCTTAATTATAAATGTATCAGACTTTCTATACTGGAACCAGCACAAGGAGTTAATAGTCTGGGTTTTACGGAGCTGTAACTGCACTCCAGGTCTGTTTGCGCTGAAGATTTCGTTTAAGAAGGTCAAACACTGCTGTTTGTACATAGGATGAATAGTCTTACTGCCCCCACATTACAAATGCTTCATCACTTAACTTTGAAGGTGCGCCAGAGATACACCGCGAGATAATAACGGATACAAATTTACATCCAGCTATTTCCTGCTTTAAGAAAGATTTTATTGTTTTGGTTTGTTTTGTACGTTAAAAAGATATACAGGGTTATTCAAAGAGATCCGAATGGCTGGAGAAAGGTAACCGAATGCAGAAAATCAGCATTCGGTTACCTTTCCTGGCCATTCGGCTATCCAGAGAGCAGGCAATTCACCAAATCCTGGCGAATTGCCTGAACATACGGTGCCTGTTCGGTGCCTGTTCGAGGGCAGTGAAATCCCCATGAAAAAGCAATGCTTCGGCTATTCAGAGAACACAAACCAGCAATGAAAGGTTGCCGAAATGCCCTGCCATTCATTCATGGTTTCATTCGGCAGGTTTATTCAGGAGAATCCCATAGGCTTCAATGTTAAAAATATTCCTGTTTTAATTCAATATCTAATAAACCGTTTATTATAAAATTCTGCAGTAAAGAGTCTCTTTATTTATTGATTTTTTTTTAGGATATTTTAAGCATTTTTCTGGATTTTTTTTTAAGTTTACTTCTTTTTTCTGTAACAGCCCTTTTTATTATCATTCCCTGGACCTCATATGTAAATTTCAGACATTTTCGCTCAGTAGTTTCTTTGCAAACAGCGTTTCACTTTTCACACATTCATTCAAACTGTTTTTCTAATTTATTCACTGCATTCGTCTGCGGTGTCAGGTTTTTCCGGCGGCTTCGCTGCGTGTGATCGGCTCCTGCTCGGGTTTTTCCGAGGTTTTCGGTGGGTTAATCCAGATGTTTTTGCGGGTTTTCGGCGTGCATTCGCCGGGTTTTGCGGTTAGTTTTCGTCGGGTTTGCGGCGGCCTTTACCTGCAATTCGGGGACCCTGTGGTGTTTGCTGAATACACCGCAGGGTCGCTGAAATGGGATTGCCGAATCGGCCCGAATTGAAGAGAACAAAAAGTCACCGAACGTGCGGTGACTTTTCGATTCTCTTTGAATTACCCTGACAGTTTCTGTTTTATATTGGAGAAAATAGATTATCGTGCCCTCTTCTAGTAGCATTATGCATCAGCGCTGTATCCATATGACTGGGGGGCGCTGCTCGAGACCCATTTTTACCACCCTTCTTTTAATTTCAGCAAGAATGAAATGACTTGGAATCATTGGTTCTGCACCCAGGGTTTTTAGCCGTACCAATACAATTTCATTAGAGCGGTGCATGAATGAGTGGAGGATGATGCTGCATTTGATTTTCACATTTATTGCTTTAGTGTCTCTGACAAGTAAAATCCCATATAGCGTAACTGTTGTTAAGATATTTTAACTAGTCATGTTTGCTATCATTAATTGCCATATCTTTACCAGTCCTGTTTGCTATCATTAAGTGCCATATCTTTACCAGTCCTGTTTGCTATCATTAAGTGCCATATACCAGTCCTGTTTGCACTCCAAAATTGCCATCTATCTTTTACCAGTTATATTTATTTATTTCCACTCAGCCCTGGGCCTGCTATTCTGTGCCCCCCCCCCCCGGTCATGATTCACTGCATTAGAGAATTTATTGCCTCAACATCCCCCAAAGATGCAATGTAATCCTGGATTTCTGTTTCTTCAGCATACTCAACTCCATACAGCTTCCAGGGCCAGCCTCTATCACGGTGTCCTCCTAGCTCCCACCTGGACTTAGCCCACCTCCACTGGGTTACAGCTGACCTCACGCATATGTACCAGTTTAGAGACTCCCTGTGGTCAAATTTCAAGAGTACTGGATCCAAGAACGATCACTGTGAATACCGAAAATGCCGGAATGCATGCACAAAACAAACAAAAATGGCTAAAGCCCAATACTTCAATGAAAATTTAAACAATAACATATCAAACCCCAAAAATTTTTGGAAAATCATAAGTAACATACTAGCACCCCCCGTCCACTCCCAACCGGCTGCTGTCAAAGTAAACAACGAAACTGTACAACACCTCCTAGATGTAGCAAATGCTTTTAATAATTATTTTGTTGGATGAGCCACCACCTTGATTGCTAAGCTAGGAAATGACACGCAATCAGAAAGGCCGCACACAGGTCAGGCCCCACACAGGTCAGGCCCCACCAACAGTGCAAAGACCCTGTAACGCAGAGAAATTCAGTTTTAGACCAGTGCCTGTCAGTGCCATCACTAAACTTCTCCGTAACCAAAAAATGAAATACCAGTCTGGACCTGATCAAATCCCAGCAATAGAAACATAGAAACATAGAAAAATGTCGGCAGATAAGAACCTTTCGGCCCATCTAGTCTGCCCAATTACATGGATACTTAACCTGGATTTATCTTTTGTTTAGGATAGCCTTATGCCTATCCCATGCTTGCTTAAATTCAATTACTGTTTTGGCCTCTACCACTTCTACTGGAAGACTGTTCCATGTATCCACCACCCTCTCAGTAAAATAATGCTTCCTGATGTTACTTTTAAACCTTTGCCCCTCTAATCTAAGACTATGTCCTCTTGTTTTGCTATTTTGTTTCCTTTTAAATATACTCCCTTCCTCTATCTTGTGGATTCCCTTTACGTATTTAAATGTTTCTATCATATCTCCTCTGTCTCGTCTTTTTTCCAAGCTGTACATGTTAAGATCATTAAGCCTTTCCTGGTAACTTTTCTCCTTCAAGCCGTACACCATTTTAGTAGCTCTTCTCTGAACTCTCTCTAAGATGTCTATATCCTTCTGGAGATACGGTCTCCAGTACTGCACACAGTACTCCAAGTGAGGTCTCACCAGTGCTCTGTACAGTGGCATGAGCACTTCCCTTTTCCTACTGCTAATACCTCTCCCTACACAACCAAGCATTCTGCTAGCATTTCCTGCTGCTCTATTACATTGACTACTTACCCTTAGATCCTCTGAAATAATGACCCCTAAATCCCTTTCGTCAGATGTTGAGGTTAGGACTGTATCAAATATTCTATATTCAGCCCTTGGGTTTTTACGTCCCAGGTGCATTATCTTGCACTTATCCACATTAAAACTCAATTGCCACAACTCCGACCATTTTTTTAGTTTACCTAAATCATTTGTCATTTGGCTGATCCCTCCAGGAACGTCAACCCTGTTGCAAATCTTTGTGTCATCAGCAAAAAGACATACTTTTCCATTAATACCTTCTGCAATATCACTAATAAAAATATTAAAGAGAATGGGTCCAAGTACTGACCCCTGAGGTACCCCACTGGTAACAAGACCTTGCGCCGAATAAACTCCATTTACCACAACCCTCTGTTGCCTGTCACTCAGCCACTGCCTAATCCAGTCAACAATATTGGAATCTAAACTCAAAGATTGCAATTTATTGATAAGCCTTTTATGCGGAACAGTATCAAAAGCCTTACTGAAATCTAAATAAGCAATGTCTACTGCACCACCTGTGTCTATTATTTTTGTTACCCAATCAAAAAAAACAATAAGATTAGTTTGGCATGATCTCCCTGAGGTAAACCCATGTTGTTTCTGATCCTGTAATCTATGTGTTTTTAGATGTTCAACAATCCTTTCCTTTAACATGGTTTCCATTAATTTCCCCACTACTGATGTAAGACTAACTGGCCTATAGTTCCCCGATTCCTCCCTACTACCCTTCTTGTAAATGGGCACAACATTTGCTAATTTCCAGTCTTCTGGGACGACTCCCGTTAACAAGGATTGGTTAAATAAATCTGTTAACGGTTTTGCTATTACATCACTGAGCTCTTTTAATAATTTAGGGTGGATCCCATCAGGCCCCATTGACTTATTTGTCTTTACTTTAGACAGCTGCTGTAGAACCTCCTCCTCTGTAAACTGATATGTAAATGTCTCTTTAGTGTTCTCTCCTAACTGAGGTCCCTTTCCTTCCTTTTCTTCTGCAAAGACTGAACAAAAATATTCATTGAGGCAGTCAGCGAGACTTTTATCCTCTTCTACATACCTTCCTTCCTTTGTTTTTAATCTAACTAATCCTTGTTTTACTTTTCTTTTCTCGTTTATGTATCTAAAAAATGTTTTGTCCCCCTTTTTTACTGACTGAGCTATTTTCTCTTCTGCTTGTGCTTTGGAAGCTCTTATATATATTGCTTTGCCTCTTTCTGCCTAATCTTATAGGTTTGCCTATCTTCTTCACTCTGAGTTGTTTTATAATTATTGAATGCTGTCTTTTTGTTCTTCACTATTTTGGCCACTTCTGCAGAGTACCACAGTGGTTTCTTCCCTTTTTTGTTTTTGCTAACAAGCCGAATGCAATTTCCTGTGGCCTTCAATAATGCTTCCTTTAAATAATCCCATTTCTCCTGGACTCCCTTTAAACTTCTCCAGTCTGATAATGACTCCTTCACACAAAATCTCATTTTAGAAAAATCTGTTTTTTTAAAGTCTAAAACTTTCGTTCTTGTGTGGTGCGGCTCCATCCCTGTTGTTATATTAAACCATACTGACTGGTGATCACTAGATCCCAAATTTTCACCTACAACAACGTCCGATACCAAACCTCCATTTGTGAGTATTAAATCCAATATGGCCTCTTTACGGGTCGGCTCCTCAACTACTTGTGTTAGAGATAATCCCAGTAGGGAGTTTAGAATATTTGTACTCCTGGTGCACCCAGCTGTTTTGGTTTTCCAGTTCACATCAGGAAGATTAAAGTCCCCCATGATAATAACTTCCCCCTTCATTGCCATTTTGGCTATTTCCTCAACCAGCAGATTATCTAGTTCTTCTGCTTGTCCAGGGGGTCTATAGATCACACCTACACGAGCTACTGTATGATTGCCAAATGTTAGCGTAACCCAAACTGACTCTATGTTCACCTCGCTCACTTTTATTTGGTTCGTTTTTATGTTGTTTTTCACATACAGGGCCACTCCTCCTCCTTTCCTACCTTCTCTGTCTTTTCTATATAAAGAGTACCCCGGTATTGTTATGTCCCAGTTATTTTTCTCACTGAACCATGTCTCAGTAACCGCAACTAAATCTACTTTTTCAGCTGCCATCATTGCCTCTAGTTCATTGATTTTATTGACTAAACTGCGAGCATTTGTAGACACGACTCTGAGCTTGTCATTTTTTACCTCGCATGTGGCTTGCACCCTCCGATTTAGTTTTGGGGGACAATCGGGCAGATTGTTTTTTACCCTTTTTTTGTCCCCCCCTCCTAGTTTAAATATTTCTTTGTGAAACCTTTGAACTTCTCACTGAGAACATATGTTCCCCTATGAGTAAGATGCAAACCATCTTTTTATACAGTTCCTTTCTGCTCCAATTAGGGCTATCATGGGACACAAAGCCAGTTCCTTGCTCCCGACACCATTCCCGAAGCCACAAATTGAATTCCCTATTGCACATCTGCCTATCTTGAATGTTATGCACAGGCAAAACTTCAGAGAATGACACAGTGGACGCAATCTGCTGTATTTCACCTCCAAGAACACAAAAATCTTCCTTAATCTCAGAAACCTCATTGCTAGCCAAGTCATTTGTCCCTAGATGGACTAGAACGTCCACTTCCCCTTGTTGCTTTGCTTGTTTGACAATATTGAGAATACGTCTCTTGTCTCTACGAGCAGTAGCCCCAGGAAGACATCTCACCAAACCACTACTCTCCAGCTCAACACCTCTTATGATAGAATCACCCAGCAACAATTGCCTTCTATCAAGTCCCACCTTTTCATTTTTGTCCTTGGTTGCAGTGCTGCATACCTTACGCATAGTGGATGGTGGTTCCTCAACTATGGTGTCTGAGCCTACATCCGTCTTATCACTACACTCTGAAAGTGCCTCAAAAGAATTAAGAAGAGCCACAGATTGTGGAACATGCCTTCTATCCACAACTCTAAGTCTACCAGATCCTACAGTAGTCCATCTGCCGCTCCTAGGAAGCCTCTGTGGCAGTGGCTTAGTAACAGTCATAGCCTGAGTTTCTCTAACAGATAATTTACAAATCTCAGACTTCAAACAGGCAATTTCCTGCTGCAATAAAGAGAGCTGCCTACATATCAGGCACACTCCAAACCTCCAAAAATTGGATCAAAAACAAATGCATGACAGCTCTTACACTGGACCAAGCCTGCCATTATAAAAGAATGGATTTAAAACCAGCAAATCTTACCTTTTTGTAGGTTTTCTACCTCCTGTCTAGCCTCAGACTACCTCCAGAGTATCTCCAGAAGATCTCCTGTAAGTGCTCACTTTGAAGACTTCACTTAGAAGGCTTCCCAAGCTCAATTAGGATTAGCATTCAGCAATGCTGCTGAAAATCAGTGCGCCAGCAATTGCAAAACCTGTCGCAACCCTAATCAATGAATCACTGGCGACTGGATACATACCCAAACTCTGGAAGACTGCAAGGGTGGTACCTATCCATAAAAGTGGAGACAATACTTTGGTATCCAACTACCGCCCGATATCACTGCTCCCTGTAATGTCAAAAAGTCTGGAAAAATGTGTCTACACTCAATTACATGATTATTATCAGTATCAGAACTATTTAACCCCAGATCAATCAGGCTTTCGTCCAAATCATTCAACTACAACTGCTCTTTTAAAAGTTTGTAATGATATCCAAGCTGGGCATGGAACAAGGAAACCTAACTGGAGCCATCTTCCTTGATTTTGCCAAGGCTTTTGACACAGTAGACCATGGCATCCTATTACAAAAACTTAAAAACTCTGGTATTGGTGATAGCACGTTAACCTGGTTCCAATCATATGTGTCTGATAGGTCGCAATTTGTGTCCATATGTGACAGCACTTCCCTTCCCCTCCCAGTCACGTGCGGTGTACCCCAAGGCTCGATACTCGGCCCCCTGCTATTCACAATATTCATAAACTATCTGCCCAATGTCTTCACAGCCTCAACTGTACACATGTATGCAGACGACACCGTAATCTATACCAGCAAACCAAATCTCCCACAGCTGGAGGCAGTGCTGCAAGAACATTTCACAAGGGTAGAAAAGTGGATCGCAGATAACAAACTTTTTCTAAATACTGACAAAACTGTTACAATGCTCTTTGGAACAGCACCTAAACTACACAAATTGCAAACACCCCATCTATGTGTCAGGACAAAATCAAATGGCATGCTGACCACAGTCACTTCTCTCAAATATCTAGGTATGTGGTTAGACCCAAATCTATCTTTTGGCCCCCACATCGAAAAACTCTCATCTAAACTCTACCCCAAACTAGGTGCCCTGTACAGAAACAAATCCTGCCTGAGCCCAGCGGTAAGAAAGCAGATTGTACAACAAATGCTTATGCCAGCCATTGAATACGGAGATGTAGTGTATGCAGCTGCCCCTCAAACACACCTCCAGAAACTTACTACATTGTATAACTCATTCTGTCGCTTTGTGCTACAATGTAACTACATGACCCACCATTGTGACATGTTAAAAGAACTAAACTGGCCATCGCTGGAATCTAGACGCACCCTTCACCTTTCCAACCTGGTGTTTAAGAGCTTTTCTGGGAAGCTACCACCCTACCTGAATAGACTGCTTCCCCCTGCAGTTGCCTCATCCTATAACCTCAGATCCAGGACCAGCACCTTACTTGCAATACCACAATACAAAAAGAAAGTGTCTCGATCCTCATTTTCCTACAGAGCACCGCAAATATGGAATAACCTCCCAGACGCCATCAAATCTTCCCCCAGTCTAAAGTCCCTTAAGACTACCCTATTAATATACCTCAATACGGAATGCACCTGTAAACATGTAACATAATGACTTTATTTCCTACATATTTATTTTTCTGTTAATCTGTATATTTGGTTTTATGTTAATATCTTGCATTTTACTATTTTGTATTTCTGTAACCACTCAATGTTCTTGAACTCAGGACATACTTGAAAACGAGAGAAATCTCAATGTATCCTTCCTGGTAAAATCCTTTATAAATAAATAAAATAAATAAGGAGTATCTTGCAAGGTATTGATTAATGCCTGTTTGTATACAAAGAAAAGGAACAGGGAGGATAGAGGACTGGGAGTCCGGGATTAACGGCATTATCTATCAGGGTTATTCACAGAATTTCAGTGCTCTTTCGTTCCTCACACTTCGGGGAATCAGATTCCCCGGCCCTGCGGTGAATTCAGCATTCACCGCAGGGTCTCCGAAATCCAGGAAAAAGACGCCGCCCGCATCCAAAAATCCACCGCAAAAAAATTGAATAAAGCAACGCAAAACCGCTGAAAAAACACCGCGCGCATCCGAAAAAAGCTGACCATCCGCCGCAAAAAACACGAACAGAGGGTAAAAAAAATAAATCATTGAAAGTGTCAAATTTGAAATGCTGTTCACGAAAAAACTACTGGACAAAAAATGCCTGGAATTAACATATAAGGTCCTATGAATGATAATAAAAAAGTCTGTTACAGAAGAAAAAAAAAACGCTATATAAAAAAAATCGTAAACATTTGTCGAAAAAATCCCAAAAACCCCTAAAACGTCCTAAAAAAAAGATTAAAGAGACTTTTTGCTGTAAATTAAAAGAATAAACGGTTTATTAGATACTGCATAAAAACGGGAATATTTTTAACAAAGAAACCTATGGGATTCGCCTGATTAAACCTGCCGAATGAAAACGCTGAACATCAGGGCATTTCACTAACATTTCTCTGCTATTCGGTGTTCTCTGAATAGGTTAACCATTGCTTCTCTATGGTGGATTTCACTGCCGTCGAGCAGGCACCGTATTTTGCTGGCAATTCGCCAAAATTTGCCGAACTGTCTGCTTTCTGAATAGCCAAATAGCCACAAAAATGCACCGTATGGGGAAATTCACTGTTTGGTGCATTTTCGGTGCAAGCCCCGATCTCTGTGAATAACCCCTTATGTCGCTGGTATAAATAGAACTTTGGTTACTCAGTGACACAAGAAAATCATAACTTTAGGCGCTTATGCACATTTAAGCCTGGGGTCAGACGAACGCAGTGCGAACGCAGTGCAGCCTCACTTTATCACGGCCGTAGTAGCAGCAAATGACGTCCAATGACGGGCAATATACGAAGTACGGCCGCACGAAAGTTCGGCCGGGCAACGCAAGCGGCAAACAAACGCATTTTTTCAAGAGCGTGAAACCGCTAGTACTGACATACAGAGTGCGCTGCGTCTGCTAGCGGCGTGTGTGCGTGATTAGGAGACGTCAGACGCTGCTAATGTCCGGCCTACATAACGTCCAGATGCAAAAAGTGTTTTATTGATGATCCGTACAAAATCAGGGACGAAAATGCGCGTCGTATGACCGCTATCGCGTATTCCGTGAAAAAATACATCCATTCGTTCGAACACACTTTTTCACAGACGACGCAAAAAATGTGTTTGTCTGACCCTAGCCTAAATATACTTATATATATAATCACCATATGAAGGTTCTGCACATACAGCTCACCTTTGTTCATGCCCGGTGCTAAGCTGCAGTCTCCATCAGGGACGTGCAATCAGGGTAGGCAGGTGAGGCCGAGCCTCACCCGCCATTAAGCGTTAAAATAATAATTAAACACACCTGCTCCTCGCTCCCCCACCATCAGCTCTGTCCTCTTCCTCTTTTTACAGCCTACGCAATTTATATAGCGGTGGTATGCTTCCCCACTATGCTAATCGAGTAGGCTGCTCAGGAGGTCTGCAGCCGCATCTGTTCAAATAGGAAAAGATGCGCACTGCCTACTTCCTGCGCACTGCCCTTCAGAGCCTCAGAGAGGCCCTGATATAGCAATGGAATAGTTTGAACCAATGGGAAAACATCAGATCCGATCCAATAAGCTGCCGAAAACCCGCCGAACGTGTCTGAAAAAAGCCGACGATACACTGAACACAGAACCAACCAGCCGCCGGTAAAGCCGACGAACGGGGTAACAAAAAAAAAAACTACTTCAACTTTTTCAATTTTTTTTTTTTTTATATTTCAAATTTTTTTATTTTGCAACAAGTCATCAATGTAATAGACATAGAAAGCATAAAACATAAAATAAAGCCAATGATACAAAGGCCACGCAGGGCCATGGCAAGGAAAAAAAATTGTGCAAGGAATTAAGTCATCAAGTAGGGTCAACAAAACACAATAAAAAGATATAAGCAAGTGCATCCGATATGAACAAGACACATAACATCAAAAATCGTAAATGATCGCAAGACTTAAAAGGGGAAGGGTAGAAGAGGGGGACAGTAGGGGGAGGAAGAGAGAAGTGTTATAAAGAGGGAGAGAGGACAGGTAGGGGAGATGAAAGGGAAGAGGAAGAAAGAAAAAAAAAAAAGAAAAAAAAAAAAAGGACTTAATAAAATTCCCTGATTAGGCAGGTAGGTCGGGAAAGGTAGCCCAAAATAAAGTGGTAATCAGCAGCACGCCCCTGAGACCCCGCAGGGTAACAGAGGGCCAACAAGGGAACCACAGGGCATAGGTCACTGAAGGGCCGAGGGGACAGAGAGAGCCTAGGTGACTGTCCCACGGCTCACCCTCAGCGAAACCATACCTAAAATCCCAAAAAAAAAAAAAAAAAAAAACAATTTGAGGAGGGGAATAAAGAAGGGGAAAAGCGGGGCAAAGAGAAAAAATAGAGGGGGGAGAGAGAGAGGGGCATGAGGTCGCAATACAGCCGATCCAAGGAAGTCAAGGGTAAAAATGAGTAAAAACTTTCGACGTAGGCTGGATGGAAATGGAGAACAGTCCAGTTTCAGAGATTAGTCCGGTGCAGAAGGCAGCTCGTCAGGTGGAGACAGCGGTGGGTCCCCTTTAGCACCACTCAGGTGGCGCTGCAGGCCCAAAGCCGACAAGTGGGTCCGGGCCTCCTCCAGCGTCGAGGCTACCAGGGCGTCAGATCCCAGATGTATAAGTAGGGAGCCCGATACTCCCCAGCGGTAGCGGACCCCTCTAGCCCGTAGTATGGCCGCAATGGTTCCAAATCGTAGCCTGGCAGCTAGGGCTAGGAACGGGATATCCCGGTAGACCGTGACATCCAGTCCCTCAAATCTGAGAGGGGGAGCTCGGATCGTCGCCCCCAGAAAGCGTTCTCTGATAAGGACATCTCCCAGTACTATAATGACGTCCCTCGTGGCATTCTGAGGGGCCGCCGCCACCTTACGGACTCTAAGCGCAGAGAGCACCGGATCTGGGGCTTCTTCGGGGAGAGAAATGACAGCCCTTACCATCCTGTTGGCCAGTAAGTGGAGGTCCGAGGCAGGCAGAGCGTCCGGTATCCCCCTCAGCCTCAGGTTCCGCCATCTGTGTCGGGCCTCCATGGCCAGCAAGGCGGACTGCAATCCAGCAACCTGGACACGAAGAGCCGCAACACCGGTGCAGGCCTCCGCTTGTGATGTCTCCAGAGAGCAGGTCCTGGTATCAAGCACCACCACCTCCGCACGGAGGGAGGAGAGGTTGGAGTGTACCTCCTCAATCTCCCCGGCCCAGGAAGCGCGGGCGTCTGCCAAGAGGGCTCGGATGTCCCTCCTCGTCGCCGGAAGGTCCTCTGAGTCCTGCGGGGTAAGTTGGGAGACTCGCGGGGTGTCGGCAGGGTCCATAGCACAAGGTGTCACAATTGCTGGGGAGCAAGGAAGTGTGTTTGCATCCCTTAGGCCCGCCAGTGAGACCCGAATGTCAGGAAGACGGGAGCAATCCTCCGCCGCTCCAACCTTCTTATCCCGTTTGCCCATTATCTGGTGGTACGCAGGAATGAAGGAGAAAGAGAGAGCACGAGGCAGCACGAGGCAGGAAAATGGCGGTCAGTGCCTTTTCACACCAGGCCCGAAGACAGTGCGGACGATTGCAAGTCCGGTTGGCAAAATTTAAACGCACAACCTGTCCTGGGGGCAGCTCTGTAGGAAAATAAAGCAGGGATATTCGATATGCAGCGAAAAGAAATGTAAAATCGGGGTAATTCTCCAACTTTTTCAATTTTAAACACTGTTTGCAAATTAACATATAAGGTCCTATGAATGATAATAAAAGGGTCTGTTACAGAAAAAAAAGCTAAAAAAAAATTGGAATAAAAATGTTTGCCGAAAAAATCCTGAAAAATGGCTAAAAAATCCTAAAAAAAATAGATAAAGTCTTTTTGCTGCAAATTAAAAGAATAAACGGTTATTGAATAAATATGGGAATATTTTTTTACTTTGAAATCTATGGGATTCGCCTGAATAAACCTGCCAAATGAAACCACCGAACATCAGGGAATTTCACTGACATTTCGGTGCTGTTCAGTGTTCTCTGAATAGATTAACCATTGCTTCTCTATGGGGCTTTCACTTCTGCAGAAGGTCACTGTATTTTGCTAGTAATTCGCCAATATTTGGTGAATTGCCAGATTTTGAATAGCCGGATGGTGGTGGTGGTGTAATGGTGTGGGGGATATTTTCTTGGCACACTTTGGGTCCCCTGGTACCAATTGAGCATCATTTAAATGCCATGGCCTACCTGAGTATTGTTTCTGACCATGTCCATCCCTTTATGACCACATTGTACCCTGTATCTTCTGATGGCTACTTCCAGCAGGATAATGCACCATGTCACGACGAAGATCAAATCATCTCAAACTGGTTTCTTGAACCTGACAATGAGTTCACTGTGCTCCAATGGCCTCCACAGTCTCCAGATCTCACTCCAGTAGAGCACGTTTGGGATGTAGTGGAACGGGAGATTCGCATCATGGATGTGCAGACGAAAAATCGGCAGCAACTGCATGATGCTATCATGTCAATATGGACCAAAGTCTCTGAGGAATGTTTCCAACACCTTGTTGAATCGATGCCATGAAGAAATAAGGCACTACGGAAGGCAAAATGGGGTCCAACCCGGTACTAGCAAGGTGTATCTAATAAAGTGGCCAGTGAGTGTACATATACTCACCTCACAACAACAGAATTAGCAAACAGGAGGTAAAAAATGTATTGCATATACATCAAGACAGAACTCCTAAAAATTGAGTAGTAGGGAGAAAGGTATGATGAAGCAGGGGCGGATCCAGACACAGGTTTTGGGGGGGTATTCTACCAGTTTTGGCCAAGAGCTGGTGTTGGGTTTGCAGTGACTGGTGGATATATTTGCCCCAGCTCACAAGGATATATTTGCCCCAGCTCACATGGATATATTTGCCCCAGCTCACATGGATATATTTGCCCCAGCTCACATGGATAATTGCCCCAGCTCACATGGATATATTTGCCCCAGCTCACATGGATATATTAACCCCAGCTCACATGGATATATTTGCCCCAGCTCACATGGATATATTTGCCCCAGCTCACATGGATAATTGCCCCAGCTCACATGGATATATTTGCCCCGAGCTCACACATGGATATATTACCCCCAGCTCACATGGATATATTTGCCCCAGCTCACATGGTTATATTTGCCCCCAGCTCACATGGATAATTGCCCCAGCTCACATGGATATATTTGCCCCCAGCTCACATGGATATATTACCCCCAGCTCACATGGATATATTACCCCAGCTCACATGGATATATTTGCCCCCAGCTCACATGGATAATTGCCCCAGCTCACATGGATATATTTGCCCCCAGCTCACATGGATATATTTGCTCCCAGCTCACATGGATATATTTGCCCCAGCTCAAATGGATATATATATTGCCCCAGCTCACATGGATATATTTGCCCCAGCTCACATGGGTATATTTGCCCCAGCTCACAGATGGATATATTTGCCCCAGCTCACATGGATATATATTTGCCCCCAGCTCACATGGATATATTTGCCCCCAGCTCACATGGATATATATTTGCCCCAGCTCACATGGATATATATATTGCCCCAGCTCACATGGATATATTTGCCCCAGCTCACATGGATATATATATTGACCCCCAGCTCACATGGGTATATTTGCCCCAGCTCACATGGCTATATTTGCCCCCATCTCACATGGATATATTTGCCCCAGCTCACATGGATATGTATTGCCCCAGCTCACATGGGTTTATTGCCCCAGCTCACATGGATTTATTGCCCCAGCTCACATGGATATATTTTTGCCCCCAGCTCACATGGATATATTTGCCCCCAGCTCTCACCTCCTCTGCTGCCAGGCCCCTCCGCAGCTGCTCCAAGTACCTGCCCGGCCGTTCTTATCCCTACGAGCTACCGTAGCCTGGCCGCTCCCCGGGAACCACCTGACCAGCGCAGCCGCATTCTCACGAGATTGCGGAGTTCACGTGAACTCCGTGATCTCGTGCACTGGTCAGGTGGTTCCCATCCCAGGCGAGCGGCCAAGCTGCATGCCGGCAGCCGCATGTAGGGAGAAAAGCAGCCGACGGTGGCGATTTTCTCGGGGGGAGGGGGATTGCCCCGTTGCCCCCCCCCTGGATCCTCCCCTGTGATGAAGCAGTCAAAATTGAGGGGGAAAAAAAGTATATACAGGTTGAGCATTCCTTATCCCTTATTCTAAAATCCAAAAGACTCTGAAAACCAAAATTTTTGGAACCCTCCAGATTTTAGTAATTCTGAACTAGGGAAGCTCTGGATCGTGCTGCCACTCAGGAACCCAGCTCCCAACCGCTGCAGCAGCCCACGGCATATGTTGGGAGCCTCTGGGAAGCCCCAACGCGTGACACGCTGCTCAAAGTCACGCTGACTCTGTGCTTCATGTCTGTAACAGAAGCCTGCACAAGGCTCCCAGTGTGTGTACATGCTGGTGGCTGCAGCAGGAAGGAGATCATGGCTCTTTCTGATCAATGGGTAGAAGCCAGAAAGTATAACAAGCCGAATTCAGTATGCCAATAGGCAATAGCCAACAAATTGACAATGTCATATAAAGTAGATTAAAGTAAGCAGATACCAAAAACTCTCAGCTATTCAAAGACAAATATGTGAATTAGATGTATGATAACTAGTAGGAGATATGGGTGTTTCTGAGCATAACTAGATTTCTGCAGGATTATTGATAGGGGGAGGGGATTGACTTTTTTAAATACATTCAGTCAAAAATTTGCCTTAACATGCAGACGGGAGAATATGCAGGGGTCAAGTCGAGCAGGAACGAGAGGGAACGCAGAATCGAGTTCACATTTGCCCCATACACTATGAAGCTTTTATTTAAGACATAATGGGCCCTATCACCGTCTGAACGCTAGCGCTCACATAAGTAGTGAGCGTTAACGCTAGGCTAAAAGAGGTGATAGCATTATGGCCATATCACCTCCCGAGCATTAACGGGTTAAAAAATCCATTAGCGCATCGGTATTAGCGCTTTTCAGAGCGAGCTTACTGTACTTTGCCCTCCCTATGCTTAACATGGAGAGCACAAAGCGTGGGCACAGAGTAAATAGCGTTAGGGTTCCATAGTCCTAACGCTAATTACTCACCGCTGCGGCTAACTGAAAAGTTATCCACAACTCTATACTGTAGCTAACTGATTCCACTCCTGCAGAATCAGTTAGCAGCAGGTGGAACCACACAAAAAAATAGATACTCATTACTCACCTCTTGTCCCGCGGCGAGAACGGCAGCCTGATCCGCTGCTTCTGGCTGCGGGGAGCAGAGTGAGACGGGGGGAAAAAGTCCCCATTCTCCCTCTGCGATCATTCTGCGGACCTGCAGGATCTCACGAGAGGCGAGATCCTGCAGGTCATTTGACTCGGCAGCAGAAGCCTCCATGGAGTCCTATGGATTCCAGGAGGGGATGCTTGCGACGGTGCCTTAGCGCTGCCTCGAGTTTCCTAGAGCAGGATTTCCCAACTCCAGTCCTCAGGACCCACTAACACAGGCCTCAAAATTTCCACTCGCCTGCTCGCATTTGGCGAGTGGAAATTACATGAGGGCGAGTGGGAATGCAGAGGCAATGCTGGATAGGGGTTAGGTGGGGCAACTAGTGGCGAGTAACTCTTAAAGCCTGGCTAGTAGCTCAGGACTTGAAATTTTGAGGCCTGCACTAACAGGCCAGGTTTGCAGGATATGTGAAGCACAGCACAGGTGATATGATTTGCTGCTCAGTGATTGCAGGATTCAGTCTGTATTTCCCCAGGGTGATCCTTAAAATCTGGCCTGTAGTGGGTCCCGAGGACTGGAGTTGAGCAACCCTGTCCTAGAGGTTAGCAGCGGTTACGGGGCCGGCTGCTGGACTCAGCTCCTGCCTCCTCCTAATCTACTTGTTAAATGGGGACGCTAAGGGGAAATTTGTGACCGCAAATCTGTCCCCTTATTGTCCCCGTTTTAGCTACAGGCACGTGGCCAATAATTATTATTTATTGTGAATTTTCCATAAAACAGAGTGTGGCTGTTGTGTTAATTGAGAGTTGACTTGGTTATTTGGGGAGCGAAAATCTTGCAGTTCCTGCACCTATATTTTAGGACTTGACCCCCCCCCCCCGAGAATATGTAATGTGCACAAAGCAATACCACTAATAAGACATCTGGAAAGCAGATACAGGTTACATTTTTTAAAACCTTCCATGGAAATTAAAAGTTACTACTAATTTAAATATTAAACAGGAGGAAAAGTCAAATCTGTACAAATGCACGGAATATCTTTTCCTTTCCGATGAATTAATACATTTTTTTGGGTGCTGATGATGAAAATGGTGGTCACACTGTCGATATAAAGCATTCATTTATTTCAGATTCAAAGTTACATGAAGTCTGCGCTGGCTGTGGAAACACTATCTTGGACCGTTTCCTGCTAAGAGTAAACGAGAGATCGTGGCATGAGAGTTGTGTAAAGTGTGCCGCCTGTCTGCAGACCCTCACTGGGAGCTGTTACTTTCGGAACCGCCAGCTGTACTGCAAAGAAGACTACGAGAAGTAAGTGTGACGCGCAATACGGAAGAACGGAATAGAGGTGAACAGCTAGAAACATGGGAATAAATTATAATGAATGACATTAAGATCCGTGTTTTTGTGTGTGGAATTCGAGAATAAATCTGAATATTCATATGTAACTATTTTGTTACTATCAATGATATGAAATTGTGCTACAGATTGTATGACGACAGTTTAGAAGTTCATCCAACTGCTGGTAGACAACTCCAACCCATAGAGCCAGTATTAGCCTAGATTCAGGGGTCTAGTCCTACAAGGATAAGGCTGGTCGTCCACTGTCACCGTTTTCATGTGATGGTGCCATCATCCGATATCGTCTGCAATCGTCCGACCGATCCGACAACATGCAGGTGAATCAGCCCTCTTCCACTGCATCCGACCACCGATGGACGATTTTTAGGCGATTGCCACAGATGTGCAATCCAAACTATTTTATTTGGTTTATCTGACGATGCCGGGACGATCTGCATGTTACAGAGCCGCGGCAGGGTTCCAAGTTCTCTTTTTGTTAAAAAAGACGAGGCTTTTTGTTATCCTCACGTCTTTTTTTTTTCTTCGAGCTGTAGCCTTTGCTCTCCCTGTTGCTCACACCTATTTCAGCAGCAGGGAGAGGGGGGTTAATTCCCCCTGCAGGCTGGCATTTTTTTGTTTTGTACACTAGGAGCCGGCGGCGCTGGACGGGGGCTGTCCCTGATGCTCTTTCAGCATCAAAGACAGTTCCTGGAAATGCCCGGCACCGGCCACGCAGCAATTTTTTTTTTAACCCAGCAGCCTGTCCAACGGCCGATCTGGGTTGTCCACAAATTCTTCCAGTGGACGACCCTGACCGGCCGATGGCATTGTCCGTAATCCCAGTGCCAGTGAACGGCCAGCCAAAGTGCGGGAACTTTCTCTGATTTTTGGTCTTTGATTAACCATTGACATGTTCCTCTTAATCCACCCCCATGTGTAAACATAAAAATAGCCAGAGTTATAGGGCAGGGTGGGCAAATACGGCCCTCCGGATGTTTTGAAACTACATTTCCCTTGAGGCTCTACAAACCTAGTGAACAACCGAGCATCACGGGAAATGTAGTTTCAAAACCTCTGGAGGGCCGTATTTGCCCACCCCTGTTATAGGGAATTAGAATAAATTTCATATATTTCTAGTAATTTAATGAAGAAACAAGATTGGAACCTAATAACAGCTTTTAAGTGTGTGTGAGTGAAACGGGAACTCCGTTCCCTCTGAAAAAATAGTGGAGGAACTGCATACCCACGCGTTTCTGCTGGACCCGTGCCTAGATTCATATAACATCTCTGGTACGGTGAGGTGTCTCTCAAGAGGTGCCTTTACTTGATGTTGATTTTTAGAGCTTCAAGTGTTGCCGAAAACCTTGCAAGTGTGAGATTTGAAAAGCACGGTCCAGGGGGCACGTCTTCTGAGGGGCGTGACCATGTCACAATACACATAATCGCTATCGTTGCAATGCTCCCAAAGCGCTCAAAGTGCTTTTTTTCTATGGTCTCAAATAAACTGAAATAACAGCCGTGGGCTGTCGGGTGAATGGGGGGGTCTGCAATGGAAACTTGTATTATATGGCCGGACTGTCTGTGTTGGCAGATCTGACAAGTATTAATGGGTCCATAAATGTACTGTGAAGAAGATGATTACTAAATCTAGAGACAAACATCCTGACATTTAAGAATACTTTAACATTTTGTCCGTCCGTCCCCCAGTGTTTTTAATGAGCTCCATGGATAATCCATTATGGTATTGCAAGACTAGGTAGTAATTACAAGGGATTTAACCTGGGAATGTGTGTAGGAATTCCTATGCAACTGTCTTGTAACCAACTTAAATGAGCAATGAGCATTTTTCTATTTGTTATTATTAACCCTTTCGCTGCTGAGCCATTTCCCGCCTCTGTGCTGAGGTCATTTTTACCGCTTTCGCTCATCATGTTTAACCGCGTTTTGAAGCCATATTTTGATATATGACCCAGACATATTATATATCGTTCTTTCCGGCAGACTCGGCAGATTCATAATATGTCATTATTATATGGATACGTTATGTCCTGTCTATATATTATAACAAAAAATGCAATAAAATTTGAATTTTCAATAATTTACAACGTGTAAAGTGTTTTTTTTTCACTATGCACGATGGCGCCAGTCCTCAGGGGGAGTTCCCGGAGGCTTGGCCGACATCCAAGATGTCGGCCAGCTCCGGGAAAGGATCACTATCCGGCGCTTTTCAGCGCCGAATCGTGATCCTGCTCCCCAGGGGTTAATAACAGCCACCGTTTGGAAGGGCAGGCTGTGCCCTTCCAAACGGTGCCTAGCTTAACCCACTGCACCCCGGCGATCGGGAGGGAGAGAGGTCCGAAGGACCTCCCCCCCTCCCTTTCAGGCGCCTTCTCCGCACACGCGGGGGGCGCCTGAATTAGATGTCATCGCGCCGCCGCAATGACATCTAATGGCCCCAGCCGGGGTCCCCGAGTGCTGGGCTGACATCGAGGATGTCAGCCAGCACCGGGGGGCACAGCAATCGGCCGGAATCCGGCCGATCGCTGGCCGCAAAGGGAGGACGCGCTCAGTGCGTCCTCCACATTGAACGACACTGCGGGTGGACGCGCTGAGCGCGTCCTCCGCAGTGAAAGGGTTAAAGCAGATACATATTCTTGTCCATAACAAATCAATGACATTCAATAAAGCTTCTCTGATTGAAGTATTTCTCTTTTTTTTTTTTTTTGAGAAAGGATTTTACCAGGAAGGATACATTGAGATTTCTCTCATTTTCAAGTATGTACCGGGTGGCGAGTATGTACCGTTAGGTGTCTTGACAAAGGACACTTACTGGAAAGGTGCTCTTGCTGGGATTCAAACCTGTGTCTCCACGGTTATAGAGCAGTTACCCATACTCCACTCAGCCGGCCTCAATTTAATTCTACCCAATAGTCGAAATGCCACTTTTTTCCGATGCATTGTGGCCATTTTTCAGTACGGGAGATTCAAATTCGGATTTACAGGCATTTGAAGTCTCTATACAAATTTGGTTTAAACATTGACTCTCCTGGCTTTACTTTTTAAAGGAAATATCAGCTATGGTGATTCAGTTCAAATTTATCAGTGTGCTAGTGTCTGAAAAAATAAGTGCAGAAAGATATTGTTAAATTAATATTCAGGCGGAATAATATAGGGAATAAGACAAAAATATATTTTTTTATTCATCAGATTTTTCATGTTTAACCCCTTCACTGCTGAGCCATTTCACCTCTGTGTGCTGAGCTCATTTTGACCTTTTTGTGCTCAACGTGTTTAAACGCGATTTGAAGTCATGTTTTATTGTAGGACCCAGACAAATTATATATCCTTTTTATCGGCAGATTCATAATATATCATTATTATATGTATACGTCATGCCCTGTCAGAATGCTGTAACAAAACATGTGAATTTCCATTCAGATTGAATTCATTTACAGTGTGTAGAATTATTTTTTCACATTTTATTATCTGAGCCTTTGCGGCTATATATTCTATGGGATACGCTTGTTAATAAAACTTAGAAATGGGAACTCGTTACTGTATTTTTCTGAGAAAATATGTGATTTTAGCTAAAACTGAAAAAACTAATTTTTTGTTAGTGCAGAAACATTGTTCACATTATAATTGAAAAGTGAACTGAATGTTGCATTAATAAATCAACAAAAGAAAAAGACAATTTTTATTTATTTATTGTTACACCTAACCTGGTCATGTTTGGTATCATTGGAATGCTCATGCTCTGGCCTTTACAATTATACCAAACATGACCCTCTAACCACCAGCATTCAGGACTGAGTCCAAAACCCCCTATATCTCCACCATAGGGATTTGCATAGGAAAATCCAATGGCAGCTAGGGGTTAATTCCCTAACTGCCGTCATCGCACCCTCCAAGATGTCAGCCACCTCCGGGAGAAGTCCACGTTCCAGTGCCAATTGGTGATCAATCGTGTACTGGCACCTGAGGAGTTAAAGTGAAGCATCGCTGGAAAGGTCAGACTGTGACCTTTCCCACAATGCCTCTCTTATTTCTCTAACATTTACTGTTCGGCAGGGGGAGGGGTCCAAATGAGCCCCTCTACCATTTAGGCACTCTCCCAACTCTGCGGGGCGGGGGGGCACCTGAAACTGACATCACCACATGCCGGCAACTTTGAGGACATCAGACCGCCCGGCACTCCATCCCGGACAAATGGGGTATCCCCTTTCACTGCAAAGACCCAATGATGTGTGGGGGACATCCGTCACACACAGCTTGCGCATCTGAGGACGTCCGCCATACATCATCTGCAGTGAAAGGGTAAAAAGGCACAAATCTGTATGATGCTGGCCGAAAATAAACACTTTTGGTCATTTAACCGGCCATCTTTTTTCTGGGATCAGTGGCATTTTTTAAATATCAGCTCTGACTGAATTGTTTTCAATTGATTTATCCAATAAGTCAAAAAAATTATCATCGGCATACAGATGATATTTGTTCCGAAAAGTCGTCCAATTAAATCGGTCAGAATTAGCTTTCTCAGTTCTCGTTACACTCTTCGTTTTTATTAAAATTGAGATTCAAGTTCTCGTTTTTATCAAATCTAATATATCATATATACATTATTTATGATGTAACTTAACAATTGATCCACGTGATCAACTTGTATAAAGGCTTTGCGACTCAGTGTAATTGTGAGCATCATTGTTTTGTGATGTGGGGAACATGTGATGTGATATGGGGATGTATGCAGTGCTGTAATGAAGCATGGATACACACCACTATGCCCCATGCAGTCGGCGAACGTTGGCGATCTTCGGCGGCAGTGAAATTGTCCCATAGAGAAGTAACGGTTAATCTGTTCAGAGAATGCCGAACTGCACCGAAGTGTCAGTGAAATGCCCAGATTTTCAGTGATTCAGTTCGACAGGTTTAAACAGGCGAATCCCATAGGATTCAAGGTAAAAAAACTTTATCTTTTCCAATTTTTTTTTATTCATCCGTTTCTTTTCGTTTTCAGCAAACTGTCTTTTTATACATTTATTTTTTGGAATATTTTTTTTTATTCTTTTAGTTTTTTTAGACGAAATTTTTGATTCCCAATTTTTTTAACCCCTTCGCTGCTTACCCATTTCACATCTGTGTGCTGAGCTAATTTTTACCACTTTTGCTCATCACGTTTAAACACGATTTGAAGTCACATTTTATTATACGATCCAGACATATTATATATCCTTTTTTTCAGCCGACTCGGCAGATTCATAATAAATCATTATTATATGTATACGTCATGCCCTGCCTGAATATTATAACAAAAAATGCAATAAAATGTGAATTTGCAATTTTTTTTCACATTTTACCACCTTTGCGGTTAAATAATCTATGGGGTTATTTGTTAAAAAATATTAAAAATGAGAAGGAACTCCTCATTTTTTTTCCCCAGGAAATTACATGATTTTTAGCTAATCCAAAAAATAAAATTTGTTAGTGCAGCAGCATTGTTCATATTATAATTGAAATGGGAACAATATTGCTGCATTAATAAAAAAAAAAACACACACACAAAAAAGACATTTTTAATTTGTTTTTATTATTATTTAACCCCTTCGCTGCTGAGCCATTTCACACCTGTGTGCTGAGCTCATTTTTACCGGTTTCGCTAATCATGGTTTTTTTTTTAAAATTCTTTATTTATGAGTTTTTACACAGAAGATGGCACAACCAACATTTCCACCAAGCGCATGAAAATACAGAGATCAATTAACAGGTGCCAAATCGTAACCCCATCTGAGAGTGGGTATAGACAAAGACCGATAATAAAACAAACCCAACGTAAGAAAAAAAGGGGGGGGGAATGAGAGAGGGAGAAAAAAAAAAAGGGGGGGGGAAAGGTGGTCATTTCCAACCAGGCTTTACAAACTTAATTGAGTACCGGAGATAGAAATTTCAACTTGTGACTCCCAAATAATCCTCCCACAAATGCCAAGTTTTCTCAAATTTGGGAAGAGTTTGGCGTACGATTGCTGTCAGTTCCTCCATGAGCCTCACATCGGATACTTTAGCCTTCACGAGACGCATAGTAGGCAGGACATCCGACAGCCATTGAGAAGCCAGTGATCTGCGAGCCGCCAGGAGGATGCATCGTAGTAAGGATTGCTCGGGGTTCGTGAAACCAGGTTTCAGCCGAGAGAGCAAGAAGTCCCAGGGGTCCGCATGAACAGGTCTGTGAAATATCGAAGTCAGCAAATGGCCCACCTTCCCCCAGTATTCCTTGACCCTCGGGCAGTCCCACCACAAGTGGATAAAGGTGCCCTGCAATCCACAGTTGCGCCAGCATAAATCGCTAGTGGTCCGCCCCATCCTGCATAGAAGCACAGGGGTTGTGTACCATCTGAATAGCATTTTGAAGGATTGTTCTTGGTGGGTGACACAAATAGAGGACTTCGCCGTAGCCTCCCAAATTTCCTCCCATTCATCCCCCGTCAATGATTCCTGCAGATCGGCCTCCCATCGAGCGCAATAGGCTAGCTCGCCCCATTCCTTGGAGCTGGAACATAGTGAATAATATATAGTCAAAATCAGTCCTCTAGGGACACTCGCCGCAGAGCAGAGCTTCTCAAACCAGT
Source organism: Leptobrachium leishanense (assembly GCA_009667805.1). Lineage (NCBI taxonomy): Eukaryota > Metazoa > Chordata > Amphibia > Anura > Megophryidae > Leptobrachium > Leptobrachium leishanense. The sequence goes on from CM019065.1 coordinate 49,128,849, forward strand.
TTAAGGGTGTGTTGGCTATGGGAACTAAGGCCTCTGAATCTATATAATGCCGCAGCTGCATAAAGCGAAAGTAGTCAAACGGTCTCAGTGAGGCCCTAGTGGAGAGGTCTGCGAAGGTCACCTTCTTACCCCCGGTCAATATGTCTCCAAAACGTCTTAGTCCCGATGCCTCAAGTGTTTTGAAGTCAGGAAGGTTCATCCCTGGGGGGAAGGCCGGGTTGCAGAAAAGCGGGGTCATAGGCGACGGGGTAGTGGCTAAGGAGAATTTGGAGCAGGCGAGGTTGAAGATGCGCAGGGAGTTGGCTATTGCCGTGCAAACAGTGCGGGGCAAGGGGCGCAAAGGTCTGGGTAGCCACAGAGACATGTGTGGGTGGTCAGGGGAGGTAAGCGCAGTCTCCAGTGTCACCCAACGTCTGTCCTCCGCCGGTGCGTGCCAGGCAACCACCTGCGCCAGTTGTGCTGCACAATAATACATATAAAGGTTAGGGAGACCCAAACCACCTCTAGTTTTAGGACGATATAATATTTTACGGGCTACTCTCCGCCTTTTATTCTGCCAGACGAACGCATCTATCGCAGATTGAATTCCTGCCAGGTCCCTCCGGGTGACCGCCACCGGCAGCGCTTGAAAAAGAAACAGAAGCCTGGGCAGGATGTTCATCTTAACAGAGTGGATCCTCCCGATCCACGAGATCGGCTTCTCAGTCCAGTCCTCTAGGTCCTTCTTAATCTGTCGTATCACGGGTGGGAAGTTGGCAGAAAACAAACGTGTGGGGTCACTAGTCAGAGAAACCCCAAGATATTTAAGAGACGTCCGTACAATTGGAATGCGGAAACGGGATGCCATATCCGCTACCATCTCTGGTGACATGTGTAAGGGCATCGCCTGGGATTTAGTAAGGTTGACCTTAAAACCTGAAAGTGTACCATAGTGTGTCAACAAGTCATGGAGGTGGCGCATGGATCGTAGGGGGTCCGTCAGGGAGAGCAAGATGTCGTCTGCGTAAGCCGAAACCGTGAACCTGTGGGTGCCCAAGGGGACACCTTGTATGTGCGGGGATTGGCGTATGCGTGTTAGAAGGGGTTCTAGAGCTAGCACAAATAGGATCGGAGACAAAGGGCACCTCTGTCGCGTGCCATTCGAGATAGTAAAAGGGGAACGGGAGGCACCCTGGAGTTTAATCTGCGCTCTTGGATTTTCATAAAGGGCCTTAATCACATTGAGGAAATTGTCAGGTAACCCCAGTCGTACCAGAAGACGAAAGAGAAAGGGCCATTTCACCCTGTCGAAGGGCTTCTCCGCATCCAAGGAAAGAAGCAGAGAAGGCGTTCGAGTCGATCCCGCCCACCACACCAGGTCGACACCTCGGCGTGTATTCTCGTACAGCTGTCGACCGGGGATGAAGCCAACTTGGTCAGGATGTATAAGTGAGGTCAACATGGGATTCAGTCTATCTGCCAAGATTTTGGCCAGGAGTTTAATATCGAAGTTACGGAGGGAGATGGGGCGGTAGTTTTCAGGTCTTGAGGCGTCCCTCCCTTCCTTCGGAAGCAGCGCAATGTTGGCAGGTGTCATGTCCGGGTGTAAGCGGGTCTCCCCACGCAGCGCATTGAATAGATTGGTCAAGTGTGGGAGTAAGATTTTCTTGAAGGTTTTGTAATAACCTCCATGGAAACCATCCGGTCCGGGGGCTTTCATACCGTTCAGGCCGGCAAGTGCCCTGCTGACCTCCGGCATGGCAATCGGCTCCCCAAGAGTGGCAGACTGGGCTTGGGTGAGGGCGGTCAAGGGTGTGGAATTTAAGAAGTCATCAATCACGCCTGTGGCGCTGCCAGCCCCCTCCCCCTGGGCCCTTGAGTGGTTATAAAGTCGGTCGTAGAAATCAGTGAAAACCTGAGCTATAGCGTCGGGGGATGTAACCACTCTCCCGTCGCCCTGACCGAGGAGATCGATTTATAAGTACCCCTAGGTCTGAGGCTACGCACTAAGAGTGTGTCTAATTTGTTAGATTGTTCGTAGAAGGTCTGCCTAGACCACATTAGGGATTTAGCAACGTCATCTAGGAAGAGCTGTTTCAGGGCTCTCCTGACTTCATTGAGGGCGACGAGCCCGGAGGGGATGGGATCCGCCTTGTGTTGTTGCTCCAAACGGTGAAGCTGTGCTTGGAGATCTAGGGCCAAGCTAAGTTTCTGTTTCTTCCGAAACGTGGCTATTTTGATGAAATGGCCTCGGATCACGGCTTTGTGAGCAGCCCAAACCGTGGCCGGGGACATCTCCTCTGAGGCGTTTTCCGTAAAATATTGGTCAAGGGCCACCCGTGTCTGTGCTATAACGTCTGAGTCGCGGAGAAGAGAGGCATTCAGCTTCCACTTCCACGGACCAGAGGATTGAGGAACAGCCAGCTGTAGGGAAATGTCCGCATGGTCCGACCACGTAATACTGTGAATATCAGCTCGCACCACCCTGGCCATACTAGCAGCGTTACAGAGGAGAAGGTCTATGCGTGAATATGAACCGTGTGGAGCCGAGTAAAAAGTAAAATCCCTTTCATCAGGGTGGAGAACCCTCCATGCGTCCAATAAGTCTGAGTGTCTGAGGAAAGTGTAAAAAGCCCTATCCTGTCCACTAAGTCCCGGTGCCCGGTCAGTCCCTGTCTGGGATCGTCTGTCAACAGCCGCGCAGGGGACCGCATTCATGTCACCGCCCACAATCACCATGCCAGGAGGGAGGGAGGCCACCAAGGTAGTCATGTCCGTCCAGAACTGTTCGGATTGTGCATTAGGGGCGTAAATGTTAATGAGATGACAAGCAGAAGAGTACAGTGACCCCGATACCAGGACAAATCTACCGTCGCTGTCACACACCTCGGATGTAATCTTAAAGGGGCATGTCTTCCGAAAGAGGATGGACACCCCATTGCGCTTAACGACGGAGTGGGCCGATACCGCCACAGTATAGATATGATCTGTGAGTCTGACCTTGGCCACTTTGTTAATGTGTGTTTCCTGAATAAACGCTATGTCTGATTTAGCTGATTTAAGACTGCGCAGTAAGAGGCGGCGCTTGTTCGGGGAGTTCAGGCCCTTCACATTTAGGGAGGTTATCTTAACGGACATCGGGGTTTTTTTCAAAGAAAGCATAAAAGAAGACTCTGTACCACATCCCGTGCCATCCCGGGGCAATGAATAAGCCCGTAAGGGCAGCCTGGTGGAAAAACAACAAGGGAAGAAAGAAAAGGAAAAGAACAAAAACACTAAAACCATCAAACAAATAGAACTATATACAAAAAAGGCCTCCGAATAGGAAACCAAAGGCAGCCTGGGCTTACATATCGCCAGGCAAAAAAGGATTGGGGGGGGAGGTAACCCAAAGTTCGGCTCCAGCATGAGAGTCCAGGATACCACCTCGCCCGCCACGAGTGTTCATTGGATTGTAAAACCCTGTAAAAAAGAAAAAAAAAAAAAAAAAAAGGGGGGTGCTCCCCCTCGGTCCTCGCCAGCCACCTGTGTCCCTCTGTGCGGTCCCGGTGTCATCGTGGGGGTGGGAGAGGATCGCCGTCGGGCGTAGATGACCCAGAGAGGGGGTGTAAGGGGCGAGGGGAGGAATTGTGCGGTCTACGCACGGGACGCACCTGCTGATGGCCCATTGTGCCTTCCCAGGAAAAAAGGGCTGTCCGGAGGGCGCAAAAAGGAAAAACGGGGCACCTCACCTCAAGTCGGGGCTCGTCCAGAGTGACTGCGCCCATTGCCGCCAACGGTTCTCCATTCTCTGGAGATATGTTGCAGGGATGTAGGATGTTGGTTCGGGAGTTCGAAGTCGTCCGGTGGGGTGATACCAAGAGCTTTGAAGAATCTGCTCGGATCCATCCGGGGTTGTAGAACGTGGGTGCGGCCGTCCAGGAAGGCCAGGATCTTCAAGGGGTGCCCCCAGGCGAATTGGATCTTGTGGTTTCTGAGTAGGTCTGCGACGGGTTTCCATTCCCTCCGGCGCTGTAGCGTTATTGGGGTCAGATCCTGGAAGAGCAAAATGGGGGTACCCTCGTAAGAAATGGAGGCGCCCCTATTATTGCGCAGAATAAGTTCCTTGGTGGAGTAGTGCAAGAAGCGAACGATCACGTCCCTCGGGCGCTCATCCTCTGCCCTCCGAGCGCGCAGAGCGCCGTGTGCCCGGTCTAGAATCCACGCTTGTTCTGGTAAGTCTGGGGCCAGGGGACGTAGAAGGTCCCGCACCAAATAAGCCAGGGAGCCCTCGCCCGCTCCCTCGGGGAGGCCTCTTATGCGGAGGTTGTTTCTGCGCGTTCGATTTGATAAATCTTCCATCTGTATCTCAATGTCCTCCACTCTGCGTAGTAACATATTCGTGCCGTCCACCACCGCATTATGTGTGTCAGCCATGTCATAAACCCTGGTTTCGAGCGCCGCCGTTCTCGTACCTAGCGCCATGAGGTCTGCCTGCATGATCTTCGTGCTCCTATCGATCTCCCCAGCCAGATATGTGCGCATTTCCCGCATATGGGTGAGGATGGACGTTGTATCGGCTTCTGCCGGGTTCCCGTCCGACATTTCGTCCTCCGAGACCGGCGTTTTGTGGCGAGAAGAGGAGCGGCCGCCATCTTGCGAGGCCGCCTGCCTCTTCGCGGAAAACAGCGCGGCCACTGAACCATCCCGCTGCTTACCGCGTTTCGCCGATTTATTAGTAGCCGGCATCGTGGGGGTCCTCCAGGTGTCTCTGGGGAGCTCAGGGTCTGCGGATGTAAGCGGATTGCAATGACTCGTGGCGGAGCTAAAAGCTCAGGCGGCCATCACCATCGGCAGCCAAGCCACGCCCCCTTCGCTAATCATGTTTAAACGCAATTTGAAGTCACATTTTATTATGCGACCCAGACATATTATATATCGTTCTTTCCAGCAGACTCGGCAGATTCATAATATATCATTATTATATGTATGCGTTTTGTCCTGTCTGAATATTATAACTAAAAAATGCAATAAAATCTGAATATTCAATCATCTACAGCGTGAAAAGTGTTTTTTTCACATTTTATCATGCGAGCCTTTGCGGTTATATTTTCTATGGGGTTGCGCTTGTTAAAAAAATTAGAAATGGGGACTCGTACATTTTTTTGGGGGGAAATTACGTGATCTTTAGCAAACGCCCCCAATAGAAAAAATTGTTAGTGCAGCATCATTGTTCACATTATAATTGAAATGGGAACAATATTGCTGCATTAATAAAGCAAAAAAATGTTCATTTTATTTTTTAAATTTTTATTTTATATTTTTTTAATTTTATTTTTAATTTTTTTATTTAGATTTTACATGGTCATGTTTGTTATCCTTGGAAAGGCCATTCTCAGGCCGTTCCAATGATACCAAACATTAACCCCTAGCTGCCACGGATCAGGAGAAAGGATGTTAATTGGAACTCCTATCTCCACCATTCGTGGCAGCTAGGGGTTAACTCCCGAACTGACGTCTATGCGCTATGCGCGATCCAGCCCCAACGGGTTAAAGGCAGCCACCGCCTGGAAGGGCAGGCTGTGCCCTTCCAAGCGGTGTCTGCCTTTTTCCTGTGCTCCAAAGGACCTCCCCTTCAGGCACCTTCCCCGCACTGGTGGGGGAGGGTGCCTGTAATAGATGTCATCGCACTGGCGCAATAGAAACATAGAAAAATGTCGGCAGATAAGAACCTTTCGGCCCATCTAGTCTGCCCAATTACATGGATACTTTACCTGGATTTATCTTTTGTTTAGGATAGCCTTATGCCTATCCCATGCCTGCTTAAATTCAATTACTGTTTTGGCCTCTACCACTTCTACTGGAAGGCTGTTCCATGTATCCACCACCCTCTCAGTAAAATAATGCTTCCTGATGTTACTTTTAAACCTTTGCCCCTCTAATCTAAGACTATGTCCTCTTGTTTGGCTACTTTGTTTCCTTTTAAATATACTCCCTTCCTCTACCTTGTGGATTCCCTTTACGTATTTAAATGTTTCTATCATATCTCCTCTGTCTCGTCTTTTTTCCAAGCTGTACATGTTAAGATCATTAAGCCTTTCCTGGTAACTTTTCTCCTTCAAGCCGTACACCATTTTAGTAGCCCTTCTCTGAACTCTCTCTAAGATGTCTATATCCTTCTGGAGATACGGTCTCCAGTACTGCACACAGTACTCCAAGTGAGGTCTCACCAGTGCTCTGTACAGTGGCATGAGCACTTCCCTTTTCCTACTGCTAATACCTCTCCCTACACAACCAAGCATTCTGCCAGCATTTCCTGCTGCTCTATTACATTGACTACTTACCCTTAGATCCTCTGAAATAATGACCCCTAAATCCCTTTCCTCAGATGTTGAGGTTAGGACTGTATCAAATATTCTATATTCAGCCCTGGGGTTTTTACGTCCCAGGTGCATTATCTTGCACTTATCCACATTAAAACTCAATTGCCACAACTCCGACCATTTTTTTAGTTTACCTAAATCATTTGTCATTTGGCTGATCCCTCCAGGAACGTCAACCCTGTTGCAAATCTTTGTGTCCTCAGCAAAAAGACATACTTTTCCATTAATACCTTCTGCAATATCACTTATAAAAATATTAAAGAGAATGGGTCCAAGTACTGACCCCTGAGGTACCCCACTGGTAACAAGACCTTGCGCCGAATAAACTCCATTTACCACAACCCTCTGTTGCCTGTCACTCAGCCACTGCCTAATCCATTCAACAATATTGGAATCCAAGCTCAAAGATTGCAATTTATTGATAAGCCTTCTATGCGGAACAGTATCAAAAGCCTTACTGAAATCTAAATAAGCAATGTCTACTGCACCACCTGTGTCTATTATTTTTGTTACCCAATCAAAAAAATCAATAAGATTAGTTTGGCATGATCTCCCTGAGGTAAACCCATGTTGTTTCTGATCCTGTAATCTATGTGTTTTTAGATGTTCAACAATCCTTTCCTTTAACATGGTTTCCATTAAATTCCCCACTACTGACGTAAGACTAACTGGCCTATAGTTCCCCGATTCCTCCCTACTACCCTTCTTGTAAATGGGCACAACATTTGCTAATTTCCAGTCTTCTGGGACGACTCCCGTTAACAAGGATTGGTTAAATAAATCTGTTAACGGTTTTGCTATTACATCACTGAGCTCTTTTAATAATTTAGGGTAGATCCCATCAGGCCCCATTGACTTATTTGTCTTTACTTTAGACAGCTGCTGTAGAACCTCCTCCTCTGTAAACTCATATGTAAATGTCTCTTTAGTGTTTCCTCCTAACTGAGGTCCCTTTCCTTCCTTTTCTTCTGCAAAGACTGAACAAAAATATTCATTGAGCAGTCAGCGAGACTTTTATCCTCTTCTACATACCTTCCTTCCTGTGTTTTTAATCTAACTAATCATTGTTTTACTTTTCTTTTCTCGTTTATGTATCTAAAAAATGTTTTGTCCCCCTTTTTACTGACTGAGCTATTTTCTCTTCTGCGTGTGCTTTGGAAGCTCTTATAAATTGCTTTGCCTCTTTCTGCCTAATTTTATAGGTTTGCCTATCTTCTTCACTCTGAGTTTTTTTATAATTATTGAATGTTATCTTTTTGTTCTTCACTATTTTGGCCACTTCTGCAGAGTACCACAGTGGTTTCTTCCCTTTTTTGTTTTTGCTAACAAGCTGAATGCAATTGCCTGTGGCCTTCAATAATGCTTCCTTTAAATAATCCCATTTCCCTTGGACTCCCTTTAAACTCCTCCAGTCTGATAATGACTCATTCACACAAAATCTCATTTTAGAAAAATCTGTTTTTTTAAAGTCTAAAACTTTTGTTTTTGTGTGGTGCGGCTCCATCCCTGTTCTTATATTAAACCACACTGACTGGTGATCACTAGATCCCAAATTTTCACCTACAACAACGTCCGATACCAAACCTCCATTTGTGAGTATTAAATCCAATATGGCCTCTTTACGGGTCGGCTCCTCAACTACTTGTGTTAGAGATAATCCCAGTAAGGAGTTTAGAATATTTGTACTCCTGGTGCACCCAGCTATTTTGGTTTTCCAGTTCACATCAGGAAGATTAAAGTCCCCCATGATAATAACTTCCCCCTTCATTGCCATTTTGGCTATTTCCTCAACCAGCAGATTATCTAGCTCTTCTACTTGTCCAGGGGGTCTATAGATCACACCTACACGAGCTACTGTATGATTGCCAAATGTTAGCGTAACCCAAACTGACTCTATGTTCACCTCGCTCACTTTTATTTGGTTAGTCTTTATGTTGTTTTTCACATACAGGGCCACTCCTCCTCCTTTCCTACCTTCTCTGTCTTTTCTATATAAAGAGTACCCCGGTATTGTTATGTCCCAGTTATTTTTCTCACTGAACCATGTCTCAGTAACCGCCACTAAATCTACTTTTTCAGCTGCCATCATTGCCTCCAGTTCATTGATTTTATTGACTAAACTGCGAGCATTTATAGACACGACTCTGAGCTTGTCATTTTTTACCTCGCATGTTGCTTGCACCCTCCGATTTAGTTTTGGGGGACAATCGGGCAGATTGTTTTTTACCCTTTTGTCCCCCCTCCTAGTTTAAATATTCCTTTGTGAAACCTTTGAACTTCTCACAGAGAACATATGTTCCCCTATGAGTAAGATGCAAACCATCTTTTTTATACAGTTCCTTTCTGCTCCAATTAGAGCTATCATGGGACACAAAGCCAAATCCTTGCTCCCGACACCATTCCCGAAGCCACAAATTAAATTCCCTATTGCGCATCTGCCTATCTTGATTGTTATGCACAGGCAAAACTTCAGAGAATGACACAGTGGACGCAATCTGCTGTATTTCACCTCCAAGAACACAAAAATCTTCCTTAATCTCAGAAACCTCATTGCTAGCCAAGTCATTTGTCCCTAGATGGACTAGAACATTCACTTCCCCTTGTTGCTTTGCTTGTTTGACAATATTGAGAATACGTCTCTTGTCTCTACGAGCAGTAGCCCCAGGAAGACATCTCACCAAACCACTACTCTCCAGCTCAACACCTCTTATGATAGAATCACCCAGCAACAATTGCCTTCTATCAAGTCCCACCTTTTCCTTTTTGTCCTTGGTTGCAGTCCTGCATACCTTAGACATAGTGGATGGTGGTTCCTCAACTATGGTGTCTGAGCCTACATCCGTCTTACCACTACACTCTGAAAGTGCCTCAAAAGAATTAAGAAGAGCCACAGATTGTGGGACATGCCTTCTATCCACAACTCTAAGTCTACCAGATCCTACAGTAGTCCATCTGCCGCTCCTAGGAGGCCTCTGTGGCAGTGGCTTTGTAACAGTCATAGACTGAGTTTGTCTAACAGATAATTTACAAATCTCAGACTTCAAACAGGCAATTTCCTGCTGCAATAAAGAGAACTGCCTACACATCAGGCACACTCCAAACCTCCAAAAATTGGATCTAAAAACAAATGCATGACAGCTCTTACACTGGACCAAGCCTGCCATTATAAAAGAATGGATTTAAAACCAGCAAATCTTACCTTTTTGTAGGTTTTCTACCTCCTGTCTAACCTCAGACTACCTCCAGAGTATCTCCAGAAGATCTCCTCTAAGTGTTCACTTTGAAGGCTTGACAAGCTCAATATATAATATTGATCCTTGATTCCTCTGCAGTGGAATCACAATCAATTTCTTATATCCTTTAACCCTTTCGCTGCTGAGGCTTTTCCCGCCTCTGTGCTGAGCTCATTTTTACCGATTTTGCTCATCATGTTTAAATGCGTTTTGAAGGCTTATTTTAGTATACAACCCAGACATATTATATATCGTTCTTTCCGTCAGACTCGGCAGATTCATAATATGTCATTATTATATGTATACGTCATGACCTGTCTGTATATTATAACAAAAAATGCAAAAAAATATGAATTTAATAATTTACAACGTGTAAAGTGTTTTTTTTTTCACATTTTAACATGCGAGCAATTGCGGTTATATTTTGTATGGAGTACGCTTGTTAAAAAAATTACATTTTTTATTTTTATTACATTTTCATTACATTTTTTTTTGGGGAAAATTACTCGATTTTTAACAAATGCACCGCATACAAAAATCGTTAGTGCAGCATCATTGTTCATATTATAATTGAAAAGGGAACAATATTGCTGCATTAACAAACCAAAAAAAAGAAAAAAAAACTTGTTTATTTTTTTTTATAATTTTTTTTAAAAACTTTTTTATACTCATGTTTGGTATTGTTGGAACGGCCATGCTCTGGCCGATCCAACAATACCAAACATTAACCCCTAACTGCCATGGATCGGGAGATAGGGGGTTCATTGGAACCCCCTATCTCCACCATTGGTGGCAGTTAGGGGTTAACTCCAGGACTGGCGTCATCGTGCTATGCACGATGACTCCAGTCCTCAAGGGGGCATTCCCGGAAGCTTGGCTGACATCCAAGATGTCGGCCAGCTCCGGGAAAGGATCACGAACCGGCGCTTTTCGGCGCCGATTCGTGATCCGGCCCCCATGGGGTTAATGCCAGGTACCATTTGGAAGGGCAGGCTGTGCCCTTCCAAACGGTGCCTGGGTTAACCCCCTGCACGCCGCCGATCGGGAGGGAGAGAGAGAGGTCCGAAGGACCTCCCCCTCCCTTTCAGGCGCCTCCTCCGCACATGCGGGGGGCGTCTGAATTAGGTGTCATCGCGCCCCCGCGATGACACCTAATTACTCCGGCGGCGGTTCCGGGTGCTGGGCTGACATCGAGGATGTCAGCCCGCACCGGGGGGGCCAGTGATCGGCCGGAGCCCGGCCGAACGCTGGCCCCAAAGAGAGGACGCGCTCAGCGCGTCCACTGCATGGAACGCTACCTGCGGTTGGACGCGCTGAGCGCGTCCACCGCAGCGAAGTGGTTAAACTTTGGCAATAAGCCTGAATTACTCTTTATTCTTTTGTAAATGAATCGCATCTGACGTGGCAATACATAGAACACTATCAAATACTATAACAGTTTGGCTCAGCTATTTTCTACAGTACTCAACACAATGACTATACGGGTTATGTGATATTTAAAGCGGCTATGCCTTACCAATCTCAGTGGCCTGGCCTAGGATCTGGGGTCTGGTCTGGAATCTGATCTTGGCAGCGGTCAAGAGAGATGGGGCTTTCAGGGTCCTCTGGGCTGGATTGGAGTGGAGTTGGTTCCCTGGATGGGTGTAAGCTCTCTGTCTGGATGGTCAGCCCTTGGGAGTCTCCTGGATGGGTCTATGACGTCTATCATGCCCGCCTAGGTCCCGGAGGCTGGGCAGACATCCAAGATGTCAGCCCGCACCGGGAAGCCGCAGCGGTCAGCCGGAATACCGGCCGATCGCTGCCTCCTGTGCAAGGACGTGTTCAGCACGTCCTCAGCACAGAGGAACCATTTGGCTGGACGCGCTGAGTGTGTCCTTAGCAGCTAAGTGGTTAATATTTTGTTTTCTTACTTTGAACATGGTTATGTTTAGCATCATTGGAAAGGTCATTCTCTGGCCTTTCAAATGATACCAAATATGATCCATCTAGCTGCCACCACTCAGGAGATATGGGGTTCAAAGGAACTCCCTCTCTCCACCATAGGAATTCCTTGGGAATTCCCCAGGCAGCTAGGGGTTTCCCAGATAACTAACATCATTGCGCGCAGGTGGAGCTACCAGAAAAGATGGTGGCCCCCACTGGAACTAGGCCGAACGACACTTGATCATGGCCTGGCACTTCAGGGGTTAAAGTCAGGCATTGCTTGAAAGGGGAGACTCTCCCCTTTTTAGCGGTGCCTGGCTTTACCTGGTACCTGCTCCCAATTGGGAGGGAGAGGGATCCGAAAGGATCCTCCCCCTCCTTTCAGACAATCTCCCGGTGACATCAGATGACATCATCAGGCTATGAGGGTTCCCAAAAGCAGCGTCTGACTTCCAGGAAGTCAGAACGCCGCGGGACCCCAGAGCAGAGAGGTAAGTATGACCTGGAGCTTCCGCCAAGCAGAAGACGTGTGGGGAATGTACTCCACATATAGCGGGAGTCTCCAATGACTTTCCCCACACATCTTCCGCAGGGAAAGGGTTAAAGGTGTATTTGTAACAGACCGTTTTATTATTTAGACACATTTTAATTCATTTTTACTGGTTTAAACACTTATTGGAAGAATAGCAGAGTTCCCTTTTTTATTTTATTTCTGCAATTCAGCGGCGTTCTGTTAAGCACACTTTGGGGAACCTGTGATGAATTGTGAATTCAATGAAGGGTCGGCAAAATGTAATTGCCGTAGTGCAAAGGGCGCTGAACCAGAACGCAACGAAATTTCAGTGAAATTTCAGTGTTTTCTGAATAACCCTTTTAGGCTAATGTCAGATGAACGCAGTCTGAGCGCGCGTACACAACGGACGGACGTACTGACGGAAGATACTGTAGACACTACACGATCCGTTTTTCTTGACGGACGTAGAAAAAAAAAGGGAATTATGTGAAACAAAATCACTGCGTTCGACGGACGCCGGCCTTAGTGTTGTTTGCAACCACGTTTAACTTCGTTGATACCGACAGGGAAAATCAAACAGCAGGGGAAGCTTCACTGATGACCAGGGCCGCCATCAGGGCATTACAGCCCATGCTGGTGTAAGGGGCCCGGGACTGGGGGGCAACCTTGTTAAATTTAGGCCGCAGGCCTCGGAGGAGGTTCTGCGGCCTACAATATCCCAGCCGCCGGTGAGCAGGGCCTCCAAGATGACCGCCGGTGGGCCCCCTGTGATGATGTCAGAGTGGGCCCGCCGAACGTCTGTAGCCTTCAGACGTTTGGCAGGCCCTCTCTGATATGACATCATCAGACGGGACCCGCCGGTGGCCATCTTGGAGGCCCTGCTCGCCGACGGCAACCTTGTTAAATTTAGGCCGCAGGCCTCGGAGATTCTTTGGCCTACATTAGCCCAGCCGCCGGCGAGCAGGGCCTCCAAGATGGCCACCGGCGGGCCCCCTCTGATGATGTCATGTCAGAGAGGGCCCGCCAAACGTCTGAAGGCTACAGATGTTCGGCGGGCCCACTCTGACATCATCACGCTGGTGGCCATCTTGGCGGCCCTGCTCGCCGGCGGCTGGGCTAATGTAGGCCGCAAAACCTGATCCGAGGCCTGCGGCCTAAAGCAGAGGCGGATGGGGGCAAATAGGTGAGTTGCTGGGGGCAAATATACCCATGTGAACTGGGGGCAAATATACCCATGTGAACTGGGGGGCAAATATATCCATGTGAACTGGGGGCAAATATACCCATGTGAACTGGGGGGCAAATATACCCATGTGAACTGCGGGGCAAATATATCCATGTGAACTGCGGGGCAAATATACCCATGTGAACTGGGGGGCAAATATACCCATGTGAACGGGGGGCAAATATACCCATGTGAACTGGGGGCAAATATATCCATGTGAACTGCGGGGCAAATATACCCATGTGAACTGGGGGGCAAATATACCCATGTGAACGGGGGGCAAATATACCCATGTGAACTGGGGGCAAATATATCCATGTGAACTGCGGGGCAAATATACCCATGTGAACTGGGGGCCAAATATACCCATGTGAACTGGGGGGCAAATATACCCATGTGAACGGTGGGCAACTATACCCATGTGAACTGGGGGGCAAATATATCCATGTGAACTAGGGGCAAATATACCCATGTGAGCTGGGGCACTATATATATATCCATGTGAGCTGGGGGCAAATATATCTGCCTGTCACTGCGAAACCAACAGCAGCTCTTGGCCAAAACTGGTAGAATGCCCCCCCTCCTCCGAAACCTGTGTCTGGATCTGCCCCTGGCCTAAAGTTAAGGTTTATTAATAAAAAAGAAACCAACCGAAATCACCCTTTAAGAGGAAGAAGTAACGCCATGGGATGCCGAAGGAGGAGAGAGGTGGCTCAGGACCCAGCGGCGCCCCCTGGTTCGAACAGGGGGGGGGGGTTAGTGAAAGGAAAAGAGTGGGGATGGGGGTGTTAAATTAAATGAAAACTGTGTGCGTGGGGGGAGGGGGTTGGGGTGAAAAGAGGTGGGGGTGTTTAATGATATGAAACAAAAAGAGTGTGGGGATTAATGAAATGAAAACAGTGGGGATGGGGGTGGGGAGATGGACATGATAAAGGACAGACCCCTGCCTATACTGTTAAGTCTATTGCTGTGGATTCCTGTGTACGTTCATACTTACTGCCTTTACCGCTAAAGGTCTATTGCTGTGGATTCCTGTGTACATACATACTCATTGCCTTTACCATTAGAGGTCTATTGCTGTGGATTCCTGTGTACATACATACTCATTGCCTTTACCATTAGAGGTCTATTGCTGTGGATTCCTGTGTACGTTCATATTCCCTGCCTTTACCATTAGAGGTCCATTGCTTTGGATTCTGTGTACATTCATACTCTCTGCCTTTACTGTGAGAGTTCTATTGCTGTGGTGCTCTGATATGCTCATCACAGTGCACATTACTGTGAGTTCTATTGCTGTGGTGCTCTGATATGCTCATCACAGTGCACATTACTGTGAGTTCTATTGCTGTGGTGCTCTGATATGCTCATCACAGTGCACATTACTGTGAGTTCTATTGCTGTGGTGCTCTGATATGCTCATCACAGTGCACATTACTGTGAGTTCTATTGCTGTAGTGCTCTGATATGCTAAACCAGTGGAATAATATAATTTTATATCAAGTCAGGAGGCTTCATATTTTGCATTCTCTTTTCTTTACTAAAACATCAGCAGCAAAGGAAAGTTTACATAGCAACAGCAGTAACCAATAAACAACAAGAGTGTAGTAAGTCCTAGCCACGCCCTCTTTTCTTTGCTGCTGGCGACCAGCTGAGACGTTTTCAAAACAGCTCCTGGTTGCCAGGCTTTAGTTTAGGTGTAATTTGTCACTGTTAGGTTTATTATGTAATTTTAACTCAGATTTATTATATGTACTGTGCACCTGATTGTTTTTTTCCTAGGTTTTCCTCCCTGCTGTGTGGGCACTCCCCCGCCTGCAGGTGCGCTTTGCTCGCGTTGCGTGACTTGCGGCGCCCTATCGTAATTTACTGTGTTTTAACAGCTCTGTTTTTCTCCTTAAGGTTTTTTCCCCCCTTTCTGTGTGTTTTGAACGGCGCCCGCCGCCTTCCCGCTAGTGCGCGGCTCAACTTTCTCCTCAAGGTAGTATGGCGTTCGTCCGCGCGCACTCCGGTGGCCATCTTAGTTCTACCAGCAATTGCCGCCATTCGGGACATTGCGTCTTCGTGTCCCGAAGCAAACTAGCAGGTCAGCTCTTACATGTTAAACGGCCTCCGCTTTTCTGCCGGAACCTTGGGGCACTACTGAGACCTCGGGCGAGCCCCGAGGCGCTTCTATTTATATAAATAAATTATTAATTTTTGGTAGGATATCTGTCTGCCCAACGTAAGCATCGGGTAAGCCCGATACGCTTATATGGTATATATACAAATAAATATTATTTTTCTGGTGGGATATCTGTTCCACAAAGGCATTGGGTGAGCCCCGATAAGCTTATTTATATATATATATTATTATTATTATTATTCTTTATTTATAAAGCGCCAGCATATTCTGCAGCGCTGTACAATAGGCACAGTATAGACAGGGTTACAATACATTGAACAACATTTGACAAACAGTACAGGAGGAGATGAGGGCCCTATTCCCGTAGGAACTCACATTCTAGGAGGGTTGGGGTTGGAAACAGGAGGAGAGGACTGTAAGGTGAGAGTGATTGATGGTAGACATGTGCACAGCACAAAATTTCGTTTTGAACTAATGGATTAGTCCTAAAATGTAATTTATTTAGTTGCTAAAGAAATTCGTTTTCAGTTCTTTAGTATGAAAACTAATTTATTTCATTCATCCGAAAACCAGTGGATACAATTACTATTGTAGTGGCTCCTCAGAGGGCTGAGATCGCTGCTTGTTACAGTATCTCTCACTCTCAGCACAATGTGGGCCATATTATATAGTTAGTGCTAACTTAACCAGAGCTGTTGTAAACTTCCCAGAGCCATTGTAGCCTATGGAGGTTTTCAGTTTACAACAGCTCTGGTTAAGTTAGCACCAACATTGTAATACTGCCCCGTGTCAGGCAAAGCTGTTACAGTAACTGACTGCTGCTCACAGCGCTCAGAGTTTCAGTAAAACTAGTAAATAATATTTTTATATATAAGAGGTTAGAACAATATTATTTCCTTGTTTTACTGAAACTCTGAGAGCTGTTAGTTACTGTAACAGCTGAGCCTGATACATTGTACTGAGAGATAATGTAACAAGCAGCCGATCTCAGCGCTCACAGCCACTGGATTTAAAGTGCTAAAAAAAAGGCTCCTCTCTGTATAATGTTTAGAACATCCTCCTGAATTAATTAATGTCCCTCTCTGTATAGAACATCCTCCTCAACTTATACCTTTCTCTGTATAATGTATATAACATCCTCCTGCATTAATACCCCTCTCTGTATAATGTATAGAACATCCTCCTGCATTAATTAATGCCCCTCTCTCTACAGAACATCCTACTGCATTGGCATGTGGAGGGTGCAGAACTTCAGATGTTGCACTCTTCATTGCTGGTCTCCTTCACTCATCAATGTAATATCACAAAACGGACTGAAACTAAAATGTAGTGCATTTTATTTTAGTTTCTTTCGTTTTTTGTACTGAGCAGTTTCGTTTCTCTTGAGTCATACGAAAACTAAATTATCCCAAAATTCGGACTAAATCGTTTTAGTACTAAAACGAATGCACATGTCTAATTGATGGTTGCGTCAGTGAGTTGGGTGGTAGGCTTCCCTAAATAGGAACGTTTTAAGGGAGCATTTGAAGGAAGAGAAGTTAAGGAAGAGAAGGGGGGAGAGGCGGGACAGAGAGAGGCCAGATAAGAGATTATTGCAATAGTCGAGTCGGGAGATTACCAGGGCGTGTATGAGTTGTTTTGTGGTGACAGCGGTAAGAAATGGCCGAATTCTGGAAATATTACGCAGTTGGTATCGGCAGGAGGAGGAAAGAGACTGGATGTGGGGGATGAAGGAAAGAGCAGAGTCAAGTGTAACTCCAAGACAGCGAACTTGGTTTGATGGGGAGATGGTGATAAAGATAAATATAATATTTTCTGACGGGATATCTGTCCCACGAAGACATCGGGTGAGCCCTGATAAGCTTATATATATAAGTATATTATTATTCTGGCGGGATATCTGTCTGTCCCACAAGGCATCGGGTGAACCCCAACACATTAATTTATAATAAATATATTATTATCTTCCTGGCGGCTAGTACAGAATTTTTCTGTTTGGCCACACTAAACATCGGGTGAGCCCCGATATATATCCCTATAAATTTTAATATATATATTATCTCAACAGGTGAGTCCCGTTATTCTGTTTTTCCATGGATCCTCCTCAGCTCCCCACCAATCCAGAGGAGCTTTCGGCCTGGCTTTTAGCTGCCATTTCAGAAACACTGCCCATAGCTTTGGCAGCCATGCCCCCGCTTCCCCAGCCAGAACCTCCGGTCCTTTCTAGGGCCCAGTCACCAGCCCTTTCTGAGGGCTCCCATTCGGTTCATTCTGAGGCTGCCATGCCATCTCGTAAAATACTCTAGAAGGGGACGATGATTATGACATGGACGTTTACCAGGCTCAATACCCGAGGAGGAAGGAGCCAGTACCACCGGTGATCCACCGACTCCTCCAAGCTCGACGGGTGAGCCCCGTTCTGATAGCTTAGCGATCGTGCCCCTCTCTACCGCTCCAACACCGCCTCGCTCCTTGGTGTCCTCGGATACCCTGGCGCCACTCCTCGATGCTAGAGGAGCCCCCCCTTTTTCGATCCATGCACTACCACCCACCCCAGGTCTTCGGCCTAGCTCCCGTCTGACCACACAGCGGAGTTTCTGCGCTTCTGGCTAAGCTGTCCCTTAGATAAAATTTCCAGGGCGTGTCTGTGGGCAGGATGCCCTTGCCCGATGCTGCCTGACAAGGTGTCTCTTACGCCAGAGTTTGACGTGGATTTCGTCTCCTTTATGGGTAAGGTCGGCAGGGATCCTTGTCGAAGTCTGGAACAGGGCTTCCGCGTCGCCCAGGACAAACGCTGGAGGTTTCAGGCCCGCTCGTCACGGTGGACGAAGCACTAACTACTAATACATAGAAACATAGAAAAATGTCGGCAGATAAGAACCTTTTGGCCCATCTAGTCTGCCCAATTACATGGATACTTTACTTGAATTTATCTTTTGTTTAGGATAGCCTTATGCCTACCCTGCTCGGCCCTGCAATGGTCCGTGAATGGGCACAGCGTGCCCTCTGTCCTTAGGTAACGCCAATGTCAGCATCTCTTCTGCACGCCGCAATGCGGCGCTTTTCGCTTTGACGCTAATTTAACAAGTATGTGCTCCAAAGAATTGGGCCCTGCGCCAAGGGGTTGCTTTTATGGGGACCTCTTCTTAAAAGAATCGAATCATAAGGTTAACATCTATACCAACCTGCAAAGGTCCAATCCAACATGAAACGAGTCTTTCAACCCCAGACTCGTTTTTCCTCCGATACAACAGCTCCTATAGACCTCGCCTCACCATAAATCAAAGCATGGCGGCGCAATACCGACTGGGCCCGATCCTGGTTCGGGGAATTCCCATTAGTCGGGGTTTCAACAGGTCTAGACGCCGCTATTCCACTGGTGAGTACCCCGCGTTTCCACTACCCACACATACCGGTCGCGGGTCGATTATGTTTTTCCCCAAATGGTGCAAGCTCACGTCCGAAACTTGGGTCCTAACGAATCGTATCTGGATCTTGATAGACTTTTCCAAGGTTCCCTTCCAGTCTGTTTCCCCGCACAATGTGTTTCTGGTACACAAGAAGTCTGGGGACCTTCGCCCGGTCTTAACCTGAAAGCCTTCAATCCCTTCTTGTCCTATCGACACTTCACAATGGAGAGCACACATCTACTCAGGGACCTCCTATCCATCCTGCTCATCGTCCGTACCTGCAATTCCGCTGGCACCACGACCACCGACAGTTCACCTGCCTACCTTTCGGCCTCAGCTCCGCACCATGGTGCTTCAACAAAGCTCCTCTAACCGGGCATGGCCTCCATACACTCACAAGGCATCAGGTCTATCATATACCTGGACAATATCTTCGTACTGGCTCAAGATCCGGTCCTGTCTTCCCGTCACATGGCCCTAGTGCTTACTCTCCTGTAAGACCTCTGGTTCATTATCAACATGGACAAATCAGCTTGTCGCCCAGCCCAAGTCATCACCCTTCTCCCTGGCCCACTGCATTATCGGGCGATGCAACGTCAGAAAACCACGTGCCTCAGTCTCAATCCCTCCTACGACCAGCTGGTCCCTATCACTCCTGAGGTTCGAGTGGAACTCCTGTGGTGGCTGCGCCTCATGGAAGCCTGGAATGGGTGGGCCATCTTTGGCTCTATACCGGACTTCGTACTGGGATCGGACGCCAGCCAATCGGGCTGGGGAGCGACTTGCGGACCCGTATCCACGGGTGGTGCATGGACGCCAGAGGAACAGCCGCTTCACATCAACTGCTCTCTTCTCCTTTGGGTCAACCTGTTTACTTCCTGCTTGAACCACCAGATGCAGACCGGCTTCAGTTGGCTTACGGACCTGCAGGCTGCAGCGGTGGATGCCTTCCTCCCACCATGGCCCCATCGAGGAGCCTACACTTTTTCCCCGTTCACGATGCTCACGTGCACGCTTCAAGAAGTCCGCAGATGGTTTCAAATTCTACTCACGCCTCTATGGCATGCTCAGACCTGGTTGTCACTGACGCTACAGCTCCCTTGTCTACTCCTGCTCGCTGCTGCCGTCCTTTCCATCCATTCTTCTGGACCCTCAAGGCAACCCTAATCCATTGGTATTGGAGGGCAATCTTTCACTTGTGGCTTGGACAATTTCCGGGGACCCTGCATGCTGCCAGGCTTATCAGGTGCGGCTCGCTCCCTATTATGGGAATCCTAGACTTCTGGCACGCAAAAATGTTACGCCTGTGGAAATTGGTGTGGTTAGTGTGTGCCTGATCCCGCTACAGCCCCTCTAATTTGTTGGCGAGCCTTTCCACGGCCGGCAAATCCTATCATCACCTTGTTCCGCTCGACCATCTCGGTGGCTCACGCTCCCCTGGGTGGCGTTTCTGTGTGTCGTCTCCTCAAGGGCATTAGGCTCGCTCGCCCGCCGGCCCCACATATACTCACTTTTGGGATGTGGCGCTTGTTTTAGAGTTCCTGCGTAACTGGCCAGATACTAATCGCTGTCCCTGCGTCAGCGCTTGGTGTAATCTAACCATCATTTTGTGTTTAGGGTCCTTTAGACATGTTTCGGATGTTAGAGCCTTCGATGAGCACGCTATGGTTTTCTCTCCGCACGCTATGGTTTTCTCTCCTGAGGGAGTCGTTTTTCACGCTTACTAGATGTACTAAAACCCTTTTTTTCAGAGGTTTTTTCTACCATATGTGTCGCTCGGTGCATTACGCACTACCTCTCCCACTTAAGCTCTTTGCGCTCCCCTCCGATCGGCCAGCTCTTGGTCTCCTATGTTTCCACTTACAATCCTGTTTCCTCTCCTACACTTTCTAGAGGGGTCCCCTGGCTGCTCTCCCTAGTGGGTGTTGCTCCTCACTTCGGCGCTCACTCCGTGCGGGGTGCAGTGGCTTCTTCTGTTGTGGTCGCCGGGGGCTCCCTGTCCGACATACTAGTGGCTGCTGATTGTTCTAGGGCGGTCACCTTTCGTACCTTTTATTTTCGCCCTCGTTCTCATGCATCTGGGGCTCTGGTGCAGCTTAAAAACTGCAAAATATGAAGCCTCCTGACTTGATATAAAACTGTGGATTATTCCAGCCTTGGTGTTAGAATAATCTTAATTTTAATAAAGACAGGAGGCAAATATTTTTCCCGCCCGCCCATGCCCGGGATTGCTCACATTGTACCGTATATACTGCTATATTCAATAGAAATTTAAAAAAAAAAAAAAAAAAATTTTGAATAAAGAATGTAATTTACGTATCTACACTTCTTCGACTTTTGTCCTTATTGTCTAACTATTTTTCATTCCCCTTAGTAGGGTTTGCATGTCTCGTTGGCCTAGCCTAGGGCTACTGTCTCATAATTAATTAACTATTGATAATTCTTCGCTTTGACTGGTCAGTTAGTTAACTGTTGATTGGCAAGCCTCCATCACATGGTACTTTCACGTATCCTCTGCTTTCTCCGTAGCTTGATTTGCTTCTGCGGCCCGTTGGTCTCCCATCGTTTCGGACGCCCGTTGGCTTCCAGTTCTGCAACTGACCATCTCGTTGACTCCTGCCTAGTCTTGGCTTTCTCCTCTTCAGTTTCCGGGTTCTTCCTACTTCTTGGATTTCTGGAATTTCTACGTCACGACTCTCCTGCTCATTCAGCATACAAGAAAAGAGGGCGTGGCTAGGACTTACTACACTCTTGTTGTTTATTGGTTACTGCTGTTGCTATGTAAACTTTCCTTTGCTGCTGATGTTTTAGTAAAGAAAAGAGAATGCAAAATATTCGCCGCCTGTCTTTATTAAAATTAAGATTATTCTAACACCAAGGCTGGAATAATCCACAATTATACTTTTATGCTACATTGTTTGTACGAATACACATTTTGTGTGATTTATGGTATTGGGAGCAACACTCTGTAATACGATCTTGATTCATATTATTTTTTAATCACAATTTGAATTTCATACTGTCTTAAATTATTTGAGCCAGATAGATACTTTTTTATGTTAAATGTGCTGTTGTGCGAGCAATATGAGTGATTTTTAAGATATTGGGACTAACACTCTGTAATGTGACCACGATTCATAGTAAATATTGATTTCCTATGGGAAGAAGGGATCGTGGGGGGGGGGGGCCCATTCTGAGGGTCAGTAAGGGGCCCCAAAATTTCTGATGGCTGGCCTGCTGATGACAATTATCCAGCTGTTCTTTAATTTTCTCTATCTGGCTTCCCATAATTTATCAGGGTTGTCAGCAATGCAAAAAAATGGCATCTAAGGGGTTATTCACATAGATCCGAACTTGCACCGAAAATGCACCGAACAGTGAATTTCCCCGTACGGTGCATTTTCGTGGCCAGTCTGCTATTCACAAAGCAGGCAGTTCGCCAAATTTTGCAATACTGTCAGCAAGTACAGTGCCTGCTCGACGGCAGTGAAATCCCGAATAGAGAAGCAATGGTTAATCTATTCAGAGACACCAAACAGCAGTGAAATGTCAGTGAAATTCCCTGCTGTTCGGTGCTTTCATTCGGCAGGTTTAATCAGGCGAATCCCATAAGTTTCAATGTTAAATAATATTACCACATTTATTTAATATCTAATAAACCGTTTATTCTTTTAATCTGCAGCAAAAAGTATCTTTATTAATTTATTTTTTAGGATGTTTTAGGCTTTTTTGGGATTTTTTGAGCAAAAAAATGTTCCGTTTTTTTTTTTTTTAAATAGCGTTTTTTTCCTGTAACAGACCGTTTTATTATTATTCATAGGACCTTATAGGTTAATTCCAGACATTTTTGTCCAGTAGTTTTTTTTGCAAAGAGCGTTTCAAATTTGACACTTTCAATGTTTTTTTGTTGTTTTTTTTTTTTACCCGTCCAGCGGCTTGACGGCTTTTTTCTGAGGCTCATCAGTTGCGTTTGGCGTCTGTCCAGTGGGTTTGTGGCGGCTGTCCTGCGGGTTGGTTGCGATGACCAGCAGGTTTGCGGTGGCTGTCCAGCGGGCTGGCGGGGGTTTTTCGATTCGTTCGGTGGCCGATTCGCCGCACTTCGGGGACCCTGCAGTTAATGTTGAATTCAATGCAGGGTCAGCGAATCGGACTCACCGAAGTGCGGCGAATCAGAGAGCACTGAACGAATCGAAAAACCGCCGCCACTCTCTGAATAACCCTGGTAGTGATTAACCCTCTATTTCTTCATGTGTCCAATGTCATTATTTTATTTGTAATGAAGCAGAACATGTTGGTGCTTAAAATATGAATTGATACTTGTCATTCCTATCCTTTGTTTTGCTGCAGCGGATAATATTAAAGCTTTTTTATTTTGTGTTTTCTGTTGACTTTCAGGGTTATTCGAAGAGCCCCAAATTGCTGGCGAAGGGTAAACGAACGATGAAATTCAGCGTACGGTTACCTTTCCTGGCCATTCGGCTATCCAGAGAGCAGGCAGTTCGCCAAATGTTGGCGAATTGCCTGCACATACGGTGCCTGTTCGGTGCCTGTTCGAGGGCAGTGAAATCCCCATAGAGAAGCAATGCTTCGTCTATTCTGAGAACACAAACCAGCAGTGAAAGGTTCCCCTAATGCCCTGCCATTCGGTGGTTTAATTCGACAGGTTTATTCAGGAGAATCCCATAGGCTTCAATGTTAAAAATATTCCCGTTTTAATTCAATATCTAATAAACCGTTTATTATAAAATTCTGCAGTAAAGAGTCTCTTTATTTATAGATTTTTTTAGGATATTAAGCATTTTTCTTAAAAAAAAAAAAGTTAAGTTTACTTATTTTTTCTGTAACAGCCCTTTTTATTATCATTCCCTGGACCTCATATGTAAATTTCAGACATTTTTGCTCAGTAGTTTCTTTACAAACAGCATTTCATTTTCACAGATTCACACAAACTATTTTGCTAATTTATTCACCTCCCTCGTCTGCGGTCTCAGCTGCTTCGGCTGTGTTCGGCTCCTGCTCGGGCTTGGTTTTCGGCAGGTTAATCCAGATGTTTCTGTGGCTTTTCAGCGTGCATTCGGTGGGTTTTGTGGTTAGTTTTCGTCGGGTTTGCGGCAGCCTTTAAGCATTTTTCCGGATTTTTTTGCAAAAAACTGTTTTCCTTTTTCTTTTTTTAAACGATTTTTCTTTTTTCTGTAACAGCCCCTTTTATTATCATTCATTGGATCATATGTAAATTTCAGACATTTTTGTTCAGTAGTTTCTTTGCAAACAGCGTTTCACTTTTCAAACATCCAAGCGTACTGTTTTATTTTTTTTTCACTCCATTCGTCTGCGGTGTCGGGTTTTTCCAGCGACTGCTGCTCTGATCAGCTCCTGCTCGGGTTTTTCCGGTGTGTTCAGCGGGGTTAATCCAGATGTTTTTGCGTGTTTCGGTGAGCATTCGCCTGGGTTTTGTGGTGAGTGTTCGTCGGACTTGCCGCGACTTTTCCCTGCATTACGACGGCCCTGTGCTGTTTGCTGAATACACCGCAGGGTCGCTGAAATGGGATCACCAAATCGCACCGAATTGAAGAGAACTAAAAGTCACCGAACGTACGGTGACATTTCGATTCTCTTTGAATAACCCTGTTTGAATTGTCTGGTTAGCTAACACCTACTGACCCTCAACACAATATATTTTCCTGATATGGCTTATACTGGTTGCTCCTTTTTGCTTTGTTTCGTAACAACAGCCGTCGTGTTTGGTTATCTGTAGGGATGGGCTGCCGGTTCGAATCGGTTCGATGTTCGCATCGAACATCGGCTGTTCGAAAGTTCGCAAACTTCGAACTTTTCAGGCCGTTCGCAAAAAGTTCGTAAAAAAATAATTTTGAATTTTTTTAAAAAAATGCTTAAAAAATCCTAAAAAATCTAAAAATAAAGAGACTCTTTACTGCAGAATATTATAAGCAATGGTTTATTAGATATTGAATTAAAATGGAAATATTTTTAACATTGAAGCCTATGGGATAAAACAATCTTGTTGCTAAAACATCAGGCAGACGAGGCCCTCTAATCAGGCACTGTAGAGGGCATCCTGCCGGGGCCTCCCAAGGATCCCTTGAGGAGCATGCAGCCGCCGGATGACAGAGCTGCGACTGTGCGGGCAGGCCGGCCGGGTGCATGTGGCAGTGCATGTGGCAGAGAGGTGGCGCAGGGAGGGAGCCACTGCACCTGCAGCCATGGCAGACCCCCCCACAACCAGGATCCAGGGAGCCCCCACTGACTGACCACCAGGCTAAGGTCAGGTGACACATTTATACCTGGATCCACCAACAAGCGCAGCCTCCCGTCTCCCACACTGTTAGACACTGCATACACCGGTGCGCTGTGTGCAACTTCTGAGAAGATACGCTATTAGTGTAGAGGGAGCGATGTAAAATGCGCAGTCGGCTTCCTCACTACACTAATAGCGTATCTTCTCAGAAGCTGCACACAACGCGCCGGTGAAAGCTAGTGTCAGACTGTAGAGGTGCTGCACGGCAGTGTGAGGATTCATATGCTGCATTAATTATTCTTCTTACAAATTTGGTTACTTAATCTGTTTGCGTTTGGATTGTAATATTGTGACATCCAGGGCCCCGGGTGGCGATTGGGGGCCCCCGGATGCATGTACCGCCAGCTGGCCGAATACCAGGAGCTCCGGTGCCACCCGGCACAGCTGTGAGTGATCAGGGGGCAGGGCACGGTGTTATGACGCGGAGCCACCGGGACCTTTAAATCAGGAGCGCGCGCTTACACCTCGCCTTGCCGTGGAGTTTCATTCCTGCATTGCTAGCTTACCGAATCAGTTTGTATACTTGTTACTTACTCTGCTTGTTCTGAGGACCCGATCTGTTGCCGGCTTTGCCTGCCATTTGACTATTCTCTCTGTGTACTCCCTGCCTGTTCTGTTTGGCTTCTGTTGCTACTGGTGTGCGCCGATTCTAATCATATATAGTAGCGCAGTACAAGTGCTGACCCGGTTTTGTTATAACAACTACTCTCGCTCTGCGCCCGTCTGGTATATTCTGCTGCTTGTTAGTGCTGGTGTGCTTCCATCCTGCCATATACTATAGCGCAGTACAAACATATATTGTTCTCAGTCTGTGGTGTATATTGTTGGTGCTGTCTCCCTGGCCTGTGTGGCTGCTAGAGGGTAGTTTTAGTGGTCCCGACCATCCTAAGGATCAGAGGGATAGAGGTCTGTTACTAGGGATCCTACCAGGTCTGTCCTGGGGAATCGTTACAAATATGCGGTGAACGCCGCAGCAAATGTTAATGCTCACGCAAGTGAGCGTTAACGTTTGCGTTAATATCGTAATTTTTCCCACTAGTTGTTGCTCAAACATTTCCCATGGCTTCAAATCGCGTTTAAACATGAGAAAAAGTGGTAAAAATGAACTCAGAGCACAACGGTGAAATGGCTCAAAAAAACATTTTTTGGTTAAAAACGCTTTTTTTAAAAAAATTGTTTTTTTATTGTTTCCTGTCCCCCAGGGCAGTACCCGGACCCCCATACACCTTTTATGACCAATATCTTGCATATATGCCCTCTTGGAGGGCACCTTAATTTTCGAACATTCGAGACCCATTGACTTGCATTGCGTTCGAATCGTGTTCGCGTTCGAATTCGAACTTTTTCAAATGTTCGATTTCGAATGCGAACCGAACACGGGGGTGTTCGGCCCATCCCTAGTTATCTGTACAGCCTGTACAATGTCGTCCATGCCGTTCATGTCTCCATATGGAATGTCCTTTCTTTTTTTAGCAATGTTACGATAAAGCTGTACAGCTAGGCTATCAATTGAATGTTGGGTACATCCCATCATTTTCTATCTTTAACCCCTTCACTAACACACGATTTTTTGTTGAAAACTTTTTTATCACAACATTTATTTGAAACATGGGATGCAAAGTTGACAATTAAATATAGGGTAAAATAAAACAATGTGAAACACTTGTTTATCATTACAAAAACATTGTTGGAATGAAAGATTCTGAACTCTAGATGGTGTCCTTTCTCTTACACAATATCACGCGGGGTCTGCATTATCAGTATACAGGCAGAAATGGCCTTTTTGTCAAATACTGTAACTGTGATAAATAATAAGAATGTTCAGATCTCCTCCTTATGGGGATTTGTAGTGATCATAATCAGATTATTAGCAATGCAGCTTCCAAAAAAATACCAATAGAATATAAAAATATTATCTGTATGTGCTGCATAATGTCTGTGTATGGAAATGACAGTAGCACCTTGTTTCTGTACTGTACAGGGATTTTCAGCAATTATAATCACCTGACTCTTATTCCTGTACATCAGTGAGTGACCCCAGAGCTCTCCCTGTATTATGTCCTCTCCCTGGCTGCTATAATACAACAGTGTTGTGTGTGAACTTTATGTTACAGTGAGGTTTGGGGCTGCTATATGCAGCTTCTTTTATCTCTCTGCAGGGTGCTTGGAGATAGATAAAATCGTGCAATTTGTTTCTTCACAGGGCGCACACTAATCCTGCTTTAAAAAAGTACGAAAATTGGTATTTGATGTGCTAATGAGTGCTTTTCAAAGTATTACAATGCAAAATCGAGATAACTCGACTTTGGGAGTGAAGGGGTTAAATAAAAGAATGTCATGATGGAACTATTCTTTTACCAGATCAAACGGGGTTAATATACTTTGCTCTTTGATGATCTCTTTTGTGATTTTATTGTTTTGCTTTCTCTTCGCATGGTTTCTATGGGCAGATTTTTTTCATCGTTACCTCATCCTTTCGTTCATAGAGAATATACACATATTTATGATTCCGAATGCATATTTAGGGCCTTCCTGCTGGTAACAAGGAGCCGGTAAGGGCAATAATTGGCATGAGACACGCACCCTTTTACCTTACCTATTCTGGCCTGTAGTAGCTGCGGAATACAAGGGAGTCGCACACAGATACAAGCAGTGCAGCATTGGCATTGTGCGTCGCTACTGGTGACAGCTCCTGGAGTCCATGGGGTTATTCAGAGAGAGACGATCTGGCCCCGAAATGTCACCGAACAGGTAATTTCCCCGTACGGTGACATTTTGGGGCCATTCAGCTATTCAGAGAGCAGGCAGTTTGTCAAATTTTGGCGAACTGCCAGCCAGTACAGTGCCTGTTCGACGGCAGTGAAATCACCCATAGAGAAGTATTGGTTAATCTATTCACAGAACACCGAACAGCAGATAAAAGTTGCCAAAGCACCCTGCTGTCTGGTGTTTTCATTTGTCAGGTTTATTTAGGTAAATGCCATTGGCTTCAATGTTAAAAATATTCCCGTTTTTATCCAATATCTAATAAACCATTTATTCTTTTATTCCGCAGTACAAAGTCTCTTTATTTATTGATTTTTTAGTATCTTTTAGGCATTTTTCAGGATTTTTACGGCAATTTTTTTTCCCTTTTTTTTTAAAGTGTTTTTTCTTTTTTCTGTAACAGACCTTTTTATTATCATTCATTGGATCTTATATGTAAATTCCAGACATTTTCATTCCGTTTTTTTTTTGCAAACAGCGTTTCAATTTTCATAGTTTCAATCATATTGTTTTGTTGTTTTTTTTACCCGTTCGTCAGCTTGTTGGCTTTTTCTAGCGTGTTGGGGGGGGGGGTTTGCAACGGTTCCGGAGGGGTCTTTGGTGGGTTTTTCGGCAGGTCTTCGGCGGGATTGCGCCGGGTTTTCCCTGCACTCTGGGGACCCTGCGGTGAATGCTGAATTCACCGCAGGGTGGGGAACTTTGATTCCTCGAAGTGCAGGGAATTGCAGGGAACAAGAGAGTGCTCTCTGAATATTCCCCATAGGAGTCCTTAACGCAGAGTGTGACCCTGCTCACGTCAGCAGAGTAGCTTAGGAGCTGTGGAGGAAATGTGGAAGGACATTGGGGAACTGTTGGTATGCCGCCCTCTGCACTGTTGGATCACAGGTAAGTTGGAAGCTTTTTTGGAGGGGGGGTTATTGTAAAGTGTTAAGTGATTTTACTTTTGCAAAATCACTTAAAGAGATACTCTAGGCAACATGACCACCTAAGCTATTTTAGGTGGTCATGATGCCCTGAGTATGCCCTTGCCTGTCCCCCCTCCCACCGCTCAGCCGATCAGCTGCAAACAGCTGAGAGAGGCGAAGGACTTTACTCCGCCCTCTCAGCTGTCAGTCAGCAGAGCGGGATTCATATTTCCCGCTTCTGCCGACTTTTGCCGAGTAGGAGACGTCATCGCGCTTTCATTGCGATGACGTCTCCAACTCGTCGCAGTAGCTGGCGGCAGCCTGAGGATTAGTGTTGCGCGCATCCTCTTGCTCGCAACACTAATCCTCAGCAGAGGGAGCCGGGAGGAAGCCTGCCGATTGGCTGGCTTACGTGAGAGGCGCGCATGTGCGCTTCTCACGTAAACCATTAGCCAAGTGGAAGAAACAAGGACGGGAGCGGAAGAGGAGGGAGGTGAGTATATAAAAAAAAAAAACGGAAAGAAGTGGATTTTAGGGTAAGTATTACATTTACAAAAAAAAAAAGAGATCCCTACCTATTTATTAAAAGAATAGGGATAGTTTAATGTAAAAAAACGGGGGGGGGGGGAGTATTTTTGACTAGAGTGTTCCTTTAACACCAGGTTCTGGTTCTGGAAAGGAGGTGAGTTTTAAACTTAAATAAGGGTTAAAATAGGAGGGGGTGCAGAGGATAACCAAAATGGTTAATGTTTACCCGGTCTGTCCCCCTCCTGTTTTAACCTTCGAGTGTCCCTTTAACATACATTTAGGATTTCTTTCCATCAGATATATTTATCAGGAATTAAAACAAATGTATTTTTTATAATAATTTGTGTAAACAAGTGAACAGAATTCTACTACGAAGAAATAAAAGAAACAGTATCGAAGTTATCATTCAGTTGTCCTAATATAGGAATAAAAAGGTATAAATAATCGTGTCTGGTTGTTTCAAACTTCACAAATGTTTGAAGAATAAGAGGCCTGTGGGATGAGGCTTAAATAGATAATCTAACAGCTGTGATGTAGTGCAAACGACGCACGTGTTCTCCGCTGCGATGAAATGCTTTAATCCTACTGCAATACCCCCATCCCTTTCTTTCATTGCGTCGCACTTCACAAACTTTCCTTGGCATCGGATGTGAAGAGTGGGATCCTTGAACGCCCAGACTGTGTCTTATCACAAAACTGTCAATAATAATAATAGAAAAAATCCGTTTGGTTGGGTTAAACATTTGTAAACCTTTTCTCTTTTTATTCTGCTTGGTTGAACTTTGACGCTCGCGGTAACATGTAACAAAATGCGGGGAACTCTGCAAACATGTCTGGTTTAATACTCCCCCAATGAACACTTTTTGATGGTTTTTCCCTTTGCTTTGTTTTCTCCTTTTGTCTATTTTATATCTCAGATATAAATATACAATGTATTATTTAAGGTACATACACAATTGAAAGCATATCGTAATTCAGAATTGTATATGCCGTGATTTATATATATAGTGGAAATCGGCAAGTGTAGTGTGCTATAGCCACTGGACCCACAAGTCAGTGCTTCAGTATTTTCTTTATTTTGGCAGCCACAGCACATGCAGGGAACTCTTTCAGCAAAAATATATCAAATATAAAGGAAAAGCCTACTCCTCATGCGGAGTCTAACTAACCATTCAGGCCCCTATTACATACTCAGCTGTGTGAGCGTTAACGTTAGGTTAAGTGGCCCTAGCGTGGGCCAACCATATTACATTCCGAGCGCTAACGGATTAAAAACACGTTAGCGATTCGGACCTTTTCAGCGTGAACTTACTTTGCGCTCTCTATGCTTAACATGGGGAGCGCAAAGTGTTAATTAGCGCTAGGATTACAAGGCCCTAATGCTAATAACATCCCACTGCGGTTAACTGAAAAGCTACCCACAGCTAGGAGCTGGTGCTGATTCCGCTTCTGCAGAATCAATTATCACCAGCTACAAATCCCCCAAAAATCACATACTCACCTCTCATCACGCGGCGAGAACAGCGGCTCAATCCATTTCTTCTGGCCTCCGGGAGCAGGGAGACACTGGGGGTAAAAAGACCCCAGTCTCCCTCCGCGAATCACTCCGCCGACCTGCAGGATCTCGCGAGAGGCAGGTCATGTGACCGTCAGTCAAAGCCTCAATGGAGTCCTATGGAGGGGGGATGCTCGCGGCAGTGCTTAGCGCTGCCTCGAGCATCCTGAGGCTTAGCGCTGCACTACGGGGCAGGCTGCTGGATTAGTGCCTGCCCCATACTATCACGCTAAAACTGGGATGCTAAGGAGAAACCTGAAGGTGCAGGTTTTCCTCCTTAGCGTCCCCGGTTTAGCAGGCAGTATGTAATACTGTCCTTAGTATTCCTAACTATAGTATTTGGCAGCTAAGCCACTTACCAATAATGCAAAAATAAACAGTATGTACTTCCCTTTTTAACTTCAGGGTTTTTCCTCCTTCTCTGCTGTACCCAGCACAAAGACTACCCCTCTCAGAGGGATCAACAGCTTCTATAACAGCAGGGCAGTCCTAATCAGGCATCAATTAATTATTAACCCTATAGGGGGAAAAGGGCGTTCTCCGTCCGCCTGCTAATAAAACTGTGGTTTATCACCCTGCCCCTAATCACACTGTCACAGTAGTCTGAATTTGTGCTGAGAAATAAAAGTAGATATTTTGCATCCTTAATAATATTGTAATTCTGGAATAAAGATAATAATTCAGCATTCTTTTGATTATTGTTTTTTGATTTACAGAAAACCAACATTTTTAATTTAGGGTTAATATGTGCATAATTTGTAATTTAACTCAATGAATGTCTTTCAAAATGTATCACCTGATTCACCTCAGACAGTTTTTCTTTCTGAAATCTATTAAAGGTGCACTCTAATGATATTTGAATCCCCCCTTAAGTAATTGGGCAGATACTGCTGACAGGAGCCGTCCAATTATTTTTTTTTATATATTTTTTAAGTTTAGATGCAAATACTCTCCTTTTCTACCCTTCAGCTCAGACTTCCAAAATGCTGAAGTCCCTGAAGTTTTTGTAAACAATTTGCGTACCTACACATCTTGATGTGTAGACTGCGCAAACTGCACATTACTCAGAACTTGCCTACTTTTGCCCACTTTCTATGGAAATTTTGTATCACCTGTGCAGAATGATGGATCGAAACTGCATGCACACATGCAGAACCCATCCACAGGCTGCCTTCCCTCAGGTCGCTTGGTATTGCGAGAGTTGTGAGTGAGGATGATGTCAGCTCGCAGAGTGTGCTGACATCATCGGTGACCGATCTGGTGACTAACAACCAGGAAATTCAAAATCCATCTGCCTGGTGATGCTTGTGTGGGTAGAGGAAACTCATCCTATTCGAACAGTGATTACTTTGAAATGGCACCAGAGGGATGGGAAAGGAGGGGGTGCACGCCACACAGCCTGACCACTTTAAAAAGATAAATTGTCCCTTTAAATAAATATTATGGAGAAATGAAGTTCTGTTTGTGAGTACCTGTAGATACTCGAGTATACCGCTAGATTTTGGTGACAAAAATTTACCTTAAAATGGGAGGGGTCGCGTTATATTCGAGACATCTACATCGTGTGTAAAAAAAAACTTGCCTTGCTCTGGATCCCAAGTGTCCCGGCAGTTCTGGTAGTCTCGCTGAAGTGAATGCGGGCTCCCTGATGCTTGCAAACACTTCAGGAACTCCCAGATTCAGGAGAGGTGGGATCCATCACGGCAAGAGGGCACGCTCGGTTTAAGCCAATCATTCACCTCGCTGGCTTCCGCCGGCCATCTAATCGCTAGTAAAGAAGACGGGTGGCTGGCAGCTTCATACTTAGTAACAACTGCAATCATTCTAGAGCAGAGCACCCTGGCCTGAGGGGGAGCCGGACTGTGTTAAGAAAACCTGGAAGGGTTTTAATTGTTTATCGGTACAGTAAAATTTTGCTCTTCACGTTATATTCGAGTCTTGAGTATTCTCTCATCTCCATAATAAATCTCCATCCATTGCGTTATATTCGGGTCGTGCTATACTCGAGTATCTAAGGTATGCTTGGTGCTGGCTTCTGGGAGCAGAGAAATGTGCAGATTTTCCCATATCGTCTCCATGTTAACGTCCTATTCTGGGGAAGGTTCTAGCTCAGCACGTTCCATGGAACACAGCACTAACCTCTCTGATACTCGTAGTAGCGCTTTTGCGCCCCCTGCGAGTATCTGCTCCTGGAGTCCAGGGGATTCCATGGAGGCTTGGGCTTCCGGGCCGTGAGCTCTGCACAAGCTCGCTCTTGCGAGATCATGCAGTGCCGCAGAGTGATCGTGGAAGGAGACTAGGAAATATTTGTTCCCGGTCTCACTCTGCTCCCGGCGAGATGAAGCGGTGTATCCTTCCACCCTTTTAGCCATGGGATGAGAGGTGAGTATGGAATTTTTAGGGGGGGGGGAGGTTTAGAGCTTGTTAAATAATTTTGCATTTGCAGAATCATTTAACACCAGCTGGGTGGAGTAGAAGTAACATCACTGCTCTGCAAGGAGAGAGACTGTGGAGTCATGGGTTCGATCCCAGCAAGAGCACCTCTCCAGTAAGTGTCCTTGGGCAAGACACCTACTGGTACATACTCGTCACCCAGGACATACTTGAAAACGAGAGAAATCTCAATGTATCCTTCCTGGTAAAATACTTTCTCAAAAAAAAAAAAAACACAAGCTTTTAGGAAGTGCTAGAAATTTTAAAGTGACCCACCCATCTATTTTATGGAGTCTTGGAGAAACGTGGGAGAAGACCATTAGCAAACAGAACAAAATACACGCAACCGGAGAGTTAAAACGCACGTGAAAAGTCATGAAATACATTCGCAGGGTATTCCGAAGCAAACCAAACCACTTGGGAAAAAAAAAAGCTAAACAAAATGCCACCAAGAAGACTGATGCCGTCACTTTAAATGGGCACCAATGAATTCTTGAAACCCAAGAGAGGCATCGCGAGCAGCATAGATATTTATGAAAAAACGTTCATTTGAGATTCCCACCCGTTTTCAAGTATACAGAAGCAGACATGAAAACGAAAGCTTCTTCGGGCCAGATCTGAATAATTTCGATTGTATTGATGAAATCATTAAACAGGTGATCAGTTACCAATTGCTTTAAATTCTACTTTATGATGTGACACCTCGAATTATTTACATACCAGGTCCCCAGCGGCTTAATTCTTATTTGATTTCCTACGTAACCTCTCTTTGTGGTTTAATCCTTCATCCTCGGAATGTAATTAAATGTTCCTCATACATGTTTAATGTCTTCCTTTTTCCCCCGAGTTATTAAAGCTGTAATAAAAGACAATTTTGAAGCTGGTCCCACAGGCATCCTTCTACGCTTACAGCAATAGCCCCTGGCATTTCAGCCTGGCGCGGTCACACAGGATATTGAGCTTATCTTGTTTTCATGCTTGTGTTCGAGTGTGTGTGTGTGTGTGTGTGTGTGGGGGGGGGATACGTGGGGGGGGATACTATTATCCCTCGGACAACGTCATTTTCATATCCCGGCATAATAACAAAAAAATAATAATTACAGAACAACAGAAAAATGAAGGGGTGATCAAATCTAGAGATAATTTTGAATTAGAGGAAGCAAAATTAAAAAAATTTGGCTCAAAAATAGAAGAAAAGGCCAAAAAAAATCTTCAAGGTCAAAATTCGGCAGTAAATTTACCTAAAGCGTTTTTTCTGTGAGTTAAAGGTTAGATGTACACTTCATTTTTATTTTTTTCAAACTCTACTAATATTTATTTCTTAATTTTGAGATATTGTTGTGTACAAGCAGTACGCATCAATATTATTATTATACTTTGTATAGCGCCAACCTATTCTGCAGCGCTGAACAATGGGTACACTATAGACAGTGACGCAATACATTGAGAAAGAGCAACATTTTACAACCCGTCACAGGAGGAAGTGAGGGCCCTATTCCCGTGGGAATTTACAATCTAGGAGGGTTGGAGGGTGAGAAACAGGAGAGGTGGGCTGTGAGGTGAGAGGGAAGGACTGGTTGGGGAAGTGAAGTGTATTGAGGGGTTATTCAAAGAGCACTGAAATTTCGGTGCTCTATCATTCGGCTCACTTTGGTGGCGATTCAGTGAGGTCAATTTGCTGACCCTGCGATGAATTCAGCAGTCGCCGCAGGGTCCCCGAAGTGCGCCGAATGGATCCACCGAATGTCGCTGAAAAAAGCCGACCAGCCGCCGAACAAGGGTAAAAACGAAGAAAAAAATAAATAATTAAAAGGCATTTTAAACAAAAAAGGCTTAAAAATGCATTGAAATAATATATAAGTTCCTATGAATAACAATTAAAAGGTCTGTTACAGAAAAAAAAATGCCATTTAGAAAAATTGGAATCAAAAATTCCGCTGAAAAAATCCAGAAAAATGGCTAAAAATTTCTAAAAAAATTTATTATTGAAAATACTTTTTTCTGCAAATGAAGAGAATAAACTGTTTAATAATTTTTTTTATAAAATGGGGGAATTCTTTTTACATTGACTCCTCTGGGATTCATCTGTTTAAACCTGTCGAATGAAAGCACCGAAAATCTGGGCATTAAGCAAACTTTTCAGGGCTGTTTGGCGTTCTCTGAATAGATTAACCATTACTTCTCTTTGGGGAATTTCACTACTGCCGAATTGCACCGTATTTCACTGGCAATTCGCCATTATTTGGTGAATTGCCAGCATTCTAAATAGCCAAATTGCCACGTACAGGGAAATTCATCGTTCGGTGCAATACGGTGGCAAATTCGGCTGTCTTTGAATAACCCCTTATGGTGAGTCGAGTGGTAGGCTTCCCTGAACAGGTATGCTTTAAGAGAGCGTTTGAAGGAAGGGAAATTAGGAGAAAGTAGGACAGTAGGAGGGAGAGCTTTCCAGAGGATGGGAGCTGTGTGTGAGAAGTCCTGCAGTCTATCATGGGAAGGAGTTATATGGGAAAAAGTTAGCACAGGTTATTGTTTGATGAATATGTAAAAAAGATAGGGCTGGGGAAATTAACGATTAATTAATCGATTAATCGTTAAAATTTTTGATCGATTACATTTATTTTGATCAGGGGGGCCCATCAGCTCCGGTATTGGACTCTAGGAGCCGAATCCGGAGCCGTACTGGCTTCCTGGGACCCTGGGTGGCCCTACAGCAGCATGCGAAGCATGCTGCTTTGGCGCCGCCCTCCAGTCACGTGTGCGACGCGTGTGACGCACGCGTCACACACAGCAACTGGCGCAGGAAGAAGACAGCAGATGAGAAGGCAGTGGAGGAGTGGTGAGTATTGTGCTGCCTGTCTCAGACCAGCCTCAGACCCAGCCAAACCCCAGCAGGGCCCAGACCCAAGACCCAGGGCCCAGACCCAGGGCCCAGACCCAGGGCCCAGACCCAAGACCAGACCCAAGACACAGACCCAAGACCCAGGGCCCAGACCCAGGGCCCAAGATCCAGGACCCAAGGGACAGGGCCCAGACCCAAGACCCAAGACCCAGACCCAAGACCCAGAGCCCAGGCCCAGGGCCCAGACCCAAGACCAGACCCAAGACACAGACCCAAGACCCAGGGCCCAGACCCAGGGCCCAAGACCCAGGACCCAAGGGACAGGGCCCAGACCCAAGACCCAGACCCAAGACCCAGGGCCCAGACCCAAGACCCAGAGCCCAGGCCCAAGACCCAGACCCAGGACCAAGAGCCAGGGCCCAAGACCCAAGTAGATCAGTTAAAAGTAGTTGGATCTGTATGTGCGTTATAATTAATCGAAATTAATCGATGAAAAAAAAAATTCAATTAATCTACCACGAACATTTTAATAAGTACCATCCCTAAAAAAATAATGAAAATAATATAGCAGGATATAACAAATCACCTAGTAAAGTGTTTTTCAAACCTGTTCTCAGGTAGCATTATCAGACCAGGGGTCAGATCACAACCGGGATGCTAAGCACAATGCTCGAGCCGTACAGCATACGATTTAAGCGCTGTGCTTAATTTTACAATGTTGGGGGTACTTGAGGACCAGGATTGGGAAACACTGGTCTAGTATGCAATTCCATAATCTATCATCTGTCATCTCAAGACAGAACACTAGGAAGGCAAGTAAAACATCATATGGAGTCATCATCAAAACAGCAGGAGTGTGCTCAAAAAAACCCCTAACAATATTTATAATCATTTTTACCAGCCTGTATTTAATAGAGGTGTGCATGGCTGGAAAACGTGTTTTGTTTTTTGTCATTTCGTTTTGTATTTCGTTTAATTTTGTTTCGTAATTGCAGTTCATTTCGTTTGGTATATCTGATCACTAAAACCTTCATTGTAAGTTGAGATTGATTCAATAGTTGATATCAATTAGAATATCGAATCACTGAATAAAGCCCCAATAAATCAGATTTTGCTGTCAAAAGGCAAGCTAGGGTTAAATGTTGAGCTGTCCATTGGCCTGTGGTGCTGACAACAGATTCAGCACCACAGGCCAATTTACAGAGACATGGTGGTTTGCGTAATAGTCAAAGGAATCAGATTCGTTTCATAATGTCGTTTGCTTTAGTACTTGTATGTATTGTACTTTAAGATTCGATAGTTGATATTGATTCGAATTTCGGATCACTGAATAAAACCCCAATAAATCAAATCCTGCTCAGGAATCATTTAATCAATGGTTCTCTTGTGAAACCGTATAACGACTCAAATTTGTTACATACCGTTTCGTTATTGTTTCAATTCGGATTTAATTGATTCGTTATTTCGGAAATACTTCCGAAAAACAAAATAATGAATTTCAGAACGAAATGAGATTCGTTACGAAATTAATGCACACCTCTAGTATTTAAACAAAAATTTAAAAGGAACACATTTCCCCTTGTACTAGTCACCTGCCCACTTCACTGTCTTCTGTCAGGCCAAAGGATTTAAATGTGCACTGGTGTCAGTTGACACAATATTACAAGCATTAGTTAAATTTCTCTAAGAACCTGAAAACGTCTATCAGGACCGGATTTGCATCTGTGGAGCGCCCCTACCCCCCCCCCCCCCCCAATGACTTTTTACATTTTTGTTTTGGGACAAACTAAAAAAATAAAATATAAACATTTAAAAAAACTGAAACAGTTTCTCTCTGCACTCAAATTAAAATAAAGGGCAGACTCTGTTGCCTTAGTCGAGTCAGTGCAGTGGCATTCTTTGTTTTATATGTAAAAGCATATACACTATATTGCCAAAAGTATTCGCTCACCCATCCAAATAATCAGAATCAGGTGTTCCAATCACTTCCATGGCCACAGGTGTATAAAATCAAGCACCTAGGCATGCAGACTGTTTTACAAACATTTGTGAAAGAATGGGTCGCTCTCAGGAGCTCAGTGAATTCCAGCGTGGAACTGTGATAGGACTCCACCTGTGCAACAAATCGAGTCGCTAAATTTCCTTGCTCCTAAATATTCCAGTCAACTGTCAACTGTATTATAAGAACGTGGAAGTGTTTGGGAACGACAGCAACTCATCAAACCAAGTTCGCTGTCTTGGAGTTACACTTGACTCTGCTCTTTCCTTCATCCCCCACATCAAGTCTCTTTCCTCCTCCTGCCGATACCAACTGCGTAATATTTACAGAATTCGGCCATTTCTTACCGCTGTCGTCACAAAACAACTCATACACGCCCTGGTAATCTCCCGACTCGACTATTGCAATAAACTCTTATCTGGCCTCCCTCTGTCCACCTCTCCCCCTACAATCCATCCTGAACGCCTCCGCCAGGCTAATTCACCTCACCCGCCGCTCTGTCTCTGCCGCTCCCCTCTGCGAATCCCTTCACTGGCTCCCCATCCACTGCAGAATTAAGTTCAAAATCCTTATCCTTACCTACAAAACCCTCACTAACTCAGCTCCCCACTACCTGTCCTCACTAATCACCAAATACACCCCAGCCCGCTCCCTAAGGTCAAACAGTGACCTGCGCCTAGCTTCTCCCCGCATCACCTCTTCCCATGATAGACTGCAGGATTTCTCACGCGCAGCCCCCACTCTCTGGAACGCTCTCCCTCGTACTGTCAGACTTTCCCCTAACTTCTCTTCCTTCAAACGCTCCCTTAAAACATTCCTATTTAGGGAAGCCTACCACCCAACTCACTGACGCAACCATCAATCACTCTCACCTTACAGTCCTCTCCTCCTGTTTCCAACCCCAACCCTCCCAGATTGTGAGTTCCTACGGGAATAGGGCCCTCATCTCCTCCTGTACTGTTTGTCAAATGTTGTTCAATGTATTGTAACCCTGTCTATACTGTGCTTATTGTACAGCGCTGCGGAATATGCTGGTGCTTTATAAATAAAGAATAATAATAATAATAATAATAATAATAATCCACGAAGTGGTAGGCCACGTAAACTGACAGAGCGGGGTCAGCGGATGCTGCGGTGCATAGTGCAAAGAGGTCGCCAACTTTCTGCAGAGTCAATCGCTACAGACCTCCAAACTTCATGTGGCCTTCAGATTAGCCCAAGAACAGTGCGCAGAGAGCTTCATGGAATGGGTTTCCATGGCCGAGCAACTGCATCCACGCCATACATCACCAAGTGCAATGCAAAGCGTCGAATGCAGTGGTGTAAAGCACGCCGCCACTGGACTCTAGAGCAGTGGAGACGCATTCTCTGGAGTGACGAATTGCACTTCTCCATCTGGCAATCTGATGGACGAGTCTGGGTTTGGAGGTTGCCTGGAGAACGGTACTTGTCTGACTGCACTGTACCAAGTGTAAAGTTTGGTGGAGGGGGGATTATGGTGTGGGGTTGTTTTTCAGGAGCTGGGCTTGGCCCCTTAGTTCCAGTGAAAGGAACTCTGAATGCTTCAGCATACCAAGACATTTTGGACAATTCCATGCTCCCAACATTGTGGGAACAGATTGGAGCTGGCCCCTTCCTCTTCCAACATGACTGTGCACCAGTGCACAAAGCAAGGTCCATAAAGACATGGATTACAGAGTCTGGTGTGGATGAACTCGACTGGCCTGCACAGAGTCCTGACCTCAACCCGATAGAACACCTTTGGGATGAATTAGAGCGGAGACTGAGAGTCAGGCCTTCTCGTCCAACATCAGTGTGTGACCTCATAAATGCTCTTCTGTAAAAATGGTTAAAAATTCCCAAAAACACACTCCTAAACCTTGTGGACAGCCTTCCCAGAAGAGATGAAGCTGTTATAGCTGCAAAGGGTGGACCAACGTCATATTGAACCCTATGGATTAGGAATGGGATGTCACTTAAATTCATATGCGAGTCAAGGCAGGTGAGCGAATACTTTTGGCAGTATAGTGTATTGCCTCTGCCGTAGAACAGAGAAAAAAATACATTTGGCATTTACTTTTCAATTTTTTATTTATACACATTACATGGTCATGTTTGGTATCATTGTACAGACCAGACTCTGACCTTTCCAATGACACCTCACTTATCCTTGTGCGGTGTACAATTCAGAGATGCGGGTTCCAAAGTCCCCCTGTCTCTCCTCACTGCAGTGCCACGGTCTAAGAGGTTGTTGATGAACAATGCGTTGCATCATCAGCTCCACACTTGCTGGCAGTGTGGGAAATAAGAAGGTGAGTTATTAAATGTAAACTGAATAATAGTGCTGCGATAAAAAAATATATATTATTTTATTTGACATTTTAATTTTGCATATATCTAACCTGGTTATATTTGGCATCACCATTATCACCACAACCTGGCCTTTCCAATGATTCCTCATATGTCCCTCTAGTCCTTTGGGCTCCAGAGAAAGTGGTCTAAATGATTGTAAAAAGAAAGTTGTTTTTTTACAGAGCGAGGCGCAGAGGTGCAGAGAAAGATGTATCAACTGCCTCCTCTTGCTTGTTCCCAGTGTCCTTTCTCTGCCACTGTGAGATAGCGTACATGCGAATTTCATCTCCAAGGAGCACAGGAGAAGCTACCAGTAGCAGTGTGAGGCAGTGCTGCTAGTAACTGTTGCAGCTTGAAAGTATTAAAAGTTGAGTCACTAACAGAGCGGCTGACTCGTAAAGGCCCATACTAGGGAGTTGCTAATGTGTGTTGTGAGTCTTGAGTTACTCCTACACACCTACTGGGCAATCCGTTTGCTTAGGCCACACCTGATCAAGCATGTTCAAACCGAGTATCAGAATGGGGAAGAAAGGAGATTTAAGTGAGTTTGAACATTGCATGGTTGCTGATGCCAGACGGGCTGGTCTGATTATTTCAAAAACTGCTGATCTGCTGGGATTTTCACGTACAACCATCTCTAGGGTTTACAGAGAATGGTCTGAAAAAGAGAAAATATCCAGTGAGCAGAGGTTGCGCTGACGAAAATGCCTTGTTGATGTCAGAGGTGAATGGGCAGACTGGTTCGAGATGATAGAAAGACAACAGTAATTTGAATAACCACTCGTTACAACGAAGGTCTGCAGAATACCATCTGTGAACGCACAACACGTCCAACCTTGAAGCAGATGGGCTACAGCAGCATAAGAGCACACCGGGTGCCAATCCTGTCAGCTAAGAACAAAAAACTGAGGCTACAATTCACACAGGCTCACCAAAACTGGACAATAGAAGACTGGAAAAACATTGCCTGGTCTGATGAGTCTCGATTTCAGCTGCCACATTCAGATGGTAGTGTCAGAATTTGGCATAAACAACATGAAAGCATGGATCCATCCTGCCTTGTATCAACGTTTCAGGCTGGTGGTGATGATATAATGGCGGGGATATTTTTCTTGGCACACTTTGGGCACCTTAGTACCAATTGAGCATTGTTTAAATTCCACAGCCTACCTGAATATTGTTGCTGACCATGTCCATCCCTTTATGACCACAGTGTACCCTGTATCTTCTGATGGCTACTTCCAGCAGGATAAAGCACCATGTCACAAAGCTCAAATCATCTCAAACTGGTTTCTTCAACATGACAATGAGTTCACTGTCCTCCAATGGCTTCCACCGTCACCAGATCTCACTCCAATAGCCCACCTTTGGGATATGGTGGAACGGGAGATTCGCATCATGGATGTGCAGCCGACAAATATGCGGCAACTACGTGATGCTATCATGTCGATATGGACCAAAATCTCTGAGGAATGTTTCCAACACCTTGATGAATCCATGCCACAAAGAATTAAGGCAGTTTTGAAGGCAAAAGGGGGTCCAACCCGGTACTAGCAAGGTGTACCTAATGAAGTGGCCGTGAGTGTTTATATAATCATAATGGTTCGCTAAAACTCAGCCCAAATATTTACAGGCTGAGTTTTACGTAATCATGAAGATAAGCATAATTTTACATTTAGACATTTATTGTGAATTCATAAGGAAATATCTGATTGAACACCGAAAAAAAAGCTTCAAAGAGTGTGCGTCAAATGGAAACTCTGCAAAAATAAAACATGTGAAATGCATCCCAGGCTTTCCTGGGTTGATTTGACCACAGATGTCACACCTACAACGTTGGAACAATTACTACAATGGCCTTTTGTTCTCAAAGTACTCGCCACCCAGGACATACTTGAAAACGAGAGAAATCTCAATGTATCCTTCCTGGTAAAATCCTTTCTCAAAAAAAAAAAAAAAAAGTTGCTGGCATCTGGTGCTCAAATAGTTAGATTTTTCAATGGACCTATTATTGGGAATAGCCCTTATGTTAGTCAATCCCTGCCCATCTGTGTTCATTTAACCAGATCTAAGACTGGTGACGTTCGGGGACTTTTCGTTCTCCTCAATTAGGCACGATTTGGCGATCCCATTTCGGCGACCCTGCGGTGCATTCAACAAGCACCACAGGGCTGCCGTAATGCAGGGAAAAGTCACCGCAAACCCGCCGAAAACTCACCGCAAAAACATCTGGATTAACCCCGCCGGACACGCTGGAGAAACTCAAGCAGAAGCCGATCACAGCGCAGAGCAGCCGCCGGAAAAACCCGACAACGCAGACGAATGGAGTGAAAAAAAAACAACAGTATGCTTAAATGTTTGAAAAGTGAAACGCTTGCTTTTTGCAAAGAAACTACAGAACGAAAATGTCTGAAATTTACATATAAAATCCAATGAATGATAATAAAAAGGGCTGTTACAGAAAAAAGAAAATCGATTAAAAAAACGAAACAAAATGGAAAAAAATGCAGAATATTATAATAAACGGTTTATTAGATATTGAATTAAAACAGGAATATTTTTAACATTGAAGCCTACGGGATTCGCCTGAATAAACCTGTCGAATGAAGCCACTGAATGGCAGGGCATTTCGGCAACTTTTCACTGCTGGTTTTTGTTCTCTGAATAGCCGAAGCATTGCTTCTCTATGGGGATTTCACTGCACTCGAACAGGCACCGAACAGGCAACGTATGTGCAGGCAATTCGCCAACAATTCGCCAACTGCCTGCTCTCTGGTTAGCCGAATGGCCAGGAAAGGTAACAGTACGCTGAATTTCACTGTTTGGTTACCTATCGGCCACAATTCGGATCTCTTTGAATAACCCTGCTTGAGAACACCCCCACATGGTGGTAACAGCAGGACCAGGTGAACATTCCTGTGTTGTCAGAGCTGATATTTTTAAATGCTGTTTTGAGGTGTATTTGGAAGCAGCAGCAGCAGTTTTTGTTTTCTTTGTTCTGGGGCCTGCCTGTCACTGAGTCCCTGCAGAGCAATGCAGGGTCTGTGCTAATTTATATATATATATATATATAATATATATATATATATATATATATATATATATATATATATATATATATATTTTAGCACAGACCCCCCAGAAATATATGTACCCAGCACAGGCCCCCAGAATTATATATATATATAATTCTTGGGTCTGTGATGGATACATATATTTCTGGGGGGTCTGTGATGGATATATGAGACAGAAAAGGACAGCGCAGAGTGGTGTCAAAACCATAAAATCTACCCACAGCAAAAAAAATCTT
The DNA here is from genome assembly GCA_009667805.1 of Leptobrachium leishanense. NCBI lineage: Eukaryota > Metazoa > Chordata > Amphibia > Anura > Megophryidae > Leptobrachium > Leptobrachium leishanense. The sequence continues at coordinate 49,172,623 of CM019065.1, forward strand.
TCAGCATGAACTTCAAAAATCCAACAGCTTCTTTTACACTTTAGACCTGGGAAAATTAGGTCTAAAGTGGAAAAGAAGCTGTTGGATTTTTGAAGTTCATGCTGAAAGATTTTTTTCGCTGTGGGCGGATTTTATGGTTTTGACACCACTCTGCGCTGTCCTTTTCTGTCTGATTTTATCTTTACTTCAAGGAGATTGTGGTGATCCTTGTGGACAAGCAGCAAAGGAAAAAGGATTGTACCATTCTTTTGGATTATGGATATATATGATTCTGGGGGCCTGTGCTGGGTACATATATTTCTGGGGGGGGTCTGTGCTGGATACATATAATTCTGGGGGGTCTGTGCTGGATACATATAATTCTGGGGGTCAGTGCTGGATACATATATTTCTGGGGGCCTGGGCTGAGTACATATATTTCTGGGGGCCTGTGCCGAGTACATATACAGTCAGGTCCATAAATATTGGGACATCGACACAATACTAACATCTTTGACTCTATACACCACCACAATGGAGTTAGAATGAAACAAACACCATGTGCTTTAACTGTAGATTTTCAGCTTTAATTTGAGGGTATGTACAGCCACCTCAGGTGAACGGTGTAGGACTTACAGCAGTTTGCATATGTGCCTCCCACTTGTTAAGGGACCAAAAGTAATGGGACAATTGGCTTCTCAGCTGTTCCATGGCCAGGTGTGTGATATTCCCTCATTACCCCAATTACAATGTGCAGATAAAAGACCCAGAGTTCATTTCAAGTGTGCTATTTGCATTTGGAATCTGTTGTTGTCAACTCTCAAGATGAGATCCAAAGAGCCTTCACTATCAGTGAAGCAAGCCATCATTAGGCTGAAGAAACAAAACAAACCGATCAGAGAGATAGCAAGAAAATTAGGCGTGGCCAAAACAACTGTTTGGAACATTCTCAAAAAGAAGGAACACACCGGTGAGCTCAGCAACACCAAAAGACCCGGGAGACCACGGAAAACAACTGTGGTGAATGAATGAAGAATTCTTTCCCTGGTGAAGAAAACACCCTTCACAACAGTTGGCCAGATCAAGAACACTCTCTAGGAGGTAGGTGTATGTGTGTCAAAGTCAACAATCAAGAGAAGACTTCACCAGAGTAAATACAGAGGGTTCACCACAAGATGTAAACCATTGGTGAGCCTCAAAAACAGGAAGGCCAGATTAGAGTTTGCCAAACAACACCTAACAAAGCCTTCACAGTTCTGGAACAAGATCCTATGGACAGATGAGGCCAAAATAAACTTGTACCAGAGTGATGGGAAAAGAGTATGGAGAAGGAAAGGAACTGCTCATGATCCGAAGCATACCACCTCATCAGTGAAGCATGGTGGTGGTAGTGTCATGGCGTGGGCATGTATGGTTGCCAATGGAACTGGTTCTCTTGTATTTATTGATGATGTGACTGCTGACAAAAGCAGCAGGATGAATTCTGAAGTGTTTCGGGCAATATTATCTGCTCACATTCAGCCAAATGCTGCAGAACTCATTGGACGGCGCTTCACAGTGCAGATGGACAATGACTCAAAGCATACTGCAAAAGCAACCAAAGAGTTTTTGAAGGGACAGAAGTGGAATCTTATGCAATGGCCAAGTCAATCACCTGACCTGAATCCCATTGAGCATGCATTTCACTTGCTGAAGACAAAACTGAAGGGAAAATGCCCCAAGAACAAGCAGGAACTGAAGACAGTTGCAGTAGAGGCCTGGCAGAGCATCACCAGGGATGAATCCCAGCATCTGGTGATGTCTATGCGTTCCAGACTTCAGGCTGTGATTGACTGCAAAGGATTTCAACCAAGTATTAAGAAGGGAAAGTTTGATTTATGATTATTATTCTGTCCCATTACTTTTGGTCCCTTAACAAGTGGGAGGCACATCTGCAAACTGCCGTAAGTCCTACACCGTTCACCTGAGTTGGATGTACATACCCTCAAATTAAAGCTGACAGTCTGCAGTTAAAGCACATTGTGTTTGTTTCGTTCCAACTTCATTGTGGTGGTGTATAGAGCCAAATATGTTAGAATTGTGTCGATGTCCCAATATTTATGGATCTGACTGTAATTATGGGGGCCTGTGCTGGATACAAATATTTCTGAGTGCCTGTGCTGGATACATACATTTCTGGGGGGTCTGTGCTGGGTACATATAATTCTGGGAGCCTGTGCTGGATACATACATTTCGGGGGGGCCTGTGCTGGGTACATATAATTCTGGTGGCCTGTGCTGGATACATATATTTCTGGGGTGGGGTCTTTGTTGGGTACATATATTTCTATTAAGATATTAACATGCCTTTTCTCCCAAGAACATATAACTGTTAATAGAAATATATGATGAGAAAGAGCCTAGAAGAGGCTATAATTGGCTTGTATGTACTGTTACAGATCAATCTAAGGACTTGTTGGTGAGCCAGTTCTTTAGGTTTACATTATTAAAGCTTTTTGAGACAAGTCCATGATGTATTTGTGTTTTGTGGGTGGAGAGCAAAATTATACGGTAGGGCTTTCAGGGGGGCCCAAGAAAATGTTTGCCCAGGGTCCAATCAATATTAAAGACAGGCCTGGACCTGGCAGATACAATGCAGCTTGCTGAGCACCGGCTGCATCTTAGAGGAGGAGTAGCAGGGACACAGTGCCAGGCAGATAGGTTAAAAATTTGGATCCCTGTCAAGGCAAGCGACCAGGGATTCAAAAAAATGTTTTGCACCCCCTCTTGGACTTGCCACCTGTACCGCCTCACAGTGCCAGCTCCTCTGATCATACTGCTTGTCTGACAATCCGCGGCTCTGGCAGATGTGTGTAAATATGCTGCACCCCCCTCCCCATGCTGTTCAAAGTTTCAGCGGCTGCAGAGAGGGGGGTGCAGCATGTTTACACACATCTGCCAGAGCTGGGGCAGTGAAGAAATAGAGGGGAGATTTTATTTAACCAGCCCTCCCTTGTCACTTACTGGGAGAAGAGGGGGGTTATCAGTCCCTATGTACACTCCTGACAATTGGAAGCGTTCAGGAGCAATATGAGCTGCCGAGCGCTTCCGATTCCCTGCCTGCCACTGCAGGAGGAGCATCATGCTCTCTCCTGTTAGTTCGGGCTGGTAGTGAGGTGCCAGTACTGAATACCGGCGAGTACCCCCTGAAAAAAAAGTCCTGGTCCTATCCAATCAACAAGGTTGTTCAGAGAGAGAGACAAATTTTTTTAATTTTTTTTTGAGAAAGGATTTTTACCAGGAAGGATACATTGAGATTTCTCTTGCTTTCAAGTATGTCCTGGGTGGCGAGTATGTAGCGTTAGGTGTCTTGCCCAAGGACACTTACTGGAGAGGCGCTCTTGCTGGGATCGAACCCATGTCTCCACAGGCTCTGAAATTATAACAAACCGTGAATTTCAGGAAAAAGGGGAAAGTTTCGGTAGAAGTGCTCCTATCCAGGTGGATTAATCTTAGTTAGTGCTGCCAACTGAGAGATAGCACAGACTCTCGAGGGAATGTGCAAAATACAGTCGAGAAAGGATAAGGGGGGGGGGGTTCCTAGTGGTGCAATGGATATTACAGATATATTGCTAGTATTAAACCGTTTTAAAACAATAACATTTGGCTAGTTGAATATATCCTATACAATTCACCTATTAAGTGCAAATGTACCTTCCAAGAAGTATAAAGTGCTAGTGCCACAGTTAGGACATGCAATGGTACAAAGTGCAAATGCAACAATACGGTGCAGTATAGTAGAAATATATAAAATTATAACATTGCGTTTTAAAAATGTATCTAAATTCCAGATGCTAGCATCCAATAAAATAAGTGGAAGGGACTGTACGCCAATGTCCAGTGCGTATTAGAGATCTGGTGTCCTTGTCATTCACTTTTACAATTACTAAGTGGATAGGTCGTGCAACAAAAAGTGCTCAGAAAATTGTCAATGTTAACATTTTCCACAAAATGGGTCAAATCTCTTGAAGTATCGGTTCCTCCTATATTCTCAATAGGCTCCAACATTGGGACTGTTTCTATACCAATAAATGGCTCAACTGTGAACTATCTCTATGCCAGTACAAGTATCGGACTTATAATAGAAGTTTAAACCACTCTGTAACAGCAGCCAGCACTGCGATCCATCGTGTGAATTTCCCCTTACTGAGCAATTTTGGAGCCATTCGACTATTCAAAAAGCAGTCAGTTCACCAAATATTGGCGAATTGCCAGTGAAATACGGTGCCTGTTCGACGGCAGTGAATTCCCTATAGAGAAGCAATGGTCAATCTATTCAGAAAACACCGAACAGCACCGAAATGTCAGTGGAATGCCCAGATCTTTGGAGGATTCATTCGGCAGGTTTAATCAGGCGAATCCCATAGGATTCAATGTAAAAAATATTCCCGTTTTTATTAAATATTTATTAAACTGTTTATTCTTTTAATATGCAGCAAAAAGTATCTTTATTTATTCTTTTAGGACGGTTTAGGCATTTTTCAGGATTTTGTCCGCAAATTAAATTTTTTCGATTTTTTTTTTTTAAGTGTTTTTTTTCTGTAACAGACCTTTTTATTATTATTCATAGGACCAAATATATTAATTCCAGGAATTTTTGTGCAGTACTTTTTTTTGCAAACAGCTTTTAGAAGTTGCAGGTTTTTTTTTGTTTTTTTTTACCCCGTTCGAAGGATTGTCGGCTTTTTCCGGTGGCTGGACGGCTCTCTGTTTGGTGGATTGTTGGCTTTTTTCGGATGCGTTCGGCGGTTTTGCGGCAGATTATCGGATCGATCCGATGTCTTTTCTGCGGCTTATAGGATCGGATGATTTTCGGTGGTTTTGCTGCAGTTTTTCTGTTTGATTCGGCAGTTTTGCAGTGCTTTTTCGGATGCGTTTGGCGGATTTTTCCTGTACTTCAGGGACCTTGCGACGAATGCTGAATTCACCACAGGGCCAGTGAACTTTACTCCCCGAAGCGCAGGGAACAAAAGTTGATCCTGCAAGTGATTTTATTTCATTAAACCTTATAAACTAAATAAGAAACATTAAAAATGTCCTACAATGCAGTGGGCCGTTAATCATGTATGTTTATTTTGTTCGTCTTCCAATAATTAAATAAAAACAAGATTACTACCTAACTGGAAATAAATTGCTCTCCTGCAATTAGAGGTTACAGGACAATACAACAAAAAATGTATAAGAATTAAAAATTTCTCAATTTTTGTCTGTTTATGGAAAGTACAGTGCCGTAATTATTGTAGTTTTACATTTAAATGATATGTATGCGTGAACACATATAATTAATCATATTCATAACAGAATATTAAAACAATTCCAATAGTTTAATTATTTTAAAAGATTATTTTGCGTTAAGAATGAGCACCAGAAATAATGTGCTTATAATTTTTATGTCATAATTAATTCTTAAATTAGAGATATTAGATTATTTTTCTTTTTTCTTTTTTTAAAAAAACTTAGAAATAAAGCACATTTAAATGCAGATATCTCTATTTGTCAGTCTATGAAAATTATAAGGCCATAATTATTTTTAAATTTAAATGTCAATTAAAAATTATGAATGTGCTTGAAGAGATTTAATTAGTTACACTCAAGACAAATAATTTTTTAAAAATTGTTTCCAATAGTTTATTTTGAGTTAAGAAAGAACCCCAAAAATAATGCGCTTACAGATGTGTTTTAATCTATTTACGTTACAATTAATACTTAGAGGTATTGGATTTTTTTTTAACCCTTTCACTGCTGAGGACGTGTGGGGAACGTCCTCATTGACTCCTAAAGAAAGATAGGGGGTTCCTTTGAACCCCGATATCTCACGACTGCTGGCAGCTAGCATGGCCTTTCCAGTGATACCAAACATGACCATGTTTAAAGTAAAGAACAAAAAATAATAGAAATAATAATAAAAAGAAAAATGTGGGGGGTTTTTAAGACGTGAAATGGCTCAGCAGTGAAGGGGTTAAAAGATAGGTTTATCTGCATAAGATGTGCTTTATTTCTGTCTACATCTGCCAGTCTATGAAACCTATAATTCTATAATTATTTTAGTTTTAACTTTAAATATTAAAAATTATGAGTGTTTGAACAGATAGAATTAATCCCTTTCGTGACAAATATTTATTTATTTTTGCTTCTAAAAGTTGAATTGTTTTTAATAAATTATTTTGAGATGAGGACGTGCACCAGAAACGATATGTTTATAGGAGATTTTTTTTTACATGTTTGTTTTTATATAATTGATACTTAAATTAGAGATATTAGATTTTTTAAAAAATGATAGAAATAAAGCACATTTTATGCAGATATAGTCATTAGAAAGTGTTAATATGATATATTAATTAACGTGGATCATGGAAAATAGCCCAAAAATTAATACTTGCAGGGTTGTGAAAACTCCATGGTAGGAAGCAGACTCTCTTTCATCTATTGTATTTCCCAGAGGGAAAGACTTTTATTAGCATCCAGAAGCAATAAGAAATGCGGTGGAGGATTCTGGGAAATTTTAATAAAGAAGACAAGGCTGTGAAATGTAATCAAATGTCTGATCAGATTACCTGATGCCTCAGAGTCACAGATCTCATAAAAATCGTTGGGTTGTCACTGCCTGAGACACTCAGAGTCTGTAAGGTACTCTGTTCGCTGCAGCATGGTCCAATTCCACCGCTTTTAGGTCACTATATACAGTATGTGTGTGTGTGTGTGGTGGGGGGGGGGTTCCTTTTTTTGTTTTGTCTCTATTTTACTGTTTACCTGTTCCTTACTCTAGTAGTCATTCAGCAAGAGACCTTCAGAGCTGGCTTCGGATGCACGTATTGACAATCCCAAGAAACCAAAATATATATTTTGCATTCAATATAGCAAATACTACCAAAATGCAGGTCTTCGAGGGTCTCAATATTTGTTCCAATGTGATATTTCATTTTATTTTTTTTAAACAAATTAGCAATTTTGTCAGAAAACTGCCTTTTCTTTGCCATAATGGGGGAATTGACGGTAGATTGTTGTGAGAAAAAATAATAATTTAAGTCATTTTTGCGTAAAGCTGCAAAAGAAAAATATTATTCTGGCAAGTATTGGGAATCTTGGGAGCCTTTATTTTGGGTGCATTTTACACAACGTTTCGCTTTATGCACAGAGTCTGGCCTTTCCAGCGATATCACACACGACCAGGTAATATATAAAAATAAAAAATGTAAAGGAATTAAATGAACATTTTTCATATTTGTTTTCTAAACCAGCACCATTGTCTACTTTCCATTTCTAAAGTGAGCAATGATGCTGCACTAACTCACTCATTTCCCATTGCAGCAGCAAGTGTGGAGGAGATGGAACAATGCGTTATTACGCACTGCTTCATAGAAAACCTATGCCGCTGCAGTGCGTCGAGGAGAGTAGTTGGTCCTTTCGACACCTGCATCTCCATTATTTACAATGCACAATGACAAGATAGATGTCATTGGAAAAGTCAGAGTCTAGCCTTTCCAATGATATCACAGATGATCCTAGAATTTGTAAAAAATAAAAAAAAAGAGAAAAAAAATGAAATCCTCAGTTTTTCTTTTTTTCAGTTCTAAGGCATTAGGTGCTTTAACTTATAAAGCAAACAGTGCCACTGCAATAACTCATCTACTCATTTCCCACATGCAACTTATTTCCCGCAGCGGGAGCGATTACAGTGTTTAATACAGTCATAAAATACTTTATTCATAAACCACAATGCTCCAAAATAAAAGCGGAAAATTCAAATTTTTTCAGTTTCTGTTAAAATTGCTTATTTCTAGCAAAAATGAAGAGGTTCTCTGCTTCTGATTTTATTATTTTTATTTTTACAAAGAGAGTATCATAGAATATAAATCTATTAACAGAATTATTCATAGAGCACCGAAATTCCACTTTGTGGAATCAAAATCCCCGATCCTGCTGAATTCAGCATTCACCACAGGGTCCCCAAAGTGCAGGGAAAAGCCGCTGACCGCATCCGAAAAAGCGCCGCAAAAACCAGTCAACCCAATAAGCCGCTGAAAAAATGCTGAACACACCTGACCATCCACCGTAAAACCCACGAACGCATCTGAAAAAGCTGATGACCCGCTGAACAGAGCATCGACCAGCCACCGGAACAAGCCGACGACCGGGGTAAACTAACAAAAAAACACACAGCAACTTTTTAAAAAAAAATAATAATTGCTTGTATTTGGCCACCCATGCAGGAAGATGCTAACCATGTCTATCCTCACATGGTTAACTCGTTCCCTTCAGCTACAGAACAAGAGGTCCTTAAACTACTACGATCCTCTCATCCCACTACCTGCTCCCTCGACCCCATTACCTCACATCTTGCCAAAACACTTTCTTTTTCTCTTGTACCATCCTTGACCCACACCTTTAATCTGTCTTTAACCTCTGGGGTCTTTCCTGCTCCCCTCAATCATGCCACAGTAGTCCCAATCGTAAAAAAACATCTCTGGATCTGACTGCTCCCTCCAACTACCGCCCCGTTTCCCTGTTCCCTTTCGCCTCCAAACTCCTCGAAAAGCTTGTGTATGCCCCTTTGATTGACTACCTCAACAACCACTCTCTCCTTGACCCTCTGCAATCTGGCTTTCGCTCACTGCACTCAACAGAAACAGCTCTTGCAAAACTACCCTTGACCGTGCAACTGCTAAATCCAATGGGTGCTACTCACTGCTGATCCTTCTTGACCTCTCTGCCGCCTTTGATACAGTTGACCACTCAATCCTCCTTCAATCTCTTAGTGATATAGGCCTTCAAGGTGCTGTTCTTTCATGGTTCACTTCCTACCTGTCCCAACGATTGTTTTAGTGTCTCATTTGCTGGAAGTACCTCCTCCCGGCAGCCTGTCTCTGTTGGGGTGCCCCAAGGTTCAGTACTGGGCCCTCTACTTTTCTCGGTCTACAGAGCCTCTCTACACAGCCTAAACTGATCAGCTCCTTTGGATTCCAGTACCACCTATATGCTGATGACACCCAAATTTACCTCTCCTCCCCTGACCTCTCTCCAGGTCTCCTGGATCGAGTCACTGACTGTCTCTCCGCTGTCTCAAATTGGATGGCTTCCCGCTTCCTTAAACTTAATCGTGCCAAAACTGAAATTCTCATCATTCCTCCCTCCAAGAAGATCCCAATACCACCTATCGCTCTACAAGTAAACGGAACACCCATTAGCCCAACACCCCAAGCTCGCTGCCTTGGTGTCACTTTTGACTCTGACCTAACATTCTCTTCCCACATCCAGACAGTGACCAAATCCTGTTATTTAAAACTCAAAAACATTGCCCGTGTCCGTCCCTTTCTCACACAAGATACCGCAAATGTGCTGGTTCATGATCTTGTCATTTCACAACTTGACTACTGTAACTCGCTACTTATTGGCCTCCCCAACTCCCGTATTGCCCCTTTGCAATCTGTAATGAATGCAGGAGCAAGGCTTATTTTTCTCACTAAACGCACCTCACATTAGTCCCCACTCTGCCGGTCCCTCCATTGGCTTCCTGTATGTTTCAGGATACAGTTTAAAATACTGATGCTCACATTCAAATCACTCAATAACTCAACCCCTCCCTACATGTTTTCGTTACTCCGCAAGCATGTCCCATCTAGACAACTCTGTTCAGCAGGTGATCTCCACCTGTCATCGGTCTACACACGCACAGCCAACTCTCGCCTCCAGGACTTCTCAAGGGGCGGCACCAGTCCTCTGGAATGACTTGCCTCGCCCTATCAAACTCTCCTTTGATCTTCAGGCCTTCAAGAAATCCCTCAAAACCCACCTCTTCAGATTAGCGTACCACATCACTGATGCAACTCATCCCTCTGCTCACCTACTCACACTAGATTGAAGTCACTTCTATTGCCCCACCATTCCCAAACCACTGGCACTAATGATCCTGCTATCTAGTGAAATTCCTCTTGTCTTCCTCAACCCCCAATCCCTCTAGACTGTAAGCTCCTATGAGCAGGGCCCTCTACACCCCTTGTTTCCATCTTATGTCCGTTTATTTGTATTTCGTTCCCTTTGGTTATTGTAGCTGAGGAAACTGTTGGTGCTATATAAATGATGACAATAATAATAATAATGTATAAAACACTGAACTTGCTTGCGGAGTTTATATGAGAAGGTGAGTAATGGCAAGGACATCTCACTTGACCTAGTGTGGTGTAAAAATCTGGAAAAAAACACGTTTCGACCCTAACGGGTCTTTGTCAAGTCTGAAGTGAAAATCTACTTACAACATATAAATAACATTACCAATCAGTGACATCACTGATTGGTTTCTCAACACTCCTCAATTTCACATGTGAATACACTTAAGATAGAACACAATTAAAAACAATCCGGCGGATTCTCTGAGGCTAGCTGAAGGGAGTGATCCTCCCTTCAGGTAGCAACCAATGAGAGCGGGAGTACGTTTGGCCAAAGGTGTGCTAACTTACCAACCTATATATATGTGCAAAGAACCACTACACCTTGCAACAGCGTCATTTCCTCTCCTTGAAGAAGTACTCCTAGTAGCTCTCTCTTTTCTTGCTCAGCTCCTTGCTAGTTATTTGGATTCCGAAATATATATATTATCGCTAACCCTGACCCGGACCTCCTCATTGACTATTCTCTCGTCTCATCCCTTGGTACCTCAAATTACCCTATTCTGCCTGGGTACCTCGGTTTCACCCACCTGTACCCCGTGACATTCTGGAAGATATGAGAAAGAAAGTAATTGTGAACTATCAGTCTGGAAAAGGTTATTAATCCTTTTCTAAAGCTTTGGGACTCCAGCGAACCTGTCACATTTTCCCTGGTTTTGGTCATGCCCCCTCGTGGTGAGAGGCATTCATGTCTGTTTTCCCCTGTTTTGTTTTTGGCTGTGCTGACTGGGGTTGATTTGGGGTTCTGCTGTGATCTTCTGGTCTGAGGTCACATGGTCCAATCACACAGACTCCCTATATATATCCCAGCAGCACAGAGCCTCATTGACCGTTTGTGGAGTTCTTATGGTGGTTGTGTTTTCCTGTGTTCTGGTCCTGGTTCCTGTTTCCCGTGTTGCTGTTTAGCTTCTTGTCTGGTATTTTCTGGTTTTGACTTTTGGTTTTCTTCCTGGATATTCTCTTTCTTGTTCCCTGTACACTGTATTCTGTTAATCCTGTTACTGACCTGGCCTGGCTAAGAACCACTGCTGTGTATGACTTCTGGTTCTGGTTTATTCTCTGGTCTATTCCCTGTAAACTGTGCCGAGCATCTAGATATCCCTGTGTATGACCTTTAGCGTGTTCTCTGGATCTCTCTCTGGCCTGCTCCCTGGATTACTGTATGCCTGTTCAGTTGCCATTCTCTGCTAGTCCTGACCACTCCTATGTTTCATGTTTTATGTATCTTGTTTGTCTGAGTTTAGCTTACTCAGAGGACAACATACAAGGACCTCTTCAGTCTAGGATTTCTGTCTGTCTTGTTAACCCTTACCCTTCTTGCTCCCCTTGCTCTGTTATTCTTTGTGAGATTTTCTTAGATATAAATCATCCCCAGCATAGGTTTAGTTTTCTTCCTGGCCCTCCTGTCCCTTGTGCTTCAGTCTGGTTCCTGTATTGCCCTGGAAACTGTATTGTATATCTGTCCTGTATCAAGCCAGTAGCTCACCTGCCTAAAGGGCAACACTCCTTGTTCCAAGCCACCACGATGGCCCAAGTGGGGCCCCACCGTGACAGAACCACAGTGAGAGCCATTATCCACAAATGGCGAAAACATGGAACAGTGCTGAACCTTCCCAGGAGCAGACGACTGACCAAAATTACCCCAAGAGCGCAGCGGCAACTCATTCAAGAGGTCACAAAAGACCTCACAACAACATCCAAAGAATTGCAGGACTCACTTGCCTCAGTTAAGGTCAGTGTTCATGACCCCACCATAAGAAAGAGACTGGGCAAAAAAGGCCTGCATGACAGTGTTCCAAGACAAAGACTGCTGCTGAGCAAAAAGAACATAGAGGCTCGTCTCAGTTTTGCTAGAAAACATCTTGATGATCACCAAGACCTTTGGGAAAATACTCTCTGGACTGATGAGACAAAAATTGACCTTTTTGGAAGGTGTGTGTTCATTACATCTGGTGTAAAAGTAACACTGCATTTCAGAAAAAGAACAGCATACCAACAGTAAAATATGGTGTTAGTAGTGTGAAGGTCTGGGGCTGTTTTTCTGATTCAGGACATGGAGGACTTGCTGTGATAAATGGAACCATGAATTCTGCTGTCTACCGAAAAGTCCTGAAGGATAATGTGCGGCCATCTGTTTGTGACCTCAAGCTGAAGCAAAATTGGGTTCTGCATCTGCAGCAGGAAAAGTCCACCTCTGAATGGCTGAAGAAAACCAAAATGAAGACTTTAGAGTGGCCTAGTCAAAGTCCTGACCTGAATCCTATTGAAATGCTGTGGCATGACCTTAAAAAGATGGTTCATGCTCGAACATCTTCCAATGTGGCTGAATTACAACAATTCTGCAAAGATGTGTGGACCAAAATTCCTCCACAGCGCTGTAACAGACTCATTCCAAGTTATCGTAAACGCTTGATTGCAGTTCTTGCTGCTAAGGGTGGCCCAACCAGTTATAGGTTTAGAGGGTTTGCATTTTTTCACACAGAGCCATGTGGGTTTGGATTTTATTTTTCCTTATTAATAAAAAACCTTTATTTAAAAACTGCATGTTGTGTTTACTTGTGTTATCTTTGACTAATATTAAAATTAGTTTGATGATCTGAAACATTAAAGTGTGACAAAGGTGCAAAAAAATAAAAAATCAGGAAGGGGGCCAACACTTTTTCACAAAACTGTAGACGTATTAGTAATTGCCAAAATTAAGGGAATGGGTGAGGTCAAATTCTCTATTGAGACCTGATTGATGGTTCAATGGTTTTTAGGTGATGAATCCAGTAAAGTTCTTTCCTTTTCAAAAGCCTCTCTCTCTACCTCCCCCTCTTGGTAGTTTTGGCACAGTGTCAATGACTTTAAACCTTAACTGTGAAATGGCCTACTAACTTTTACTCTAAAATCCTGGTGTTAAGTGATTTTGCTTTTGGAAGCGTCCCGGAAGCGTCTCGCTACGCAAATTGCGTAGGCTGTGAAAATAATGCGTGCACTGCACACAGAGTCAGAGGACGGGTCGACGGCGGGGGAGTGCAGAGCCGGTGAGTACACTTTATTTCCTTTTATTATTTTATCTTTTAATGGCAGGTACCTGCCTACCCTGACGGCACGTCCCTGCTGTAAAGCTCCTAGTATGCCTGTATGCAGGGCCAGGTGTATAATTAGGCAAAGTAGGCATTTGCCCACAGGCACCCACTACTGGGGGCTGTCTTTCTCTGTAAAAGCGGGGGGGGGGAATTGTAAAAAAAACGAAAAGCAAAATATAAAAAAAGTAAACTTTTTGAAAGAATTTTTTTTTTTTTACAGAGCGGACACCTTTCCGCCATTTTCTATAAAAGTAAAGACTGTAAAAATTTTTAAAAAATAACAGTAAGAAAAATATTTACACAGTTTTACACGATTTATTTTTTTGTAGTGGTGGGTGGAGGGACAGATGGATGAAAAAGATGGCAATGGACTGAGCACATCGCAGGTGGCTTAGGGAAGCGCATAGGCGACTCTACAGGGGGGCAAGGGGGGCAATTGCCCCCCCTAGGTTATTCCTTGCCCACCCATGTGCCCCCCCACCAAAAATCAGCATCCAGCTTCCCACACTTATTCGGCTGTATCTCCGTCCCTGTGCATCGTATATGGACGATCTAGGTGTCATTGGAAAGGGCAGATTCTGGCCTTTCCAATGATACCTAACATGTCCATATTCAGTGTGAATTGAAAGTCATAAAACATTAAATAATAACGGGCACTTAAACATTTTCACAGGGTTGAAATGGCTCAGCAGTGAAGTGGTTAATGTTCAGACTATACATTACATTGTGTATTATTTTAGTTTTTGCCTTGGTTTAGTTGTATATTAAGGGTTAATGGGTAGGCTTCATCCCTCACAGTATACATTTTATTTTTTCCTTGAGTTATGGCATTGTAGGGGTTAATGGGTTGGCTACATGCCTCAGTGTATTCATTTCATGTCTTACCTTGATTAATGGCAATTTAGGGGTTAATGGGTAGGCTAAATGCCACATTGTTTATTATTTTTATTGCATTTCTCTGGGTTTATGGCATTTTAAGGGTTACTATGGAAGTTAGAATCTAAAGGGTCTAATCATCGTTAGATCCTCTGCTTTTCGTCACATTTCGTGGAATTAATTTCGCCAACAATATAGTGAATTCCTATTTAGCGAATGGTCACTGTAATTTGCTAAAAGTGGTGTCGCTGAAGCAGCTATCAGACATTCAGCGAAAACTGCCGAATTGCAGCAAATAAAATATTGAATTTAAGTATCAGGTTAGTACAACAAAAAGGCATCATTGCATCACATTACTCATTGCATCACATTACTCTGGGGTTTTGGAATCTTATTTATATATAATTATTTAGGGCACTAATACCTGGTGTGAGCTAACCCTTAGAAACATAGAAAAAGTCGGCAGATAAGAACCTTTCGGCCCATCTAGCCCTTGCGTCGGCATGGTTTTGCGTTACCGCCAGTTTAATCGAGTCTAGCGCCTGACCAACAGATTGTTTGCCTCCCGCTACAAACAGGAAAAATCACTTAGTGCGTTGCTATTAGCGATTTGTACCGCAAGCTTACTGTACTTTCCGGGAGCGCTAGAGATCTCCAGTGCTTTTGCAGCTAGCAGATCACTTGGTGCCCGAGCTAATTTTTTGAGAGGTGCTAATTGCATCATTTTACCTACTGCTCAACCCTGGTGCCAACTCCAAAAAAACAGAAAAAACAGATCCTCACCCAAAATTAACAGACAATGTAAAGGAATGCAGCACAGGTGTTCTCTTGGCCCCATACACCATAACAATGGATCTGGTCCGCATTGTCGTTGCTGTTGCAGTGATCTCTATTATGATATAAATAAATACAGAAAAAATGGCGTCGCGCCCATACTCACCGGAGCGGCAGCAACTGCCAGGAGTAACAGCCCAGTTAATGTATAAAACATAACAAGGAAAAAAGGTGTCATCTGCGCTCGTTTCTATGTGTTCCATGTACAACAAAACTGAGGTTTTTGTTTTTTCATGGCCATTGCAATGTAAGCTCACTCGCCACTTCACGGCACCTCTTTACAGAGTGAGTACCTAACAATTGTAACCAAAAGGCCGCTCTACTGAGCAGCTCCAAGCCCCTCCTGCTGCTTTTCAGCCAAGGAGAGACAAAGATGGTGGGTTTTATTTATACACGCACCAAACACTTCCCATTTGGGATTAAAAACAAAAACATGGAAAGTGGCGAGTGAGTTTACGTTGCAATGGCCATTGAAACAAACAAAAACCTCAGTTTGTTGTACATGGAACACATAGAAACGAGCGCAGATGACACCTTTTTTCCTTGTTATGTTATATTATGATATAGATGTATCCTTTATCCACATATATCCTAATTCTAATATATTGCCTAATTTTAAACATTTTATGCTGGGGGTTATTCATAGTATGGAAGCGGTTGATTATTAGGGTGACCGTGTGGACCATGTTTAAATTTTTCCTTTAGCGATGGTGTTTTAGCTCACACCAGGTGATAGGGCCCTTAGTTTTATTCAGTGGTATGATTTAATAGTGAAAATAATTAGTGCCCCCCCAGTTTTGACTGCGGTATCCTATGTGCCCCCCCTAAATATTGTTCCTAGAGTCGCCACTGGGGAAGCGTTAGGGATCTTACTCTTTTGTACCCTAAAAGTGTTATAATGTCGCGTGGCTGTTTTTGAAGCCCCTATTGAACTTCTTATTGCAATATTGATCCTTTTATGAATGCACCGCCATACCTAAGCAATATCACCATGTACAGTCAGGTCCAGAAATATTGGGACATTGACACAATTCTAACATCTTTGGCTCTATACACCACCACAATGGATTTGAAATGAAACAAACATAATGTGCTTTAACTGCAGACTGTCAGCTTTAATTTGAGGGTATGTACATCCAACTCAGGTGAACGGTGTAGGACTTACAGCAGTTTGCAGATGTGCCTCCCACTTGTTAAGGGACCAAAGGTAATGGGACAGAATAACAATCATAAATCAAACTTTCCCTTCTTAATACTTGGTTGCAAATCCTTTGCAGTCAATCACAGCCTGAAGTCTGGAACGCATAGACATCACCAGACGCTGGGTTTCATCCCTAGTGTTGCTCTGCCAGGCCTCTACTGCAACTGTCTTCAGTTCCTGCTTGTTCTTGGGGCATTTTCCCTTCAGTTTTGTCTTCACCAAGTGAAATGCATGCTCAATGGGATTCAGGTCAGGTGATTGACTTGGCCATTGCATAACATTCCACTTCTGTCCCTTCAAAAACTCTTTGGTTGCTTTTGCAGTATGCTTTGGGTCATTGTCCATCTGCACTGTGAAGCGCCGTCCAATGAGTTCTGCAGCATTTGGCTGAATGTGAGCAGATAATATTGCCCGAAACACTTCAGAATTCATCCTGCTGCTTTTGTCAGCAGTCACATCATCAATAAATACAAGAGAACCAGTTCCATTGGCAGCCATACATGCCCACGCCATGACACTACCACCACCATGCTTCACTGATGAGGTGGTATGCTTAGGATCATGAGCAGTTCCTTTCCTTCTCCATACTCTTCTCTTCCCATCACTCTGGTACAAGTTGATCTTGGTCTCATCTGTCCATAGGATCTTGTTCCAGAACTGTGAAGGCTTTGTTAGGTGTTGTTTGGCAAACTCTAATCTGGCCTTTCTGTTTTTGTGGCTCACCAATGGTTTACATCTTGTGGTGAACCCTCTGTATTCACTCTGGTGAAGTCTTCTCTTGATTGTTGACTTTGACACACATACACTTACCTCCTGGAGAGTGTTCTTGATCTGGCCAACTGTTGTGAAGGGTGTTTTCTTCACCAGGGAAAGAATTCTTCGGTCATCCACCACAGTTGTTTTCCGTGGTCTCCCTGGTCTTTTGGTGTTGCTGAGCTCACGGTGCGTTCCTTCTTTTTGAGAATGTTCCAAACAGTTGTTTTGGCCACGCCTAATGTTCTTGCTATCTCTCTGATGGGTTTGTTTTGTTTCTTCAGCCTAATGATGGCTTGCTTCACTGATAGTGACAGCACTTCGGATCTCATCTTGAGAGTTGACAGCAACAGATTCCAAATGCAAAAAGCACACTTGAAATTAACTCTGGGCCTTTTATCTGCACATTGTAATTGGGGTAATGCGGGAATATCACACACCTGGCCATGGAATAGCTGAGAAGCCAATTGTCCCATTACTTTTGGTCCCTTAACAAGTGGGAGGCACATCTGCAAACTGCTGTAAGTCCTACACCGTTCACCTGAGTTGGATGTACATACCCTCAAATTAAAGCTGACAGTCTGCAGTTAAAGCACATTGTGTTTCTTTCATTCCAACTCCATTGTGGTGGTGTATAGAGCCAAAGATGTTAGAATTGTGTCGATGTCCCAATATTTCTGGACCTGACTGTATATTCCTGCAAATCGAAGCATTAATACGTGTATTATTGTGGTCCGGAGCTTTCATAGGTATAATTAATAAAATACGTGGCCATGGGCTGCTGTTAAAGCTCCAACATCTGTATGTATGGAGAGAGACAGACCCAGAACGAAGAGTAAACATATGTCGAGTAAAGCTTGGAGATGAACAGAAAGAAAGTGATAAAACAGATAGCTCAATGTATAGAAATATATTGTCTACCTTATTACATTTATCTTCATGCCCGTGTTTTGCAATAGGTTTTCAATCGAAAGACAGATAGACAGGCGGGCGGGCGGGCGCGCGCGGGTACACATACAGTAAAATATATTGCTGTCAGATCCCTGTTAGTGTTTAATCCTGCAATAATTTCATTTCATTCTCCTGTTGATACAGGGTTACACAGCAGAGATTTATTATCTGCTAGCTCTGGTAATCCAGACATTATTACCTCGCCTTAAGTGGATTCCAGCTATATTAAAAAAAAGGGGGCTATTCAGGAGCGCCCGACGCTACAGCCGATACAGAGGGCCTTATGGCATAATGCAGGCTGACACCATGTTTATTAGCTGAGAGCTGCCTGTGCTTTCTAATTACAGGGAGGAAGCATAGATGTACACTGGAGGCATGTGGGGTGGTGGGGGTGGGGGTGGTGATAAAAAAAAAAACACCTCAGAATTTCTTAACCTCTTATCTGCCAAGATTCTGATAACACAATGTGGTTGGCAGGAGAGATATGTTATACGTCGTCGTGAGGAGACCAGGAGATGACAATGACTCCACATTATTCATGTATACCCCCGGGGTGTCCGTGATTGGAGACGTGGTTTAGATATATTTTCATATGTGTTTGAAAAAAATAAGGCCACGGAGTTTTCTTTTAATTATTGGGATTAAATCTAAAGAGCGTGTCTTTATTTTGCCATATTTCAATAAATATCAAGTGTTGGAAAGTGAACTTTATGCGCCTTGTGTAACTTTGCAATCTAAGGAACTGTGTAATTATATCTGAATATAATTAAGAAGATAGATAGTTCTATATGACGGTTGTAAGAGGAGTAAGAATTGGAGTATATGGAGTATTAGAAGGAGTTACTATAAAGGGAGGGTTATAATCCGCCGCCCCCCCCCCACTGCGCTAAATATAAACCGATTTCCCTCTTAAATGTAGACACTAAATTATATGCTAAGGTTTTAGCGACTAGGGTGGCCAAAATCCTGCCTTCTTTAACCCCTTCACTACTAAGTGATTTTCCAAAAAAACATGGTCAGAAACCAGTGTTTTTTTTGTAAAGTCATTTTTAATTAATTGTACAGTAATACATATTTGAGCATATTCCCATTGTATTTCTTACTGTTAATAACCTATTCTGGCCAGTAGATGGCACCATCTGCTGCCAAATTGAGTTACAGTGGCTTTCAGCAGCCGATGCAGTGAAAAAAAACATGTAAGGGGATCATCAGACGATTTTACACAGTTTTCACTCTTTGGGAATTATGCCCACAGGGCTAAAACGTTGGGGGCACCTTCTGCAGCCCAGAAGCAAATGAAATTAGTTTGCTGCAAACAAATTTCCTTTGCATTTGGGCTGCATATCAGCAGATCGAGATATCTCGATAACGGGGCACCAGACGGTGCCTTTGAAGCCCGAGATATCTCGATCTCGGTAGTGAATGGGGTTAATAGTGGATGACCAGGTCGGTTTTATCCCCGGCAGACATAATAATAAACATTAACCCCTAGCTCCCATGGATCAGGGGTTCATTGCAACCCACTATCTCCACCATAGGTGGCAGCTAGGGGTTAACTCCAGAATTGACATCATCGTGCTATGCACGATGACACGAGTCGTCAGGGGGAGATCCCGGAAGCTTGGCCGACATCCAAGATGTCGGCCAGCTCTGGGAGGGGACCGCTATACGGCGCCTGTTGGCGCCAAATTGCGATCCAGCGCCTGTTGTCGCTGAATCGCGATCCAGCTCCCTAGGGGTTAAAGATAGCCACCGCTGTGCCCTTCCCTGCGCTTGTGGGGGGGTGCCTGTAATAGATGTCATCGCGCTGGGGTCCCGGATGCTGGGCGTCCTCCACACATGAGAACCACTTGACTGGACTCGCTGAGCGTGTCCTTAACAGCCAAGTGGTTAAATTTCACTTTCCCCCAGAACTCATTCGAGCTATGATGGCCCTATATTAATTTCCTTCAGCTAGGGTTCTGAAAGTTAGTTTTCTATCCGTGGCTATTCCCATCTCTAATGGTACCAGACCGGGATGCCCTTTATCTTCCTTATTATAAACTCTGGCGTTGGAACCGCTGGAAAAGACCTTTCGACAAACATTGGGAGTGGAAGGTATCCTGTTGGGCCCTTCCGAATGTAAACTCAGTCTCTCTATGCAGACGATATCATTTTGTCACTGTCCAATCCTGAGGTCTCTGTTCCTACTCTTCATGCCCTGCTTCGAGAACATAGTGCGGTTTCCTATCATAAAATTAATATTGCCAAGACACAAGCCCTGCCCTATGCGATCCCCCAGGGGGTTTTGTCCACCCTTGCGGAGATGTACCCATATGACTGGAGGATGTCTTATTTGACTTACTTGGGGGTATGGATTAGCTTTTCGGCCACTGATCTATATCACTTGAACTATACGCCGCTAATAGCCGTTTCTAAGAAGTTATGTCATCAGTGGTTACAGTTACAAGTTTTTAAAAACGCTAACAAGTTCCGTAGCGATGTACAATGGGAGGCAGAATAACAAATATACATGCAAGTTAAACACATAGAACAGTAGGAGATAGGACCCTGCTCGAGAGCTTACAATCTAAGAGGAGAGGGGTGACCCACTAGATGAGGGTAAATAGAGAACAAGAAGTAGCGGAGGCATGTAGGCAGGGGCGAGGTTATGGAGAGCTTTGTATGTGAGCACCAATAATTTGAATTGGATTCTAAGGGAAACAGGGAGTCAGTGTAAAGATTGACAAAGAGGCAAGGTGCAAGAGGTGTGGGAGGAGAGGTGGAGGAGCCTGGCACAGGCATTCATAACAGACTGCAGAGGGAGAATCTGGGATCTCTTAGGGCCAGAGAGAAGGAGGTTACAGTAGTCAAGGCGGGAGAAAATAAGAGCTTGGATGAGCATTATAGCAGAGTCCTGGAAGTAGGAGGATTTGGTTAGAGGCTGAATGTGAGGAGTGAAGGAAAGATCAGAGTCAGTGGCGTAGCGTGGGGGGGGCTGGGGGGGCCGTGGCCCCGGGCGCAGTTTTGTTAGGGGCGCATTTGCGCCCCTAAAACTGGCCCGGGGGTTGAGGAGACCCAGATGCCGGGCAGCGGGAGTGCCTGCCCGATCCTGAACAGTCCGTCCTGTTAAAGGGGATGCGGCTGCGTGCAGGCGCAGCTGGTCACGTGGTCCGGCTAATCAGGTGGTACTGAGTCTCTGTACCACCTGACTGGCCGGACCGCGTGACCTGCGCACGCACGCAGCCGCCTCCACTTCAACAGGACGGACTGTCAGGACCGGGCAGGCACTCCCGCTGCCCGGCAACTGGGTCCCCTCAACCCCTGCCGGAGCTGGGGCAAGTATCCATGGATTTGACTGAGAGCTGGCTGCCGCTGGGGCAATATCCAGGTGAGAGCTGGGGCAAATCCATGTGTAAGTTGGGGCAAATCCATGAGCTGGGGCAAATCCATGTGTGAGCTGGGGCAAATCCATGTGTGAGCTGGGGCAAATCCATGTGTGAGCTGGGGCAAATCCATGTGTGAGCTGGGGCAATATCCATGTGAGAGCTGGGGCAATATCCATGTGAGAGCTGGGGCAAATCCCATGAGCTGGGGCAAAGCCATGTGTGAGCT
Organism: Leptobrachium leishanense; assembly: GCA_009667805.1. NCBI lineage: Eukaryota > Metazoa > Chordata > Amphibia > Anura > Megophryidae > Leptobrachium > Leptobrachium leishanense. The sequence continues at coordinate 49,194,084 of CM019065.1, forward strand.
GGGGCAATATCCATGTGTGAGCTGGGGCAATATCCATGTGAGAGCTGGGGCAATATCCATGTGTGAGCTGGGGCAATATCCATGTGTGAGCTGGGGCAATATCCATGTGAGAGCTGGGGCAAATCCCATGAGCTGGGGCAATATCCATGTGTGAGCTGGGGCAATATCCATGTGTGAGCTGGTGCAATATCCATGTGAGAGCTGGGGCAAATCCCATGAGCTGGGGCAATATCCATGTGAGAGCTGGGGCAAATCCCATGAGCTGGGGCAATATCCATGTGAGAGCTGGGGCAATATCGATAACGTGTCCACAGGTTGGGGAGGCGCACAATTCTTGGCTGTCCCCGGGCGCTGACAACCCACGCTACGCCACTGATCAGAGTCTAAGAGGTCACCGAGGCAACGAGCCTGTGAAGTAGAAGTAATAGTGGCACCATTCACCTGAAGGGAAATGGGTGTAGGAATGTAGGTTTTAGAGGGAGGAAAGACGAGAAGTTCAGTTTTAGAGAGGTTGAGTTTTAGGAAACAGGAAGTCATCCAGTCGGAGACAGTCGACAGGCAGGCTGTAACACAGTCCACCACAAGAGGAGAGAAACAAGATTTGGGTGTCATCAGCATAGCAGGGGCGGACTGACCCATCGGGCACTCAGGCACTGCCCGAGGGCCCGCGGGTCGGTAGGGGCCTGGTTTGAGGCGACACAGTGGGCCCCCGCCGGTTTCCCTCTAATGATCTTAACAGGCAGCCAGCGGTGCACTCTGAAAATGATGCGGTGGTGCCTGCGCCGACCCCTCATGTGACATATCACGTGAGGGGTGGCGCCAGTGCCACGTGCCTGCTCCAGTTTTAGACTGGGATGCAGGCACTCTGCAGACGCCACCGCGGCATTTTCAGAGTGCATCGCTGGCTACCTGTTAAGTTCATCAGAGGGAAAGATCATCAGAGGGAAACCAGCGGGGGCCCACTGTGTCGCCCCAAACCGGGCCCCTACTGACCTGTGGGACCTCAGACAGTGCCACCACGGAGCTGGTGAGCAATGGGGGGCAATATATATCCATGTTTGAGCTGCTGGGGGCAATATATATCCATGTTTGAGCTGCTGGGGGCAATATATACACATAAGTGAGTTGCTGGGGGCAATATATACCCATGTGTGAGTTGCTGGGGGCAATATATACCCATGTTTGAGCTGCTGGGGCAATATAAATCCATGTGTGAGCTGCTGGGGGCAATATACATCCATGTTTGAGCTGCTGGGGCAATATATATCCATATATGAGCTGCTGGGGCAATATATATCCGTGTGAGTTGCTAGAAGCAATACATATCTATGCGTGAGCTTCTGGGGAAATATATATCCATGTATGAGCTGCTGGGGCAATATATATCCATGTGTGAGCTGCTGGGGGCAATATATATCATGTGTGAGCTGCTGGGGGAAATATATATCCATGTTTGATCTGCTGGGGCAATATATATATATCCATGTTTGAGCTCCTGGGGGCAAAATATATCCATGTGTGATCTGCTGGGGGCAATATATATATATCCATGTTTGAGCTCCTGGGGGCAATATATATCCATGTGTGAGCTGCTGGGGGCAATATACATATCCATGTGTGAGCTGCTGGGGGCAATATATATATCCATGTGTGAGCTGTTGGGGGCAATATATATATTTATGTGTGAGCTGCTGGGGGCAATACAGTCAGGTCCATAAATATTGGGACATCGACACAATACTAACATCTTTGACTCTATACACCACCACAATGGAGTTAGAATGAAACAAACACAATGTGCTTTAACTGTAGATTTTCAGCTTTAATTTGAGGGTATGTACAGCCACCTCAGGTGAACGGTGTAGGACTTACAGCAGTTTGCAGATGGGCCTCCCACTTGTTAAGGGACCAAAAGTAATGGGACAATTGGCTTCTCAGCTGTTCCATGGCCAGGTGTGTGATATTCCCTCATTACCCCAAATACAATGTGCAGATAAAAGACCCAGAGTTCATTTCAAGTGTGCTATTTGCATTTGGAATCTGTTGCTGTCAACTCTCAAGATGAGATCCAAAGAGCCTGCACTATCAGTGAAGCAAGCCATCATTAGGCTGAAGAAACAAAACAAACCCATCAGAGAGATAGCAAGAACATTAGGCGTGGCCAAAACAACTGTTTGGAACATTCTCAAAAAGAAGGAACACACCGGTGAGCTCAGCAACACCAAAAGACCCGGGAGACCACGGAAAACAACTGTGGTGAATGAATGAAGAATTCTTTCCCTGGTGAAGAAAACACCCTTCACAACAGTTGGCCAGATCAAGAACACTCTCCAGGAGGTAGGTGTATGTGTGTCAAAGTCAACAATCAAGAGAAGACTTCACCAGAGTAAATACAGAGGGTTCACCACAAGATGTAAACCATTGGTGAGCCTCAAAAACAGGAAGGCCAGATTAGAGTTTGCCAAACAACACCTAACAAAGCCTTCACAGTTCTGGAACAAGATCCTATGGACAGATAAGACCAAAATAAGCTTGTACCAGAGTGATGGGAAAAGAGTATGGAGAAGGAAAGGAACTGCTCATGATCCGAAGCATACCACCTCATCAGTGAAGCATGGTGGTGGTAGTGTCATGGCGTGGGCATGTATGGCTGCCAATGGAACTGGTTCTCTTGTATTTATTGATGATGTGACTGCTGACAAAAGCAGCAGGATGAATTCTGAAGTGTTTCGGGCAATATTATCTGCTCACATTCAGCTTAATGCTGCAGAACTCATTGGACGGTGCTTCACAGTGCAGATGGACAATGACTCAAAGCATACTGCAAAAGCAACCAAGGAGTTTTTGAAGGGACAGAAGTGGAATGTTATGCAATGGCCAAGTCAATCACCTGACCTGAATCCCATTGAGCATGCATTTCACTTGCTGAAGACAAAACTGAAGGGAAAATGCCCCAAGAACAAGCAGTAACTGAAGACAGTTGCAGTAGAGGCCTGGCAGAGCATCACAAGGGATGAAACCCAGCGTCTGGTGATGTCTATGCGTTCCAGACTTCAGGCTGTGATTGACTGCAAAGGATTTGCAACCAAGTATTAAGAAGGGAAAGTTTGATTTATGATTTTATTCTGTCCCATTACCTTTGGTCCTTAACAAGTGGGAGGCACATCTGCAAACTGCTGTAAGTCCTACACCGTTCACCTGAGTTGGATGTACATACCCTCAAATTAAAGCTGACAGTCTGCAGTGAAAGCACATTGTGTTTGTTTCGTTCCAACTTCATTGTGGTGGTGTATAGAGCCAAAGATGTTAGAATTGTGTCGATGTCCCAATATTTATGGATCTGACTGTATATATATCCATGTGTGAGCTGCTGGGGGCAATATATATATCCATGTGTGAGCTGCACATTACCGTGGGTTTTATTGCTGTGGATTCTGTGATACACTCATACACACCGTTTTATTTCTGTGGAGCTCTGTGATGTGCAGTGTGTCAGTAATGTACAGTATCTTTTAAAGTGATCGGCAGTTTCCCACATTTTCCACAGGGACTTTCTGTGCCGGGGTGTAGCCTTAGCTGCAATGAGTGGGTTATGGCTGCTGCAGCAGTGTGGTGGCCATCTGTAAGTATGGAGGGGGGGGGCACAATTCGCTGCCTGGTCCAAGTGGATTTTCAAAAAGGTTATTTTTAGGAGTTCAGAAATAAATTCTTTAGCACAATAATGTACATGTGGGTGTTGCGTTTTAGGGGGTGGGGTTTTTATGGGTGTGGCCTCCTGTGGGTGCGGAACAAGGGGGCCCCATGACCTCCTATTGCCCGGGGGCCCCATTAGTTGTCAGTGTGCCCCTGCAACATAGAGATGATATTGGAACCCATAGGAAGAGAAGCGGTTGCCAAGAGAAGCGGTATAGATTGAGAAGAGTAGGGGACCCTGAACAGAGCCAGAGAACAGAGTGGTCTAAGGTCGGGTGCACACGAGCACACTCAGAGTGGAAGGAATGTCTGTGAGAGTTGACGTTCCTTCCACTCGACGCCCGCGTGCCCCCCGCACTTTGCAGCCCGTCGACGTGCAGCCTAGCGCATCGACGGGGAGGCTTTCTAGGCGGACGCTTGCTGCGCGCGCACAAGTGTGTGACCGGCCCTGTTGCAGCATCACATGGCTGTGCTGGGCGCTGGTAAGTGCGTGCATCCGGCCTTAATCAGAGCTGTCCTGGGTGAGTAAAATGGCGGAGGTGAAGATGTCGTTATTACCCAAGTTATTGTACGTCTTTAGGGTCCTCTCCATTGGGTTTCTTAGCTACTCTCCATCTCCAATGGATCCGTACTAATTTAATTTGGGCAGGGAGGAGACCCAGAGTGAAACTATCTATTTTGCCTCAACCGATCTTGAAGGGGGGTATGGGACTTCCCAATCTCCTATTATATTATAGGGCGGTGGTACTAGTGGCAGTAAGAGTTTTGCTGGCAAACTCTCAACTACCACAATGTGCCCGAATGATTATCCCTCAAATTCTACCTTCTAACCCCACAGTAACCCTTTGGCTACATCAGGCCCAATGCCCGTGATGGCGTGCTCTGCTTCCTTTCCCGGCATTGCTTGTACATACATGAAACGCCTGTTCCGGTCGTCTCCGCCATGTGCACCCCTTGGCTCTGGTGACCCCTCTGACTGCCTTGGAGTCTTTCATTCCCACCTATCGCTCCCAGAAATTGCCCATGGCTGGTATACATTGTTTGTGCAATTTGTATGCTCCTGAGGTTCCCATGTCTGTCAAACATCTGAGTACTGTAACTCCTTTCGATGTGGGGACTAGTCTCTCTTATATGCAACTGTGCTCTTATTTAACGAAATTGGGGATTATGTCGACCATTCCCGTTACGACCCCATTGCTGTCAGAATTTGAGAATCACTGTATCCACCCAACCATCACCACCAAACTGTTTTCTCTATTTTATCACTTATTGTTGGTTCAGAGAAATAAAGCAAATGGTCTTTTCAGCTTCGTTGGGAAAGCATTCTGGGTGAGCCGCTATCGGAGACCCAGTGGGGGAGTTCCCTCGCCAAGGATAGAGGGACTTATCATATTGCTTCCTTACTGGACGCACATAAATTACTTTACCTGGGTATACATGATTTTGGGGGTCGGTTTCTGAGGTCTGGTGGGTGGGTGTATATATTTATCTGAGGTCTGTGTGTGTGGTCAGGGTGTGTGCAGTTCTGTGCAGTGGGTAAATGGGGTGTCTGGCTATACATATCAATATTAACATAAACTGGACAGGCTTTCAGCAAAATCCACAATTATTAATTGGAAAGCGTCACATGACATTAAATAAAAGTATCGGTGAGTACCTGAAAAAAGTATCCAGCTCAGCTGCTAATAGTGCCACAAAAGAGCAATCATGGTGCGAGCTATTACCCCATTGCATCTCCCTACTACCAGTGTTCCATCATTTGATCAAGCCTGTAACCGAGCAAGACCTTCGTCACTGCCAGTGCGCGTACATCGCTTCTGCTGAAATGAAATTGGCTGTACACTAACAACACAATACATGTGCACGGCGTGCCACACCACAGGATGCACAAGCAACGTCACACTGACATGTCAGTGGTAATGTATCGGTGTGACGCGCCCTGCGCATGCGCATTGTGTGGCCAAGGCGTGGCGCACATGCACATTGTCTTTTTTGTGTATTAGAAAGGAGCGTATAAGAGTGTGTATACATATATATATATTTTTTTTTTTTAAATTGCAGGTAGTGGAAATCTTGGGTGTGTTCCCTCACTTTCTTTCCCAGGACCTGACCTCTGGGCAGGAGTATATATATATTTATATAGTAATGGGTGGTTATAGGTTCCAGTTAATAATGAATGCTATAATAAGGGGAGATCTGTTACCGTAATGTTCATGACATAAGATTATGAATTTCAATTCATGTGGATGTCTCGTGTTTTTTGGCAGGCTTTTTGCAACCAAGTGTAACAGTTGTCTAAAAACAGTCAAGCCGTCTGAGCTCATAATGCGCGTCCTCAATCACGTGTACCACGTGTCGTGCTTTTACTGCTGTGAGTGTGAGAAGAGGTTGGAGAGAGGAGATGAGTTTGTCTTAAAGGAGGGACAACTATTGTGTCGAAGTGACTATGAGCGAGAGAAAGAAATGCTCAGCACATTCAGCTTGACTCCGGTGGGATCAGGTCAGTTGAGTCAAATTGAAATAAATTCATCACTATTATTGTCATATCCATGTCTTGTTCTACTCCAACAGTATTCAGATATTTAAGTTACAGCTGCATTAAAATAGAATTATGTCCAGTGCTGCCTCCAAGTTAGCCATGCGAAATGTAATACACAGTGCGTCTCCACCTTTCATCTGCATTCTGTCCTTTGGCATTTTAGTTCTTGAAGTCCATCAAGAAAACCATACAGTATCCTAATAAAATGTCAAATAATTTACTTTCCAGCCCAACATTTACAGGATTATTGAAAGAGATCCAAATTGCTGGTGAAAGGTAACCGACCACTGAAATTCAGCGTACGGTTACCTTTCCTGGCCATTCGGCTATTCAGAGAGCAGGCAGTTCACCAAATGTTGGCGAATTGCCTGCACATACGGTGCCTGTTCGGTGCCTGTTCAAGGGCAGTGAAATCCCCATAGAGAAGCAATGCTTCGTCTATTCAGAGAACAAAACCCAGCAGGGAAAAGTTGCCGAAATGCCCTGCTGTTTGGTGGTTTCATTCGACAGGTTTATTCAGGCGAATCCCATAAGCTTCAATGTTAAAAATATTCAGTTTTAATTCAATATGAAATAAACCGTTCATTATAAAATTCTGCAGTAAAGAGTCTCTTTATTTTTAGCTTTTTTAGGATCTTTTAGGCATGTTTAGGGATTTTTTTGCAAAATTTTCATTTTGGTTTTTTTAACGTTTTTTCTTTTTTCTGTAACAGCCCTTTTTATTATCATTCATTGGACCTCATATGTAAATTTCAGACATTTTCGCTCAGTAGTTTCTTTGCAAACAGCGTTTCACTTTTCAAACATTCAAGCGTACTGTTTTTTTTTTCCACTCCATTCGTCTGCGGTGTCGGCTTTTTCCGGCGGCTGCTCTGCGCTGTGATCGGCGGCTGATCGGGTTTCTCTGGCGTGTTCGGCGGAGTTAATCCAGATGTTTTTGCGGGTTTCGGTGTGCGTTCGCTGGGTTTTGCGGTGAGTGTTCAGCGGGTTTGAGGCGGCTTTTCCCTGCACTACGATGGCCCTGTGGTGTTTGCTGAATACACCGCAGGGTCGCCGAAATGGGATCGCCAAATCGCACTGAATTGAAGAGAAGGAAAAGTCACCGAACGTGCAGTGACTTTTGGATTCTCTTTGAATAACCCTGATAGTTACGATTATCAGAGTACACGGTCCTCCTATGCACAACAAGACAGTTACCTTCTTAATTACCTATTCCAAGATATTGATGAGACGGTTAAATTAATCTCCGCGTCTTAGAAGACACATAACAAAGAAGAAAAGTTCCTGCACAGGAAATATTAAATCTTAAGTTACATCTCAACTAACCTTCCCAAACTCTTCCAGTTAAAAGTGAAGACGAAGATGGAAGTCTCCCAAACGGCAAAGAAAGTGATGATGCAAGAGACCTCAAGCGATCCAAGAGACCAAGGACCATACTGACCACACAACAACGCAGGGCTTTCAAAGCTTCATTTGAAGTGTCGTCCAAGCCATGCAGAAAGGTAGCTTTAATGTGTCCCCTAAAAGCAGTGTTTCCCAAACCTGTCCTCAGGACCCTCTGCCTCGCCAGGTTTGACAGATATCTGAAGCACAGCACAGGTGATATAATTTGCTGCTCAGTGATTGCAGGATTCAGTCTGCATTTCCCCAAGTTGATCTGCAAAATCTGGCCTGGTTGAGGGTCCTAAGGACAGGTTTGGGAAACACTGCCTAAAAGGGAAACTGAATTATATTCCCACCTTCATTGTGGGACCCTTGAATAACCTTGGAATTTTCAAAAGTGGGAGATAATGAGATATGTCCAGGGGTCAAGTCCTGGGAAAAAAAGTGAGGGAACTCACCCACGAATTCCACAACCCCTATTACCTGAAGAAAATATATATATATATTACGAGTATAGCAGTACGTGGTGATACCAGTTTATTGGGTTAACATTACATTTAAAAGACAAGCTTTCAAGAGTGTAAACTGGAAACTATACTGATCAGTGAAAGGTATCACTACATACAGGGATACTCGTGATTGTGGCAATTGGACTAACGCATTTTATATATAATATATATATCTCCAGGCACAGACCCCCCACCAGAATTATATACACAGCGCTGAATCCCCAGAATAATATACACAGCACTGAGCCCCCAGGATAATATACACAGCACTGAGCCCCCAGAATAATATGCACAGCACTGAGCCCCCAGAATAATATGCACAGCACTGGTTATATGGATATATTTTCCCCAGTTCACATGGATATAATTGCCCCCAGCTCATATGGGTATATATTGCCCCCAGCTCTCCTGGATAATGCCCCCCAGCTCTCATGGATAATGCCCCCCAGCTCTCATGGATAATGCCCCCAGGTCTCATGGATAATGCCCCCCCCGCTATCATGGATAATGCCCCCCAGCTCTCATGGATAATGCCCCCAGGTCTCATGGATATTGCCCCCCCAGGTCTCATGGATATTGCCCACCCCCAGGTCTCATGGATAATGCCCCCCAGCTCTCATGGATAATGCCCCCAGGTCTCATGGATAATGCCCCCCGCTCTCATGGATATTGCCCCCCCAGGTCTCGTGGATATTGTCCACCCCCAGGTCTCATGGATAATGCCCCCCAGGTCTCATGGATATTGCCCCCCCAGGTCTCATGGATATTGCCCCTAGGTCTCATGGCTATTGCCCCCAGCTCTCATGGCTATTGCCCCCAGGTCTCATGGAAATTGCCCCCAGGTCTCATGGAAATTGCCCCCAGGTCTCATGGATTGTGCCCCCAGGTCTCATGGCTATTGCCCCCAGGTCTCATGGAAATTGCCCCCCAGGTCTCATGCATATTGCCCCCAGGTCTCATGGAAATTGCCCCCCAGGTCTCATGGAAATTGCCCCCAGGTCTCATGGAAATTGCCCCCCAGGTCTCATGCATATTGCCCCCAGGTCTCATGGAAATTGCCCTCAGGTCTCATGGATTGTGCCCCCAGGTCTCATGGATATGCCTCAGGTCTCATGGCTATTGCCCCCCAGGTCTCATGCATATTGCCCCTAGGTCTCATGCATATTGCCCCCAGGTCTCATGGAAATTGCCCCCCAGGTCTCATGGAAATTGCCCCCAGGTCTCATGGAAATTGCCCCCCAGGTCTCATGCATATTGCCCCCCAGGTCTCATGGATATTGCCCCCCAGGTCTCATGGAAATTGCCCCCAGGTATCATTGATTTTGCCCCCATGGATATTGCCCCCCCCGTGTCATGGATATTGTCCCCCCAGTGTCATGGATATTGTCCCCAGCTCACCTCTGCTTCTTCTGTGGCTGCTGCTGCCGCTGCCGGCCCCGCCACGCATTGCAGGCGGCCGCGTGCTTCCTGCTTCGATGCCGCTGACAGGAAGTGAAGCCGAGCGGCTCCACTTCCGGTCAGCGGGCCGTTCTAACAGGATGCACGCGGCCGCCGGCAATGTGCGGCGGCGGCGTTCGGGCTTGGGCCACAGCGGGAACGCTGCGTTCCCGCAGCGTTCCTTCTGTGGGAGAAGTGCGGGTACGCAGTTCCCACGCGTTCCCGCTCTACTCGAGCCCTGGCATATGTCATAAGTGGATGATGATGACAGTGTTCCTTCTTAAACATGTGTTTCCTCTGTTTTATCCCTTCACCCCTTTTCGCTTCTGACAAATATTCCCTCTCCCACTTGGACCTCTCCAATTTATCCTCTCATTCTTTGATTATCGCATCTGTTTTTTTCCAACAGAGACATTCACAATACCTTTACCTTTCTTCTCACTATCAGGTCTATTCACTAAAGGGTGGAGTTATGAGAATTGGCAGGAGAAGAGAACAATATAGGTCAAAATACACTCGCACTTTCCAAATCGGCTATTTGGTCTAGATTGTTCTTTTCTTACATAGAAACATAGAATATGTCAACGAATAAGAACCTTTCATCCCATCTAGTCTGGCCAATTCTATGGATACTTTCCCTGGATTTAGCTTTTATTTAGGATAGTCTTATGCCTATCCCATGCCTGCTTAAATTCAATCACTGTTTTAGTCTAATCTAAGACTATGTCCTCTTGTTTTGCCCCTCTAATCTAACACTATGTCCTTATGTTTTGCCTCTCTCATCTAACACTATGTCCTCTTGCTTTGCCCCTCTAATCTAAGATTATGTCCTCTTGTTTTGCTACTTTGTTTCCATTTAAATATACTCCCTTCCTCCACCTTGTGGATTCCCTTTACGTATTTAAATGTTTCTATCATATCTCCTCTGTCTCGTCTTTTTTCCAAGCTGTACATGTTAAGATCATTAACCCTTTCCTGGTAACTTTTCTCCTTCAAGCCATATAGCATTTTAGTAGCCTTTCTCTGAACTCGCTCTAAGGTCTCTATATCCTTCTGGAGATACGGTCTCCAGTGCTGCACACAATACTCCAAGTGAGGTCTCACCAGTGCTCTGTACAACGGCATGAGGACTTCCCTCTTTCTACTTCTAATACCTCTCCCTTCTTTTGCCAATTTTCCAGACTTCACCCTTTACTGAATATTATTATTATTATTATTATTAATTTATAAAGCGCCAGCATATTCCGCAGCGCTGTACAATAAGCACAGTACAGACAGGGTTACAATACATTGAACAACATTTGACAAACAGTACAGGAGGAGATGAGGGCCCTATTCCCGTAGGAACTCACAATCTAGGAGGGTTGGGGTTGGAAACAGGAGGAGAGGACTGTAAGGTGAGAGTGATTGATGGTTGCGTCAGTGAGTTGGGTGGTAGGCTTCCCTAAATAGCAATGTTTTCAGGGAGCGTTTGAAGGAAGAGAAGTTAGGGGAAAGTCTGACAGCACGAGGGAGAGCGTTCCAGAGAGTGGGGGCTGCACGTGAGAAATCCTGCAGTCTATCATGGGAAGAGGTGATGCGGGGAGAAGCTAGGCGCAGGTCACTGTTTGACCTTAGGGAGCCCATAGGTCTCTCATTTCCATTTTCTTTTACCTCCTAAATGTTAATGTCACAGTGTGGCCAGGCCGATCGTACGGCAGACACTGTGTTCCCTGTCCGTATGGACATCATTTTCTGCTTGAGGCTGAGAGAAGAGAATATAATATCAGTAACTGCCTTTTAGTTAGTGTATGCTGCCACGTGCTAATGACAATGAGTAAAGCCCAGGGCAGCGACTCTCATCCCTGGTGGGAAACTACCAGTTATATTTCTATAATGCGTAATTAAAAAATTATTATAACATCACCAATCTACATAAAAGAATTCTTTATTAAGATAAATCATAATAAGTAAAAATTGATTGGTGGAGACAATTTTGCCAGACTTTTTCGTAACCCTAAAACGTTATTTGTTTTGTAGGTAAGAGAGACTTTGGCGGCAGAGACTGGTCTAACTGTGCGGGTCGTACAAGTATGGTTCCAGAACCAAAGAGCAAAGGTACTTTATCTTCCTCGTCTGGAATGCTCAGGACCTTGACCATTAGTATGCAATATCCAAAATGTGGGACCCCGACCATTCCGGATTTCAGGTTCTTTTGGATTTCGGAATGGGGTGGGGGGACGCAGCAGGGGAGCAGTGATTCGCTAGTTGCTGCACTCTGGTAGATGCTGTGCAGCTCTTTGCGAGAAACATATATGGAGTCAGCAAGTCTCCCACTTTCAGGGTTATTCTGAGAGAGGTGAAAACCAGGAGAATGACCGGAGAAGTGAAAATTCTAGGTCAAAATAGCCGATTTGGAAAGTGATATAAATGGGAAAAAATTTCTGGTTTGGTTATTTTGACCTAGAATTTTCATTTCTCCAGTCATTCTCCTGGTTTTCACCTCTCTCTGAATAACCCTATTTGACTCTGTGCAGCATGTCACCCGCTGGAGCTGCAAGAGTCTCCCAGCAGTGTGCAACCATCAGAGTCACGCTGGTGTGCAGGAGGACCCGTTAAAAACATCAGGGACAGAAGTAAAAATAAAATCCAGAGGAACCTGAAACGTCTGATTTTCAGAGACTTCCGGTTTTCAGAATTCCGGACAAGGGGTGCCTGACATACATATATATATATAATCGAGAAATAGATTTAGAATAATGTAATACATGATGTCTTAGCAAAAAACGTAAAAGTGATTAAAAAAAAAAAAAGAAAATAGCAAACTACGAACCTTGACTCTGTTTTTCATTATCTGAGATATTTAGCAAAATGATAATTTTTATTTAATTTGACCATTTTTTAGTTCATATATTTAGTTCATACAACATATTTTTTAATAACTTAAAATATGATAATAATAGCATGTTTTGGAAATTGCAAACTAATACCCAAAGATGTACACCATTAAAATATATACAAATATTAAATGAATATAGAAAGGTTATGATTTGAGTAGTAACTGGACAGGAAGCCGCATAAAACAACTTACCATCTTTTATGACCCACGATACCTCACTAGATTTACCGTCCCTTTAACGATCTAAACTTTAGGCTTCAAATTAGAAATCGTAGAAAGAAAAGTAATTCTCCATCACTGTAGCTTCTATTTTTTTATGTAACTATAACACAGCACACACGATTACGGCATTGAATGTGCCGTAAAGCACAATCAGGCTCTGAAAATGCTCTTTCCGTAATACTTTTCATAGATGAAGAAGATAGCCAGAAGGCAACAACAGCAAGACCATGAACAGCTGGGAACACAACGCCTGGCGTCCGGACGAGGAAACCGGGGCAACAGCAGACAGAACAACGATGATAGTGACGGTGAATAAAATTCATATGCAGTATGTCTTGCAAGATTTTAATTAAGGCACCCAGATACAGTTGGGTCACCAATTCTTCATCCCACGTTCACTCTGTTCTGGAATAAAAGGTATAAAGAGAAAAAAATCATAGTATAGTATTTTAATAAAAAATCTTTGTTTTTTGCTATTTTAAAAATCAAACTCACACTTTCCCAAGCATATACAAAATGTGCATATAAACGTATGCCACGTGGCTGAAAACCTCCTGCAATCAGCGTCTGGAGCCGTCCATGATCCAACAACCGGAGGTCGTAGCTTTTCCAGAACCGTCAATCTCGGGGGTCTCACAGCCACACCGGCCCTTCGAGGAACCACTCAACGCGTTTCGTCAGAGTCCTGTTGTAGATCTGAATTGAGCACTTTTGTAATTAGTAAGATCTTAAAAGAAGATCTGAGACACTCCAGAACATACTCCAAGGACTCTCACGAAATGCGTCGAGTGGTTCCTTGAGGGGCCGGTGTGCTGTGACACCCCCTGAGATTGACGGTTCTGGAAAAGCTACGACCTCCGGTTGGTGGATCATGGACGGCTCCAGACGCTGATTGCGGGAGGTTTTCAGCCACGTGGCATACGTTTATATGCACATTTTGTATATGCTTGGGAAAGTGTGAGTGTAACATTGGGGGCTTCCAGCATTTACGGTGTGCTTGAGGGCAGCATGTCTCATGCTGCTCGCTCACCAACACCCGGTTTAAATTGAAACAGGCAGGGAGGTGGCTGCATGAGGTGCGGCTTGAGAGGGGGGCGCGGTCTGGTGAAGGTCTTTTAAAAACCAACAGTTCCTTCTAAGCAGTGCCAGATCGTGGTTATCCATACCTGAGCTCCTTGTACCTGAATTCTCTTGTGATTTAACCTGTTATCGACCGCTGCTTGTTTTCTGACTATTCTGCCTTCCGTTGCCCTAGACTATTTTCTTGTACTACGCTTCTGCACTGATATCGACCCGGCTATTCCATTTGACTATTCTATACTCTGTATTCCTGATTCTGGCTCATCTGACTACCCCCGTGTTGCTGACCTGGTTTTGTATTACGACATTGTCTTTGATTAACCCTTTCTGTCTAGCTAGTATACCTGGCCAATTCTAAGGACCAGACAGTTAGGGATTCTTCTACGGCTACCCTGTTTGTAGCTTTTGGGCTCTGTGGAGTGTTGGGCTTTAAGGACTGCGTGGTGGGATCCGGGAACCGTGACAGTGAGTTTGCTTTTTGCTATTTTAAAAACAAAGATTTTTTATTAAAATACTATACTATGATTTTTAGTCTTTATTCCAGAACAGAGTGAAAGTGGGATGAAGAATTGGTGACCCAACTGTATCTGGGTGCCCAATATATGTGGTACAATCTATTGAATTATATACACAATCGCGCCATTGTCATTTTGAAGATCGATATTAATTTGTTAGGGCTTCATGGTGCCCTTTTACTTTGTGCAGCAGTGGACTAAGGATTTTTTGACACAGGTTTTACTGTTTTTATTTTTTAAGAATTTAATTAAGAAATATTAGTTTGAGCTGGGCTGGAGCTTGGTAATAAAACCGAGTCATAATAATTAGCTTATTTATGCAAGAGTAGTCCCTAGTTACACGGGTCATGACTCCACTATCTCCTGAACATTAGGAGTCTGTAGAGCAAACTAACCTAAGTGTCCTCAGTCCAGCAGTTAAGCGGTATCACAATGTCATTCACCTTGATTGGGACCATTAGGAAACTCTGTGAACACCCAGAGATGCAAGTTGTTACATAGTCATACCCCATTGTAGGTCCTTTTTCATGATTTAATTAGATGACACAGTAAACATCATGGGTGGAGAAACCACAAGAGGAAAAACATAGACTGACTAGTTGAAAGGCAATTATACCATAGGACAGGGCTGTCAACCTCCAGCCCCCCAGATGTTTCAGAACTGCAATTCCCATGATTCCCTGACCAGCTATTGAATTGAAGGAATTCTGGGAATTGTAGGCATCAACATGTGGGGGGCCACAAGTTTGACAGCCCTGCCATAAGATATCCAAATTGTATTTCTAAATACTTGATATACACACCGTCTGGCCAAAAAAAGTCACACGCTAATATTTGGCTGGCCCACCTTTTGCTGTGATTACAGCACGCATTCGCCGTGGCGTCGTCTAGATACGTTTGGGCAATGTCACAATATTTACGAGTATTTCCATCCAGAGTCGCATTAATTTGTGGCCAAGATCTTGTATTGTTGATGGCAGAGTCGGAGCGTTGCGTAAAGTCTCTGTAACTTTGGGGGCTTCCAGCCTTACCTGTGTGCTTGAGGGCAGCATGTCTGATGCTGCTCGCTGACCAACGCCCGGTTTAAATGGAGACAGGCAGGGAGGTGGCTGCATGAGGCGCGGCTTGAGTGGGGGGCACGGTCTGGTGAAGGTCTTTAAAAACCCTCAGTTAGTTCTCAGCAGTGCCAGACAGATGGTTAATAATGAATCCCAATTTGGCGATGTCAGTGAAAAACATTTGTGGATTTAATTTAAAATGAATATCCACATGGACCAAAAATCCCCGGCACTCCGAGGGAGTACTGTCAAACCTCATAGGAGCGGTCATGTGTACCTGGGATGTCTGAACGACAGGGGACACAGGTATAGCAAGCGGGGGTGCAACAGCAGCTGGTTCCAGTTGAGCAGTGCGAGTCAGGATAGTTTGTAAGGCAAGAGCAAACTGATCCATCCTATGGTCCTGCTCATCCTGTCTGGATACAAAGTTACTCAAATGCTGTGTTAAGTCTGCGGGATCCATATTGGCCAGATCGTAATGTCACGGTTCCCGGATCCCACCACGCAGTACTTAACGCCCAACACTCCACAGAGCCCAAAAGCTACCAACAGAGTAGCCGTGAAGAATCCCTGTCTGGCAGAGCGTTATTTATTTTTATTTATTTATAAAGGATTTTACCAGGAAGGATACATTGAGATTTCTCTCGTTTTCAAGTATGTCCTGGGTTCAAGTACATTGAAGTGTTACATTTACAGAAATACAAAGTAATACAATGTAAGATATTAACAACACAAATATACAGATTAACAGAAAATAAATATGTAGGAAATATAGTCACTAGGTTACATGTTTACAGGTGCATTCTGTATTGAGGTATGTTAACAGGGAAATTTTGAGTGACTTAAGACTGGTGGAAGATTTGATGGTGTCTGGGAGGTTATTCCATAATTGTGGTGCTCTGTAGGAAAATGAGGACCGAGCCACTGTCTTTTTGTATTGTGGTATTGCAAGTAAGGTGCTGGTCCTGGATCGGAGGTTATAGGATGAGGGAGCTGCTGGGGGAAGCAGTCTATTCAGGTAGGGTGGCAGCTTCCCAGAGATGCTCTTAAACACCAGGCTGGAAAGGTGAAGGGTGCGTCTGGATTCTAGCGATGGCCAGTTTAGCTGACATGGGTGAATCCTTTATGGGAGGCAGAGAAGCCTATCGTACGGGATTATAAAGAATTCATAGCCGAGTTAAAACGTACATTTAATCCTACCAGAAAGGCCAAGGTAGCTGGCAAATCCTTGTTCAGCATATGTCAAGGGAACAGGACTGTGTCTGATTATGCCATAGAATTTAAAACGTTGGTTTCTGACGTGAACTGGACAAATGAGACTCTGGTTCTGGTTTTTATGGAGGGGTTATCAGAGTCATTGATGCATGAATTGGCTCCACGTAAACTACCTGAGGTATTGTGTGAACTCATTGATTATTGTATAGATCTGGATGATCAGATAAGGGACAGAAGAACTCCAAGAGAGAAACCTAAGCGACCATTACCTAGGTTGGCCCCTGTCTTTCAGGCACCACCAAGAGAGTTATCCCCTCCCTCTGAGCCTATGCAACTAGGCCATACTAGGCTTACAGAGGAAGAGAGAACAAGGCGTTTTCGTGAGGGATTGTGCCTGTATTGTGGTTTAGAAGGACATTTACGATTTCAATGTCCCACTCGCCCTAGAATGCATGATAAGTCGGAAAACTACCGCACCTAAGGCAGCTGAGGAGACAGGCCTTGGGTGTGACGTGCATGTCTCCTGTCAAAGACACTAAACTTTTGTTACCAGTATCCGTGGCTTGGGAGACCAAAACCACGCATACTACCGCTTTTGTTGATTCTGGGGCTGCTGGTAACTTTATTGATGTTGAATACGCTTCTTCCATTTCTCTACCTCTGGTTGTAAGAGAGACGCCCTTAGCTGTCGAAGCCATAGACGGCAGACCGTTATCCTGCCCTATGATTACTCACGATATGGTTACAGTGGTTCTTACCACTGGTCTCTTGCATAAAGAAGAAATCATATTTCAGGTTATCCATACCTGAGCTCCTTGAACCTGAATGCTATTGTGATTTAACCTGTTATTGACCTCTGCTTGTTTTAGGACTATTCTGCCTTCCGTTGCCCTAGACTATTTTCTTGTACTATGCTACTGCAATGATATCGACCCGGCTATTCCATTTGACTATTCTATACTCTGTATTCCTGATTCTGGCTCGTCTGACTACCCCCCATGTTGCCAACCTGGTTTTGTTACAACATTAGCTAGTTTACCTGGCCAATTCTAAGGACCAGACAGTTAGGGATTCTTCACGGCTACTCTGTTGGTAGCTTTTGGGCTCTGTGGAGTGTTGGGCGTTAAGTACTGCGTGGTGGGATCCGGGAATCAGGACAGTCTTCTCCAGCACATTATCCCGAAGATTCTCAATGGGGTTAAAGTCTGGACTGTGCGGTGGCCAATCCACGTGTGAAAATGATCTCCCATGCTCCCTGAACCACTCTTGCACAACTTGAGCCCGATGAATCCTGGCATTGCCATCTTGGAATATGCCCGCTGTGCCATCAGGGAAGAAAACACCCATTGATGGAAAATCCTGCTCATTCAGTATATTCAGGGAGTCACATGACCTTGGCTGAAACATATTAATCACAGCAGTAATTATCCAGTGGAAGGCTCACACCTACTGACTTTGTTAAAAGCAGGCGGGGACTTTTTTCTGGGCCAGGCAGTGTATGTTGGCAGACTGTGCAATTCACCCACATTTATATTTTGCGATACCATAAACGCATATGTACCGGCTAGACCGCTTATCATCTTATGTATGCAGATGGAGGCAGCGGCATGGAGGGAATGATGGTGCCATACTCCAGGATATCACAGCAGCAGCTCCTGCCTCTGGAACAGAGTGCCTATAACACAGATATCTTCAGGCAGGGCCTTACACCTCCTCAAATGCCTGGGGACCATTTACATCCATATGGTGAGTGTAATTCAATTTAGCAAGAAGCTGAAAGAGAAGCTGAAAAGAAGGACACGATCTTGCAAATTTTCTTTGGAAGGTGCAGATTGCGTAGGTTTATTTCGATGGGTTTAAAATGTTTTTTTTTTTTTAGGTGATGTTGCGATGAGAAAAAAAAGGAAAAAGAATCAGATACCATTGTATATTTTTGGTGCACACACAGCTTAAATATCTACAACAGCGTACAGGTTGACTATCCCTTATCTGAAATGCTTGGGACCAGAAGTGTTGAGGATATTTGCAGATTTTGGATTACTTGCGTATAATAATGCTAGGTCTTCGAGATGGGACCCAAATCTGAACGTGCAATTAATTTATGTTTCATATACACATAGCCCGAATGTCATTTTATACAATATTTTTAATAGTTGTCCCCGTCCAATAGGATCGGGTGCAGAATTTTCCACTTTTGGTGTCATCTCAGTGTTAAGGTTTTCGGATTTTAGAACACTTTGCATGTTCAGATATGGGATTCTCAACCTGTATTAGGTTTATTTCACAACAGGAGATAAACCTAAAGGGATTATTCGATAAGCGACAAACTTGCCACCAAAGGACACCGAACGATTCAATTTCGTGGCAGTTCTTCTATTCACTAAACTGTCATTTTGCCAAATACTGGCGAATTGACAGCGAAATTGTCCCATAGAGAAGTGATGGTTAATCTATCTAAACAACGCCGAACTGCACCGAAATGCCTTGATCTTCGGTGATTCAGTTTAAAAGGTTTAAACAGGAGAATCCCATAGGATTCAAATGTAAAAAAAATATCATTGTTTCTATTTTTTTTTCTTATTCAACTAGTTTCTGAAAATGAAAAGCATCAACAGTCTTTATTTTTGGGAACATTTTTTGTATTTTTTTTTTACGAAACTTTTGATCCAATTTTTTTTAAAATTCTGTAACAGACTTTTTTTTATTTTTATAGGATTTCTTTAATTATTTACACACATTTTATTGCATTTTTATCGGTTTAAACACCTATTAGAAGAATAGCACAGTTCTGGGGGGGTTTCTGCAGTACGGGGGTCTGTTCGGTGCACTTCGGGGACAGGTCAGCGAAATGGAAATCGCCGAAGCGCACCGAACGAGAAATCACTGAAATTTCGGTGCTTTCTGAATAACCCCTTAAGAAAATTTATTATGATTAAACATCATGTTGTTGTTAAGTACCAAAACCTGGGATCACAAGAACAATTGTAAGAACTGATTGATGAACTTCATGGTAAGACACAACGAAAACCATTAGTTAATTGGTTTCCTTTTTTTGAAGATATTCAAGATTTATTACGGTTATGGAAATACAATATCTACCCCATTTAGGGCCCTATTACATTCTTCACGCAAAAACGCACGGTAAACGTGTGAATTTTTGCGCAAAGCTTGAAACGTTAACGCGCACAAATCAATGCTGGTATTACAATCCTCGCGCATTTTTTCACTGTCAAAAAAATAACGCGCGTAAAACAGACGAGCAAAAACGCACGCGCAGCAACGTTGCGCGCAGAAATCAGTGTGCGGACAGTTTTTTTACGTGATTCAGCCAATCAGAAATAAGAACCACAATTGTCTCACGTTCAGTTTTTGCACCTGTCAAAATCAATCTGAGTATATATGCTGCATCAATAATAAAAACACGCAGAACTTCTCCATTTTATTGGTTTGGGTATGTGTAGAATGTGTAACTATACTTTGCTGCGGGTTTTTTTTGGGCTGCTTGTATTTGGTTTCGGTCAGGTTGATAGAATTTGCCATTAACACCAGCTTTTAGGAGCTGCTAAAATCATGCGCGCAAAGGCTGTGCGTTACAAACTGCGCATAGATTGTAATACCATCCGCGTACCAGCGCACAAACGCATTTGCGCTCACAATGCTAAGTATAGGACGTGCAAAGCACAGTAAGCTCGCGCAGCGTTCGCGCAGGTTCACCCGCGATAGACGTATATGCGCGTTTGTTGCGCTGAGATTGTAATACGACTTTCTGCGCAAAGGGTTTTGCCCCTCGCGTTAATGCGTTTTTGCGCGGGCGCAAACGTATGCGCGAAGAATGTAATAGGGCCCTTACTATAGAATGCCGATCAGAACCCAGGAGACAACCTTCTAACCGCTTAGAAGGCAAACTCGTCACCACCACAAGTGTGATGCTTTCTCCATTTAATTCTGTTTAACTCCATTATAAATGTAAATTTGATTTCAGTATAATATTGACCTGTTCTCATTCGCAGACACCGAGAGCGTTTTCCATGACATGGACAATGAAAATATCAATTATCTTGGAGGCTCTCTCCTAACGTCACCGGAGGCCAACAACTTACAGGCCCGCGTAGGACCCATTGACCGCCTTTATTCCATGCAGAGCTCCTACTTTGCATCCTGACACAAGCTATTAAAAAAAGAAGAAATGCTACGAACAAAAAAAAAAAACTAATTTGTGTGAATTATTCATGATCCTGGTTGTTTTTTGATTTCCGGTATTTTACGTACACAGAAAAAGATCAGAACTGATTGAGAACTTCTTGACTGGCAGATGAAATATTATAGGACATAATTGCTTATTTATTTCTGATTTATGAAGAACCGAGCCGTCACAAAAAAGGTGAAGTAGGTCTTTATTAACTAATTAGTTGACCTTATGAAGTCTTTAACCTTTTCGCTACCAAAAAAAATGCATAAACTCAATATTGCATCGTAACACAATAATAAAAATTAGCATAATACCATTTTCCATACCTTTTTAATGCAGGATTTGTGTGCCCCCCCCTGTGAAGAACCAAAATTCCCCAGTGAGATCTCACTCCTGTCACTCTGTATTACTGTAAAGAAACTACAAAGAGCAGCCCTCAGCCTCACTGTAACAAAAAGCTCAAAAAAACTTTACTGCTATATCACAGCAGCCAGGGAGAGGGCAGAATACAGGGAGAACTCTGGGGTCACTCACTGCTGTACAGGGATAAGATTCAGGCAGTTATAATTGCAGAAAATCCCTGTACAATACAGATACAAGGTGTTACTGTCGTTTCCATACACAGGCATTATGCAGCACATTACAGGTAATATTTTTATATTGTATTGGTAGATTTTGGAAGCTGCATTGCTAATAATCCCATCATGATCACTAAAAATCTCCATAAGCAGGAGATCTGACCATTTTATTATATATCTTTATCACACAAAGGCAGTTTCTGCCTCTATGCTAATAAGGCTGGGGTCAGACCAGCGCACTTTTAACGTGCGTTCTGGCGCACATAATTACGGCCGCACTAGCAGCAATGATGGGCAATGACGGCCAATATACGATGTACGGCCGCACAAAAGTCCGGCCGTGCAACGCAAGTGGAATTTGAACGCATTTTTCTGAGAACGCTGAACCGTTAGTACTGATGTACTGAGTGCGCAGCTGCGGCATAGCGGCGTGTGTGCGTGATTAGGAGATGTCAGACACTGCTAATGTCCAGCCTACATAACGTCCAGACGCAAAAAGAGTTTTATTGACGATCTGTACAAAATCACGCCCGAAAATGCGCGTCGTCTGACTGTTTTTGCGCATTCCGTGAAAAAATACGTCAATGCGTTCGGACGCACTTTTTCGCGTTCGCGGGGAAAAATGCTTTCGTCTGACCCTAGCCTAATACTCGCCACCCAGGACATACTTGAAAACGAGAGAAATCTCAATGTATCCTTCCTGGTAAAATACTTTCTCAATTTTTAAAATAAAAAAAGAAATGCAGATCACATGTGAAATTGTACAAGATATACACCATTTACAGGGTTATTCAAACAGAGGTGAAAACCAGGAGAATGACTGGAGAAGTGAAAATCCAGGTCAAAATAGTCAAACCAGGAAAATTCTCCCATTTATCTCACTTTCCAAATCAGCTATTTGGTCTAGATTCTTCTCTTCTCCTGCCAATTCTCCTGCTTTTCGCCTTTCTCTGAATAACCCTGTTAGAGTTTAGAACCTTTCCTCCGAGCAATAGTTCTGTGAAGGGTTAAACAAAATGAAAAATTACAAAATGAAGAAACTTACATTATTTTATATATTATTTAAATCTATTTAACCGTGTTGGAATAACAAACTCTGTGCAAAGTTGCCATTTTACCCAATATTTAATTGCTAACTACACACATCCCATGTTTCCAAAAAAACTGTTATGGTAATTTTTTTTTCAACAAAAAAACTGCTTGGTAGTGAAGGGGTTAAAAGTGGCGAACCTTCAGTATTTCCACTAGAAGTTGCTAAATCTAAACTATTTTCTGCAATATCTGGCCCGAGATACAAAACACACGAGACACAAACATTGCTTCAAGCAACAAAGAAGGGATTCGAAAACAACAGCAGCTTAAAAGAACGGTTTAAAATCTGTTCATAGGATTTTCTTTGAGAACTAGGCGACCATTATACCGCGGGAATATTAACTTTTTGGCTATGAAGGCGTTCTAGGACTTTGAGGCTGGCGGCAAACGAGCGTACAGGTAGTGCGTACAGTGCGTCCGTTACGGACGCACGTTTTACAGGAGATTGTGTGTACTGCGTGAAAGCGCGTCCGTAACGGACGCACATTTTGACGAGAGACCATCAGGGTTATCCAAAGAGATTCGAAAAGTCACCGCACGTTCGGTGACTTTTCGTTCTCTTCAATTCGGTTCCTTTTGCCGATTGCATTTCGGTGACCCTGCGGTGTATTCAGCAAACACCACAGGGTCCCCGAATTGCAGGGAAAAGCTGCCGAAAACCTGACGAAAACTAACCGAATGCACTATGAAAACAAGCAAAAACATCTGGATTAACCTTCGAAGAGGAGCCGAACAGGAGCCGAAAAGAGCCGAATCACACAGAGCCGAAGCAGCTGTGACGTAGAGGAGGCAGTGAATAAATTAGAAAAACCATTTGTATGAATCTGGGAAAAAGAAACGCTGTTTGCAAAGAAACTACTGAGCGAAAATGTCTGAAATTTTCACAGGAGGTCCAGGGAATGATAATAAAGAGGGCTGTTACAAAAAAAATAAGCAAACTGAAAAAAAAAAAAAAATCGGACTTTTAATTTTTTTTTAAAAAATTCAGAAAAATGCTTAAAGTATCCGAAAAAATCTATAAATAAAGAGGCTTTTTGCTGCAGAATTTTATAATGAACGGTTTATTAGATATTGAATTAAAACGGGAATATTTTTAACATTGAAGCCTATGGGATTCTCCTGAATAAATTTGCCGAATTAAACCACCGAATGGCAGGACATTAGGGGAACCTTTCACTGCTGGTTTGTGTTCTCTGAATAGCCGAAGCAGTGCTTTTTCATGGGGATTTCACTGCCCTCGAACAGGGACCGAACAGGCACCGTATGTTCAGGCAATTCGACAGGATTTGGCGAATTGCCTGCTCTCTGGATAGCCGAATGGCCAGGAAAGGTAACCGAACCCTGATTTTCAGCGTTCGGTTACCTTTCTCAAGCAATTCGAATCTCTTTGGATAACCCTGATTGTGTTCAACAGACGATCAGAAGTTATGAACGTGGATCAGAAGATGGCAGATGCTTCAGCGTGCTGGCCTTCGCTCTTGCGCATATATTCACGCACACAAGAAGCAGCACGTAGTCCCTGCGGGACGCCTAGCTTTTTCACGTCCATGCCATTTTCCATCCGTAGCGATACGCAAAGGTCGTGCGTGAACAAGTGCGCAGGTGCATCGTGTGGTGTTATTCATTGACTCCAGCAAAAAGCTACCACGGACGGCAAATTGTGCGCATAAACGTACGCAAAAAAATCCGCTCGTGTGCCGCCAGCCTAAACCGACTTTCTAAAGATGGTCTTTTGTGTTCGGTAAATCTGTATGTCAAGGTTTCAATGAGAAGATCTTTTGACAGGTCCAGTCTTTGGTCTCCTATTGAGTTCCCAACCGTTGACCACAGCGGCATTTCGGGTGTTTGCTCGTTCTACTGTGATAGTCTCCCTAGACCTCTTTGTCACCATGACCTTCAGGGTTTATCCAGGCTGGAATAGGAACCCCAGAGCTGCAACCTTCATCATCTTTTGGACACCATGGAGAAGACTTGAACGTTCTCTCGCTTGCTCTACCCTATCGCCTGTGACCAGGCTACTCCTTGTATTCAATCCTTTGGGCTCCACATCTTTTTAAGAGACTCACAAGAGGGGAGACTGTAGTGGGCCGTTCATCGATTATCTTTGTGGCTTTATTGATAGAATAGGTGGAATGTCTACTGGTTACCCCACCCGAAGTTCCACCATGGCCCTAGAAACAGCAAAAATGAGTTTAGAGAGCAATTTATTTTGTGATGGATTAAAGCAGGGGTTAGCAACAGTGTCCCTCCAGATATTTTGAAACAAAATTTCCCATGTGGCTCAGCTAACCTAATGAGTGGCTGAGCATCATGGGAGATGTAGTTCCAAAACAATGAAGGGCCAAGGTTGTTGACATCAGGGGTAAAACTTTATCAGACAGGGTTATTCAGAGAAAGGTGAAAACCAGGATAACTGGCTGGAGAAGAGAACAATCTAGACCAAATAGGAGACTATTTCCAGTTTGGCTATTTTGACCTAGAATTTTCACTTGTCCAGGCATTCTCCTGAGGTTCCCCTTTCTTTGAATAGACCTGAATGTGTGAAAATAGGCAAGATTGTCTCCAGTGTCGTTGGGACTTCAGACAAGACCACCACAAACAGGTCATATGTAGGCTCTCCATCAACCACTGTGAAATGTGCACGGAGATCTACTTTCCCACCAGTATATATACAGCAGGCAGCGACTCTGCCACCAAACACGTGTGGAAATTTTCAACCAATATATTCATCCAAACACCAGAAACGCTGACTCACAGCAGGGATCAACCAACTCTCTGTGTGACCGCACTGAACTGCGTCCGTCGCAGCTTTGTGATGGATCGACGGAGAGGGCCACATGGAGTAGCGGACGCACGAATTGCAGCTACCAGCGGACGTAAAAAAAAACCCTGTCAAAAAGCTACAACTGACGCTGACGGGGCTACAAAGCGTGATCCTCCATAGGAGGATCTTGCTTTGTAGCGCTGAGCGCACTAACTGCGCTCGGCGAGGTGGCCTCGCGGGTGTCAGAGTGGAAGGAACGTCCACTCTCACACTTTCCTTCCGCTCTGAAAAACACCTGTTTGACCGCAGCCTTAGGAATAAAAAAATAAATAAAACAAAAAGGCTGACAACAACCTGAATTGGTTTCACTGGCTGAATAAGTCTTTACAAGGTGCGCGCCTGTTCATCCTGTGCAAAGGATCGTCTGCCACCTCCAATTCTTTTCAATAAAACATCACATGAAACAGAGTCCAGCACTTGAAAGAGCAGCAGGTTTTTTTCTGGAGAACTTAGTGATGGAAAAATCTGTAACAAACTGTAAATTTGTAAAACAATGTACCTTTTAAATTCTTCTAATGCTGAGAATGTCCAATGACTGTGCTGTTACCTCCCAAAAAGATTTTTACGTTCCATGTGAACCTATGCTGTAACGTTTTACATTTTTTATAGAAATATGGGTGTTTGTGCGTTAATTTGTATATTATTAAACTTGATCTTCCCCCCAAAAAGAACGTTTGTATATTTCTTAATAACAGAACAGCAGAGAGGCGATAAACATGGTTTTAAGCAGCGGTGCTGAAATCAGTGTGTGTTGTTCGTTAGAATCACAATGTGTGACAGCATGGTGACATTGAATAAATTGTTACAAGTATTTATAAAGCGCTAACAAGTTCCGTAGAGGTGCAGGAGGTAAGGTGGGTGAGCATGGCACAGGCATTCATAACAGACTGCAGAGGGAGAATCTGGGATCTCTTAAGGCCAGAGGTTACAATAGTCAAGGCGGGAGATAATAAGAGCTTGGATGAGCATTTTAGCAGAGTCCTGATTAAGAAATTGGCAGACACGTGCCATGTTTTTTTAGGTGGAAGTAGCAGGATTTGGTTAGTGACTGAATGTGAGGTGTGACACCACCGCAACGAGCCTGAGAGGTAGAAGTAATGGTGGCACCATTCACCTGAAGGGAAATGGGTGCAGGAGTGTTGGTTTTAGAGGTTAAGCTTTAGGAAACGGGAAATCGGAGTCAGCCTGTAGGCGAAGAGAAAATGTAGATTTGTTTTGCTGAGGTGTCGTCAGCCTAGAGATGCTATTGGAATCCATAGGAAGAGATGAGGTTGCCGAGAGAGGCGGTATAGACGAAAAAGAGTAGGGGACCCAGAACAGAACCTTGAAATGCAAAGGGAACTTCATATTTGGTAATAATTCAAGGAACACTCAAGTCTAAATATAGAGGGGGACTGCAAGATTTGATTAGTAACCCCTTCTCACCTGCACCTCCCCTTACCCCCCCTATTTTCAGATTAGAGCAGTTCATTAATCGTATCTAGTATAAAAATATGTCAACGATCTCATATCGATGTCTGCGCAATGGAAGTCTCCCTCGAAGAATTAACCAACTGATAAAGAGCGAAATAAGGCGGATTGAGGTGATCAAGTAGTAGCGGGCGAGGCCCCCCTGCGAGGCCAGAAGCTGTACACAAGAGCCGTCGAGGCTCTATGCTTACGAGTTCATTGACAGGTTTATTGGATCCGCGATACTGCACCACTACCACTACGCTACAATTTATTGAGATCTGAACACGCAGATTGGAGAGAAGCCATTGTGTATTCTTTCCTGGGTATAAGGAAGATTCACATGGTGTGTCCAAGTGCGCTTTCACAAGGACCTTATGTCCAATAAAACTATTTGTCATAATCTGCATGTGTGGGATACACGTGTGTGCATGCGCAGCAATATTAAGATAAAGCTGTTGTCCCCTATTGTTCGTAGCGCCATCCCACTTGGGAACTAAGTGGTCCATTACAGCAACAAAACCCCAGGGACAGCCGGGGGAAGGGGGGACACCAAGCTCACCATTAACATAGTTTTGGTGCGTCGCGTGTCTCTGTAAAAAGGTATACAAAATGTATATAAAAACAAAATCACAATAAAATGTATCCTATTATATCTGTAACCAAATACTGTAAGAAGTGCTTTGATGGGTGCACAGACAGTATATTAGAATAGATTAGCATTCGTAACTTAAAAGGGACAGGACCACTTACATAAGCTGTAACAAGATCATTTGTGCGTTACAAACAAAACCACCTTATAAAACACACGCTGGGTTTTTTTTCTTTGTTTAAAGGAATTGCATGAAAAAAAAAGGTAAAATACGTTTTTTTTTTTTAAATCTATTTCCATTTTGTGGATTTTTCCCATGATGCAACACTTACCAAAATCTGTTCAAAAGTTCTACTCTGTGGCTGTGCTTTATCTTCTACAGTACAAACACAATATGGCAGTGCTGACAAAGTTCTTAGGAACGATCGCTACAAGCACTCACATGTGATCCCTGTCTCAAATCACATAGACCAAAAAAGATAATCGAGTGCAGCGAAGACAATGTTACTGTCTTCAGATCTTGGGGGCAAATGTCCTGGATCGTGAAGAAGGTTTTCTTCTTAAGATAACCTCAGATAAAGAAGAAAATCATCATAGTGCGATCTGGTGGATAATATGTAAAATCACAGAGGAAAGTCTATACACTCACGTGTAACAGAGCCCTCCTGGCTCTGGATGATGTGCCTCGGGGTTGTTAACCGGCCACCCACTTGCCCTTCTGAAAGAATGGAACTTCAAACCTCAATTCTTGAGACCTTTAGATATGAAGGAGCATAGCATAGACCGTAGCAAAATGAAATCAAGGAAATAGAGTAGAAAAGGTTCTCACACTTTGTGGGACCTAGCCTAGGTCCTTAGGATTCAGGCTCAGAAGTTGCTGCTACATTCTATGCTATGCTCCTTCTTCATATTTAAAGGTCTCAAGAATTGAGGTTTGAAGTTCCATTCTGAGGTTATCTTCGCTGCACTCCATAATCTTTTTTGATCTTCTACAGTATTTAACAGTTAAGGCCCGCGTCAGACGAGCACACTTTTTCGTCCGTCTGACCACACGGTTTGCTGTCCGTTGTAGCTTTTCAAAGGAGTCAATAGAGAACAACACACGAAGCATGTGCGCATGTTAAAACGGCTGCCAAAACAGCATTAACGTGAAAAAGCTAGACGGACGTAAAGAAACCCCTGCATACAGGTTTTTTTTCTTTTTCTCAACAGTTAAAATTAACTGATCATCTCATCAGTTAAAAAGTACGTCCGTTACTGTGCGCATTCAGTGTGCTCGTCTGACCCCAGCCTTAGGAGGCAGGAGGTCTATTGTTCTCCTGGCTACCAGAGATAAGCACTGGCAGCTGAATGAGAGGACAGGGAGCTTAAGAGACTTTTAATATACCCCTTGGTGAGGTGTATGGCAGCAGTGTATGCGCCCAGTGACACAAAGTATAATAATTTATAAACATACAAGAAAAAAACAAAGCACTTGTAAGATATCAGCAACATTAAACACAATAAGGGCATTTCATTTTTTTGGTGGTAGTGGCTCTATAATGAAGGATGTGGAGCATCTAGCCTTATACCCCTGTAGTTTTGCAACAGGGAATTTAGCATTTGGCCTGCATTGGTTTACACACCAGAGTGGAAGATATTTAAGTCTTTACAAAAGGTAAGAGGAGAAAAAATCCACCAAATGAAACAAGCTCGCCCTCTAGTGTTCAAACTTATTCAAGGCACGTAAAGGGTTTACTTATTAGGGAGTTTGACTGTGGTACATTTCGGAGCCATCTTCGTTTAGATTTTTCTGGGCTGTTAGAGTAGTGTTTCCCAAACCTGTCCTCAGGACCCTCTGCCCCTCGCCAGGTTTGCAGATAGCTGAAGCACAGCGCAGGTGATATGATTTGCTGCTCAGTGATTGCAGGATTCAGTCTACTTTTCCCCAAGGTGATCTGCAAAATCTGGCCTTGTTGAGGGTCCCGAGGACAGGTTTGGGTGACACTGACTAAAAACGGTTTATGTGAATATAAATCTGTAAATATGTGAGAGGCAATTTATACTTAGGTGCTTTTATTCTGGGACTGTTAAAAAAAAAGGTCAACATTTCAAAACTTACAAAAGGTCTTTTTTTTTTCTTTTAACCACAAGATAGGGGTTAATTTCCTATGAATGGTTGATGTAGTTAGTGACCTTTGGGTTGCAGAACAATAATGAAACCACATGTCAGCCGGTTCCAACAACGTGATCTGAATCTGACACGGTTAAACTCAAGGGAAGCTCAGTGATGGCTCCACCATTGTGTACGAGTGGTTAACAAACCTCAGTGTATCATCAACTCACTATCCATCTGGAAGAACAGATACTAAAAGTGAACCGTCATGTACAGCCGTAACGGGAAAGGTAAGTTATAAAATGACCTTAAGGGTTAAAAGGGGAGGAGTTCAGAGGGGGGGTCAGGAGAGGTTAAGGTTTATATGTATGCCCCCCCCAGTCCTGGTTTAATGAGTCCTTTTAATTAGTACACCTCACAGAGAGCCAAGGAATCTGTAAACTGTCCCTCTGAAGTCAAGGAACTAATATATATCTATACACACACAATAAATATTCGTATGGTGTAAACTTTGAGTGTATATGTATTACACACATCATGAAAGGGTCTATACTGATATATATATATATCTCTAGCCATCTAGTATGTCATGGCACTGGCAAGGAGAGTGCTGTTAAAACAGACCCTGGATGCAAAAAAGTGAGAAATGGGAGACCTCATTTGCAAGTCCTACCCAGAGTTCCTTGCTGCATATGGGGAATGTAGCAAAATATATATATTAATCTCTGGTAGAGAGTGATCTGCAAAGTGACTTCAAATGGTCCAGATTCCCAAACCTGTCCTCGGGACCCGCTGACACCAGGTTTTCAGGTATCTGAAGCACAGCACAGGTGATAGGATTTGCTGCACAGGGGTTGCAGGATCCAGTCTGCTTTTCCCCAAGGTAATACTTAACCCCTTATCACCGGGAGAGTTGTGCCATCGGCAGGACATACTAGTACGCCCCACTTGCTGGCTGCTGCAGCAGACCTCTCCTCCAGGTTACCTACGCAGGTGACACGCGGCGTGCATCTTTGGCTCCAGGGGGACAGCCAGTGATGCGTGGCAACTGGTGGGTGGGACTGTCACGGCTCATAGATGCTAGTGAGGCATGCTATGCCGCGCTAAGGCACACCTGCTGCGGGGGACGGCATAGTACGTCCCGCGGCGGGAAAGGGTTAAAATCTGGCCTCTTAGTGTGTCCTGGGGGGCAGGTTTTGGAAACACTGGTATATAGACGCAACACGAAACAATTCATAAGCTGCAGCCTTGGGAAATCAGGTCACGAATGAAGGCAGATTCCACGCAGCGTATGAATTCTGTGTACAGCAAGGAAACAGGAATCAAAACACATTTAGACGGTTTATCGCCATGAACACACTTTGCATGTGTAGCGCTGTGTTAAAATCTTGCTGCTGGCAGTACCTATTTTTGGCCACAAGATGGAGACAATCGCGATTAGAGACACTGGACATTGGGACTACATTTCCCGGCGTGCTTTGCAAGGAGACAGGAAGTGGGTGGGACCGAGCACACTTACATCCCGAACCTCGTGGAGAACGCGCCAGAGCGTGCCAGGGAACGAGAGAGAGCAGACGCAGTGCCAGACATCGCGAGAGGGCCTAGGCCAGAGCGCGAGTGAGACCTGCCAGTTTCTTTATCGGGTCATTCAGCACAAGTGAAGGAGACCTCCAAGTTCCAGAGATTGCTGCAGATCGAACAATCCAAAGACCTCGAGTGAGGAGTTACCGCGAGTTGATCGGATACGGAAAGCAGGCGGTGAGCTGGACAAGTCGTGGACAAGCTACGGAAAGTCAGACAACGGATCCGGCCGCAAGTATCCCCAGTCAATATCGAGCGGAGAGACGTCCTGGGTCAGCGGAGCCTAAAGCAACCGGTGGATGGGTGAGAGGCCTCCAAGGCCGTTTGTAAATAAAGAACACGCTGCTGTTTTCTCTTTAAAGTCCACAGGGCCCCAACTTGACTAGTCGAAGACATTCCTTAAGTAAATTCACTGGCCAGTTGAACAGTACCCGGGTACCACAAACACATACACACCTTTTACATTCCGGGACTTAACCTGTGCAGGACTCATTCTGTTACGATTCGGAACAGGGGTTAAAGATACGTTCCGAATAATATTTTTCTCTTTTCCGCTGCGCGTTTACCGTAATACGAAGAGATTGTATTTTTTGGGTTTCGCTACGTGTCCCTTTTTCGAATTTCGTGCAATTGCATTTCTTTTCTGTTCGGTTGTGAATATATTTTTTCCAAAATACGAAGCCTCGTGTTTCGTTTCTTTCCCGCTACGCGCTTTTACCGCGATATGAAAGTACTGTAATAATATCTGTGAATACCGTGTCTCAACGTCTGCTTACTATTTTAGTAAACTATTTAAATGATAAAAACTCACAGCGGTGTTGGAGTATATTTATTCCCTAGTGCGGGGAGACTGACCCGTGGTTCATTTTTAGCGGCTCATCCGGGAGTGAGCGCTACACATGGAACACACAAAATCAATTCATGCATTTCTACAAACTGTAGGGAAGTTCTTCACTGCAGTGTGTAGAATTCATGTGCTGCAGGGCCAAAATCAGGTTTCTAATCAAGACGGCGTGATTCTGCATACAGCAGGGAAGCATTTACCCCACAGGATATAGAAATCATTTCACTTATTAGGAGGGCTTCATGAAAACGCTTCCCTGCACTGAAAAAGCACAATCAACCTGTGTTTCTCTGGAAAGTCAAAGCGCTCTGGAGTTGCAACAAAAAGGGATTTGTTTTTATTGTTGTTGCACTGTTAACTTTGGTGAAACAATGGTGTGTAGCGCTGCTTTAAAGACTGTGTTCTGCTGCATTTAATTATTCTGGCCACCAGAGGGAGATAGAGACATAGTGGACTATGCTGGACAAAAAAAACTGAACTACACCTACCATCATCCTTTCTGGGAGGACAGGAAGGGGGTGGGATAGGAAGAGGAAGCAGATCAGCGGCCTCGTGGAAGGCAAGGTCAGAGTGAGCGGAGCAGTGAAAGGAGGAGGACGCACGTGAGAGCTGTCAAGGATCGCGACCAGGCCAGAGTACAGACGCTGTCTCACTGGTGCTGGAGATCGGGACAGTGACCGTGCTGAGACCTACCTACGCAGCGCTGAGAGGTCTGGATGACAAGCTGGTTCCGGCTGGACCCCGAGTTAGGAGACCGCGCTGATCGATTGGGAGTGCAGACGGTGGATCGTTGTTCCAGTTGCCGAGATTCGGCAAGCAGGGAGCGGATGCAGTGGCACAGAGTCCCAGTACACAGCGGAGAAGATCTTGATCGGGTGCTGGACAGTTTCGTCTATCGGATGGGTGAGAGGCCTCCCAGGCCTCAGTTCCCAAATAAGAAAGCACGCTGCAGTATTGTTTAAATCCACAGGGCCCCAACGGTGACTAGTCGAAGATTGTTTGTTTCATTCACTGGCCAGTTGAATACAGTACCCGGGTACCTGAGACAATACACAGACACATTTTTGAGCTATTATTCACGGGACTTACACTCCAGAATGGAGGGGGTTAACCGTTTCTTTTGCCGCCGCGTGTTTTTCCCGCGTTACGAATTCCTGTCATTTAAATACCGTAATATATGCTGCTGTATTGGGATCAGTAAAGAATATAATACATAAAAATCCACAACAGTGCTGGTGTATAGTTATTTCCTAGTGCGGTGAGACTAACCCGAGGTTTATTCAGCGGCTCCTCCGGGAGTGAGCGCTACAGGTGGTTAGTGAATTAACCCCATATTGTACATTACAATAAACAGTGGCTCCACAGGTGTGAGTGGGGATAACGCAGCCTCTGCATAAAACAGAAATTAATAGATTTGAACATGTAGTTAGGATTCTCTGAGCAGATTCACCATTAGCCGGCAGCGAGACAGGGAGAGAAAAAAAATAAAAAATCATCAATGGATACTTAGAGCATCAAACAATAACAGAAAAAAATATAAAGGTTAAGGCTCGTGTCAGACGAGCGCACTGATCACGTCCGTGTTGCGGCACATTTTTACGTCCGTTATAGAATATAATTATGACCAATGGAGCCCCACACACAAAGTGTGGATGCATAACGGACCCGGCAAACGGACGCAGGTTAGGCTAGGACGTAAATCCGCTACAACGGACGCACAGAGTGCGCTGCATCTGCAACGTCCGCATAGCTTTGTGTGTGAGTGATGGAACGAAGTCAAGCAGGCGGCATTTTTGACGGACAAAATGTTTTTCATATTCATTTTTTTTGACTGATGTGGAAGGGAAAATAAATGTCACAAAAACGGACTGTGTGGCCACTACCTTGTCGTCAGTCAGAAAGTACGTCCGTTGTGCACAGACGTACAGAGCGCTCGTCTGACCCTAGCCTCAATAGAACGACCATATCTGGAAAAGAAGAGGAGGTTGTAAATAGCCCTGTAAGGTCCAATGGCAGAATAAAGCCCTGAGTTCATAAGAAAATCCTATATCCAGATCATTTAAACCGCAGCCATGCGACACAGTGAACGCTCAGTCGGCAGGGAGCTCCATGTGACACAGTGAATGCTCAGTCGGCAGGGAGCTCCAGGTGAGGTGTAAGGGCGGCAAATTAGAGAACTGGACCACGATGATGAAAGGTCACAAATCTATTAAAGCATGAATGTGGTCTCCAAATGCTAGATCTCCTTATAGACCATGTTTTTGCTCCCTACAAGTGCACAGGGAAATCCAGATATGGGCCATTTACACCAGGTGGCTGGTAAATGCTACACCCTCCTGACAAGGCCGAAATGATCGTCAGAGATGGACTTTCGCCTTGCGGAGGAGACTTTCTTGGTATTTCAGCACTGGCCGTGATTTCTGGATGATAGCGGTTTGATTAGTATATGATAAGACCTCCTCTGTAACGACACCACGGAGCTAAAACCTTATGAGACCTGAGAGAAGACCCACCGTAGGACAGGACTCTATTGCAAGGGGGGGTGCGCATTTAGGTGATTTTCAGCGACGGTGACCGGACTCACTTTGAGTGTGCGCTCCCCATTCCACACTGTTGGTAGTATGCTAGTGCTGTTGCCCATTCTCTGCCATCTTATAGACCTTCGTCGAGATTCCGATTTTTATTTTGAGACAGTTCTGGACAATCAAAGAGCAGCACCATTGCTTCATTCTGCAGATGGGACCAATTCAGGAGAACAAATGTAGAAAAATCCAGTTCGTTTTTAGATCAGCAGGAGAATCCAACGCTGTGAACACATACAACATTTTTCAATGATTAATTCAACAATCTGTTTAGTCTCACAAGAGGAGTTGTATTTGTTAGATGAAAGGATACCATGTAAAAAAAAAAGAAACTAGAACGAATATATAATATATATATATATATATATATATATATATATAATGTCATAGCCGAGATTGTTGGCACCCCAGACGTTTTTCCAGAAAATTAAGTATTTCTCACAGGAAAGTATTGCAGTAACACATCTTTTGCTATACACAGGTTTATTCCCTTTGTGTGTATTGGAACAAAACAAAAAAAGGGAGGAAAAAAAGAAAATTGGACATAATGTCACCCAAAACTCCAAAAATGGGCTGGACAAAATTCTTGGCACCCTTAACTTAATATTTGGTTTCACACCCTTTGGAAAACAATAACTGAAATCAGTCGGCTTCCTATAACCATCAATAAGCTTCTTACACCTCTCACCTGGAATTTTGGATCACTCTTCCTTTGCAAACTGCTCCAGGTCTCTCTTATTGGAAGGGCACCTTTTCCCAACAGCAATTTTAAGATCTCTCCACAGGTGTTCAATGGGATTTAGATCTGGACTCCTTGCTGGCCACTTCAGAACTCTCCAGCGCTTTGCTGCCATCCATTTCTGGGTGCTTTTTGACGTATGTTTGGGGTCATTGTCCTGCTGGAAGATCCAAGATCTCGGACGCAAACCCAGCTTTCTGACACTGGGCTCTACAGTGCGACCCAAAATCCTTTGGTAATCCTCAGATTTCATGATGCCTTGCACACATTCAAGGCACCCAGTGCCAGAGGCAGCAAAACAACCCCAAAACATCATTGAACCTCCACCATATTTCACTGTAGGTACGGTGTTCTTCTCTTTGTAGGCCTCATTCCGTTTTCGGTAACAGTAGAATGATGTGCTTTACCAAAAAGCTCTATCTTGGTCTCATCTGTCCACAAGACGTTTTCCCAGAAGGATTTTGGCTTACTCAAGTACATATTGGCAAACTGTAGTCTTGCTTTTTCATGTCTCTGTCAGCAGTGGGGTCCTCCTGGGTCTCCTGCCATAGCTTTTCATTTCATTTAAATGTCAACGGATAGTTCGCGCTGACACTGATGCTCCCTGAGCCTGCAGGACAGCTTGAATTTCCTTGGAACTTGTTTGGGGCTGCTTATCCACCATCCGGACTATCCTGCATTGCAACCTTTCAATTTTTCTCTTCCATCCACGCCCAGAGAGATTGCAACCCATGGCACTGTAGCTAAACTTCTTGATAATAGAAACATAGAAACATAGAAAAATGTCGGCAGAAAAGAACCTTTCGGCCCATCTAGTCTGCCCAATTACATGGATACTTTAACTGCATTTATCTTTTGTTTAGGATAGCCTTATGCCTATCCCATGCTTGCTTAAATTGTTGCGCAATGTGGACAAAGGAAAATTTATATCTCTGGAGATGGACTTGTAACCTTGAGATTGTTGATAGTTTTCCACAATTTTGGTTCTCAAGTCCTCAGACAGTTCTCTTCTCTTTCTGTTGTCCATGCTTAGTGTGGCACACACAGACACACAATGCAAAGACTAAGTGAACTTCTCTCCTTTTTATCGGCTTTCAGGTGTTATTTTTATTTGGCACACGGTGAGTTTACAGGAGCATCACATGCTTGAAACAATCTTATTTATCCATAATTTTGAAAGGGTGCCAAGAATTTTGTCCAGACCATTTTTGGAGTTTTGTGTGACATTATGTCCAATTTGCTTTTTTTCCCTCATTTTTCTGTTTTGTTCCAATACACACAAAAGGGAATAAACATGTGTACAGCAAAATATGTGTTACTGCAATACTTTTCTGTGAGAAATACTTGATTTTCTGGAAAAATGTCTGGGGTGCCAACGATTTCGGCCATGACTCTATACATCTCTACAGGCGAATGGAAAAATCCATTCCTGACATAAGAATAGTGATGAAAAGGTAACAAGTTGACCTAAAATTTTGGAATTTTCTTTAAAAATATAAATAATAGGGGATGGGGTTGGGACAAAAGTCAGAAATGTGACTGGATCTTACCAAGACACTCTTGGTAAGGAGTGGAAACCTTTATTGGCCACGCATGTGGATTATTGGCTGATACATATAAAGTTATTTCCTGGGTGTCAGTAACCTTGGTCCTACAGATATCTTGAGATATTTGCACATCAGCCAAGATCAGAGGTTATAGGTGTAACAGGTTGCCTCATTACCTAGTTTGCTAGCTTGACGCTCTCGGCACACCGCAGGAAATCCGTCACGTGTTTGGAGCAGTTTTCTACAGATGCCTGGTTCTTCTTTAGACAATGCTCAAAAGCAACAAAAGATTCAGAGCACTCGGAGCGGATTCTCTGAATAACTGGGCTGCGGCAAAGATAAAAACAATCCATTGACACACACACAAAATTCTCTACAACAGGAATCAGAACCTTAGCATCACAAACATTTGGATCTACATTTCTCATGTCCCTTTTAAAATGCACCTGCCATCATGCCAAATATAAAAAAAGACAGGGAATCACTCCGTAGATTAAGTGTTTAGCTTTTTACAGGGAAAAAAAAAAAAAAAAAAAAACTATTGCCAAGAAAAGAACAAAAGTATAGGAAAATTTAGCAATTTGCAGTCAAACCTTTACAGTCACTCTCATCCCATGGCATGCCACCAGAATGAGTGACAGCTGTGACTGGAAGACCTGCCCTATAATGAGCGCACCAATGCTGCAAGCCAGTCGTGCAGTGTTGACTCTCACCTCAGTAAGCGATCCTACAGGGGGATGAACATGGCTGGATGCAGAGAAGTGCGGCCTTAGCTTTCTCATCACATTGATCTTTATGCCCAGTGCAATACCCACTTATCGAAAAACCACATTAGGCAATGCGCAATAAAACTCGCCTCGTGTAATCAAGAAGCATTATTTTTACAATGCAAGTAAACGAATACCACAGACATTGTCAAATAAGGGATTATTTTTTTTAAATTCTTTTTAAAGGTCATTTAAGGAAAAACCCAAGCTGGAAGGTGGGCATACTTTAAGAAGACTTTAGCTCATTTTCCTGCAGTCTGCTTAAATCATAACAGATGGGAAATGAAATCTATTCATTTGGTGGTTCTGTTTATAAAATGTATCCCTTGTAACAGGTGCAGCAACCTCGGCCCTACAGATGTTTTGGGGCTACATCTCCCATGATGCTCAGTCACTAAACGCTCCCTAAAAGGCACTTCTGTTTAGGAAAGCCTACAACCTAACCCCGTAACGAAACATCCGACGAACCAATAACCGTCCTCCTCTCTATGAATTAACATCTCACTGTAGTCCTCCCTTCCTCTTTTTCACCCCTTCACCCACCTAGGTTATAAAATTCCCACGGGAACAGGGCCCCCCAATCCCTCCTGTATCTTTTGTAGGAATAGTGACTCGCCTTTTTGGTTAATTGTAGAATGGTCTTGTTATTGTACCACCCTGGGGAATGTATTGGCGCTTAATAAATATGTTGGTAAATATAGTTCCAAAACCTCGAGGGCCAAAGTTGCCAACGCCTGCCTTGGACCGTTTACTCACTGTGATGAAGTACACTTGGCCACCTTAACCTTCAGCTCGTGACAATCCTGCTGCCATGTGCCTGGTTTGCCGGTAACACACTGGCCATATTCTTCCATTTCATTTCGGCAATATTTAGCAGTGATTTCCATGGCGGCCTGCCTGTTAGGAATCAGGTTTAGACGTGAGAGGGTTAATTTCAAGGCAGATGAAGATGAAACACACAGGTAAAGTTTGTAGGCGAGAGCACTGAACAGGAGTAACAAATCAAAAAAAATGTGCCTGCATCAAATACCCTTTCACCCGCAGCCAATCTATACCAGAGGTGAACAACTTCGGCCCTACAGATGTTGTGGGACTACATTACACACGAGGCTCGATCAGTCTAATGAGTGGTGGAGCATCATGGGGTAGTTCAAAAACATCTGGAGGACCAAGGTTGCCGACCGCTGGTCTATGCCATCAAATAAGCATTTTTTTTTTTAAAAATGGTGTAAAATTCAAGGGCTCACTCAAGTAACCATGGCTGGTGTAGGTCCTCACTCCCAGACCTTATCGTGACTGCTATGCCACCAAATAAGCACATTCCACAGACTGGTTTTAGAGGACGAGGCTGAAGTTGGTTTCTTATGGATATAGTGCATACAAGTTACTGCTGTTTTTAAAGGGTTAAATAAATGCCATTGGGCCACTGATTTCAACAAACATTACAGAGTTGGATGCCCGCTATTAAAAGCAGTTGTCTTTAGCCTGACCCAACGGTTAGTTTGGCACAGAAATAGTGCCAACTGTGCCACGGGCACCAATTCATATCATTTTGAACAAGTAAATGATGTTTTGAAGGGTTAAGCTGACCATTGGGCCAGGCTAAAGACAAGTGTATTTAATAGGAGGAAATCCAACTCTATATAAAGCCATGTTGAAAATTCGTGGCCCATTGGCAATTAACCCTTCAAAAACCATCAGTTAATCGAAATGATGGGGGGGGGGGGAAAAATCAGTGCCCGTGGCATGTTTGGCACTGCTTCTGTGCCAAACTGACCGTAGGGACAGGCTAAAGACAACTGTTTTTAATAGAGGGCACCCAACTCTATGTAATGTCATGCTGAATTAGTGGCTCTGTGGCAACTTCAGTCTCGTTTTAGAATGTACTCAAACCGTAGAACAAAACATATTTCATTGTATTGTGGCATAAGGGCTTTAGAAAACGCTCAGCGACCTGGTATTTATTTGTTCAGCACATTGAAAGGGATATCGCTTTGTAAGACACAGTTACAAGTATTTATAAAGTGCCAAAAAGTTCCGTAGCGCTGTACAACGAGGGAGACATAACAAATATACATACAAGTTAAACAGACAGTACAGTAGGAGGGAGGACCCTGCTCGAGAGCTTACAATCTAAGGCTGCAGTCACACGAGCGCACTGAGTGCGTCCGTGTGACCTCTCTTCCCTGTGTCTGTCACAGCTTTGTGACAGGCTCTACAGGGAGTAGGGTTGCCAGGTCGGCCATGTTTTCCTGGACATGTATAACTGTTTCACGCAGGGGGAGAGCAGAGGGGAAAGTGCTGTCCTGCAACATGCATGATTCATATGCTGCAGGAAGGAAGTCAAGGCAGGTCACCTAGGATTTCTTACCTGCAGCGTATGGATTTTACATGCACTACCCATCAGCATGAATAAATTATGTGTCCAGGAAAACATGGCCGATCTGGCAACTCTAACGGGGAGGGCCACAGAGTGTAGCGTGCGCACTAGTTGTGTGCACTACCACCGGACGTGCTTTCAGCCTCCCCGTCAAAAAGACACGATGAACGTAGGACGGGGCACAAAGCGCGATCCTCCACATGGGCATCAGAGTGGAAGTAACGTCCGGATGTTCCTTCCGCTCTCAAAAACACTTGTGTGTGACACCAGCCTTAGACAGGGCCGGATTAACAAAGGGGCTGATGGAGCAGCAGCTCCAGGCCCAGAGAAAGGATAATTATGTCTGCAATGATGGGCATTTGGACCCCTGTATCTCCAACTCCATAGCAGCAACAGGGTCATGTGAGGTATCATTGGAAAGGCCAGAGCATGGCTTTTCCAAGGATACCAAACATGACCAGGTTTTATGTAACAATAAAATTAAAAAATGTATTTTTCTTTCTAACACAGCAATACTTTGCTTTTTTCAATTATAAAAAGTGAACAATGATGCTGCACTAACTCACCATCTCATTTCACCAACAAGTGTGGAAGTGATGGCACAATCCGTTGGTACGAATTGTTACATCAAAACCTAAACCACTGCACTGCAGCAAAGACCACTGGGGGGTACTTTGGACACCTGCGTCACTAATCTTTACACCTCATAAGGTCAGGGGAGGGGGTCATTGGACAGGTCAGAGTCTGGCTTTTGCATTGATACCAAACACGACCATGTAAAATCTAAAAGAAAAAAATATATATATTTTTAGTTCCTAAGCGATGGCGTCCATTTGTATAAGGCTGGGGTCAGACGAATGCATTTTTCACGTCTACCATCAAAAAGTGCGTTTATGCGTCCAAACACATTTTTTCACGGAAGACGCAATAGCAGTCATACGATGCGCGGTTTCGGCCATGATTTTTTTACGGATCCAATCCAGGAAACTTTGGGTGTCTGGACATTATGTTGGCCGGACATGAGCAGCGTCTGACGTCTCCTAATCACACACACACGCCGCTATGCGGACACAGCGTATTCTGTAAGTCAGCACTAACGGTTCGACGTTCTTGCAAAAATGCGTTCGTTTGCCGCTTGCGTTGCGCGGCCAAACATTCGTGCGGCCGTACTTCGTATGGGGACCTACGTTGGACGTCATTTGCTGCTACCACGGCCGTAATAAAGTGCGGCTAAACGCACATTCGCACGGTGTTCGTCTGACCCCAGCCTAAAATGAGCAACACCACGGCCATTACGCACCTTCTCATTTCCCGCGCTGGGAGCAAGGTCAGTGTTTTATACATAGTCATATTTATTCATAAAATACCATCCTCCAAAACACAAGGAAAATATATTCATGTTTTTGTTAAAATTTTATATTTTCTGCAGTAGCAGGTTCCCATTTCCCTTTTTTTTTTAAACAAGAATTCCCTATAGAATATATAACCACAAAAGGTTTGGATGGTAAAATTTGAAATTTTTTACACGCTTTAAAATGATTGAAATCTGAAATTTCCTCACACAGTAACTGCCTGGTTAGATAGATATAGCAGTATCTGCGCTATTAACCCCTTCACTGCTGAGCCATTTCAAGTCTTAAAAAAAAACTTTTTTTTTTATTATGCTTTTTCTTTACTTTAGGCTAGGGTCAAACGAAAGCATTTTTACACGCGAACGTAAAAAAGTGCGTCCGAACGCATTGATGTATTTTTTCACGGAATATGCGAAAACGGTCATACGATGCGCATTTTCGTGCGTGATGTTTTACGAATACAAACCAGGAAACTTTTTGCGTCTGGACGTTATGTTGGCCGGACACGAGCAGGGTCTGACGTCTCCAAATCACACACACACACACCGCTAGCGGGCGCAGCGCACTCTGTACGTCCGTACTAGCGGTTCTGCGTTCTCGAAAAAATGCGTTCATTTTCCACTTGCGTTGCGCGGCCGGACTTTCGTGCGACCGTACTTCGTATATTGGCTGTCATTGCCCGTCATTTGCTGCTAGTGCGACCGTGATTAAGTGCGCCAGAACGCACGTTAAAAATGCGCTGGTCTGACCCCAGCCTTATATGTGGTCATGTTTGATATCATTGGAAAGGCCATGCTCTGCCAACAGTCAGGAGATATCGGGGTTCAAAGGAACCCCCCCCCCCATCTCTATCCGATCTTTCCTTAGGAGTCAGGACGTTCCCCACACGTCCTCGGCAGTGAAAGGGTTAAATAACCTAAAATAGGCTTTCATTTCACTAAATTCCAAAAAAAGCCACCGACATATTCAGCACCAGGCCCATAGAGATCTTAATCCGGCCCTGGCCTTAGAGAACAGGAGCTAAAATAGCATTGAACCCGAAACCCAGCCGAAGCAGTGACTCCATATCTCACCATGCTTTGTGGCCAGCCCGAAACCTATCCACTCTGTAATGCTATAAAACACAGCTATGTGCCTAGCTGCGCCACAATGAACACGGCGACATCAAACATGCAGTCACTTGAACGGTCATATAGACCATTACACACAAAGCAAATCAATTTAATGAGAATTCATTCACTCAGAAACAATATAAGCAAATGAAAACGTGACTCATTGCTTGTGCATGAGGCTAAGCGCGCGCACCCGCCCCTTCAGGGCCACACGAAGATATAATAGTAACCCGGCTAAGTTGCCTCAGTTACACTCACATGGTCTTTGACTTCAAGCTCACCCTTGACGATCACACATGGTCAGTGGTTTCCACTTCCTGCTTACAGCCCTAGTCCTTCTGATTGGTTGAGAGAGCTCAGTGCTGTATTGGCTGCCTGGCAGAGCTGGGTTAACCCGCTGAGTGCTGGAATCACTGTGTACAGAAGCAAAAGAGAGATACTGACATCATGTAAAAATAAAGGGACACGTCAGGCTGCTATAATGAATATATATCAGCGGGAAGATATTATGAAGAATAAGGGATACAATCTTTACATTTCAGGTTGCTACATTTTCATAAAATCCCCAGATTTTGGAGAGAATCATACATTGTCTCATATCTGAAGGGAGTTTGGAAGAAAAAAAAAGCATCAAATCTATAAAACTGTGATAAAAATTACGCATAAAAAAGGTAAAAATCTCAATTAACACGGCAGGTTTGGCATATCATTAAATAGTGCACAGGATGGAATATACCTACATCAAAAAGAACTCTCAGGATGGAATATACCTGCATCAAAAAGAACTCTCAGGATGGAATATACCTGCATCAAAAAGAACTCTCAGGATGGAATATACCTGCATCAAAAAGAACTCTCAGAAAGGAATAATATACCTGCAACAAAGAATTCTTTCCTGAACCATTGGAGGGGGGGGGGGGTTGGCCTACGTTTGAGATCATTATCATATATGTATATTTATTTATTTATAAAGGATTTTACCAGGAAGGATACATTGAGATTTCTCTCATTTTCAAGTATGTCCTGGGTTCGAGAACATTGAGTGGTTACAGAAATACAAAATAGTAAAATGCAAGATATTAACACAAGACCAAATATATACAGATTAACAGAAAAATAAATATGGAGGAAATAAAGTCATTATGTTACATGTTTACAGGTGCATTCCGTATTGAGGTATGTTAATAGGGAAGTCTTAAGGGACTTTAGACTGGCGGAAGATTTGACGGTGTCTGGGAGGTTATTCCATATATATATATATATATATTTAAAAACAGGAGGAGAGCACATCAACTCATACATTCAAAGACTTTAACAGTAGCTCATTTAAAGATTTTAGCAAGTTTTAACCTTTTAAAATTTTAAAGGCTTAGGCTGGGGTCAGACCAGCGCACTTTTAACGTGCGT
The DNA here is from genome assembly GCA_009667805.1 of Leptobrachium leishanense. Classification (NCBI taxonomy): domain Eukaryota; kingdom Metazoa; phylum Chordata; class Amphibia; order Anura; family Megophryidae; genus Leptobrachium; species Leptobrachium leishanense. Next base: position 49,237,743 of record CM019065.1, read on the forward strand.
TCTGGCGCACATAATTACGGCCGCACTAGCAGCAGATGCCAGGCAATGACTGCCAATATACGATGTACGGCCGCACAAAAGTCCGGCCGTGCAACGCAAGTGGAATTTGAACGCATTTTTTTGAGAACGCTGAACCGCTAGTACTGACGTACTGAGTGCGCAGCTGCGGCATAGCAGCGTGTGTGCGTGATTAGGAGATGTCAGACGCTGCTAATGTCCAGCCTACATAACGTCCAGACGCAAAAAGAGTTTTATTGACGATCCGTACAAAATCACGCCCGAAAATGCGCGTCGTCTGACCGTTTTTGCGCATTCCGTGAAAAAAATACGTCAATGCGTTCGGACGCACTTTTTCACGTTCGCGGGGAAAAATGCTTTCGTCTGACCCTAGCCTTAAGCGATTTATAGCCATATATTGTGAACTAAATTTCCATCATTTTTTAATGGAGCTTAGGGTTAAAAACCTTGTAAGAAAAAGTGCTGAAATCTTGAATGGGTTATAGTTTGTTAGAATCTTTATAGGGTTAATATCGCTCAATGTATGAGCTACTGTTAAAGTATTTGAATGTAGTTGGTGCTCTCTCCTCCTGCTTTGTTGTATTTTCTTTGTCTTGAAGCACCTGCCCTCTGTGCTGAGTAAAGGTTGAGTTAGTGCTGCCCTCCTGATGCATTTTATATACAGTATATGTCACTTAAAGTGGGGGTGCAGTTCCTCCACTATTTCAGCAGAGGGAACGGAGCTCCCGCTAAAATCCACATATACATAAATATATCACATTGTGTGTTTGTGTTATGTGCAAGAGGATAAATTCTAATGGGGGACAGAAATATTGCTGAGTTCCCACACGCCTTTTTTAGACTTGACGCCACGATAGATAGATGGATAAAATCTAGTGCTATGATCAGGGTGAATATGTCCAGAGACTTTAAATAGGATTAAGGGAAACAATCGCTTTTAATTGGGAAAATGTTTATTTTAACACACTTGGGTCTATTCAGAGAAAGGTGAAACTCAGGAGAATTGGCAGGAGAAGTGAAAATTCTAGGTCAAAATAGTCTCACTTTCCAAATCGGCTATTTGGTCTAGATTGTTCTCTTCTGCCAGTTCTCCTGATTTTCACCTTTCTCTGAATAATCCCCATAGGGTTTAGTAAGGGGGAGCTGAAAAATCAGCAGCATATTCCTTTTACTTTGCCTCATTCAGGTTTCAAAGGGTGGAGACGTTACATGTAATGGGAATGTTGGAAGTTAGATTGAAGGAGTTTGGAGAAAGGGTGCATTTGACATCAAAGGGTATGTAGCAATATAGGGGGACATCCTTATTGTGCCTTGCAATTAACCCCTTTACTACCAAGTGATTTTTCAAAAATCCACTGTCCGGAACCAGTTTTTTTGGAAAATCTATTTTATTCATTACACAGTAAAAAATATTTATGAATATTCCCCATTGTATTTCTTACTGCAATAACCTATTTGGCAGACAGATGGCGCCATCTACTAGCCAAATGGCCAGCAGAACTGCAGCTTGTAGCTCGGTGTTGGCTGGGGAAAAATTGTTATAGTAAGACATTCTCTAGCCGATTTTCAAACAGTTTTTGCACCTTGGGCATCATACGCACACAGGGCTAAGGCTGGAGTCAGACGAGCGTTTTGCAGAGCAGAAGGAACGTCTGTGAGAATGGACGCTCCTTCCATTCTGACGCCCGTCTGGTCGCCTCGCTGAGTGCATTTAAAACCAAGCAATAAAACCAATTCATGTGCACGCTACAGCGTGTGGCCGGCCCCTACAAAGTGTGTCAACGCTGCGACGGACGCCAGGAGGCACGTCAGTACGGGTGCACATACTGCACTCGTCTGACCCCGGCCTATAGCTTAGGGGGCAACTTCTGGAGCCCCAAAGCAAATTAAATCTGTTTGCAGCAAACTAATTTAATTTGCAGTAATACGTACAGCACAGCCCCAGATGGTGTTAACACAACCCCGAGCTGCTGTGTCTGCTGCCGCTGATTGTGTACACAAGGGGTTAGACACTCTAAGGCAGGACTGTCAAACGCATGGCCCCAGATGTTGATGCCTACAATTCACGTAATTCTTTTAATGCCAAAGATGGCTAGGGAATCATGGGAGATGTAGTTCAGAAACATCTGGGGGGGTTGTGTTCCATTATTTCATCGAACCCATGGCAACTCGAGACCCACATCACTTCTGGTGGTGTGCAATCAGCTGTTTGGCTACTTACTTATTGCCTATTGGCATGTAGGCAGCAACAATGGTTTGCCACTCCTGTTTGTTCTGGGCCAGCTTTTGTATGGTACCCCACGTGTGATTCATTCAGGGTTATTCAAAGAGATTTGAAAAGTCATGCTCGGTGACTTTTCGTTCTCTTCAATTCGGTGCAAATCGGCTTTCCCATTTCGGCGACCCTGCGGTGTATTCAGCAAGCACCACAGGGCTGTCGAAGTGCAGGGAAAAGTTGCCGAAAACCAGCAAAAACATCTGAATTAACCCGTCGAAGACGCCGGAAAAACCCGAGCAGGAGCCGATTACATGCAGCGCAGCAGCCGGAAAAAGCCGACACCGCAGAAGAAGGCAGTGAATAAATTAGCAAAACAGTTTGCATGAATGTTTGAAAAGTGAAACGCTGTTTGCAAAGAAACTACTGAGCGAAAATGTCTGAAAATTACATATGAGGTACAGGGAATGATAATAAAGAGGGCTGTTACAGATAAAATAAGTAAAGTTAAAAAAATCTGACTTTTTTAAAAAAAATTAAAATCCAGAAAAATGCTTAAAATATCCAAAAAAAATCTATAAATAAAGAGACTCTTTACTGCAGAATTTTATAATGAACGGTTGATTAGATATTGAATTGAAAACGGGAATATTTTTAACATTGAAGCCTATGGGATTCTCCTGAATAAACCTGTCGAATTAAACCACCGAATGGCAGGGCATTTCGGGAACCTTTCACTGCTGGTTTGTGTTCTCTGAATAGCCGAAGCAGTGCTTTTTTATGGGGATTTCACTGCCCTCGAACAGGCACCGAATATGCGGGCAATTGCCAGGATTTGGCGTATTGCCTGCTCTCTGAATAGCCGAATGGCCAAGAAAGGTAACCGAATGTTGATTTTCAGCGTTCGGTTACCTTTCTCCAGCCATTCGGATCTCTTTGAATAACCCTAATAGTGTTTTGTAGTATCTTCTCTGGGTGTCAGAGGCTGCAATTATAATAATACCCTAACAGGAGATGTGTTAATGTAATTATGGTGAATTGCTATTTTAGGGTTTACTGTGTCCGGAACTTCTTTAATATCTTTTAATGTCAGATCTCAAGTGCATCCTGCCGGCCACTGCTGGATTTACAGCAAATCACAACATAACACCCTCTACACCTCGTTTCCATCATATGTCCATTTATCTGTATCTGGTTCCCTTTTGGTTATTGTAAAGCGCTGCGGAAACTGTTGGCGCTATATAAATGATGAAAATAATAATAATAAACAGATACACACAAACTCACAAATATATACACTCACAGGACACACAAATACAGATTAGCAGATATACACAGATAAATATGTACACATATATAGAGATAAACCCACAATAAACCCCTCACATATATGCAGTTACAAGCCTATATATACACACAGATATAGACACACTGGCATATAAATATACCCACGCAGATACACTCACTAATAAATCTAAACATACATAGAGGGTGTGCAGTCTCTATCATTCATTTGCCCTCAAGACAAAATCCCCCATAATCCCATGAATCGAGAGCAGGAAGCGCTGCCCTGACGTCACGCGCCGGAAGCGGAAGTTCGTGTTGCCAGGGCCAGCGCTGACGCTGGCGGAAGTGTCAGAGCAGGGGGGTAATGGCTGCGGCGGCGGGTGTCGGTGCTCACGGCTTGGTGGCGCAGGACGAGCTGGTCCGCTCGGTCACCCTGTACCGCCGCCGGCCGCCAATCCTCCGAGGCACGGTGCTGCCGTTCGCGGCGCTGTACCCGGCCTGGCTGTACGGCTGGCTGACGGTGTACGGGGCGGCGGAGTACCCGGAGGCCGGCTTGCTGGCCCTGGCCGCCCTAGGGGTCCTGCACGCGCTCACTGTGCTCTCCGGCCTGTGGTCCGTGCACGCGCACTGCCTCCTGACGTGCAGCAAGGTGAGTGACAGCTGCGGAGCGCGGCGCCCTGACGTCACGTGCAATCCCTCCCCTGCGGGGCCGCGGAGACAGGTGTAAGGGGAGGGGACGACGACCCAGGGGTGCCCTGCATGATGCATGGATTAAAACAGAGGGCAGTAACCTTGACTTCCAGATGTTTTGGAACTACATCTCCCATGAAGCTCAGCCAACCGAATGAGTAGCATAGCATCATGGGAGATGTAGTTCCAAAACATCTGGAGGGCCATGGTTGCCGACCCCATTATTAAAGGGACATGCCCTGTTTGATGGCGTGTAGCAGAGTGTCTTGGCGTCCCTGCCAGTGAGTCCGCGTCGGTGTTTAAATGCCCCTTTTTATTTGCCTCCAGGAGCCGCTGACCTCTGCGCAAACCACAGACTGTTACGTATGTGCGCACGGTGCTGCCGTCACCGCATCCTCACTTTGATTGTTGCTTTAAGATATGACTTTAGGGCTGGTTGGGCATCATGGGATATGTAGTCCAGAGGCGTCTAATTGTTGCATGGCTTTCTGCTCAGGAGTTTGAATTGAGCGAGAAGGCGCTTCTCTTACTAAGGACGAGATTCTTTGATGGTCGTTTGGTTACGATGGGAGTCATCCATGGTGCCTGGAGATCCTCTGAACCACAATCCGTCCCACATGGTGAACACGTGAGCCGATCACTAATGGACGGAACTGCCAGGAAAAACTCCAGCTGCGGTAGGCACGAGTGCCAATGCTGCCAGGACACACTCTGTGGGAGCGTGGATGCCTGCGGCCAGGAAACCAACATTACCCGGTTTATGTTGTTCCTGGGATGTCCCTCTTTATGAGCTGCTGATCGAAGGTGTGCAGTATATTCGGGATCGGTCGATCCGATGCCGGCCAAGTGTCTCCGTCCTCTGAGTTCTGGGGCCTCAGGATTCACAGGCAGGGGAGAAGCTTGCGACTGAATGAGAGGCACGTGGAGACCCGCAGCGTCTTCCTTGCCTCCTTCATTAGTTGCGAGCAGGCAGGGTGAACGCCGAGTCCCAGCCGCGGCTGCACTGCTCCTTTTAGTCTTGCCGTCCAGCAGATCCTGGACTTGACAAAGCCGCCATTTGGTCCCCGAGCCTCTGGATCGGATCAGGTCATCCTTGGTTCCAGTTGTCCGTTTTATGCTTTTGGTTACTCGTGCGTCAGTGACATGTGCAGTGATTTTGGGACTCGTCTGTCAGTTCATGTGTTCTCTTGCTCTGCTTTTCTCGTTCTGGATCACCGTTCTCGATGGGCACAACCAAGGCTGCCATCAGATAATCCTGGGGCCCCTTACTGAACCCCTGGTCGGCCCCCATCTCTCAGATGGCTCTTTCCATTAACTAATTAACAATGAAACCGTTTTCTGTTTTATTTTACAGGGAGTGGGTGAAATCCCTGCTGGGTAAAATGTGTTTCCTGGTGGGAGAGAGCTCGCTCTGCCGGGGATTAGCCAGAGTGCTTTTACTGGCCACGGATACCTCGGCCCACCGGGAAATTTCCTGGTATCCCCATACGCCAGTCCAGTTTGGCATGGAGGGTCCTTACATCGGAGGCACTTCGACAAGTGACAGTGTTTGGCAAGGGCCCTGGTCCCTAAACGTATTATGGGCCGTTACCCCCCCCCCCCGATGGCACCCCTTGGTGTATTATTATTATTTATTATTCTTTATTTATAAAGCGCCAGCATATTCCGCAGCGCTGTACAATAAGCACAGTATAGACAGGGTTACAATACATTGAGCAACATTTGACAAACAGTACAGGAGGAGATGAGGGCCCTATTCCCGTAGGAACTCACAATCTGGGAGGGTTGGGGGTTGGAAACAGGAGGAGAGGACTGTAATGTGAGAGTGATTGATGGTTGCGTCAGTGAGTCGGGTGGTAGGCTTCCCTAAATAGGAATGTTTTCAGGGAGCGTTTGAAGGAAGAGAAGTTAGGGGAAAGTCTGACAGTACGAGGGAGAGCGTTCCAGAGAGTGGGGGCTGCGCGTGAGAAATCCTGCAGTCTATCATGGGAAGAGGTGATGCGGGGAGAAGCTAGGCGCAGGTCACTGTTTGACCTTAGGGAGCGGGCTGGGGTGTATTTGGTGATTAGTGAGGACAGGTAGTGGGGAGCTGAGTTAGTAACATAGCCATGTCGTGCCCAGCTTCAGGAGAAGGGACACTGGACATTCTCTGAAGCAGGTGTCAAAAACCTTGATCCGTCCACATTTTTTGGAACCGAGTTTCCCGCTCGGCCAAATTAATGACTGACTGAACACCATGGGAGATGTAGTTCCAAAACATCTGGAGGGCCGAGGTTGCTGAGCCTCGCGGTATAGTGTGGCTTTGCCTTCCTAAACACAGAAGAGGCCGTGGACACGCAGCACCAGGATTTATGGAGAAAAGTTCTCTATTTATTTTGTGGCCATGTTTTTTTTTTTTTTTTTATCTTTTTTTTATCTTTTTTTTTAATCTTTTTTTTATCAGGTCTATTCACTAAAGGGTGATCCTCAGGAGAATGGCTGGAGAAGTGAAAATTCTAGGTCAAAATAGCCAAACCAAAAAAATTCTCCCATTTATCTCACTTTCCACATTGGCTATTTGATCTAGATCTTTCTCTTCTCCGCAGTTTCACCCTTTAATGAATAGTCACCTTTTGGGGATCCCAGTGATTGCAGACTGAGTGCAGAGCATTATTTCCTTTATTACATGGTTTGTCTTGCTAAAGGGCTGCTCCTGCAGTCGCGGCGCGGTATTTTGCGGGTGCAGTATTTTGCGGTTGCGGCGCGGTATTTTGCAGTCGGCAACTCAGCCTTTTTGTTTATGATCTCATGTTTTTGGCTCTTGCCTTGTTTGTTTGCTGACATTGTAGACAAGTAGTTTTTCGTGTTTTGTCATCACAGCGACTCCATGGCTCCAGTTTTCCGTGCAGGTTGTAATATCAAGGACGTCCTGACTTCGTTTCTCATTTTGTTTGTAGATTTTTCTAGTGTAGGCTGGGGTCAGACTAGCGCACTATGTGCGCCCGTACTGACGTGCCTCCTGGCGTCCGTCGCAGCGTTGTGACGCTTCAACGGGGCCAGCCACACTCTATAGCACGCGCATGAATTGCACGCACTACAGCAGCTGTGCTGAAAGCCTCCGTCAAAGCGCTACGACGCACGTTCGACGGGGCTGCTAAGCGCGATCCTCCATAGGAGGATCGAGTCTTGCAGCGCTGAGCACATTGACTGCGCTCAGTGAGGTGGCTAGATGGGCGTCGAGTGGAAGGAACGTCCTTTCTCACCGACATTCCTTCCGCCCTTAAAAACGCTCGTCTGACCCCGGCCTTACCCGTGGAAACATTCAGCTCTCGCATCGAGTCTTTGGGGCATAAAAGTGTTTGGGGCAGTGACTGTATCTGTATTTATTCCAGGGGACAGAATGACCTTCTCCCAACACTCTGAAGATTTCTAGTTCTTCAATCATACATTTCCATGCAAAGTCACAATAACCCTTATTATGAGTATATATATATCTATCGCTGTCCTAGGAGTGGCTTTGACCAGTTGCATTACCTTATCTCTGCTACAAAGCCACGGTGTGGTATAGCATTGATTTAAGGGTTCTGTGTAATAACAGATCCAGGATGCATAAAAATGAGACCGATGTAATTTGCATATCCTACCCAGAATTCCTTGCTGCATATGGGACACACAACTAATATATATATATCCGGTGCAGCAGTCTCGGGGGATGTTATACAAGTATATGAAGTGAGACGCACTCAAGGACTTTAAAAAAAAAAAACGTTATTGTAGAAATATTAAAATTTACATAGGTCTCACATTTCGGCTCCGTCCAATCCTTTATCAAGATATTTCTGATGACATAAACGGGTTATATGCGTTCCTCCTGTATCTGTTGCTGAAATACTGACGTGCCTTTTTACCCATTGTACCTTTTTGTACAGCGCTGCGGAATGTGTCGGCGCTTAATAAATAGAAATAATTTGCGTGCACGGTGGTGGGTATAGACCAGGGGCCTCAAACTCTGCCGCTGTTCCCCAAGATGTCGACAGTCTCTGATTCCCAGAATTCTCTCCGTGTAGTAGATGGCCAGCAGAGAATCGTGGGAGTTGGTGTTTGTGAACATCTGGGGGGCCGGAGTTTGAGATCCTTTCTTTAGAGGGAGATGACATCTGTTAATTGGGGCCTGAAATGATATCGGCGTGCTCCCGCACTGCTTTTAGGACTTGGCCGCTGCAGGTGCCGTTTCACACCGGTCAATAGGATGGACAAGATACGTGGCCTCGCAAGTCAGAACAGGCCAGAAACAAAAAGAGATAAGATTATTTCTGGAGGATCATTCCTTGGCTGTTTTACCTCACGTGCAAACCTTATTATTATTATTTTCTTTTTCAGGACCCGAACACTAAAACAGCCACTTTGGCCAAAGTCGTGCCCACTCCAAACAATGGATCTGCCGAGTTAGTGCCGCTCGTGCGAGAGAAGGTGAGAACGGGAAAACGCCACGCGAGAAACACATTGTGCTGGTTTTGGGGTGTTTTTTCTTTCTTTTGTCCAAAATCATCCATACGGATTTGGTTTTAAAGAATATTCATTAATTTTGTTGTTACTGTACCAGCTGGAAAAAATAACACAGGACTGGACATATATTTCTTTAAATCAGGGCAGTCAAAATCTGCCCCCCCCCCCTCCGGATGTTGATGGCCTGGATGCAATAGATGGCCAAAGAATCATGGGGGAGGGGGGGGGATTTAGAGCAATGTGTTTTCCTAGGGCTCGTTTTTTTTTATTACTTATAATTCTTTCTTTTTTTGTGATCATTAGTTTCCCACAGAAATGTCTCGTGGGCTGCGTTTCACCTTGACAAGTTCTTAATTTAAACTGTAATCTAAGGGTGGGTGATCTATATATTTTTTTTATTTTATTAAAAAAAAATAATTTGAGATTAAGACCGACTTGGACTTTTACTTTACAAAAATTGAAGAATCAGAATTTTTTTTTTTATTATTTATTTTTTTATGGCTGTCCGTCCATGCAGGTGTCGACAGAGCCAACAGGCTCAGCAGGCACCTGCCAAACCTGGCCACTATCCCATAGTGAACGCTATCGCCAGGATAAGGGAGTTTAATGCATGCTCCCCCTGATTTACTTTCCTGACACTAAACCCGTAAGAAATCACTTGACGCATCAGTGATTGCGCGAGGTTACTGTACTTTACGCATCTTATACTTAACATGGGGATCACAATTAGTAATGTATTACAAAGTCCTAGCACTAAACACTGCAGGGACGCGCCAGGAATTTTTTTTTTAGCTACTTCTAAAAGCTGCCGCTAAATGATTCTGCTTATTCAAAATCACTGAACACCCCCTAAAAGCTCCCTCAATAAATCCGATACTCACCTCTCATCTTGCAGTGAGAACGGTGGCCCGATACACTGCTTCTTGTCCCCGGGAACAGAGTGAGACTGGGAATGAATAACACCTAGTCTCCCTTTGTTGATCACTCTGCAGAGTTCACGCAGGTTTCGCGGCACGGCAGTGCACCCTCCATGGAATCCTATGGACTCCACAAAGTGGTACTCGCGGCAGCGCGGTTAGTGCTGCGTTCGGGGGCCAGGTGTTGAGATGGGAAATAACGCTACAATAGGGACGCTACAGGCACAGGTTTTCCCCATTTATCATCCTATTTTATGGTGAACAACAGAATAGGGCCCCCTGTCGGCTCTGTTCTATAGTAGCTCGCTCACACAGTCTGCTATTTCCGAAAGATAAAAAAATCCAGATTAATAGATTTTATGTATTCCCCCCCCCCTCCTGTAAATTTGAGGACAACCTTAAACTCAATTTAATCATTTAAAAGAAAATAATCTCCCAGCTCTAGTTTACGCTCTCTAAAATTAAATGTAGGAGGACCTGTCAAGGTCGTCCTTCGAGACATTTCTGGGGAGAACTGGTATTTCTTGCATGTCGGGCAGGTCAGTCTCACCTGTCACCTGTACTGACGACACCCTTTGGCTCGTGTTTTAACTATACACACAGACAGCAAAGATACAAACAAGGCTTGGTTTGCAAATCTGGTTTCTCCGGTTGATTCGGGCTCGTTTAATGGTTTCCTTGCCCAGCGCAATATCTCAAGGGGCTAGTTTTCGCATTGGTAAAAGAATTACAGACTGAAAGCCAAGGTTATAAAACCTGTCTTTATTCCTTTTTCCATGTAATTACTTCAAAGAAAAACAAACCAACAGCAAGTGTTTTATAAAGTGATTTTGTTCGCAATGCACAAGTAATCTAGTTACAGTTTATGTAGGTGGTCGTGTCCCTTTTTTAAACGCGCCTTCTTGATGCTCCACACTGGTCCTGCTGTACATCGACACGGCTCCTGATCCCCGCAGAACAACGCAGCACATGGTGGAAGCCGTTGTGCAGCCCCAGCGTGTGACATGCTGCATGGAATCACATTGGGTCTGTGCAGCATGTCCCTGGAAAAAAAATCTGTACAACTCTCCCAGCATGTAGACACCTCGGTGCCGTAGCATCAAAGCCAAACTGCGGAAGAATCTGGAATGTTGGGGGGTCCTTGGTATTCCAGATAGAGGGTGCTCTGCTTGTACAGGTGTATTTTATTATTTTTATTTTTTTTCCCTTTTGGAAACAAATTAAAACGTCTGTAATTTAAGGTAAATCTGAGAAGTGACTGTTGTAGGAGGTTACGCATCGTGACAGGTCAATGCTCAGCCGTTTGATACTGCACTGAGACATCTAGAACCATCAAGCAATCTAGAAGAAATGAATGGTGAAAACTTCCTTAACCCCTTCACTACAAAGTGATTTTCCAAACATCCACTGCCAGGAATTGGTGGATTTTTGGAAAATCCTCTAATTCTACATTAAGAAATTTGGGAATATTTCCAGTGTATTTCTTACTGAAACCAACCTATATGGCAGGCATGTGTTGCCATCTACTGGCCAAATAGCATTACTGCACTTAGACTAGCTGCTGTGCCTCCTTGTTGACTGATATGTCAGGGGACGTTCCTTAGCACCTTGTGCGTTATGCCCACGAGGCTAAAACCTTGGGGGGGGCATCTGCTGGAGCCCAAAAGCAAACGAAATTAATGTGCAGCAAACAAATTTAATTTGCAATCATATAGCACAGCCTTGTGTTAACACGACTTCAGGCTGCTGTGTCTGCTACACTGATCAAGTGTACACAATCACAGAAGGGAATGAGGTTAAAATAGTAATGTTGATATGTTTTCAATTTATTCTCTATTTCTGTTCATTAAAAAAAAGTGTGTTTTTTTTTTTTTTCCTTTTTCGTAGCAAGCAGATGGTCAGGAGACCCTGTCCTTTGAATTCCAGAAGATCAAGTATACGTACGACGTGGAGAACAAAAAGACTTTCCTCCCCGTCGTGTTCCCAGTCGAGCGCCCCCTCTCCTATTACCAGAGTGCCAAGGGGTATTTGGAAGAGGCGGATATTAAAGTGGCTGAAAAGAAATATGGAACAAATAAGTAGGTGCATGTTTATGTAGAAATGAATAAAGAGTGGAGTGGACGCTGACGGAAGTGACAATAGCTTGCGGCAGCATCTCGTACAGACATTGTAACGATGAGCTGCATAGTAAAATCTCAGTTTTGTGTTATTAAAGTGTCCTTGATATCCCATCGGGGGTGGATATCGCATTGGTCCAGACACTCAATGTGATAGATCATCCTGTGATATGCCGCAGACCAATCTTGCCCAGATCCAGTGCCAGGTAACTTTGTAAGAGGGCATCACGCTGTGTGGTTGACCCTCAGACACGACGGTCTCGATCACCTGGTGTGAGCTAAAACGCCATCGCAGAAGAAAAAATTTAGTGCAAATCGCTAAAACTTGGCGTTTGTTGACCTATTAACAGATCGCTTTGTCCGCAGTTGTCAGTGTACAAGATTCATCAGCGCACTAGGGAAACACTGAGACCCAGCGCTGATGCGGTTGTGTATAGGATAGAAGTGTTTTTTTTGCATTGCGGAGTGCTGGGTCCTGCCCTCACAAGCTTGTATAAGTATGAACACATCCAGTGAAGAGCCCTCATGTCCTGCATCATTAAAATCCTCCAAGGTGGCTGTATCATCCATGTTTTGATGCACACATACATTAATTAAGGCTGATGGGCATTGCATGATAAATGCCACCCAATAGCATGTAGAGTCCTTACACTGCATTTAATAGATCCAAAAGAAAGGCCAGGTGAGCGACAATAACTTCCCTGCAGCAGCATATAAATAATACATGTTTCAGGGCAAGACTTATCCATGTGTCCCTTTAAACGTGGTCCACACGGTCACCCTAATAATTAACCGCTTACATACTATGAATAACCCCCAGCATAAAAATTTTATAATTATATTGGAATTAGGATATATGTGGATAAAGGATACATTTATAAAACAGCCTACTGCAACAGCAGCGACATTGCTGACCAGATCCATTGCTATGGTGTATGGGGCCAAGAGAACACCTGTGCTGCATTCCTTTCCATTGCCTGTTAGTTTTGGGCGAGGACCTGTTTTTTTTTTTTTTTTTTGGAGTTACCAACAGGGTTGAGCAGTAGGTAAAGTTTTGTGATTAGCGTCGCTCCAGAAATTAGCGCAGGCTCCAAGTGATCTGTTATTTACAAAAGCGCTTGAGATCTCTAGCTCTCCCCATGTTAAAGGGATACTCTAGGCAACATGACCACCTAAGTATGCCCTTATCCTGCGCTGCCCCCTCCGCTGAGCCGATCGGCTGAAACAGCTGAGAGACGCGGAGGACTTTACTCCGCCCTCCCAGCTGTCAGTCAGCAGAGCAGGATCTGTATTTCCCGCTTCTGCCGACTATTGCCAAGTAGGAGACGTCATCGCGCTTTCAGCGCGGTGACGTCTCCTACTTGCCGCAGGAGCGAGTGATTTAGTGTTGCGGCTGTGATTAGTGTTGCGCGCATCCTCTTGCGTGTAACACTAATCAAAGAAGGTGGAGCGGGGAGGAAGCCTGCTGATTGGTTGGTTTACGTGCTAGGCGCGCATGCGCGCTTTGCACGTAAACCTTCAGCCAAGTTGAAGATTTTCCACGACAGGACCAGAAGAGGAGGGACGTGAGTAAAAAAAAAAAAAACGCCGTTGGAAAAGTGTTGTTTTTAGGGTAACTATAACATAAAAAAATACTGATTAACTAGGTAGGGCAATAGGTATAATATAATGTAAAAAAGGGGGGGGGGGATTTTCAGCCTAGAGTGTTCCTTTAAGTATAGGACGCTGAAAGTACAGTAAGCTCGTGCTACGGATCGCTAATAGCAACGTGGTAAAATATATATATATTTTTTTTTATTACCCGTTTCTAGTGAGAGGCAAACGACCTGTTGTTCAGGCGCTAGACTGAATTGACCCGGTGATAACGCCGAACCATGCTGAGGCTAGGGTTAGCTCACAGCGGGTGATAGGGCCTGACTTTACACATTTTGATGTGTTTAAAAGCATTATGTGAACAAGATCATTCCTGGGCCGCCTGTACTGGAAATGTAGAAGCTTCCACCTCACGCTCCATTTCACTGTGATTTCTGTCTAAATAGAGAAGTTCGTTCCTTGTCGCTCAGTCGGAAAACGTCTTTCTTTTCTCAGAGCGGAGATGGTGGTTCCTGATTTCTTCGCCCTGTTCAAGGAGCGAGCCATCGCACCATTCTTTGTTTTCCAGGTAATCCACAGGCACAAGCGTTAATCTTGTACAACGGCTCTGGTAGTCTTTCATAATTACAATTTAAAGCACCAACATATTCCGCAGCGCTGTACAATGGGTAGGGCAAAAGCAACAATAAATTAATGTAGAAGCTTGACACGTGGAGAGCGATGGGAAAAGAACCACCTACTCCAGTGAGCTTACAATCTAAAAGGAGTGGGGTGACAGAGGTGAGGGTAAATAGCAGAGTGTGAAAGGTAATGGGGTGCATGGAGGCTGTGTGAGAGATCAGGAAAGGTACAATGGGGGGAGGGTATGGTGTGAGCTGACAAACGGAGAGGCGAATGTGCTCCGGGAGAGAATACAATCCATGAATCCCTAGGGGTTACAGCTACCTCCCTTAGACCCGCGGACGTACATGGTACGTCAGCGGCGCCTAACCCCCCTCCCGCCAGATACTTACCTCCCTCGCTGGATCCCTCGCAGATCTGGCAGGGAGGAAGCCTTCCCTCCCGATTTGCATGGGCCGGCGAGCTTGATGACGTCACCACGCTGCGTGGTGACGTCATCAGCCGACGCCCCCATTGAAATCAATGGAGTGGTGGGGGGGCTCATTCGGAGCCCTCTATCTCCCCAACCATTAAAGCTAGGGAGATACTTTGTGCACCACTGAAAGGGGGAGAGTCTCCCCTTTTCAACGGTGTATAGCATTAACCATTTCGCTGCTGGATCGCGTTTCGGCACTAATTGGCGCCAAAACGCGATTCGAACCTGGAGGGGGGCTGACATTTTGGTTGTCAGCCAAGCCTCCAGGTACCCCCACCCACTGACAACCTCACCATATGTGTGAGGATGTCAGTGGGCCAGTTAACCCTCTAGCTGCCATGTAGAGATAGGGGGATCCTTAGGATCCCCTTATCTCCCGATCCGTGGCAGCTAGATCATGATCATGGCCTTTCCAATGATGCCAAACATGACCAGGTTTGGTTTAAAAATAAAATGTAAAAAAAAATTACAAGTTTTTTTTTTTTTTGTCTGGGGGGGGTTTAGTTAAATAGGACCTAGGCTGTCATTTCAAAATAATTAGCACAAAATGGTCAGAATGAGCGCAGCGCACATAGGTGAACTTGCTCAGCAGTGAAGGGGTTAAAAAGCAAAAACATGTAAAAATTGGGTATTTCTAGTCTCGGGACAAAATTTTGAAACGATTTAGCTGGGGTCTTTTTTGGTGGCTGTAGATTTTGGGGATTAAATTACGAAAAAGTGTGTTTTTTACCATTTTTTTTTTTCATCATATTTCATATTTTTTTTTTTTTTTATAGTAAATTATTCGATATGATGGAAATAATGGTATTTCTAGAAAGTCCATTTTAATGGTGGGAAAAACGGTGTGTAATATGTGTGGGTTGAATAAACGAGTAAGAGGAAATTTTGACCTAAACACTAACAGCGCAGAAACGTAAAAACAGCAGCGATCACTAAAGGACGGATTTGTTAAAAACCGCCCAGTCACGAAGGGGTTAAAGGTTATGTGTTAGATATTCATGAAATCCACTGGTCAGGCTGGTTGGGTCCATAGATGGGGGCAGCTCGGAAAAAGTCCTGAAGGCGAGTGTGAACATACACAGGTTAATAATGAGTATGCTTTGCATGTAAAGGGATTTCTTTAATATATTTATTTTTCAGGGTTATTCAGAGAAAGGTGGAACTCTGGAGAACTTTTGAAGACGTGAAAATTCTAGGTCAAAATAGCCAAACCAGAAAAATTCTCCCATTTATCTCACTTTCCACTTGACTATTTTGACCTAGAATTCTCACTTCTCCAAAAGTTTCTCTGAAAACCCCTGTTTGTGATGCAATGTTTTTGTATCTTTACGTAACTGTTATATGACAAGTATAGACGCGCACTGCAGAAACAAGTACTTGTTTGGTAAAAGCACACGTGTTTAGGCCCGAAGTCCATGGACTCTTAAAAATAGGACTAACTCGCTAACGCTGGGAAATAATGGACGTAAAGCAGGAAAATGCATGTTCTTACACGCCAAAATGATTTTGGCCACATTAAAGAACCACCAGCATGTCCGTTTTTAAGGGAATTTATTGATTTACATGAAATGCTTTTTGGCGCAGGACGTGACATTACGGCTCCGCTCAGGACTGGAATCAGGTGAAACATGGGGCTTACATATTTATTACTCGTCTGAGCATGATTCTGCAGATTTTTAGTCTGTACACAATCACTAATTCGACCCTTCATTACACGATGACATGGAGATCCGGTACTATGTGAAAGGAAGTCGACCTAACTTCGTAGAAGGTTATGGCCTATCTCCACATCTAACATGAGCGTTCGTGCAGATTCTTCTCAGTAATCTTTGGCATAACACCCACTGTGTCCCTTTCAGGTGTTCTGTGTGGGCCTCTGGTGCCTGGACGAGTATTGGTATTACAGCATCTTCACATTGTTCATGCTGGTTGCGTTTGAGGCCTCGTTGGTCCAGCAGCAGATGAGGAACCTGTCTGAGATCAGGAAGATGGGGAACAAGCCCTACATGATCCAGGTGAGGAGCACATGTGAATAATGCCTTCAAAAGGAGAACAGTGGGACAGTCCTGTGAACAACTTTGTTAGTTGAAGAGCTTTACGTTGATAAATATTATGGCTGTAGAACAGAAGGCCGACCAGACCAAGCCTATAGAAGCTCACTCGGCTTCCAGTGTTGATTGCAAGCAGTGACAGTCTAGAAATTCCAGACACGTTCCGTTACGCTGAGGCTGCCTGGAACTGACCGCATCATGGGGCATTTAAATCTGAATCGCCTGGGTTACCATGTTTTGCCATCATTGACCAAGACATGCGAATTGACCGTTACTTTCTCTGACTTAAAACTAATTCTTTGTATGGAATGTTTAACCCATTCACTGCAAGAATAACATTTTTCCAAAAATATGACTGTCAGGAGCCAGAGGTTGTGTGCAAAATCATTTTATTTATTCAATAAGAAATATTTAGGAATATTCCCAGTGTATTCCTTTCTGTAATATCCTATTTGGCAGGGAGATGTTGCCATCTGCTGGCCACAAGGAGTTACTGCAGCATCGGGCTCCATGCAGGATCAGCCGGGCAGCTGTCCTTTATAAATATTCCCAGCTGTTTTTAAAAAAAAAAAAAAAAAAGTGTTGGCACCTCGGTCATCTTACCCATAGTGCTAAAACTTTAAGGGCTTATTCTGGAGCCCAAATGAAACAACAAATTTTGTTTGCAGCCAATGATACAATATAGCCCTATATTGTGTTGACACGATCTCGGGATGCTGTGTCTGCTGCTGATGATCACGGGGTTAATTGCAGCAGCTCTTTGTAATGTTATGTTTTGATGTTTGACTCTTCCTCGTCCTGCAGTGAAATATAAATCTGTGCTTTTGAATTACAGGAAACACGTGAAAAGACTATGTTTGTAAACTAATACGCAGTTTCTTAGGTTTACAGAAATCGGAAGTGGAGGCCAATCTCGAGCGATGAAATCATTCCGGGAGATATTGTGTCCATAGGTAAACACGTGATTTGGCTGTATGGACTGTATTCCCGTGGCAGGGAGTACACTTACATACAGAGGTTGTCAATGTGTCTATATACACAGGCCCTATTCCAACATACAGTTGTGTTCAATATTATTCAACCCCCACTGAAATTGAGTGTTTTCACCAGTTTGACATTGATTTTGATCATTCAGTCATCTTGCTTACAATTAAATCAAAGAGGCACGTGTAGGTCAGACAAATATAACATAACATTTATAATGAAATAACCACAAATGTCTTTTCTGTGCTCACATCATTATCAGTTTTATTCAACCCACAAGTGACATTCAATCTTAGTACTTAGTACAACATCCTTTTACAGTTATAACAGCTTTTAAACGTGAAGCATAGCTTGACACAAGTGTCTTGCAGCGATCTACGGGTATCTTCGCCCATTTGTCATGGGCAAAAGCCTCCAGTTCAGTCACATTCTTAGGCTTGCGCACTGCAACTGCTTTCTTTAAGTCCCACCAGAGGTTCTCAATCGGATTTAAGTCAGGTGACTGCGATGGCCACTCCAAAATGTTCCAGCCTTTAATCTGCAACCATGCTCTAGTGGACTTGGAGGTATGCTTGGGATCATTGTCCTGTTGAAAGGTCCAACGTCTCCCAAGCCTCAGGTTTGTGACGGACTGCATCACATTGTCATCCAATATCTCCTGGTACTGAAGAGAATTCATGGTACTTTGCACACGCTGAAGCTTCCCTGTACCTGCAGAAGCAAAACAGCCCCAAAGCATGATTGACCCCCCGCCATGCTTCACAGTAGGCAAGGTGTTCTTTTCTTCATAGGCCTTGTTCTTCCTCCTCCAAACATACCATTGATCCATGGGCCCAAACAGTTCTAATTTTGTTTCATCAGTCCACAGAACACTATCCCAAACCTTCTGTGGTTTGTCCACATGACTTTTGGCATACTGCAGTCGACTCTTCTTATTCTTTGGAGACAGCAAGGGGGTGCGCCTGGGAGTTCTGGAATGGAGGCCTTCATTACTCAGTGTGCACCGTATTGTCTGAGCTGAAACTGCAGTACCCACATCTGACAAATCTTTTCTCAGTTCCTCAGCAGTCACACGGGGACTTTTCTCCACTCTACGCTTCAGGTAGCGCACAGCAGTCGAAGTCAGCATCTTCTTTCTGCCACGACCAGGTAGCGTTTCAACAGTGCCCTTTGCCTTGAATTTGCGAATGATGCTTCCTATGGTCTCTCTTGGTATGTTTTTGCAATCTTCTTATAGCCATTGCCCTTCCTGTGAAGAGTAATCACCTCTTCTCTTGTCTTCCTGGACCATTCTCTTGACTTCACCATGTTTGTAACCACACCAGTAAATGTCTAGAAGGAGCTGAGTATCAGAGTCATTTTAAAGCTGCCTAATTGGTGCTTATTATGCTTTATTGCTGCTCCGTGACATCCACAGGTGTTTTCAATACCTGATTGAAAACACTTGAATGAACCTCTGTTCTTCAGAGTGGTAGTCTTTAAGGGGTTGAATAATTGTGTCAATGAAGAATTCACAAAAGAAACATTTACTACTGTATTACAAAACCAATTGATGTCATTTTAGTTGCATATGGTTCTTTAAAAAGTCCTTGTAGGATTTCATTCTGAATACAATTACAAATGTACACTAAATTCCCTAAAACCCTTTACAGCATTGGGGGTTGAATAATTTTGAACACAACTGTAGACTGCAGCTGCGAGCCAGTAACAATCTGCGCTAGCGACTTCCTCTTATTAGTTCTAGGGCAACCGAGCCGATGTATCGGCGAGCTGAATAACGATATAGGCAGCTGTGCCGTGTGCCACCACTGGAATTCTCTCCTGGCTGAGAGAGGGCAGCGTCAGCTCATCTAACGATCTAGTGACCCGCAGCCTGGAAATTCAGAGACTCTTGCCAAACCAGGCAATAGGAATGAAGGGGGGGGGGGTGCGAAAGAGATTGCACCCATCCTGGCCACTTTAAAGAGCTATAGTGGTCAGGGTGTGTGGAGTGTCCCTTTTTAATGTTAAGTGACTTTGTTTATGCAAAAATGCTTGGGCTGAGGTTCTCACAGCGAATATTCATTTCTGAATACGGTGTCGAGCTGAGAAGAGCGAGCCACCAGGGGATAGCTAGTTATTCTCCAGGCGGCCCATAGCTAACGGATCCCATCCAAAGTATAGGAACCATTACCTTACGGTAGGGCAGCTGCTAAAGTGTGAGTCTCTTATTAGAACGACCCCAGTCACTAGCGGCTCAGATGGAATGTGGCCCCTAGTCGCTGTGTTTTAAGATAAATGCTATGGATAGATTTGTTATGATGGTCAGCTTTTACTTTTTTTGGTTTGGGGATTATTATTATTTCGGTTTCATTTAGTGAATGTTTTCTATTAATCCTGTTGACGTCACAAACCGGCGTGTGACCTATTGGATTTGGCTACAGTAAAACGTAATCTCTGTTTTTAAACGTAAAGACCAGGTTTACCTCTCCTCTTTCCACGTGGCCCCTGTAGTGTTTGTGTCAGATTGTAATTCATTTTTTACATTTACTTTTCTAGTAGCCAATCAGAACCATCAGTCAAAGATGCTAACTTGTGTCGCCTTCTTTCTCCTTTTTAGGACGTTCTGTCCATGAGAACCTGGTCCCTTGTGATGTCCTGCTTCTCCGTGGCCGCTGCATAGTGGATGAAGCTATGCTGACAGGAGAGTCAGTGCCTCAGATGAAGGTGAGGAGGTTTAAGAGCAACAATTACTACATTTTACTATTTCCATGACAGAAATTAGGTAACAGTAGTGTCTTTATACTACACTTCAGGACTGTAAACTTGAGCGAACCCCCCCCCCCCCCCCCCCGGTTGTTTCTGAACTACAACTCCCACGATTTTGTGGCCAGCTATTACTTTCAAAGAATTCTGGGAATTGTAGGCAATAGGTATCTGGGGGGACTCGAGTTTGAAAGCTCTGCTGTACTTTCTATTGTTCTGTGGTTGAGCTGTTGCGTTGCTTTACACCTAAATAATGGACTTCTAAGCCTGTAACCTCAATGTGGTTTCCATGAGAAGGTCATGATTGTTTATAGCTCTAATCTTTTATATACAAATGCACCGCGTATGGTTTGATGTTTGGATACCTTGTGCTGATTGTTTGATTGCACTCTGTGCAGGAGCCTGTTGAGGACTTGGATCCAGAGCATATCTTGGACATAAACTCTGATTCCAGACTGCATGTCATCTTCGGTGGCACCAAAGTGGTCCAGCACACTCCCCCTCAGAAGGCAACCAGCGGCCTGAAACGTATGTATTGGTTTGGGTGTCCTTACAGCAGATCTGTGTATTTTTACAGTTTGTTTACTTTTTTTTTCCCTTCCTTTCCTTTCAGCACTTGACAATGGGTGCGTGGCCTATGTCTTAAGGACAGGATTTAATACCTCCCAGGTAATAACGTAATCCTGCAGAATCACCCATGTAGATAAGGCTCCGCAATCTGATCACATGCTGCGTAATTTGATTTCTTCCTGGATCATTAAAACATGTAACCCGTATATACCTGGAAATGAAAGCTGCGATTGATTTATAGTACCCAGTGCCTGAAACTATGCATTGTCTTCTATTTACAGGGTAAACTTCTGCGTACAATTCTCTTCGGTGTGAAGAGAGTCACTGCCAACAACTTAGAAACATTTATCTTCATTTTGTTTCTGTTGGTGTTTGCCATTGCTGCTGCTGCTTACGTGTGGATTGAAGGTAAAGTCAGCAAAAGTAATAGATGGGGGGAAAAATTCTTCTGTCTGCATATGTGTATTAAGTGTATGTATGTTCACAGGTACCAAAGATACTACCCGCAACCGTTACAAGCTGTTTTTGGAATGCACATTAATCCTGACCTCTGTGGTTCCTCCCGAGCTCCCAATTGAACTTTCTCTGGCTGTGAACACCTCCTTGATCGCATTAGCAAAACTCTGTGAGTGGAGAATATATGAAATAACAAGTGTCACTTTTCTATTATCTACTTGTCATTGGCATAACGGTCAGAGTATGTATTGAGGGGATACAGGATGGGCACCACTGGTGCTCCACTAGGGATCGTTGCTGTGGTGCTCCACTAGGGATCGTTGCTGTGGTGCTCCACTAGGGATCGTTGCTGTGGTGCTCCACTAGGGATCGTTGCTGTGGTGCTCCACTAGGGATCGTTGCTGTGGTGCTCCACTAGGGATCGTTGCTGTGGTGCTCCACTAGGGATCGTTGCTGTGGTGCTCCACTAGGGATCGTTGCTGTGGTGCTCCACTAGGGATCGTTGCTGTGGTGCTCCACTAGGGATCGTTGCTGTGGTGCTCCACTAGGGATCGTTGCTGTGGTCTCTGCAGCACTCGCTTGGGAGCAACTGGGCAGCCCCAGCATGTGACCTGCTGCTTGGATTCACACTTACGCTGTGCAGCATGGCCATGGAGAAAGGCTGCACAGCAATCCCAGCATGTGTACAGACTGTGACATGAGGGAGATCGCTGCTCCTCTGCTGCGATTCCCCTTCCTCTCATATATCGGATTCTGAAATTTGGAATACTCCGGGTCCCAAGCGGTCCGGATAAAGGGTGCATGACTTGTACTCTTGTGCTTGAAATGAATGAGTTGCAGCGTGGAAAGGAGGGGTTAAACATTAACCCCTTCCTTTTCTCGTTATAACGCCAGAGTGTCCAGCCAACCGAAACACTTCACTACAAAGTGATTTTTCAAAAATTGTCAGAAACCAGTGTTTTGTTTTTTTTTGTAAAATCCTTTTAAATTAACTATACATTAATAGGTTATTTACAGCAATAACTATTAATTTGACCAGTAGATGGTGCCATCTACTGCCAAATTGAGTTACAGAGGTTTGAGCAGCAGGTCTCTGTCTCTGTTTTTGTTTGGTTTTTTTTCCCTCCCCTGCATCGACTTCTGAAAGCCCAATATTTCAGAGCTTTGAGCAGCTGATTTTACAGTTTTAGCTCTTTGGACATTATGCCAACAGAGCTAAAACTTCGGGGGCACCTTCAAGACGGAGCAAGAAATGTAGTTCATGTGAAGCTTTGATGGGTGGAGTAGTGGGGCAGGGAATATTCAGGAAGTGGAAGCTGAAGAAACACCCCTAGCTGAGGGGCGCAGCCACATCAAATAAAACAACAGTTTAAAGCAAGAAAATAAACCTTTTTATTTTTTACACCTTTTTTAAACTTTTTATTCCAGTTTGTTTATAGGTAAAAAGTGTTTAAATGCAATTTTTTTTTTTTCTTAGTCATGTATATCCCTTTAAGTGATTTTTTTTTTTTTTAACGATTTGGGTTTATTCTACCACAAATATTTTAACTTTCTCTCCAGATGTCTACTGTACTGAGCCGTTCCGTATTCCCTTCGCTGGGAAGGTGGAGATTTGCTGCTTTGACAAGACGGGCACTTTAACCAGTGACAGCCTGGTGGTCCGTGGTGTAGCTGGGCTCAAGTAAGAAAGATATCAGCAGATCTGGCCAGTTATTTATTCATACACTGTCCCTTTTATAGATCTTAATTCATCTGCTATGCGCATATAATCAACACATGGTTGGATTTTGTAATATTTCGACCTGAAGGTGTTTGATTATTCAAGAGACAGACGTCCGATTATCCTTGTCATTGCACATTTTTTTACATTCAAAAATCACATTCCAATCCCAGGAATCTGAATAGCGCCTTTCTTCGTGGAGATATATCCGCTGTGACGCCCCTTCCTCAAAACTAGTGCTATCTGTGGTAAACTTCGATATATTAACGTCTGCAAACCTTTAATGACTTTTTTTATAACCCTTAAAGCAGTGTTTCCCAAACCTTTCCTCGGGACCCTCAACCAGACCAGATTTTGCAGATCCCCTTGGGGAAATACAGACTGAATCCTGCAATCACTGAGCAGCAAATCATATCACCTGTGCTGTGCTTCACATATCTGGCAAAAGTGGCGAGGCAGAGGGTCCCGAGGACAGGTTTGGGAAACACTGCCTTAAAGGGACACTACCATGTACATAAACTGTACCTAGATCACTTGTGCATTACAAGCAAACTTCCTTATGAACACTTAAGAAAAAACAGCGTGTATTTTATAATTTGTTTGAAGGAAAAGGAAAAATAGAGTTAGGGTTTTTTTAGCTGTGGATTTTTGCCATGATGCAACATTTACCAAAATTTTATGGGGAGTTTTACTTTGTGGCTGTGCTTTATCCCATCCATTATTTACCAGTTAATGAGGTGGAGGAGGGAATGTTTAGATAAAGCTGCAGGGGGTCTATTGCCCTGCATCTGCTATCAGAAATCCGCGATAACAGCTGAATGTGATAAAACAGGGAGCTTAAAATACTTCTATTCCACCCCCTGGTGATATCCTTTGAATACATCCCACACAATACAATGGTGTGAGTCAGTTTTCGACCAATATATTCCATTCTATGGCCAAAGCCACACAGCGAGGAGCAAGTGATGGAAAGATACTGTGTGTGGGGGGGGGGGGTTAACAACACAAAATATCACACAATGGATGCACCCAGTGACACATAGAGTAAAATATTTACTTAAGTACACATACAAGAGAAAAACAAATCACATGTAAGATATCGGCAACATAAACACAATAAGGACATTTCATTGTTTGGTGGTAGTGACCCTTTAATGACATACATAGACCAATCCTGATTAGTTTGGTTGTTTTTTTTACCCAAATTTGTCTCCATGATTTTTTTATTTTTCAGGGATGGAAAGGACATCACTCCAATCTCTGACATACCCATTGATACCCACAGAGTGGTGGCTACTTGTCACTCCTTAGTGCAGCTTGATGATGGGACACTTGTAGGAGATCCTTTAGAGAAAGCAATGCTCACTGCTGTGGACTGGGCGCTGACCAAAGGTGAGGAAATAACATTTGTCTGCTGCGCTAACCGTTCAACATCATTCACTTTGACATCAAGACCATTAAATTACGGATAATTAGAAAAGGAAATCTTAGCTTTGTGAGACTATCATTAGTTTTACCTCCATACTGTAAATGTTTGTTTAACTTTTCTGCTGGATAAGAACCACTGTACAAAAAAACCCCTTTTATATTCCCAAAATCGGAGCCATCAAAGCAGTTATCGGATGTCAGCAATAACCTCTTCACTGCGCCGAATCAGCGAATTCTGCTGAACCACAAAAAGTCTCCTTTTCTTTTCTCCTAATAGGAGAATAAATACGTAAAGAGATAGTAAAAATGTGTCTAAATAATAACGGATTTTGAAAAATAATAAGAAAACAAAAAATGTCGTCTAAAAAAAATAAATACATAAAGGTGTTCAAAAAAATAAAAAGGGTTTTTGCTGAAAATGAGAAGAATAAACAGTCTTTAAAAAGAAGAAAAAAATGTTTTTATATTGAATCCCATGAGATTCCGGGTTTAAACCTGCCCAAATGAATCACTGAAAATCAGGGCATTTCACCAGAATTTTGGTGCAATTTGGCGTTTGTGAATAGAAGATACAATATGGGGCAGTTTCGGTGCCACTGAATTGCACTATATTATGCTGTCACCGGCTGGATGGAGTTGACATAACATCACTGCTATAGAAGCGTGGGGACCCAGTTTGGAATCCCGGCCAGAGCACCTCACCAGTAAGTGTCCTTGGGCAAGACACCGATCACACTATCGGCTGTGGAGTCCAGTGGTAATGTCTCTGCCCTTCGACCGTGGAGAAACAAGTCATATACCATTCAGCACATCCCTCCTACATAACTTTGGAGAAGCGGGTTCAACCTAACCACCAGGTTGCTGCTCTACAATCATGGAAAGCCGACTTGATCCTACTCAGGAGACACCACCAGTGAGTGTCCTTGGGCAAAACACCTAATGATCTGGATGCGCCTACCTCACAAAATACTTGTACATCTCATAGATTGTAAGTTCCCTTGGAAACAGAGTCCCCCTGAATCAGGTCACCATCCATGTGTGGAATTCTAATGTATCAACCCCTTGTACACTGATCTTGTAAAGCGCTGCGTAATATGTGGCGCTATATAAATAAAGGATAATAATATATGTATTTGGTGAATAAACTAATTGACCGGAAATTGCACTGAAGGGTTAAATTCACCATCTGGTGCAATTCGGGGCCAATTCGGAGGTTAGTGAGTATCCTTTTATGGATTTGAAATGTGTTTCAGAGCACATGATGGGTTTCACATGATTTATGTTTTTCATTTTGTGGTGAGGGGAAACGTTTTTTTTTCTTTTTTGTTTCACCAGATGAAAAAGTGTTCCCTCGCGGTATTAAAACTCAGGGCCTGAAAATCCACCAGCGTTTCCACTTTGCCAGCTCTTTGAAGCGAATGTCCGTATTGGCCTCCTACGAGCGACCAGGCTCTACAGATCTCTGCTGTGTGGCCACCGTGAAAGGGGCTCCGGAGACGTTGCAGCGTATGGTAAGGGGTTTAGAGTTTGAAGCTTTATTTACTTTTGGCTGCTCAGAGATGACAAATGCTATAGAGTCTATTCAAAGAAAGGTGAACCTCAGGAGAATGACTGACTGGAGAAGTGAAAATTCTAGGCCAGAATAGCCAAACCAGAAAAATTCTCCCATTTATCTCACTTTCCAAATCGGCTACTTGGTCTAGATTGTTCTCTTCTCCTGCCACTTCTCCTGATTTTCACCTTTCTCTGAATAACCCTGTATTGTTTTTCAATGTTTGCGAAGCCTCTCAAAGTTGACATAGGAGGCAAATTCCACATCACAAAAAGTGTCTTAAACAGTTAGCAAACTATATTCGAGTCACACAAAGCACCAGAACTACTTTGTAAGGATAATTTTTTTTTTTTGTGGTGAAGCAATCCTTAAATGGTTAAGTTACAACAAGTTAAGTGTTCCCAGACACCAGCTGGAGACATTATAAGCCACATATTAATATCAGCAGCTCCGGTCTTAGTACATCTCACCCTGAACCCCTTGTTGCGGCTGCCTACTGTTATTTGTGCTTTATGCTTTGCTATTCTCTGGCTGCCTGATCATTTGCATTTCCTATACAACGATTCCAAGGTCACTGGTTTTGTAAAAGACCTTTCAACTGCCAACACCTGCTCTATGGTGATGTTGCACAAACTAAGAAAAATATGCAGTACTCTCCTCTGGTCCCTTGAAGAGCAGGGTGATATCAGCCACCTACTCTTGCTGCAAAGGATATGGAGAACACATAGTTCTCCAGTGTCCTTCCACCAGAACAGGGAACTCCCCCAACTCTTTCGGCAGCCTCATGGGATTCCAATAGAGCAGTGGTCAGCAACCTTGACCCTCCATATGTTTTGGAACTGCATGTCCCCCAAGGCTCAGTCAGTATTATGAGTGGCTGAGCCTCATGTAGTTTTAAAAAATATCTGTAGGGCCGAGGTTGCTGACCCCTGCAGTAGATCATGGCAATGATGGCTCCGAAACATTGAAACCAAAGTCAGTGTAGTGTCTGGCATGTATTTAAAGGGCCACTACCACCAAAAAATATCCTTATTGTTTTTATTTTATGTTGCTGATCTTTTTAAGAAAATATTTTACTCTGGGTCACTGGGGGCATCCATTGTGGGATATTCTGTGTTGTAAACGGCCCCCCCTCCCCGTATCTTTCAATCACCTGCTCCTCACTGTGTGGCTTTGGCCATAGAATGGAGTCTATGGGTCGATCACTGACTCACATCATTGTATTGTGTGGGATGTATTCAAAGTACATCACCATGGGGTTAGTTAGAATTCTTTTAAGCTCCCGGTCTTATCTCCTTCAGCTGCCATCTCTTATCTTGAGTAGCCTGAAGAACACAATAGACCCCCTGCTGCCTTATCTAAACATTCCCTCCTCCACCTCATTAACTGTTAAATACTGTATAGGGGGGGCGTGTCCTGAACCTCGAGTAAAATGACCGCATAACGAGTGAGCTCCAGAGTGCCCCTCCGACCACCAACAGCACAAGCTCGATATCTGGGACATGGTTCGCGGCAAAGGAAAGCAATTAACTCCTAGACCACCTGCACGTCGACTGGACCGCTCATTGGGCCCCATAGACCCCTTTTTCTGCCCTCGGGAGCGAAGACTACTACCCCACCGCAAGACAAGATGGCGGACGGGCCCTCCACTCCGCGCCAGACGCCGGACTCTGCCTCAGCCATCCGACGTCTGGAACAGCTCATATCGGCACTCCCCACCAAGTCAGACCTCGCGGACATGGTAGCTGACCTACGCGAAAGTTTCGCGGGAGACGTCCGCGAGGTACGAGCGGATATGGAAACATTAACAACACGAGTGGGACGCCTGGAGGATGCGGCCAACCAGCCTCATGCAGCCGTCCAGGTACCTCTCCCTGCGTTTGGGGAATTACAAAGGAGGGTGGACGACCTAGATAACCGGGGGCAACGCCGGAATATTAGAGTTCGAGGCCTAGTGGAGTCCGACGGCCCTGAAGACCTGCGGGCTGTCCTATGTGAGGCCTTTAACATGATCCTGGGACGTGCGCCGGATGAGGTGATCCTTATGGACAGAGCCCTACGCCCTCGGCCTCCTCTAACTGCTCCCCCGAGGGACATTATATGTTGTCTCACTGACTATCCGCTAAAAGACAAGATTATGACGGAAGCTCGTGCCTCCCGCTCTTGGGATTTCCACGGAAGCCAGATCGAGCTGTTTCAGGATTTATCTCCGTACACACTGGAGGCCAGGCGCTGTTTACATCCGGTTACGCAAGCTTTGCGCCAGGCGAAGATTCCCTATCGCTGGGGGTTCCCCTTTGCGCTGATCGCTACTATCAATGGATCTCGGCAAACCATCTGCTACCACTCGGATGTTCGGGACTTTGTTTCGGCCTTGGGCTTACCTGTGTGTGCGGTACGGAATTGGGAGACGGATGGCCGACGTGATGACCCGACACCACCTAACGCCCGCAGAGAGAGATCGCGGGGTCGCCGACGCCTTCGTCGCCCCGGCGCAGCGGATCCAGACCCAGAGGCCCGGAGAGAGGCCTCCCCCCGCCCAGCGGACGCCTGATGATCTGTGCTCTTGGTACCCCTGAGCTGCTGGATTCCCCTCTACTCCTCCACCTTCCCACATTTTGCTATTAGTGGGGTGGTACAGCGCCACTGCTGCTCTGACTAAGGGCCCCCCTTTTTTGATCTGGCCATGCCGTATTATTTAGCCGGCCGCCCTTGCAATTTGGCTCCCTTTCTGGGAAGAATGCCAACACTGGGAGAACTGTCTTGATGCCCTCGCATTCAGCCGCAGTCCCCTATAGGGCACTATGTACGATTGTTCGCCCTGAGACAATACTCCGCACCACTTTTTTTTTTTCCCCCACTCTCCCTTTCCCCCATGCGCGCCTCTTACTCTTATTTACTTTTAGCCTCCCATGGATGGTTGATGTGCTCCCCGTCAGCTAGATCTCTAAATAACGCACACTTCCTTCAAAATTTTTTTCGACTTCTCCACGTGAGGAGCCACATTGGATTTTTTTTTTCTTTTCTTTTTTTATTACCTTGGGAGCATGTGGGTTGTGGTGATTGGGAAGCAGTGGACACCCCTCTTCCTGGCACACCTAGTCTGTTAGCCTTATTTCCTCTCTTCTGCAAGACTATTGGGTTTCTTTGTTTTAGGCTAGGGACAGATGAGCGCATTTTCTGCGGCCACCGTAAAAATGTACGTCGATGTGTGCGCACGCATTTTTTCACGGAATACGCTTAAGTGGTCAGACGATGCGCAATTCTGGACGTATTTCATGACGGTGGGGTAAAAAGAAGTCTAGGGAAATCCGGCTGTTTGAACGTTATGTAGGCGCACACTAGCAGCGTCTGACGTCTCCTAATCACGCACACACGCTGCCATGCGGCCGCAGCGCACTCTGTACGTCTGTAGCAGCGGTTTCACGTTCTGAGAAAAATGCGTTCATTTGCTGGTTGCGTGGTGTCGGCGCACTTTTGTACGCACGTACTGCGTATATTGGCCGTCATTGGCCGTTATGTGCTGCTACTGCCGCCGTGATTTAGTGCGTCTGCACGCGCGTTCCGACTGCCCCACTCTGACCCTAGCCTTAATGTATTACTAGGGTTGATAATTACAGGTTGGGGTGGGGGTTGGGCTATGGTCTTTTCATAATTGTAACCTTTTTGATGTTCTATGTTTTCATTCGAGCTTTCATACTCCTTGTTCCCGAAGTCGGAGGGGACTCTATCTCACTGATTTGAATTCTTTTAATAATTTTTATCACTACTCTACATTTTTTGTACAGGTACTGAGTTACCTGTGACCGCCACGAGGAGCTAGTGTCAATTATCCAGAGGCGATACCCGAGCTTGGTTGGCTGAGTTCGAGTAGATCTACCTCTGCGACACCCTATACCTCATTACTCCTTTTGTTCTGAAGTTCTGTCTTTCTCTTTCCTATTGTTTACTTTTCTTTTTCCCTCCTCTTTTTCTCTCTTTCTCGCTCCCTGCTTTCTCCTTATCCTCTCTACTCTACCCGCGATGGTAGGTTTCTGTTTGTAAGGGGCACGATTGCTGAGAAGCAATATACATTTGCATCACTATACCTTCCGAATGTTGATCAACACCGCTGTTTGAGAAAGATTTTACGCCAACTCTCCTCTTTCGCTGAGGGCACTCTGGTGGTGGCGGGCGACCTCAACGTGCCCTTGGACCCTCGCTTGGATACTTCAACGGGCAGGTCCTCGGTTCCTCAGTGTGTACTCCGGCACATTCGCAGATCCCTTGACGAACTCCAACTGGTTGATATATGGCGGGCCTTTCATGCGGGAGAGAGGGACTACTCGTTTTTCTCGCCTGTGCACGCGTCCTATTCTAGGCTTGACTATTTATTTATCCGACAATGTGATGTTCTCTTGGTAGACGAGACATACATTTTGGCACAGACGTGGTCGGACCACTGTCCGCTATTGACGGTTATTTCATCGCCACTTTTCCGCCCTTCAGAGCGACAATGGAGACTTAATACGTCTCTGCTGACAGACCCTCTTTTCGTCGAAGAGATGGACTCTTGCCTTCGCACATTTTTTACGGAAAATGATTCACCGGATATTCCTATCCCTACTATTTGGGAAGCCCATAAGTCGGTGGTACGTGGTGCTTTCATTAGTCGAGCTACGGCACTAAAGCGGACTAGAACGAGTCTTATTCAGACGTTACTAAATGACATACGTGACCTTGAACTGAGGCATCATACCTCGGCACTTGATTCGGATTACGCGCAACTGACGATTAAACGCAAAGAACTCAACGATATACTTAACGCTGATGTCCGCTTCGCGGCGCAGAAAGCCAAATGTCACTTTGCTCTTCTTGAAAACAAACCAGGCAGGCTTCTCGCCCGTATCTTGCGTAAATGCCAGCAAGCATCATATATCGCACGGATCAAGCTCCCGGACGGGACTCTTTCTTCGCGACCCGACCATATATTAGATGCATTTCAACGTTTCTACCGAAACCTTTATGATATGGATCGAGTACCTGGCTCAGGCCCTACTGTAGAGACCATTGAGGCTTACCTGGCGGACAAGGTTACCCGTACTCTTCGCCCGGAAGTGTCTACTTTACTGGACGCTCCGGTGACGGGAGAGGAGATTTTATCAGTCTTACGGAGTCTTGAAGGGGGGAAGAGCCCGGGTCCGGATGGGCTTCCCGCCGAGTACTATAAAGCCTTCTCCTCAACCTTGGCGCCACGATTACTATCCCTCTTTTCTGTACTTCGAGACGGAGCTAAATTTCATGCACACACGCTCTCAGCTACTATTGCTGTCATCTGCAAGCCGGGGAAGGAGGGGTCTGATGTCAGGAGCTACCGACCCATATCCTTATTGAACGCCGACCTTAAAATGTTAGCAAAAATTCTGGCGGTTAGGCTGGCCCCTCTTCTCCCGACCCTGATACACCCAGATCAAGTGGGCTTTGTCCCTGGCAGGGAAGCACGCGACGCAACGACGCGGGTTCTGGGGGTGATGGGGCTGGCGCGTCGGACTCGGAAGGGCCTTCTCCTGCTTTCTACGGACGCGGAGAAGACGTTCGATAGTCAGGTGGAGTTTCATGTTTGCCGTCTTACGACGGATTGGAACCGGAGATTCCTTTCTTGGCTGGCTACAAGCGCTTTATGATAATCCCACTGCCCGGGTGCGAGCCAATGGCATGCTGTCAGAGGTCTTTGACATTCACAATGGGACGCGACAGGGATGTCCACTCTCTCCGTTGTTATTTGCCCTCACCCTGGAACCACTCTTAACAGCGATCCGTCGCACTACTGCTATTAAAGGCCTCTATGGACAGGACTCCTGTCACAAAGTTTCAGCATACGCAGACGACCTTCTTTTCTTGGTATCGGACCCTGACTCATCCCTACCGGCACTCACCACGGTCCTTGAAACCTATGGAGAAGTAGCTGGCTACCGGATCAACCGAGATAAATCAGAGTTCCTCAATGTCTCGTTGGATCAAACTGCCATAAGAAAAATTCGAGACGACTACCCTTTCAGACATTGTGCCCATCGGATGAAGTACCTGGGGGTCTGGTTGGCTCCCTCGACTAAACAGATCCTAGAATTTAATTTTTCTTCCATATTAAAGACCTTCCGCTCCGATTTGTCGGACTGGACTGGCCGAATGATTTCTTGGCTGGGCAGAATTGCTGTCCTTAAGATGAACCTTTTGCCGAGACTTCTGTATTTATTTGGCGCACTCCCGATCCTGATTCCGTTGACCTTTTTCACTGCCCTTCGTACGGCGTTTCTTACATTTATCTGGCCTCGGGGGCGACCTCGTGTGAGCTTTGCTACCCTATGCAAATCAAAACATAAAGGAGGCTTGGCTTTACCAGATCCGAGACGGTACTACCTTGCAAGCCATCTGACACGTCTGATAGACTGGTCGGCAGAGGATTCTACCAAACGATGGCTAGACATTGAACGTGCTTTAGCAGGCAGCCCGTTATGGGCTCTCCCGTGGCTCCCCCTTGGCACTTATCAGTTTGCTGGAACTGATCTGAATCCTGTGTCGGTGACCCTACGTCTTTGGCACAAATATAAACTACTCTATGGTCTCACAACGGCTATCTCTCCCCTCCTACCATTGGTTTGCAACCCATCTCTGCCTGCTGGGATACGACCATCCCTGAGAGCACGCTTGACGAGCGGGAATAGACTGCGAGCGATGGACTTGCCTTCAGATGGTAACCTGGACGTGCTACCTATTGCGTCACCATTGGGCCCCCTTTCCCCACTGGATAGCTTCAACTTCTTACAAGTGAAGTCGTATTTGCGAGGACTTCATTCCGGATATAGCCCAAGTCGTCAGCTCCTTCCGTTTGAGGCACTCTGTCGAAGGGGGGAACAGTTGGCCCACGGGATATCGACCATGTACTCTATCTTGCAGACAGCAGATTCTGAGATCCCCTCCTTTGTCGCACGCTGGGATCAAGAACTGGACATTGTCATTTCTGAGGAACAGTGGACTCAAACGTTTGCTTTGATCCATAAGGGTTGCTGTGTGACGAGGGTCCAGGAAACTTCGTACAAGATTGCTGCGTTCTGGTACCGCTCCCCTAGTTTTCTTCACCGGGTTTATCAGTCGACCACTTTGGTGTGTTGGCGTTGTGATCTGCAGATTGGTACGTATCTCCACATATGGTGGTCCTGCTCGCACCTAAGCTCCTACTGGGCTAACATTCGAGACATTATTTTCCAGGTTACGGATGTAAACCTGACACTCACCCCTGAATGCTTCCTCCTCCTGCACATAACTTTCCCACTCAAAACCTTGAAACGTTCGGTTCTACTCTTCATGCTTTTTGCGGCGCGTGCTTTGATACCTCTTTTGTGGAAATCGACACGCAGACCTACGGTGGAGGAATGGATCCGCAAAGTGGAGGAATACCGCTCCGTAGACCTCCTGGATGCGGGGAATAGGGGGACGGCGGCGGACACCGCTGTGAAATGGTACCACTGGGACCGATATGCTGCTAATACCCGCGGGACCTCTGCCGACACCCATTCTGAATAACCCTATCTATCACCAAGATGACCTGAGGCGTTGGAACCCTATGTCTACGGGGACGCGTAGGCCTTGTACAGCAATGTCCTCGTCCTGTGTAGGTGTGTATGTGTGTCGTTTTTTTCTTTTTTTTCTTTCCTCTCTCTCTCTCTCTCTCCCTCTTTCTCCCTCTTTTCTCTTCCTCGTCTTTCCCTCCTTCATCTCTCACTCCTTTCCCTCTCTCTTTTCCAGTCCCTTTTGGCCGGGTACCTAGATAACGGCCCTCTGGCCTTTCACCAAGCTCTGTACTCCTGATTTTTAGAGGTGTGGGGTAGAAGGGAGCGAGATCTGCCATGCTTGCTACCTGGCTCTGGAATTGCGATGGAGGTTCCTTTTTTTTTTTTTTTGCTCTTTCTCCCTCCCATCTCTTCCTCTCTTTTTTGTCCATAATTTCTCATATGTACACTTATATACTGATATACTTTAAGCTACGTATATTGCGTTACTCTCTGTTTTCACGAATACTACTGTATGTTTTTTGAATTCAATTTTTCTGAATAAAACTTTGAATTATAAAAAAAAAAAAATACTGTATAGGATAAAGCACAGCCACAAAGTAAAACTTTGCACAGATTTTGGTGAATGTTGCATCATAGGAAATATCCACGAAATGGAAACAAGGGATAAAACAAAAAATAAGTTATTTTTCTTTTTTCATACAATTACTTCAAAGAATTTTCTTCTTTGAACCCGCAGCATGTGTTTGTAGAAGGTGGTTTTATTTGTAATGCACAGGTTACGTAGTTGCAGTTTATGTACACGGTCGCGTCCCTTTAAACTAGGAACAAGGAGCTGCTAATACTGAACAGCTCATGCTGACTTCTTGTCTTTTCTGCTCACTATTACCTGCTTGGCCAGAATCAAATGACTGTCTTTCCTATTTCCAAATTCTTAAGGAATAAACGTTCTTGCTGCGGTTTATAAATCCAGTGATGGCTTGTGCTTTGCAGGAGCATTTACCAACCCCAAACTTGCTAACCTGTTCGCAGAATTGTCACAGGAGTCTGTATTGTTTCTGGGACACCCAAAAAAAAGCAAGAGCAGTTCCGCTGTTGTAAATGTTCTGTATCGATTTGATGTGGCCAAATCTTGCTGTACTGGAAAGCTCAGGGCCGATCTTTGCCGACTTGCAGTGAGTCACAATGCTTGATGAATTGAGGGAGCACCGCTTGTCATCACCGTATGACCGACTTAACACTTTCTCTTTTCCTTCCAGTTTTCTCACTGTCCAGAATACTACAACAAGGTGCACACCGAGATCTCTAGGGAAGGCGCAAGGGTTCTTGCTTTAGGATACAAGGAGATTGGGCATCTCTCTCATCAACAGGTAAGACACGGTGATGTGCTCTATCCCTGCTCTGAGATAACGCGTCAGACTCTTCATCAGGTTGTGGAAAAGGGAAACCCTTTATTGTGCATCGCCTCCTTTGGTGCTTCCTCTGTATTATTTCCCTTTATGTCTCGATTTTCTTCTAGATTCGTGAAGTGAAACGTGAAACGCTCGAGTGTGATCTGAGGTTTGCGGGATTCATCGTGGTCTCGTGCCCTCTTAAAGCCGACTCCAAAGCCGTTATCCGAGAGATTCAGAAAGCATCACACCGCGTAAGAGACCTCCTTTCACATCCAATGTAGGAAATTGTCTGCTGTGTAATACGTCCATCTGTTTGTATCCAGTACAAATCTCTGCTCCTGAATACGCAGGGATGTAGCAGTGTTGGGTAGTGCTGTTATTTTTCTTTTCGAGGGACGCTTTATGCCACACGGTTACCATTCAGTAGATTAGCCCCATCCAGAAGGAGATACACTGATTGTGATGTGACACGTAGCAGGTGTAGGCGGTGCTGCGTGTCGAGACGCACTCAGTGTATACAGCTCCATCTTCTCTGCGTGCTTAACTGGTGTCGGGCCGCGTGGCTGAGCACTCAGATTTGAAAATTCCCAGCTTTGGACGCGGCGTGAAGCAACCACTTTGCGTCAGTATATCTCCGGCTTTAGATCAATGAGCTCTGATCAGTCTTGAATGACCATGTGTTCAATTGCATCTCTAGCTAATGGCACTCCATGCACTCACACTTAGAACCGTTGGATTGTCTGGATGCTTGCATAAGCTTCCAGTTGCTCCTCAATCATTCGACAGCTGCAGCATATCACAACCAGACTGTATCCTATGGCAGTGGTTCCCAACCCTAGTCCTCCAGTACACCCTAACAGGCCAGGTTTTAAGGATCACCTTGGGGAAATGCTGACTGAATTCTGCAATCACTGAGCATCAAATCATATCCCCTGTGCTGTGCTTCACATATCTGCAAACCTGGCCTGTTAGTGGGACCTGAGCACCAGGGTTGGGAACCGCTCTCCATTGGGAATGACATGTGGAAAAGTCACTGGAAAAAATAAAATGCCTGAACTGGATGCCAATGGGTTACTTTCCCACATTTTCAGAAGCCCGGGAAAATGTGTTCAGCTCCACACGAATATTTACGCTGTTGGGTAGCCCTAAATCTAACCTGAAACTAACCTCCGTGTCATGACAAATGATGATTGCTCCCAAATAAACCTTTCCACAAATGGCATGAGGTGTAGTTTTCGGATGCGTTTGTATGGTAGCATCCTGTTCTTATTTTCCGGCGTCATTCCCTTAGTAAACCTGTCCAGACCAGCGCTGAAGGAGGCCAGCACTAGGTCCAAAGAGATATTCCCCCCCCCTCACTTTAAGCATTAATATTGAATTTTTTTAATTCGAGTGGATGTATTCGTGTGCGTTCTTGGTAATGCTTGTGATGTCTGTCAGTCCTGTGTGTCTTGTTGCTGGACTTTGTGTCACGGCCCTAGTAGTAATAGTTGGAGCACGGTTTGAATTCCCCTCTGTACATATTGTAGGCGGCGCAATGCGCTGTATACGGAGCAGTATTTTCAATATATTTTTGTGTTCTAGGTGGTGATGATAACTGGAGATAATCCTCTGACTGCCTGTCATGTTGCCCAAGAGCTTAGTTTCATAGAGAAGCCGGACACTCTGATTCTTCAACCCCCGTTGGACAAACAAGGTCAGTTACCCTCATACTGCGTTCCAGGGTCTAGTCACAAAGCACCTAATTTACATGCAATTTCGGTGGTTTGCGTTTCGGCCCCTATCGCCGCGATTCCATTTATCCAAAATTTCGGTTAATTCACTATTTAGCAAATGGTTACCGTATTTTACCAAAATTGAAGTTGCCGAAGCAGTTATTGGATGCCGGCGAAAACTGCCTAATATCGGTGAATTGCACCGAACTGCAAAAAAATACCGAATTCTCCTAATATGGGCCCTAATTCCTACCTAACGCTAAAATGGAGACACGGGGAAAACCTGCACCTGCCCATTTTGGCATTAGATTCTGGGGCAGGCTACCACAGCACCTTGTCCCAGAATGCAGCGCTATCCTCAGTGATACTCGTGGTAGCACTTCAGTTCCGCCACTAGTCCCCTCCAGGAATCCATAGGACTGCATGTAGGGTTGTGCTGCAAGCTCTGCGCGATTTTTGCCTTCGAGATCACACAGCGCCGCAGAGTCATAGTGGAGGGAGACTGGGGACGATTTGTCCCCAGTTTTACTTTGCTCGAGACGATAAGAACCAGTGGATCATTCGTGCCGTGGGATGAGAGGTGAGTGTCGGACTTATCGGGGGGGTTTTAAATGATTTTGCAAAAGCGCAATCGGTTAGCACCAACTTTTAGGTGTAGCTAATTTTTTGTTTAACCCATCGGTGCGGTAATTAGCGCTAGCACTTTGTAATACCTTACTTATCCTAATGCTAATTACCGATTGTGCTCCTCATGTTAAGTATAGAAACATAGAATATGTTGGCAGATCAGAACCTTTCGGCCCATCTAGTCTGCCCAATTACATGGATACTTTACCTGGATTTATCTTTTGTTTAGGATAGCCTTATGTCTATCCCATCCTTGCTTAAATCCAATTACTGTTTTGGCCTCTACCACTTCTACTGGAAGGCTGTTCCATGTATCCACCACCCTCTCAGTAAAATAATGTTTCCTGATGTTACTTTTAAACCTTTGCCCCTCTAATCTAAGACTATGTCCTCTTGTTTTGCTACTTTGTTTCCTTTTAAATATACTCCCTTCCTCTACCTTGTGGATTCCCTTTACGTATTCAAATGTTTCTATCATATCTCCTGTCTCTTCTTTTTTCTAAGCTATACATGTTATGATCATTAAGCCTTTCCTGGTATAGGATGCGCAAGCTAGCGCAAAAAACGATGCGCTAACTGATTTTTCAGGAGTTTAACGTTAGGAAGGTAATAGGACAGGGCTCAAAATTTCCACTCACCTACTCGCATTTGGCGAGTGGAAATGCACACACAGGCAGCACAATAAATTAGTTTGTGCTGCGTATTCCAGCAGTGCCACCGTGCAGCCTTCCCTTCCCCAGGCTGAATGGTGGCAGGGATCAGCTGCCTAACCTGACCCAGCTCTTCTCTGTCACTGGCAGGGGGGGTGGGGAGGAGCTTCTGTGCCTTCTCGCTCTGCACACACTGAGCTCTGATGTCTGGGTATACCTGTATCTGGGGTCTGATGTCTGGGTATTAATGTTATTTTTGTAACTTTATTCTAAATAAAACCTTTAACGGTGTAATTTCATAAGATAATTTAAGGGGGCGTATTTAGGGACAGAGTTAAGGGCTGGGTAGGGGTTAGGTGGAGCAACTGGTGGTGAGTAACTCTTATGGTCTGGTTAGTAGCTTAGGACTTGAAATTTTGAGCCCTGTAATAGGGCATTCGTTAAA
This sequence comes from Leptobrachium leishanense, assembly GCA_009667805.1. Lineage (NCBI taxonomy): Eukaryota > Metazoa > Chordata > Amphibia > Anura > Megophryidae > Leptobrachium > Leptobrachium leishanense. Next base: position 49,276,045 of record CM019065.1, read on the forward strand.
GTCACTTATTCTGGCGGTAACGCTTACTCACCTGAACATTACTGTTTGTATTCACTAGGGAATAGAACTTCACACCAATAAAAATTTATTAAAATATGCCTAAATAATAAAAAGGTCCTTTTTAAAAATAATAGTGTTACACAATAAAAAAAACTCCTTTTTTTTAAAAAAAATTTAGAAACAAAATTCTTAAAAAAAAATACAAAAAATGACTTTTTGCTGAAAATGTAAAGAATAAACAGTCTGTAGAAAAAAGGGTAAAGATATTACGTCTTTACATTGAATCGGGATTCGCCTGTTCAAACCTATTGAACTGAAACACTGAATCAGGGCATTTCGTGGGAATTTTGGTGCGGCTCGGCGATCTGTGAATAGAAGACCTGATAGTCTTCTCTAGGACAATGCCAGAGCCGCCGAATTTCACCGTATTATTATTTATTACTTTTTTGATGTCACAACAGAGGGTTGTGGTAAATGGAGTTTATTCGGCGCAAGGTCTTGTTACCAGTGGGGTACCTCAGGGGTCAGTACTTGGACCCATTCTATTTAATATTTTTATTAGTGATATTGCAGAAGGTATTAATGGAAAAGTATGTCTTTTTGCTGATGACACAAAGATTTGCAACAGGGTTGACGTTCCTGGAGGGATCAGCCAAATGACAAATGATTTAGGTAAACTAAAAAAATGGTCGGAGCTGTGGCAATTGAGTTTTAATGTGGATAAGTGCAAGATAATGCACCTGGGACGTAAAAACCCAAGGGCTGAATATAGAATATTTGATACAGTCCTAACCTCAACATCTGAGGGTTGGGATTTAGGGGTTATTATTGCAGAGGATCTAAGGGTAAGTAGTCAATGTAATAGAGCAGCAGGAAATGCTGGCAGAATGCTTGGTTGTGTAGGGAGAGGTATTAGCAGTAGGAAAAGGGAAGTGCTCATGCCACTGTACAGAGCACTGGTGAGACCTCACTTGGAGTACTGTGTGCAGTACTGGAGACCGTATCTCCAGAAGGATATAGACATCTTAGAGAGAGTTCAGAGAAGGGCTACTAAAATGGTGTATGGCTTGAAGGAGAAAAGTTACCAGGAAAGGCTTAATGATCTTAACATGTACAGCTTGGAAAAAAGACGAGACAGAGGAGATATGATAGAAACATTTAAATACGTAACGGGAATCCACAAGGTAGAGGAAGGGAGTATATTTAAAAGGAAACAAAGTAGCAAAACAAGAGGACATAGTCTTAGATTAGAGGGGCAAAGGTTTAAAAGTAACGTCAGGAAGCATTATTTTACTGAGAGGGTGGTGGATACATGGAACAGTCTTCCAGTTGAAGTGATAGAGGCCAAAACAGTGATTGAATTTAAGCAGGCATGGGATAGGCATAAGGCTATCCTAAACAAAAGATAAATCCAGGTAAAGTATCCATGTAATTGGGCAGACCAGATGGGCCGAAAGGTTCTTATCTGCCGACATTTTTCTATGTTTCTAATGCGCCTGTAATTTGGTGAATGGACAGTTTGGTGAATAAACAAACTGGCCTGAAATTGCACTGGCTGGCGAATTACACCCTTCGGTGCAAATTTGAGCTTCTTCGGAGTTAGTGAATAAGCCCTTCTGTGTTAGGTCGCAAGAAACTTAAGTCAATTATTCTTAGTGTTCACATGTGATGTGACATTATTTCTATTCTAACCTTATTTATATAGCGCCAACAGCTTCTGCAGCGCTTTACAATAACCAATGGGAGCGAGACAAACTTAAAACAAACATTGCAACAGAAACACGAGGTGCGGAGGGCCCTGCTCAGAGGAGCTAACAGTCTAGAGGTGTTGGGGTGGAGGAAGACCAGAGGAGTTTTACAGGTCATCAGGATCATTGGCTCCAGTGTTACAGAAATGGTGGGGACGAGGAAGGGGCCTGTATCTTGATGTGGGCAGGTGAAAGGTTGGATAGGTTGGCATCCGTAATGTGGTTTTACAATCTGAAGAGGTGGGCTTTAAAAGATTTCTTGTAGGCCCGAAGATTGGGCAGAGTCTAATAGGGTGAGGTAGATCATTCCATAGGACAGATTATAGATTTATACAACATAAGATCAGGCTTGTTTTATTTACTATATCCATACACACAAACCGTGCTGAGTGACACTACCCCTACACACAAACCGGGCTGAGTGACACTATACCTTCATGCATATTGCCCGCCTTTCTTTCTTTTAACGCCTGTCTATTATTTTCTTCTTCTCTAGATTCTGGTTGGACTTGGCAATCCATCGATGGTAGCATTGGCCTCCCTGCTTTCCCAGACTCTGTCAAAACATTCACTGACACCTACTACCTGTGCTTGACTGGAGAGGGATTGTCCTACTTACAAGCCGTTAAACCCAACCTGCTGTCTAAACTCATCCCTCACGTCCAAGTATTTGCCAGAGTAGCACCCAAGCAAAAGGTAGTGTTTTTGCACGCCCTGTAGGTTTGATAGATCTGCTCCGTAGGTCTTGCACGTTATACTTTTCTCCCGGTGTATGGTCGTAATGGAAGCCTAATTTAACCCCATTCACTGTCGTGATCGAGTTAACTTGCTCTTCAAAAGCACCTGCAGGTCCATGAGATGCAGTAAACTCGATCTGGTCAAATTCTGCAGTTTATACTTATTGCAAATTAAATTTGTTTGCAAATGGGCTCCAGAATGCGCCCTTAAAAATTTCAGCACCTCAGGCTTAACCGCCAATGCGCTGGAACTGGTTGAGCAGCTTGAATTCTGTTTTCGTATGGCTGTATTATACATGTAGTAATGCTTTTTGGCCAGTAGAGGGAGAATGGCCCCTGTTTAAATGGGGATTACTGACTGTAAAGATGTATTGTATGGATGCTACAGTACATTTTTATAGTATGGGTAATGGAAAAGAGGTTTTATGGAGAATTACTTTTCTAGTGAAGGGGTAAATCGTTTATACACATAGTTATGGTGGAGGGCAAAAAGTCAGATTAAAAGCTGCCACACAGCAAGTAATAAAGTTTATTATTGAAGTCATTTACACATCCCAGCAATTCAGAGAATCGCTTCAGAGCTCCTGTGCTATATTCCCTATATGCAGCAAGGGACTCTGGGTAGGACATGCAAATTAGGTCTCCAATTTTTGCCCTCCAATATGACTTAAATGTGTATTGATTTGCCCTCCTGGTAAAGCATCAAATGGCAACGAGTCACGGCCTATCTCCTGAATAATAAGCCCGAAACGGCTGTCCAGGAGCGGCTGTGACTCGTTGCATAAACCTGACCTTTGCTAGAAAGCCATCTAGTATGACCTCACACGGTCATGGAGGGTTATGTGTGTTAAAATAGACCCAGGATGGAAAAAAGTGAGAAATTGGAGACCTAATTTGCATGTCCTACCCAGAGTTCCTTGCTGCATATGTGAGTTCTGTGAAGCAGCTGTCTGAATTCCTGGGATGTGTAAATGACTTCAACAATAATAAACTTAATTATATATTTACACACACACACCTCTTCTTTTCATTTTAAAATACAGTTCCGGCATACAGGGCACATAGAATAACGTGTTTTAGGCCTAGCCGTTAACCATCCACCCCTTTTTGGTAGCATTTCTGTGCGTGAAACGGTTCGTCACACAGTGTATGTACTGACAGGTGATACAGCTGGAGTTTGATAGCAGCCAGGAGAGCTGGTACTGGCGCCGCTACGAAAAACACTGAGAAAACAAATCTTTTAAAGAAGCCATTTGTATATAGCAAGAAACCTTTACATGACCAGTGATATCTGTACATTTAAGACGGACACTGATTATTAATCTCTTAATGTTTGTCGATTGACCGATACCAAAGTTAAATATTAAAATGCCGTAACTGCTCATTGTCTTTTAAACAATGAGAACCTGATGATGAATTTGTGCTGCTGGAGTTTTATCTACGTAACAGTCTGTCCTTTTCTGCTTCAAGGAGTTTGTGATTACTAGCTTAAAAGAGCTCGGCTACATTACTCTGATGTGCGGCGATGGAACCAATGACGTGGGGGCCTTAAAACATGCAAATGTTGGTAAGTAAACAGAATGGGGGGGGGAATTATTTATTTTTTGTGCTATTTAAATAAAAACTGAAGATAGGTTCTAAAAGGTGGGGTTGTGTGTATATAATTACCATCATTTGTATAGCACCTACAGTGTCCGCAGCGCTTTCCAATAACCAATGGGGCCTGGGACAAAATTACAAACAAACATATTAAGAGAAACACGAGGTGCGCAGGGCCCTGCTCAGAGGAGTTTACAATCTAGAGGAGTTGGGCTGGAGGAAGACCAGAGATGCTTTGGTTGTCAGGATCCACTAGCAATAATATTACAGAAACGGTGGACGAAGAAGGGGCTTCTGTCATGATGTGGGGAAGGTGAGGAGAGGGATAGATCGGCATCAGTAATGTGGTATGCTTATCTGAAAAGATGGCTTTTAAGGGATTTCTTAAAGGCCTCAAGATTATGGCAGAGTCTGATATGGTGAGGTAGCTTATTCCACTGGACTGGAGCTGCCTTTGAGAAGTTTTGGAGGTGAGATAAGGAAAAGCAGATTGAAATCCTGCAATCACTGAGCAGCAAATCATTTTATACAGTATCTGACAGAAGGGAGTGCACCCCTCACATTTTTGTAAATATTTTATTATATCTTTTCATGTGACAGCACTGAAGAAATGACACTTTGTTACAATGTAAAGTAGTGAGTGTACAGCTTGTGTAACTGTGACTTTACTGTCCCTCAAAATAACTCAACACACAGCCATTAATGTCTAAACCGCTGCCAACAAACGTGACTACACCCCTAAGTGAAAATGTCCAAATTGGGCCCAATTAGCCATTTTCCCTCTCTGGTGTCATGTGACTCGTTAGTGTTACAAGGTCTCAGGTGTGAATTGGGAGCAGGTGTGTTAAATTTGGTGTTATCGCTCTCACTCTCTCTTACTGATCACTGGAAGTTCAACATGGCACCTCATGGAAAAGAACTCTCTGAGGATCTGAAAAAAAGAATTGTTGCTCTACATAAAGATGGCCGAGGCTATAACAAGATTCCCAAGACCCTGAAACTGAGTTGCAGCACGTTGGCCAAGACCATACACGGTGTATCATGCATAATAGTATTGCATGTTACACAGGACATGCCGAAACCCTCCCTGTCAAAAAGCTACAACGGACGTTCGACAGGCCTACAAAGCGCGAGCCTCCATAGGAGGTAGCCACACGGGCGTAGGAGTGGAGAGAACGCCTGTTCTCACGGACGCTCCCTCCATGCTCCTGTGACCGCGGCCTTAGGGTATATTTTAAAAACAAAAATGCACTGGGTCATAGTAGAGACTAAAAGCCTGAGTTATCACGTTTGAAATACCTTTGTTTAGGAGTTGCACTGCTTGCCAATGCACCAGAACGCCTTCCCGAGAAGAAGAGAAAGCCACGAGAAGCTCCCGGCGATGGCAGACCCGCAGGTCCTTCTTTCACAAGCAATTCCATTAAACCTACCTCCAGAGCCGCGAAGAATAGGATCATGTCTCAACGAGAAGAGCAGCAGGCGTTACAGAGAGTGAGTAACCATGAAGAAAGGTTTATTCCCCTTACGGTTTTACTTAAGTGTTTAGTGTATTGCATGCTTTTTCTTCTTGATTTGTCTTCAGCAAATATTTGCACATTACATAACTGTGTAATATACAGTGTATATATGCTCCATATCAATTGTTGGGACTTGTGTCATCAGGGAAATGTGCAGAGGGTTATTTTCCTTGTACAATGGCATTCTGGGAGTTCCTAGCTGATTCCAGCGTCTAATTCCAATAGGCTGCTGACATTGCGAGCTCTCAGTGTAGCTGTTTTAATGCACTGTGCTCTGGAATACTTGTAAAGTGGGGAATTAACCCCTTCACTCCCAAAATCGAGACACCTCGGGTCTTCAAAGTCATCATCAGGAGCCCAATATCGAGTTATCTCGATCTGCAGCTAAACAGGGCAAAGCAGATGTTTGTTGCAGATGATTTTCGTTTGCTTTTGGGCTCCAGAAGTTGCCCTCAAAGTTTTAGCCCTGTTGACATAATGCCCAAGATGGTAAAACTGTTTAAAATCATCTGGGGAATGTCCTGATCAGACTTTCAGCAGGCAATGCACGGAGACACGAGCGGCAGTTCTATCTGCAGTAACTCTATTTGACCTGCAGATGGCGAGATCTGCCTTCCAAATAGGTTATTTCAGTAAGGAATACATTGAGAATATTCCCAAATATTTCTTACTGTATCATTAATTAAAATGTTTTTTTTGGGTGGTTTTTAAAAAAAAAAAAAAAAAACACTGGTTCCTGGTGGTGGTTTTTGGAAAATCACTTGTTAGTGAAGGGGTTAAATTCATGCTTAGTTATGTAAGATGCTTTGATTTACATGCTTATATCATTGGTCCCTGAGCTGGTCTCCGGAAGGCGAGATATTCAAAATCCCATCAGCTGAGTGACAGCTGTGCGGGCGCAGGAAAATCCTCTGCTTCACACAGCTGTACCAGCCAAAGGAGCCTTAAGGAGTGAGGGGTATAGCTTTAGGTGCCTTTTCCTCACTGATCATTAACCCTTTCACTGCTGAGGACGTGTGGGGAACGTCCTCATTGACTCCTAAGGAAAGATAGGGTGTTCCTTTGAACCCCGAAATCTCCACACTCTTGGCAGCTAGCAGGGTCGTGTTTGGTATCATTAGAAAGGCCAGAGCATGGCCTTTCCAGTGATACCAAACATGACAATGTTTAAAGTAAAGAAAAAAAGTAATAAAAATTATAATAAAAAAAAAGAAATTTCCTTTTTTTTTTAAGACATGAAATGGCTCAGCAGTGAAGGGGTTAAACACACAGAGCACAGCTTTTGTTGCACTGCAATTTGTCATATGTTAAACTGTCTTGTATTATACGATAATGTGTTTTTTTTCTTGTGTCCCCCCCCCCCCCCCCCCCTCCCTCCAGGAGAGGATCAGCCAGGTCCTGAAGGATTTGGAGGAAGATCAAGTGCAGGTGGTGAAGTTGGGCGATGCCAGTATAGCAGCTCCTTTCACTTCCAAATTGTCATCTATCCAATGCAGTAAGTAAATGCATTTAATGTTTTGTGACAAACATCGCACGTATAGATTGATTATTCACATAACCAATCCGTCCTCCAACAGACTTACTAAAGATCACTGTGAGGCGTCACAATCTCAATGTATTTTTGTGGTAACTCGATCATGCGCACTATGAATCTGTCCATAAAGTATTAGCATCTGTAGTCAATCTTCCAATGTGTTTCTCAACTGATTTAATGAATCCTGAGGCTTGCATTTAGAGCTGGGGGATTTCTTTTTTACATTTAGCCTGGGTTCACACCTAGGCGTTTTCCATATGCGCGCAATACGCTCGTTTTTTTAACGCGAGCATACAAAAACGAGGGAACACGCATTGCAGCGCGTTCGCGGCTAGTCTATGGCCGTGATCGCGCTGCACTACGCACCAAAGAAGCTCCCGAACTTCTTTGTGCGTAGGATGTTTTAAAGCGCGTTACTGCGCTCTTTAAAATGCCCAGGTGTGAACGGGTCCCATTGAAAATCATTGGGATTTCCCTTTTCATGCGTTTTTAAAGCGTGCAGGAACGCACTTTAAAATGCATAGGTGTGAACGGGACCTTCGAGTTTAAGATCAACCTCGATTTTACTGTTAGAATCTTTTGAGACCTGGATTTTTTAAAAAAAAAATTGGGGGTTTTGGGGGATTTCTTGAAGGCCTGAAGATTAGGGGAGAGTTTTCAAGACTTCTCAAGGGCAGCTGCTTTTCTGTGGAATGACATAACTAAAGTATAGACATAGAAAAAAATGAACCGCACACCCAGAGGCTAAATAAAAAATATATTTTTATTAAATGCATGAAAAAGTAAATCTATAAATCTCCATTACATGGTATAAAACTATATATCACAAAATAGCTATACACATTTAATCCAGATATACAATTTAATCCTGAAAAATGGTTTTATGAAAACAAAAATATAAAGCAGTACTTGGTAGCATCTTAGAAAGCCTAATACTATGTCTACATATACATGTTACAGGGTATCTCGTACGAAACTATCCACATACCGTTCTGCATATAAAGAAATCAAATGGTTGAGCAAAACTAATATACTCCTATTCCTTATCTTTATGCAGTTTGTCACGTCATCAAGCAAGGACGCTGTACTTTGGTAACGACACTTCAGATGTTTAAAATACTGGCGCTGAATGCTCTGATCTTGGCCTACGGGCAGAGCGTCCTTTACCTGGAAGGTGTGAAGTTCAGTGATTTTCAAGCGACGCTGCAGGGGCTGCTCCTGGCTGGCTGTTTTCTATTTATATCACGGTCCAAGGTATATGGTCTTCATTGTAAAATAAAATGCCATGCTGGTGCAGGCCTCGCTTCTAGCATCTGCGGCGAGTTGTGTGCAGTTAATTGTGTGGCTTGTGATTTAGTGAAGAAAGCCGTAAAGAGAAGAACACGCCACTGCACTTCACCCCGACTGAGTGCACCAGGTTCCTAAGGAAGCCAGCTCACCATATCCACATATACCAGAGAAAGGATGCCGTCACCTCAGGCAGGGTTTTATTTGAAAACCTTCAACATTTCGGTCCTGTTCAAGGACTATTATCAGGACTTTTATTATGCTTGATAAAGGTCTTGGATTGGACTGTGACGTTTGTTTTTCAGTAAAAATCTGCTCCAGTGTCATACCTTGTCTGATGTGACCGGCCCCTTTCTCTGGTATACGATGTATTGAAGACTTGCTGCATCCTGCCAGGAATCTGTATTATTCTATAGAGATCTGCTAGTTTCAAATTCACTTTAAAGTAACACCTTGAAAGAGTGTGCACATTCTTTCTTTTTTTGCATGTCCTCATTGTTGATGTGGCTAAAGTGTGTGTGGGTGGTTTGGTATTTTTTTATAACTGTATTTGGAGTTGCACATTAATGTGTTATTGAATATTTCATCAGGTTTGTCTGTGAAACTAACTGTATTCCAATCAGTGTTTATAAATGACAGTACGTTGCTCAACTCTTCTCATCTCTAAATTTTCAGCCTCTGAAATTCCTGTCCAAAGAGCGCCCTTTGCCAAACATCTTCAACCTCTATACGGTCCTGACGGTGCTTTTACAGTTTTTTGTTCATTTCTTCAGTCTTGTGTACCTGTATCAAGGGGCTTTGGAACGATCCAATGAAAAGTGAGTTTCTCACCTATTTGAATAATTCAGTCTAGGTCTGCAACTAACGATTATTCTCAGATTAGTTGGCCGATTTTTTTTTTTTTTTTTTTTTTTTTTTTTATTATTTCGATTTAATCGATTCATCGGATAAAAAAAAATAGAAACAAATTGTTTTCTTAAATGAGCAATTTGTGTAGTGTATGTAACGTTCGTACGTACATACGCAAATTGCGTATCATCTTGCGTACTTTTCACACAAGGTATGCGAGTGCTTGGTCAGTGGGATGGGTTGATGCTACTTGCGCAGCTTAAGCTCACGTTTGCTTTCTTAAATGAACGCGGCTACAAGCACTTGGTGGATGATGATGATGATGATGTCAGCATAAAATCGGGGTCAATAAGCTAAAGTGGTCGGGGTGCGTACAGTGTCCCTTTTTTAAATAATTTTGTGAAGAGTGGGAGGAGGGACTGGAGGTGGAAGGGAGTGACTTGACCTGAGTTTGAGAGGGAATGGGTATGGACAAAAGACCAGATCGGAGTGTGGGAGTGAGTTTGGGGAAAGGACCAGATCAAAAGGGAGGTAATGGCAGTTCCCAATCATAAAGGGTGTGGCAATGAGGGTGGGGTGGTGGCACAAGGACTCCAGCTTCAATTCAAGTAAGGATAAAACACAGGCATGCAGCTCCTTCACCCAGTGGCAGTATCCTATGGTTTGTGTTCTAGTTCTGCTACTGTTGTAAACAAAATAAAAATAAACTGTGTCTGACATAGCCCTAGAACGAAATCATACCGAGTAAATCAGCGGCGCGTCTTCTATCAGCTCCGAAGCTGAGGTTATTTACGTTTAACTCAGTCTGACTCTAAACCGTGTGTGCTGTACACAGGACGATTAATCTACACCGATTAATCGATAATGGAAATAGTTGACAACTAATTTTATCGATTAGTTGTTTCAGCTCTAATTCAGTCACACTTATTGCATAAGAAACGTAAAGGGAAAGTATGTGAGAATGTTTCACCCTCTTTTTTTCTCCTTTTATATAATAGGGCAGATGATATGTACAGTATCTGCCTCGTTATTTTGGGTGTAAATACTCTCCTTTTCTCCCTCGATGCATGCTCCTCCCCTTAATCACATTGCTTCTGTAATGCGGAAGTACCTGCAGCCTTTTACGCAATTCATTGCCACGAGCATTGCTGACATCGTCGGTGATGGATTTGGTGGGTGGGATATTCAAATGCTGTGTGGACGGACAAAGCTCCTCCGCTTCACACAGCAATATCTGGCAAGCAGGCTGAAGGGGAGGAGGCCCCTCCACGCAGCCTCATCACTTTAACAACCTAAAGTAGCCAAGGTGTAGAGCGTTCCTTTAAAACAAACTAAACACAGGCTCTAATTTCTCGATCCGTGTGATGAAAATCCCAGCTTTCTGGGTTATAATAGTCTTTTGCATAATTCCCTATTGGATTTTGTATTGTACAAAGCCTGGAATTCCACATAAGATATGCTTCAGAGTGTCCTTTTCTTACTGTTTTTACCTGAAATGTTTACAGTATGAGGCGGGGGAGTCATCAAATTATAACTTCACTTACATCAGCTGTCTGTGCTATTAATGCATTAATTTGTGTTCACTACGTGATATTCTTTTAAAACTTTGTTTTGTAGGAAAGAAGAGTTTGTTGACCTTTACAAAGCATTTGAGCCGAGCCTTGTTAACAGTACGGTGTATGTAATGTCCATGGCGATGCAGATGGCCACGTTTGCCATAAATTACAAGGCAAGTCTGAAGTGAACGCAGATTAAATTTATCTCTTAATCAAAATGATCTGGACGCACCTTAGTGAAAAGGGATTCGGAAAGCGCACAGGCTGCTAGAAATGTAACTTGATGTCTTGTAATATTGATTAAATTGCCACGAGAGCCATGTTGGTTTTGGGATCATCCTACCTTTTTCAGATTCATAGCATAGCTATAGAAATCCAGTTTCTGTGAGCATTTCGATATTTCCCCTGGGACAGACGGACACACAGACACACACACTATTATTTATCGCTTTCTAAGTATGTGACACCAGGTTTGACTTGCCGCTGTGACAGCGCTCACAGCAACGTTGTCCTGGTCTTTCATCCTGCATTGCTTGCAGAATAATCAGCTTTAGGTATTGCGATGTCCACACATCCGGGGCCCTGGAATAGCCTTTCGCTACCTTCGTCACGTTAACTCAGTCTGCCAGAGCAACAGCTGCTCGTGGTGTTATCATGGTGGGATGTTAACGTGAGATAACTTGATCTGGACTCATTCTGAAGAATTACAAACTAATTTAGTTTCTTGATATGACCTCCAGAATATGTCCCTAAAAGTGCAGTACATCGGATGTATCCTCTGAATATGCCGCTACTCATTGACTCTTAGCCAGGGGTCAACAACCTTGGCCCTCCAGATGTTTTAGAACTACATTTCTCGTGAGGCTCAGACAAGCTAAGGAGTGTCTGAGCATTATGAGCAATGTAGTTCCAAACCATCTGGAGGGCCAAGGTTGCCGACCGCTTCTCTGTGATACACGGATTGACCAGCAGAGGGAACCTTCTACCTATTAAATACAGTGCATTTAGGCTAGGGTCAGACTGAGGCAGTGCGAACGCGCGTTCTGGCGCACTTAATCACGGCCGTGCTAGCAGCAGATGCCGGGCAATGACGGCCAATATACGAAGTACGGTCGCACAAAAGTCCGGCTGCGCAACGCAAGTGGAAAATGAACGCATTTTTTCGAGAACGTTAAACCACTAGTACTGACGTACAGAGTGCGCTGCGTCCGCTAGCGGCGTGTGTGCGTGAATTGGAGACATCAGACGCTGCTAATGTCCGGCCAACATAACGTCCAGATGCAAGAAGTGTTTTATTGATGATCCGTACAAAATCACGGATGAAACTGCGCATAGTATGACCGCTATTGCGTATTCCGGGAAAAAATACGTCCATTCTTCGAACGCACATTTTCACGGACAACGTGAAAAATGCGTTAGTCTGACCCTAGCCTTAGCCCTGTAAAGACAATGATGGAAGGGTTGGGGGGTAGAGTTGAGTTTATCAGGGTTATTCCGAGAAAGGTGAACCTCAGGAGAATGGCTGGAGAAGTGAAAATTGTAGGTCAGAATAGCCAAACCAGAAAAAACTCCCATTTATCTCACTTTACAAATCGGCTATTTGATCTAGATTGTTCTCTTCTGCCAGTTCTCCTGTTTTTCACCTTTCTCTGAATAACCCCCGTATGTGTCACTTAGTGAAAGGGTTGGAAAGGGTGTGATGTATTCTACTTTTAACCCCTTCCCGACCGCTGACGTACCCTGTACGTCCTGTGTTCGGGTCTCCCTTAGACCCGATGACGTACAGGGTACGTCAGCGGCGCCAAATCCCCCTCCCGCCCGATACTCACCTCCCTCGTCGGATCCCACTGTGATCTGACAGGGAGGAAGCCTGCCCATGTGATTTACATGGGCAGGCGAGGCTGATGACGTCGCCACGCTGCGTGGTGACGTCATCAGAAGGTGACCCCATGTGTTTCAATGGAGGGGAGGGGGGGCTCTTTCGGAGCCCTCTATCTCCCCAACCATTGAAGCTAGGGAGATGCCGTTTGCACCGCTGGAGAGGGGAGAGCCTCCCCTTTCCAGCGGTGTATGGCATTAACCATTTCGCTGCCGGATCACGTTGAGGCGCCAATTGGCGCCAAAACGTGATTCAAACCTGGAGGGGGCTGACATCTTGGATGTCAGCCAAGCCTCCAGGTCCCCCCCACCCACTGACAACCTCACCATATGTGTGAGGATGTCAGTGGGCCAGTTAACCCTCTAGCTGCCATGTAGAGATAAGGGGATCCTAAGGATCCCTTTATCTCCCGATCCATGGCAGCTAGATGGTCATATTTGCCATCATTTGAAAGGCCTGATTATGGCCTTTCAAATGATACCAAACATGACCAGGTTTGGTTTTAAAAAAAAATGTTTTTTTTTTTAAAGTTTTTTTTGTCTGGGGGGAGTTTAATTAAATAGGACCTAGGCTGTCATCTAAAAATAATTAGCACAAAATGGTCAGAATGAGCGCAGCGCACATAGGTGAACTGGCTCAGCAGTGAAAGGGTTAAAAGGTAAAAACATGTAAAAATTGGGTATTTCTATTCTCGGGATAAAATTTGGAAACTATTTAGCCGGGGTCTTTATTGGTGGTTATAGCTTTAGGGGATTAAATTACGAAAAAGTGTGTTTTTACCATTTTTTTCATCATATTTCATATTTTTTTTATATTAAATTATTGGATATGATGGAAATAATGGTATTTCTAGAAAGTCCATTTAATGGCGGGAAAAGGGTGTATAATATGTGTGGGTTGAATAAACGAGTAAGAGGAAAATTTGATCTAAACACGAGCAGCGCAGAAACGTAAAAACAGCAGCGTTCACTAAAGGACGGATTTGTGTAAAACCGCCCGGTCACTAAGGGGTTAAAGACACCACTCCTCTCCACCTGAGCCCTTGATCTGTTCTGTGAGAGTTTGTAAGCACGTTGCTTGCATCGGGGTCCAATAAAGTGAAATGTATACAGTTTTTTCAACATTAAACAATCCAGTTAATTTAAAATGTTAATCAGCAAGTTCTATTGATTTGACTCTTCTTTCGAACATGCAGTGCGCCCCCTTCCTTTTTGTCTCATTACACCATTTTTTAATTGTATGCTAGATCGAACATACTAAATAAAATAACGACAGGTCAAAAAACTATTGTGAATTGATGTTTCAAGTAGAAGCTACAACGTTGTGTCCTACTTAGCCGCCAGAGGACATAAAAAATGGAAGAACCAGGCACTCCTCATCAGCACAGCAACACTTTATTTCAAAACACGAATGTTTCAGCTTCTCTCAAGCCTTCATGATTTGAGAAGAGCCGCTGCACAGCCGAAACGCTGTTTGCGAATAAAGCGCCGCTATGCTGCTATGTTAATTTTAATTTAGTTTTAGTCCTATTTTAGTCGTCTGAATTGTTTTAGATTTAGTCTGGTTTCAGTGAAATTTCAGTGCGTTTCAAGTTCGACCCTGCGGTGTATTCAGTATTCATCGCAGGGTTCCCGAAGTGTGGCGAACTGGAGCCGCCATAGACTGCCAATGATCCGCCTGGGGGGGGGGGTTCTATTCTTTAAAAGGCGTTTTTAAAACAAAAAAATGCATGGAAATTAATAAAAAAAAGGTCCTATAATAAAACTGACACAGAATAATAACAAAAGACTCCATTTAAAAAAGATGGGAATCAAAAATTTCGCCAAAAGAATCCAGAAGCATACTTAAAAAAAAAAAATGAATAAAAAGGCTTTTTGTGTAAACTGAAAAGAGTAAACCGTTGAATAAAAACGGTAATATTTTTTTTTACATTGAACCCTATGGTATTTGCCTGTTTAGATCTGTCGAACTGAATCACTGACAATCTGCATTTCACTGACATTTCAACGTTCTCTGTATATATTATCATTTTATATAGCGCCAACAGTTTCTGCAGCCTTTTACAATAACCAAAGGGAAAAAGATACAGATAAACGGACATATGATGGAAACAAGAGGTGTAGAGGGCCCTGCTCATAGGAGCTTACAGTCTAGAGCAGTGGTTCCCAAACACGGTCCTCAAGTACCCTCAACAGGTCAGGTTTTCCAGATATGTGAAGCGCAGCACAGGTGATATGATTTACTGCTCAGTGATTGCAGGATTCAGTCTGCATTTTCCCCAGGTGATCCTTAAAACCTGGCCTGTTAGGGGGACTTGAGGAACGCGGTTGGAAACCACTGCTCTAGAGGAATCGGGGTTGAGCAAGACGAGGGGAATTTTACTGGACGGCAGGATTATGGGTGCCAGTGGTTCAGGAATGGTGGGGCAATGGAAACCTCTTAACCTTTGTTTCTCTATGGGACAATTTCACTGCCGCTGAAGGTCGGCTATCTGTGGTGAACTGCACCATATTTCGCTAGCAATTCGCCAGTATTTGGCAAATTGTGGCAGTCTATTCAGAAAGCTGTCAAAGTTGCACCGTACGATGAAATTCACTATTCAGTGCTCATGGAATAACCCTTCTAGAGAAGATTTCATCAATTAAAATCGAATGTATCTTACGTGATTTCTACATTTCTCTAGAATTTCCACACTCCTTATATACTCCTGGAGTAAACTTCTTACTGAACACAGACAATTTGTCTTTTCTCTCTTACCTGAGATTGGTTCTGATTGGATCTTCCCAAATAGTCCCTCCCTAACATCTTAGTCTAGTTTGTATTGGTCAACTAAAATGTCAGTGGATTTGCGTCAGTTTTAGTCATCATAGCTTCGTTTTTACTTGGTTGAATAAATCATTTGACTCAAGTTAAACTAAAACGAAGTCTTTGGCGAAAGTTATTAGTTAACGAAATTAGCAAACTGCTATGCTGGTGAGAGCCTGGACCTTCAGTTTTTATTGTCACCGAATTTATGAAGGTCGGAGTCAGACGAGACCTTTTTTAAGAGCGGAAGGAACATGAGAGTGGATGTTCCTTCCACTCTGATGCCCATCTGGCCACCTCACTGAGCGTGGTTAGTGCGCCCAGCGCTGCAAGGCTCGATTCTCCTATGGAGGATCGCACTTTGCAGCCCCATCGAACGCACGTCGCAGCGCTTGTCTGACCCTGGCCTAAGAAGTTTGATCCTACAGAGGAAAGTAGAGCACCTGCTGTTTGCTATTGTACACACTGTGTGCTTGATTCATCTTTGCATATTACTTTGAATCCAGAGAAAACTGGTTTGTGATTTTATGACTTTATAACGTGTGTGTGTGAACCTTTCCTTTTTTTTCTTTCTTTCTTTAGGGCCATCCCTTCATGGAAAGCCTAAAGGAGAATAAGCCGCTGCTTTATAGTATTATCTTCTCTGGTTTGGCTATAATGGGCCTCCTGTCTGGTACATCGCCAGAGTTTAATGACCTGTTTAGCATTGTGGACATTCCTACAGAGGTAATGTAACCTACCCTACGCATTTCATTTAATAAGTGACTCCCCTTCTCTATCCGGTTACTGAACTTTCAAAAAGTGATAAATAAGGACAAAATACATACATTCTAATTTGATAAATTCTGATTTTGTCTTCGTAACTAAAAGACTGGATAAAATCAAATGACACGCTGACCACAGTCACTTCTCTCAAATATCTAGGTATGTGGTTAGACCCAAATCTATCCTTTGGCCCCCACATCGAAAAACTCTCATCTAAACTCTACCCCAAACTAGGTGCCCTGTACAGAAACAAATCCTGGCTGAGCCCCGCGGTAAGAAAGCAGATTGTACAACAAATGCTTATGCCAGCTATTGAATACGGAGATGTAGTGTATGCAGCCGCCCCACAAACGCACCTTCATGAATTTACTACATTGTATAACTCATTCTGCCGTTTTGTGCTACAATGTAACTACATGACCCACCATTGTGACATGTTAAAAGAACTAAACTGGCCGTCCCTGGAATCAGACGCACCCTTCAACTTTCCAACCTCGTGTTTAAGAGCTTTTCTGGGAAGCTACCACCCTACCTGAATAAGCTGCTTCCCCCAGCAGTTCCCTCATCCTATAACCTCCGATCCAAGACCTGCACCTTTCTAGCAATACCACAATACAAAAAGAAAGTGGCTCGATCCTCATTTTCCTACAGAGCATCGCAATTCTGGAATAACCTCCCAGACACCATCAAATCTTCCCCCAGTCTAAAGTCCCTTAAGAGCTCCCTATTAACATACCTCAATACGGAATGCACCTGTAAACATGTAACACAGTGAATATATTTCCTACATATTTATTTTCTGTGTTTATCTGTATATTTGTGTTTTGTTTTTAATAACTTGCATTTTATTACTTTGTATTTCTGTTACAACTGTAACAATTGCATATTCACAATGTTGTTTTTTTTCTTTTCTGAAGTAGATTTTCTGAACCTATTTGGCAGCAGGTGGTTGGCAGACACTACCATCTGCTGGCCAAAATGTGCTGCTGCAGCTGTTGCTCTGTTCTGAATCCTTGTTTTACAGGTTCCCACCTGTTCAATGTTTTTTAGCACCTCTTTTACCTGTGGCACATTCCGGGGCTCTGTTTCAAATGAATTTTGTTTGCGATAAATAATGTTCCTTTGCATCGCTCCAGAATTAGACCAGGTCGCGTGTACTCTCTCACGTCACCAGTAGGTGCTTTTGAAGATCCTACTCAATCATAGTAGTGTGAACGTGTTAAATGTTGCTGATTTTTATGATTTATTTTTTTTAACTGCGTCATCACAAGGCATATATTTCTTATATTTTAAGTCGGGGGTCAACAACCTTGTTCATCCACGTGTTTTGAAACCATTCATTAGGTTGCCTGTGCATCATGGGAGATGTAGGTTCAAAACATTTGGAGAGTAAATATTTACATTTGAATAACGCTGAATATGTTACACCCGTTCTGGTAAAGATATCCCTCTTGGCCAGAAATGTGCAAATTTTTATTTGTTGTAGATGCCACTTTCTTGATGGCTGGGGCAACTATATTGCTAGATCGGGGTACACCCCCCCCCCCCATGATGTTCACCGGCTTGTTAGGTCAGCAGAACCTCATGGGAAATGTAGTTCCAGAACATCCGAGACAGCCAAGGTTGGTGACCCCTTGTTCTAGATCAGTGGTTCCCAACCGCGGTCCTCAAGTACCCCCAACAGGCAGGTTTTCCAGATAACTGGAGCCCAGCACAGGTGATATGATTTGCTGCTCAGTGAATGCAGGATTCATTCTGCATTTCCCCAAGGTGATCCTCAAAACCTGGCCTGTTGGGGGGACTTTAGGACCGCGGTTGGGAACCACTGTAATAGATCAATAAACTCAAGTAGTTGGATGTATGGTTTCAAGCCGCACCGTGTACTAAACCCTCCTGTATAATTTGTTTTCTCATCTGGTTTTCCTATAATTTTAATTTTCTTTTCTTCCACACAGTTTAAGCTGGTTATAGCCAAAGTTTTGTTCATTGATTTCTGCTTGGCGTTGGGGGTGGACCGAATCCTTCAGTATTTGTTGGGGAGCTCCAAACTGAAAGTGCCTTCCTGAACCTGCACAGGAGACCAAGCTGCCCACGCTGTCGAACCAGCCACAGGTTACTGCCTGACCATCCATCCCGGCTTTAATATGGCCGCATCCATCCTCTGGGAGGAATTACTGGATGGCACACAGCGGGAAGAAACAAAGAATCATCTCTACACTTGAATCTTTGAACTATATGTTCAGGACATGATAAACTGAAACCTAATATTTTTTTTTTTCTACTTGAATTCGCTTTTGGAAAGCGCCAAATTTTGTTAAATAAACAGGATTGGTGAATTTTAAACTATTTTCTGCTTTTCGATATCTTTGCACACCATTCAGTTTTAAGATGTGGAAGCTTCAATATTTTCTTTCGGAGGTACAGGAGTTAACAAGAAAAGGTTTGTTTCACCAAGGTCAAAAGGTTAAGCACTTCAAATGTCTGGAGCATCTAATTACCTGATAATAATTAATGATAAAATCGAATGAGCTTAATCGAACGTTTAATTTTGATTCTGTTTTGTTTGGGATAAGGTACATTCCAGCCCAACAGGGGTTTGCGGATTGGACAGAGATCCTGTTGACTCAACACAAGGTTCCAGATATAACGGCGGGCGTCCCAATGCTTTTTGGTTTCTTTATACATCACTGCTGATTATTTTTGAAACTACAGCAAATGAAGGACGTCTGTCCCTTCTCTCTGCCACGAGAGAACAGCCAGAACAAATGTTGCCTTCAGTGGTTCCTCATGAGCGAGAAACCATTTTTCCAGTTTCTCCTAAACACCGGACCAGGCTTAATGCAGCATAGGGGGAAAGCGTTTGGAGGAACATGTTTCTTTAAACACGGTGATATCTACACAAGGGCTGGAAAGACCATCATTCTTGAGGTGGACGGTCCTCATCAAGAACTACATGGCAAGGTCAAACACTGGTTTCCGCTAATACACAGTCACGTGTCTTGTCAGTAGAATGGTGAAAGCAAAATAAACCTGAAATAGGAGTTTGAGACAATCATCTGTAATTAACAATTGCAACTGGCTCAGACTTGGAGGTACAACTTGGAAAAGATGCGGGTTGTTGAAATATTAGGGCTGGTAATGATTAAAATTTGTGTTCGATTAACCCTTTCACTGCTGAGGACGTGTGGGGAACGTCCTCATTGACTCCTAAGGAAAGGTAGGGGTGGAAATAAGTGTTCCTTTTGAAACCCAATATCTCCTGACTGTTTTCAGCTAGCAGGGTCATATTTGGTATCATTAGAAAGGCCAGAGCATGGCCTTTCCAATGATACCAAACCTGACCATGTTTAAAGTAAAGAAAAAAAATAATAATACAAAAAAGTAAAATGTGTGTTTATTTTAAGCCGTGAAATGGCTCAGCAGTGAAGGGGTTAATTGAAAAAAAATGAATCGCTTTTTAATTTCGCTTAATTATAACACACATACAGATCAGAAAAGAAAAACTTAAAAAAAAAGGACATAACAACGCTCCACAGTAATAAAACTCACAGCAATGTGCGGTGTGTATGAGCGTATCACAGAATCCACAGCAATAAAACTCACTGATTATATATATAGATATGAATGGATGGATATATTGATTTGCCCCCAGCTCATATGGATAGATTGCCCCCAGCTCATATGGACAAATTGCCCCCAGCTCATATGGACAAATTGCCCCCAGCTCATATGGACAAATTGCCCCCAGCTCATATGGACAAATTGCCCCCAGCTCATATGGACAAATTGCCCCCAGCTCATATGGACAAATTGCCCCCCAGCTCATATGGACAAATTGCCCCCAGCTCGCACATGGATCTATTGTCCCAGCTCGCACATGGATCTATTGTCCCAGCTCGCACATGGATCTATTGTCCCAGCTCGCACATGGATCTATTGTCCCAGCTCGCACATGGATCTATTGTCCCAGCTCGCACATGGATCTATTGTCCCAGCTCGCACATGGATCTATTGTCCCAGCTCGCACATGGATATATTGTCCCAGCTCGCACATGGATATATTGTCCCAGCTCGCACATGGATATATTGTCCCAGCTCGCACATGGATATATTGTCCCAGCTCGCACATGGATATATTGTCCCAGCTCGCACATGGATATATTGTCCCAGCTCGCACATGGATATATTTTGCCCCAGCTCGCACATGGATATATTTTGCCCCAGCTCGCACATGGATATATTGCCCCAGCCCGCACATGGATATATTGCCCCAGCTCGCACATGGATATATTGCCCCAGCTCACACATGGATATATTGCCCCAGCTCACACATGGATATATTGCCCCAGCTCACACATGGATATATTGCCCCAGCTCACACATGGATATATTGCCCCAGCTCACACATGGATATATTGCCCCAGCTCACACATGGATATATTGCCCCAGCTCACACATGGATATATTGCCCCAGCCCACACATGGATATATTGCCCCAGCTCTCACCTCCTGCCGCTGCATGCTTTGCTTTTTACGAGCGTCCGCTGGCATGAAGCTTGGCTGCGTGCGCTCACCTGGGAACCACCTGACCAGCCGCTTCTCGCGAATTCACGTGAACTCCGATCTCGTGAGATCGCAGCTGGTGGATCCCAGGCGAGCAGCCGTTGGCCGCTCGTAGGGACCAAAGCTCTCTGCATCCGGTGGTCTATTTTAAAATAAATTTGATCAACCAAGGAAATTAACGATAATTTCCGCACCCCTATTATATATATATCCATGTTAGCTGGGGCAATATATCCATTTTATATATATATATATATATAATGTCAAAAAAGGGGATTCTTTTAAAAATTACGCACCAATTCAGATGCAGCGAGTGTCAAAAGAGACAGAATCTGTTGTCTAAAAATGGAGCAGAATATTAGTGTTACATTTAGGGCTGAAACAAGTGATCGCTTAATCATTAATGAAAAAAGTTGTCAACTATTCTCATCGATTTAATCAGTGTTTGTGTACAGCACACATGGTTTAGAGTCAGACGGAGTTAAATGTTAACCTCCGATACCACTTCGGAGTTGATTTAGAGAAGACATTATGGCTGCTTCACTCTGTATAATTTAGTTCTAGGGTTATGTCAGACATAACCAGTTTGATTTTGTTTAGTTTACAACAGTAGTTAAACGATCGTATATTGATATTTATATAATCTTTTTAAGTAAACAAATTTATTTCATTGTTTTCATTGATTCTGAAAATAATCCTTCGTTGCAGTCCTAGTTAAGTTTAATCCTAAATGTAACCCTAGAAGAAGCTCAAATGGTAACCTAACCCTAATCGCCAACCCTAGCTAACAAACATTATCCTATTTGGACCCGAGCGTCGAAGTCGGACATGGCGGAATTTTAGAAGTTCAAAATATTCTGCATCCGAATTGGAAACTCTTCCATTTGGGGCCAGGGCGAATTATCACATCGTTTTTAAAACCTCATCTTTTTATTATTATTTTAGTCTATGGAGTTAAGTTTGCACCTAGGTGGAAACCGTGCACCTTGTGTATTTAAAACCAAAAAACTGAAGTCCGTGGGGTTAAAGCTATCTTATAAATGAAAGTTTCAACGTAAAGCCTTAAAATAATTCAAAAACATCTTAAACTGGTTTAAACATCTGTAATGTTTTAATTACTAGGTGATATGGCCCAAAAAGATTTGATGTGTCTGAAGGTATTCCACAATTCTGCACGCAAGGTTGCCAAAATTTGTTGCCAAGCGTACTGGAACTACATCACCAATCCAATGCGGAGATTTATTAACTAGGTATCAAGTCTGCCCAGAGGGCAGTCTATTGTTGTGGAGCATATGGCGGCCCAGTGCTCCCAATGTTTTTTGTTTTTTTTTTGAGGAAGGATACATTGAGATTTCTCTCGTTTTCAAGTATGTCCTGGGTGGCGAGTATGTACCGTTAGGTGTCTTGCCAAGGACACTTACTGGAGAAATTGCTCGCTGGGATCGAACCCATGATTCCACAGGCTCTCTCCATGCAGAGCAGTGACATTACCTGTACTCCACCCAGCCGGCAAGTGGCTGTTTATCACACCCAGTTTCTGACCCCCAGCTCACACGGATATACCCCCAGCTCCCGTGGGTATAATTGCCCCCAGCTCACGTGGGTATAATTGCCCCCAGCTCACGTGGGTATAATTGCCCCCAGCTCACGTGGGTATATAAATTGCCCCAGCTCCCATGGGTATATAAATTGCCCCAGCTCCCATGGGTATATTTGCCCCCCCCCCCAGCTCACATGGGTATATTTGCGCCCCCCCCAGCTCCCATGGGTATATTTGCGCCCCCCACCCGCTCACATGGGTATATTTGCGCCCCCCACCCGCTCACATGGGTATATTTGCCCCCCCCAGCTCACATGGATATATTTGCCCCCAGCTCACATGGATATATTTGCCCCCCAGCTCATGACGCTGGATCCGCGCGCAGACTCTACCCGTCGGCCGCGCGCGCATCCAGGAGAACAGGATGTGCGCACAGCAGCCGGGTAGAGGCTGCGAGTGCATCCTGTAGAGCCGGATGCGCTCGCAGCAGATGGCTATAGGCTGCGTGCGCATCCGGCTCTACAGGATGCGCGCGCAGCCTCTACCTGGCTGCTGCGTGCCCATCCTGTTCTCCTGGATGCAGCCAACGGGTAGAGGCTGCGCGCGGATCCAGCGTTTCTCCAAAGCTGCGCATCAGGCTTCTGTTGGCTGCGCACGCAGCCAACAGAAACCGGATGCGCGGCGACGGAGAAAACGGTTTTATAGGTATAGATTTTTAATAAATCTTAATCTAAATTTAACGCATGGATTATAGATTATACATGGGTTTGATCCTTGCCATTTCTTATGGCTAGTATGATACTGGCTTTTCAGACATTCTCTGAATACCTGTAAAATGTGTAAGTTAATGAATTTTGCTCTGGTGATGGGGGTGAACCTTAACATATTAACAGGAGCAACAACTGTGGTTATTTGGTTCCTGAATTGTGTTTTTGCTAAAGGCCACACTGTGATCACTGGTGTAAGGGAGCGTGTTCATCGAACCAGGGCCAATTCCAGCGGTTAAACCAGGCTCTGGCTATTCTACAAAATAATTCTTATTCGGCGTAAATAACTCGGCAGATGCAGATCTGGGTTGTCATCTCTATAAAATTGTTTTCTCTGTCGCCGTCAATCGCACGCGCGATTAAAAGAAGCCACCGGCGTGCACGAGGGGGGGGGGAGAGCCGTTGGAGAGGGAAGGCTGTGTGAGGAGGCAGCTACAGCCAAAAGGCCGGCAACAGCTGAGAGATAAAGTGTGTGCCGGCAAATCCTCCCTCTGACTTGGCCCTTCCTCCTCCACATGTCCCTCTCCTCGCTGCGCGCAGCTCCCATCCCCTACAACTCCCCCCACACACACCTGCTGCAACCCCCCCACACACACAAACACACCCCCTGCTACCCCCCCACACCACCACCTGCTACCCTCCCCCCACACACACACCTCCTGCAAACCTCACACACACCACCTGCAACCCTCCCCTACACACCACCTCCTGCAAACCTCCCCCCACAAAGCTGCTGCAAACCTAAACCCCCACACACACACACACCTCCTGCAAACCTAAACTCACCACACACACCTCCTGCAAACCTAAACTCACCACACACACCTCCTGCAAACCTAAACTCCCCACACACACCTCCTGCAAACCTCCCCCACACACGCCTCCTGCAAACCCCCACACCTCTTGCAAAACTCCCCGCACCACCTGCAAACTTTTCCTAACCTCCCACAAACCTCTCCTGCAACCCCCCCACCTGCAAACCTCCCCTACACACACCTGCAAACCTCACACACACACCTCCTGCAACCCCCACCACACACACTTCCTGCAAACCTCCACCACACACACCACCTAAAAAACCCCACACCTCTTGCAAACCTCCCCCACACACATGTCCTGCAAACCCCCCACACCTTCTGCAAACTTTTCCTAACCTCCCACAAACCTCCCCTGCACACACCACCTGCAAACCCCCACCTCCCGCAAACCTCCCCACACGTCCTGTAAACCTCCCCCACACACCTCCTGCAAACCTTCCCCACACACCACCTGCAAACCTCCCCCACACCTCTTGCAAACCTCCCCCCACGCACATGTCCTGCAAACCCCCACACCTCCTGCAAACTTTTCCTAACCTCCCACAAACCTCCCCTACACACACCTCCTGCAAACCCCCACCTCCTGCAAACCTCCCCCACACACACCACCTGCAAACACCCCCGCACACCTCTTGCAAACCTCCCCCCACGCACACGTCCTGCAAATCCCCACACCTGCAAACTTTTCCTAACCTCGCACAAACCTCCCCCACACACACCTCCTGCAAACCTCCCACACATACCTCCTGCAAACCTCCCCCACACACATCCCACAAACCCCCACACACCTCTTGCAAATCTTCCACACACCTCCTGCAAACCTCCCCCACACACCTCCCGCAAACCTGCACACCTCCCCCCACACACACCTCCTGGAAACCTCCCCCACACACACCTCCTGCAAACCTCCCCCACACACACCTCCTGCAAACCTCCCCCACACTTCCTGCAACCCTCTCCCCACACACCTCCTGCAACCCTCTCCCCACACACCATATGCAACCCTCTCCCCACACAGTATGCAAACCCGCCCACACACCGTCTGCAAACCCCCACACACCTGCAAACCTCCCCACACACCCCTTGCAAACCACACACCTCCTGCAACACCTCCACACACCACCCTCTGCAAACCCCAATATCATCTTCTGCACACCCACTGCCCCTGCAACCCGATATCACTTTCTTCACCCCCTTGCCCGCGCAACCCCCAATACCACCTTCTGCACCCCCACTGCCCCTGCAACTCCGATACCGCCTTCTGCACCCCACTGCCCCACAACCCCAATACCATCTTCTGCACACTCACTGCTCCGCAACCTCCTACCACCTTATGTGCTCCCACTGCCCCCAGTACCACCTTCTGTGCCCCCACTGCCCCCAACTTTCCAATTTTCTGCACCCTAAATGCCCCCGCATCCCTCCAATACCACCTTCTGTTCCCCACTGCCCCCGCAACCCCCCGTACCACCTGCGCCCCCACTGCCCCGCAACGTCCCAATACCAACTTCTGCACCCTCAATGCCCTCGCAACCCTCCAATACCACCTTCTGAGCCCCCACTGCCCTGCAACCCTCCAATACCACCTTCTGCGCCCCACTGCCCCCGCAACCCCCAGTACCACCTTCTGTGCCCCCGCAACCCTCCAATACCACCTTCTGTGCCCCACTGCCCCCACAACCCCCCAGGACCACCTTCTGCACCCCTACTGTCCTGCAACCCCCCAGTACCACCTTCTGTGCCCCCGCAACCCTCCAATACCACCTTCTGTGCCCCACTGCCCCGCAACCCCCCAGTACCACCTTCTGTGTCCCACTGCCCCCGCAACCCCCCAGTACCACCTTCTGTGCCCTCGCAACCCTCCAATACAGCCTTCTGCGCCCCACTGCCCTCGCAACCCCCCAGTACCACCTTCTGTGCCATCGCAACCCTCCAATACCACCTTCTGCACCCCCACTGCCCCTGCAGCCCTCCAATACCGGCTTATCGGAGTCACGTGACAGGAAGATCTGAGAATCGAGACTTAAACAGGAAGCAGCGTTACCTGCATTTACCCATGGTCCGTTCAAATAGACCGGCGGGGATCCATTTTAGACGCTGAGGTCTTCCTATTCTTTTTCTAGCCCTCCAATACCACCTGTGCCCCACTGCCCCTGCAACCCCCCAGTACCACCTTCTGTGCCCCCGCAACCCTCCAATACCACCTTCTGCGCCCCTACTGCCCCCGCAACCCCCCCAGTACCACCTTCTGCACCCCCGCTGCCCCGCAACACTCCAATACCAACTTCTGCGCCCCCGCAACCCAATACCACCTTCTGTGCCCCCACTGCCCCCCCAACCCTCCAATACCACCTGCGCCCCCACTGCCTCGCAACCCCCAGTACCACCTTCTGCGTCCCCACTGCCCCCGCAACCCTCCAATACCACCTTCTGCGCCCCCTCTGCCTCTGCAACCCCCCAGTACCTCCTTCTGCACCCCCACTGCCCCCGACCCTCCAATACCACCTGCGCCCTCACTGCCCCCGCAACCCCCCAGTACCACCTTCTGTGCCCTCACTGCCCCTAACCCTCCAATACCACCTGCGCCCCCACTGCCCCTGCAACCAATACCACCTTCTGCATCCCCCACTGCCCCTGGGACCCTCCAATACCACCTTCTGCGCCCCCACTGCCCCCGCAACCCCCAGTACCACCTTTGCACCCCCGCTGCCCCGCAACACTCCAATACCAACTTCTACGCCCCCGCAACACTCCAATACCAACTTCTACGCCCCCGCAACCCAATACCACCTTCTGTGCCCCACTGCCCCCCCCAACCCTCCATACCACCTGCGCCCCCCCAACCTCCAATACCACCTGCGCCCCCACTGCCCCGCAACCCCCCAGTACCACCTTCTGCGTCCCCACTGCCCCCGCAACCCTCCAATACCACCTTCTGCGCCCCCACTGCCCCTGCAACCCCCCCAGTACCTCTCTGCACCCCCACTGCCCCCGCAACCCTCCAATACCACCTGCGCCCTCACTGCCCCCGCAACCCTCCATACCACCTTCTGCGCCCCCACTGCCCCCGCAACACAATACCACCTTCTGCGCCCCCACTGCCCCTGCAACCCCCAATACCACCTTCTGCGCCCCCACTGCCCCCGCAACCCCCCAGATACCACCTTCTGTGCCCCCCCACTGCCCCGCAATTCCCAATACCAACTTCTGCACCTTCAATGCCCTTGCACACCCCCCCAATGGACCGCAGAGCAGCAGATCCCGGGGTGCGCGCAGCAGCAGCCAGAATCCCGGGGTGCGCTGTTGCACTCTTAGAATAGAGACGGAGCTTGTTCTGGTACAACACATTTATTTTATGAGTTCACCTGAAACAGATAAAAGATTCTGCTTTTACTCTGGATGCACTGTGCACACTCTCTCTAACTGCATCCAGTGGTAACTTCAGGATTACTGAATCTATATAACATAAAATCCTAATCTATTATACAGTCTATCTTAAATAACAATTGGTACCAAACATATCTAGAATTAAACAAATCTACCTAGCAACAAAATATAATCTGGTTTCACTTTCAATCTCTGTTGGAGATTGCACAGAACAAAGATCATACACAAGTAATAATATTCTGCACATCTTCTCAGAAATAAAACCTACTTAAAACTGATTCTGGGAACTGGAGTTCCTCGTACATAAGGCTTCTGTTACTATCCTAGCATGCTTTCCTAATTCAGCCATGTTGATTACAGCACGTGGCTGCAGTGAATCCATTTAGCAACCTGTGTAACCAGACCGATTTAACAGCATAAAACACTGATGCTTCCTTCATTCTGTTAAATGACATTCTCCATGTTAAAGGAGAGAACAACTATACAGACATTAATACAGCTACTGCCGTTTACAATGCATATTACACCAGGCCTGTCACAGCAATCAGTCTGCAGGGGTCTGTCTGACCAAACTCCTATTTACATAAAATCTCTAATAACCTTCTCATTAACTGTTAGACTTTAGATACTTTTCTGCCTACCTGAAACAGATAAAAGATTCTGCTTTTACTCTGGATGCACTGTGCACACTCTCTCTTAACTGCATCGGTGGTAACTTCAGGATTACTGAATCACTGAGACAACCACATGGTATTAAGTACAGTTTCTGGCTGAGGACACAGCAGTGACACCCGCTGGTAGGAGGTCAGAACAGCAGCAACCGAACTATGTTCTGGTAAATTTCAATAATAACAAAACAAAATGCTTTCTACTTAGTCCTATTTACAGTACTCTTTTGGGGTGCAATGAGTTTAATACCGATTTAATACACAGAGTGCCACACGCGCAGAGCAGCCAGATCCCGGGGTGCGCGCAGAGCAGCCAGATCCTCAATAGACTGCCCTCAAGGCAGGCTTAACACCTAGTAGACCATAATATGAAAGTTTTCTATAAATGTGGGGCGCGAGAAGGGCAGGTTACTGAATGGGTGGAAAAGATTTATGTATATAAGCATTTAAGTTGTGGTGGAGGGTTAAAAAGTGAGATTAAAAACCTCCACACAGCAAGTTTATAGTTGCAGAGGACATTTACACATCCTGGCAATTCAGAGAACCGTTAACCTTTCCCAATACCAACTTCTGCACCCTAAATGCCCCCGCAACCCTCCAATACCACCTTCTGTGCCCCACTGCCCCCGTAACCCCCCCAGTACCACCTTCTGTGGCCCACTGCCCCCGCAACCCCCCAGTACCACCTTCTGCACCCCCACTGCCCCTGCAACTCCGATACCGCCTTCTGCACCCCACTGTCCTTCAACCCCCAATACCATCTTCTGCACACTCACTGCTCCGCAACCTCCTACCACCTTATGTGCTCCCACTGCCCACACAACCCTCCAATACCACCTTCTGTGCCTCCACTGCCCCCCAGTACCACCTTCTGCGCCCCCACTGCCCCCTCAACTCTCCAATACCAACTTCTGCACCCTAAATGCCCCCGCAACCCTCCAATACCACCTTCTGTTCCCCACTGCCCCGCAACCCCCCAGTACCACCTTCTGCGCCCCCACTGCCCCGCAACGTCCCAATACCAACTTCTGCACCCTCAATGCCCTCGCAACCCTCCAATACCACCTTCTGCGCCCCCACTGCCCCGCAACCCTCCAATACCACCTTCTGCGCCCCACTGCCCCCGCAATCCCCAGTACCACCTTCTGTGCCCCCGCAACCCTCCAATACCACCTTCTGTGCCCCACTGCACCGCAACCCTCCAATACCACGTTCTTTGCCCCACTGCCCCCGCAACCCCCCAGTACCACCTTCTGCAGCCCCACTGCCCCCGCAACCCCCAGGACCACCTTCTGCACCCCCACTGTCCCTGCAACTTCCCAATACCAACTTCTGCGCCCCCACTGCCCCGCAACCCTCCAATACCACCTTCTGCGCCCCCACTGCCCCCGCAACCCCCCAGTACCACCTTCTGTGCCCCCGCAACCCTCCAATACCACCTTCTGTGCCCCACTGCCCCGCAACCCTCCAATACCACGTTCTTTGCCCCACTGCCCCCGCAACCCCCCAGTACCACCTTCTGCAGCCCCACTGCCCCCGCAACCCCCAGGACCACCTTCTGCACCCCCACTGTCCCTGCAACTTCCCAATACCAACTTCTGCACCCTCAATGCCCTCGCAACCCTCCAATACCACCTTCTGCGCCCCACTACCCCCGCAACCCCCCAGTACCACCTTCTGTGCCCCTGCAACCCTCCAATACCACCTTCTGTGGCCCACTGCCCCGCAACCCCCCCAGTACCACCTTCTGTGCCCCACTGCCCCTGCAACTCCCCAGGACCACCTTCTGTGCCCCCACTGTCCCTGCAACTTCCCAATACCAACTTCTGCACCCTCAATGCCCTCGCAACCCTCCAATACAGCCTTCTGCGCCCCACTGCCCTTGCAACCCCCCCAGTACCACCTTCTGCACCCCCACTGCCCCTGCAGCCCTCCAATACCGGCTTATCGGAGTCACGTGACAGGAAGATCTGAGAATAGAGACTTAAACAGGAAGCAGCGTTACCTGCATTTACCCGTGGTCCGTTAGACCAGCGGGGATCCATTTTAGACGCTGAGGTCTTCCTATTCTTTTTCTAGCCCTCCAATACCACCTGTGCCCCACTGCCCCTGCAACCCCCCAGTACCACCTTCTGTGCCCCCGCAACCCCCAATACCATCTTCTGCACACTCACTGCTCCGCAACCTCCTACCACCTTATGTGCTCCCACTGCCCATACAACCCTCCAATACCACCTTCTGCGCCCCCACTGCCCCCCAGTACCACCTTCTGCACCCCCACTGCCCCCTCAACTTTCCAATACCAACTTCTGCACCCTAAATGCCCCCGCAACCCTCCAATACCACCTTCTGTTCCCCACTGCCCCCGCAACCCCCCAGTACCACCTTCTGCGCCCCCACTGCCCCGCAACGTCCCAATACCAACTTCTGCACCCTCAATGCCCTCGCAACCCTCCAATACCACCTTCTGCGCCCCCACTGCCCCGCAACCCTCCAATACCACCTTCTGTGCCCCACTGCCCCTGCAACCCTCCAATACCACCTTCTGTGCCCCACTGCCCCCGCAACCCCCCAGTACCACCTTCTGCAGCCCCACTGACCCCGCAACCCCCCAGGACCACCTTCTGCACCCCCACTGTCCCTGCAACTTCCCAATACCAACTTCTGCACCCTCAATGCCCTCGCAACCCTCCAATACCACCTTCTGCGCCCCACTACCCCCCACTACCCCACTACCCCCACAACCCCCAGTACCACCTTCTGTGCCCCCGCAACCCTCCAATACCACCTTCTGTGCCCCACTGCCCCGCAACCCCCCCAGTACCACCTTCTGTGCCCCACTGCCCCCGCAACTCCCCAGCAGTGGCGTAGCGTGGGTTGTCAGCGCCCGGGGCCAACCAAGAATTGTGCGCCCCCCCCAACCTGTGGACACGTTATCGATATTGCCCCAGCTCTCACATGGATATTGCCCCAGCTCTCACATGGATATTGCCCCAGCTCACACATGGATTTGCCCCATCTCACACATGGATTTGCCCCAGCTCACACATGGATTTGCCCCAGCTCATGGATTTTCCCCAGCTCACACATGGATTTGCCCCAGCTCATGGATTTGCCCCAGCTCACGGATTTGCCCCAGGTCACACATTTGCCCCAGCTCACACATTTGCCCCAGCTCACACATTTGCCCCAGCACCTCATGGATTTGCCCCAGCACATGGATATGCCCCAGCTCATGGATTTGCCCCAGCACATGGATATGCCCCAGCTCATGGATTTGCCCCAGCTCATGGATTTGCCCCAGCACATGGATTTGCCCCAGCACATGGATTTGCCCCAGCTCATGGATTTGCCCCAGCACATGGATTTGCCCCAGCACATGGATTTGCCCCAGCACATGGATTTGCCCCAGCACATGGATTTGCCCCAGCACATGGATTTGCCCCAGCACATGGATTTGCCCCAGCACATGGATTTGCCCCCAGCACATGGATTTGCCCCAGCTCATGGATATGCCCCAGCTCTCACCTGGATATTGCCCCAGCTCCCGGGCAGCGGGAGTGCCTGCCCGCCCCGGTCCTGAACAGCGTGCGAGTCCGTCCTGTTGAAGGGGAGTCGGCTGCGTGCGTGCGCAGGTCACGCGGTCCGGCCAGTCAGGTGGTACAGAGACTCAGTACCACCTGATTAGACGGACCATGTGACCTGCGCCTGCACGCAGCCGCCTCCCCTTCAATCAACAGGACGGACTCACTGTTCAGGACCAGGCAGCCGGCAGGCACTCCCGCTGCCCGGCATCTGGGTCCCCTCAACCCGCGGGCCCTTGGGCGGCGCCCGAGGGCCCGGCGGGTCAGTCGGGCCACAAGTTTTAGGGGCGCATAATTTCAAAAGAAATTATGCGCCCCTAACAAAACTGCGCCCGGGGCCACGGCCCCCCCTGCCCCCCCCACGCTATGCCACTGCTCCCCAGGACCACCTTCTGTGTCCCCACTGTCCCCGCAACTTCCCAATACCAACTTCTGCACCCTCAATGCCCTCGCAACCCTCCAATACAGCCTTCTGCGCCCCACTGCCCTTGCAACCCCCCCCAGTACCACCTTCTGCACCCCCACTGCCCCTGCAGCCCTCCAATACCAGCTTATCGGAGTCACGTGACAGGAAGATCTGAGAATTGAGACTTAAACAGGAAGCAGCGTTACCTGCATTTACCCATGGTCCGTTCAAATAGACCAGCGGGGATCCATTTTAGACGCTGAGGTCTTCCTATTCTTTTTCTAGCCCTCCAATACCACCTGTGCCCCACTGCCCCTGCAACCCCCCAGTACCACCTTCTGTGCCCCCGCAACCCTCCAATACCACCTTCTGCGCCCCTACTGCCCCCCGCAACCCCCCAGTACCACCTTCTGCACCCCCACTGCCCCGCAACCCTCCAATATCACCTTCTGCGCCCCCGCAACCCAATACCACCTTCTGTGCCCCCACTGCCCCCCAACCCTCCAATACCACCTGCGCCCCCACTGCCCCGCAACCCCCCAGTACCACCTTCTGTGCCCTCACTGCCCCCACAACCCTCCAATACCACCTTCTGCGCCCCCTCTGCCCCCGCAACCCAATACCACCTTCTGCGCCCCCACTGCCCCTGCAACCCTCCAATACCACCTTCTGCGCCCCCACTGCCCCCGCAACCCCCCAGTACCACCTTCTGTGCCCCCACTGCCCCGCAACTTCCCAATACCAACTTCTGCACCCTCAATGCTCTTGCAACCCCCCCAATGGACCACAGAGCAGCCAGATCCCGGGGTGCGCGCAGAGCAGCCAGATCCCGGGGTGTGCGCAGAGCAGCCAGATCCTCAACAATAGACTGCCCTCAAGGCAGGCTTAACACCTAGTAGACCATAATATGAAAGTTTTCTATAAATGTGGGGCGCAAGAAGGGCAGGTTACTGAATGGGTGGAAAAGATTTATGTATATAAGCATTTAAGTTGTGGTGGAGGGTTAAAAAGTGAGATTAAAAACCTCCACACAGCAAGTTTATAGTTGCAGAGGGCATTTACACATCCTGGCAATTCAGAGAACCGTTAACCGTTCTCAATACCAACTTCTGCACCCTAAATGCCCCCGCAACCCTCCAATACCACCTTCTGTGCCCCACTGCCCCTGTAACCCCCCAGTACCACCTTCTGTGCCCCACTGCCCCCGCAACCCCCCAGTACCACCTTCTGCGCCCCCACTGCCCCGCAACGTCCCAATACCAACTTCTGCACCCTCAATGCCCTCGCAACCCTCCAATACCACCTTCTGCGCCCCACTGCCCCCACAACCCCCCAGTACCACCTTCTGTGCCCCAACTGCCCCACAACCCTCCAATACCTGCGGCCTGTGGAGTCATCCACTGCATCAGACTAGCGATCAGTGACTATGGACGACTATGGACCCAAAAACCAGTTTGTTGTTGTTTTCTTTTTTCTGAGACTATTGTATATTGCATTCTGCTTTTGGAAACACTGCAGTCCTTTGTGTGCGAAAATGGATATGGTTATGGTTATGGATATAGAGGAGCTGGATGCGCTAGTTCGGTGTGTGAATTTTAATCCCTTTTGCGCAGCTGAAAAAGGACCTAAAATTCATTCACCCTGTACCCTATCCAAACATGGCTAGTCCCACCCATCTCCCATACACAAAATATACATTTTTTTATATAATAGCGTTTTTAACTCCCTTAATCAAGTTCAGCATCCATCTCCTTCCCTGATCGTCTGGCTGTCTGAGTTGCATGTGCGATATTTCCAAAATGTTTGGTCTCATCGCTAGTCTGCAGCAGACTTCAAGAGTCGCTGGAAGTCGCAAGTCACAAGTCTGACGCAATGGACGACGGTACATTCACAATAGTGTTGTTGGATTGGTCTGACGACACGGATGGCTTTGTGCGATGTTGTTGTCATAAGAATACAGATCCAGTGGACGCCCAGCCTAACGCACATCTGACAGAAACCAAACACAGCAAGTCAGCATAAACACCTTATACCATCTGTCAAGCACGGTATTGGAGGGATGATGATTTTGGCTTGATTTGCAGTCATTGCGTTGACCATGAACTTCTCTGTATGCTGAAGTATTCTGAAGACAAATATAAGGCCAGCTGCACCATGGCTAAAGCTTAGCTGAAATTGGGTTATTCGACGAGACAATGATCCCAAGCATGCCAGTAAATCTGCAACAGAATGACTGAAAAAGAAAAGAATTAAGGTTTTGTAACAGCCTAAAGTCCAGATCTCAAGTCTTTTGAAATGTTATGGCAAGACCATAAGATTGCCGGACTTAAATGCCTGTCGTAAAGAAGAGTGGGCCCAAATTTCTCTACAACGAGGTGAGAGACTGATGAATTAATAGTTTTCTTTTTTTGAATTCAAGAGATATTTATTTTGTGAAAATATAAAAGGTCACACGTTGACCTGTAAAGGTGGCCTCGCAGGGCCAATATATGAGCACTCAAGAAAAAGACACATGGGTAAGCAATCAAACTAATTTCTGAGAAAGTCAACGCAGAGAAAACAGGTAAAAAATAATAATAAAAAAAATAGGGGGGGGATAGAGGGAGGGTAGAAACAGGACGATATTGTCAGCAAGGGCCATACCTTTGCCCCCCAAATGTGCTACAACTAAATCTCCCATGATGCTCACCAATCATTAGGTCGGCTGAAATTTACAAGAAATGTAGTTCCAAAACATCATGTGGGTCGAGGTTACTGAGCAATGGTCTCAGCAAGTGCACTTGCCAGGTGTTGGCCACTGCATCTTCTCTTGGAGGATGAATGGGAGCTTTGTTATCCTTGCAGAAAATATATGAAAAGCTGCACTTCCTTGTTTTCCGCTGTATTTAAGCTTTGTAGCTGCCTTAGCCATTTTCTATTGTGTATTATCTCCAAGTCCCTCAGCAAAACCGTGCCCTAGTCCACTGCCTAATGGTAGCACGAGCCCCTCATGGAACAAAGCTGGACATTAGATAAGCTTGTGATGTGGAGAGAACAAGGGACTCAAATAACAGACCCTGCATTAACTCTTACTGTCACTCCATACACATCACCTGCTGTGTTCACCATCAGACTGATTGTGGCCGAATGGTCCTCAGGTGTGCCACAGGAGTTTGCCGGGCAAAGGCAGAACAAGGTATGTGAGTGACAGAGCAGTGATAACGGATGCGTAACAGAGCAATGGCACAAAGATGGGATGTATTATTGACTAGAACTTTAAATAGAAGATATTACTACTTGTTTTCTTAAATATCCTTAAAAAAATGCTCATGTACCTTGACAATTCCTTGCTCTTTATCAATGCGCCACCAGATGAAGTGGTTGAAAATCACAAGTCTGCATAACACAACCCTGCATTCATACTAACATAGTACGACACAGTCACAATCAAAACTAGAATAGAGGAAGCTAGGCCAGACATTTTTCTTCTATTCCTGCGAGCATAATGTTAGTGAAGCTACTTCTTAATATTCCTAGATATGCATAACATATAGTTAAAGAATCTTTTTCTACCCTTAGCTCATTGCACAGCAGTAGGGTAAAACATTGCTGCAGGTGAGACTCGAACTCACAACCTCAGCATTGCTCATCAGTAACTGTCATATAAGTACCACACGTTAACCGATTGCACCACTGTAGAACATATATCCAAAAAACCCTAAACTAACATCTTTACATGTGT
This sequence comes from Leptobrachium leishanense, assembly GCA_009667805.1. NCBI lineage: Eukaryota > Metazoa > Chordata > Amphibia > Anura > Megophryidae > Leptobrachium > Leptobrachium leishanense. Next base: position 49,311,775 of record CM019065.1, read on the forward strand.
TACATTGTGCAACACGGATTGAAATTTTTTATTATTTATTAAGCGCCAACACATTCTGCAGCACTGTACAAAGGTGCAATGGGTAAAGACAGGACAATTCAAGTATACATAAATAAGGCAGGTCAGTATTCCACCAACAGATACAGGAGGAAATGAGGATGCTATTCCCGTGGGAACTTACAGTTTACATGGGTGAGGGGCAGGGACGTGCAGTCCGAGTAGACAGGTGAGGCTGAGCCTCACCAGCCATTAAGCGTTAAAATAATTAAATTCACCTGCTTCGTGCTCCCCCGCCGTCGGCTCTGTCCTCTTCCTCTGCGCGCATTCTTTTTACAACCTATGCAATTTGCGAAATGATGGTATGCTTCCCCGCTACGCTATTCGTGTAAGCTGCTTAAAAAAGTCTACACCGCACGTCCGTTCAAATAGGAACACACATGCGCTGCATACTTCTTAAACACTGCTCGTCAGAGCTTCAGAGAGGCCCTAACAGAGCAATGCAATAATACGAAAAATTCCCATCAAGTCCAATATCAAAGATTCAGGAAATAAACACAAAACGCTTACAAATAACTACATTTCCTGGAAATAATGAGCTTTACTTTATTTGAGATCTACTCACAGAAAATTGATTCACGTGGCCTTTATAAGAGAAAACATGAATTGGGAATGTCATCAGGATAACAGTTACTTTACAAATAATTGACATTCAATCACCAATAACTTTAGGACTCAAAAGGAAAGACTTAGCGGTAATACTTTATTTCAAACGTACACGCCCTACAGCTACCATCAGTCAGAGCAAAAGATTGAAAAAAAGGTAAAAAGCAAACAGACAAAGCAAAGAGATCTAATACAGGTTTTCTTCCAAGAACAAAAAAATGGATTTGAAACGTATTATATTTTAAGCATTTAAGACAGATGGATCAGCAGCATCACATTTGAAAATTGACAACTTCCAGCAAGCAGGCACAAGGACAACTGATAAGAAAAAATTAAGCAAACGCCAGACCCGGATTACATTTGCATAAACTGGAAAAGAGCACAAAATGTTAGTTCCCAGTTTAGTTATCTCAGAAATACAAACAGTTTAAGAAACATAACACCCGAGACATAAAGCACATAGATTAAGTATATCTATCAAAACTTTAGAGATGACTGTCATTTAACTGTTATCTCAGTCTCCCTAGACACTGTCAAAAATTGCCAAAGCCGACTATATTTCAAGTCGTCATGGCGGGGTATTGGGTAAAGTTTTCAATTAGCAATAATCACGCCTCAGTTGAACCTCATAGGCTATGATACTGCCACTGCGCAAGAGTATCAATATACAATCTGTATTTAAAGCACTAGGGATGTGCGTTTCGGGTTTCGGAATTTCGGAATTTTCACGAAATTTCCCGATTCGTGTTTTCGGATGCGGCCGAATTTCCGAAAAATTTTAGATCCGAAAATTTCAGATCCGAAATGTTTTCCGAGCCGAAACGAAATATTTTCGCATTTTTCGAATGGACTTGAAATGTGTCAAACGATGAGAACAGATTTTCCGAAAAACGAAAATTTTGTAAAAACGGAAATTTTCTGAAAAAACTAAAATTTTTCGAAAAAACGAAAAGTCGATACAAAAAACGGGCAAAATGACAGGAAAAATACAAAAAATGGTCGATATTCCGAAAAAAAAATGTACCCGAAGAAAGGGCCGAACCGAATCGAATCGAAACCGAAATCAGTCGAGACGAGCCGAATCGAAAAGTTTAAAAATCCGAAAAAACTAACCGAATCAAACCAAAGAAAAAATCAGTGCACAAGCCTATAAAGCACCTTCCTTGTAGAGCTCTTAACAGTTAGAGTGAGTCAGATGCCTTAATTGTCACCTGGTGCTAGGGATTGTGAGAGAGAATATGCTAATTAGAGCACTAGGGCATACTGTCTAAAAAGGGTAAACAATCTGAAAGGAATCTGTTTTCCTTTGTTCCACTTCAAAGAAGCTTCATGAATATGCCAATGGCAGCCAAAGACATTCTCACAAAGTATATTCACACTTTACAGCATTTTGCAAGGTTAAAAAAGGCAAGAACGTAACGTTTGAGACATGAACTCCAGGACACTCACCTTTGAACTATTAAAACCTATTTATAGAGATTGTGTCATTGGTAACAGAAAGAGTTCAAGACACTGATTTTTCATAGTTAACACTTTGACAGCACAAAACTGGGAAAGATGCTATCAAGTCCAAAATCAAAGATTCGGGAAATAAACACAAAACCCTTGAAAATAAATACATTTCCTGGAAATAATGAGCTTTACTTTATATGAGATCTACTCACAGAAAATTGATTCACGTGGCCTTTATAAGAGAAAACATGAATTGGGAATGTCATCAGGATAACAGTTACTTTACAAATATTGACATTCAATCACCAATAACTTTAGAACTCAAAAGGAAAGACTTAGCTGTAATAATTTATTTCAAATGTACACGCCCTACAGCTACCATCAGTCAGAGCAAAAGATTGAAAAAAAGGTAAAAAAGCAAACAGACAAAGCAAAGAGATCTAATACAGGTTTTCTTCAAAGAACAAAAAAATGGATTTGTAACGTAACATATTTAAGATAAATGGATCAGCAGCATCACATTTGAAAGTTGACAACTTCCAGCAGGCACATGGACAACTGATAAGAAAAAACTAAGAAAAATCAAAACCTGGATTACATTTGCATTTCCAAAAACTGGAAATGAGCACAAAATGTTAGTTCCCAGTTTGATTATCTCAGAAATACAAACAGTTTAAGAAACATAACACCCGAGACATAAAGCACATAGATTAAATATATCTATCAAAATTTTAGATATGACTGTCCTTTAACTGTTTTCTCAGTCTCCTTAGAGACTGTCAAAAATTGCCAAAGCTGACTATATTTCAAGTCGTCATGGCGGGGTATTGGGTAAAGTTTTCAATTAGCAATAATCACGCCTCAGTTGAACCTCATAGACTATGATACTGCCACTGCGCAAGAGTATTGATACACAATTTGTATTTAAAGCACCTTCCTTGTAGAGCTCTTAACAGTTAGAGTGAGTCAAATGCCTTAATTGTCACCTGGTGCTAGGGATTGTGGGAGAGAATATGCTAATTAGAGCACTAGGGCATACTGTCTACAAGAGGGGAAAACAATCTGAAAGGAATCTGTTTTCCTTTGTTCCACTTCAAAGAAGCTTCATGAATATGCCAATGGCAGCCAAAGACATTCTCACAAAGTATATTCACACTTTACAGCATTTTGCAAGGTTAAAAAAGGCAAGAACGTAACGTTTGAGACATGAACTCCAGGACACTCACCTTTGAACTATTAAAACCTATTTATAGAGATTGTGTCATTGGTAACAGAAAGAGTTCAAGACACTGATTTTTCATAGTAAACACTTTGACAGCACAAAACTGGGAAAGATGCTATCAAGTCCAAAATCAAAGATTCGGGAAATAAACACAAAACCCTTGAAAATAAATACATTTCCTGGAAATAATGAGCTTTACTTTATATGAGATCTACTCACAGAAAATTGATTCACGTGGCCTTTATAAGAGAAAACATGAATTGGGAATGTCATCAGGATAACAGTTACTTTACAAATAATAGACATTCAATCACCAATAACTTTAGAACTCAAAAGGAAAGACTTAGCGGTAATAATTTATTTCAAACGTACACGCCCTACAGCTACCATCAGTCAGAGCAAAAGATTGAAAAAAAGGTAAAAAAGCAAACAGACAAAGCAAATAGAGCTAATACAGGTTTTTTTCAAAGAACAAAAAAATGGATTTGTAACGTAACATATTTAAAGCATTTAATATAAATGGATCAGCAGCATCACATTTGAAAGTTGACAACTTCCAGCAGGCACATGGACAACTGATAAGAAAAAATTAAGCAAAATCAAAACCTGGATTACATTTGCATTTCCAAAAACTGGAAATAAGCACAAAATGTTAGTTCCCAGTTTAGTTATCTCAGAAATACAAACAGTTTAAGAAACATAACACCCGAGACATAAAGCACATAGATTGAGTATATCTATCAAAATTTAAGATATGACTGTCCTTTAACTGTTTTCTCAGTCTCCTTAGAGACTGTCAAAAATTGCCAAACCCGACTATATTTCAAGTCGTCATGGCGGGATATTGGGTAAAGTATTCAATTAGCAATAATCACACCTCAGTTGAACCTCATAGGCTATGATACTGCCACTGCGCAAGAATATCGAAATACAATTTGTATTTAAAGCACCTTCCTTGTAGAGCTCTTCGCAGTTAGAGTGAGTCAGATGCCTTAATTGTCACCTGGTGCTAGGGATTGTGGGAGGGAATATGCTAATTAGAGCACTAGGGCATACTGTCTAAAAAGGGTAAACAATCTGAAAGGAATCTGTTTTCCTTTGTTCCACTTCAAAGAAGCTTCATGAATATGCCAATGGCAGCCAAAGACATTCTCACAAAGTATATTCACACTTTACAGCATTTTGCAAGGTTAAAAAAGGCAAGAACGTAACGTTTGAGACATGAACTCCAGGACACTCACCTTTGAACTATTAAAACCTATTTATAGAGATTGTGTCATTGGTAACAGAAAGAGTTCAAGACACTGATTTTTCATAGTTAACACTTTGACAGCACAAAACTGGGAAAGATGCTATCAAGTCCAAAATCAAAGATTCGGGAAATAAACACAAAACCCTTGAAAATAAATACATTTCCTGGAAATAATGAGCTTTACTTTATATGAGATCTACTCACAGAAAATTGATTCACGTGGCCTATATAAGAGAAAACATGAATTGGGAATGTCATCAGGATAACAGTTACTTTACAAATAATTGACATTCAATCACCAATAACTTTAGAACTCAAAAGGAAAGACTTAGCGGTAATAATTTATTTCAAATGTACACGCCCTACAGCTACCATCAGTCAGAGCAAAAGATTGAAAAAAAGGTAAAAAAGCAAACAGACAAAGCAAAGAGATCTAATACAGGTTTTTTTCAAAGAACAAAAAAATGGATTTGTAACGTAACATATTTAAAGCATTTAAGATAAATGGATCAGCAGCATCACATTTGAAAATTGACAACTTCCAGCAGGCACATGGTCAAATGATAAGAAAAAATTAAGCAAAATCAAAGCTGGATTACATTTGCATTTCCATAAACTGGAAATGAGCACAAAATGTTAGTTCCCAGTTTAGTTATCTCAGAAATACAAACAGTTTAAGAAACATAACACCCGAGACATAAAGCACATAGATTAAGTATATCTATCAAAACTTTAGATATGACTGTCCTTTAACTGTTTTCTCAGTCTCCTTAGAGACTGTCAAAAATTGCCAAAGCCGACTATATTTCAAGTCGTCATGGCGGGGTATTGGGTAAAGTTTTCAATTAGCAATAATCACGCCTCAGTTGAACCTCATAGGCTATGATACTGCCACTGCGCAAGAGTATCAAAATACAATTTGTATTTAAAGCACCTTCCTTGTAGAGCTCTTCACAGTTAGAGTGAGTCAGATGCCTTAATTGTCACCTGGTGCTAGGGATTGTGGGAGGGAATATGCTAATTAGAGCACTAGGGCATACTGTCTAAAAAGGGTAAACAATCTGAAAGGAATCTGTTTTCCTTTGTTCCACTTCAAAGAAGCTTCATGAATATGCCAATGGCAGCCAAAGACATTCTCACAAAGTATATTCACACTTTACAGCATTTTGCAAGGTTAAAAAAGGCAAGAACGTAACGTTTGAAACATGAACTCCAGGACACTCACCTTTGAACTATTAAAACCTATTTATAGAGATTGTGTCATTGGTAACAGAAAGAGTTCAAGACACTTACAGGGTTATCCAAAGAGATTCGAAAAGTCACCGCACGTTCGGTGACTTTTCGTTCTCTTCAATTCGGTTCCTTTTGCCGATTGCATTTCGGTGACCCTGCGGTGTATTCAGCAAAGAGCACAGGGTCCCCGAATTGCAGGGAAAAGCTGCCG